>OU744352.1:1250000-2500000 GCA_916610135.2 Macropis europaea | reverse complement strand
ATAAGTGATACAACTAATCCCCGAAAGATGGTGTGCTCTAACATCTTCATTTTCCCTGACTCTATAAGAAAAATTGCTGTCGACGGAAGTGAGACGGGAGGGTGAAAACGGAGGTGAGGCCAGAAGCCCCGAAGAAGAGAGGTAAAATGCCGTACCTTGGTGATCGTCCTCGTCGTCCTGGCTCCTGATCGATCTGTCATAGCGCACATATGGATCCGTCAAGTAGGAGGCGTTATAGGGCAGGGCGTAATTAAATTTCATCACATATCCGATAATCATGCTGACGTCGACTTCCATGGGTAAACCGAGGCCGAGGATTAACTGGAACGGTTTTCAAATACACGAAGGTGTCATCGATCGTTCATAATAACCGCCAATCGAATCCGACCTGCCAGAAACCTGCTAACGGCTGACATTCAACCCCGCGAAATTGAATCCTCGAATACACGGTGTTCGAAAAGTATTCGAAGGTGTTGCATCAACACGTACTGACTGTGCTTATGATGAGGTATAACGATGTCTGACTAATTTGTACCTCTCAGACGAATGCATTTAGCAGTCTATGTGCAATGTACAGGGTGTCAAAAATGATTTTTGTAGCCTTCAGGGGTGAACCTTCAAGTTATGTTTGATGGAGATTTTTGAAATCATTCCTGAAGACTTCTGTGGTGTCGGGGGCATAGAATGATAAATTAGAACAATTTTTGGATGGTTTAGGATTTTTTAGAATTTTTTGGCGCCCCCTTCATGAGTAGAATAGATGGAGTTAACAAATTTACATGTCAGAGAAATTCACCCCCAAAGGGCACAATTAATTCATGTACACCCTGCAGAGATCATTCTAAATTAATCGACACTGAACAATGAACACTGCTTGTTTAATTGGGATTATAATCATGAAACTATAATCGTGACACAATTTGCCAAACATTAAGCAGGTATTACGTTACAGCTATTATCGTGTATCTGTTGCAGTGAACAATTCTATAAATAATTTTCTCAACGATAAATTAATTGAAGCTCGATCAATATTGGCATCTCTGTCATACAAAATACCTATCAGACATTTTTCATCCAGTTTGTGGAGTATTATCTACCCCGCAATTGACCCTGTGCAATTTAAAAATACTCGAGATCACCTCAACAATTTCTCTTCAACACCAATCACCCTCTATCTGAACGCACCCCTCAGAGCTACAACAAACACCCCATCGTCGATCAAAATAACACTAAACTCGATAGAAATCACGGCTGCGAAGTACCTGTACTTTCGTAGGAGCGACGTTCCCAGGTGTAGGGTAAACCAGGTACCTCCTGCTCCTCTCGCAGCCAAACGCATTTGACAGAGCATAAAACGCGAGGAGTAGAACGAAAACGCGGCACATGTTGAACAGGTCCGAGCTGGTCCCGGACGAAACAACTCTGGACTTTTTAGAGGCTTCGAAAACGGCCAATGAGCGGCTGGACTCGTTAACAAGCGCAATTAGTTCGTTATCGCGTGTTAAGCGAGTAATGAACCGACTTCGATCCTGCAACCCGTTAACATCACGGAAGTGTGTGAACCGATGATGGACAGGTTGCATTGCAGCTGTTCCCTCTGAAATTGCATTCGCAGAGAACTGGCCGGCTGAAATTAATGCAACGATCAGGTTACTTCGATGAACTCTCGGGACTCCCATGATCGAAATGTTCAAACGACTGCATACAATTTTCAGGCGAACGTTCGGAGCGTAAAAGTGGTGACATTTTTTGGTAGAGAGAATGCTATAGGAAAATTTAGGCGTGAGCCTTTTGTAGAATGCCGTTCATGAGTGTTAGGACACTTGCTATACCTGTAGGAAGTATATTTTGTTTAGATTACTGCACAATTCTGGAAAAATTATTCAGAAGAGTGACAACAGAATAATGGAACAAAAATCGTACACTGGCTCTCCCATTTATCTGGCCAGGACCCAAGTGAAATAATATGGGATCAAAATGGAGGAAGAATCAAAATCTGATTTGTGGAATCACTTGTAACTTGGAATGGAACAAAATATTAATAGAAATTATTGAAAAATTTACTTATAACGTGTGGAATAGGACAATATGTATACTGTGGAATCCTCTAATGATTTCATATCCATTTTCTGATTTATTTGAAACTTGATGAGAGTCCTGATACTCATGGAAATTAATTAAAAATCGTATCCTATTTCTGTTGATACACTCCACCACGGTTTACAATTACTGTTTTTCCTAATTATAACATTCTGTATCGGTTAACGCGCGAGCATAGCCACCACTCGATTGTGTTGTCGCGTTCACCAGACAATTTGCATTATTTTCGTATTATGCTCTCCTCTGGAGCATCCGACGCGACCATAAATCTTTTTAACAATGCACCAAGACACCAGGGAGAGGCATACATACCGCTCGCAGGGTTCCCGGGGGATTGATTCGAACACACGGGAATATCGACGCGAATTTTTACGGATAATGGAACTGAGTCTTGAAAGCTGATCATCGACGAAAACTTCGCGGGATCAAAGGTCCTTTTTGCTTTGAGCCCGCAGACGTAGGTTGCCAGGCCTCAATGGGCTCAGAAAAACCGCGAGGAGGAGCTGAAATCCGATTTAAGGATCAGATTTGTCGTTTTACTTGTTACTAGGTCCCCCCTGAACTATTTTGCTAGAGCAGTTATCGGTAAAAATAGTGAACGATCGATGGTGTTCGAAGTATTGAAGGATCACAAATTTTCGAGGATCTCAATCCGTGTTGAAATTAGCTACAGTTAAAAAACCTGGAATACACTGCTCAAAGTAATTACGGGATCATACACTTAAATGAGTTATTGTTCATTAAACTGTCAGATGCTATAAACGATCCAAATATTATATTCAATACCCCTGAGTCAATGTAACACCGATTTAACACGTGTTTTAATACAGAAAATTTCTGCACACCCTGTGCGCTTTTTCTCGAAATTTTCAGGGCCCACAGGGTTAAATTTTCAGCAAAATTATATGTCATACTGATAACATACAATATAAAGTATTCCTTGAAATAATACAGCATGTATTGTATTGACGTTGTGCATTTCTAAAAGCTCAGTTTACCGTGTCTGGCCATATACGGAATGTTTCACTGCGCCACGAAACCTGTGACAAATAGCACACTAAAGATCCATGAAAAATGGAAATTAAATTGTCCCCAATAAACACAGACACAATTGAAGCATACTCACCCCTATTGTGAGTCTCTTTTGTTTCATTTGTACGTTTGCTATGGTTCATTCGTCGTTCTTTAGCCGTGGATCCAGTTTATTTCGACGCCAATTTATTCCCATCTGAACAGGAAGCCCGAAAAATGGCGACCGGGCATTTCTATGACCCCCTCCGTCGCTCTCAACCCCCTTTCGAAATAGTTATTTCCCCGTGTAACGCGCAGAGGAGAGAAGGCGAAAATTGCGCGTTCCGTTGATCCGCGAACGAGTTTCAACCGATGCTCGAATTGCACGATAAATTCGGCTTGATCGTCCGATTTCGAGGTATCGAAATACTCCGGGAGCTTTGTCGTTACTTTCAATAGAGCACGATCGATCTGACGTTTAGCGACTTATCTGCACGGCCCGCTTTCCAGAAAAACCTTGCGCTCGAAAGTTAAGTTAGGTCCGTCGAATAAATTCGAGAAGGTCTTTCATGGAAAACGATGTTCATCGAACCGATCCTCCGTCGGAATTCCTCCTTTTTATTCTTGAATTCCGGAGATTACGACTTATAATCCCGAACCGGAAGCAGACTGCTCTTACACTTCCACGGGATACATTATTCATGCGGCTCTAACAAACGGATCCATGAAATGATTTCCAGAGATAAATCCAGTCTGCGTTTCCAGCGATTTCCGGGACACTGTTTTCCCTCGACGTAATTTCGTATTCCTCGAGGAACGCCCGGGAGCTTTTACGCGAATCGAACCGATAGTCTCGAACACTAACGCCCGGAAAAACCCTTCCAGCCCCGTCTCAACGAACTCCTTCTAACGTTAAGTAAACGTTCGAATGGTTCTGTAAAAAAAAGTGGATCACGATGGACAGCTTTATCGCGAGCTTTTAAAGATCGATTAGTGTCGTATTCCTCGTGAAAAGTAGGAAACTTTTTTGTTCTTTTCATTTTATTTGTAGTCATGGCATCATATATATAGCGAGACGCCTATATTGACACATATTGCTATATTTCTATTTTTTGCTGTTTTATGAAATGGATATCTGCCCTTCTGCAGACTTTTAACGATTGGTATTTTCGTGAAAGTAACATAAGGGAATTCTTATTAATACCAATAGATAGTTCATTAATTGAGCTTTCAACTGGTATAAATCGTGTTAGTAAATAACAATGTACGTGGAGTACAAATAGAATTTGAATTAAATTATTAATCAGACTCACAAAAGTATTCGTACTCTTACTAATTGCATCACAAACAAACCTTATAGTTATAATGAGTATTTTGCAGACTGTCTGCCATATCTTTCTTTACGTTTGAAGTACAGTCTTGCTCTGGTCGAAACTTCTAATCCTCTAGAAACTCTATAATCTGACTAATGGACAACTCTATGCATTCTTCAGACGTTCTGCTGTACTTGTCTTCAACTTTAGAGTATAGCCCTGTTCCAGTCGACGACTCTAATTGTCCAGAAATTCTATAACCTGACTCCTGGACGATTCAGTGCGCCGTCAGGCTTTCCGGTGGCCGTAATAAAATAGTCTGTCGAGAGCAGAGCACGCGTGTAGCAGTCTGTTATAGTGTGCCAGGCGGTTAAAACGTCGAGAAACGGGGGCGGGGTATTGATGTAAACGAGAAAGGGAATTAAAAACGAGAATAATCCCGGGAAAAGTGGGCTCATTTATGTATGCACGGTTTAACCCCGTCCGCGTTTCAACCCTCTCGTTCCACGCCACCCTCCCGTCCTTCTCGTGCCTCGAGAACCCGCCGCCGAGAATCGGTGAAGTTTTTTAATCACGGACCGTCCGCGATATCCGACACGGGTGCATCGTAATTGCATTTCAAAACGCTGGGTCCACGGGGGAGGTTCGATCGATCCCGAAAACCCTTCCTCCGCCGCGAACAAAAATCTATCGTCGACGAATCGATGGGAATTGGACTCTGTTGAATAAGAATTTGAATATTAACACTTGGGGACGCAACTGGGCACTCTGCATAACTGATGCTTATTTAAAAGTAACAAGCATCGTGGCAGGATTTGTACGCAAAAGTTTATTAGTTTAGAAACAAATAAAAAGGCGTACAAATTTAATAGAATATTCAGATAAATTAAAACTCCCTTTTTGTGGAAAATGCCTCAATATTAGGCCAACATGGAATGTTGGTCATACTCCCACGTCTAGAGTGACTCTAGATTTTTTATAAATATTCTCGATTTTGGTCCACGACTGCTGCATCTGAATTGTGTAAATAATCAAGACAATTTTTGTAAATATATTTTTTATCAGTACTATTGAATATGTAGTAAATAAATGACCTGGAGGACTTCTGCATTATAATTACGATTTTAATTCCATTAATTTCGATTTAGAATTCCATCGAGATTTCGAATTAGCAGTTGATTATTAAGTCTTTCCACAGATGAATTAACGAATCTGAACAACAAAGATTTCGAGGCTTCTTCAGTTTCGATTCAAAAAATTACAAGCTGTCGCTTCTGAAACGAAGCAGCATCGCTTCGTCCGAATTTCGGGAACAGTGTCGAGCAGAAAAAGCTCGTCCCATGAATTTTAAGTCGATCTAAGTCTTCGATCGTATTCACAGCATCGCGAAGATGCTCGATATCCGAGCGGAAAAAACTCGATCTGCATAATCCGCGTAAAAACGCCGATGAATTAATGTCTGCCACCGTGGAATAATTGAATTCGATGCTCGTTACGTGTCGATGAATATCCACGTCGATTTATTACGTTGTCCTCCATCCGGAACACTCGATAAGGTTCCTCGAAACGAACCTTCATTATTCATCAAACCCCGCGTCTCCGTGCAGAAATACGTCAGACCCTTTCTGCAGAACTTCTGATCGATCAGAAACAAACGTATGCGCTTCAAGCTTTATAAATCTTCTTCAATTTCTGTGAGATCAAATTTTACAGAAATAAAACAGAGCCATCCGAATTCTTGCTAAAATCATTTCAATCGAAACTTTCCGGTGAGTCAGATGGAGAATTTCGAAAACAGTGGTACCTGGAAGGCAGGCAGTCACATAATTTTTATTTGATCTCCTGTTTAACGCATCGAGAGTCTAAAAATCGCCAGAGAACCGGTTCGAGAGTCGAAGATCGATCTCCAGCCTCACAGTAGCCGAGGACACGCGCGTCAAGCATGTCGGCTCTTCGAGAACAACTTCTGTGCGTTGAATAATGAAACGTAAACAGATTATCGTCGATTAACGAATTCAGAGACGGAAGTTCACGCGTTCGAAAGTTTCCACGAAGAGAATTAAACGAGCCATGGCTTCGCTCGTTGAATTTTCATCGCTTCACAGAAGTCTTCATTTCGCTCGCTGTTTGTTCATTCGCGATGTTAATTAACCCCTTTCGCAATATATCGTCCGACGTTAAGTCTCTGACTGATTAACATACTTTCTCAATTGCTGTCTGTGATTTATAGTTTTTAGTTCGAGTGATTTTTTGTGCAGATTGTCTGCGCTGAGTTTAGCGTCGATAGTCTCCTCAGGGTACTCCAAGTTTCCGAATTCTGAGATCGCTAATGTTCTTCATCGACCGATCAGGTCACTGATCTTTCCTGATGAGAGCACGACAGGTGTAAGTGTGACCAAAGTTTTACAAATTAATCATTGGAAAATTGTGAACGTCGCAGTGTGGAAATTGCATGATCGTTTAGTAAAGGACAATGGTGATTGTTGCAGCTTTTTATAGCGCTGGCTATTCCTCTGGAAGATCCCTACAAATCGATATCGATCGCTGACTTCTTCGAGGCAACTTATAATTTACCTTCGAACGAGACTGAACTGTTACAGGGTGGAGAACGAAGGAGAAAGAGAAGAAGCTTGGACAGAGCTACGCTGTACCAAGCTCTGGAGAACAAGTTCGTCAAGTGAGTCTCTTAAACTCAGTACCTTGATTAATGTAGTAATTAACGTATCCATTAGTCCTGATAGATTCAACAATCGTATTGAATCCTCAAGAATATTAATTCTGTCATTTGAGTAGTAATATCGCTTCAAGAATCTCATTCTCTGTATTTTTCAAAGTTTCCAAAATTTTGTAACCCTGAATAAAGTTTTGAGGCTTATCATATTAACCCTTTGCACTCGAGAAAAATGTTCAGTGCCTGGGTGGGTATGAAATTCTAATTTGTAGACAGAAATGTTTTAATATTTATCGAAGCTTTTCCAGTGCAAAGGATTAGTATGCTAAGGTAGCCTAAGCTAGGCCAGAACCTCGAATAAAATTCCTCAAGCATATTATCTGCCTACCAACCAAACTCGACTCAATCCAGATCAACATAGTCTAAACTAATCTGGACACTCGGACGGGTATTACCTTTTCTAACCTCATCAATCAGATATTTCTCGAACATTTCCATCTTCTTCAAGTTCCTGTACGTTCCTGTCGGGTACCACGGACCCATTCTGCTTATTATTCAACTATTCCGGGGAAAGCAACCGCGTTCATCGACCCCGGCAGACTTATTCAGCAGTCACTGTGGTTCTTTTAATCTCCAACTATGGCGGGGGTTTCTCGTTCGCGCAGAACGCCTGAATAAATGAAATAGTTGCATGTAGAAAGGAGATATAGATGTGCAAGGAGGAGGAAGAGGAGGAGGGCTGACCCAGAAGTCACACTGGGTCACACAGACTCGGTCTTATTTTATTTTTCACTTTGCTTTTCCGGACTTTGCTGCGCAGCTACGGATATCAGGGTCACGAATGTCTGCTGAGGGCCATTTGCGAAACTTCCCAACACTCCCTCAGACATAACGGCCTCATCGGTGACGTTCTGCACGTGATCTTCACGTAAGTTTCTTCATTACTTCCCTTTATACAGTCTTTGATCCTCATCTAACGATAACCCGGTGTCCTTGGTACCCGGTACCACGATTCCAAGATGGCGAGTCAAGAAAAACCAATTCTCTGAGTTTAAAAAGGCACGCGGAGTATCAAACGGGTCGTATAATCGAAATAAAATTTTTGTAGAGGAAGCGAAGGCCTGACAAGGGTTCTTGAAGCTCTAAAGTGTTCAATAGTCTTTGCTAACAGCCTGTAAATAATCTTACTGATGAAGAGCCCTCGAACGTTCTTCTACGCCTGAATATTAATTAACCCTAGAGCGAATAGAGTACTTGTCGTAAGATATGAGTCCGAGAGTGGTCTGCAGATACCCTGGATGATCAATAGATAAAAATCGAATTTTATAGTACGCTACAATGCACTTAAAATGAGCTCCCAAACATTTTCTTGCCTTGTCGAGGAAAAATAGAACTTAGGTATCCTTCTATATTATTATAGAAATCATTGAACTACCACAAACAAAGCTACCTAAAATACTACTAAGGGGTGGACCACTGATTAAGCTCACAAGGAGTAATCAGTCACTATCGTCAGCAATACTTATCATCGAAGAATTAATTTTCCAATAAAAAATTGTGCATCCGAGCTATCCACGTTATTCGCAGAGATGAGCACAACCATAGTGCAAAGGAACAGCCTGACACCTTCACAATCATAGTAACCTCCACGTCAGATGAGTATATGCGACACTTTGAGGTGTTCGGATGAAAATTCGAGTGGCATGGAGGCAGGAGAAACGGCACTCGGCTGTCGAAAAATCCGCCAAAAATCCCAGCACGCGTTTCAGCGGCGAACCGGGCCATTGTTCGCGAGTAGCATGATGCGCTAAAGGATTCAGCTGGCGTCGACCTCCTTTCGCGCGGCGGAAGGAAGAGGAAAAGCGAAGAGCGAGAGAAAAAAGGACGCGTCAGGCCTTTTTTCGGCCGGTCCAAGGCGGCGCAAATTGGAGTAGATACACAGACCGTGTAGAAAAGCAAATTTGGTTTGGCCTTTCTCGCTTCTACGCGCTCCGCTCCGTGTGTCAGCTCCCTGGGTGGATAAACTCTCGACTCAGGGGCGTATGAATAAAAAAGAGGGCCCGCGGGCGGCCCTGACGACGAATTCTCCTCGTCCTACGCGTCCACCAGGTCCTACTCCTACGTCGTCTCGGAAATTCCGCACGGTCTCCTGGCCGCCGACCGGAAAATCGACCGACCTGAAAACCAGGATACTTCTGGCGACCCTGCACCACCGACTACCAGCATAAAATAATCATCCATACTGTTTATGCAATTTAATACATCCAAATTGGTGAATAATTGAAATAACTTTTAATAACTTAGCAAAATAAGAATTAGACATTCTGAACGCTTCGAGGAGGGAGCACAGTCTCTTTGAGATTTCATTTGTTTGACTACGTTGACATAGAAAATATGGAAGTCCAGAAATGTATATTTGCGCAAACATCCGCAGTCTAGTAGGTAAAATTGGTCCTCGACGATTTCAAACTGGCGATTTTCATCTGATCTCTGGAATCTTTTATTTTAATAATATTTTAGGGCAAGGAACTTCTACAGGGTACCTTCAAAGTGGAGAACATTCTGGACCCTGTACTTAGAGTGTTTAAGGTCATTTTTGTCTACTTATAGCTTCTACTATTTTTAGATTAATTTATAAAAATTAATATATAAATGACACAGATAATTATAGGTGAAGTTGAAACAGAGAAATCATGATGCAAGTGGAGGTATGATCTTGAAAGATTCAGAATGGATGTCTCTGCTATAGCCTGTGAACTGAAGCAAGGTATACGAAGCCTATTGTGGTCGTAAATACTTACTTTAAAAGGGGACAGGAATCGTTCTTCATTTTCTTCTCGATGCGTTTTAAAAATAGGATTAAACAGAAATCTGGGTCGTTGCAATCAAAAATATTTTCGGACACTCCTTTGAGAACGTCAAAGCGATCGTGTTTTCAGAAATAGAAAATAAAATTTAGGTCGATACCATGACGAGTGTCCTCCACTCTGCGTCCTTTGTAATTGGATTTTGCAGTTCGATCAAAGCCTGTCGACAAACTGTTCTTCGAAGCAGTGTTCGAAACTAAAATTTAATAAGTTCGATGCAAAAGAATATACTCACCTCGCTTCGTCTAACAAAAAGAATTTTGAAAAATCGTCGAATTATTATTCAACATTTTGCGACGCTGTCGCGGCGGTTGAGAGGCAACCCTGAAGAAAGTTCAGCAAGTTTCTTGCGAAGCACAAGGAATTCCCTGTGACGTACGAAACGTAAGAGACCGGAAGCGGACGTTCGCCGAAGAAAATGCAGAAACGCGGACCTCGACGTTGAATCAAAATTGCAAATGAGCTTTGTTTTGCGGCAGAAGTTGTTATCGCGGGCTGGATGCATTGTCCTTCTTCAGGATCCGTCTCCGGAGGTCTCACGGATAATTTGAGAGAATGGGCCGAGCTAAGAAGACATGAAAAAATCATGGCGACAGCTTACTTTCCTGGCGACCCTATGAAATTCACACGAGGCCGCCTACGACAACCTAATAAACACGGAGAAACGAATCACATGAATTTCTAACGATTCGACCGTCCCTGCGCTATCATATTTGTCACTGAGCTCTTCAGCTCCTGTGTACATGCCTCACATTTGATTTCTTTTCATTTTCTGAAGTTCGCAACGTCTGCTAAGCAGATCTGTTTCAAAAGATGAATAACTCGGTACGATAAATTTTTTATTATCGTTTTCTGTCTTCAAGAACCATCTTCAGGGTCTCCGTTCCCCTCCAGAAAAATAGTTTTCCATGTTTCATGGAACATTTGATCAGCACGATAGGTGAGCTTCGAGCCTTAAATATTCTCGTGTTCCACTCTGATAAAGTTGCAATGTTTTTCGTCGAATAGCTTCAGCACAGAGTCATAAAGCATAGAGGAGCGCTCTCTTTCTATCTCCGGAATCATATCCTTCTTCTTGATTCGAAATAAAAGCTCACGGAGAGTGGCATCCGTTTCCGGAAGCTTTACGACGCGATATGCAGGACGTATCGTCATGTTCGCTGGGAAGCAGTCTGCTCTTTTTCCGACAAAAATGGGACACCAAGACATCCAGGACCATTCCTATCCAATTTTCCTGTGGACACCCCGATTACGCTGCAGCTTTCAACGGGGATAGGCTACTTAGGGTTCGAGAAGGTCTTTATACTCATCGACCGACCCAGAAATCTTTAATTTCGATTATTCGCGAGAGAAAGGTATCGAGGAGCTAAACAGAAAAGGAAATTTGGAAGTTTCGTAAGGAGGCTAATGAAAGTGGATCCTAATTCTCCTTGAATACCGAGAGGCATTTGCAAACTGCAGTTCTCCAGAATATACGCGCGGTGCCTCTGAAAATGTCAGACAAATTCTTGTATCCACTTTGGTTAAGTATTTTCCAGCAACATACTCACACGCTTCAAATATTCTTCCGCTAGTCAAGGAACAGGCGCTTTATTCATTTAATTAAGAATAATTCCGCTCGATGTGGATCTAATCTAAAAATGCCTCTAGTCTCTTAAAAAAATTCTACGGGACCCAAGGTCCGACTATAAAAAAATGATTCATCTAATGAGTTCGTTATCGACCGTTTCAGAGTCGAGGGAATTAAATTGGCCATAATCGAGTGTGGCCAGAATAAAATGGCGGTGGCCGTAACGAGTGGGACTCTCGTCGCAGGAAGCTCGTTACAGCTAGCTGCGTCACGACGGACGAGGGAAAAAGAGGAAAAAGCTCCTTATTATCGTTCGGGATGTATGTTTTCAGACCGACAAGCTCGCGACACGAGCAACTGCCGCAGGACATTCTTCAAGCTGAAGTGGTTGGACGTAATGGAAGCTGCTCGAAGTACCAACCGCAATGCCCCGTGGGACTCTTCGACTTGATTGGAGTCCTCGGCTGAACCCTGAAAAACCGCCGCGGTGCACCGCCGGGCTTCCGTTCCGGTAAACAGTTCGATTTTATGCCCGTGCTTCCGGTTACCTCGAACGACACCGTGTACTTTCGCCGATTGATCATTTTGTCTGCCGTTCGAACGGAATAACATCGGAGATTTCGCGCTGGAGAACACTGCTAGCTGCCGTGGCGAACGACGGGGATCAGTAGATCGTAAAATGAGATATTTTTAGAAGAGTTCCGCGAAAGTGATGGCCGAACCGTGTGACTGTTCTATAGAATAGTTGCAAGCAAGCTAGGATAGTACAGCTACTTTCTGCTATAACTGGAAACGACAGAGTTTCAGACGCTATGAATTTGTGAAAATAATTATTTTGAGATTGTGCATCACGTTTGTGAAATAAATATTCTTGAAAGTTGAAGCTGTGTTTTTTCATTTTCTCTGAAAGCTTGTCTGAATGGCGGTACGTCCTCATATTGGGAGATTCAGTCTCGAGCTACTTAAACGGAATTCCCGAAGGTAGATTGCGCTAGTGGTTTGTTCCCAGTGGAGACACTAAGTTCACTTGAAACTTTTCTATGTAAATAGGTAAATATGTACCTCCACGCTTTAACTAAAATTTAAATCAATATACTGGCTTGAATAAATGGATGTCCACGAACATGCGCAAGAACTGTCTCAAATTTAACTAAGAATCAAATAAAGTGAACAAAAAACTTTGCGAATAGCTTCCAAAATAAATTCTAAATTCTTTAACCCAGTCACTTTCTACAACTTTACTTCAAAGATTGATACAATAAATTTAACGGACAGATTGTCTGTACAATTTATACGTTTCCAGCGATTCGTCTTTGGCAGAATCCACCCTCTCACACACACACGTACACACGGAGGTGAAGTGTCAGTGTGCATGTGGGATCGTTTAATGAAAGAGACATCTGTCGCAGCGGGTGCAGGCTGGTCGTGTAGACAATACGAGGGGCTAAAAGTCTCTCGAGTAACACCATCGTGGCTACATACCCCCAGTTTATTGTCGCCCAAGAGAACTGTGCACAGGGGTGCGAGAAGAAGCAGGGGGTAAGGAAAGGGTCGATGCCGTACAGTTGTTATCGAATTATCTGTCAGCAAGCTGTTTATACACCTGCACGTAATTGCTTCGCGATCGTAAGTTCCAGTCGTGCTGGAAAAGGTAACGATTTTCCGGAAAATTCTTCGATTGAATTCGATGCTGCTCCAGGAAGCTCGAGGAGTCAAGAAGATTCCAAAACAGTCCTCGAGGAAAGCTGGAAAATTGTAGAACGTCCTTTCTAGACATTTTATAAGTTTCCATTTGTTAAGTTTCTCAGTTGATTGAGGGGGTTGGAAATAATTTCTAAGAGCCTGTTAAAATTCGAGTCGTCAATGTTTCATTGATTTGCAATCGATGTTGTGGATAATTGAGTATTTCTGAGGGGAGAATAAGATTTGAAAAAGGAAAAGAAACAAGGGGTTCGACGATGAGAAGTTTCGGGGGTGGTTTTACGCGAAAACTTTGCGAGACCGGCTGAATTTTACAACCGGCGCGGATGTAAAGTCCGACGCGTGAATTTCGACACCTCGCCGGAAGTAAAGCCAGATATTTTACAACGGTAACTCCGAAACTTGCCGGAAGTTTCATTAGGCGACTCAAAGGGGAGAGCACTTAAGGGGAAGCTCGTGTTCCCTTCTACCAACGTTCGACTCGATCTCTCGACTACATCACTACCGATTTGTCCATTACACGAACTTCCGCCCACTCGTTCTCCGACGTTACTTTCATCCTCTCTGGAAGCGTCTGGAAAATCTCGCAAATTCTCTCTACGTACAGAGTATAATTACAAAAGAAAATACGCCGTGATGATTCGAAAACGCAATGTAATTACTAAACCTCTGCTGTTTAAAATTATGAGAATATATACAGAAATTCGAACAAGTAGAAACAGAGATACCTGGTCAGACAAGATATAATATTCTGTTCTAAATATAAGTAATTAACTAATATACGAAATATACACTTCCATCGATGTATTAATTATAATCCTATCGGCTGGCTTGCCTTCAGATCGCTGACGATAAATATTTCACCGACGCTTTATCACGTTGACTGCCCAATAGTATTAATTAAATAATTACTGCTTTTATTAAAATTTCGAAGAAAATTAATATTGTACTGACAATAGAAGGCGAAGACTGTGCTACTGAATAATTACATATTTTTTATCTTCGTGATTTGTGCTTGAAATGGAATATTATAGTATGTCTGGCCACGTATGGGAGTTTTCACTACAGCAGTCAATGTGTTATACCTACGTACTTATCAGTCTACAATCTATTCGTCAATACAATTTCACCAAAACTTTGTATTACTTTTTCTTACGTGAAACTGTATACTTGTTCTTCTTTTATCTACCAGCTGATGAGCTTAAAATCTCATTGGACTATTCATAAAGACGAAGTACCAAGTTCTGTTCATATTATCACGACTATAGCAGATCGTCAGATGGCCTGTATTATACCAAACATAATTAGATAAATAAATTAATCCTGCTATTCTCCTCGGATCTACATAATCCGAAATGAACATTACGTTTCCATAGGTACTATGTTTTTAAATATTTCTTTTAAACATTCGATGTATTTAAATAACTTATTCTCAAGAAATGTGAAATACTAAAGAAGTAAACGCAAAATTTAAATCCATTGAATATCAAAAAGAAGCATTTAAAAATACAGTATCTATGGAAACGTAATCTTCATTTCGGGTTATATAAACTCGAGAAGAACAGCAGGGTTAAAAAAAGGCAACAAAATAAAAATACAAGGAAAAATTGCTAACATCTGCCACTGAGAGAGACTCACGTTGTTTCATCGAGTGTTTTAATCGAAGTGCAGCTATGAAACGAACCATTTCATGAATAAAAAAAAGCGTAGCGACGCTGGAGGAGCAGTTTCTCGAATATCTTAATCGAATCGAGGTTGTCGAAAGTTCCGCCGTCGGGTGGTCGTTACGTTACAAAGCCCGGAACTTATGCGACGTCTCGTGTACGAACGTTTAAGTTTCCGCTGGCCGTTCGAGGGCGTGCTTTCGACAAACCCTTATCGAGACGTTCGAGAAGGGTTTCGCGACACCAAATACACGGACTGTGTACGTGTGGATCGCGTGACTGCAGGCTCGAAGTTTCGACCGATCGTAAATTCGAGCCGCGTCACGAAATCCTGCCCGGCCTGATCACTATGTATAATGCACCGCATCGAGACCGGCGTGTAAAGGAAATCGATTAACAGGCCAATTTCGAAATTCATTAGCCGATCGAGCTTGAATCGCCGCGGAGTTGCTGCATGCCAACGAGCTGATTAATCGGGACACCCTGTGAACTTTCGACACCCCCGTTAAAATCCCTCGTCTCCGTCTATCGTTCGATACCCGGTGAATATCGAACCGGAAGGACCAACACAGCCACTTCTTTTTCAATCGACCCTTCTGTGTTCTACTTGCAGGATATACGTGGCCTATTTCGTGTGGACCGCCCTCTATATGTTAATAGATTCTCTTGTTGCCGTCTGATACATAATCGTCGGGTCACTTTACTGGCTCTTCGCACAGTAGCAGTGCTCTCAGAGGGTCCCCAATAAAAATATATATTTGCATAAACATCCACAGGCTATTTATTACTGTTACTCAAAAAGACAATCGAAGGTTATAAGATGTATCTCCCCCTAAAAAATAATCAACGGGTCACTTTAATGACTCTTCGCAATATTAGGAGTGCTCCAAGAGGGTTCGCAATAAAAATATATATTTACATAAACATCCACTGTCTGCTCACAATCAGAAGAAGAATCGAAGATTACAAGAGGGAGATGTAAAATAAAATTCCTCGTCCGTCGTGTCAGTTTTCCGTACTATAGGTTCGCCAAATGACAGGACGTCGTCCAGACGATTTTTCATCGGCCCTGGATTATTTGTGGGATCGTAATCAAAGTGTCCGGTTCCAACGAATGAAAGTTTCGCGGTTTCCTACGGGGTGCATTACAAAAAGACGAAACCGAGCGTCAGAGGGTGCGGAGAGGGTGGAAAATACGAGCGTTGGCAACGTCGGGATGGACTGGCGGTTTGTTTAAACGAAATGACGCAAGGCTCGCAGATATACGCGGCGGGAAATGCAATTTCTCTCTGGTCTGCTACAATCAACCCCGTCTCTCCATCCCCTAACCTCTTTGTCCCCTCTCCTTTCATCACCGCGCCAACCCTCTCCCCTGCAACCCTAAAACGAAATCTATCCTGTTCGTCGCGATACGCGGATTACCCTCTGAACTGCGGAAAAACTCGTGGCTGGGGTTCAAGATTGAAATATCGTTTCCAATTCCACCTTTCCTGTACATCTCCCTCTTCTGATTATTCCGTGGATAGTCTTCTCCGCGATCACACCCTTCTTCGCCCCGTTCTTACCATCCGCCTTCGTTTCTCCTTATTTCCGCGACTGTCACCGGGATTTCTTTCTGGGTTCTTTTATTGGCACCGGGGGTAGCTGGATCCATGGTGATTTTATTTTAGAGGGTTTGTTGGGGGTCGTTCTGCCTCTTGACGTGTCAAGATTGTGCTGCTGCTTGAAACAAATTATGTGAGAACTGGGAGTTTAATTTCAGAGTGTGCACAAATTCTGCTCTCAGAGAAGACTCCTTTATATGATAGAGGGACACTGGCTAACCGCAACCGACTGTATCAGCAACAATATATATAATATGGCACACGGTGGCAAAGACAAGGATTGTCCTAGACAGCAACTGACCTAGACTGCAGTTGTCTGATCTCTAGATACTGTGAGTTTCGTCCAAATTCCCCTTGATCGCCCAGCCTAATGACCGCTGGTAGCGAAATGGTCCAGAGTTTGAGAGGTAATGATGATCCTGAAGGAACAACCGTACACGAGCAATCGAAACGATAGCGTGACCGATTTGCCGATGGTTTCCCGGTTAAACGGCGGAATCGAGACTCGAAAAGGGTTTGGACTGACAGGTTCCAGGCATCGATTTTCGTTTGCAGGTGGACCGGGCCAACCGCTGCCATCCCAGAGCTGTCCGGTTTGGTAATCAACGTTAGCAAGAGGGTTTAATCGTGGCCGCGGCGGCTTTATTTTCAGCTCGGAACTTGAATCCTATCAGATTGCCTGACCGTTGCGGAATACACGTCCGCCAGGCTTAGCGGTTACGCCCGCGACTCCGATGTCGCATAACTCTTTGAAGTTGAAACGCGCTCCACCGATACGATTGGTTTGTTCTTGGTTTCGCGTTGATTAGATTTCGAAATGAACTCACCCCTGGGGAGGGTGGAGGAAAGTGGCCCGGTAGCCAACTGGAAACGTCACCCTCGGCTCTTCGATCCGCACGGTTTATTCGAGAGGCTCGTGAACTCTCCTGGTGAACATAATTGCTACTCACGGCTGGTCCTGGAGCCTGCGATTGTGTGTAGGGAAAGATCTTTTTAGCTGCTGATTCATTAAAGGATTACTAAAGCAAAACAGAGGACAGAGACCGCCTGAGCTAACTTAACATCTGTTTAGGTCAGGTCTACCTCTTCAGAAGCTGGTCCTTATGGACCAGTTCATATTTTTAGGATGCACTGCGCAGAGTCTGAAGCAGTCTACAAAGGAGGGAGTACGAAGGACCTGAGTTCCATCAGCAAAATTACTTTGTTGCCAGGATGTGCTGAGTGTTCTGATGTACAGACAGAAGTTAGCGTAAGGAAGTCAGGTCCACCTTATAACCAATCGAATCCTGAAACACCCAACAGTTCCTAAACTTCATCTCTGCTTCAGACTTCGATAAATCCAAGAATTTAGAACTTAGCACGCAACAGTTATTGAAATAGCCCAACCTAAAGTTAAACAGACACACTGTAGATTTAAGGCAGATCTGACACGTTAGGAGCAGTTGAGAATTATTCATCTTTCCCTGTAAGTTCTGGAAGCCATTTCACCGACGGCTTATGATTATATAGTGATTTTTGAGGAGCATAAGGGGAAATTTAGATCAGCCGATAACCCGTGACACCGAGGGTTCTTCGAACCCGCGAGTTCGAGGGTTCGCGGCCGAATTTCTGCAGCCGATATGCAAATTTCATCGCGGCACCGGCTCGTCGAGGAGCGAATCAATGGAAGCTATTACGTGGGCCCGGATTATTCGGGGAAATTCGCGGAAAGTAATTAATGCAGGCTGTCGCGGATTCAATTCGGCCGTATAAATATTGTAATGGTCGGTTAACGAACTCGGTGGTCGGCGATCGACCGATAAAAATCGCTGAACACTCGTCATAATCGAACGATGAGAATGGTAAACTGATTTCGACACGGTGTGGCCATTTTCGAACAGGCATGACGTCGTTGCGGGAAAATTTGTTTTCTGGAGGGGTGGAAGTCTCGTTCAGGGAAGTTTTTCTCGTTCTCGAGAGAGAGGGGGGGGGGGGAGGGAGGGAGAGAGAGAAAGTTCGTTGGATGCCAGAAGAATTCATCGAAGATTTTTCTTTCCCTTCTCGCGCCGTGGAGGAGCCCTCACGATGGCGAACTTCGAGATTTATCGCTCCGCGTGATTTCTTATCCCACCGTTTCGTTTTTTTCTGCAGCCCTATTAAAAACTTCCGAGTGTTTTCGAAGGAAATGGCGGCGCGTTCGCGCGCGCACCGAGTGCATTCCCTCGACGGTGAAAAGAAAAATCTGGACGTAATAAACTTCTTCGCCCGCCAACAGAGATATTGCAAACAAGATCATCGCTGGCTGGCCCTGGAATTCGCGGAGATTCGCATTCTTTCTTGCCCACCGAGCTCGGTGTACTCCTCTGTGTGTGTGTGTGTGTGTGTGTGTCGGCTCGTTGTAAATGCCTTTTTTTAACGAGGAAATATCTTCTCTGCGAGTTGGAGGTATTTGCTGAATAGATAAGGGAAATTGAGGTGGTCCAAGTTCTACGGTTTTACTGGAGGAATACTTTATGAGGATTAAGACTTAAATCAGGTCTCGGTCCAGATCTCTATCTGCTGAATTCAGATTTAATCTAAACCATCTTTGTGAAAACTTAAAACTGGCATAAGTGAGTCTGAAGAACGTTTAACCTAACTGATGCAAAGAAAACAGAATAAGAATTTCACTTGGGCCTAATCGAGCCGTGTGTTGAACTCAACCTAACTCAACCTGATTTAGGTTTATCAACTAACTCTGACACCAGAAAACTACAGTGTGAAGCTAGTAGCCTACTAACAAACTGCCAACAGTGCATGGAAGCTCTTAAAATGGCTACCCCTTTCAGAGCTGTCGGTACCTAACGCACTGATCTTACAGGGGCCAGTGCTTTCTGCGTGATACCGTTGGCAACCTAACTCAGACCTGAACAATTAAGAATTACTCCAAAACTAACTCATGTTCAAACAGTATCAGGCCTACCGAGGCAACAGAGGCTTCCTCAACTAATTCCTTCGAATTTCAGGACGCATCACAGCTGCATCTGTCGGAGCAGACTTTAATCTAAACGCAGCAATCGTGATTGAAGAGGGAATGTGAAACGTAGCGAAATAAAAGTTCATGGTTCAGAGATCGGGTGAACACGGGATGGAAGACGAAAGTAACGCGTGTGTGGACGTCTCAAAGGAGAATCCCCGTTGCGTTAGCGAAAAAGCACGGGCTCGAGTCAAAGCTCGATCAAAAATAAAAGGAGCTTCAACCCCGTAAGTTCTCGAGACACTTCTTGGAGAAGATGCTCCTTTGGCTGTTCTGCCGGGTTTACGGGTAGGATACATCAAAGAGCTACCAGCCAACGACACTTCGCTGAAAAACTTGCCGGAGTATTTAACTGAAAATTCATTTGCAACTCGTTGGGCCGCTCCTTTGACCAAGGATTCATGGTAAAGTTACGGCGAAGAAGAGCCACATAGACGGGTTAACTCAAACACCGTGTGCCTACGGAAAAGCAGGAGTTTTATCGAGGTAAGTTCAAGTAGCTGCCGGCAAACAAACTGACCAAATGAAATCGAGGACCGTAACGTTAATCAATCTTCCTGATAAGACGAACTGCAGCTGTGCCGGTCGAATGGTTGATTAATTAGACCTGCGGACCGGCTGCAGGCTGTCCTTTTACTGAAACAAATATTTGTACGTTTGTCTCTGTGATTTTTTAACCTTTCAGAACGATGGACCAGCGTATGCGTGCTGGAGAATCTGTTAAATCCTATGACAGTCGACTTATTAACCAGTTGAGTTATAACGAGTCACATTCGTGACGCAGATATGCCACGGGTTAAAAAATCAGGAAGCAGACTTGCAGTGATTTATAATAGCTAAGATAGAGGAAGCTTTCTTGGCTGTAGAAGAATGGTTAAATGCAAATTGCATGTTCTTTACTTATTAAAGCACTTGAACACTTAAATAGATAACTGTAGCACCCATGGCGATTAATAAAATTGTAAGAGAAAGAGTTAAATTAATTCTTAGTATTAACATTCTAATAATAATATGAATTAATAACTATGTTATCAAGTTGTTAATTATTTAAATCAGGATATAATACAGAATGGCTGACCAAGTACTGTAGTTTCTACTTGCGATACTCAACGTGTTAACAAGTTGACTAGCATGCCTAGTCAAACGCATTAAAAAATGCCTGTCTAAACACAGATGCTTCAGAATAAAAATATTGCACAACTTGTCACATTTTGTAAACATTTTTAAATCGATATCGGTTAGAATTTTATAAGAATTAACAATTATCATACCCTGCGTGACAGTCGACGTGTTAATAACGCTAAAAGTCGAACGATCGTTCTCTGTTCATGATTTATATGCACTCCAGGATGTCTGGCCAGGTATGAGGGTATCTACTTGCGACACTGAACGCGTTAATGACGCTGAAAGTCGAGGAATCATTTTCGTTCGAACGCGTAGGCTCGTCGTGCAGAATATATGCATCCTCGAAATAATCGAGGCAGCATTCGAGAAGCGTCGGCGGAAAAAAGCTCCGGGAACGATTACGTTCGACCGGTTGCAGTCGTTAATAGCGCTTTAATCCAATACCGTTCCGCTTGTGATCGATTGCTCGTGATAATTATTCTCGTTGCCGTCGAGGCTGCCTCTCAGTTATCGGGTTAAAGGTCGACGCGGTGCTTTTATTGCGACCGGGGGATTTCCTTTTTAACGCTGGTAACATTGACCGAGCGATCTGGTAATTTACCTCGTGGATATACTTTTTCCTCTCTCTCTCTCTCCCTCTCTCTTCTCTTCCTCTTTCTCGCTTGCTCTTGTTTACCGTTTAACCGGGCTAAACAAGAAAATCCTGGCCGGAGAATATTGAGAAAAATTATTTAACTTCCAGCGGCTCGTCTCCAGGAAAAATAATTGCTTTCCCCCGAGCTACCAATTATTTCCGTGGAATTACAGTTTTATACTTGAAGTCTGGTCCACTAGATATTAACCATATGTAGATTTATATGCAATAGGATCAGTGAGGAATTTTGTTGTGTGAGTATACTTTGATCTACCGCCACTGATTTAGTTTAATTAAATGTAGTGTAAATTTTTACAAAAATTAGTGGCTGATTGAAGTGTTCTGAGACACTCTAACATTACTACATACGATATAAATTAGCCGAATTTAGTATTTTAAAGTGGTTCATTATGAAATTATTTTTTTCCTGAATCACTTATTAAGTACTATATTTAATCTCCTATGAATCGATAACGTATAACCAAAAATATAAGAGGAAAGTAATGTAAGCTCCTACAGCAGCTTTCACCAGCACCATTAAAACTATAACTCTCCAACAAATTTGAAGGCCTATTGTTCATTGCAGATTACACTATTGTAATAACAATTTGTAGACAATGCTCTAAGTAAACACATGTGTTATCGAATAATTTCATGTATTTTCTCTATGATAAATTATATGAAAAGTTATAGTATGTCTGACCATGGACGTCTGTTGCTACTGTCACTGTCATAAGGTGAATACGATCTGAATTTTAAAAAGGGACGAAGATGAATGAGTATGTGTCGTCAAGGTCGTTTGAAAGACACTCCAGTCCAATTTCAGCCGAACGATTGGAAGCAAAAGTTCTCCACAAAGAGACGAGGATCGTGGGAGTTAATCTGCGACGAAATTACAATCTGGAGAGGATTCTAGGATGACAAAGGGTCAGTTAACGTCGGAAGGAACATCGGAATGCAATTAGTTTTTCGACGGATCCTGAGAACAAGAGGAAAAAATTAAAGAACTATTCTGAATGCGAACGAAAACTTTCCACGAACTCGACACGCCGCCCTTTATCAATGAGCTTTAACTAATTTAACTTTCGTGCTACAGATGTAATGAACCCTTTTTCTGATACTCTGCACATAGAAAGAGAACTGTTGAAGTGTTTTTAAAAATTAAAAAGTGAAGTTTTGCCTGCACCAAATGCGGTCAAAGTTATTGGCTCTCGAAGAAGTAGAAACATCGATCATTCGAAGCACGACGGCCACAGTATCTCCCTCGTCAGCCCTTAATCCGATAAATAACTCCCTCGAGATTGCGCCGGCACAATTAGAAACGGGAAACGACCGGTAAATCGATCATCCAAAATCGACAAACGTCATTAATTATCCAACAACGCCCGATTGTTCTACTCTGTCCATATCCTCGCCCACTAACTCGATCATTCTTGCGTCGATGAACCTTCAGACCGTACCACAAGCTAGTAATAGCGATCGTTCAAGGAGATGAAGAGTTTCTCTGCCATACGTTTCATTGCTTCGATTCAATTGTATTATTTAGTAGACAGCAGTATGTTCTGTCTGCAACAATTTAACCTGGAACGGATATACTTATACAGGAAGTCCCAGTAATGGTGGTAGAAACGAGAAGCTGGTGATTCCTCGTATAATAGTAAATTGAAATGATTAATTATGTAAATTGATTCTCGACGAGGACGATGTGTTCAATAATTTATACCTAAATAAAAGACATACCCTATCGAAACTTAATATATTATTTCGAATTATATTGGACCATCGCACACAAATTCTATTTTGTTTTTAATTAAGTGCAGGCATACCTGAAAAATGTTTGACAAAGCCTCACATGAACAAATTCAATTGTATGTTTTAGAATTATCTTTCCATGAAGAGTCACTTCGTTTTCGGTTGTGCCAGAGTTACTGGGACACCCTATATATTTCTACTCCACAAATCAATCATTCCGAACAAGCCCGAAGGTTTTAATTCGCCAAACATTTACTTCGAGTGGTGGAATCACGGTGAAAAAGGCTTTTCTGCCGAACAACGTGTATTTCAGGATTCCAGCTCATTTTCAGGGACGGTCCAATCCCATACGTTCCGGAATAACCTGCCATGAAACCTTTTTACAGGACCATCAAGCCTGTCAGCTCCCCCGGTCCGTTTTAACATGTCCGCTCCCAAACGCACACTTTACAAAATTAGCTTTGTCAGCCCTTAACTAGCTACGTATAGCCGCGCTGGAGGTTCCAGATGCTGAGGATACAAGAACACCCTTCCTCGACCTCGTCCCAGTGACCAGTGGAAATTGAGATCGACCAAACTCGCCACTGAGAAAGCTCACACCATTCTTTCGCTTGCTGGACACTCTGCTGCTTCGCTCTGCCTTCCTTCTGCGGCTCTTCATGGCGTCGGATAGCGTGGAACTACCTTTAGTCCTGAACTGGACCTCTGACAGGTCTAAATCCCTCAAATCTTCTTCATACTCGCTGGTACGATCGACCTAACCCAACCATGACAGCTACAAAGCAAATTGTCCAAACCGCTGATGCATCGGAGTGATACTCCATACTCGTGCATGGGAGTAATTTCGAAATTGAGTGTATTAATCTAACTGCAATTACAATAGAGCATTGAGGGTGAATCGATCACCGGAGCATTTGGTAATTAAAAAAACTCGATGCTTCTTGAGCCAAAAGTATTCAATCAAATCAAGCCAGAATTCAAATCAATTTCCATTAGGACACGGTGGTCGTCAGGCAATCTAGATACACGGTTGCTGATAACAAGCGAGTCGCGGTTGTAATTAGATTTTTAGTGGGTGATCAAGGTGCTCTTCGGGGTGCAGGAACGCTTTGAGGACTTTAATCTCGTCCCACGTTTCGAGAACTCGATCGTAAAATGTAACAAGCTGCAGCTTTCGATCTCGTGTATTTCCGCTGATGGAGAAGCTGCTGTCACTTCCGTTCAGACACCCTCGAACGGGAGCTTAATCACTGCTCGTTGTAAAGCTCGAGTCTCTCAGACGTCGTTTCGCCCTCCTTTTATCGAACTTCGAGTCTGACGATTTTCTGACGTGCTCGTATCAGATCAATTTTCTTTTATTATGAAGAAAGGACGTTGTTTAACACGCTGATGAGCAAAATTTTTGGGGATTGAGGTGGATGAAGCTGAAGGGACTGCAAAATGGCCGGTGTCTACCGAAGGGGTTAAATCGTCGCACAGTTGTCGAACATTCGAAGCGTCTGACGTTCAGCAAACTCATAATCGTTCCGATTCGTGGGTCCTCAAAGCAAGCCTCGAAGTTCCTTCAGGAGAAGAGGAACTTGTTTGACACGGCCTAAGGCGATTCGAAGTCCGACGCAGCAGAATCTGGCCACTGCTTCGTGTTGTCCTACGGCGAACTGCAATAAGTCTTCGAGACCTGCTCGAATCTCCTGGTAGTTTGCAATTCATAGTAACCACGACTGTCTCGTGATATTCGTCGCAGTGCACGCCACTTTACTTATGATACGTCACCTCCGTGTTAATAAATTGTTTTGTATTTCTTTTATAGTCTTACAGTAAAGAATATTCAATCTTTTGCGAATTAGTAGTCGTTCCATTGAATTATGAAATGATGATCACAAGAATGTAAGTATCAAACTTGGAAATACAAGTTTTTAGTAACGTGGCTATGTAAGTGTGTCAGTAGTTCCCGTACTCGCCACCAGAGGGATCGTCAGAGCACGACTTTCTCGCAAGTCCTCGCCCTTGTACGCGGCACTACTGTAGTAGATATTAAAATTGTAGATAGTATGATACGAACTAATCTATCTCAATCATTTTTATTACTTATCTCCCTTTCAATTCTCTCAGCTGCTAACAAATGAATGAGACAGCTCCTGAAACCCAAATTGGCTTTACTCTGGCTTTCAGACATTCTGCAGACTCGATCCACTCTCTTATACGCGAGCACTACCATAATTTCTACACACTGATCTCTGTCAAACATGAACGATTACTTTAAAATGTTCCCGCAGCTTCTCCATCGACCACTCTACAGTCAACAGTTCCCAATGAAATTTTCTGAGGATAATTCAGCAGCCAAGTTACATCAGCAGCGTCCATTTTACGGCGCCTAAGCGTTCGCAAAAGCTGCAGGGCAAACAAAAGGATCGTATCCACTTCCGCGGATCCTGGCTCGTCCTGGCATCCCCTAGGTACATACATATTCCGTGTGCACACACCGGCACACCTTGCGAGTACCGCGTTAATTCCGTTTGTTTGCCAGTCGACCAAAACTCGTCGCTCCGTTTCATTTGCGAGACACCCTGAAGAAACACGTGTGAAATGATAAATCGTTGATTGTTCAGCTGCGCGATCGCCTCGAATATCCGCAGACTTTCGATCGCCGCCTGTCTCCGCGCGTTCGATAAATTTGCTGGCGCGTTAAACGACTCGAGTCGTCCAATAAAATAAAACGATCCTTCAATTAATATATTGGGTCACTAGGCGCCTGCTTGGCGACTGAAATTAATCACGCGATTACACCAGCTTTTTCTTAGTCGATACGGTGTGTTCGAGCGTGGATTATGATCGTCCACGCTTTGGTTGAAGATAATTTGCAATCGAAAATATTGTTCTAACTAAATGCTGTTCTGTATGTTTCGAATAAAATGAACGAAGATAGTACAAAATATGAATATTCGTATTTTTAACACTCTGACTGACAAGGCAGTCTTACATGGGTGATACTTCGATTTAATTATTAATCAAATGGAACCAATAGACGAATTATGAAAGTTACTAATATTATTGATTAAAAAGCGTACTATTTTGGGATTTGTTTATTCTGTATAAAAAAACCTAGAATCTTCATAGCAGTCAATGTTAATGAACTTGTAAAAACTTATTTTGTGTGTCAGACTGAGCATGGAATTTTTCTGTGTGACAGGAAGCGTGTTAACAAATATTTAAACAAACCTGTGATATGTCAAACATTGTTCACAGTCTTGTTAGAAACTAAGCTGATCTTCACAGATGCCTGCACAAAATTCTAAGACTGTAAACTGAAATAATACTTAGAAAATAATAAAAATGTTTCTCGTATGTAAACATGAGTGGCTATTAAAGAATATTCGATTTAAAAAAATTAATTTTCATATTATTTGCACTAAAACAGTCCTCGACAAGGTCTCCAATTTTCAGCAAATGAGACGGGAAGAAATTTGCGGAAAATTTCTCGAGTGTTTCTCGCTGCAAGCTTTAATCGAGACGCGAGAGGGTTGATGGGACAGGGGTGGTTAATTTTCGAAAATTTTGACCACGAGGCTCGTAGTTGGAGCAGAAGATCTCGGTTCAAATTAGATGGGCGGGGCTGAAGGTGCAGGATACCAACCATCAGCCGCCATCTGCGAACCGTGGCTCGAACAATCCTGGAAACTGCAGCTGGACCGATCGTTCCAACCCCCTGAAAACGGAATTTCCACGGTCCTCAACCCCTACGGGATTCCTTCGTACGTTTTTCGTCCGCTGCACCGCGCTCGTTCCGATTCTTTCCCCTTCTGATCCAAGGATTCACGGAAAGGCAAGAAAAAGGGGTTGAAAAGGGTGGTCTTTGTACGGAGAACCGCAATAATATCTAGTCTAGCTTTTATTGGAGAAGTTTTTGTGTTTGGACAGGGGTTACATAGTGCTTGGAACATTTAGAATAGAATTTTTGTTGTTCAGAGTATTGTTAGGGGTTGAAAATGATTTCTATCGATACTCGCATCTGACTGAAAGTCTTCATAGATTAAAAATCTTCCTCTTCTAGTTTATGACTCTAAATTTTAATAGTACTTCAGCACAATACAGTACTTGAAACAGCTAAATTTTTGTTATTTAAAATATTGTTACATGGTGAGGAGAATTTCTATGGACACCCATTGATATTTAAAAATTTTCCATAACTTCTGAAGGTTGTTGTTCCAATTTATAGCCCTAAATTTGATGATGAATATTTTGTACTAATTAATTTTGGAGTAATAGAGGTCCAGAGTTAAACAACTGGCAGAAGACAGACAAATTTTTCATTGGATACAATAATATTAAAAAATATTTATAAATGGAAATTTCTATCCTACTGCCCTCCTGCCCAAAAAAATCCAATTAATTTAATACCTAACACTAACAAAAAAAAGTGCTGCTAACAAATAATGAGGTGAAATTTCTGCATGAATCGCAGAGAATTTGACGAAAATCCAAATGATCTGAAATGCTACAAGGCAAAGCTGATTTTCATGTTGAATCACAAACGGCATGGCACTTTCGGATCGGGACACTTCATCTGATCGAATGAAACCGATAATTCGCAGAAACCTCGAAATCCATATGCATGTGTGTGCGTTTGTGCGTGCATGTGTGCACGGGGGTATGTTCATCATCCGCGGGCCGTTTAAAACAATCCAAACACACGCGCTGGGATCAGTATGCATTAGGCCGACATTGAATTAATCATCGAATCACAATGCGGCCGTTTCTGCGTTGTTTAGAGCATTCCTGATTCAATGGCGAACTTGTAATTATTCTACGGGACTTTGCACGCGCCTCGCTAACCCCCAGGTCTGAACAATACCTGAAACCGTTGGATATCTGGGCCGAAGTTCCACAGCACACACACACAGAGGCACACACTCGTCCGCGCGAACCTGGAAATACATCATTGATTAGCTGTGGCATAAATTTAGCGGACCTCTTCTTGCCAAGTGGCGAAACTCCCAGTCGACTGTACAGCATCAGACTTTTACTCAAGCAATGTTTTATTCCTTGCTAATGAATGATTTTTGGAAGACAGGAAATTAGAAAAAATTGTTCACACTGATGTATGTGTATGAATTAAAATGTAGAACACGCGATTTGGCGATTTCTGCGAATTTTTAGACAGATGCCTTGTACCTACCCGATAAATAATGATTTGTGTAAAGAAATTGTAAAAATTCTTAAACATTAATAAACAAAATATTTTCTGCTTGAGATTGGTAATTTTTCTATACACCTTTCCAGTCTGAACGATTAAAACCACTCGCGTTGTTGCATTTCCAATTCTCTTGTAAAAATCGAGCGAAAATAGTTGAGTGATTATTTTATTAATTATTTTCATGAACTGCTGCCACTTCGTTTTTTTCTGAAAATTGCACACGACTCGTGACAACGAGCGGAAGCGAGAAAAATCGAATGTTACGAGCGTCGAGCCGTGGAAAATTGTTATTGGTAGAAAAGTCGCGAGGCACGAAGTACAGTACATGGAATAACTTCTCGCGGGTACGTTGAAATTAAGTTTGCCTAAGTTAATTCGCCTTTTTTTGAATCCGCGCAATTCAATTCGTGCCTCCGGGGCTGACTCTCTCTCTCTCTCTCTTTTCCACCCCTTGAAAAAAAAAATAAGAAAAGATCCAGGGTTGCATAACCCGGTGAATGTACACTTTTTCCGTAAGTTCTTCTTCTATTTTTTCTCTCTCTTTTCGCGAGTAGGCGCGAATTACAGCTCGTTAACGTGAACAATTATTAGCCTGCTGTAAACTTGCTAACTACTCTGTATTATTATTTTTATATACGGTGCACTATTTATAAATCAAGTCGCTCCAACACTGTGCTCCAGAGACTTTTGGAAAATCGAGGAAACTCCTCGACGTTCATTTCAATATTTCACCAACGAGTTCTGTACCCCTGGTAAATCTTTTCCCAATTTTTTATTAGCCAGATTATCAATTTTATCCGCTCACTGGATTTTTCTTTGGACACATAAAGATTAGAATAACTTTGTTTCTTTTAGCAATAGAGATATTCTCAGAACTGAAATTATTTATTAAACTTTTGGTCGATTTATGGTGAACGATGTGGGCTAGAATATTTTCTGCCGCATCAGACGGAGACGAAGGAATTAGAAACGCTAATCTCTCGTACGATGGGAAACGTAAAAATGACTTTACGATCTTCTTACCGGGAACCGATCTATGGATCCTCGTAAAATCAGAAACACTGATACGCGGACCGTAAAGTTCCATCGGAGATGTTAAGCATGTCGTTCGCGGGATGCGAACGGGGCGCATAAAATTTTTGATTTTCCAACCGAGAACCCGTCTTCCGCCTCACTGTCTCGTCAAACGTTTTTCCCGTGACAAACACGTGCGAACAAGCACTTCCTAGAAGATAACGAAATTACACGAGAAACGTGTGGAAGATGCAAGTCGACGATTTTTACGACGGTTCACCGGAGCGTTAAACAATCTTTTTGTCACCGAAATTGGCGGAAAAAATTATGGATAAACCTTTGAGGAAGAAATTGAAAAAGTGTAACAAATAGTGTCAGTCAGTGAAAAATAAATCGAAGATCGTGATGTTAAGAAAATAGAACGAAAGATTGCAACAATTTTGAAATATTAAATAATATAATTTGTATGGTGTTTGAATATTAATTTCGATGAATTCTTTTTTGTTTTAGAAATTCAACCACCATGTATATTCTCATGGCGTGTTGCCTCGTGTGGCTGTCGAGGGTTTCAGGGGTGAAAAACATCACACACGGGGTTGCGAGACATCTTAGATCCTTATCGTTTCCCGAAGGCAGCGGCATGGGGGTGAAGTACCGAATAAATTATTAATTGATCATTCTATTCTTCTACAAGTCCAAAAAAAATTATATTAATCAATCTGTCCACTGACTCTGTAAAAAATTAATTAACAGTAGTGCCTCGAAGATAAAAAAAAAGTACGATCTAGAAATTGTTTTGCATATTTGAAAAAATTAATATGTTTGGTACTGTTTTGAAAGTAATAAAAATTGAAATATTTCCTAAACTAATTCTGTAAAATAAATAACAACAATGGAGCTTCAAAGACAAAAAGTTATGAGCTAAAAATTATTCTGCGTAGCTAAAAAGTGAACAAAAAAATTAATATGCCTTTCGGTATTATTTTAAAAAGAATAAGTTTTGGAAAAAATGGCTGCGTCGAAGGGAAAAGAATTGCTGCAAGGAAATCGTTTCAACGCGAGATCACGGAAAAGGAACGGCCATTATTAAATATGATCCTTACGTCTTCAGATATTCTTCGCTCTCGGAGTGCCCATTGATATTCCCAACAAATCGGTGCTATTTTCTCTGTACTTCGAGGCGAATTATGGCCTTCCCGGTGAATGGAACTCGAGTTACTACTTGGACGAGCCATATCTCAAGAAACGAAGTCTCGACCGACGACTGGCGTACGCGATTCTCATAAACAAATTAGAGAGGTACACAAGAAAGCAATTGAAACGATCACAAAAGCTAAATAAAAAAATACAACGTAAGATAAAAGTCTCCCATGTTTACAATTCTCAGCATTACATAGAGAGGTCAAAATTATCCTTACAAAAATTAACTTACACTATAAATAAAAACTGAATATCCACTGATTAATTATTCATAATAAGTACGAGCGTAAAAACAATTCATCTGTAATATTTCTTTAAGTTTCGGCTACTCAGGAGAAAATTGTTTACAAAAAATGATCTGTGAGGTTGCAAATCACCCTCTGACCAACAACGGTGTCCTGGGTGACGTTCTACAAGTATTGTTCACGTGAGTACTATGAAACACATTTTACAATGAGCTGCCTTTCTTCTACAATTAGATTTTTTAGAGTTCTTGAAGAGAACATTTTCGCATATAAACGCCGCAAGAGTTGCAAGAGAGACCGTAAGATTATTAGAGAATTTTTATTACAGGCCATCCTCATCGCAGGATGAAAATCTACCCGCCATGATCACCGAGGCAGAGAACACGGTAGATTGCAATAACCGCTACACAAAATGCCCTGAAAGTCCATTAGCCCTGATAAGCCGCTATGATCTCAACGATGCTGATTTAAAGAAGCCATGACATTCAACGTGATACTTAATGGAATTCATGGATCCCCTTACTATAGTCTTCCCTTTAAAAATCATACAAAAACCGCAAGGCTCCTACAGAAAGTTCTGTCGCTTTCTTCAGCTAAAACTACATCATTCTACAACTAATTTTATTCCTCAAAATAATCTCTCTGTCGCATACAAATCATTCTTTACCAGCATGCTATATTCAGTTTCTTATAAAATTTCAACTAAACATAATTGTTCTTCAGTTTGATACGTATCACAATAATTATTTTGTGCTATCTCATGACAGACGCAGAGTTCGTCTAAAACTTCTGAATAAAATAAATGAAAATCCTGCAAGTTGGATAATAAACCAATCTCTGTATTCACAATTAAATTTCACAATTAACAATACAAGCGAGAAGCGGCGTAAGAATCGATAACACGCTGCGACGTGTTACAAATGGAAAATTTCATCTAAATTCAAGTGGATTTTTGCAATCTACGGCGAAGGTAAATGCTGTTTATCTTGAAATTGTTAATCAGGAACAATCGTGATCGTTCCACGAATCGCCAGAACCTTGAATTTTCATTCTCAGTGCGGTACGAAATTTCCAGTCGGACTTTTCAGCGGTCACTTGAGTTCTTCGACATTTTTGACCAGAATGGGCAGAGCTGCGTGTTCCTCCTCGATCCTGCTCCTATTCTGAAGATAGTGAGACACGTTTTCGTACACCACGAACGTGATCACCGTAGCCGGGGTCACCCTGGTTATATTCGCGCTTAGACCCTTGTAAAATCCACGCCAACCTTCATGCCTGCAATGAACCACCAGCAATACGCTCTAATTATTCACCTGTCTCCTTAGCATCTCTTACTGATTCTACGGAAACTCTCGAATCGACTATCATGAATTTTCTTTGCGTCTCATTCGCACCAAGGTTGAACCCGCGTACGATTCTTGTCGTGAATGAAATCGCAATAGCAAAATTATACGATAATTCGATCGACGCGTAAATGGATGATATTAGCAACGCGAAAAGATGATCCAACTGTTTCAATGATTTCGTAACCATGGAAATGCTTGTTGCGTTGAAAATGATGCTGAGCTTTGTTAGTCAGACGACAAAGATTGGATCAAGGATGTACATAATTCTCAAAGCCCAGACGTTTCCAATTCTGCATGCTTTATTTTCATCTTCTCAAAATTGCGACATCGCGTTACACATACACAACGCAGAATCGTCCGCGCGATTACACGTCCAAAAATCGTACTGCTGGTGGTTCAACTATCAAACGTGCAACCATCTCACACACCACACGAACAGACACATTCTTTTGTGGTCCAGCCACAGCGATTTCGTGCACACACGAAGAAAAATATTTAAATTCAGATGCGAACACGTTCGTTTCGCAAATATTTTTCTTCGATTTTGCTCTCCGCTCATCGAACGCGTTGCGTACTCGTCGAGGGATCTTCGATCGAATGAAAAAGAAAGTACTCGAATGATTCAGCAACGAAATTTAATTCGGGACGATTCATTACGACCATGTTTTCCCTTTTCTTTTTTACTAATTACCTTAAGAATTGCAGCTACAATTATACATAAATAAATTTAATCTACAAGCTGAACCGTTGCAACGACACTGAATTCTTTTTCCATTCGTTATTGCTAATGTTCCTGTTGCTTCGAGTACCAGACTCTGCAACCTGCTTCGCAACAATCGTCTACTGCTTTTAGTTTCTTTATGACATCAGATACTTATCCATTGCATACAAGAATATAATGAATATAACGACACCACGAATTAACAATTAAATTATTACATTCCTACACACGCTTATCTCAATGAGATTTTTCTTGTTTATTTATTTATTCATTTACGATCTACACGACGAGTTGCAGATCACGTGAAGATCTGGAATTCTTATTCGTTCGTACTCGCATTAAAAAAAATGGTATGCAAGCTCGTTTCTGCTAATTATGCGCAATTGCATGGATCGTTTTTTAATGACGAATTTCACTATTACACGCTCCAACAAAGTCGTTACAATTCAGGTATAAAGTATTCGTTTATATTCTATTAAGTGTACCTTCGACTTTTAAAAAAAAAGGAAAAGTTGAAGTACATGTTTGACATATATTATTATATTTGAGTACCAGCCCGAATACGAATCGTTATTGCTATGAAAAAAAAAAATAATTAAGTTAGCCTTCTTTAAGATACATAAGCGTCCATATTTCGCGCTTTACAAGAGCAAATAAAATTACTTCATGTTACACGAGCTGTGTCGAATAAATAAAACGTACGTTCCATTACGATTCGTATAAATTATTACTATTATCATCGACCAAGTTCTTACTAAATTATCGGAACATGTGTCTTTCTGATTATAAAGTAAAACATACAATGATGTTACGAAAGATCTGTCTAATACATAGAAAAGTATTAAAATTGTATATATTAGACACGGTCTTTAATTGTTCCTAATAAAAAAAAACCTAGTGTACCGGCTATATTTTTTTTACTGTAAAGTAAACTTAAATATGAATATTAAATTATATTAATTATGTCTAAATTTCCGAGACACTGCTGCCGTTCAATAACTGACATGAAACGCTATCATCAGGAACGATAAAGCCACGAAGAATCATCAGAAATATTGTCAGAATTAATTCGAATAGCTTTCATCCTGATTTACACTACCACGTCGTACGTGCGCGCGTTCGTTAATCATTATTTCGCTTATGCCAGTTCAGACAAAGACAGGGACAATTGGCATAAGTACGCGCGTTAACTATATGAGCCGACGTGTATTGCTACGTTACCATTTCTACACGAGAACATGTGAGAAAGTAAACGAGTTTTCTGATAATACTGCTTAAAAGTGCACACCCTCGGGCTGAATGAAAACTTTCGAAATACAAGAAGCTCCACAGACCGTGTGTAAAACAATAAAAATCATGTTGCTGTTGATATGTTAGTAAACTGATCGGGGCTGGACTAAGTCGATATCATCGAAGCGTATCTCGATCGCTATTAAATCATATTTAAAATCAGACTAATGCATGTTCCATTCCTTCTACAATTAAAAATTATTAGATTAATATAATCTAAGGAGTCAATGGTCTTTCGTAGGCACATCAGAAAATGTTTCATAAATTACGATAATTAAACAAATATTTGGTGTGACGTGTAAAAGGTATGGTGCTAAGCCTTTATAGAAACCCCTGAATCCTTCTGACCTCCATATCGTTTGAACGCAATGGACGCTGCCATCGTAGTGGTGGTGATGATCTTGCAGGCGAGCTCTGACAACCTGATACGGATAAGTCGACGCGGCAGCAATCAATTTCGAAATTGCCGCGAAAAAGATGTACTCCCATGTGTTCTAAAAATTAAAGAAACATATGCTATACCATCCACCCCTTTACCACTAATTTCTAATTAACTTTACCACCGATTAAACATCGAACGTACCAACTTCGTATCAATTGGAACGTGTTGGTAATTGTTGTAATAGTTCTTCAGCTCCTCGTACACCATAAACTGAATGGCACCGTGCGAAACGCCAAACATTCCAGGAACAAAACCCTGTGAAAGTTAGATTCTAGTCATACGTTTGCTGAAATGTTATTCTAAATCTAATACAGTATTGTAGATTTATTTGGATATAATACTACTTAATTCCACCTATTCGTAGTTGCATATAGTTCTACTTTATTTACCCGATACAGTCCTCTGACACCCTCAGTTCTATAAATTTTCTTGATCGCATCCACCATGCCGGTGTATCTTTGTGTCTCAGGAAGATGTTTATCATCCATGTATTGCAAGCACAAACGCGTCTTTACTACCCAAAGTGGATTAGTCATAAGCAAGGTAAGAATTCCAGCATCAGCTGCAGCAAACATGTGCATAGAAGGACCTAAAGGCTTCCTGCTGTTTCCTCCTTGGATCCAAGTCTTTATGGTATTGTAGCTACAAGGAAACCATCACACATCTAATTAATTAACCAGTCTCTATAGACAATAACATTCTAAATCCATTGTTACTTCTAAAATTGTGTTTGTCATAGAAGTTAGAGTATCCGGCTTATTACAAAAGTCCTTACAAAAAGAAATAGCAACCCCAGGCACCGCCTGATCCCAGAACATTCGGTGTCACTCCTCTATAAAGTCCCGGCACCCCTTCAGTCTTAACAATTTGCATGATCGCGCTCTTAAGGCTTTTGTACTGTGGACCCACTCTCGAATGGCCATCGTTAACTGCAAAAAACAAACAACCAAACTGATCAGTATTACTTATTTTATTTGGTAAAATCTGTATTGAAATTGATCGACTGCTGTGGTACAAGTTTGTTCTTACTGGTGTGACCGGTGATAAGATGGAAAATAATTCAGTAATTTTACTTGAACCTGTGTCACGAATTATCACGAGCCTACTGCAATGTTATCGTCGTATTTCAATCTTAATTAACCGGTCACGCGATACAAATTCGAAGAAATCGAACTCACCCGTGTGCTTATTTACTATCGCCAACAAAGAGGGTATTTTCAAAGTACACGAGTTGTTTATTAGCCGGTGATAAGCTATCGTTCGTTGGAAGCGTGTTCGCGAGACTGTCGGCGAAATTGCAAAATCGTCTCGCGAGACAAACAGCTTATACAATGGAGAAATTTAACAAAAACAAAACTCTGACGTGTTATTATCAATCGAGAAGTTGTAACTAACTGAAACAAACTCTCAGACCTATTTATACCATGAATAATAATTTCTTCCGCGGTATGGTACTTTCGTGTCACCCAGTACGTGGAAAAATGCGGTCATGCGATGTCTGGATTAATTAAGAATTTCTGTGTGCGCGTGCTACAAATACGAGCGGACGATTAATAATGAAAAATTCGTAAAAAATTCGTGCAATTTTTATTTTGTTTTCCAAAATGAAAGATGGCGAGAATTGTGCTTCACGACGGAATTCCCGGGTCGGGTTTTTCTGTGAACGGGCGATTCTGACGCGTTTCGACGTCGATCTTTCAGACTCACGTGCTTCTGACGCAATCCGAGGAATTTCTTGCGGTTTGGTGTGCGGCCAACGAATTTTACGACGAAAATACATTCGCGGATCGAGCCTCCTCGTGATATTGTCGCCAGCTTCTCCACGATAACGAGATTAATCGGATAAATTGTTTTTTTTTTTTGGCGATACCGTCGTTCACGCGGAAGTCGACGTTGGCTAACAAACAAGTCTTACTATGGTCTTGTGCTCGTGTTTTTAATTACGTACACAGTAATCATAATTCGTTCTGATGTTCCAAAAAGTGGAAGGAATGTTTAGACGATCATTTATAACATGTATTAAGAGTTTCGACTTCCTATTTGTCCAAATCTGCTCTATTATACGTGTACATGATTTACAATTTCATGAGATGTAATTTTACTTGCATTGTTGTTTAAAAATAGTTATCGAGCGTTGTTCATTATAATTTCAATACAGTATCGGTGACTGATTTGAAATTACAATAATAATGATTTAATTGTATATACAATTTATAAGAATTTTATACATAATATATATTGCTTTTTTGTATTGTTACCAAACTGGAATATTTTTATTTTATCCCTCAAATGTTCATCTAGCTGAACCACTCGAAATATGCACGATTTAAAATAGTGTTTTATGCACACTCTATTTTAAACAGTCCTGCGTATTAAACTGCAATTTCGCAACGAGCGCGAATTACGTTGTTTTCCAAAATGATCTAACAGAAATTAATATCTCGAATGTCTGAGGACTTCAAACTACTTGTCAAATGTTCTACGGTTTGATGAAAATCGAGAAATTAATTAATTTGTTAAATATTCGCGGAATAGTTATTTCAGTCCTCTATTGTTCGTTACACTTGAGCGGAAGAGAGAAGAACAATAGTGACTCGACACGTGCAGATTGTCTCACCGATATCGGATGGCATTAATGATAATCCAGGAAAACGATATAGTAATCGTGTTTTCCTACCGGTGACTATTTCATTTTCGAATTGATATTATTACTTAATAAATACGGCAACCGTAAGACGTTTATTTTAATTTCTTTAAAATAACAATGAGACCGAACACGTGAATGAGATACCACTGTTTGTCTTAATTTGAATACGAGAATGTCCACTTTCGATTCTCGAGGGTAATCGAAAGTCGAGTCTCACTTTCCATTTCGTTTTAAGTGAATGGTCCAGCTCAGTTTCTAACACTCGTTCTTTCGTAAAAAGTAATATTCAGTCCACAATTTCACAAAAATTTGCGTACTGAATATCATTGTAAAATTATCCATAAAATAAATTACGACGAATGCGCTACTTCCACCTGAAAAATATAATTTCAAGTTACTATAGATCGAGTAAATTGTATTATAATAATAAATTATTCACGCTATTGAATATTATGCAATTACTCATTAAAATACGGTTATAAAATGTTTCACGACTCCATTTGAATGATTATTTATTCGTAAAGACGACAAAAAAATTGTCAGATAAGATTAAACAGTATTATATAGCTCTTTAAGCGGTTGCTTCACCGCGTCGATAAGGAACAAATATTTCGAGTTGCTCCGAGCTTTGATTTCTTCGGGGTGAATGACACAGACGATTAAAAATCGAATTCTGTCTCGAAACTCGACTCACAATTTCATTTCAAATCTATTTATCCCCCGACAATCCACTACTATATTTTCTACTTTATTTGTTTACAAATAGAGCTCAAGGTTAATTTATTCAAAATAAACTAAAATCGCGTGAATATAAATTTAAAAAACTTGTTGATTGATACATAAAAATGGCCATACAAGTCGAGATTCAGTTGAACCTATAACACTTAAATAATCATAGTAGATACCGGAAGAATGAACAGGGAAAATGGTGCGGCATTAAATATTCATATATGTGTTTGAAGGAGGAAAAAGTCGAGAAATTACGTGTGTTATCAATCTTAATTGTTGTGATTTCAAAGAAAAAAATGACTGGGTCTGACAACATGTGTCAAAAATACTTCTCGACTATTCTCGGCTCGACCACGTGCTACTGCTCCCGAATTTGTACGAATTCATACGATCGTCGACCCGAAACGTCACCGAAATCTACTCTGACGTAAGAATTATCGTAAATAGTCACCGTCTATTGTTATCAGCTCTCTATCGATAATTATACTCTATATTAACGACGCCGCACGCGCCGCCGATCAATAACGACGCCGAACACGCGTAAACACCAACTACAATGTAATTAAAAAAAAACAATATCAATGCACCCGAAATCTTTACGTCAGTCTCGAAGCGACGCGAAATTTCTGCCTCTCAAAATTTAATTTTCTACTCGATCGTCGTTCATGCACAGCATCAGCCAATTATCAAGTTTCTCAATTTGTTCATGCAATATTCTTCGTGATTCTCCAATAATAAACAACGAACTTGTTACCCAGTAGAACGAGAAGTGTCTTATAGAGAATCTAAAAATCAGCAGCAGGAAGCTATAGTCTATGTAACCTACATCCACCATATAATCTGACGCAACACTGATCATTTCTCTAACCATTGACTTATCGATCAAGCAGGTCGATAGTTTGGGTAAAATGAGTCAGTGTCAATTACAGACTGTCGAGTAGTAATTTTCCGCACGCGAACCACGTGCGTGAGTGCCGAATCGGAGGGCACCCGCCATTTGCAGAAAAGGTTTACATGTCCGTGTGTATGTCGCTCACCTGCGAATCTGGTCTTAATGAGGTCCAGAGGATGCAGCATCAGCGTGGAGACGACGCCGCCGGATATTCCAGCGACGAAATGCTCGTACTTCAAGTGCCTTAACGCGGGAAGAACCCGAGCCGTCCCCGGCGTGCCGCTCGTCTTCATCGCCGACATTTTTCCCGTGTCGAGGCTCTGCTCGTTCGTTACCGACTGGTCGCGTGCACAACGAGCACAAGTGGCATCCTTCTCGGTGTTAGCAATGCTCGACTCCACTCTCCTGCATATCACTTGATCAGCGGATGGCGGTGTGTTCGTCTGCGTTACGATGCCCGCAGAACGATAGAATGTAAATATATAAGTTCCACTTCGATCCACTGAGAGGCTCCTTGGTCGAACAAACGGGCTATGCAACGCAACGATCCACCTCACGCGACGTCCACCACCACACTGAGCGCTGAGCTCGCCGCGAGGCTGCCTGCACGCGCGGCGCCACTGCGCCACGCATGCGCAATGTCGCGGCGCATGCACGTCGGCTGCGTGCGACGCTCGAACGCCGCGCGGGTTATTTGATTCGAATTTTATACGAGCTGCCATTAATAACAGGATGACTCACATTGTAAATATGTTATGTAAAGTATAGAAAGATGTAAAATCAAACGCAGCGGGTCGCTAATGATAAGTTTAGCCTGTGACTGATTTAAGTATGAGGAGAAGTAAATATTGATTCTTTGCTTAAGCTCTCTTCTGGGATATTAGTATACAGTGTGTAAGCGTTTAGTTGATTTTCTAAATTATAACACGTATTGTGCCTTCTTGTAATTTTTTTGAATTGTATGAGAGCTTGGAATCTTGAAATAAAGTTCTGAAATAAAATCGAATGTTTTATGTCCAAGTTATTGTGGTTACGATGAAATATTTTATCTTATTACACGTGTCGTTTTGCTAGTAATCGCTGGTATAAAAAAATGTTAACAGGAGCAGATTGCCCGCAAAAGTAAAAGTAATCCCATCTATAGACGCGTTGCATTTGATAAGCATTATCATCGAAATCCCTGCAATGCTATTGAGTTATCGTTGCTTTGGGCGTGTCTTATTTGAATCCTTGAAATATTACCATCTCCTAAAAATGATCTGCTACTATTGCGCCTATTACAAATCTTGTGATACTACAGATTCTTTGTTAAAATTATAGTAAGTACTAGTTGTGTAAATCTTGAAGAATAAAAAAAATACTAAAACTGCTCCGACACTTCATGCCTGTAAAATGACCACATTACTGATTACTGATTGAAAATTACAATTTAGTGTTTTACAGCGTGCGTCAATGAATTTCGCAGACAAAATGGGTTCGGCGTACGCGAAACTTGTTCGATAAGTCCGGAAATTGCTTATCTTTCGTATTTCTGATAGGCCGTGATGTGTATTGGTGATCGTTGATGAACGGATAAAGAATTTTTTTATCCGTTGTCACGATAGAATATCTCAGTTACCATTCTCGCCTGCTGCTATATTAACAGCCAGTGAACTGATCGATTCACTTCGTCCATTCGTTTTTTACCATTACATTCCGCACAAAAAGAAGAAATAAAAAGATCCAATTCGTGTACGTGGAAAACAGTGTAAACAAATTCCAATATTCCTTTATGTTTTAACAAAGAGTATTTTGATCGTGATTACCGATGTCTCTATCGTACAGTGTCGAATTCACTAAATTAATTCGCGATAAATCACATAACTTCCTCTTTCCTGTCAATCTCACACATAATTGCTCGCGGTAAACGTTCGTGTGCAGTGATTTTATATTCTACTAAAAAAAAAATATGTGTGAATTGCTCTGCATACAACGAGTGAATACATAAACAAAGAAAACGATCGGCTGGAACAAGGAAAAGCGAATTTTGTCGACGGTGAAAAATTGGCTTCAAAATTTCTGATCGAAATGGTGAGGATGCTTTACTTTCATACTGAGCTCCATGTAGAATAGATGAAACATTAGCGAAGGAATCATGACAATCATGATGATCCTCGAAAACATGTGCAGTTAGTAACATTGGTACCGGTTTCCTACTTCGCTATTTGGAATTCTTATCGAGCCATTATTTTTGACCTAACACGTAATCTTAAATCGCATGTATCCCCTTCGCGTTGGTTCTGAAAATTAAACACAAAAAATGTTTAAACAAATGTTTGAACAAGGTATACTACGTTTTTCAATTAGGGAGTGAACCTGTTTCGTTAACTCAATGACTAATGGCAAAGTAAAGGTACCTGTTTGCTTCATACTACAATCGCTTGATAACAGGACTAGAAATAAAGTGCAGAAAATCGTAAGTGCTATCGTGAAGTACTCAAGGTCAGCCACTTTCGCAAGATTGCGGTAATGATTGCACGTCGGTTTTCTTAATTTATTCAACGCGACATAATAAATCACTCGACGTTATTCCTGAAATAATATACTGCCTAAAACGATTAGGTTTCTGAATAATTTGGCACAATACTTCAAGAATCAACAATGACGAAAATATTGCACATACAATGTTACATTTCGAGCAATCTATTGATTACATTTATAGCAAACGAATGTCCAAAAATTATATTAGTTTGGTAAAAACGCATTAATTCTCATACAAATTACGTCGACGTGACGTCATGAATAATAAAGCTAGACCAGTTCCAAAAAACATAGTCTTTACTGTCCGATAATTTTACGACTGCAACCGAGAGACGCATTCCTATACAAGGACATGATCGTGGTAACTGCAGCAGACTTATGTATAGCTAAAACATTAGCACTATGCACTTGTCAGGTTCACCTGCAAGGTGAGTGTCGGTTGCAGTTACCATAGAAAATTTTCGACAACACCGAGTTACAAAAAAAAATGCAATGTGTAATTGCACGGAGTGGAGGACACGTTCCTGGCTCAAAGAGACGCGTACAAGATACCTGCGCCTTTTGGTGAGTGACGAAAGATGATTAAAAGTCGAGCAGGATCGATTTATTGCCCGACCAGTTTCGGTGCCAGTATTCATCATCGTTAGCATGTTTCCTGTTTCACTTCCGAGCTGCTGCAACAGCCTGTTCTTCGATCAGTCGAGTTTCATAGCCATTCGCATCATTTCAGAGTACTCTGTCGCGTGAATGATCTTGCTACCAGTGGCTGGAGCAGCTGATGGAGATCGTCCTCCATAGGTTACATCCTCCAGACGAAGAGCCAAGGCCAATGCTATTCTATCTCTCACGTAGCCGTAGGCACCTTGGTTCATGTGCTCTTCTTGCACCCACATGACCTAGACACAGCACACTGTTTTATGGTCTCAGAGTTTAAGTACATTTTCTAACTCTCCTCTAGCCACATAAAAGTATAGTCCATTTATATAGAAGGACCAATTATACATGGTACCACAAGTTTTCAGAACATCCAGGTAGTCTATACATAAAGAGATTCGTTTGTATATATACCTTAGAATTAGGGTATTTAGCCACTTCCTGCGCGATTAGATGATATGGGAACGGACACAGTTGCTCGACACGTATGATCGCGATTTTATCCTCCAATTGTTTCCCTTGACGTTCAGATACCAAGTCATAAAACACTTTTCCGCTGCAAAGCAGTACTTTTTGTATGTTTCCTGGCTTCACGAATGGATCTGGTAGCATTGGCCTAAACGTGGTGCCGGCTTCCATGTCTTTAAATGATGAGAGAGCCATAGGATGTCGCAGCAAAGATTTCGGCGTCATAACAACCTAAGTCGACGGACCAATATCTTTTTCACAAGTCAGATAACAGAGAATCACTTATTTAAATTCAGTTTCAAGTTGAACATTTATTATTATTATTGTTGCAGAGCTGATTTTTGTATTAGGGAGATAGGCTGTGTTGTATCTAAAAAAAATGTCTAACCAGAGGTTTCCTGAAGGGCATATGAATTTGGCGTCGAAAAGCGTGGAAAAGGTTCGCAGGAGTGGTCAGATTGCAAACAATCCAATTTATTTCAAAGAGCTGTCGTGTCATAATCTGTTCTGGAGATTCTCCCTGCGGTGCATCAGGTTCTTTTCCAGGTACATAAGTGCAGTCATCGTCACATAGCTTCAGGAATCTCTCCAGCCTCGCTGATGAATGTTCTGGTCCCTGTCCTTCCATCCCGTGAGGCAAAAGTAGAACGAGTCCTACCTGTCTACCCCATTTTGCTTGGCCAGAACTCAAAATTGTATCCAGAGTAACCTAAACGTTATTTGTGAACTGATAAGCGAGAACCTCAGATTGCAGATTGCTCAATCTGTATTTTTTTTACATGATAAGTCTGATTCTTTCGAACAGATGTACCTGACAGGTGTTCGCGAAATCGCCGAACTGAGCTTCCCAGATTGTCAAGGCATTATGGTTGTACGCAGAGTATCCCACTTCGAATCCTGCAGCATATCAATCTTCTCAATTAATCGAATCGTGGTTATTTTCTTCTCGAAACTTACCGCAGACACCGTACTCGGACAAAGATGAATTTGAGACCGTGTACAACGCTTGGCCAGGAAAAACTCCATTAAGAATGTTCTTGTACGTTTTATCGCTGTTCTGATCGTGAATTATGTGGATACGATGAGAGAAGGTACCTCGTTCAACATCCTGGCCGGATAATCGAACGTGATGACCTTCTTTCAGTAAGCTGAGAAAAGCTAGACACTCGCCCATAGCCCAGTCAGCCTGACGGGATTCCATCAACTGTGATCGTTTGTCCATCACTCGAAGCACCTGTACAAATAATTTTCATAGTGAACTGTTCTTTCAAACGATTCTAATATTGTCTGTCTATCCCATACCAGACCATGCGGTTGTACGTCTTTAGGAGGAGTGGATATGGCCTTGCAGATGGTGTTTATGGTTTCTACGTCGATACCAGTCGGTGGTATATCGTTCCTAGGACTCTGACTCGCGAAGAAATCGGTCCAAGGCACGTCATGCCAATCACTCAGGTACACCGAGTCTACTTCCTGGGCCTTCTTGAACTCCGTCTCACAGTGGTCCCAGTATTTTTGTATTTCCTGAAAGATTCATAAGTTTCTTTGTGTTTTCCATTATCAAGTATGTCTGTATGAGATTTTTAATACATCTTGTGCAAACTGCTCGGTGATCACTCCTTCTTTCAGCAATTTCTCACTGTATACAGTCAGCACGTTAGGGTGTTGCTTGATGCGTTTGTACATCAAGGGTTGGGTGAGCATTGGCTCGTCCAGTTCGTTGTGCCCGAACCTTCTGTAGCCTACTATGTCCAGGACGACGTCGTTGTGGAACTCCGCCCTGTTTTATTGTCGTTTAAACATATCTTTTAAATCAAGCGATATCATAATCTGGCTTAAAATACTATTGACTGGATCACTAACTTTGATAGGCGAATCAGTGCAAAGTGCAGTTTCAAGAAAATGATTCAGTATACCTGTACTCGCTGGCTACCTTGCTGCAGTAAGCCACCAAATCAGGGTCATCGCCGTGTATGTGGAATATGGGCGCATTTATAACACGCGCTACATCGGTGCAGTGTGCACTGGATCTGGAATACCTTGGATCGGTCGTAAAACCAATCTGTAATTCGTCGCATCGATTAGAATGATCCTTTTAAGAACAAACACGAGATACGGCTTGTACGATAACATCTGAACGAGTACCTGATTGTTAATAACAACGTGAATTACACCGCCCGTGGTGTACTCAGGCAAATCAGTCAAATGCATTGTTTCGTAAACGATGCCTTGGCCAGCAAAGGCGGCATCTCCGTGGACCAAAATGGCTATCGATCTCTTGCCATCTGGAGAAATTTTAAAGATTGAGCTAGGTTCTTCTGTCGTTTCGAAGCAAAGCGTTTATTTACACTGTGCATCGTTTTTCTCTACTTGCTCCGCTCGAACTCGACCGACCACGACGGGATCAATGGCTTCCAAGTGCGAAGGATTTGCCATAACAGCTACCAGAATCTTCTTTTTACACCTGACAGAGACAATTGTGAATCTATTGTTAGAGTAGGTCCAATCAGCAATGAAAATTCAGTAACACATTAACTGGGTTATTTTTTAGCTAAAAGCGCCTTGTTGGCCGTTTATAACTTAGCCTGAAACATGAACTTTCCATGCACCTTTCTAATATTTTTGCCGTATGTGTCCCTAAATGATACTTCACATCGGCGGAACCAAACCCTTCCAAAGCAATGGGATTGAACTGGGTGAACAAGTGAGACATCGGCTTCGAGCAGACGTTTATCAAGGTGTTCAGACGGCCTCGATGAGCCATGCCTATCACAGCAGTCTCGACTCCTAAAAAAATATTCCATCTCTTTATTTACCTATTTTTTATAAATTGCAAACTTGTTCAAGTACCCTACCATGTTCAGCAGACGTTTCCAAGCATTGCACCATCGATGGGATGAAAGACTCGCAACCCTCAAGACCGAATCTCTTCTCTGTAGGGTATTTCCTCGCTAAGAAGCCTTCGAAGGTCACAGCTCGCATGATGTTTATCCAAACGAATCTCCTGTGCTCTGCTGGTAGCTCCCAGGCACCGGGGACCTCGAACTTATTCCTCATCCAATCTAACTAAAAACATTCCACGTTCTTTTAACGTATTACTGTTAATTATTTAGAACACTTCTTCAAGTTTCCTCATACTACAAGCTACACCTACCGTGATGAGGTCATGAATGTAGGTGTACTCCAGGCCCAAATGACCACAGTAGACGTGATTCAGTCTGATCAAAATCTCTCGCAGAGTCAGACTCCTTCTGGGACCTCCAATGACCGTGAAATGTGCAAGAGGGAATTCTCGGTCCATGTCAGTCTCGCTCATACCCTTCAAATGCTCTCGAACCACTATGGCGGGAGGTAGATTCGGTGTACCCTGAAGCTTATGCGATTCTGGATTCTGTATGCGTAGTGGATCGATGTCTGCTATCAGATGACCACGAGCCTTTATTCAAGAGAAACGGATCAATCCTGCTGAACGATCCTACGAGAGATCATCCGGTTAGGTACCTGATAGGCTCGAACGGTCGCGTTGATGTCCAGGGCACCGCTTATGAACCTTTCTCCCTGTAGCTCGCTGTCTGACTTCGTTCTCCTGCTTTGCTGCGGAAACCTGGGGGCTATCGAACAGCAAAAGGACATTTCTGGGATTACGAAGCGTTTCATAATCTTGTGTTGCTCATTTTACTGTACATCAGCCTAATATAAAAGCCGCGCGCATCCACATTTCCTTAGATAAAGAAGCGATACGCAAAGATAGCGTGGGTTCCCGAAATTGAACTCAGAGTACTCTACAAACTCATAAAGATAAGTGCACCTGTAGCTGGCGTGCCTCCCAAGTGCGCGGGTAGCACAGAGGATGACGATTCGACTCGTGTGGATTTTTCGGTGGTTCCTGTGGATTCATCAGTGACCCGTGTGGCTGTGTCGGCATGAATCAACCTGAAGTACGCGTCCCAGGAGGAGCTGACGGATTTGGGGTCCTTCAGCCACGAATGGTACATGTAGTCCAGATACTGGCTGTTGCTCATGTTCAGCACATTGTCGATTTTGCTGTCGTCACCGTCCTGGCTCCCAGAGTGTTTAAAACGACCGAACAGCGCGAACGGTACACGCTGAAGGATCCTCGGGATGGACCAGGCTGTTCCATCGCTGCAAGCGCATCGACGTAACAGGTGTAACGCTAGAGACCGTGCACCACGATAGGGCTGCGGATTCGCGTACATATCCCCATTTGAATCGTGTATCTACCCTCGGAATTTCGACGACCATCAGCACGTTGAATTTTATTCTGCAGCTCGTGTCATCGTGACACTTGACTGTTTTTAGGAGGCTCGTTCGCGACGAGCTTCAGGAAAATTCGATTGCGCTACCCTTCAGGGTACCTGTCCTCCTTCATCCCTCTAACTGTAAGACGCACCGTTAGTGGCAGCGCTAATTTCGATTACACGCGAGAAATTGAAACAGCTGAATCGATCAGAATCCATGCAATGTCTCTTTAGAATGGCGTCCAACTTCTCATCGATATCATTCGTATGGAAATGTTTGATGTAGACGTCGTCGGATCGACGTCGCCTGATAAGGTTCCGTAAATCCGTGCTCCGTCAGGTGAACAGCAGGCGATGATGAACCATGTTACGCAACCCATCGACGATCTGGTTAACCTGCCTTACATAGACGTGCTTTATGATATACAGTCGTTCGGAGCCCGGCTGCGAAGATTCGTCCGCAAGAAATGCTTTAAATTAAACATACCGACACGAGTCCCGGTCTTGTTGAGGACCCAGCACTCGCTGTCCCACGCTATACTATTCTTTCTGGAAGCAAGTTTGCAAATTTCTAACGCCTTTCGATTTTCTGTAATTACTTTCGGGTCGCTCGGTAGGGAGTCGAAATATTTAGCAAATTTTATCTGGGCACTTTGTTTCTGTAGAATTTATTACGCCTGCAGAATTAATAGTTTACTGTTGAACTTGTTCTGTCGTCAGGGCACCTCGACATCCTTGTACGCGGACCACAGGGTGATAACCATCAGTCCAAACATCGTGCCATCGCAGACCATCTTCCCGAGCAATCGTATCGTGACTAAAAAGGTAAATGAATTGATTAATGGATCGTGTCGACTTGTTGTGCAACGATTAAATTGTTTCGTTGTTAGTACACCGTCTGGAACTTCATACCGAAGAATCTTTTCGAGCAATTCAGGAGGATCGCGAATTTCTATTTCCTGGTAGCGGTGCTGATATCGCTGATGATAAATGGCCCGGTTTCACCGTGGACCAGCGTTCTTCCTCTGTCTTTCGTCATTTCCGTGACCGCTGGCAAGCAAGGCTACGAGGACTACCGTCGTCACGTGGTCGACAAAAGGGTGAACCGGAAGTTGGTCACCGTGATTCGAAACAAATGCACCCAGGTGAGCACCGCTGACGTGACGGCCTTAAAAGTACTCCAAAAATCATTTATTTTTGTTGTTCTCGTATCTGAAGGCACTCGCTGAATCTAAAAATTAGATACCATGACCGATAACATCATTATCAGTGATAAGAGGCATGAATATTTAGTTTCGTCGGTTGAATTTTATCTGCTGCTTTCATTTTTGATGCCACAGTTAGATTATCCGCCTTCTTTCTCGACTCTACAGCTTTGTTATCGTATTTTTAGAATATTCACTGCGAACAAATTGTGGTCGGCGACCTTGTGAAGGTCTGCCGAGACGAGGACGTCCCCTGCGATCTTCTGCTTCTCTTCACCACTGAGGAAGCTGGGCGTTGCTACGTGACCACGTCGAATCTCGATGGCGAGACCAACTTGAAAGTAATTTTTTCAGCTTCCACACTTGAGAATTTATTGTATGAAAATTCAATTTTTATTTCAGTCGCTGGTGGTCCCAAAGGTGGTATCAAAGATGACTGCACTCCAGATAGTGTCTTTGGAGGCCACGGTCACCTGTCAGCATCCCTCGTCAGATCTTTATGGCTTCCACGGCAAGCTGGAAGTCAGCAATGGCAACCGTGAAGGAAATACGGGACACCTGACGATCGACAACTTGCTGCTTCGTGGTTCAAGCTTGAAGGACACGGAACACGTGATTGGCTGCGCCGTGTACACCGGCCAGGACACCAAGTTGTCCTTGAACTCGAAGATCAGAAGCAGCAAGTTCTCCACTGCTGAAAAGTAATCCAGTTTGTCTGATCTTGGTCCGAACCAGAGTAGAAGGACATTGGATCAACGTTTATCTTTGCAGGTCCATCAATAAGTACATCATCTTGTTCATACTGTTGTTGCTGGTAGAAGTCATGGTGTGTACCATGATGAAGATAATAATGGACGCTGAAACCTACTGGCAACCATACATCGGCCCTGATTATAAGATCACCCTGTTCTCGGTGATAACAGACTTCTTGAACTTCGTGGTCCTGTACAATTACATCGTGCCGATATCGCTGTACGTCACCATAGGTAAACATCAATTTTTATACACATTCGTTTCCACTTCCTTGTTGTTCAGACTCGATACTGATCTAACGTTCGAGGGACGTTTGTTGAATATTTTACGAAATTTGTCTGATTCGACCCCCCCGACTGGGACAACCGAAAGACACCTGACGAGCTGCGATCAATTGTTCTCGTTGCAGAATTACAAAAATTCCTCAGTTCGTTTTTCTTCAGTTGGGACATCGACATGTACGACGAGGCCAGCGATCAGCCTGCGTTGACCAACACGTCGGATCTGAACGAAGAGCTCGGTCAGGTCGAGTACCTGTTCGCTGACAAAACCGGAACTCTCACGGAGAACCTCATGGTGTTCAGGCGTTGCTCCATCAACGGGACAACGTACATGGAAAAGGATTGCGATGGCAGTCTCTACCTTTTGCCAGCCAGCGGTGACGAGAGCAAGGCTATCAAGCTAACCACTTGGCAGGTCAGTCGATACTAATTTATTTATTAAATATAACAGCCCTGTACAGTATGAGTCACTAAAGGATGCCATCTAAAAGAATTTCTAAATCATTGTGTGCAAAAAGAAATTGTTTCTCAAGTTCATACTAAATAGGGTAGCAAAAATGTACAACCTTCCATGTATATATTCTGATATCTCCCTCTTTTAAGTAGAACCCTGTATTTTTGGTCCACTTCGAATAAATATTGATCTATGATGACAGTACTTGAGGTCTCTTAAATGAAAGTGTAACAAACATGAGATTAGTCTGTCGATTCATATTGCAGCCAGACATTTGGCACTTTATGATAAGCATCTCATTATGCCACGCCGTGCAAATCTCGCCACCGAGTCAGAGGCCTAGCGTAATCGCCAGACGAACGGAATTCCGGGAGAGCTTCAGGCAGAAGAAGGTGTTGCAAGTGAACAGCTCCCTGCTGATGGATCCGGATTTACCGGAGTACCAGGTAAAAACAACTCTTCTGCGTCAACGGACACGCGATCGACATATTTTTAACCACGACAAACAACAGCTGACGAATTGACGTGTTTCACCTGGTGCAATAGCTCGCTAAACGAACGTGTCAATATTTCTCTCGTGGCGAGTCTATTTCCAGCGATGCTCGGCTTTCATTGTGGCGTAGATTTCAAAGAAAATTTGATGCAGGCAGCCTCGGCGGACGAAAAAGCTTTGGTCGAGGCCAGCGCGAGGTGCGGGGTCATTTTCCTAAGATCCACCAGCGATATGTTGGAACTCAGGGTCAAGGACGGCGTCCTCACCTTCGAGAAACTGGAGGTCCTTGAGTTCACTTCCGGTTTGTACTCCAACGAATATTATTCTGGGCAAGTGAACTGCTGTCTGTCCCAAAAATAACAGATTTTATCATTCACAGAACGAAAGAGGATGTCTGTGGTAGTGAAGGATTCTGCAGGTGACTACTGGTTGTACTGTAAAGGCGCAGACTCGGCCATTTTGCCGTTGATCGTTTCAGGAAAGATCAACGAGACTATCACACACGTAGCCGACTTCTCCATGGTTTGTTCTTCACTCTGTTCTCCATTGTTACCATTGTTTCCGCCTCTGATAAAAGGAGTTGCTTCCTTAGAGGGGACTGCGGACACTGGTCGTCGCCTACAAGAAGATGAATCAAATGGAGTATGATAGATTCATTCAGAACGTGGAGCAAGCTAGACAAATAATTGGTATCGAGAGAGCAGCGTACATGGAGAGAGCTTATAATCTGATGGAGAACGGTTTGACCTTGCTGGGAGTAACTGCGGTTGAGGATCGTCTTCAGGATGGCGTGGAGGAGACACTGGAGTGTTTACGAGTCGCTGGAATTAAAGTTAGCACTTGCACGGGAGTCTTCACTGTGCTTGTCTCAAGGGTAACTTTCAGATTCTAGGTCTCTTTCTTTCTTCAGATATGGGTGCTCACTGGAGACAAAGCAGAGACAGCAGAGAACATAGCGTTCCTCTGTGGCCAGTTTAAACAGGGTACCGAGGTTTTGAGAGTCTTAGGAGCTGCAGACCGGACTTGCTTGCTCCTTCTGACGAATTTTGAGTAGGTATAATTTACTATCCTCTGGTGCAGCATCATCTTTTCTTCATCATCTTCACTGGGTCCTTGATGCAACCATAACTGTGCTTGTGCGATTGCAGGCGTAGAATAAAGCTAGAACCGTACAAGCATTATGGCTTGCTGATAGACGGTACTAGCATAACCACAGCCTTGAAAAACTACAAGGAACTATTCAGATCCGTGGGAATGACCTGTGAGGCTGTGGTCTGCTGTCGGCTGACGCCACTACAAAAAAGTGAAGTGAGTTTCACACGATGAACTGCTCAACATAAAACTTGAAGTACTTCAGTTATATCGTGTTCGAATGATTCTGTTTATTCAGATTGTGAATTTGATAAAGAATGGAAAAGGTGAACCGCACACAGCGGCCATAGGAGATGGAGGCAACGATGTCTCGATGATCCAGGAAGCTCACGTTGGGATCGGAATCATGGGAAAGGAGGGTCGTCAGGCGACCATGAGCTCAGATTTCGCCATTGCGAAGTTCAAGTTCTTGAAGAAAGCCTTGCTGGTACATGGACACTGGTATTATGCGAGGATCAGCACCCTGACCCTATATTTTTTCTACAAGAACGTGCTGCTCATCACGCCGCAGTTCTTCTTCAGCATACACAACGGGTTCTCCTCGCAGGTGAACACCGAAACGCCATAAAAATTTCATTTGCAATCCTGTGAATAATCGTGGAGTACCGTTTGTCACTCCTTTTTATATTTTCCTCGGCGTAGTTGTACCCTGACTTAAGATTTCGTCGACACTCCAATTAAAATATTTTTAGAGATACAGTAAATTAATTTTCAGTCATTCTTCGACGGCATGTTTTTAATGCTCTTCAATTCGATATTCACGTCTGTTCCGATACTGGCGTACGGATTGCTGGAACAAGATTACAGTGCCACGACACTGATACGTTATCCGTACTTGTACAAACTTTATAGAAAGAATTACTTGTTATCGAGGAACCAAATTTTGATATGGACCGTGTTAGGTACGTCTGGTATAACTTGAAGATATTATTAAAATTGTCAATTTCAGCACTGTGTGTAACAGATCTTTATGCAATATTTTCTAGGTTTCTGGCACGCCATTGTCATTTATTTTATGTCATATATGTACATATCCATCAATCCCGTTATTCTGTACAATAACACTCCGATGGACCAGTGGGCATTCAGTACATGCGTTTTTCACTTAGTAACGGTGATAGCCAACGTACAAGTAGGTCAAATAGATTATCATCTTTTAAAATAAAACATAACAATTGTCAATCATTTCCAGGTATTGATACGCAGCTACTATTGGACCTGGCCGTTCGTGATAACAGTGGGAGCATCACAGTTCTCGTTCTTCTTGTTCGCCCTTATCTACTCGTTCGTTCACACGCAAGTATCCATGCTCTAAACTCTGAATATCCTGTCTTGTACAGAGAATTCCCTTCTGTTACGAAAAAGAATCTTATCATCGATTTCAGGAGGTACGACGGTGACATGCTGAGGGTCTTTCAGATTTTGATATGCTCCATGACGTTCTGGCTTCTAACTATACCGATCGTCGTGCTGTGTCTGATACCCGACTACTTGATCGTCACGAACAACAGGTACAGGCCGGCTCGCGTGATCAGAAGGAACGAGGAACAGCCTTGTCAACCTGAAAACAGCGACAACGTTATAAACAATGACAGCAGAGAAGACCTGCCACCGCAGACCATGGTAACAGTCATCTTCAATGTTACAAAAGCAGCGTCTTTCCAGGGCGACTGAATGGATGTCTGTTGCAGAGACAGCATCTCGGGGTAATTCCATGGATAGGAAACTTCATGCTGCAGAAGACTGATTAGACTTCTAAAACTCCCATGATCTCGAAGTTTCACAACTGCTGGGGATCTTGTACATATATTTATTCAAGCGCTGCCACGGGCGATTTTATTGGTGTGAGATTCGTTGTACGCTTCCAATCGGACATTGCCAGTGATAACAGATAAAGTGGGCATGGGCTGTTGTGCGTGTGGGGGATCCCCCAGTCGGTTTTGGGCGATACCAGGGCGCAAGTGATCGAACCTACGGTTTTCCTATTTTTATCAGTAGTTTGTAAATTATTGTCTCTTTTTTATCTGTGTATTTATTGCACCTCGCGAGGCGCTTCCGAGAGGACATTTTCTTTTTAAGGTAAACGAGATATTTCTCTTATATAATGATTGTTTTGTGAGACAATGACACGCGAAATCGGACATCAGAACGCCCACTGTGATCACGAGACACTGCATTTTACATAAGGTTCTCTTGATGACGATTTTTTTTTTATATTTCCATCGTTTCGTGTTAAACGTCTCTTGAGGAGCTTAATTTTGGAATAATCTAAAAATTACGATACTTCGTTCTGAGTAAGACATCACGCGTATTGTAAATATTGTTTTAAGTTAGCGTGCAAGCTACGATAGTTATTTTCTCACTCCGAACAATCTATTGTAACAAATTAATGTAGAATGTAATTATAGGATCAACGTGTAGCAACGTGAAAGCACGTGTTCGCGTGCTTTGTGACTGATGTACGTGCATTTTGTACTTTTTAAGCGATCGAATTTTGTAATAAAAGCGAAACAGTGAGTAACAAGAGATGTGCACATTTTTTCGTCCACAAAGACGTTGCCGTTCATTTTTCCTCGCTAAAAATTTCATAAACCGATTCACCAGAAAATATTTCCAATCGTTTTCTTTGTTTCAAATGCAATTAATTGTTTTCAATTGCAATTAAATTTCATTCAATTAATTTTCAACTCAACTACGACCTCTAATTACAAAATAGTCGAGTCAGTTTCAATTGTGCTACCCGGTATATATTGTACACAATAGTCACACACGCACCCGGTCGCCACATTTTTGTTGAATATCGCGCGTCGATGCGTGCCGACCCCATAATTTGGGGGTCGCGCAGGGTACAGTTCGACAACTTAGATTTGATACCTGAAAGCATACGAAGATATTATTTCAATCACAACGAATAACTGATACGTATTTAACAAACCTTTATTACACACGGTGTCCCAAATTTTTACAGCCACGCTGTGTCAGAACAAACAGAACTAGAAAATAATGTTACATTAATACATGTAATTTGAAGATTTATTAAAAAGTTAAGACAAAAATATGAAATTCACTTTACCTGCAGTTTAGTACAGTACGCTCCAATTAATATTCCATTTCAAAATGTCTACTTGTAGAATATACTGGCACAGTTGGCCCGTTAAAACCTCATGCACCCAGTAGGTAATACATCTCCTGATGAATTTTGAATTAACTTGAAATAAGACAACACTACTTAGCAACAAGTCTAGTATCATCAATAAGTGTCAAGCTCATTGTCAGTGTATCATATTCGGAGAAGATTGATAAGTCCCGCCTTCGAGCTTCTTGAGATAAAACTATATTGCCAAACTGTACGTCACCGTGCACATCCAAATACACCGCAAAATTCACAGATGCATGAAGCAACTGACATGAACGTCAGCTGTTGGCCAAAGTCCTGTCAGACGCGTAAGATGCACCGACCGATGCACTCGTACAGTCAGTCGAATTTCGAATACTGAATGTTATATGTCCGTCAGCTTATCGCCGATCGTTAAACACCGCGAACGACGTTTACATGCTCATGGCCGTCACAGTGTAAACAATTAATCAGAACAATTTTTTCTACTTCATTTCTCACGGTGATTAAGCACAAACGTTAAAATGCATATCTGTGCAGTGAACTAATGAATAATTAAACATCCTCAACACTTCGCAAGGTACATACTACTGGTTTTAAGAATTTTAAATAGCTTTAATGGTACAAGTCTGTGTATATGTTCTTCTGTTTGATAACAGGCATGATAAACTGAATAAACATGAGGATCACATCATGTTACTTTCGAAGACTTATAATAACAGTGCTGGTTGTCTCATTGCTGTTCTGCGCGGTCCAGGTGTTTCGTACTGATCTAGGATTGAACAACAATGATCTTTCTAATTTGGATAAACTGTGAGCTTCCAGTTTGCTCTAGCAGAATCTGTGGAATATATAATTACTTTGTTTTGTTTCAGAGTACACATATCTCAATTAATTAAGGAATCCGAACAACCTTATATTAAGTATGTCCATTCTTTTACTACCATGTGAAAGAGTAGTTCAAAAAGTTTATAATTGTGTAATTTTAGGGATGGACTTGTTGCTTGCAAGCTACCTCAACTGGATGTTTCCAATCCTGAGATTATGAAATTTCTGCACGATGTTCCTCCCTTATCCTGCACACCAGATGACTGGGTTATACTCAGCGGTTCCAGGCTCGTTGTTAGCAGCAAAGCAAAGAAGAAATATGGGTCAATATCTTGCTCTTTCAGTGGTAAGTTCCTATGTAACAATATATAATTCTATTTCAAATAATTATATGAGTTCATTTCTACAGAAATTCTCAGAGATGATGACTACAGCGTATCATTCATGCCTGCCATAGAATCTGATAATTCTTACACTCTCAGGCACAGTGATTTCGTTGATGTTAAATGTAAATCTAAAGATGGTACAGAGTAAGTACCCAAAAACTCTTATGTAAACTTAACAATCAATTTCTATAATTGTTGAACCTTCTTCAGATGGCACAGCATTCTGGCTGGAGTGAAAGATGACCCAGAGACCAAACAAAAAACCAAATGGGAGAACGTTCCCGACAAAGCGCTCAAATTGAATGTACTTATGTTTGGTTTCGACTCTTTGTCGCGTAATACGTTCATACGCAAATTGCCAAAGACATATCAGTACTTAAAGGACTACTTAAACGGTCTAGTCTTAGAAGGATATAATATAGTAGGAGATGGTACACCTCAAGCGCTGATTCCAATCTTAACCGGGAAAATCGAGCTTGAATTACCTGATACTAGAAAACGAATGGGCTCGAAAGCAAAGTATGTGAACGTGTACCCAATGATCTGGAATCAGTACAAACAAAATGGATACATAACGGGATTCATGGAAGATGTGCATCACATTGGAACTTTTACGTATCGATTAAAAGGCTTTAAAGAACAGCCGACCAATCATTACATGAGAACATACTATTTAGCTGCTACTCCATACTTTAAATACTACAAGAAGTACTGTGTTGGAAGCATCCCTAGACATATGGTACATATTTTAATCCCTTTAACTTTTGTCAGTGCTAACAATTTAGATGGAGATCATATATTATCTTCGTTTTTATAGGTGATGCTAAATTATATCAAGGAGATCTTCAACGTCTATAAGAACCAACCGAAGTTCTTGTTCGGATTTCACGGAGAGCTTTCACACGATTCTTACAACGACATAGGAGTAGTCGACGACGATTTGCACAATTGGATAAAAGACTTGCACGAATTTGGCCACTTGAACAATACGGTACTAATATTAATGAGCGACCATGGCCACAGGTTCATATTCAAATACTAAACAGCATGAATTATTCAAACAAGAGATCATACAATGCAAGGAATTTTGTTTTGCAGGTTCGCAGAAATTCGCAACACTGTGCAGGGTAAACAGGAAGAAAGGCTGCCGTTCTTCTCCTTCGTTTTTCCACCGTGGTTCAAGAAAGTTTACCCAGAAGCGTACGCAAATTTTCTGCACAATACGCGTTACTTGACCACACCGTTCGACGTGCACAAAACGTTGGAGAACATGTTGAATTTCGAGAGCCCAAAAGTTGGAGATCGTCGGCAAAGAGCCATTAGCTTATTCGATAAGGTGACTCTATCTTAAATGCGCCAAAGCTGAAGCTGCTCTGAAAATAGACAAATAATTGCATTGTACAATGATTCAGGTACCATTGGATAGAACGTGTGCTGATGCATTTATAGAACCACACTGGTGCGCTTGCCTGAGTTGGCAAGAGATTTCAATCGACGATGATAATGTAATTTCCGCAGCCAAGTACTTTATTCAGTTTCTTAACAGTTACACTGAGGACCACCGTGACATATGTGCTCAATTACAATTGAAAGAAGTACTGTGGGCTGCTAAACTTATACCTAACAAAGGTATCACAGATGATTCTATTTTCAGCCAGAAAGTAGTGACTTTCTTTCAGACTAATGAAAGAATGAATTCCAGGTTTATTAAAATTCCAAAAATCAGGGGATCAAGATGGTTTCATAGGAGACTTCAGCGCTAAAACGAAACTTACCAGCGAAACATATCAATTGAAAGTAAAAACGGAACCGGGTGATGGATTGTTTGAAGCAAGCATCACTCATGATTTAAGGAAGAACACCTTCTCAACCAAAGTCAGTTTAACATCATGCCTATTAGAGCAAATTATTAATATTGGAGATTTATAAAATATATGATCGTTTTTCAGATAACTGATGTCAGTAGAATCAACATGTATGGATCTCAAGCAAGATGTGTGGAAAATTCTTTTTACCATTTACGCAAATACTGTTACTGCAAAGATTAGATTACGTAAATCTTGAATATTCTTCAGGTAACACACAGGATAGGTTACAATAATGATGACTGAACGAATGAACAGATCTCATTTCTCGTTCTTTATAAGAGGTATAGTTGAGTTTGCAAACGTAACTTCTAGGTTTACAATGTGAATTTGATAGCATAGTGTTCTCAAATACGCTTATTGTCGTGCTTGGAGAAAGTGATGAAGAAGGAGAAAGGTTTTATTTGCTAGTCTGAAAATATCAAAACGATGTAACAAATGTATCTATGTACAGTAATATTTATTTAAAATTAGCATAATATTTGCTGAGCAAACTCAGGAGGGAAGTTGCTACAGCAGCAGTCAGAATCAATTTTTTTTAACGTAACTTTAAGTTCTTTAACTACGTACAATCTGATAGTCTCATGTTCGTTTTCATCAGTGCCAATTATGTATTGTGGAACTGAAAAATCTATTATTTTGTAATTCATGCACTCGACATTCCACAGTTACATTTTTGTTACCTGTTAGTCACAAACATACAACGCATGAGAATATATTGTAAGGAAACTTCAAAAGTGTTACACCTTCTTGTAAGCGAATTCGAAGTTACCAATTTCTAGTATAATATTTTCGATAAACTACCGTAATGTAAATAATGCACAATGTAATACGAGGAATTCGCAAGTGTACTGTTCCAACGTTTATACAATAAATGCCATTTTCCTGAACATGTACACTATAAAATTTAACCAGAAAGGCTGTACTCTCCGAATTGATGTAAGAATGTTGTAATTTCTCGGGCAGCCCAGTCCACCAATAGAAACCCAAGATTTTGCATGTGAGATGGGTCACATGGAAAGTATGCTTGGCCTCTACCATCCTTGGCAATTACTTTAAGAACTAATGTGTTGACTGACAAGTCTGAATCATTCTGCTTTTGTACCCTAAAATAATTGAGTTTCAAAAATATGTTGTGTTACATTTGAAAGATATGTCTACAAGAGAATTGTAAACCTTATTAAGTCTTTGTAAATAGCTTTGGTACTTTCCAAATATGGTTCTAAGTCATCCTCATACTGACACACGACTCCTCCAAGAACAAGCATTTGGAAGATAGAGAATATGAATTCTTCTCTTTCATCTTCAGAATATAAACCATATTCTGGACATTCATTGTCCAGTAACATCTACAAAAGATAAATTATGAGTATGCTTATAGTATTGAGAAACTGTATATATGATGTGAAGGATCATACTCCTCTAAGATTATCAGAAATAAGAAAGTTTTCCATTTCTGTATCAAATCTCTTACAAATGGTTCCAGACTTATGTATTATTCCATTTTTAGGGTCTTTTAGTTTATCAAAAAAAGACATGCTGAGAACCGTGCAAGGCACTGGTTTGATCTCTACTGTTGATGCAACTGTACCTATCAATTATCACAAAAATCAGTGATACTATACAGTACTTTATAATGCAAAAAATATTTGCAATACCTTGTTTTGCCCAATGAACTCCTTGCTTTGTCAATAGCTCCTTTGCAACAGTACTATCTTTAAAGAAAGCCTGAGAATAATTCAAATTGATTAATATCACTGTAAAGAATTGTTATGAAATTTAGATATTTACTAACTTCAGCCAAGTGATATTTCTGATACCGTTGAAAAGATTCATTGAATGAAAAGTGTTGTATAATAAAATTTCCCTTTACTCCCCTGCAAATAAAGAAATAATTTGTTCTATTTAATTGAACATTAAATGAACTGGAAAAGCAGTTTGAAACCATTACCATTTAGAAAGCAATTCCTGAGTCTTTCTGTCATTAATTCCAATGTAACTCTTTTGTGCAAGAGGTACAAAAGTATATCTCTGTTCAGCTTCCATTCTTAAACTGTTGTGTCATTACCATAGAAACCAAGAACAGGATAAAATTATTAACTAAATACAATTAATGTAATTAACTGTTGAGAATATCATGAATATAATTAACTGTTAAGAATTAATTGACAAATTAATTATAGTAAATTAGACTGCTCTGCTATAAAGATATAAATTTAGGAAATATAAAATTATTCAAAGTAAGCTAGAAGGAAGTATATTTACGCATTAAAATGTTATTTTAATGAATGAACGCTTTATTGCGATTATGGAGAAGAGTATTGATTTCTGCATCGATGATGCTATCGGTATAGCAGTATCGTATAGGAAACACGTAGATAAGCTTGAAAAACCATGGCGCCGAATCAACGTCATCGTCAGCTTTTTATTTCAAAGAAAGAACTGAAAAAACTCAATGGCAGAAGATTTTCAAAGTAGAGACTCCACGCTTCCTCTGTTTTACTGATAACACGTTAATGTTCAAATATTCTGGTCGTGTCGTGTTTAAGAAATTCAAACATATTGTACGCCGGTTAACCTGTACCATCAGTTTGTCATCACAGCATTTTTCAATTATTTTTGAGTATTTACTTTCACTTGTACATCAGTTTCCTCATTCGTACACCTAATTCTTTTCTAAGAATTATACTTTGTTACATAGGGAACTTGATAGTAAAGGGTTCAGGTTAAATAGAGATGTAATGATCAAAACAAAATTAAAGACATATGTTTCAGACCAGAAGAATCATCCGATGTGGGCCTAATTTATCCAGGTGTGGACACTGCATTTAAATTGCTTTTGTCAGCCAGATTTTGCTCTGCCATTTGGAGTCACGTAACAGATTGCGATGAGACTTACAATTATTGGGAACCAGTAAGGAGTTCTTCTTAATATGTTTCTTATGAATTGTACTATGTTATTTTATTTTAATAAATGTGTTCTTTAGTTCCTTAAGCAATTTTACTATATCCATTGCTTTTTTTTCTTTTACTTCAGAGCCACTATCTGCTTTATGGTAATGGCCAACAGACATGGGAGTACAGTCCACAATACGCATTGAGATCTTACATGTATCTGTTAATTCACATGGTACCAGCTAAACTGTACCATTACTTGAGAGAGCCTAATCCTGTTCTAGTCTTTTATTTTGTGAGATGCTTATTATCAGTGGGATCAGCGCTGTCTGAAGTATACTTTTACAAGTATGTATTTTCATCACAGGAACTCAGAATAATTCTTTGGTGAAATACTGTTTAAATGTTCTTCCTTTTTCTTTCAGAAATGTATGCAGAGAATTTGGAATTCACATAGGAAGGTTGACATTAGTATTCATGCTTCTCAGCTCTGGCATGTACATTGCCAGTGCTGCATTTTTACCATCATCTTTTTCAATGTAATTCAAATATTTATGACATCAAAACTACATTCTATAGATCTTCTTGTACTCATTATAACTGTTACAAATTATTGCAGGTACTTGAGTACAGTTGCTATAGCAGCCTGGTATGCTAGACAGTATGAATTAGCTATATTTGCCACAGCTATTTCTGCATTGTTGGGATGGCCATTTGCTGCACTACTTGGGTACTGTTCCTCTGCTTATTAAAATGTATTCAACTAAAAGCAATATAAATTTCTGTGTGTGTCTTTTACAGATTGCCAATTGCAATGGAAATGTTGGTACAGAAACATGAATTGAGTAAATTCATAAAATGGGTGATCATATCTGGAGTTGTTATCCTAGTACCAATGGTGTGGATTGATTCCATGTACTATGGAAAATTAGTCATAGCACCCTTGAATATTATAATGTACAATATCTTCACAAACCATGGACCAAATCTTTATGGAACTGAGCCTCTCAGTTACTACATTTACAATGGTTTCTTAAACTTCAATTTTGTTTTTATTGGTGCACTTCTGGCTCCACTTGGATTGGTAATACTCACGACATTCATAATGCTCTAACTACCATGAGTTTCATGATTATAATGAGTTTTATAGCTTTTAGTGTGGATGTTAGTACCGGCACGACCAAGGGATCGTTTTTGTTTATCTTATTGGTACTCTCTGGCACCGTTGTATCTCTGGTTTCTCGTCTTTTTCTTTCAACCTCATAAGGTAAATTAATTAAGAATACCTGTACATTAAAATGAGTATAGATTTTCATGTATTACATAGCAGATTTTTATTTGCAGGAAGAAAGATTTTTGTTTCCCGTGTATCCAATGATTTGCCTGGCTGGAGCAATAGCTGTGGATGTCATACAAAAACTGTATTTCTTTATTAGAACAAAGCTCAGTCCTCTGCATATCGCCTTTCATTATTTACAGTATACTATTCATATTACCCTCTTCACTATCTTAATATGTAGTCTCCTTGGCATATCAAGATCACTGGCATTATACAAAGGTACAAACATACATAGAAGTTAAGTTATCTAACTTAAAATATAATTGTATTACTTGTTTTATTAGGCTACTATGCACCAATGGAAGTGATGATCGAAGCTAATAAATTAGGGTCAGAAGCAGATATACCTAAAGATACTACTATTAATTTCTGTGTTGGTAAAGAATGGCACCGATTTCCAAGTAGCTTTTTCCTTCCCTCGAGCAAGTAAGCTTCAGAATGAATAATTTGTATAAAGTCTGGGTCTCATTTTAATTGTTTAATTATAAAATAACAATATTATCTTCAGTTGGAAACTTCAGTATTTGAGGTCAGATTTCAAGGGACAATTGCCACAATCTTTTTTGGACCATGAAAACGCGACCAGTGTGATACAACCCCATTTTAACGACATGAATAGGGAGGAACCAACGCGCTATGTAAGTTGCTAAAAATTACCACTGCTTTATATAACTAATAACCATTTTTTTATTATTTTCAGTTCAGTGTAGACAAATGCAATTTTCTGTTAGACCTGGATGTTGGCACTGAGACAGCATTGGAACATAATTATTCTCGATTTACTGATATATTTACAATAATAAAATCGTCTAAGTTTTTAAACTCTGCGAGGTGAGTTTATCAAGGAACTAATTTATCAATTTATTGACTCAAAATAATATTTTATATGTTTTCAGGTCGCACCCATTTTTCAGAGCATTCTATGTACCTTTCGCAACCCATAAATTTTGTACATACGGCTCGTATAATCTATTACAAAACACCAAGATAAAGTCGATCCCTCTACTAACGAAAGAGAAGAGCACGAGGTCTTCATGAATGATTTGAATAAATGATGTTAATAAACAGGGTCTCTATCAGGGAAATTATAGGACTGATATTATTCCTCCAGTAAATCTCCGTGTTTTATATTAGGACTGTAAACGTGGTTTTTAAAAAAACGATTTATGTTTAAAGTTATTGAGGTAGAAAATGCGATTGAAATTGAACGATTATTGCATACGTAGAGGACAGTTTTTGGATGAAATTTTTAATAGATTAGTCTCATCGTTTTGAAGGACAGTTGATACATGAAACGAGACACACAATAATCAATACGTATCTGATATACAACATGAATATGTACCAAACATATACTAGGAAGCATGTATGTTAGCTTAAGTAATTAGTATGAGTTTTTTTTTTGAAAACAAGCGACCAAAAATTGTGTTTTTAGTCCATAAACGATACTAGTCTACGTAAATGTAACAATAAGATAAGCAAAATAACCGAAACATTACGTATTTCCACTAGATGAGTAGGATTTGTTAACAAATTTTTTATTAAATTTACTTGTACTTATATTTTGTATTCGACAGATTTTTGTACATATATTAGTAAGGCCATGAGTAGAACATTTCTGGAAATGTACATACCATTCGTTTGAATTGTAAATATACTATAAATTGTTGTAAAATGTTTTAGAAACGCGCAGTCACGGATTACTGTAACACACTACCTCTTTGTTACACACATTTGTTCACAAAACGAGTTTCACTTTAAATTGTAAAGTATTTATTAATTCGGTATGGTTGAGAAATTTTTGTAAATTCCTATACTTAGTCATTATGTCATATAATAATTAAAGAAAGTAATACACTGATAGTACATGTAAGTTGCTGTCTCATAGCCGGTAAGTTATCACGATTGTCGTATCAATGTACTATGGAAGTAATCATGGCAAACAATATTATGTAAACATACTTTGCGAGATTGATATACACGTGTTTGTATAACGTGTTATGTGTTTTTCTTTAAATAAATACAGATATAAAAAGGGTAGACATTTAGTAATGTTTATACGATCTTATCCAACATTACGTTCCACTGGAATTGCGACAAATGTATTTCCCATAATCTGCGTTTTCTTTGCATATACAAATATACTTTCACGAAGTTCAAGAGCACACGTGCTCTCTTTGTTTTAGCGTTATCTAATTGCAGACTTTTGAAACGAGCTTCCTACAATCTTATCGCGAAAACAAATGTATTTTGTATGCACCAGTACAACACGTACGACGCAGTTGTATACTTTGCATCATGTGCATCGTTGGAAGCAGAAAAGTACTTATTTCCGCGATGAAATTCGGCAGCGAAGTTCCTGTTTCAAATAGTTCAGAGTGATAAACAGAGTGTTTTGTACAACTTACAAGACAGTGTTTCTTCTAAGTCCATTTTCCTTCAAGACACCGAAGGTCATCTCAAGGTCACAGAGTTACACATGCATGCATTAGGATTGAAATTACTTCTCTGTAAGGTAATTAGAGATTAGTTTGTCGAGCTTCTATCATATAATTTCTTTTACTATCCTTTGGTGACTATAATTAAGCTTATATTAGTTGTTCAAGGTCACTGAACATTTACTCCTTCCTTCGAAATAAAATTTAGTTTACTCTATTGCAATGTGGCAGTGAAAGACTATTTAAATATATAAAATTGAAAGGGAATAATAATAACAATTGATAATGTGGCTGAAGGGAAGAAATCAGAAGGTGACCTTGAAAATCTACATTTCCTGCTTTCACTATATAGTAGCTCCAAGAATCTTTCACTGTCACACAATCATAACTACTATCAGCTGTGTGAACGTTACTAAGTTAATAAACAATTGAAATACCTCTGTTCGATGATCACAGCTCAATTGAGATTCCCAAAATCAAAGTCGAATCCAATTTTTACCGAGTAGAATGCATGGCCATCGTTTTCCGCCTTTGCTACCAATTGCAAAACGTTTCGTTTTTATAAAACTGTAATTATTTTCGCTTTCTAGGTTCTGATAAACTATCAAACGATTAGTATACCTGTTTCTGGTCCCTCAAACTAGACGACTTATTTCCAAAATTGAAACTGTATCGAATTTTTAGCGCATTAAGGTGGTTGCAAAACCGACACCACATTTTTGGCACCTTATTCAGATTCTTAGTAACTCGACACCGTGGAATCAAACCAATTACCATTTTCCATTACTTCCATGTTAAAAATACCTTTTGATACGATTTGGATATCATATCGATACAATGTCAAACGTTGAATTTGAAATAATTTAAAAAAAGTTCAAAGCCCTGGAATTACCGGCATTTCAATTGGCGCCATCTCTAAAAGAGCCCGGAACCGAGTAGCGAAATACCAAGTGGCGGCATCTCTGAGAGAAGTCCGGAACTAAATAGCGAAATTCTGAACTGAATCAAGCGTCACAAGCGCCGTCTACTGCCAGGATAGGGAACTAAACAACGACGTGACGCTCGGGGCGCCCCTAGCGGATTTTCCTCTAAATAATCGGGCCCCTTCCGCTAGATGGCGCCACTTGGAATTTCGCTATTCAGTTCCTGGTTTTTGGCAGAGATGCCGCCAGTTGGGGTATCAGTAATTAATTTTGGTACCCTGTCAGAGATGGCGCCATGCGCGTTGTCCTCGCGTCAATGGCGCCGTGGTCCATGCCATAGAATCTCGCATCTTAGATGGGTATGTCGTCTTTTGTAGCGTCTCTCAGGAGGCAGGAGTGGGGTTATCAAGTATTTTGAACAAGGGTTGTATTGGTCAAAAAGTAAAAAAGAATTCAACCTGCGAGACATTTTCAAAAAACCTGGGGTACATGATGATTTGAGGGTGACGAAGTATTCTCGAGTTTACTCAAAGTATTCCCGAGGTACCAGAGTCATCCGAGTATTAACAGGTCTACGACAATGTCTTCTACAATGAAAATCGAAGTACTAATCGCTTTTTAGCGCATGCAGCGCCTCCGTCGGTAATGAGTGCACATTATAGCTGGCCATTTTTAAATCATAACAGCGATAACAATTTTTGGTAAACAATTGTCTGATTCCATGCGCGTCCATGCGCGTCTCAGGGACGAACAGCTTCGTTTCGGCGTACGTAGGCGACGTCAAGACCCGAATGTTTGATCACTGATAAAATTCACCGTTTATCGTGATGTAGTTGTCAGACGTTCTGCGAGCAGTCGCCCGGGGAGAGCAACGACGTCAGGCAGCGGTGAGACAAGCGCTGCAAGGAACATGGAGTCGCCGGAAATCGACGACGAAGGAGGTCACCCTAACTCCATCAAACTGCCAGCCGCTGTCGAGGTGTTCGCCAATTTGAAAAACGCTCAAAACTTCGCCATCGACATCGGTTAGTACCCCACCGCCGGCTCACCAGGTCCTCCTGAGTGACTTGCTATGTCTCAAGCCATCTGACAAACGCTATTTCAACATATTGAACTGTTTAATTGTGTTGAGGATATTATAGTTCAATATACTGACAGAATGATGCAGCCTCTGCTGTTCTCATGGATACACATTGCTTAGTCATCCTTCTAATTACAGGCTTGTCATTGACCAAGATAGCTTATTATTCTACGGTCAGCTACCGAAAGGCACTGTACGAAGATGCTGGCCTGGGAAACACAGGAGAACGTGCTTATAAGGTGCACGAAGGCAACAGACTCCACTTTGTTAAGTTTGAGACTAGGTACATTGAGAATTGTTTGGAGTTTGTGAAAGAGAATTTAGTGGATGTTGAAAGGTTTCATGGGAAAAGCATTAAGGTAACCGGTGGAGGAGCTTATAAATACACCCCGTTGTTGCAAGAGAAATTGGGCTTAATGTAAGTACTTTCGGGTATTTATACAAGTTACTATCAACTGCATTAACAAAGATAAGAGACTGATTAAGATTTTGTTCCAGAGTTGATAAGGAAGATGAGATTGCCTGCCTAATAAATGGATGCAATTTTTTATTGAAAAATATATCGTGTGAGGCATTTGAATTTGAGAGACACGGGGATCCTGAATATAAATTTCAAAAGGCTGGTCCAAATATATTTCCATACATGCTGGTAAACATTGGCAGTGGTGTTAGTATTCTTAAAGTAAGTGACAATCATAGTGAATGAAAATCATTGAAGAATAGTCTTATTTATTTCAAAGATCCCTATGGTCTTTTTAGGTAGAGTCTGATACAGTATTTGAGAGAGTAGGTGGCACAGCTACAGGAGGAGGAACATTTTGGGGATTAGGTTCCTTGCTGACAAAAAAAAAGGTATTAATCTTTCTGTACTTTCAAAAATCACTCACAGTTTCTGTCTCACTGTGCTCATGATTCATTAACGATGTTGTTGCATTGAATTATTCACTGCAATACGCACAGTGCTTGAACACTTGTAGTATTAAACTTTGCGTTTGCATAATATCACTGAGGCAAGTGTACACATTAAAGAAATGACTTTAAAAATACCCTGCTAGGGCTTTGATGAATTGCTGCAACTTGCAGAACGAGGAAATCATCGAAATGTTGACATGTTAGTCAAAGATATTTATGGAGGCGATTATTCCTCCCAGGGTTTACCTGGAGAACTTATCGCGGCTTCTTTCGGCAAGGCGATGACTTGCACTGACAATAAAGGTGAGAAGGAACCAATTTAATCACTGATCACGTAACGAATTTCAATGAAAAATAATCCACTTCTATTCTATTTTAGGACAACCAACCTTTTCTGAAGCGGACCTCGCGAAGAGCCTGTTATTTACAATAAGCAATGACATTGGACAAATAGCTAGTTTATACGCAACTGTGCATAAAATGGACAAAGTCTATTTCGGCGGTTATTTCCTTCGTAATCATGCTCTATCAATGCACACTATTTCATATTCCATCAAATATTGGTCACACGTTAGTTTGGAATTTTTTTTAAAAGTACATCGCTAATCGTATCGTTTTCATAACTTGCGGATTTTTAATGCAGGATAAAGTGAAACCACTGTTTCTTCGACACGAAGGATATCTGGGTGCTATCGGGGCATTTTTGTACGGCACTGAACACTCTGACGCGCATAGCTGGTTGGAAAATTATGCAGGCTCTTCAGGGTTTAAAAATCCGATACCCACTGACCTTGGAATTAAAGTCGATCAGTTAGAAATCGACCAGGCAGAAAATGCGGTCACGTTTTGTCCTCTCTTAAAAGATCCCGCGTCTTATAATCCTGATACAACGGATCTTGCCCAGGACAAAGAAGCTAGGTGAATTTTAATATTTGTCAAGGAGCAATTTTTTCGGAGTTCAGCGTATAGTACGGTTTTAATGTTTTTAGAGATTATTGGCTTCAATGTTTCGAAGAATCAGTGGACAAATTCGTAGCAAGAGCCATACACAGTCAGCCGCATAGTCCCACGGCAAAAGATAGAGCGTCGAAACTTAAGGAGAAATATGTTAACCGACTGCACTATCTGCATCTTGAACCATTGTAAGCTTTGATCACAAATAATGATGTAACAGTTTATAAGAATATATTAAAATCGTATATATTGTAACATAATGTTAAGTTCTGTTACGTTACAGCGCTTACGGAACGCTCACAGTGAGGGTACTGTTGGATACCATTGAACACTGCATGAAGGAGTTCGATTTTCCTGATCCTTACTTGCACGTAGGTTACTTTCTATCAATTTCACTGTACCAGTTAAGTTTCTAGCGTTAATCTGTATATATTTTTGAATGCAGCAAAAGAAGAAGGAGAACGAAGACGCTTTGATGCATTTGAAAGATCGCATAACCGCTCTGGATAAGTTAGAGGGAGCAGAAAAGATAAAGGCACTGGTTTTGGGTGTTCTAAGTGGGAATATGTTCGACTGGGGCGCAAAAGCCGTTGCAACCCTGATGGAAACAACAGACTTCGGTTTTGAGGAGGCTGAAGCAAAGATACCGGGTATTGAAAGACATTCAAATGATTAAGAAAGCAGTAGTATTATGTGATTGGTATCAGCAAGATTGTTGTATTATTTCTTTTCTAAACTTAGGTAGACCTTGGCTGCAAGATGATTTGGACGATTGGATAGAGAGACTGCAAACTGGACCACCTCACAAATGTGCGGCCGTCTTTGTTGACAACAGCGGAGTTGACATAGTACTTGGAATTCTACCGTTCGCGCGAGATTTGTTACAACGAGGCACAAAAGTTGGTTTAAAAAAAATAAATAACGCTATCATCTAATATGAATGTGTGTAAAATGATTAAATTAATCATTGTTCAAGGTTATACTATGTGCCAATTCCATGCCAGCTTTAAATGACGTAACTTATCCGGAATTAGTCGTAACACTGCGAGACGCGGCGAAGATATGTAAGGTGATCAGACATGCTTTGAAAGAGAATCGATTGATTGCAATGGAGACGGCTCAGGCGGGTCCCTGTCTCGATTTAAGGTAGTCACTCACGAATACTTGCGCGAGTTTGTCTATGTTAATGAAATTAAATTGTTAATTATTTGACAGTCGACTGAACCTGGACCTGTGTCTCGCGATGGTAAAACACAACGTGGATCTGATCGTCCTCGAGGGAATGGGCAGAACTCTTCACACGAATCTTTATGCGAAAATGACCTGCGATTGTTTAAAATTGGCGGTGATTAAAAATCGATGGCTAGCGCTTCGACTAGGCGGCGATATGTACGCCGTAATATGTAAATACGAACGAGCGCCGATGAGAACGAAAATCTACGATCTGGAAATAAAAGAAACCAGAAGAGAATGTCCATTGGAATGCGTGGAAGCACTGACGGACGTTTGCGCGTGCGACGTCAAAGAATAAAGAATAAAAATTTCAATGAGTAACTCCGTTCGCTCACAAGTCAAGCTGACTCATTGGATATTTTCTCTCGATTGTAGGAGCTGAAGAATGAATTGAAGTATTTCCTTATCTATATTTATGTATGTACATAAACGAAACAGGGACAGAGACGAGCGGAAAATTTGTTTTAGGTACATTTTAGAATTTCGTATAAAAACGCCGATTGAAAAGTCTGGAATAAAAATTCGCAGGACACTGAAACATTTTTTGACGGAATTTATTGTTACGATTATTAACATTCACTTGCGACGGATGATTGGAGCTTGGTTGATTACATCGTGCATTTTATTCCGTGATTTTACAATTTGTAACGATACCCCGGTTTTTAATAACACGGAATCGACCAAGCTTCATGGCTCAGCATACTGCTTGCTCGACCAGGAGAATGATTGTATAAGACATTGTTAATAACGACTAACACCTAGTCAAACATGATAATAAAACTTATTTCTGGCAACCGGCTCGATCAACCGGCCTGCTCGCGGACATTTTACCCTTGCATGAGCAAGATCAGCCGGTTTGATGTCCATAAAGCGTTAATTTTAGGACCCATGTTGATTAAACATTTTTTATTTCTTTATGCGAGTACCGAATGTCCGTACAGTTTGGTACAACCTTTTGTGACCACCTTGTATATTTGTAAAAAAATGTTACAGTCAATAGTAGAAGGTTGAAATTAAATATTAGAGTTGAACGATTAGACCGGAATTAGCGTAACTGCAAAACCTCTGAGACAAGACACCGGAAATGTAGCCAGAAACCAAAAAGCGATCGAGATCGATATTGACGATGGTTTTGTTACCCACAGTCTGGCCTCGTTACGGTAATTAATGAGAAAACGATCGTTCCTACTGATCAATTAACACGGCACGGAGCTGTGAACATCATAGTCGATAGGACTTAATAATATAAAAAAATTACCGTAGCTTAAGGAGAGACCAATCGTAACAGACATGTACCATACGACGCTGTACAGTATACCTTCTGTGATAACGTAACGTTAGTTACATGTACGTGTAAATTGAAATTCGAAACAATACGATAAAGCGTAACGTGTACAAAATTTCGATATGTACTTTTAAGTCTGGACAATTTCTTTTGTACAGAGATCCATCACGTCAGATTGCACTTTGTGAAACCATACACTTGTCTGCTTGTATTCAATTTAAGACTCGTTTTTGTATTATCGAGAAGGAAGGAGGTTCGGTCTGACTGAGTTCCATGCGCTCTGTTCGTTAAAGAGTAACATGCGAACAAGAAACTGTCGAAAAGCGTTTGTTGAGAGTTCAGACGTATCGGCGTGTTATGGAAGAAGGTAACAACTTGTTAATACTCAGTCTACGGATACATCTGTATGTGATATTCGATCTGCTTTGTAACCGTGCGAATAAAACGTTGAATCGCAGGGTGTCTGGAGAACGTGTAATTCGCAGCGACCTTGACCGAAGACCTCGATCACACGAGCATGTCTTTTTTTGCCGTGTCATTGTAGTCGAGACGATGATCTACGAGCTGTACAATACCTCAACGTGTAAATAAAACGCAGATGTATTTTTTAGCAATCAAATTTCGTACAACGATCGCCGTTCGTACTCATTATTCGCTTCTTTCAGCATCGAGCACCCCTCCGAGTCCCCTCCAGACGACAATACTTCAAGCTTCAGTGTTTAAGAGTGGATCCTCCTTTATTTATCCTACCATTGAATCTCCAGGACTGCAGATTCAGATTCAACGTCCAAGTATCGCCCTTCCGGAGAAGATCCTTAAATCCTGAAGGGTCCTTCTTCCTTGAAATCACTGAGAATTCCATCCTGCCATGGACAATAGCTTCGACGAATGTTTATCAGCGAGATTCATCCCCTCTGATAAAATGGAAATCCGGACCAACCGATCCTTCCATCTACACAGAGTGACCCTTACAAAATAGGTAGTTGACCTTGACGCATCCTTAACACTATCCATTTATCTATACAATTTTTTTAAAATTGAGCTGTGTTTCTACAGACAGTTTCTCTTCAGGATGTTTTTCTTTCAATTTGTTGAATGACGAACTTGCGATGATTCGAAGAGGACCACCCACTGCATTTATCGGGAGAGCACGTTTCTGGCGCAGGGAAGACGAAGGAAGAATCGACGTGGAGAATATCGTGGAGAGGGTGGTGAACCGGCAGGGGTGGGAAAACACTGAAGGAAAACGGAAGAACCGATAGGATAGGAGAGAAAAAGGCTTGTGTGCATGCTGGACACGCTCCACGTCCATTTCTTTCAGCCACGTCCTACGCAACGTCCGGTCGTTCCGGCTTTATTAAATTCCCGTTCCGCGATATCGTCCAATGGTTCGGTTTCGAACGCCATATCGATCGTTGGACCATTTTCTCCCACTAATCGACGCTCAGCTCTTCACGAACCTTCGAACATTTTTGTCTAGCGGTCTACTCTCTATTTCAGGTGATGTCGGACCATTTTCTCACACTAATCGACGCTCAGCTCTTCACGAACCTTCGAACATTTTTGTCTGACGGTCTGCTGTGTATTTCAGACGATGCTGTTTGTAAAATAATGTGAAAGACAGTCAGTCTAGTGGAAGGTACATTGGCAATGGATTGTAGTGAGATCTCTGTCTTCGTGGCAATTATCAAGCACCGTGTGGAATCAGAATTTTCGCCAACTGTTCCTCAGAATTCAAGTGAAAGACGAGCTCATGTAGAGGAGCGCTTTAGAGAAAGGCGTGACTGAAATGAATCTTGAATTACCCTCGTAATTAGCGTTTCGCTTCCGCCAGGAATGCAGTCGTGATCTGCTTGATTTCTTCGCACGAATGTCTCCCGTCTCTGTTGGAGAGTTTGGCACAAGGCTGCCTCATCTATCTTGCGAGTCCTTTGAAGCTTTTACATAAGTGAACAATTGTGCTTTTAGAGAATCATACAGTAGAATAATGTGTAGTTGGATAAGATCATGTTTCATATATTTTGGAGTTTTATGTAAAATTGTTTTTATATTCTCAGGCGCATTGAATCTTTGAGAATATAGCTAAGAAAGGAATTTTTGAAATTCGAGAAATTGATGTCGCTTCGACCGTTTAATTGAACGCTGAATCCTGTACAAGGGGAACCCCTTTTTTCGTGCAAGGGTTACATGCGGTGCGCTTGACACAAAGAGAATACTGTATTTTGTCATAAAAAAAATTGTACGGGTGGTCCAAGGTACTAAAAATAAACGTTCCAAGTTTCATTTCAATAGCTCTGGTAGTTTTTTTGCAAAAAATTCCTAAAGAACAACTATTTTTCAGGCCCCTTAAAAGTTTGATCCCCTGACTATTTTGCGCTGTATGTTACAAACGACGTGGCTCTGTCTCCAAGCATCCTCTCTAAGCTCTATCGAGTCCGATAGTCGGTACGATTTCAACAATTTCCGGTTCAATTCATGGCCCGGTTACGTGGCTGCAACTGCGATCCGCAATCGCGAAGGAATCCCTCGGAAGGAATTAAAGCTGACACGAAGAGCTCTCAAAATATCCGCTCACACCAGGCTCCCGGGCACGTGTACGATTTCAGGAATACGTGCACACACGCGCAGCTCGCTGGGTAATCTGCATGAAATTACGGAATGACGCGTAATTAGAGCACCGGCATTAAGGTCGTGTTCATAAGGGACCAGCGCGAGCTTTCGCCAGTGAACCGTCTACTTTTACCGTTTGCTATTTCCGACTGTGCACGTATCAGACAATTTCTGATGTTTCGTTCGCTTGCTCTGCTCGAAACAATCGTACCAGACGAAAGAAAAGCTAGCTGAAATTCATCTGAAAGCTGTTGTGCATTTATGAACCAGTAACAAGAGCAGAGACGTTCAAATTGAGCGTTAAGGTCATTGCCTGTGAATTGACTTCCTATTTCTTTTTAATCGGCTTTTCCAATTTTAGTTACACCGTGCTATGCTTTATTTTCTTTTCTCCTTCAGCCATGTATTCACTGTAAAATTTTTAAAATAAAAGAGAAGGTAAACTTTAAGGAAATTACTTGAATGATCTAAGTTGCCCGTCTGTGCCATAGTCGCGTCACTGTCCAACTCTGAACGCCATTTGTAACGTGTCCAACAATGAGTCCAGCGTCCGGTAGGCTCGGAATGCAGAAGCACGAAACATCGACGAATAAAAAAAATTGTAAATTCAGAAAAATTCCGCCGTAGAAATTTCGATGATGTCAAAGAACTCGACAGAGTTCCGCGACGTTTCCGCGCAGGATTCCGAGTGCAGCGGAGGATCGGCATTTAAGAACGCTGGCGAAAAAAACGAAAAGGTGGTTCGTCGAGCAAAGGACGTCCAAAGTATGGAACGTCTCTCCGCGAAATTCCCCAATTTCCTTTCAGAACGTCCCGAAGCCGAAGGAGAGACGGTTGTACGTTCGATCCTGAGCCAGCCATCACTCGTAAGCTTCGCAGAGCTTCGACAGCGACCGGAGAACTCGAAAACTCGCGTGCAATTTCGGCCGTGCAGTTTGGATGTCTGCTGCAAGGAATCCTCGAAAGGGGATTAGAGGTGACAGGAAGAGCTCTTCAAGTATCTCGCGAAATCAGTCCACCTCATAACCCTGTAAACACTTCTACAACTGCTGTACAGCTAAGCTCGTGGCGCAACTGATGGAAGGGAGGTTCCTCATGCAAACATTTTCTCTTTACAAGGAACTCCGTTTGCGAGAAAAAAATGACTTCAAAATTTCATTCGGTGCTTCCAAATACGATTCTGAATCGTTTCTTGCTAAAGTACTGCGTTATCGTATGACTGATTATTGCGAAAAATAGTTGGTCCATCGATTCGCAATAAACGAAACTGAACCAGCTTCAGTAAAGGAAACATATGCTTGTAGACCATCACTGTTAAACTAAAAGTGTGGAATAGGAAATAACCATCAATATTTCGCAATAAACGGAATCCTGCATTTTTAGAGGGTGGAGGAATTCCTGTGGTCCTATAACATTATAAAATGAATAAATAAATAATTGAACATACATGAAACGACTTATGACCAGACTGCGGATGTTTATGCAATTTAATAAATCCAAATTGGCATTGATGGACATTTAACAACACAGCAAAACGAAGATTACATATTTTAAATATTTCAAGGAGCAAACCTTGTTGAAATTTCATTTATTTCATTTCATTGACACAGGAAATAAAGAAGTGTAAAAATGTTTATTTGCATGAACATCCGCAGTCTGCTTATGGCAAACTGTTCCTTGATGCAAAAAACTGTCAATTTTCCATAACTATGCGGCTGCTTGACTGTCCCTGGCGCGTCTTCGCGTGAGTTTGCATTTGCAGGAAAGTTCGCGCGTGAAAGTGCATTGAATGCAGTCAGCGTCAGCTTTTCGCAGCAGTCTGCGAGGATTATCGCGCCGTTATGAATCGCGCTCGCTATCTTCCATCCCGGCCACGGTATAATGGCTGAGAAAATATTGAAAAGGAGCACCGTTATCCTTAGACAGCCCTCTTCGCGTTAACTTTTTCCAATTCTCGAGCAGAACGGAAAAAACGTCGAGGGTTCGGAGGACTTGGAAGTTTCGACAAACAGAGTCTTCAGTGGAGCTTCTGGCGTTATTTTTTATTCGACCGGATCAACCCTTTGCGAGGAGTAATGTTACAAAGAAGAGCGGAAGCTTCAACGAATTTCGAGCTAGTTAAAAATTAGTTAAGACAAGCAGAAAATTTCCAACAATTTTAACTTCGTCTCAATAATTAGACGATGGAGTTAAATCGACAATTTTTCTGGATGTTTGGTACGTATAATCAGGAAGATTATTTTAACCCTTAAGTGGATTATTGGGGCCGTGGCGGCCCTGTGCAACTTCAAACTAATAATTGTTTAACATGTGTTGATATAATTATTTGAAGATTTATGTGATCCTCTATTATATCATTATGCTTCTAATGCTGTAAGGAAAATTGATGTCTATTTTGTCTATTTATTAGTTTGAAGCTGCAAAGGACCGCTACAGCCCCAATAATCCACTTAAGGGTTAAACATTTTAAATAATGTTTACTTCGATAACGAATGTACCTAGAACTATATACGGGGTGTCTAATTTGAATTTTTCCACGCGAGTATCTTCGAAGCTACCAGCGATATCGAAAAACACTTCAGGTAAAAGGTGTACGGAAGGAGAAATGGTTCAGTAAAGTTGTGCTTCAGATCGTTCAGGCGAATTGTTAACTCCATTTATCGTCGCTGCATGGAAAATGAAGTTATTAAGATGGATGTAACGATACAGAGGGGGTTGATAGATGGACGAGCCCGAGTACACGCCGATAAATTTGCGAAACGACGGGGAAATGATGAATCGTCGCGGCGTTTTACCATCGCCGCTCTAATTACGTTAATTTCGTAATTAGAGCACGCGCGAGCTTATCTGCGTTCTGCATGTGGAAAGCTCGTCCATTGTTTTTCATTTTTTGTGAATCGTTTCAGTGCGATTCCCGACACGTTACAACGCTAAACAAATATCGCCGTGATTCTGGATAATTTAGGCGAAAAATCGTGCTGATTCACATCAGAAATCAACATATGGAGACAGAATTTTAAATTTGTCTAAACACAATCACACAGTCCCATTAAACAAATTTACGATTGATCTCGAAACCTCTAAAGCATTTCCACCACCTCCAAAGTATACAAAAAATACGTTTAATATGTATTAAAATCGCTCATCCTTATATATAATTTTAATAATTTTTTCAGGGTCACTATTTCTCAGACAATCGGAAAAATTCTTTCTTCTCCTTCTCCCTGGTTCATTAAAATATCCCTGTCCTGTTAAACGACACCTGTGTTCCTTTCCTTTTACCTGAAATCAAATCTATTCTTCTCCATATGGCATAAAAGATTTATTCCTCCCTGCTCAACAGTTTCAAGCAGAAAGTTCACCCCCCTTCTTTCCTGCAACAGATTGAAGAGTGTTTTCAATCAAACGCGATCTCACTGTAAATCTAAAGTATGAAGAGAAGGAAGAGCTTTTTGCGGTATGGTCAGCCAGGTAAAAGCGTAACGCTGTTCTCCGGAGAGGACCACATCTCTTCATAGCGGAAGAAAAATCAAACGACTGTACCGTCTGGGGGTGCAATTAAGCTGCGAACGTGTCCCCGGGGCGAACGTCTTCGATGGCAAAGGGTTATCACGGTAATGGAAGGAAAAATAATGGTGCGAAACGATTTCTTATTTATCACGTTTGATCTTTCGCTCTCGAGCGGATTAAAATGTAATAAATTCAGTGATATCAAAAGGGAGGAAGATTAAAGTCGCGAGATGGAGCGAACGCTTCTCTTTCGCACGATGAAATTATTTTACTGCTCCTTGGTCGATCCTCACGCGACTTTCCTCTGCAAATGGAAAAGTACAATCAATTTTCATGCACACGATTGCTAGACAATACTAAAAATTCCGCTACAGGTATTTCACATCATTTATTTTAAGTATTTGATATTTCTTCTTTGTCTGAGAATATACAGCGCATTTTTCAGAATTTTTTTCAGAGAGTTACGTATTTATTTCAGGCTATTTGGAAACGAGGCGAACGCTGCGTGCGGTCGAGCTGCAGCAGTACGCAGAGAGCCATAGAACCGAACGCCTATAGGCGTCGACAGTACATGGCGAGCGTCTTCGTCAAGCTCCTACATCAGTTAGAGGATTGAACGACCAAAAAACTGGAGAATCGTTAACTTGGGTGATTAAAAATAAATTTCGGTACTCATGCGGGGACGAAGTTTGAGCATTCAATTATTAAAAGCGGTTTTCTTTGTCACTGATTAACGGTGTCGTTAAAACAAGAGGAATCGCCTATTCTTCGACGATGAAAGAAGTTTTAATTCCCAACTGAAGGACCATTGATGATCGAAACGATAAACGCTGGATGAATAATAAATGGGCGCGTCGTTTTTCATTTTTAGCACATTTTTCGCCACAGTTAACTGTTTCAGTGTACAAATATTTTAATAAATAAAGAACATACATCAAAATGTGTAATTTGTCTTTAACTAGCCTTTGACAATCAGAAAAGCTTCCCTTATATTAGTTATTATAAATCAGTACAAAATTCCTAACACACAGAGCATGAGCCACTTATCCTCCTCTCAAATTTTACTGCCACCCTCTCTTAACGCCAGTTCCCGCTTTAAAGACATTCCACGCTGAATCATTTTGGGAATGCAACAACGAGGCTGGAGAACGTTCGTTACGAATTTTTAGACAAGCAATTTGTTATTTGCTCGCATGACCGCGTTGCTATTCCAAAAATCTCGCGTAACGATTTGAATTGATCCGAAAGAACGATTCTGCGGGCATATCGATAAGAAATTTCGTTTTCGATTGCGTTCACTGCACAAAAGTAATAAACGAGAGCGATTCGCGTCCGTGGAGGCGCGGCTCGTTGCTCTTTCTGAACAATTGCGGTCACCCCGGGCGAAATGTCGTCGGAGGGTTAATTAAAAGCGGCCAGGGATTCGGCACAAGAGGATCCAACGGCGCAAAACGCCTCGGGACACCTGGAAAATGTTTCGCGAGGAGCACCGGGCCGACCACAATTGCACCAGGCTTCTCGAAACTTCCCCCTGGAACCTGTTGATGCCACTTCTGCCAATGTTTTTCGCGTTTCCGCTCGACAATCAGCACGCGATCTTCCGCTGCGAGTCTCTCGTTTCTTTTCGAGAATTTTTTGCTCGGTCAATTGTCGCGAAATGTGAAAATATTCGTCCTTCCCTCTCGGGAGTTGTTGCGCTGCCACTTGTTAGAATATTTTAGATTTTAGAACGTGGATTGAAAGCTTGATTAATTGGAATTAAGGAAGAAACGTTTCGTTTTGTAGTAACGGATGTCCGAAGTGACCTCCGCTATCTTGGATCTACTGGGGTGTTTTATCGATCACATTTTTTACTGACACTTTCTGTTCATTTTTGTGAGCACTGTGTGTATTTAAAATTAAGATCGTGAATGATAGAACATCCTGTACGTCTCAAAGAATTTTTAAAGTTTCATGAAGTATGTGGTGACACACAGTAGAAAAATCCGTACCTAGTCAGACGCCCGAAAATAATTTATTTTATACTACCATAGTTAATGGCTGTTTAATGAAGTCAAAATTATGTAAAAATGTAACCGGCTCCCAATGTAGACACACAGCCACTCACCTGAAATTTCAAGCAAAAATGGACACAGAAGCTTCGTAAAATATTCTGCTGAGTACTCCATTTTACACCCCATGGACTAATGCGTGCTAATTCGAGAAATTCGATTCATTTCCGTAAACTTTCCCGTTCTTCCTCATTGATCCGGGAATGGGGTGGTCCACGGTATTCGCAGAATGCGCGCGATCCACCCCTAATCTAGTTAGATGTAATTAACTGATGCAACTTCTGCAACAAGCCCCTTGAAGCAGCGACCTGATGCGGCCGTAACTAGCCAGCGCCGTGTAATCTCGTGAAAACGTAGAAACGAAATTAATTAATGCTGCAAAATGGTGTAGAACTCCACACCATTAAGCTGACGGACGATCTATGTGAATCCTGATGGAATCATTCATCGCAACGTGAACGTCAAACGCTGGTGACTTTGACCAAAGCCAACCTAACCGAACTAAACTGTAGGGCACTTTAACAGGAACACTGTACAAAGCTGACACGTAACTTACTTTTTGTTTATTATGAAAAATGCTGGCTAGAAACCCTTAATATTCTAGGCTGTGTTCATACTCATTGGTAGACTGCGGATCTTTATGCAAATATACATTTTTAGACTTCTATATTTCCTATGTTAAATAAATAAAATTCTTCTTTGAAACGTGTAAAATATCTCCTATTCATTTTGTTAAGTTACTGAATGTCCGTCGTCCACCAATTTTTATAATAGTTATTAGGTCTTGGTAATCCAACTCTGACACGTGTCTAGAGTATTCACTAATTAACTGACGTCTCTGTGCCCCTAATTAGAGGCTTCATTTCACCGTAAAGAATCCTCCAAGATAAGAAACCTCCATGAAGGAACCACTTCACTATTATTAGAAACTGAATCACGAACTTATAGGGGATGAAAAAGAATTTGCTCTAACGAAGCTTATATTTTCAATGAACGGAAGGCTCCGGTAGATTAAGTTTTTCGTTTCCAAATAAAGATCCGGGGAGAGTGTGTATATCCGGAGACCCGTGAGCCTCGCTGGATTAAGTATTTTCATCCCTCCGAGAGGAAAAAGAAGAAGAAACGAAAGATATCACCGTCAGCTCCATCCTCTTTTCGAGTGTTGTTGAGTGCGACAATTTTTTCCGTCCCGCGGCTCTTGCTTAATCGTCCCTCCGCGTCCCACAGTTTCTCCGGCCAGCATTTCTCGCGAGCAGCTATTTATCAACGTCCTGGGCCCAGCCGCGAGATAAATAATTTCGCTGGCTGGTCAGGCCGATTTTCATCTCTCGCAGCAAGATGGAGTCGATCGATAGACTCCTGACACCGCATCGAGCCGAACGTACAGAGTAGAAACGTCAAAGTTGGTCCCCTGCAGCTGTTCACGTCTCGTGCTTTCAGTTGCAGTTGCGTGAACACATGTAAAGTTAGAACGATTCCGTGCAGATGAAGTGTTCACGATTTAGAACAGAAGGATATTTCCGCTATGATAGTTGTCACCGTGAAAAATGGTCCCGTGGACATCGGCTGGAATGAGATAAGGCGGCGCGTCCGACGTTCCTACGGCCGCCCGGAATTACAACACGAAACGCATTAATTCTCCAGAAGCTTCTTCTTCATTCTCCTCGAGTTCGCTAATTGAGGACACCGGTCTTCAAGAGATAGCATAATCTTTGCATTCGTTCCCCTGCACGCACTTTTCTCATTCAATGAATCGTGTAACGAGATCCCCGGCAATCACCTGGACCTAATTCGCTCGCTTAAGTTCACGAAACGGACAGTGTGTTACGAGCGGGGCATGCAACATGCCTAATAGGTCTTAATTGGTGAGTCAGTCGATTATGTCAGCGACTGGCCCTTCCTTTTCATCGGTCACGGTGTACTAACTCCCTCAAGGCCACCCACAATTGGCCTACACGCAAGACCAAGCGACTTTAGCTGTCCAGATCTTGAACTTAGAAGTCTCACACTCCAGTTTCTAGGCGAAGTCCTAAAAAATGAGGTTCAGTCAATTTTTGCTTCATTGTCACGCGATGAATATTCAAAATTGTTACTTAGATAGGACCTACGACTGTCCTAGCAAGGTATGAGGACATTACTCTCCATTTGAGTTAGCTCAACCCTTCAAGGTGCCAAGCAGAAGTTTACTGACTCCTATCGGACCAGAAAGACACCAAAAGGGGTCTCCTATGGTGTTTGAATGGTGGAGATTCATTATTCAGTTTCTAGGAATTACCACGTAGCTAGTAACGAGGACAAAAAAGACTGAAAAACGAAAAAAGGGTCAGAGGGTGGCGTGGGGGACTAAATAAAAGGGCTGGAGATGACGAGAAGGTAGCGAAATACGTGGGAAGCCGGTCTCTTCGGAATTTCGACCGTGTGATCCCGGAAACAAGGGTGCACGCGACGTGCTCGCAAATAAAATCAAAACCCTTGACGATGCCCTTCCGATCCTCCCTGCAACGGGTTACACGTACACCCTGCCTCGTCTGCCTACGTTCCTTTTTTTCTCTCTTTTCGTCGAGAGCACCGTTGCAACGTCAATATACACTCGCGTCGTTACGTTCATGCGCGTCACTCTTCCATATGCGACTCGCATACTGACACGACTTGCATTTCAATCTAGTCTGACGATATACGGGGTGATCCGGGAGTTTCTGGCCTCTGTGTCGTCGCTTGGGGGCCCCTGGAATCAGAATGTGGCGATTAGTAACATTGTTGAGGAGACCGGTGAAGAGTCTTCTTGAATTGTTTGCAGATAGCATGTTGTTACTTGGCTGTAACTAGAATTTAGCTCACCATAATCCAATCTAACGCGACTTAATCCAAGCAAACCCAATGTGACCAATGTTTAACCCAAATCCAAACTGAACCTAGCCCAGAAACTATGTTCAATCGAACCAAAGTGAAGTTAACTCAGCTCTCACCTGAATTTGGCTCAACCTAACTAATGTTCAATTTAAATTTAAGCAGAACCCAGCCCAGAATGGAAGTTTAATTCAACCTAACCCAATTAAACCTAACGCAGACTTAGCCTAAACTTTGCTTCAACCTAATTGCTTCTGGAGTGTCTCTTCGAATTGACTAAAAATATATCTGTGAAGATTCCTGAAGTAAAAACATGAGAGCAATCATACTGTACTTCATTATTCAATACCGGAAGTCTAATCATAGTAAATAAACTAATAATCTGCAGAATCCCCGCTCAGACCCACTCTAAAGAGTTAGGGGAAAGTAGTCAGATATATTGGCTATCTATTTAAAGTTTTAAGCGTCTAAACTGAGCAGCCAGGCTAATGTAATTAGCATCCTCAATGATTCAAGACTGGCCGTAACCGCGAGCAAACAGGTGAAGCATTAATGTACCCTCCTTTCGCTATTAGCTCAGTCTCTAATAAGCTAAATATTTACACCTAAACTGATCAAATAGGGAAGCGTTTCCTCAATCTCGGTGCTCGAGTTTCCGGTACCATACTTCGTCGAGTGTCTGATCAGAGTCTGGCCAGTGACAGGGGCATTCCGCTTTCTCCAAATTATAAACTGACTTGTCAACGACACATTATGTTAATACATTTCTAACCATCCACGCTGGAAACTCCCTTGACAGTTCTTTCTTCGCGCGGCACCCGCTATTTATTTTAAGGAAACCCTGAAAATTGAAAAGCATCCAATGAAAAACGCCAGCAAAAAGAAAGGCTCGGGTGGAGGGAGGGTTTCCACGAGGCCACTAATGCCACGGACCTTTTGCCATCATTACGCTCCCGTTTCGTCCGTGACTTAAATATCCATTACTCTAAGCAGGAAGCTGGCCGCCCACGGTGCACAAAAAACCTGCCGGCTCGATATTGGCTCACCTGAGAGCCAACCAGCCAGCAGTTTTTCCTCCACAGTCAATCGAGCCAATTAATCCTGGAACACCGGCAATTAGCGGTTAATCAATTTTAGAATTCCGTGTACAGAGTGGCTGGTGAAAAAATCGTTCCTCTCTAACAAAAATTCGTTTATAAATTCAGAGAGCAATTCTGTCAGCAGTGTCGACTGTTAGATGTCCGGTACCGATTGCTGTGAAGGGTTGACCAGCGCCCTATTGACCCAGATCGAAGTGTTTATGTTGAAACTGTAATCTGCACAGGGAAGAAAGAATTGATATTTTGGATGGACGATCGTGTTTCAGCGACATGATCCAGGCTGTTTATCCCACGATCAACGATCCCCACAGAAAGGGCTGCGTGTCATCGGCGCGTGAGAAAATTGCTCACGATCATGCGAGCATCACGCCTCCGCGAATTTTCCACGGATGGCCGGGTATCATCCCGTGTACGTGTTCGTTCGCAAACCATCGAACTGGTTCACGTGCAGGGTGTTGGAGAACGAGACGGTCCGTGTGTGTTGGAGAACAGGGGACCGTAAACAGTTTACACACGGGATCGACAATGGCAATGAACAGATCGCCTAACCTTATCGACGTGCACGTTCCGACCGACGCCCGTTTAGGCTCTTTTAGACGGCTGCGTGAACATAATGCCCGTTACAGTGATTTCGTGATCGCGTTCTGCCTGGTATTATCGCCCCTTTGTTCTCGATTCCGCCGCTACATAGGTGCGAATCAGGCTTAATTTCGGAATTTCAGTTTCTGGCACGGCTGCACGCGATGCTGAGTGTAATCTCGGGATTAACAGCAGATGGATTCTAAATGAGATTCTAAACAGAGGCGTGAAATTCGCGTTTCATACCTAAAAGTGAATTCTTTTTAGTAGATAGAGCAGGGGCCACTGAACTAGGCTGATGTGGGTCGCTGACGTGGGAGTCATCTTTAACTGGGACATTAAACTTAATTTATTTATACAAATTCTAATTTTTAGAAAATTTTAGGAAGCCTCGATAGTGTAATTTTAATATAGAGTGAGAATTATATTATCAAATGGTTAGCACGTTGACTGTCACAGTGAAAACAGTCCCAACCAGTCAGACACGATATAAATTTCTCTTTTGTACATGAATCGTGAAGGAAATAAATGTTTAAATATTAATGTAGCAATGTTACATTTGCTCAGAATGTAATAAAAATCTATAGCGTTTAAACAACGTTTTAAACATTTCTTCCCTCGCTGGCGAGGTACAACTGTTTTCTCTGGAATACTTTGGCAAAGCCTCTGAATATTCCCCTGTTCTGAGACTTGAAATCAGAAAATTAAGAAAGGCCCGGTTACTATGCTCCTACAATACTAAAATCACACTCTGATTCCACTTGGAAACTATGCTTCTCTGTAGAGCAATTAAAAAGGGATGAAGCTTTAGGAGCATTAGCTGAATCATTCCATAGACTGCACCGGTTGTAATTATTATTATGCTCCGCTCACTCGCCGTTTATAATCCCCCTGCACTGTCACGATGAAATTGTTGCTCGAAATCGTAACGATATCTAACGATACAAGTATTTCAGTCGAGCGATAGCGCAGCGATGGAGTATGGTTGGTGGTGTGATATTGTATTCGTGACCACGTGCACACGAACGGGGCGTATAGACACACGATGCCATGCATCAGTGAATTCTATTGTTATAATGCCTACATTACGCGCATTACATTACGCATATGACCATGAGTACGTGATGTGGGTTATACGGCGATTCTTGCTGTTTCACAGCGCTCATTACCGAATTACGAGTAATTCCATCCACTTCACCGTACAGAAACGTTATCCGCGTTCCTGCGCGTCCATTTATTAAGGGACAAACAGCCCCGGCCATTGCGCTCCTCGATTTTAAAGTGTTCCCGATAAATGCATTCCTCTATAATTTCGATACCGCTAACGAGCCACAGCAGTGTCTTTATCGATCATTTTCTAACGTCGCTGCAGTCGATTCATCGAAACTTTCATGCAGAGGATTTTTGGAGTCGATAAGATTAGGGCAATGGAAAATTTGACACGCTGTTGAGTAGCTTTTTAGAGTGGACTGTGAACCTTGGAAGTTTGTTGTAGTCAAAGTCGTCTCGAAGTCATGTCGTTGCATCAATTTCAAGATAGAGTGACCTGGAATTTTTTTAAAAGAATGTTAGAGTTAATAAAAATTGTCTTCAACTTTTTATCGTGTTGCAGTGAACAGTATTCTTTCTTCAGACATTTTCAGTTCGATTATAGTGTCTCATATTGGATAGAATTGCAGCAAAGTGACATGATTTTGCACTCGAACGAAGGATACTATTTTGCTAAGGACACGTGCATGCTTCTTTTCCTCGGGGCAACTGGGACGTATATCGTTGTCAGTTCTTTGTTCCATCGCATGGAAGCGTAAATAACAACAGGCTCGTCCCTTCATTTTGCTATATTACGCTTGAACTTCGCAATAATACTTATTGTAGTCGCATTGAATCGAGAAGCGCATTGTGCGCAAGTTTTACGACTTCAACTTCGACTACACAGTTTGTTAATTAGTTTACGTTTCTCGCGTTGAATCTGTGGATTAATTCAAAGCTGACTGAATTCGATTGAATTTCAATTATTGTTAACCAAAGCTCGTGTCAAAGGATTTTTAATAATTAATCGTTAAAAAGTAAAAAATTTAAAAATCATTCTATTTCACTCGTTAACTACGAAATGTGCCGTGGCACTCGAGAGAGTTTCAACCGCGTGCAAAGAATAAAATTTGTCCACAAATTTGCGACAACTGTGCGCGCATACAAAGTGGCTTTTAGAGTAGACGAAGATGTACGCGAGGCGTGTAGCAGCGAATAAGTTTTCAGCTCGAGAGTTTGCCAGTTTAAATTCGATGGGCAACTTCGACATCCTCGTTAACTGCAGCCATTTTAACGTGACACTATAAAAACGAACGAGACTCCATGAACCCTTAACCACTACAGTGTCCTACTTCGTTGCAACACAAATCGATAACGTCAATTGTTCTGCTTCTTAATAAAAAATATAATTGTTTAATTGTTCATCATCTTCAATAAATTCTGCGTTATACTTAATTTCAATTTTTAGAAAAATAGAGAAAAATATTCGAGCGTTTCTGATGAACATCCTCAATTTTTCTTTTCCCTGACATAAAAAAATTTGTTCAGTTGTTTAATGCTAGAGTAAATAGCGTAATTCATTGAACAGACTGTTCAGAATGATAAAGTTAGTGCTTAGAAAAGTACAGTAGAATATTTGAGCGTCTCTGCTCAAGATCTTCAATTTATCTACTGTATGATATAAAAACAAATTTTGCAGTTGTTTAATATTTCAGTAAATAGTCTAATAGATTTAACAGATTGTTCATAGTATCATAAGCGGTGTTTCGAAAAAACTAGAACACATTCGAACGTCTCCAGCACTAACTAAACTCTAACAATACGCAGCATCGTTCGCGTCTGACCAAAGCACGACTTCTGCTACTGATACCTATCAACTGGCTTGTTCGCCGTTATATTTCGAAAACAAGTACACGGACAACAGGAAACGACCCACCAACACACGGAGACAAACTTTATGCAAGCGGATGCGTGCTGAATGCCTCTGGTAATTGAATCTAATTCTTATTCCCGGGACGCGTGTCCCGTAAAAATCGTGGGCCTTGAAAAACGGCAAACTCAAGTGCACTTTACTTCCTGTTCTCCCTTTTTCCCTTCCCCTCTCGTTCCCAGCACCTGCATTCTCTACTTTCTTGTTACGTGTGCACTGGAGATTCTTGGCTCACCTTTTTGCTCCCGCGATTTTTCTTCCTTTTACAGGCTGTTTATGGAGCGAGGGAGGATCCTCTGGAAGGGTGATTGGATAAACCCTGAAAATACGATTAGGATACATTGTGATTGGAGAACTCGTAGGAGAATTTAAATTATTAATAAAAAATTGGAACCTCGGGTCTGGAAGATTGTGGTTGAATTTTTGGAGACGAAGCGCGAGGGGTGTAGATCAACCGATGGTCAGACGTCAACAAATTATTTTTTTCTGATTAGTCTCTGAGAATTTGAGGATACCAGGGACCATGTTTCAGCTTCTGATTTATGTTCTCGACTATTTTGTTTTAATTATCTTCTTCAGAGAGTGTTGGGATAGGTTTATAATATTCATTTGCCGTACCTCGCCTTTGCACCCTTTATACTTCTTCAATTTTTAGAGATACCACGCTGATGATGGATTTAAATTAAATTGATAATACTCTGAAAAAATTACATAATTTTATACAAATAAAACTTCTATACCAATGGAGAATCTGTACAAATTGTAATTGCAATTAAAATATGCAAAAGAAAATTCAAATTGCGTCTGTTCATGAAATACAACATTTTTGAAGCGTCTGTACATAATTTTGATACTTCCTGAAACGGAGACGCATTATTATTATTATTGCAGTTCAGACGCGAAATTCCAGCGGTGAGTTATACGAGAAAGGAAACCGCTGCGCATTTCTGCTTCCTGTTTCTGAATCATTCGATTCATCAGCTCGACCATTAGCTAATTTATTAATCCGCTTGTTTGTTCCGACTCCGAGGAGGGTCACGATCTTCGGGTCACCGTGAAAAAACTACCGGACAACGGTAATCCCGTGTACACCCACGAGACAATTAAAACACTAATTCCCATTGATAGGCTAATCGCTGTTCTTTCGGGAAGTCGATTGTCGGCACCGTGACGTTCCATCGAACAGCGTGAGCTAAAAATATTAAAAATGACGAGCTAAAAATACTAAAAATGACAAGCTAAAAATTCTCCGAATACTTTCTTTCATTAACTATCTATGACATATACTGTTTACCTAATCGAATAATCCTGTGAGATCGCATGAATATCTTCTGTACATTAACACGTTGACTGTCCAAAAGGACACGACTTTCTAGACTTCGATACAACATAAAAGTAATCTGAAATTATGGTCTTTTTAGTTAATACTGTGTGCAATTGTTTATGGTTCTTGTACAGATGGAAGAAGTAGAATAGAGAAGAGGAGAAAAGACCAAAGAAGCAGTGCAAAGAGTACTGTAAAAATATTAAATAGATGATAGGTCTGTAGGATGTAAAAATGGAATGAGAAATTCATATAAAGAGTTACATAAACACATACTAAAATTTACGATTTTAAAACATTAGAGTAATAGAAATATATAAACTGGAATCCATCATAAGCTGAAATTATTTATAGTTCTTGCTGGGTCTATTAGATCTTCTCCAGTATTTTACTAACAGCATTCGCGTTCAGATGAATAAAAACAGAATTTAAATGTCACTCCTACTTATATAAGTGTCATAGCAGTCAAAGTATTAATTATTCACTTCAGAATGCTTTATTTGAATATATTCTATTGAAGAAATCTCCAGATGTTCTCCAGCAAATCAAAACAGTCTAAAAAGGATTGACATCCTTCTGTGTCGAATGAATCGATGCAAAAGACAGCCCACGTCCACCATTAAACCTGTTTTCCATCGAGAAATAACAAGTAGGTCACAGAGGCCGTCGGTCCGCAAGTTCGTCAGTTTCCTCTTCAGCGGATTACAACAACCGTCCGATGTTTGCCTGCAGACCACGTGAAATTCAGCTGAAACTTTTCGACTGACCCTTTGTGCCGGAGCCCTTTGACCCTGCGTCTCGCCCGAAAGCGTCGAGGAATCGTTAACCGAGACCCAGCCGACGCAGTGAAGAATATGAAGAAGAAGAAAGGTGTTCCGGAGAAGATGGCGGAAGGAAGGGAGCTGTGGATGGAAAAAGAAATAAAATCAGAGACGAAGGACAACGGTTGGAGTTTCTTTTGATCCCTTTCGCTCCAGCTCTTCCACTTTCTTCGTATCAAATCTGCTGACTGGTATTTTTCTGAGTACAAACGCAAGCAGCGATGTTAATTCATATTTAACACTTTCTGTGCCACTGTGGAAAATTCTGTAACTAGTCAGACACGCGGAAATAAATTTTCTAACACTTTTAGAAGCTGTACAGATTTTTCAGGAGACAGGATTTCTTTATAGAGTAGCTTTTATGGGTCAGTGAAAAATTCCGCACATGGTCAGACATGCAAAAATGAATTTTTACGAACATACAATACTGCAGACCCAAATACGTCATTACTTCAAGCTACACCCTTTATATGTCAGCATCAAAGCTTCATGTTACTCAGAATATACTCTGAAACATTTAATTCCACTTCAATCGTCGTTAAGGGTTGCGCAAACTACCCCGGAAGCCAGAATAATCGCAGGACTCGCGACGGGCCATGAAGCCGGAAGAAAAGAGGGTGTTTCGGAGGCGGGGGAGGTAAGAATCGCAGGGGAAAAATTGATGAAGGCAGTTGGAATAGCTGAGGGAGGAATTAGAGACGGAAACGGCGAGGAGGTGGGCGAGATTGAAGAACAAACGAACAAGGAAGATGGATGTTTGCTTTGCGGCTGTTCGTCTCGCGAGCCGCAGCCACGGGGGAGGGGATTAATTGCAAAATTAACCTTAATTATCGGACTCCCTGGACGCTTTCGTTCCGTTGAACGAGTGGCCAGGTTCAGTTACGGACGCGATTAAATCTTTCGCGGTCGCTACAGCCCCTGAATTTCGTTCTGCACGACGTTACGTAACGCGTCGAAAGCTTTCCGCATTCTTGATTCTTCGCGAGCTTTTTAGCATTCGCCACTCACGCGCTAATGCGATCTCGTTATTCCTTTTCTTTCCCAGTCGCTTTCACCCCGTCGTTTCCAAAGCGAAACGCATTTTCAGGCCTCGATTATGCACTGGGTGGTCCGAAATTTCTTCAACTTTCCTATTTAAGCTCGATAAACATGTGTTACTATGCAAGTTCAAGTTCGTACCAATGAATGTGTAAAATATACACCACTGAAAACAGTCAGAGACTCAGGATTTTTAATAATTTCAGACAATTTATCAAACATCAGCAATGAAGCAGAAATAATTTGTATATAATAATTAGAATAATATTTCTATTTGTTCTGTGTCCAATATGTGGAGCTTTTATATCTCAATGCACGGTAGATCATTTAAATGTGTGATCCTCTAATTCTCTTGAGCAGTGTGTAAGTAATGTGCAATCTATGGAAGGTTCAGTGGTGAATTCTGTTATCAAATCTGATATTGAAGACTAATTAAATATTAGATTAAAATTCATGGTTGGAAATAAGAATTTTTACCTGTGGAACCACCCCCTTTTCGACTGTACCTCGAATCACGGACCACCCTGTGTCTTGTACACCCTGCACGATCGTTCGAGGACATTACTACGTATTTTTCTAAACTAAAATTATCTTCTTGTTTAATAAAATTATATGTAGATTGATAATTAAAATAACACGTTTCCAGGATCTTGGAAATAGGATTCACGGTTCATCGTTGAAAAGATTTCCAAGAACCGTCGAAGTCACTCTTTATTGTATCTCATATTTATACACATAATAAGCATACGATTACATCGTATATTAGGTACTAGATCGTATAATATATTTATATTTATATATATATCGAGCGATTCTGTACAATAAATAAAGACTCTAGAGCATTCTTTTAAAACATAACACGCGGCGTACTCTCCTGCGATTGCCATCAAGTGTACAATAATTTAACGAGCTCCCTATACATGTATATATGTATATCATCCCTTCGAGACGAGGATATATATACACAGGATACGAGTTTATCTTTTTTTTAAACTTTTCGTTCGTTAATTTTTAAATAAACCGTAACGACTCTCGATTGTTTCATCGATTAACCACACGAGAAGCTGCGATTTTTTTAACATATCGAACAACTCGCACCCAAACGCATTCACAATTTTTTTTTTTTAATAATCAGTGTAAAACTGCGCGGGAAAAAATTATTTCCTACCATCTGCGGGACGTTTGTTATGCGATTCACGCAGCGGTACGTTCTATCAATTACTGCACTCGTAGACGTTGCTATTTTTCACTCAATAATGATCAATTTGGTTCGAAATTTAAGTTAGAATCACGTAGTACTACGTTCCATCGATTATAGCACTGCCAAGTCATGCTTTGCCATATTTTAATTCGGTACTCACGAGTGTTAATGTCACCTCAAATAAGAGTGAAATAAAAGCTCACGCAGTACTACGTTTTCTTGATCATAGTGTCTACAGGCTACTTTATTTTCCTCCGTTCCATCAATCAATTATTTTATCTCAATCTGTATTCACTTCTGTTCCTTCGAAGCAGCTTCACCTTTCTTCACGATGAACAGCAATTTGCATACAACAATGCCCGCAGATAGTACGCTGACTCTCATTCAAATTCAATCGCGTGTTCACTCAGGACAAGCATGAGAACATCGAGAATGCGACTTTCCGCGCACGATGCAGGACTGTTCGTATAAAAAGGCGTACAGAAGACCGGCAGAATTGAAGAACCGTTGTTTGTGTGTGGTCACCGTGTTAAATATGTGTATAAAAAGATCGCCTCAACGAATCGAGTTAAGTATAAAAGGATCAGCGTGTGAGTTCGATTTTGGTAAAGCGGGCGCGATATTCCGTCTCGATCTATCGCGACACGAATTGTTTATTTATTCATTACGTAATATCTAACGATAACGATCAACTATCTTACAAACGTTCCTGTTCGACGCCTCGCGGAACAGCATCGTTTTCACGAAACACTCTACCGTGGCTTACTGGGAATCGGAATTCGATTATACTAAGAATCGAGCTCGAGAAAGAGGGGAAATGTGTAGGAGGATGAATGATCGTTGTCGAACGAGAAATCGAATTTTTCCATCGAACACGTTCAATTTTTCTCCCTCATGAATTTCGGGATTATTTCCATTCGCTACGCAATCCGACGTTGTAACAAATTCTCGTTCAACCTTCGAATCTCGCGAGACACGTCAACGAAAGATCTATAATATTTCTTTGGGTTCGTCGATAACTTCGATACGCCGTGGAATCGATCGTCCCGACGTGCTACTGTCTTCTTAAACCCACGAATCGAGATACAAGCATGCACTATTTAATCGAAGCTTCGCCTGGACAATCTCAGCCAGTGTTTCAATCAATTTCGGCGAGTATTTGCGTAATTTGAAAGAAATTCTAAATCAATCTGAGTACAATTGCATTTGGTTAAAAAATAAAATATTCTACCCAGATGATTCGAAGAATTTTGTAATTTTCCCAATGTAAGAGGTGTGCGAAGTAAAATCAGTGAAATGAGTATAATTATTCGAATAAAATCGCGAGGAACATTGTACAGGCGTAGCTTCGTCAGGTCAGAGGAGAGATTATCAGTTTCTGAAACAACGATTAACTCTTTCAGCCCTTTCAGAACTTCCTGTACGTTCTCAAACGAGATAGCCTCTCGTATTTTATTCACACCCGACCATTAGCCCGGCGAAATTCCCTGGCTTTATGAATAATTATACCGAACGGGCTGATACGACTCCTCGTGTAACCATGACACGTCGAACACGGGAACAAAAAGCTTAATTCCCTGGAAAATTAATGAAAAAACGCTTTGAACGAATTAATTCCGCGCAAGCTCCACTTTGACACTGAATAATAAAACGCTGTAACTTTGGAGCTTACAAAATATTTAAAATCTGAAACGCTTGCAGGGATAAAATATTAATTTGAACTTCAGTAATAAATTAACGAAAATATTCTGTCCACAAACCCAATCTTCATGCAAATAAAACCGCCGAAACTCCTTCGCCAGCAACACCTAAAATCATGCAAACAAAATTAAAAAAAAATTCTTTCCCTAAAATCGAGGACTGAGAGAGTCGAGCAAAATACTTGGACGCCCGGTATACTTAGTATAAAAGCAACGCGTCAGTGTTTAGGCGTATCCACGAAATATTTCAGACTATTCCGCAAGTACAGTGGAGGATGTTCGAGTTCGGTCGAGATGCGTCTCGACTCTCTCTCGAGGAACAAAATGTCTCGCGATAACGACGACGAGAGCAGGAAGAGCCGAGATCTACGTGACCCGGGGGACCGGAAGTCGTCGCTATTTCGTCGAACGACCAACTCGGCGACGTAATTTTACGTTTTTCCGAGATTCTTGTTACGATTGGCCAGAGGGCAGAGAAACAGAGCGAGAGGGAGAGAGAGAGAGAGAGTATGAGAGAGAAAGAGAGAGCGGCTCGTGTGCAATGGACACGAGATCGTTAGCTGCGTCGGCAATTAAGGGATCAAAAAGAGGATTCTGAGCTCTATCGCGTCGTCCTTCTTCGCCGTGAGCTCGTCAACTACGATTCTCCGGTTATCCAGCATCCTTTCACCTCGAAAATTGCTTCTTTTCGAAGGCTACGTGGCTCAGATCCAGAAGGGACAGCGTTTCGGGACGGTTCGAATCGATCTACGTCTGACACCGAGCTCAGCTGGCCTCCACCGCCATTGGATGATCAAACGGTACCAATTTATGGAGCTATACACGCTCTGATCGAATTCAGAGCCAACTGAGTGGTTCCGAATCCAATTACCTTCGTCCATCTGATTTTTCATAAATAGACAGGAAATTTTGAATGTGCTGTACGAAGATGATGCTCAGAGACTGATGAATGTTGGCTAGATCGATTATTTGTAGTCATCCGATCGCTGAATAGCCTCAGCTAACGATACTCTCAAGTATTCGATCATTCTGGCTCGATTATTTTGACTACCAGCTACCGAGTAGGAGGCTGGGCGATGAGAGGACACCTATCAGTGTCAACCAGCCCATCAGATTCAAGGATTCTATTCTCCAGCCGGCGCTGTTCATGCAGGTCTCCCGAATGCTGACGATCTTCAATCCTCGGCGACCCAGAAGGTTGTGGACACCTCGTTTGTCGCTCTTTTGGAGAATGTGCTCCCGTGATAGCAGCAGGGAGTAGAGCTGATTGTCCGGGCTTCGGGAGCAGAAGGTTAACACCATGTCCGAGGCCACTGCCTTCATCACGTGCACGTTCCCGGTGAACTGATTGTACTGTCTCTCCACCAGGGTACCTGGAACCGGAAAATGATCATGTTAGTATGGTGATTCTCTTTGTGTCTCTGACAATGAGAGAAAATGGATTTGGAAGGCATGTTCTCAGTTTGCATCAGCTTTATTTAAATTTGTGCTTGAGGATAGGTTACATCAAGACTACGTGAGTGGTTAACATCCGTCAGATTATCTTTGAGTTATGTTTGCATCAATTTTGTGTTACTCTTGGTCAGTTTTAGGTTCTGTCGAATTCAGGACAGGTCTCCTCTACCTAAGTTAACCACAGCTTAACCGAACCTGGTCGAATCCGATCTACTCCACCCTGACCTACTCTAATTGTTTTTTCATCGTTACTAAGAACTGAAGAAGACCTAACTGAACCTAACTACTTACACTTAACCTAGTATAAATTAACCACAGCTTAATTTAACTCAATCTGTCCCAACTTCCTCCGAGCTGACCAAATACAATGTAACTTAACCCGATTATCTCTTTAACCCAACTTAACCTAATCTTAAACCTGATCTATAGATACATGTAGATTTGCATCAAGTCTAAGGGCATCGACGTAGGTTTACAGGATGCTTCTGACGGTGATCTTAGGGTAAGGGCAATGTCACGTGCCTCAGACGTTCCTATCAAATCGAAACGGCTCGAGGAGCGTGCAGTCGTGCACGATTCACGTTAAATCAGGCCGGAAATCAGTGAATCGGTCTGATTATTGTCTACGACTGGGAGTGTCAGCGTGAACCCGCTGGAAATTTGTGACATTACGCGCCATTATGTCGTTGACGATCCAGTTAGGTCGCTGATTAGGAGTACGCCGAAACGGAATTATGGACCGTCACATGTGCTTTACATTTCCAATGAACTGTCACCCTGCATAGTCTATAATCACTGCGTCTTCCAATTTCTAACTTGAAAACTCTCTTTTGATCAAATACCAAAATGTTTTACCAGAGAAAAAGATTGAGCAGCCTAAATTACTGAAAGCTGTCTACAAAATGGCACCAAGGTATACAAAGCTTTTACTTGGAAAAATTCCTAAGAAATATTTGTTGAGAGTATAGCAAAATTGACGTGATAGGAAGCTATAGAAAATGCCACCGTGACTGTATATTGTCGCAGCTACATTTTACCGGGGAAGTGTAACGGGTGATTAAGTTTGCAAAATGATTGTCACGCGCCAGTCGCAATAACGTCAACACACGTCCTATCGCGATGTTACAGCATCGTCCATTAAACCGTTTCGTCGTGTAAATGGTCACTCGCTCGGAGATATTGACGTTTAATCACGCGAAATTAATCGTGGCTACACTCGACTGCGTGAAATTCAATTCGAAAACGTGAGACTGCCGGGGCCTTCGTTTAAACGATCCACCGTTTAATCATCGAAATTTACAGACAGCCCGGTGCAATAAATTCGGGTATTACGTGAACGTCAAAACTCGTTGTTGTTACACGTTGTCGGGTTACGTGTATTTTCGCGGGCTGTTTTTCGAACAAACAGTCGAGCATTTTAATTAACTCTCGACCCGTAGAAGAGCAGGACAGAAATTCATTAAATTCTCTCGACGACGAGGAGAAGATATTTTGTTAGGCTTGCTTTTTGTACTTTTCTTCAAAGTATTTCTTTTTTCGCCGTGGAGATGCCGCGTATTTTTTCAAACGTTGCACAAAGCGTGGGAGATCAACGAACAAATAAATAAAACGCACCGAAGATGGGAATTCAAAAGACGACAATTCGAAACGGCGAATTCCGCATCGAGTCTTCGAGAAATCGCATTCAAAGTTAGATTCAACGAGGGAAGCTTGAAAAGGAGCTTCGAGAAATCTCGAAGCATTGTGCTTCCGGTCCTCTGATAGGGGACCAGAAGAATGGACGGAGAAAAAGAAAAAGGAGCTGTCTTCTGAAAAATTATTTTCCGCGTCGCGGCACGTGTTGTCGGTTTCTGGCGAATTTTCCGTCTTCCGTAATTGGATGCCGACTTCCGGTACCAGGCTGGCGGACAGTTAATCGATAATCACATCGGAATTCATTATGAGACGACGAATTCACCTTACGACTCTTTAATCACCCTCTGTTCTCATTTTCCAGCGTCAGAATGGCTAATTAATCGTTTGTAACGTTACTGTTTGAGATAAACCTCGTAAAACTGGCTCTGCTTCGACTGTTCAGCCCCCATTTTGGTCCCCAGAGTCTGTAGACTCGACTTCTTCCTTAAAACACTTAATTTGTATTACTTATTGATTATTATTCACTGTATGTCAATTTATCTATCGACGTACATTTTATTGTTACTGTAAAATAATTCAGAAATTATTTCCTCATGATTTTTACTAATTGCAGAATTTCTTTTCTACCTAGCCTGAGTTAATAGTCGCTCCATTGGTACCAGGAGGCAAAGCCGCAAAATGGACGACGGCTAGCCCTCGCAGGAGTCCATGCTGGTACTCTAAACTGTTACAAACTCGTTACCAAAGATCCCCGTTCGACTGTTCTAATCTAGATTAAAAGGACGAGGACCTAACCGAACCTAATCGGGTTCGTTTCCGGAGCGGAGATTTCTTCAGAAATTCCGTGCGATCGGGCTCGTTTCATTTGGTTCGCGGGGAGAATCTTGCTTGAAAATTCGTCGATACTTCATCAGCTTACGATAATCGTCTTTGAAAGAACTTGGAGAGCCAGCGTTTCCAGTTATCGAGAAATTCGTGGCCATCGAGCAGGAAACTTCGCTGTGACAGGAAGCAAGGATTTGCAGTTTCTTTTTTTCAAACTCGCCACGGGAATATTATTCTTCCGTTTCATGCACGGCAGAACTCATTCTTCGAACTAAATAGAATGAGAGTTATATAACTCGTCCGGCCACACGCACGAGTTTCCACTGCGGAAGTGAAAACTGCCGTACCTGGCCAGACATGTTACAATATCCTCTTGCAGGATAAAATTATTTAACTGTCTGTAGTTGTTATGTTATATTACTATTACAATATTAACACGTTGAATGTCTTGCGATCACCAGTGACCAGCATCTCAAATTTAATTCCAATTAATAACTATTTACTGCTGGATAGTTTCGAGTATTCTTCACGTTTGCAATAATATTTTACAAATACTAGAACATTTACGATTTATATTAACACTTTGACATACACACAAAATGAATTTCGATGCGTTCAAAAAATATTAGTCAATATATCTCAACTTAACAATTATGTAAGCTTTACACTGACGTAATGAACAAATGATGTATCCCAGACGTCTTTGTATGACAAGGGGTTAATGACAGCAAATTATTGATTGTCTGATTATACGTGTCGGTTTCCACTGCGGTTGCCGACGTGTCAATGTTACTCAAATCTTCAGAGGAATTACAATAGTAACCATTAACACGTTCCCTGCCACGTGTACCATTTTCGGTACACGCATCAATTTTAATTTGATCACATAACTACCAACCCATATGAAATTTTGAGTAAGATTCAGGTTAAAATGATAGTAGAAATAGAGAATGTAATATAAAATAGATAAATATTTGTATAATCAACCACGTGTATTAATAAATAGCCATTTTCACGGGTCTGTCCAGTTACGGAATTTTCTACTGTGGCAGGGAACGTGTTGAATTAAATTGAAAATCAACGTGTTAACGAGTCATTATCAATTCTTTCTCAAGAATAAAAAAGCCCAAACGTGACATGAGAGTCTAGTTGCAAGTTTGAGTGTCTGAAAATGTTTAGAGCGTTCGTGGCAGTATGGCGAAACGTTCAGAGAGCAATAGTCACCGTTTTGCTTGGAGGTGGTGATCCAGAATCCGGGTTTCCGGGATATGTCCGGTATCCGGAAAGTGTATTCGAGATTCCCGGCCTCCTCGGTCCACAAAAGCCTCAACGAGGAGTACTCGAGTGACCTCAGCTTGACAATCGGACAGGAATCGACGACGTACGATCCGCTTACCGGCTTCAGAGGGTCGACTTTGTGCTCCAACACTTCCACCACGTACCACTTGCCCATTATCTGAAATCAATACCGGCGACAATGGATTTATTGCGTTATGATGCGTCCCGATCGCTTATCGGTACACAGAAAACACCGGAGCGGCGCAGTCGGAAACGTACGGATAGAGATACTGACAAATCTGATGAAATATGCTGCAGGAGGAACGTACACGCGATACACGTTGTTTAATCGAATGATTTATTATTAAAATAAACGATAATCTCAAGGCACTGACCCGTTGCCTTGTGATAACGAGCCACGCCCGTGATGCAGCGTATGGTCTGTGCGTTAGAAGCAGAGAGTGGATATTTATGTTAATGCACACTCTTGAAGAAAATAAATAAAGAAATGAGTTCTAGAAATATTTATCAATTGTTTTATGGCCTGCAATATGCACCAAATATGCAAAGTAATAAATATAAGTTATTAATAGCTTTCTCGTGTTTCTTTTTGGTTTTTCACACATACTCATGCATTTATCATCAGTGAAGACTGCACATATTTTGCATATTTTGATATGTTATAATTGCATAAACATCTGCAGTTTAGTTGTGAGTATGAGTTTCACTCAAATATGAATTCTTAACACGTTGAATGTTGCAGTGAAATCAGCCATACTTGGACAGACATAATAGATTATTTGAGTATCTAATCGTGTACATGTGCTTTACACTTTTCGTGTAATGTCAATCTCGTTTAGAATTACGTAAGAATTTATGTTCATTTAATTAAATTAAGTGTGAGGTGCAAGGGCAGTCAACGTGTTAAAAATTTAGTATTACAGCATCCTTGATTTTCATAGAATCATCTAAAGCAAGCATTAAATATTATATACAATTTTTATGATTTTTTAAAGTGGTGAATCCGATGAATTAAACGAAGTATTATTATACATTACAAAGTATGAGTAACTGAAAAATAATATATGTACAGATTGCAGAGTATTAAATTTGCAATACTGTTTTAGAAGTAGATTTTTAATATTGGCAAATTTTTGTATAAATTCTTCATCAGAATCATTTTTTAAGTGACCTTATTATATTTTTTTTTTAGGTTTAATTCTTTTAGCCTGGAATTTTTGTACTGTTGTTTGTTATCTCGATCTTCGTTTGCTCGAACGCAGATATTAATCGCGTGGCCTATTTAAGCCGAGAGATATGGGACAGCAAGCTTTATGTGTTTTTACATCGAATTTCCGTTCGCAATCCAGACTCGTACAAGCTGTTTGCATAATTACAAGTGTAATTCGACGGACTGGCTTTTGCTGAATTATACTCTGTGAACTTTTACCTACGATAACAGCATGTACGTGTATTTGTATTACGATTTCCGTCGATCCACCGGAAACCGTTTGCAAATGTAATTTTACGATTAGACGATTCTAACATTACACGAATTCAATTGTATGCATCGAGAATAATCATTAAACGGGATCGAAGGTCTGGAAATTCGCAACGATACGACGATGCTATCAATTTAAATTAAACCTGTCGATTTATCGAGGATTCCCCATTCTAATCCACCCTATATATTATCGTCGATTTAAAAACGCGTTAAACTGCAAAATCGAACGGCCATAAAAATGTCTGACGATATTTATCACCGGAAACGATTCGTACCTTACCACCACTCGATTTATTCGGCAAAAGGAGAGACATTTAAACTCTTACGATTCCCCATAAAAATAACATTTATAATAACCAATTAAAAATGAAAATTGTAGTCGGTGAAACGAGCTGCAGGATATTTACAAAATTAATTCGCTGCGCGAGGGTCGATGATAATTAATATAATTTAATCCTCGTGTTGACTTCGAAGAATATTAAATTAAAATGAAATTTTCACCGTGAAGGGGATGTTCTATTCGACTCGAGATATCGAATTTCCAGCGACAAACGTGTCAGACGGGTTCGACCGATCCGCATGCATTAAACTTAATTTACAATAGCGCTGCAAACACACACACAAACACAGAGAGAGGGGAACTGGGAATATCGTCGGAGGAACGCAGTCGCTGAGATAATCCAGAGACTTTGCCGTAGCTATAGATAATTCCGAGTGGCGCTTAAACCAAATTAGAGGCGATTTATTAGCCGGTAGGTCGCCAGTGATTAAGCTCTGAGAAATAATATCGGTTAGATCGAGGAACCTCGGGACCATGGTCGTGGCTAACCAACAATAGGAATCGAACTCATGAATTACAAAACGGCACGAGTTCTCCAACCAATTGTATTTTGAGAAACACAATTCTTTTTTGTTTATCTGTATCATCCCCCTCTGCAGGCGACAGGAAAAAAAGCATGACATGTTACGCGTGTGAAAAATATATGTATGTATGTAAACAACACTCTGTTAATATTTGTAATAAATGCATGCAGTTTTAGTGTCTATTTACATTTAATGCATTTGCATTTTTTCATTTTATCTTCCACACAAGCGTAAAAAAATCTGAACAGTGCACGAGGGTTAATTCATTCTTCATTAGCCAGTCTGATTTTTCTGATGATCTGACGCGAGTGAGCTGGAAATAATCAAAAGGTGGGCGTCTGCTGCTTTGGAATTCACGGCTTAAATTGCTCTTTTATTACGTCAAAAAATCACAATCAGAAAATTAGTACGGTCTAAATACGTTGCTCTGAACTCTTGACTCTATAAATTAGCAAAAACCTGAATATGGATAAATTGCATTGTTCTATCTACAAGTTGCCTGATAAATTTTAAGTTCAACTATGAGGGTACATTCTACGTCTAGAAACAAGAAAATATTAAGTAGAATGGAAAAAGAGTAAAGTTTTAAGAAGTTTCTTACGAAGTAGAAAACTTCGCACTTGTTAAAAACTTACAAGAAGGAGAGTGTTGAATATAAAACATAGAATACACTTTTATACTCCGAAGCCTTCCGCGCGTGTAAATAATTTTACAGCCATCTCAATAATCCAAGGGAAAGCTGCACGAGCTTTTTTCCTGTCCCCTGCGTTTTCAGGAGCACATGCAAGCAAAAAGAGAATGATTATGCTCGTATCTTGTTCGTTCTCCCCATCTCTTTGTGCTTTGTGAATTCAAGGGAGTCGCTGAAAGTACCAACAACCGGAATAACCGCAAGTTTCTTGCGATGCAACAAAATTCAGGGCCGCTCGGAAATTTATCGTTCCGGACGGAAGTGTGCTCGCAATAATATTTTGCTTGTTTCCTCTCCCCGTCTCTCTGTCTCTCCGTGCGCATCTCTTCCGAGGTGGATGGAAGGAGAGACACTCCGAGCGAAATTTAATTTCGCCCTCGCGGTATAATTATTTTCGAGAGCAATAACGCGAAACTTTTTGAAGTTTCTTCGTAATGAACAGTCGGATGATATTAAATCACTCTCCCTAATGCTACATAAATGTCGTCGGGTATTAAACAGCGAAAAAAACACGCAGTTCCACCGTCATTTCGCTCTGCGTACAATTTTTTTTCTCGAGCTACCCCCGCGAACATTCCCTGAATATCCTTTTTCAAATAGAAATTACCGAGTTAATTTAATTCGATTCATTTTTACATGCAAAACGTAGGCAGAGACGGCCGTACGAGGCGGCGGAATTTCTGAATCATGTTAAAAAAAGGTTTCGTTGCGAATAGAAGTTATCAGAGACCCTCTTCACTGATGATAATTTGTTTCTCAGTCGAATAATCCGAGAGATTCTCGGCCGGACCACGGGAGCCGGAAATTCACCGCGGAGTATGATGCAAATGACGCAAAAAACATTCTTATCTGGACGGTATTGTGGAAAAAGAAGAAGCATTACGCTCTGAATTCCTTGCATCCTTCCACTTCGCGTAAATCCTCTCGGTTATCCCGCGAGTATAAACATTATTCACTGGCAGCGGATTAAAATGCTCGCACCTTGCGGTAGGAGTGGAAAGCATCTTCAAAGTGGAGCAAAAATCGTCTCTGAGAATCTGCCTTCTCAAGCATAATAAAACACGTGATTGTTTAATACGTTGCCTGCCACGCAGAATTATGCGAACCGCCATGACAAATATTAGTGAATTAATTATTAATTTTGATAACATTCTGAATTTTAGTAGAGTTAAAACAACCGTCGAAAATGACATATAGTTTAATATTCTTATTCTTAACAATCTGTACACAAAAGAGTATTTTGTAATGTGTATAAATAGTCATATAAAATATTACTGAATTAAATAATTATTAATTCTCACTTTTATCAGCGTCAAAATAATCGTAGACAATGACAAGTGCACGATCATATGGTTCAATATTTTTATTCCTAACAATCTGTATGTAAAAAGATTCTTATAGCGTGTCTGACCAGGCACTGAATTTTTCACTGCGTGAAAGTGATAAGAAGAAAAATCGACGTCACTCAATTTCATTTTTAATGGACCTGCTTGAATGTCGGATTTATTCTTTTGAAAAGTGAACGCAGTAAGAACAAATATGTACATCACGCTGCACCGAATTTCATTTTCAATTAACGCAGTTAGCCGTCTGATTTATTCGTGGCTGCAGTTCGTGCGCACGATGTCCGTAAAAGCCGAAGCAAAAATGCCGGAGAACCAATAGAGCCGGCTGTAAATTTCCTTTCTTCCCATTGGCCGTTGTGCACGGGGATCAGCGTGGTGCTCGCTAAAAAATCGTTAATTTTTTGGTCCGTTGAATTCCGTATCCGAATCGAGTTTCGTCTGAACGGCGCGCGTCTCTTGCACGCGATTTCCATACGAATCGCCCGAAACTCCCGAACTAACCGAAACTTTTAATTTTCGCGTACACATCGACGGTCCAGGGCGACCACCATTTTGATCGCGACCCACTTTCCGAAATCTCCCGGTTTTTCGAACGGACTCAGTGTCGTCGGTGGATTTTTTCCGGGGGCAGAACGCGAAAACGATATGACTGATATTTCGGGGGAGGGTAATCGAGAAACACCGGGTGATCAGTCGGCGGGGTGTTTATTATGTCGTTCGATCGAGAACCCGTCGATTCACGTCGCATTTCCGGTGTAATAAAGGCCGACACGCGCGAGCACCGGCGTCGCTGGATTTTCCACTGAGCCAGCTCATAAAAGAACATTGTTCGGGACGAGTGAGTGCAGGGTAAATGAAGCAATATCGGTGACAAATGGCGGCGTGCCTCCACCGATGGGGATGAAACACGAACGCAGATGAGTTTCATCGTTCATCGACAGCGAAACAACGGTTTCACCAAGTAGATGCTCATGTTATTACCTGCTCAACCCTTAAACGCACGATTCTCTCAAAATTAATAAAACATTTTGAAACTGCCAATGTATGCGTCGAGAAAATATAGAAAACTCATTTTAAAAATCCATTATCGACTGTGCAACAACAGTTTCACCAATTAAATGGTCCTATTATTATTTATTTAACAGCACGATTCTCTAAAAAATAATAAACCATTTTAAAATTGCCAATTTTTGTGTCGAAAACGTATAGAGAAATAATTTTAAAAATTCATCAGACCTTTTCATATATTTTTTTCATTTCAAACAGTGGTGTGTTGTTGAATGGATACAGTGTGTGTATAACATACGAATAAATAACGAATTGTTGTGAAAATTTCTGAAGCAGTTGTTATTTTTGTTCAGGCATTCAACTCCAGCCCTTTTTGCAGCTATTTTATTGGCCTGCTGGGGTAACCCCTTAATGACGTAATGGCAGAGAATTATAATTACCTCGCAGGGGACCCATTATACGTCGCATTTTGCAAAATTTAATAGCACCGTGACAGAAAATTCATTCATTTCAAGCTTCACAGAGCACCATTTTTCTCAGAGGGAAATATTTCCATAATTATGTTACAGTTGTTTCTTTGATGACAGATACCGCTCGAATGCGCTGAGTCTGACAGAGAAATTCATAATAGCAATAGCGGAAGAATATTCGTAGAATATGTGGGCGTGTGAAATCGTTTGAGCGGCCACGACGACCCACTCGATTTCGCTTATTCTCGCGACGACGTTTAATTCCGGGCCGGCCAAAAACGGCGAAATAATTAAAATAACAAATGCCCTCCGGTGGATTCGAGCGTGAAAACGCCGGACCACGCTCAGAAACACATAGTCGCGATTTATTAAAGGGAGACCGTTTGTTCCGGAATTGCGCGACGCGGACTTTCCGCGGAGTTCATAATCCGCTGTAATTGCATTCACGCAGTTTTATGAAGGGAATACCTTTCGCTTGGAACGAACGTTTCGCGACCAATTGGCTCGTTTATGCGAAAATATTCCGGCTTCGTCGAGACGTAACTGGCAAGTAGAATGCGTCCACAGTGGTCAGACACGTTCGAGTCTTTTTCGAGAATACCCTATTTGTTTTCAAATTATTCTAGTACCATAAGTGGTTTCTTCATACGAGAATCGGAAAGGATTATTAAGAAGGTAGGTTGTTAAAGTAGTATGGGTCACCCATGGTCAGACGTCTTCGTTTTTCTGCAAGCACTCTACTCTATACTATTGTTTGTGAATGCTCTAAAATTATTTTAATCTGGAATAAATTATTTTAGATTTTTTACATTGTGGCACAGGCGCGTAAATCGACATACAGTAGTATGAACAGTTTATGATCAGGCATGAACAAAAATTGTAAAATATGTACACCTAGAATGTTCGAACAAGACACGATTATTGATTGAAATTAGATTTCTGTTGAGAGTTTCATAATGATCTTCCAAGCGTTGAGCAAGTAGTGTGGCCTGTTTATGGCCAGACGTACAGAAAATCCAGGAATATCGCTTGAAAAATGAACTCTGTATGATGCTGTATGTTACAAATTAAATTATAGAATAAGTAGTATTCATCTGCTTTGGACAAGACACTCGATTTTTATCACTACGGACTTCTATCATTTCAGAATTAATACAATTCGTATTTTGTAACACAGAATATTCTCAGGGAATTATTTATTAATTGTAACATAGGAACGATGTTTGATTCACCAGTGTGAGAGCGTGAATCGGCCAAACAGGTGTCACGCGTATCATTTAACGAACAAATATGGAGAACAAACATATAATGAACACGTCGACATTAATTCACCGTCGATGTATGAAAGTGGAAAATTCTGTATAACCGTACACGGTCATTCATATCGATAATTAATGGTGAATGTTGCATTTTCACGTGGCCGCGAGGTTAGAACCGAATACTATAGCGACAACTGAAATTTTTATCGGCGATCGTTCGAACAATGCCGCGTAATTACAGTTACACGAGGAAGTAATAAATATTCCTTTTGTCAGTGGCGAACAAACTGGATCGCTCCTCGGTTGCAGATAAATTTTCGTTTATTGTTCAACCTTTCTCTCTCTCTCTCTCTCTCTCTCTCTCTCCCCGTGTCTCTCTGTGCCTGTAGGCGGTGTTAATAATTTATACGCGAGTGAACGAACGCTATCTCTTTTTTCCACTGAGCCTTCGGTGGAAAACGTTGCGTTTTACCCGGTGAAACGAGTGTACTGTGCAGAGAAAAGAAAACCCGGGAAAACAGAAGGTGGGAAAAGCTGCTCCCGTCGTCCACCGGATAATGCAAAAAAGAAAATTTCCAACGCTCCCCGGAAAGTGCACGCTGTAGCTTGATAACTTATATGCTTCCTCGGGAGCTGCACAAAAATTCTTATTAATATAAGGGTAGTAAACTACTCAATTTGTTTCAATTCTTAATTTATAATTTCTTTTAAAAGGAAATTCTGGAGATTCTGCTTCCGGAAGATAACAGATGGTTTTCCGATTACTGAACATAGTATCAATCTTTCCAATAACAGATAACACAGCAGGGGATGCAGGGAGCATGGGGGATTGTTTTCGAACGATCATTCTTACTCAGAGTGATAAATTGAGAGACAAACTGTCCATCAATATTCAGAAGAACATATTTAATGTATTCATAGATTCTAGTTTTACAGAACAATATTTCTTTCAGCTTATGTCACAGGTGCTCCACTTGAAGTTATGTCTACCTCATACCTTTTCTCTGCATTCAATCTTTAAGAAACCAACTAATTATAGTCCCAGGCGCTCAGAATGACCATTTGTAGAGTCTGACGATTTTTTAAGTTACATTAGAAGCGATGAGCTCGAAACTCTGTTGACACAAATCATTTTCTACGACATTGATCATAAAGAAACCAGCTAGGGTGGGTTTCAAAATTGAAGGTCGATGCCTGGCAGACTGACCACGATTTATACCACAAGTGATCAATTTGAAGGTATGTTAACCTAATCTAAAACCAAACTAATTTCAATTCCATCACGATAATCGCGTCAAGACTCTAAAACCATTGTCCTAACCTCTAAAAAATTCCAGAACGGAGTCGAGACGAGTTAAAAATGTCCCGTGAAGCGACCGAAACGGGCGATTTGTCTGAAGATTCATGACGGTCGTGCGAGTTTGGAGGGTAAAAAAAGAGTACGCGGCGGGGTAAGAGGACCGTCAAAAGTCGTAAAGATGCAAATGCAGGTCTGAGGGAAAAATTGCCGGCTGTCAGGGCCGAAAACGCCTCGGAGTCGATGGATCCCGGCGTATGCTGAGCTTTCTCGCTCTTGTTCGACGGTAACGGCGCCGGTGGATGATATACGCTCGTATATCATCCCCCACGAAGCTTCCCGGGGGTTTATCGCGTTTCTGTCCCCGAAACCCGGTGACCTCGGTCATTAAATCTCCGATGAAAGTGCCACGCTACCCGAACACCAGCCTTTTTTCTTCGTCGACTGGGAATTTCGTCGTCCACCCAGCGCCCTGGCCTTTGGAACAGCAGCGTCAATAGACGCCATAAGCTCGCCAGTCCTCTTATTTTGTTGCAACATGATCGAACGGACAAAATCTACTGAAATTTCTAAAATTTTCATAGAGCATGGAGGGAATCGATGCTATCCGAGTGCATTACCTGCACTAAAAAGCTCGGTTTTATCAATCGTTGCGCAGCAGCTCGGGTCGAATGAAAAATGTGCTGCGGTACGGTTTTGTAAAATAAATCGCCGGCCAAAGGAATTTAATTAAAGCCTTCTCGTCGGTTCGACGTCTCACTCGTGTGTTGACCGGTTTCACGGCTTCCCACACGAGCAGAATGCGGTACTATGTGCTTCTACTTCAGTGAGAATGTTCTCGTTAAAGGTTTCAATGGATATAATTTCCGTGGAAGTGGCGCGCTGTGCTTGCGGAGGCTCAGAAATCGATTCTATAAGGATCCTTTGACGTTCCTGCTTCTTTATAGGCATTTAGATCCTTTTTTTCTGCGTTTACGAGACTATAATATGAAATAAATTGAAAGCTCTTTTACACGAACATCTGGAGAATTTATCGAGAAGGTAGAGCAACCAAGTAGTAAAAGTCAGCAGTGATCGGACAGTTTTCAAATTTTATAGAGAATACGCTGTTTGGTTTTACTATGGCTATTTCACATCATCCTGGGTGCATAAATGGTTCGTTTATGTGAACGATTTCGTGAGTTTAAGGAGAAACTAGATCCAGTAAGTAGTATAACTCGACTGTCAGTCAGACATCCATATTCTCCTTTTGGAAAATGTATTATCCTGCCTTTTCCCTGGGGAAATTTTGCACTATACTTTCTCAGGACCTGGTGAATGTACCAAAATTACTTTAGCTTGAATAAATTACTAAAAATTTTGAACAATATAATGTTGTAATTTCATTATTTGGAACAGGGTGCTTGAACGAAGATACTTAGGAAAAAACTTCTTTCCCGTTCGTTCCATATTTTATTTGCTCCTTCACCTTGCTCAGCAGTTTCGTTTTACTGAACTCGCTATTACACGACGCTTTCACAAAATCAAATCTCCGGGTTAACAGAGTTAACCATAATTCTGTTATGGGACTCTGTAAGGTCCCATCGCTGGATTCGCTGGTTTGCAGGAGAATTTAACGGAGTAAAGCACACTGATGTACCCGGTAAACTGAAGTTCAAACTCATAATTACATGAAAAATCATAAAACTGATAAACTCGGCTATTACTCTAAATATACAGACTTCAAAATCACCTAATATTCCTTAAAAAAATTTGTTAAAACATCTGGCAGTCGAACGTCCACTTACAAATTTGCAAGCTCACAATCTCGATTATCTTGGACAAAATTACGCTTAACTCAATGTGAAAGCCATTTCCCGCCAACTATTACGGTCCTGCACCGCTGCACAGGTCCTGTCGATTTTAATAAACAAATATATCCGAGCTTGCGAGCTTTACGTCACCTTTAAAGGTTCCTCGCGCAACGTTTGAGTGTCCTCGTTTTTTCTCAAAGTGTCCGGACTCGTCGAAAGGAGGTTCTAGGGAGTTTCGTCGCTCTCGGCGGAAGCTCTCGCTTCCGGTGTTTATAAACAGCCTTAAACTACCCTAACGGAGGGCCAGAATCTCTCTGGCAATCGGGATTTCCCTCCGTGCGTTTACTTTAGCGCGCCGCCCGCGAAAAGGAGGGTGCGAGGAGGTTAGGGTTGCCGGCCATTCTCTGGACCGTCGATAAACTCGTGGAAAACGACGAGCCACGGTAAATTTCCAGGCGATCTGTGGCCCTCGTGCAAAAAACCTTGTGCTGCGTCACTTCGTTATCGATTTGCACACAAAAAGGAGAGGCTGCCGTGGAAAGATAGGAAAATGAACGTCGGAGAATATTTCTCTGGAACTTTCCACTGTGTCGAAACAGCAGCTGTTATAAATAACAATACTGTTTAATTAGGGATTTAACTAACATACCAAGGAGGTTATTAACCTGTCAACATCAGAAGATCTCGCTAAAGGCAGAATTAATTACTTCGACCAGTGACTAGTGCCTCAAATTTAATTAAATTAAATAATAATTTATTTTTAAGATATTTGGAACGAATTCAACATTACAATAATAATATAGAATCATATGAATATGGCAGAATATTTAAATATTGTTTCCTCGGTGAGTTATACTAGAAAGAGGAACTCGATGGACGTCTGACTAGGTACGGCTGTTTTCACTGGCAGCGGAAAGCATATTTTCTTCAATTAACAACACATAGCACAACATAGTTACGTAGAACATCATAAAACTTTACAGTTCTTCCAACCATGTAAGTGTAAAGACGGTCACCCACTGCAAAATACGAGTACATTTTGCAGATAATATTTTTACTACAAAGTCAAAACTAAAAATCCCAGTTTATCCATATTATTAGCACTAGCCTATAGTTGACGTGCACAAATTATCATGAACAGTCTGTTAACATCACTTGTAAGTCCAAAAATGATTCATACAAGATATTGTCTTCAAACAATGTATAAATATTTAGCAACAAACAATACAGCGTGTGTTACATTGGATTCCCCTAGACTCCTCGACTTCAATATTTAATATCTGGAGAACCGTTTGACCTACGGAGCGGAAATTTTGCACAGACATCATCGAGGAATCGTGCTTGCCGTCAGAAAAATTTGGAGAACCTAGGCTAATTATTTCGCTATCTGCAGCGAAGTGTTTCGAAGCGCATGGCGATCCAGATGCTAACCGATCACTCGAACTGACTCGACACGGAATTAATCGGACTAATTCAACTTGGTATCAATTTAATACCATCCCCGACCACCGGAAACCGGGTTACGGTTTTGTTTGCGTCGACCACGGGCATCGTTCACGAGACACGTGTAATTGTACGGTAGCAGGCCAAAACAATGCGTTTGAGCTGACGGATTAATCAAATCTGCCCCTCCGGGCTACGGCCACGGTCTCGATATTTTCCGACCGATTAGACAAATTCAATTGCACCATCTTTGTGAAACGTTTCTGCGAATTTTAATGTCCGCCATTTAATGAATCCGTTTCACCGACGAGAGAACCCATAATGCCTGTGTTCTGATCATTGCATTTCAATGTAACCGAACCTAATATTTGCTGGTGATATTTAATTGAATTACTACTGCAGCAGAGTTCCTATCATTCGTCGATAGTACACGGAAGCTTCGAAACATAGACACCATTCTGGAGCTTTGTGCGAGCAACCTCGGTGGTCTGACAGGGACCAAACCTAACCTACTGATGACATATTCACGATTCTATTTTAGCTGTGACAATTTAAAAAACAACTGGACCACTGCAAATGAAATTTGTATTTATACACACGTCCATGGTACAGCATTTAAATTTATAAAATGTGAATAAAGTAACCTAATCTAAAGCAACAAAATGCATTCCTCCGTTGCATCCCTGATCCGTCGAAAAAATTGAACCATTATGAGTGAAATTTGCATTAAAGCGGACGTCGATTTAGTCCAAAAAATGTCCCTCATTGAATTAGTCTGATGGGACCGTCTCCATTTGATGAAGGAAAGTTCGATGATTAAATAAAGCGAGGTTATATCGTTGGTGTCGATAGGCAGTTTCGGAATCCTCCATTCTCTCATGAAGAATGCATTAAATTGACACGAAGTTTCGCGGCGGAGGCGGATGGTTAATGCGATTCTTTAATCAGTTCGAGCCTCGTAAGTCCGCGGGAACTTTCGAGACTTTTAACACGTCCATCGTTCGCGAAATTTCCGGAAGCCCCCGAAGATTCTCTCTCATATCTGCCGGGGCAGGATCGGACAATGTTTGAAGTCACTTCAAAGTTTTAATGATTAGTTCCAGCAGCGGCGCGAGATCCTTCAGGAAGAATATGGAGGATCTGAAAGTGGTCGAATAGTCTCGGAAGCGAGGGCTCGTTTAAATTTCTTGCATCCGGAACGGGGTAACAAATAATTTAAAAACGAAAAAATGTTCGAAACTTCCGCGAGCATTTGCCGGGAAAAATTTTATTTACTTCGAGAGGAGCTGCTTTTTGGGAGAACATCAATTTATAAATCGTATGGAACTCTGGCAATTCTAGGTGAATTTCTGACAGGGTCTCCCGTGGGACACCGATGACCCACGCAACAATGTTCACTTCTCCAAACAATTATCAACCCTTACACAATTTTAACAAAACAGGTACGTATCTGTACCGTGAATGATATCTATTTATAAACAATTGTTCGCTTGTCTGACCAGTGACGGATTTTTCTACTGATACCCCCTAAGTGTTCTCAATTAAAATTTATTTCTGGCTTCAACCGCAGTCGAATTTGCTTTCAAAACCTACCCTCACAAAAATCGAAGTTTACCTGCCAAAGAAAGAAGGATTTAACATAATTTTCTTAGAAAAATCTACTCAATTTTCAATTCATTGTCTTCAGGATGAACGATCCTGGTAATAGCTCTCGAACAAAACGCTGGCCATCGAATGCACCGCGGTATCGATACATGAGACCGTATTGCTAAAGGGTAAATATAATTTTGAAGTTATTCGAGCGTTTAATCTAAGGCGAGGCAGAGGTTGCACGCAGTAGGGCTGAAATTTACAGCGGCGTAATATTACGTCGGAACGTGCAATTTTCTCGCTGGAAACGATATTCGAGGCTGCGTTATGCTTGCTGTTACACTCGTTCCATCGATTAGACTGCGCATACATATTTTCGAGCGCCACCCTCGCCCCCGACCATCCACCCTGTGCATCAACTTCGGCTTTAGAGAATTTATGGAACTTTATTAACACGGCCGCGCTGTTGATCGCGTTTCATTTTCCCCTGGAATCCTCTTTTAATTATTCTGTAATATGTGGCTCGCCTGTCCACCGTCTCTTCTCCTCCAGGCAAGAGAATTTTGATTGAAAAAGGACTGTGCGATGCGAGCATACAATTTTGTGTGCAGACTTCATTTCTTAGAGTATTAAAATACTATTATTATTATTACACAGAGGGAGAGTCACTAGACGCTACCATAATAAATAAGGTTCCTGGTTGATATTAGGAAAAAATTCTGTCAGGGCTTGACGGAATAAAAAAAATTAATTTTTATGCATCTCATCAATTTTCAATTTGACCTATTTTGTTCATTCCATTCTGGCTGATATAAAATCGAAGTTAAATAATATATTTATCATTATTCTTTGAGTCTCCTGCATACAGATGGAAGTATTAAACAATAATGAACTGCAGATGAGTGTGGAACTGTTTTAATCCTAATCGAGAACCTGGATATCATAACGACGACAGAGGTAACATTCGAGGAGCGTGGGAGTATCGAAATTCGACTGGCCTAATTTTGCGTATTAATTAAAGATATCCGCGGTGCGTAGCGGAGAGTTACAATGGCGGCGGCACCGCAGCCGTCGAAATATTGCACGAGGGTTATTTCTTGCTCGATTATGTCAAAGCCACCGACACCGGCTAAATGACGCCGGTTTATACAATGTATAATTAGCTAGGTCGTAAAACAATGGGTTTCGGTGTAATCGTGTACGCGGTCGAACAAATATAACCGTGGCTAGCCTGACGCCATTTGTCTGACACATTAACGTGCCGCATTCGGTGCCATACGAAATGGTATATCAAATCTAACCAGCCAGCCGTTTTGCCTTGACTAACTATCCCGTGACCAGAATCCGCCGATACACGAACGACCATAGAGCAAAGTTCAATAGCATTTTCATTTAATTTATTACCCTATTCGTTTATATTTCGAGTCACTTCAGGGTCACCTCATCGTGACATCGTGTCCCATCTTCTATCATCACCTGCAGAATGAAGTACAAAATTACCGAGAGGGGGATGATTTGCGAAAAGTTTAAGATACCATATTAAGTTATATTCATAATTCATTCGAATGAATGAGAGGAGTTAAGTAAATGTTCAGAGTTAACAAAGTATTTACATTCCCTTTAAATGATTAAAGAATTGGAATTTAAAGCGGTGATGTTTGAACAGCTAAGATAATCAATAGAAGAAGATGGTCAGACGAGGAGAAGTACTGAATAATTAGACTCACGAGAGACTACAACCCGTAAATTTTATTTCGGGTTCTGCAAACTGAAAAAATTGAAAATCTGCAAGCTTCATAATTTCTACCAAGAAATTAACCCTTTGAAATCCTTCCGCTGTGCGCAGGATTATAATGGCTGAGCAACGTTTCATTTCTATAATTCATGAATTATTTTACGCTTTCGTAAACGCTTGATTTTGTTAATTCATTATTGACTCTTATGTTCCAACTTATTGTTATCTCTGCATTGCCATACGTTATTCAAAACGAAATAACAGTTCTCAAAGCGACTGTACCGTCTATTCATATGTAAGAAGCTACTTTTCAAACAGTTAATCACCATATTGTTCCTCGAAGATGCTGAAAGTTCGTGCTACCGCGAGTCTGTCTGTTCTCCATCAAATTCCACGCTTCCGGTCCGCCGCGGAGCACGGAAATCCGCGGAATTCGAAATATGGATTCCGGAAATGGAACACGTCGCACAGGGGCAGACAAATGACAGGGCAAGAAAGTGACTGCGAGCACGATTCGACTGCACACCGATCGGCGAACGAGGCACCAAGATGGCCGTTGATTGAAATTCATTCAACTCGGCTCGCCCGTGAATCGTAGCAATTTTTCATTCGATCGAGAGCTGTCAATTTCGGACCATTCACCCTCGAAACATCAACGAAATCATTCTCATCCCCTGGTACCTCTTTTTTTTCCACCTAACGGTGATTACAGCATCGAGCGCGAATCGGTCCGTTCGCGAGGGTTGCAATTACAGTTTCACGAACAGGAAGTAACGGTGTTTATTTGGAAAGTCGTTTGGACGGAAGCTGGCATCGACCGGAAGCCGTGAACCAAGTAATCGTGAGTAGAACTAACCCCTAGGGATTTTGCTGTTCGTTCAGGGAACTGCAAATGAAACCGATTCCCCTGAAACCTTAATTGGAACCGACCACTACTCCCCCATGATACTTCGGGCTAGCCTAATTCCTGTGATCCTTGAAAATCCACAGTTTCCTCACTGCTCAAGCTCTTTGTGTGCTATGCAAATCCTTAAGACATGTCTCCATGGTCGAAGGACAGCGAGTAACCATAGTTCGAGGTTGCGCGGAGTTTGTGGCACCAGAATCTGTTCTACAGCAAATAAAATTATTATAATAGACGGAAGAGGCTTAGCAAATTTTGTTTTAACTCCTAATGGTGGGTGAAATGTCGATCCTGGTCTTCAAGATAAAATTACATTGCTACCGTAAATTCTGTGCCACAGGAGGAAATCACCTTGAACGTCTTAACTCCTCACCATATCCTGCATCACGAGTGTGACTCGTTCTCGCAAGACGACGCGATGAAACGAGCGAAAATCGCAGTCTGCTCGATTCAGAGAGGAAAACCGCGGAACCAGCAGTCGTCGGACCGCGTGAAATCATTCGTCTGCACGCTGCTGCACGAGAATCAGCCCTTTATTTATGCTAACTAATGCGAGGTCGATTTGCATACGGCAGAAACACCACGAATTCCCCTGTTTCCCGGCGTACGCACGCCGAGATCTCGCATTAAAATCCGCGATACGCGTCGCTCCGTTTGCCACGGATAAACTCTATATTTCCTGGAGAAATATCCGGGGCGAGGGTGAAACGATAGGTCGATCGAACACAACGAAGGAATTCTCGTTCTTCGCTGGAGCGGAGAGTATTCGATGAATTCTTCCTCGCCACGAGTCTGGCGAACGTTCTTCGGCGGAAGAACGCGAAGAATGAGGACACCCAGAGAATTTTAGCTACCTTTTGCAGCCAGACCCTCCTCTCACTCGCTCGCGACAGCCCACTGCCGGATGGATCTTTGAATTCGATCTCTTCGAGGCGATGAAAGACGAGAGAGAATGATAAGAAGCTGATGGAAAAGTTTCCTCGAATTGCAGATCGAAGAACCGATGAACTATAGAGAGCCTGAGTAACTACAGGCTGGTCTGAAATTCATGGGGTACGATAGAAGAGGGGTTATGTGTCTGAAGATAAGTTGGAACTGTAAGGCACACTCTTTGTCTGTGAAAAAATTCATGAAACACTATCAGTCGAAAGTTTGGAATCAAGCTGAGAAGAAGCGAAACATGTTGCAGATTTTGCAATTTCTAAACACTGCAAACAATTCAACTAGTAGGCTATTTCATGTACTATTATTCCTACGAATTCAGAACCCTTCAATAATGAAAATGGAAAATATTTCGGTTTAATTCAATTACTTCTATCCATAGGATATTTTATCGAAACGTAGAAACCCTAAGCCTAGCTCAACCTAAACCTAACCAACGTAACCCAAACTTCATTTCAATCATTAAGTACCACGAAAGTAGTACTACGTGTGTGTTCATTCTTCACCTTATATTCCTACAAATTAAGAAGCATTTCTTAATGAAATTGCTGAACATTCTCCTTCTAACTTAATTATATCGACGTGGGTGCATTCGATTAACTCGCCGACCAACATTCTGCAGAACAGTCGCTGAGTGTATATTCTGAAAAGGTTGATTGATTCGTCGAGCAAAGACAAAGTAAGTAGTGAGTCGTGGGAAAATTATACGAAAGTTTACGACGAGCATCGCTTCAAAGCTGCTTAAGAAGGCTAGCATGTAAAGTATGAAGCGGCAGTACAGAGATCTTAATAAGCTCTTAACGAACAACTTCGAACAGTCTGGTACAGCGTATTCAGGAATGTGGAAAAGAAAGTTCAGCCGGCGAGTTCCACTTAACAATACGGTACAAGTTTCATCTTGTTCGCCTGAGATTCTCGATTAATACCATCGGTGGTCCAAAAGTCCATTTAATTTTTTCGAAACTTCCCGCCACCAAAATCAGAATCGCATACTTCAAACGAGAAGAGAAAATTAAATGAAGCTTCGGATGTCGAACGGGCCTGATCAGACACTGTCGGTATAATAGAAAAATTAGAACCAAATCATAAATAATTATTATCGACTGCTAAAATATCATTTAAAACTTTAAACAGTCTGTGGCCATTATTGTAATTTTATAACATAAAAATAACTTCGAAAGATATAAAAATTTCGGAGAAGCATCCTTTGAACTCTAAGGGGAAAACCTGAACCTAAACCTAACATGGTGTTTAACAGATGAAATTAAAAATTTTAAAACAGAGTATACGGAAATTTGGAAACGTTTCTTCGTTTTCATTGCCGTAGTCATGTTCGTAATTAGCTTCCCTCGGTATTAATGGCATTGTTTTATTTCCAGTGGGAGTAGGGAACGTTTTCGTAGCCCCACGGTCTGATAATATTACCAAGTAACGACTTCTGCTCGGTGCGCGTGAAATTTCACCGATATTGCGTCCATATGTTGCTGGCGGTGTGCATTTTATGGACGTTTAGGTCAGCGCTTAAAAACAGCACGTAGAAATAGCGTTGGTGCTCGTTCAGACCCCTCGGTGGTCTTTTCGATCCCCATTTTCTCCCTCGATGCTTCAAAGTGTACACATTTATCATAATGTACAATGCTTAAATGACTTCTAAATTATTTTGAAGCCCCTGGACTTCGAAAATTATTCCAATTTTTACATATAACTCGACGGAGAATTTTTGGCAGCGTTCGCGTAACATGATACAATTTAATTCGAAGCGTGCGTCTTTTTAAAACAATTCTATGTAAAAATTGTTCTGCTATCCTACGCATCAGACATATGGAAGGTCCAATCGAATCTACTAGCCAGCATGAAGGATCTTTCTCACGTGTGAACGAGAGAGAGTCGTCGTTCAGCTTAACCGGACAATCCAATCAGCGTGTTCAGCCTAGTGCAAAAAGCTCGTTCGAAGGATTGCGATCGTACAACTTCGGAAATCTTATAGCTGGTCACAGACGCGACAGGGGACAAGTGTAAACCCCCATAGCCACGAGCCACCCTCCTCCGCAACGCCGGAAGCCATAAATGCGTAAAACTTCATCGACCTTTTCGTTTCGATGAACTTCGCTGCTCATCTTTCGACCGTAAAAAAAAGCTCCGTCCCCTTCCGCTCGTTCCTTTTCGATCAACCCGAAGCCGTCCCGATTAGAACGGTCCCTTTCTGGGAAAAATAGTCTGAGAACGATTGAAATAGAAATTGCTAGAAAGATTTTCATTGGAGTTGTCGATGACGTTCTTCGAATTCTAGAATTTAGAGCTGCCAGTCTTGGAAATATTTTTGGAAAAAAATGGGTGAGCGGTGTGAAAATGCTGAATTTGCATTACACCGAGGAGTTCAGATGTGGAAGGCTGGAATTCACGAGCAGACTCGTGGAAATTTGCATTTTATTCGCTGACAGGTTCCAAGGGACACGTTTGTTTGATCGAGCAAAAGAGAGATAGCCCGACGGAAACGTCTAATCTTCCTGGTTCGAGTCGGAGGGACCCGGAGCGAGATACTTGGTCGAATCGACGGTTAGAATTAAGCGGCAGTGGATATTGCCAAAGTTCCTCTCGAATCGCGTCTCGTAATGTTGCTACCGCCTTGAAAGAGTGTTTCGTATGTGGAACCGATGACGATAGAGAGCTTTCCGACCTCGAGATATCGAACTTGCGTAATTACTGACGTACTCCTGGTAACGCGTTACAACTCGAGACTCATCACACTTCCTTCCTCGAATGTCAGAGTTCATTCAATTTGACTTTTGTTCATGTACTTGGACAGAATTTTTGCTTCCTGAATTAAATTATTGACTTGTACCACTTGCAGGTCTTTTGAATCTCTATGATTATAGTAACTTGCGCACTGCTTGGCCACCTACAAGTTTTTCAGAGAGTTTTTGAAACATTATTTTGCGATCGTCGAGTGAAAGTTTCTGAACGTTGACTTGTACTACTTGGCCGTCTGTAACTTTCTAATTTATTTATTTCTGTTAATCGGATTAATTTTATGTTTAATAGTAGTCACAGAGTATTTCTAACAGCAATAAAGAATTCTATTTTATTCTGAGACTGTCTGAGACGATTCAGAGTGGCGATTCTATATATTGACTTGTACTACTTGGTTATCCATTACTTCCTAATTTATTAATTTTATGTTTGATGAAAGGCACAGAGTATTTTCCAACAGTCAGAAAAAATTCAATTTTACTCTGTTACTGTCTGAGACAATTCAACTACTTGGTCATCTCAAAAATTACATTTTTAACAAATTATTATTTGTTATTGAATTACATATTTACCTAGACACACAGAGTACTTCCACCAACAATAAAAAATTCTATTTCACTCTGTGACTGTTTGAAACTACCAAGGATGAGGTTAAAAATTTCCTCTAAACCTGTCCAAATTATCCAGAAAGAAAACAGGCTGAAACTTGGCGTCGTCGTTCGTCTTCGAGGTGCCATTGCTCCACTTCTGTTCCATTAATCGTTGCTTAAGTTCGTCCGGCAATTCAATCAACCAAGCATCCTGCCCACGAACGCCACACTTCTTTCCTTTTCTTTCTCCCGGCACTTTTCTCACGAAGCAGTTAGCGTTGCCAGGGCGAAATGGAACGGCGGAAATACGATCGTGCCGGAATTTACCGGAACTGACCCATGTGGCCGCTTTAATTTCATTTCGCTTCGTTTCGTGATTCGTGACGCGACCGTGTGTAACAGGTTCCATTATTTTCACCTGGGAGGCCAGCCTCCGGAGATTTCCCGGGACGATCTGATAACAGAAGATAAGGCTCCTCAATATCCTGCAGCTCAGAATTTCAACGAATCCCTTAATTCGGCTCCAGAGAATTCTGTCGACGACACAGAATACAAAATCGAGTCTTTTAAAAAATTGTTCATCGTCAGAATGTTAATCAAGAAATGTCAGAACGCGATTCAGAAGCTCTGAAATGTTTCTCAGAGTGCGTTATCGAATTTAGAAAAATCCTGACGTTCGTTTCGGACACCCGGTACACAGAGAGTGCCTCTATCGAACGTTGTGCTAGACGAGGAAACAGAAAAGCGGTTGAAAAACCGCACAGGAGGATAAATTGTAAGCTGGAACGGAGTGGAACGAGGTCCAAGTAGTCGTGACCAGTTATTGGCCAGCCTAAAGCTGTAGAAACTATCGAGGGACATTTAACAGTCGAACGGAAGTGGATACGGGGCAGGTCGAGTGGCTCGAAAAGGAACGTTCTTCCGTCCTGTATACTCGAGAGCTCGAGAAGACGAAATTTTCGAGGTTCTCGATAATGGTCGGTGAAGTGGAAACCGTGTGGACCGTTGTTTACAGGAAGTTCCGAGCCACTCGCATTCCTTGCGTTCGAGTTGAAAGGATCTTGGCATCCGGTGTGTTTTACAGGTCGTCGAGAACTCGTTGAAAGCCGACCGTGTGGTCAGCCTGCGGTTCTTCCGTTTATTTAAAATTTTGGAAATTGAGAAGGCATACAAGTGAGAAGACTCACCACCCAATTCACTCACGTCGATTTTTATGCAATTTTAGTATGAGATAGAACTCGACAAAATATTCGATGCGTATATATTTTTTATTGGTTATGGTCCAAACTGGAGAGGTGAAAGCTGCCCTTGAAATTGAGATCGAAAAATCTGTTTGACGGTGTATTCCAAAAACTATTGCTCCCAGAAAAAGAAAATTCGACTATTTTTTAATACTGCATTCTCCTGTACGATGAGGTTTCAATATTTCTTCGAATCTTTCTGGTGAAACGTTGGAAGTAGTATTACTCAATATGTACAGGGACTGGAGTATTGAAAATTATTTTGAATTCTTCTGCGTGTTGAATTGTGTCCGTATGTTTTAAGTAGATATAAGACATATCCTGTTGTCCAATGAGCCAAAAATTGGTATGCAACTCGGCCTGACGAAATTATTATGCGCGCGCGGGTCGAGTTGTTTGACGAAACACGATTTCAAAGAAGGCACAGTTTCGCGGGGTGCATTTTAATCGAACCAAGTCCAGAATCCCGATATCCTGACGGGAATAAAGAAATGACGGGCGGTCCATTGTGAATTTTTCTGCCGGCGGATTTCGGAATCCAATCTAAACGTGACTGACAGTCGCCGACGGATTCCTTTTTTTCGCCAATTTTTCGTCCGACTCACGAACGCCGGAGATGTATGAAAAAAAGGATCAGAGACAGGCTGGGGAACGGAGAGGAAGAAAATACGAAAAATAGGATGTACGGGTATATATATATATATAAAAAAAAGCTTGTATGCGGCGTTGTAGGAGAGCTCTGTGATTTCCAAAGATTTTCCATCGGTCCAGCGAGTCGAGATTTCCCTCAGATTAACGAACACACCAACAACGGGATAGTCAAAGCGGCAGATCGATACTCTGCGATACACAGACGAAATTCGAATTCTTCGAACGTCTTGTTCATTTTGTACACTGAGGCTCTATGTTCGAAGGGAGGTATAGTTTCAATTTATTGAATAACCGGAAAATGCTGCTCTAGCGTACACAAATGCCACAACTGTAAAACTGAACGATACTAACAGCAATAATAAAAATAGTAAAACTCAGAGGGTAAAAAAATCCTGAATAATTCAATAATTAATTATCGAATAATTACGAAGGATGGAACAAGAATTAGGCGACCGAGACTCACGATACATGAATATGTTCTGCTAATTTCAGTTGAAAAATAATTTTCCAAAGACATTTCAATTTAGTACAGATTTACAGAATTTTGTAATTATTTAATAATGAAGTCCAAATGTATAGTGAACGTAAGGGTGATTAAAATTGGTAACATACGATAGGCAGATATAATGGAAAACAGAAAATGGTCGAGCAACTTCTATGAATACGAAATGCACGGGTTTCCTTCTACTTTTAAGTAGAACCACCCGTATGTTGTCAGACAACGCACGCCCGCTCATTTAACATGCTGCTTTAAATTGAATACCTCGGTGCACTCGGTTTCTCCAACACCATAGGCACACCAAAATTCGTACTATTGTTATTAATATTAAATACTCAATCTCTGAATGTTGTCGAATAACTGACTAAAAAATAATTCAATGAAAATATCAAAGTTATAATTTCCATTCTGTTCTGCCAACTTAAACTGACTCTCCAAATTATTAATTTCTACTATCATTGTTATTATATATTTTATGTCTGTTTAAATTATTTTTAAATATTGAACCGGAGTATTAAGTATTATGCTGCACGTTGTGTACCGACTCCACAATCCAGCATGTGAAACACAAATGATTCGAGAGTGTTCTGCAAGCTCAGGACACGTAGTCCGCAAGCCAGTCGCTTATCGGTCTCTCAGGGAGCAATTACGCTAGTAATTTCGCGATGAGCACGCGGGTTTCAAACTTTTTAACGTATACACAGCGGCGAGAATCGAGTTGCATCAACGTTTTGACAACGTGTGCTACTTCGCAGCAGGACGGACGTTCCGTTTCAGGAAACATCGCGACATTTTGCCTCCACCAGGGACCGGCTGCTTTATTCAAACGTGAAAAACACCGTCGAGACCAACGTGAGACCGTGGAACATGAATGAGAAAGGAAAAATTAATGTAACACGCGTGAGTAGAATTCACTGCTACCATGGGACCTGTTCCACCATTTATTTCTAAGTACGTGGCGTATGACGTTTTATGAATACTATTTCAAATTTTTCTGTGCAATATAATAGTCTCCCTGGACATACGAGACCCTGGCTACTATTATTACGAGTGGCTACGGTTCTTTTAATTTTATTTCAAGTTTTTCTCATAGAATGGCTTATCAGAGTTTGTCTGACAAATTTTCTGGCATCCTGCAATTTTTGTAGATTTTTACCGAGTTCTGCAAGGCTTTCAAATTTTCAAATTATTTATTAGAACACCTTCTACTATTGGAAAAACTTTGTTGTCATAGAACGAGCTATCAAAATTTTACTAAAAAATTCTCTGGCGGCCTGTAATTTTTTTTAGACTTTCTGTGAGGTTTGTAAGACTTGCAAGTGTACAAATTATTGATTAGATCGCCTTCTATCGCTAGAAAAAAATTATAAACAATATTGTTCTAGATTGTATTGCACAAGGAAATTAAATGTACAAGCAAGAGGTGGTTACGAAGGTGGAAAAAATTTGAATTCAGTCCACGTAGCATGGAGCGAGTCTTTTAGTTTCTTCATTTTTGTCGCGGACCAATCTTCGCCGACGATCAAATAATGCGAGTCACATTCACGGTGAGAATAGAGAAGCCTGCTCTTTTCTCGCTCGAGTTTCCATTTCGACGGCTTTCCCGCGCGGAACTCCCGCAAGTTTCGAGCTTCGTCGGCCGTCGCGGAACGGTCGACTAAAAATTATATTCGAAACTCGAACAAAAGGCGTCCGAAAGTCGCAACTCGATGGAAAGTCGAGGATGCTTCGGGCTGAAAGCACCGACCGGCCGGTTATTAAAATTATAAATTAACGCGCGTATACTTTGGACGTCTCCGAAAACCCTCTCCGTTCGAGTGTACGCTAAGTGTTTCCCTGACGAACTTTCGAAATTCGTTCAAGAGCCAGGAGAAAGCTTGTGTTCCTTATAAAATTCCCAAAGAAATTTATTCTGAAGCTGACAATAATTTCTATAACTTTTTGAAACTTGAATAAAATAATTGCCAATTCTCATACGATTTTTTAAAAAATAGAAATAGGAAATAGCAAATATATTTGTCATAATAAATTAGAAATTATTTGTGAACCTTATAACACTCCCTATAATTGTTTAAAACTGAATGAAATAATTACCCTCTCTCATACGATTTTTTAAAAAATAGAAATAGGAATCAGCAAGCATGTTTGTCATAAAAAATTGATTTTTCATTCTAATTGCTTGTCGACAGTTCCTGTACCTTCGTGAGTGAAAATGTCCTTCATATTTCATATTTTCCACATAATGGAAGAAGTCGTAGTAAATTGAACGGGTATAAAGGAACTTCCGCGGAGGTTTCCTTAAATAAGGGGGTATTTTATTTCTCCGCGATTGGCCATGCTGCTCGAAGAATACACTTTCCGCTCGAAACGGATTCATTTCAAGGATCCCAGAAGTGGATTCATTTCCAGAGATATTGAAAGAGGAAGCAGCTCGAGAATAAGGATAGAAAAGAAAGGAATATAATAAGACGGGTTGGCAGCAGAATTTTGGGAATTCGCCAATGTCCTCAAACTGATACACTTTGACAGGAGTATGGGGAGTCTTTAAGAACCACCAGGGAGTTAATAAACACAGAGAAAACTACTGAGAGAATTCGAGCAGCTCCGGGAGACACCAGAAAATCGTGCAGAAGCTAAAAAAAGATGATCTACCTTCTTTCTATATAAATTACAGAATTCATAGGGACTCCGAAAGAAGTTGATAAAAAATATTCTACCCACTCCAGGAGATTCGACACAGACAAAATCGTACGAAGTCTAAAAAGAATGATCTACCTTTTTCTATAATAAATGACAGAATTTATACGAATGCTGTGAGAGGCTGATGAATAAAATTCTACTAATTGCAAGAGACTTGACACAGAATAAAACCATACAAATAAAATAATGCCCTACCATTCTCTGTAATAACTGAGGGAGTTATTAAAATCTCTGGTAGAATTACGGAGCAGAACAAAAATCTGCGAACTGCAGATGATTTAACGCGAAAGAAGATCGTCAAAACTAAACAAAACAGTAATCTTTCCTTCGTTTGTCACGTTGACTGCCACAGTGAAAACTCCCATACCTGGTCAGACACACTACAATGTCCCATTCTAAACACAAATCGAAGAAAAACGTATGTAGCTATTTAATTGCAGTATTCTTATTGTAACATTAATTCTGTTCCAAAATTTTAATAAAATCCGTAGCTTTCCTTACGCTCCAAAAATGAAATAGAAATATCGATCAGTCTCTCCATAAGACAGAGGCATAATGTTTCGATAGTTAACAGGTCGATGGCGTAGTTCGATACAAAATGTTTCGCACAAAGCTGCGGTAGATTAAAGGAGCGTCCCTGGGGACTTTCTCGCCGCCTACAAATTTTCATTTAACTTCCACCGGTAAGGGTCATCGCGAACTTTCAGGACGACGCTTTAATAAGATCGTGCCGGAGGATTTCATGCGGAGGCGACCGAAGTTTTTAAAGCCGACACATACTGCGGACGCGAAACTTCCTTGAAAGGATCCTCGCCTTACGACGTCAACACGTTCGCCACTGCATTTTTCTTTACATTCTCTGTGGACACTTCGAAACTTCTATCGCCCCTTAAATCTCTTCGCTAAATCCCCGATCATTCGGAAAATGTCTGCTGTCTCTTTTAAACTATTTACTGACGCGTGGATTTTTTTAAATTGTCACCGAACGCAGCTTTTCTTATCGCGTTGAGTCGAAGTTGGATCTTGCAAGATTTTAAGCAGATTTAATAATGTAATAATGATATAACTGCACCTTTTCTTCCACTCACTTCGTAGCTTCTGACGCTTTGTAAGCCTCTTCGTCTTTCTGATTATTATTATTAAATTTCTGCTGTTTAATTTAAATATTTACCGACGTGTGGATGTTTCCACAGCGAGACGGAATGTAGCTTAACATGTTGAGTGAAATTTAATTGAATTAAATAATTTTTAAATCTTGTACAATTTTAAGCAGATTTAATACTGGAATAATGATATAAGGTAACAGCTGTATGAATGTACAATTAAATATTTTCTGTATTCATAATTCATATTTAACACAGTATACTAGAGTGATCGATTGTCTGACTAGGTATGGCTGATTTCACTGCGATTTTCAACTTTATTATTCGGAAAATGCAGGCCTTGATACACCACATTGGTGTTGGAGAACAAAATAAGAAATTGGAATTTTGATTTACTGAAAAATTTCCTAATGACAGTATCTTCTTGTGTGCTAAGAGCCACTGCAGTGGCACTCAGAACAATGTCTTACCAATAATACAACAAAATTCGTGGCTACATTAGTAAGAAGCTTAAGAAACATTTTCCAGGCAATGTAAAAATAAATAAAATAAGTTACAATATTTTTACCTGTTTTGTTAATCTGAAACATCTGGTATATCATGCAGTATATAGATTTTCACCGGTTACCCTCCACCGGCACTCCTACCACAACGGAGTGGAGAACATCGAGACTTTTAATTACTCTATCACAAACTGAATCAACAGAATGAAGTTACAGAGGTTCGTTAATTCCTGTTGGAAGAATAACACTTATAACTTTCAGAAGAACATCATGAAAATGTGTTGCAGTAGATAGTCGATTACACAAAATATTCTCAGAGTACAATGGCTCAACCTGATTGTGCTACGTTGGCTGTAGAGAAATCTGAGCTTGAAAGCGCTGAAACCTCGAGTCTGATATCGTCAGGCATCGTTCGTTTCCGCCTAAAAACGTAACTTCGGGGGAGAAGTGATTCACCGTCGGCCAGAAAGTAATGAATCCACTTAGCGTGCTGTTGCAGCCGCTGGAATCTCGAATTTCGCGAGGAAGGAGCCGCGTTTTAATGGCGCCCGTAGGTGCGGAAGTTGAATCGTAAATTCGACCGGAAGGAACGCGCGGGAAGCCCGCCATCCTCGCCGATGGAGCACCAACTTTCGCCGCCGCGACGCTCCAGCAGCCAACCGACGCTGTGTCTGCTCACCGAGCGTAGAACATTTTGCGAATTTTCGAAGAACCGAGTGGCGGAAGATTTTTGAAAAATTCTTTGACGCTGCAATTGAGAGGACGAGTGATACGCACGGAAGCAACAGAGAATCAAAAATTGGTTATTTCTCGAAAAATTGAAGCTCCAAACATGTTGCCTTTTACATGAGGAAAGGTCCTGAAGTCTTAGACATAAAATGATTCATATCATAATAAAAATTTAATAAAATATATAAAACGAAACAAGAAAATTAAACGGAGCTTTGTACCTCTCTTCGTATTTTACAGAATTTTTCAATTGACAATTTTTATCGTAGTGACTGTGGCTTGTAGAATTTATGGAAGAATTTTCTATGGGAATTTTTTATCGAGAAGAAATGAGTCACAAAGGATTTTTTTGATTATGAAGATATTTGAATGGTAAACTAATATAATACGTTGGCAGGGAAGAATTTATATTTCACTCAATTTTTACAGGACCCGAACAAAATTTATATACAACACTAGCAACATACTGCTCCGCATTTGCAGGTAATAAAATCGTCTCAAACCTTCGACGCTTTTACAGGAAAAAAATATAATACCCTTGATGCTTACATGGATAAGAAAAGCGCAATGGATGCACAGGGATCTATAGGAAAACTTTTACAACATTTACAAACATTCCGCCAGTGAAAGAGGTCGTATAATTTTACTATAGTGCACGGTAAGGGGATTTACTATTATGTACTGGTGAATATAACAGCGGTTGCATAATACGATGCACAAGATACGCTTATAGAAATAAACGCACGCGAGGCAGATGACGATGCAAGATAGAAACCGATGCGTTTCGAATGCATTTCCAATAACGACGCGATATGCAACAAATTGTCATAACGTCGGCTTTAATAATCGGAAGCTACTTAATTCGTGGAATCAGGTCATGGGTGTCTGGCCAATTGCATCGGTGCATGCTAGTCTATGACCTTATTAATGGACTATTACGAGAGCGTAAAACGAGAGGGTCTGAAACGAAGCTTATCAAATTGGTCTACCGTTGTCATTTTTTGCCTGTCACTTTCAAAGAGTCACCAGCTTCGCGTTGATCCTCGTGAAGAGGTGAGATGGACTCAGCAAAATTAATTAACGAAATAATTACTCGTGTAGCGAGTGTAACGATAACAGGGTGCAAGGAAATATAAAGTTATGACTATGCACGCTGAAGTCTCTCAGAGTACTCGAGATGAAAGCTGGTCAAGAGCATATATCGACATAATGATCAAAAGTGATGATACTGGAGAGGTGAGATGGGCTTCAACAGAATTAATTAATAAAATAATTACTCCTGTAGCAAGTGCAATAATAACAAAAGTGCAACAGAATACAAAGTTCAAGTATGACTATGTGTGCTGAAGTCTCATGGAGTACTCGAGATGAAAGCTAGTCCACAGCAGATACAGACATAATGATCAAAATTGATGGTGTTGGAGAGGAAAGAATAGTGTTTCGCATACACTCGATGTTTTACCAAATAACAAAATAATTAAACCTGGAGCAATTGTAACAATAACAATAGTTTAACGACATAGAAAATTCAAGCATGGCTATGTTTGCTGATGTCTCTCGGAGTACTCAGGGGCTAGTCCAGAGTGTCTGACAGACTGAAGAAAAACGATATATTGTTTTTGGGGGTTTTATAGCGTTTTTCCAAAAGAGAAAAGGTGGAAAGCCGAAGACGGAAGCGTGAAAATGAAAGTGACCGTAAATGCATGACTTCGCACAGATCTGGCTGTCAAATGTGCGAGTTAATGTTGACCATACCTGCATGAAACCTGAGAGAAAAGTATATCAGTGAAGATAGATGGAAAGTAGTTAAAAAGCTTGAAAAAGTGAAGCTCTGTGAGAGAAAAAAATATCCGTGCGTTTGACAAGAACAAGTGGTGACAGGCGAGGGTTTAACAATCGGATCGTGTGCCACGGTGGGCCACGCCGGACAGGGGATTGTTAACGATAGAAATTCTCGTTAAAAATTTTTAACGAGTACCAGATTCGCTTCCCTTTTATTCAGCACTAATAAATCATTATTTTGTGTAATTTTAGACAAATGTACCTGTTATCTGTCTTCGAAATTTCGGTATTATTGTACCCTTTTGCATTATACAGGATGCTTCACAAAAATGGATGTCACTTTTTTAGAGCAACAGAAATGATAATGCAAGATATGATAGTATTAGGTTGAGTGATAAATAACTTGCAACACATAACAGATTTTCTTCTTTCCAAAAATTGAAACTGTTTATCCGGGCTATTGATATTTGCTTCATATTTCAAGGTTCGAATCCCTAAAATGAAGACGTGCTACAAAAGCAGCAATAATAATTCTTTAATACATTATTAGTAAACGTAAAGAGACTCCACTTGATCGCCATCACTCTCAACACGTTACAAATTCAACAAAAAGAAAACATATACATGTGTTAACATATTTTTAAGCAGCCTGTATATATTTAATATTTCTTTTCTTACTATTTCTCTAAAAAATACTACGTCGTTCATATCATTATCATATTCATACCGTATCTGTGGCTAATGCAATTTCGTTTCCACTTAAATGGAGTGTCACGCCACAGGTGATAGCAGTGTATGAAAATACAATAACGTAGCAATAAAATACGAGCACCGCGGGTTGTGCAGGTGCACCAGGAAGGTGGATGACGAAGATACGAGACATCTTCGAGGTTTCATCGCGTTTGTATGCAGCTACTCTCATGAACGTATCGTGGATGCCTTAGTGGCAACCAGTTGCACATGCTTAGCCTCCGCCGCGGGGTATAGATGGAAAAATTCTCTTCCTTTCGAGCTGAACGAGACGCGATAACCTCGCGAAAGCATCGAAAAACACTCGAAGGCGAGGGTATCTCCCTTGAAATCGATCCGACCGTGTTAACCCCTTGCCTTGCGATAACGAGTCACACTCGTGGCACAGAGTATGATTTATATACTGCAAATACGGGCCCCACTTGTGCACCAATATTTTAAAATTTGACTTTCAGAGGATTGCCGAAAGCTCTGCGTTTGTCCGAGCATCCTGGGATTCGTATAGTGAATTTGATCGCATGAGATCGTTGGAAAAATCGTGAGACAAAGAGTTAACAAGTTTCTCGATCGTAGCAGTAACCTGGAGAACTTTAATCAAGTATTTGAAAAAAAAAAAAGGAAAAATGTATGAGCCCTGGAGGATCAGAGAATTTTATCACAAGATTAGGATTCTTTTTAACCCTTAGCAACGAGTCACACTTGTGACAAGGACTACCCTCCATGTGCTGGAAGAAAAGCGACTCGGCGTTGCATTAATTTCTAAAAATTGTAATAAAACTCCTTTCGCTGTCAGTGGATTTTTAAATAGTTCACTATAGCACAGTTACAGGTTAAACACGAAATATAATTTCCACTCCTGCAGAAATAGTAACACAATAATTTTAATATCTTTCTATCATGCTTCGTCTTTACTCCAGTTATCTATCATTCACAGAAGAGTGTTGTAGATCACATAATTCTGGTATAGAGAAACTGAAAAACTCAAAACCTGCAAATTTTCTTAGTCCAGGATGTTCCATAATAATCTATTCTGAAGAGTCTTTGTGGTGAACTTGATGCGTGTGTATGAAGACACCGAATGTGTTCAACAATTTTTCTACTGAAACCAAATCTCTTTCTAATGGAGAGTCTGAGGTTGCACCGAGAGAATGAACGAACACACAATTTTCCCACAGTTTTCCTCGGTGCAAAATGCAACTGGCATTAAGGTCAAGCCCCCCTTGCCCCTGCGGTTCATTCAGAGTTGCGTGCACGATGCGTTTAATTTCCTCGCCTGCAACCAGTTGCACTCTTTAAGACCGGTGCAAGCTGTACCTGTTCCCGTTCTTTCATTGAAAGCTGACTGCGAACGATTGCATCGGATGCACGTGCACGCGACCAGAGACACGTACGTATGTGGGTCAGGAAACGCAATTCTTTGCAGGGCTTTTATTTAATCATGCGAACCTGCCACGAAATCCTCCTTCGTGGGAAGATTTCTTAAGCGTCGGGAAAATAAGATGAACCGATGTTTGATTTTGGGAAAAGTGGAGCCCTGAAGCTTCGAAATGGCAGAAAATAATTTAGATGCACTTCCGTGCATTCGGTGGAGTTCGAAGGTATGCAGTTCGGGATGAATATATTTTTGAATGTCGGTCAAATTGAATACTGCAAAAATTTCTGGGGCTTTGAAATTGTTTTAATTGTTTTAATTATTTTATCAAAGTGAAAAACTTGAGATGCACTTTTGTGCATTCGGCGAAATTTGAAGGTACACAGTCTGGAATGGATATATTTTTGAATGTTGGTCAAATTAAATGCTACAGAAATTTCTGAGGCTTTGAAATTGTTTTAATTATTTTATCAAAATGGAAAATTTTAAATGCACTTCTGTGCATTCGGAGAAATTTGAAAGTATACAGTCTGGAATGAATATGTTTTTTAATGGTCAAATTAGATACTACAAAAATTTATATAGCAGTAAAATTACTTTCATTATTTTACCAATGTGAAATGTTTATGCACAATTTGAAGTATAAAAGTGTACACTTTTAAATCAAGCTAAATATTTATTTAGCGTCGACTAAATTGTTGTGAGTACATCAATTTTTAATTATCAAAAAAAGTACCCAGAGAGCTTAGAAAATTTTCTAAAATAATCTAAAAATTTCTTTATTTATACAATGAACCCTGAAGTCTCATAAACTGAAATAATATTATTATATCAATTTACCTAGTAGAATGAATTTTATAACCCATCTAAAATTCTAGAAAACGCCCATGAATTTCAGTGTTTCCTTTTATATTACCACTACTATGTTCCTGTATATCGTAGTTGTTCTCATTTTTAACTTCCTGTGACAAGGATACGTTATCACACGATACGTAGCTGGTATCAAATATTTGCAAAGTAAACATAATATCGATGCACTGCAAAAAGAAAACTTTAATAAAACCTATTACAAACTCCACTTTTATTCATAACCGTTCACATGGCTTCACGCAAGGCAACAAATATTTGCTTTCGGTCTCATTACACGAAATGCTCCTCTTAAAGAATGGCTTCCGGAAGAAAAGTCTTTCGCGAAAGAAAGGGAAAAGTTTCAGCGTATTTTCTGAATAGCACGACGCACTAAACAACGCGAGAAACTTTCTTCTCGTCCATTTTTATTCGGCTTTATGAACTTGTCGCGAGAAAGAACTTTTGCTAACCATAACGTCAGTCGGAATGTCACTAACAATTTCCTTCCACGTGCAAACTTACAGACACCATATACACTGAATTTAATAAATGTTATTCAGGTCCCTATAAGCCTAGTTAATTTTACAGAAGCTTAATTTCTCATTAAACAAATCGTGTCAAAGTGGTGGGACCTGATCTCCCCGAATGTTCACGTTGATTAAGTATAATGGATGATGAATTTACGTTCAATCCAGTTTACACTGGATCACATCTGCGATGCTGAGCTTGATGCTACGTATATGGGGCAAACTTGCATAAAGCTACTGATATATCATTATTAATCCTATGGATCTCAATTATCATTTTAGAACAATGTATGGGTACGTAATTTTAACGAAAGAAAATAATTTGATAATACTTTGAGGCTAAGAATACTCACTGAACACTCACCAAATACCTTACCAAAGTAAAATACTTCAGATGCACTTTTGTGCATTCAGTGGAATATGAAGATCCACCATTTGGAGTGAATATACTTTTATCTAATCAAATTAAATGCTACAAAAATTCCGGAAGCTTTAAAATTCTTTTAATAATTTTACCAACGTTCGAGAATGCTTGGAGACTAAGAAAAATATTCTACGGGCGTGAAAATATTCGCAAAAAATTCTTTTTTCAATCCAAGTGTATAGTTCGATCTTCTGGATGCGGTATTTTCGTGTCAATCAATTTCCAGATGCTCGAGCGGCTATTAATAATTTATGGGGCAAGGTTGACCGGTTCTCAAGCACATTCTTCCGTGACAACGTCCAATGTTCCCGTAATTCTCGTGTCAAACGAATAATTACGGGGCTACGTGCCTCCGTCGCTGGTCCCAAGATTAAATATTCCCTGCTGGAAAAATGGACTGCATCGAACACGCGTGCAACTGCAACGGGAGCCGGTGCATTTACGTCGGCCCGTGTAATCACGGGGATTAACCATGGATTAACGTTAATACAACGTTCCTCTGGGCCCTTGAAACATTTAATTCTCAGCTCGAAATCGTGTCTAATTAAAACCCCTTATTTCGAGCTGAATTCTTGATCCTCGCAGGCTCCTTCACACGTAATTAAATAATAATACCCTGCGCGGTTAAAGCTCTGGCGAACTTTTAAAAAACTGCAAGGCGCGACTGCGATTTTTCTGCGATGGATTCGAAACGTGATGCTGAAATTGAACGATTCTTGAGACGCCAAACGGATGCTCGTTTAGGTGAATTACTGCGACGATTTAAGGTGCAGTCCGAAATCATTGTACACGGTTCCTTTGATTACGGTTGTTCGTTTAATTCACGCGTAATTGAACGTTGTTCGGTCGCAGAATTACTATCTACAGGGTGGAATATGTAAATTTTCGACTATCATCAAAAATGGGATTTCTAAAAAAAATAGGACAGAAAAATAAACGTTGACACTTTTGGGGTTGCAAATATATTGTAGAAAGTAGTTGCATTTTTAAGTAATAAAATATTTCTTATGATTCTTCTTGTAGAGAATATTTTAGAATTTTTTATTTCTACAGAATATTTTAGAGCTGCTATTTTATAAGTAATGAGAGCTTTTGGACCACCCTTTATTTAAGTGGATGAAATGACGCACGCGTGACACCGTTCGTTAAAGGGTTAATTTGTAATGCAGTGGCTGAAGCAGAGGAAAACGTAAAATTTCGGAAAGAAATTCTTTTTTATGATTAATCGACGTCTCGAGATGAGTCGAGCGAGCGCGAGAGATAAAGTCTCGTTAATCATTCGGTCATGTCAGAAAGGAAATAACACAGGACGATAGTGACGATTCTTTCGCGGGAACACAGTCAAAGCAGCTACTGCACCAGATAATTACAGGACAATTAATCAGCTTGAATAATTATCCGCGCAGACTTTGGAGTTCTGCGAGGCTTGTTCCCGAGCACATGAGAAATTAATTGCCGGGTATTCTGATTTCGCGTAGGCTAATTGGTTAATGAGTTAGGGGGCTTTGACTCGAACCTCCGTTCTACTCCAATTTCCCCTCGGAAATGTTTTCATCGTTTATTTGTAGGACAGAATCGAGAAAAGTATAATTTCGACCGAAATACTCGGATGAAACTTCGTGGAAAATTTCATCTACTCTCTCGATTCCATTCTGAACAGCAGAAATTAGCTGAAATTTGCTGAAACTCGCTGACAGATTTTTATACGCAAATAATACTTCTTAAATAAATTGTGGTTTGCAAGGGCTTCAGCCTAACCTAACCCAGAAACCTCAGAAACGTTTCCAATTTGTATAATTAAATTTTAGGAACGCGTCTGATGATTATATATTCTTTTTGAGCATCAACAGACGCTGATGGATCGTACAGCGGAGCCGATCGGTGGAAACTCGACTCGAACACAACCTCAAACGCGCAAACTTCCCCTGAATATGGCGAATGTATTAACATTCATTATTCTGCTAAGCGAGGCAACGTCGTGAACCGCTGTGTAAATTAATTATTACTTGCCACGAATGTCGAAGTTCGTCGAAACGCGAGCAAACGGAATTTAACGCGAAAAATAATTACGCTGAGAGATGACGGATGTGCAGAATGTTTCGAGCATCAAAAAATCTCCATGGAGCAAATTAGAGTATCTGGAATTTGTCAAACAAATTCTTTTTCGCGGGCTGATCACCGTATTCACGAATTTTCTGTGAACTAACAAAATTATTCCCACCCGGAATTACTGCGGACGTTTTCCGTTGCAAAGCAAGCGGGAGGCTGTTATTATTATTATTATGTTTCTCAAGTTATTATTATACGCTGCTTTCCGGTTAATGAGCGCGACCGGCAGCGAGTTAAAGAGGAAATCGTTGAACGCGGACGTTTTCCTCGGGGTTTTACGTATGGAAATAGATTTTTCAGCCGGTGAATATTTATGGCCGGAGACGGTTGTCGTTGTAATGCCGAAATTTCACGGGAAGAGGTTATGTATGCAAACGAACCGCATTTCGCGGTGGCTGCCCCGCGAGCGATAATCGAGCGCAATTAAAATGCAATGTTATGAAAGATACACCGGAAGCTGCGTGTAACGTAAAAGGAAATTCAAAGGACGATCGCCAGAAATTTCTCTGCTTCCCCAATGAGAATCCTGTTTCCATTTTAAATGAATCGTTCGGTGTACAGGATGTTTCAAAATTCTAGATGACGACTTCTGTGACTGTAGAGACGACATCAATAGTAGACATAACTTTAGCTGCAAATTGTTCCATTTACAGTAAAAAAAGCTTTAAATTGACTTCTTTTATTTGTTTTCCTTGATTTAGTCGTCGATTTGTCCTAAAATACGCAAATTAGTACGTATTTCACGCAAAATCGCTTACTTTTAGGTAAAAATAGTTCGAAATAGTAGTTTCCATTGACTAAGTTATCCATTCATGGTAAAACACGTAAATTCTTGCATAATTCATGCAAAATCGCTCGTTTTTCGGCAGAAATAGCGCGAAATTGCAGTTTTCAGTGACTTACTCGTCGATTCATGCTGAATTACACGAACAAATGCGTATTTATTTAAAATTTTTTATTAGAATAGGACTGACAGAACTGGATGTGTATTAGTTCTATTTTCACTTTAATTAGAATCACCCTCCTGTACATTAAAAACGAAAATGGATTATGAAGAAAAATTTAGGTGTTATAAAACACTATTTACTAGGTACATCAGTTTTCACTGCAGTATTTAACGTTTTAAAAAATGATTATAACTTTCTCACAGTCTTTCCCCTGTTGTGAGTGAAAATTTGCGTTACGTTCCATATTTCCGTGCGTGAAGAAAAGATTATTGAGGCAGTAAAAATTCTGCAAAAATTACCACGAGAATAATTTCACCATAAACGATTCTCCGGCGATATTCATAAGAATTTTATGCCGGAACCATCGAGAAGGAGCTTCCCGCGTTTCTTCCGCGACACAAAATCAACGACGGTTCGTGAAACATCTGTTGCCCGAGCGTAGATTGGATTGAAGTCGTAAAACGAAAGTGTATCGTGTGTTTCGGCGTGGTGTAGGAACTTATCAACCCTGAGGATACCGTTCCGTGTTCCAGCTGCCGGATAGTAGGTGATATTATGAATAAAGTTGCGGTGAAGCTTGAATTATAAAGCGATACAGGCATTCCCAGCTTCTGGCGAGCTTATGAAATTTCCCACCTTTATGATGCAGGGGTTATATGCAAATTTTACTGCACTCGTCTAACGTCTTTTCAGGCTGAAACGATTGCACCGAGCTTGATCTGGCGAGCTTTCGTTGCTCGTTAACGACGGACACGTGCTTGGATAACTATAGCCGAAAGCAGGTAATGAGAACATGAAGAGTCTCGAATGCGGTACTAAACAGTTTCGAAAGGGACCTAAATTGTTTCATCATTTTATCCGAAGATCAAAGTTCGAGAAGACCAGATTCAGATCGAATTAGAAAGTTCTACGGTCTCTACATGAGCAATTAAATTTCGCTCCCTGAACTACTACTCGACTGAAAATGACAAATTCAATAGAATAATTTTTGCAGGTTCTCCCTCTATTTCACTTTGTTTGACACTAGAGCTACATCGGGTCATAGTGGGTTAGGCTGGATTGGGTTTGACGTAGATTAGGTCGGGCTGGATCAGACTATTCACTTTGTTTCACACTAATTGTGAAACTGAGAGGATTTGAGATAGGTTGGCGCGAATTAGATTGCGTTTCATTGAATCAGGATAGGTTGGGTTAGGCTGACCACTTTGTTCGACACTAAAACTGAGAGGATTTTGGTTAGTCTGGTTTGAATTAAATTGTGGTCTGACTGAATTAGGTTTGATTATGTGAGACTATCCACGTTGTAGGGCACTGAACATAAACTGCATAGGGGTAGCTTAGGTCAAGTTAGACTGTCCTGACACTATGACACAAAAATTGTATTCAGCTCAATTATCACGAATTAGGTTGTGTTTGACTGAATTTAACACCACACGGTTTAACACCAGACCCAATCTAATTCAAATTACACTTCTACTATCTGAATCAAGTGCTGCTATTTCAGGTTACAAACTCTCAGACAAGCCACACACAATCCACCCCCATGTAGCCATGCTCCAACTTCCAGCAGCTATTAATAAAAAGTCTCCTGCACGTCACGGCGGCGCGGTTAAGAAATCCGGCCAGAATTCACTGTGAAAAGAATTCCCGGCGAATGTGGAACAGTGCATGGTAATTCGAAAGTTTGCAGCCACTTCCCAGGGGACAGAAGTGCATGCGAAATCATGCAAAAACTGCGAAGCAGTCCGATACAAGTTGCCGTGTCTCCGTTCGCCGTGGAGGCAGTGTGCCGCGGATTCTATTACTCAGCAGTCAAGATTTCCGGAAGCCGTGGGGGCGAGAACGCGAGACGCAAGCATATTTCTATCCCGTTGCACTCCGGGGATCACGATTACGATCGTGCACGATGCACCTGCTTGCATCCGTATGCGGTGCATCGTTCCTTCGTTCGTATCCCGGCGAGTCGGGTCGAGAAAAGGAAAACAAAATAGGCTGCAAGTGCACGCGGTTTTGATTTCTCCCAGCGACTGGGAAATAAAACGCAAGCCAAACACGAAAAGATAAACATTCTTGGGCAACAAGAAGATTAGATTGAGAAAGGAGGATTGTTCGGGAGGGAAGTTTTTTGAATCCGAGCTTCTGAGAACTCCTGGGAGTCTGAGAAGAATTTGCACTACGAAATGAGAATTTTGAGAAATTGTCGAGGATTAGTCTCCCCCTAGGTATCATCCTGTGGCGAGTTTTAAACATTGGGAATATCTCTGAGGTGCTGTGGATTCTGCAGAATTTTTATTGTAGGGACATCCAGTGCAGGCTGATCGAGGAGATCTCACAATCAGTGAATTTAGTATAATTTCTTAGTGGGAGACATTTCTAAATTTTTATACAGAACGAACATGATCTGAATTTACACTCTGCTTAATGAATAATATTAGTAACTCTCGTAATTTATTACTGGCTCTGTTAGACTTTGTTACATGTATTTATTGATACTACATATTATTAAATAAATAATGATTGAATCCAAGTATCATCCACATACGAGTGACACGGCAGTCAAAGTGTTAATTTGCAGAGAACACTGGCACAATATGCGATAACAAAGCAATAAATAAAGCAGCCTGCTATACACGGCTGCTCAAAAACAATTAAAAATTCGATCTTCCTAATCATGCTGAACAATTAATCAGCAATGAATAAAAAATACTACACACCCAATATTATAAAATTTAGTGCAGGGAACTGTCGAGGACGTACGACGTTATGGTTGTCGATAGTTAAAAGCTGGCGATATGTCGGACACGAGGATCGGAAGACAGGAACACGGCGAAGGGAGGGACAGATTCTCCTGACACCGGGTAACACTATAGCAGTCGAAAGTTCCCGCTGAAAGCCTCTCGTTGAGCTATGAAACATTTTCCAGACGAGCAGGGAAGCGGCGAGCTTTTAGCTTCGGGTTTCCTGTGGTTTTCAAGCTTAACTTTTCACCGTTGGATGGGTGAGCGCGTCGTAACAGTCTTCTGTCTATGCACGTACACTTTACATGTGTGCACGCACACGCGCACGCATTTGGATGTACGAAAACTTTGTTTTACGGACGGATGAAACCTTACAGCGATCATGTTTCACTTATTCGCCATGTTTCGGAACCGTGTGCGCAATACTAAACACAGTAAACTGTAACTTGACCCGAATAACAGGATGCCATTGTTAATTATTAGACTGACGATTTTTGGCAGTTTATTTATTTACCTAGTGTATAAAACTCCAATTATATCTAATGTATATACAGTGCATACGATGTTTAAAAAATGTAAAAGTTCTACAGAATAAAGTTGTATAGTTCCATAAATAAAAAACGTTTGAACGAATTACAGTAAGAATTGTCGAGTTATTTTATTTACCGACTACCCACAAATGTCCATCCTTTTAAGAAGATTTCGAATGACAACGCGATCCTAGTTAAAACCAGCGTACAGTTGTAACAGTAGGCAGAGCGCAATAAAATCGAAATGAGGAAGCGTGAGGAATAGTTTAAAGAAATCTAAACGTCGTAGAAGTAGCAGAAGCTGCAGAAATGCTTGGAATAAAAGTTCAGTGATTCGAGTGAGAGTGAATACCAGGTCGTTATTGATTTGTAGCTATTTATCTGAACCGCTGGCGAGAAAACATCGTAATCTCGATAATACGAGGAAAAGTTTCGTGGATAACATCGGGGAGCAGATAGTCGTATTATTTGAAGAATGCAATCGAAAAGTTGTGCTCGAGGAAAACTTGGAAAATTTCTGTCCCACGTTTTATCTCGTATTTTCTTCAACTTCTCCTCGTCTCATTGTCCACCTCGGCCATCGATTCTCCATCGAAACACGTAAAAATTTGCCCTGCGAGAAGTTCGACGTCCCCCCGGCGGCAGATAAACCCGAGAGAAGCGAAATTAATAGCGTGACCTTTTTTAAAAGCTCTAACAAGTTCCCGAAGTAAGTTCCGACTTTTTTCGGGGGATGCCACGTGGCCCGTGACAGCGATTTCTTCGAGAAAACGAGATATCTCGTGTAAACGCGTCTCCCTGCCGGACGACAAGCAATCCGGAAGTTCTTTCGGAAGTTTGCAATTTTATTTTCCCGGCCTCATGCACGCCAACTCGTTCGACGTCACCGTTTTCTCGCGTCCGGTAATCCGCTACGGACAAAAATCGCTCGATTCGACTGCAGAACGATTTTCGACCGTGCACACACCCGACAAATATTTTTCCAATGTTGGCTGACGAGAAATCCTCTTAGCAAATGGACAGAAAAAAAATAGACACGAAGCTGATAATAAAAACAAATGGGTGAGAAACAAAAAAAAATTTGATCCCCACGGGACACACCATAAATTAAATGATTACTTTTATCACCGAGATATATTTAATTTTGGAAGTAGCAAGTTGAAAGCTTACTGCTTATTAGAAAAATAATTTTAGGGAGGCACGGTTTGCACCCCTCGAAATTTCCAACAATTTGCATTCATCCCCGAAGGGTGGAATCCTTATCAACGAAAGGAATAAAAGTCCGGACCTTATCTCGTGCATTGTACGTAAACGTTCGTATTAAAGTTATACGGTGTCCGGACGTGAACTTATTACGTGAGAATGAAAAGAAGCAAAACGTAAACCGGTGAGTATGGAAAATTTCCATATTCAAATCTCCCGCCGCTGCGATCCTCTTTCGCGAATTCTCCATGTTTCAATTAAAATTGTCCTCTGCCTCCAACATAATCGTCAATGAAGTCTAGCTCTCGAGAGAATTAATTGATCTTATTCTGGATAATGATTGTTTCATTGAAAGACAAGAATTTGTAGGATAAGAAAAAAATCACTGTTTAAGTAGAATGCCCCTGTGTTGGCCAGACATCGCAAGATTCATTTTGAAACCACTAAATTAATAGTCAAGCTTAACATTTACCTATCCTACATGTAACATTTTATTTATTTATTTATTTAATGCCCCGTTGAGATATTAGTGACTACAGTTCACGTGTAATTTATATAATTATAGTACCAATACTATTTATATGGGTTAATATAGTTTTATTACGTTTTTATACTTGACGTAAGAGTATCTGTTTCTTTTAAAAAACTTATACTTACTTTACCCTGCATTTTATTCTGATATTGTCGAGTATCTTTTATTTATCCTCAAATTTCAACGGGACCTTTAAAAAAAACGTCTTTATCTCCGTAAAAAGGATAAAATTGCTGGTTGTATACCGAAGCATCGGTCGTTGGGTAATTAACTTTTTCCGCGCGGTGTGAACGAGACCAGAAACGTGATCGATCGTGGAAAAATCGTGGGCTTTTCCACATCCGTCTGACGAGAAGGACAGGCTCCACGCAGAGGCAAAAAAAAATGCCAGATTTCTTGCTCTACTCCGCAGTAAGTTAGTCGCTATCTCTGAAATACGGAAAAAGTTTCGTCTCTTCTACTTTTGTCACGTGAAAGCCATCGCCCACGACTTCCGATCCCCTCATGCGAGCTCCAGCGCAGAAGGAGGAAATTTCCGCGATCGATAAGAAATCGTCGCATTTTCATCACTTTCTCCCATATTTTCTATTTACACCACTCAGAAGTCGATCTTTATATTCTAAAAGTTTATTTTTTTTTATATTTATGATATTAAATTTGCGACTGATCCTTATTAGGTCATTTAGCAAATATCTTCTGCGTTGTTAGAGCGTTCAGAGGTACAATAAGTTGAATTATTCATTTTACGTAGAAATTTGAGGGCTGTATTCTTCTCAATCGCCTAATTTCTGGTGGATCGTTGATTAAAGTACTTAGCTGATACATTAGGATGCTTTTGCAGTCTATTTTTGGGGGGTGTCGCGTGTTTTCGAGCAAGTTCATGCAGCCACTTTATCCGAAGGTCTTTGTACAGAGTTGATGGTGCTGCTATCGTTCTTAGAGCTTTATTTAGAAAACGTTGAATTTTTTTGCACACCCGCAAAGCCGTAAAAATTAATGTAAAATTGTTTTAGACGCTTCATTCGTGCACACCCGTGAGAAATTTATGGGAAAATATACCCGTGTTCCGGTTGATCGGTCGGGTGGCGAGTTATTTACGCGAATAATTTTCGTTAATTGCGAATTTCTGTAAATTTCTGTAAACCGGACGGGGCTGGGGTGTTGAAATTATTTAGCGGACGAATGTCGCGACGATTTATCGCGAGCTTGAAATTACGAACGGAATAATCGAGGCTCGATGCGAGCGCACGATTCGACAACGAGTTACGTAAATTCTCGTTCAGAGATCAATGATCTTTTCAGCGCGCCCAGGTTTTCCAGTGAATGGCGGACGAATAATGGAATCGGTGTCAATTATCCAGCGATTCGATGGGGAGCTCAACAAAGATGCTTTTAACGAACATTCTTTCGACGGGGGCGCCCGAGAATTGTAAATGAAAATGAAAACGAGCTCGACGATCATCGAAACTCTGGAACAACCGGCGGTCAGAGAACAATGTTCGATGTTTCGACGCGCAGAAGTCATCGCTAATTATTCGTCAACATTTTTGGAAGAATTCTCAAGTCACTGAGCATTTCACATTATTGCCTTTTGCATTGCATATTTTGCAATTTCCACTTCATTGGTATTTAAAATATTTATGTTGTGCGTGCATGTTGTTCGAACGAATAAAATAATTTCGATTTCAGGAAGTTCGTCTACGCGATTGACATGAATTTTGCAGCAAATGATTGTCGTAAAATGATGACATTGTTGAAGAATTGGTGAACCAACAGGGAGTAATGAAAGCAGGTAATTCATTCGTGGATCCAGGCACGTGCACAGAATAATAGAAACCCTTTAAAACACAAATCTCCGTCGATGAAGGCGCCCCTACCGCCGTAAATCTCCCGCAATCTCTGGCGGCCATATATCTCGAAGAAAAGCGCTTTTCTGGATTTCCCCGTGCTTCAAAGCGGAATTTAAAACAGATCCCGAAGTAATTGTCGGATGTTGCAGCATGTTCGGATGTGATAGCTGCAGCAGGAAAATATTATTCGATGAAAACTTCGGACTGCTTCCAAATATTCAAACGTCTGTATTTTGTAATTGCATGTAACCAAGAATGCATCATTTCGAGGTCAATTTTTTTGTAGGTATAGCGAAAGGATGAAGCTGTCTACTAAAATTTTTTTAAATTTTTAGATGAAGTATATATACGACAATAAAATTTCTAATTGAAGGATGTGTAGAGATCTACATGTGTATCTGCAGTGTAAGTATCAAACGGTTTAATGAACAATAAAATATAGACTGAGGTTAGATCTGTGCGTGAAATTTTTACAGTGAACAGGTAAGGGTCGGAACTAATTATTACAATTTTTTCAGATTTTTAAACACATTGCAAATACAAAAGAAAAATTTCAAACGTAAACAACTCCTAAACCCGTGTTAAATATGCTTTCAATGCATCAAAGGTAATCGCGAATAATAAAAAGAAACCCCTAAAAGTCTCTCTTCGAGAGTCGAGAAAAGTCGATATAAAGTCCCCGGACGGCCGAGATTTCCAGGCTAATTGAAAGGATATTTCGCGCGACATGCCATGCTTTTTGTTTAAGAAGAGAAAAGGTTTTCCCTTCAGCTGCTGGGAGCACGCGTCGAAAGAAGAGCAAAGAAGCGGAGGGCACCAATAAATCTGCCGGTAATCCCGATCGATCGTGCTTGCAAAGAAAGCTCGCGTTTCCATGCAGTGGCGCGGAAACATTGAATTCTTTCCCGGCCGGTGAAAAGCGGTCACAACGACCAACGACACGTTACACCGCTGCAACAGCTTGCCCATAATACCGACCACGACTTTCCTCGAGCTTTACAAGCCGCAAGTATTTCCAACGGAACGTGTCCCCTTCGAACACTCTGCCCGAGAACCTTAATGGAAACTTCACTGCGATCGATCAACGTGCTCCCGTCAATTTGCAAGCTGCGCCATTCATGGAAAGCTCACGAGTATCCGTTCAATTGGCCACTGATCACTCGACTGACGGCATTTATGCCGTTTACCTTCTACAGACACGAATTTCTTGTACAGTAGCAAAGGAATCTGATTTAATTGTCTGATTATCGTATTTATTTTGAACGACGAAGCTGTCACAGCTGATTATTCCATACGAAGAGATTTTTATTTAAAGAGGGAAGCAATTAAAAATAGGAATAAGCGTTCTTTAAATATCTGAAAGAAGACACAATTTCGTCGAAGTTGTGTCTCATCGATTACATTGGTACTCTGGCCACCATGTCACCCATGTGTGGATGACCCTGAGAGTTAATTATTGTTTGCTTGAACATGTACAGCGTAATAAATATATTAATAAAATCTAACAGAATCTGTGAAGAATAATGAGAATTGTATTCATTCTATATAGAAAGTTTGCAATTTTTAGCTGGTAAAGCTAATGTAAGTCAATGTGTGCAAAGATTGGCCTACTGATTGGATGCCATTTTTCTTGCTCTCTTTCGTTTTGTTCCACAAGTTTCTAAAATAGCCCTTGCGTTGCTACCAAAACATAGTTTGCACCGTAAGACGCGAGATGAGGCAGCGCAGTGGCAGCTCGCGCTGAAAGAGGAGAATTTCGCAAGGTGTTGGTTCGGAAAATTTCCCAAGACAGCCCGATTGCCTTTTACACGCACGCTGAAACCAATTCCGCAACAGCTTGTCCATAACTCCGCCCCTGGCAATATATTCGCTACATGAACCTTAAATGGAATTTATGCTAATCGAGAGCTGCTATAGCGTTCTCGAAACTAGAAACGCGATGGAACAGCCAGAGACGCGAGTTCACTGTATTGCGAGTAATATCGAACATAAACAACGGTTGTTCGAATCCTTGCTTCCAGAAGCAAAAGCAACGCTTCATCGCATGCTATAGTCTGAGCGCGTTGACTGTCGCGTGGGCCGGACGCGACGAGTTGACCTGAACCGAGTAACTATGAAATCCTATGCAATTCTGAAGCTCTGTTAACGACGAAGTCTGCAATCTCATCAGTCCCGGGGCAGTTTAGAGCTTTTTCAATGCTCGAAACAAAACTTTAAGCCTCTCTCGAGTGTGTGATTACACAGATCGATTCAACCGGACTCCGGTTGGCCATTCTCTCCACTCTTTAATCGGCAGCTACAATGATCGCAGGCAGATTGAAAGCCGCGTCAAAGAGCAATTCACCGACTCGACTCCAGCTTTGATTCATTAGCGATCTCGGAACAAAGGAGTCTCCGCGGTGAAATATCATTTTCGCTAATTATGTAACTCGATAAAGGGAGAGAGGTTAGGGACAAGCGTTTCCGGTTTCACCCTTTAATTCGCTTCGAAGAAAACCTTCTGGTACCCGCCAAATTCAATTTAAACTCGGGTTCGATAATTCGCCTCGTCGGAAATCCCTTCCACCATGTCCGCCTGAAAAATTCGCTGACCTGTTACGCGTACCGGAAGTCCTCGACAAACATTAACAAAATTTGTATCATTTTAAAATTGATGAAGCTGCAAAATTTTGTTTGGACTGGGTCAGTCTAGGGTGTCTGGAAAAAGCAGAAGAAGGCTAGCCGAACGATTGTTTCGTCAGGGCCGGTTCTCAATGCTACATCCATTACACGGTCCCAAGTTCATCGTTGTGATTGAAGCCAATGGAACGTACACACGCGGAGTTAGTTAAACGACGGCTGGTCGCTTCACACACACAATATGAACCCTAATTGCCATACTCTGCGATCGATGTCGACGTGGGTCCAGCAGATTGAAAAGTTCCCTATACCCTAGCAAACGCTGCCATTCCGCAACGATTAAAAAACTTTTCGATCGAACTGGCCCACGCTGCATGTGCCCGGCAACCTGCGAATCATTTGGCGTCGTTAATATCAGCGATTCGCACGTAAACGCGTTGCAACCGGCTTCTCATTCCATTAAACAATTAAAATAACCGACCGCGATCGGAACGACGTAGCCGAGTGCCTCTGAAATTCTGTTAATTCCTAATTAATGATTATCCAGAACGCTCTCGAATGGAAATTCATCAAATGGAATTCGCAATTCTCGTGCATCGACGCGTGCACGAAACGAATGATGAGAATGTCTCAGAGGGAATAATCCAGTTTTTTGGATTAGTCTGACGTTATTTAAGAATCATATTTATTTATTAAAACGCTGTCTGTGTGCTGAATTTTGCTGCTGCGGAATGTTATAATTCCACAATAGTTCCTGCGCTCGGACCAGTATGGTGGATCGTAGCGCACGGTGCCGGATAGAGCTGAAAGGATTACACTATTATATTTCTCTAGCGGTTCGTTCGTTCACCGTGTCATTTCGCAGCTCTGTGGCCCATTTTAGAACAGAAAAATCCCGAATCGACGCAGCTGCGTTGCTGCCTCCGTTGTGTCGGCTGGATTAACGCTAGACAAAATGCCAAGCGTAAAAAATAGCGGCATTATGGTGACACGTTTCGCGGTAATCTGCGTGAGATTTCAGACGGTCCATCCCGCGATTCTCCTCATCGAACATAACTGAATGAATCGCGTGTATCGTCGGACTTCTTTTTTCTCCTGATCGACCGATAATCCGGCTGCAGTTTCAGTTTGAACACGAACAATGGAATTTGCGCGTCGGATGCCATTTCGCGGAGCGACGCGATAGAAAATGGCGGGGACTTAAATAACAGTCCGTCAGGAGACGCGCAGTATCTTTATGGAAATGGTCGCTGGCGGTTTTCCAACCTAACCGTATGGAAATTTCAGACTTCCACGGATACCGTACGATGACTATTTATGGCCGGAGAACAGTAGAAAAGTTTCAAGAAAAAAGACTGGCGAATTTATGGACAAGCAAAGGTATTCAACCGACGAATATTAGGGTAGGTCTTCGGTGGCACGTGGCCTGCATCACCCCTTGCGATAATCTTTTTATCGCCCTTATTGTGTTATTATAATAAGAATAAACAGAGGAGTTTCAGCCAACCTGGTCTAAAAATTTATTTTCTGTGATCTATTATTATTATTATTATTATTTAATATATTCATAAACTCGAAATATGTAAGTACATTCAATAACATAAGAGAATTAAAAATACATTTTTCGAGCATATGGAACACAAAATACAATTACGTAAAAATTTAATTTCTTCGCCTGTGTTATAAAAATTGTTCAATTCTGAACTTTTCCTTCGTTTATTGTGAAGTTTCTGAAACGAGACGCGTAGGTACACGGAGGCGGGCGGTAAATAACGTTGAAGGAAAATCTATTTTTCTCCGGTCCGTGTGAGAAAAAGGAAAAACGGCGGAAAAACGGCGGAAAAACGCGGAGAAAGGCAGACGTTTAAGCGCTAACCTACTTGCAACTGCAAATGCACCGGCCGTGCTGCATTCGCAATGCAACTGATACTATATCAGCAGAGGGTTGCAGCGAATCTCGCGTCACGACAGCTATCGCCTGCGATTCAAGCAACTACCCTGGTTTGTTTCTTTGCACCCTTCAACGTAGATTTCTCGGGGGATGGAAACGTTTTCTGAACGAGACTACACTAATCACCGGTGTATCTTACACCCTCATCCCTGCCACGGACAGCTCGAGTTATCTCGCTTTTTTACGAGGCTTATTTTCGAGATAAGCTCTGCAACTACTTGTTATCCGAGGCACCTAGATAACATCGAGCTTTTCGATACTTAACGGGGTGGTTTTCCAGCTTCGATGGTTCGCGAGTACTTGGATTGTGGGGTACAGTGAGCTGGATTTGATAAGAGAGCTTTTATTCAACCTCACTCTTTACACGCTTTTGTGTATTTATATTCAGTTTGTGAGATAAATGTAATAATAATGGTTTTATTTTTTTTAGAGAGAATAGATAAGGTTCTGAATTTGGTAAAACTATGTTATTGGAGAACCTTGATTATTTGTTACGAAGATACAATTATCATTAGTGACTCCGTCTATTCTAATTAGAAGATACCACTGATTTGTCACAGTACTCTTATGATTACTGTGAAATGTAAATAGAGATTGAGAAACAGATGGAACTATATTGGAACGAAGAACAATATTGAACTTGTTGCAAAATGATAGTCGAAGACACTTGAAAGGCTCATAACAAAAACTACCCTTGTCAATTTCTGTCTCGTGTCAGATAAAATATTCTAACATCCTTAATTTTTGTTCAATATACTTCAATTATTGTTTAATAAAGGGTTTATCACAGTTCACAATTGCTGCGGGTGTCATCTGCAATTATATAGCAGAAAAACTGTATCTAATTAAATCGTAAATTGTAATCAATTCTTTCTTCTATCATCTCATAAAAATATTATTTGACCGCCCTCGTATCTCCCTCGACGTCAAAGTACGTTCCAATACATGGAAACTTTTTCCAAAAACAGAATACACCCGCTGAAAGGCATCCTCTATCGGAAAAATGAAAAAAAAGATCATGCATGGAGATCATGTTTCATAATAAAACTAACCACAGTTAGAGTAGACGAAGTTTCGGGGAAATACAATTCTGCGTTTCCCTTCTTCGTATTTTCATTCTACCCGCCTAAAAAACGAAACTCTGCCCCTCGAGCAGAAAAGTTTAAGAACAAGTGTAATAACTACACAGAGAGCGTGCTCGAAGACAATAAAGCAGTCGAAATTCGCGTTTAATTAATTACAGTCGTACTCAAGAATTCCTTGAAGAACCCGCGGGCTCATCGGCCTCGATATCCTGCGATATTTCTCGTTCTACGAAAATATTTCATCCTCCACGATTTATCTACAATTTCTGCATAATATTGTCGACAAAAATTTTACAGAATTTATTGCACAGATAATTCTGCAGTGTATCAACGTTTTTTCATTTTTTCACTGCAAATATTTACGCGCGTTCCATTGTTTCGGTTCGATGGAATTTTGCAAGTTTTTGCAGGGAGCGTGTCCGGAAATTTATACAGCAATTACGATGCGGTTACAAGTGTAAACAGAACGGTGTCGTGATGCATCACGGTGACAGAGTTGCATTCAATCTTCGCCGGTGCAGCTGCATCGTAATTCAAACCACCGCGACCTTCCATCATTTTATATTCAATGCATAAATTTCCGAAAGATCCTCGAAACTCTGGCGCATTCAATTTCTCATCTCAAAGATTTCGCCTTTCCGTTGCTCATTAAGATCATTTCGTTGCATACAATTCGTCGAGCTGCATCTTTCTGTCTTTATTATTATTATTAATGTAGGTACGCTGGCACGCGTCAAATCTGTGCGACACCGCGATTCTGAGGAGAGAACGATGTCACCTACACGTGACAGCAACGAGTCTGCTACTTTCTTCAAAATTACCTGTCACACGGTGTCAGATATGTGTGACATATTTTGAATACTCAATCGATCTCTTTAATACATTTTACGTACGCGTAATCGAAAGACAGATTATATTTCTGTACCTGGATAGAAAAAGGGCCACTGTCCAATTTGTAATTTTTTGGAGAAAAGTGTACATTCGACCTTTTTATTGCAACACACATAACATGTTATTTTGCTTGTAATAGTGAAAGAACGATGGCCCTTTTTTCTATGACAAATTTTCTCATTTTTCGAATGCAATAATTTTGGACATTGGTCATTTTCTACCAAGGTACAAATTTAATGGAATTACTAAAAATGTGACGTGGTCGCTGTTGGATAATTTTTTGACTAAATGACGGAATAATTTGACTGGCTTCAATTAACACGTCAACCAGCGTACGTGTTGCGTGCGATTTTGCAACTGCAAAATTCCGCACGCGAATACTGAACGCGGAAAAATAGCGAAATTCATGTTTCATTTGATCAGCATGGAAGCAATAAAGACCACTGGAGCCGCTTTCAATTACCAAATACCAAATACCATCAACGTAATCCGGAATAATTAATAGAGCAAATGTTTGAAGTAAATAAATCCAATGAACGGAAAACAGGAGAGTTACTCTCGGTTCACAAAACTGTTTATCAATTTGTTGAAGCCGAATGAAGGATTCCGAATGAAAAATTTTACAATTCAATTGGAATTCAATTAAATAAAGTTTAATATGGGAACCCTCGAGGGCACTGATGATTTTAAACAACCCCCTAAAAGTGAAGGAAATTATATTCTGTCACACGAGTGAGACACGTTACCGTAGAACAAGTGATTACAGAATCTCAGAAGCTTTTCTTACCTGCGGATAATTAATACCGACAATCCGAGAGCCAGACAGAAATTCTCATGAAGATGGAAGCAGATTTCAGCTAATTTCTCTGCGCTCATTAATGAAATATACTTTAATCGTCCGGTTAACCGCGTTTCCCCGGTCAAGGGATTTTCTCCGGCAATAATCGAGGATCCGTGTCCTTGGAGAATCCCAGATATTCCAATATAGTTCACGTGGCTTTCTCGATAAATATTTTTCCGCGCAATCTGCCGCGTTCCTCTCTCGTTCACGGAGAAATCGCGAAAAGGGAGCGTCGACGAGGAGGACGGGGCAAGAATTACGCGATCTCGAAGCCTTTAGAGCATTCTGAATTATGGCAGTCGGTTGACGCGAGCAGATGCTCCGACAGAACGAGACACGACGACTTCGTAGAGGCCGCGTGCCAGGAACTGGTAATTGTTTTGAATTAACGATACTTTAAGCCTCGTCCCAACTCTCAGCCATTGTGCTACGTGCTCCATATTCATCGTGCCGTTCGAATTCGAAACATTTTTATAGTAATGTCCGCTGCGAGATCGTTTTCAGACCACTTTCTTTTCTTATCAATCGATTCGACATTGTTTTCTGCTTTGCAAGCTGGCGAGGATAGATATTTAGAGCGAGAGATTCTCAAGCGGCGCTCCGCGTGACCGTACATAATTATTTTTCTCCGATTATTCTTTGGTAAATTGTACCGTACGTAAATAAACAGTATAGATTAATTAGAGTTCTAATTTGTAATCAAAATAATCAATGTATTGTGTATTAAACACAAAATAATTACTATATTGTCTATTAGTTAGGATTTCTAATGAATGATTAATTTATTAAGCGGAGAGCTTCGTTTGACGATTCATCTGGAAAAATATAAATTTTGAACTCGCAAAAAGAGTCTTCCAAGAATATGTTCCTGGGAAACAAGCAATTAAAATAGAAAAGTGACAGGAGATCGAACTGGAAAAAAGGATTTATAATATCGAAGTTACATATCGGACATTCGAGGCGACGCGAGCGTTGGAAATGCAAACGAGGCAGAACACGCTGCGTCCATTAAAAAAAATCAAATCCGAGCGGACTTTTGCTACGGCCCGTTCGCCTATTGAAAACAGTTTATCGTCTGATGGACTCGCGATACACGGTGGACTTTTTATTTTTCCACCCCGTGGACGACGGAAAACCAACGACAACGGGGAAAAAAAAAATAGAAAAATGTGTCTGGTCGCGATCTCTCCGTGAAATTATTTTTTTATTAGTCACCGATAAAATAGGGAAAAAATAGAAGGGCGCAGGCGACAGGTTTTTGGAAACATCGGGAATACGTTGCATCGTTATCGATATTGCATTTATCAGAACGGTCGCATCGAAAGCTGCAGCCCCCTTTTTAATTCGCGTCTGTGTAACATCCAGCTTCGATATTTCTCTGGTCGTGAAATTCGCGGGGAAAAAAAGGAAAAATGAAGAGATGCCGGCTGTCGCGCCTTTCGATCGCGAAACAAACCGCCAGTTATCGGAATCACATTAATCTGAACCCCCAGATTCGTATCTTTCCCTCGCGATAAATTTCTCACCGGAGAGGAAACGTATGAATCGTTTCTGAAGGGTGATCTTTGCATTTTCATCCCTTTCGTCCACAATTTTTTTCAGTGTCACAGATTAGGATTGAATTCGATACGAATGCAGATTTATGGAACTTCATTTAAGCCCTTATTTGCCAAGACACGATATATTCTAAAGGTTATTAAATGTTATGTATCTTCAATATGTTATCAGCGTTCTGTATGAATTTTGTTGGAATTGTTTGAAAATTGACTGAAATATAAATGATTTCCTGTGACTTTGTATTTGTGCATAAAATTATCTGAAGCGACTCACACTCATCAAATATAATTAAACAAATAATCCCTCCAAATTGTAAAATTTTCTTCAGTATCAATTCATATTAGAGTACAGAATTATGAAATTTCCCTTTAACGCTGAGTTTCTGCAAATTTGCAGAATTCTGTAAATTCTGTTTGAAACAGAGAAAACTGAAACTGTAACACAGAGTGCGGCCAACTTTCGTAATTCTTGAACAGAGACTAAAAGGATAATATCGGAGTTCACTGAAGTACTTAATGAGTTTGCGAGATAGAACAAATTTACCTTAATATAAAACTTTATTTTGAGAAAGTTCAGGGAATTATAGCGGGAGAATTTTAAGTTCTCTCTGAAAAATTCATGGAAATCGTGTTTCGGGGGAGGTCCTCCTGGGGTGCTCGTTAAACAAGGAGGAATCCACTCGAGACGCTCGGTGAGTAATTATTCCGGCGTTGATCGTGGAAAAATCCTGATCGCGCTGGTTTACGTGACGCGAATTCAGTGACGCAATTAGGAAATTCTCCGAAGACGATGCTCCGTTCGACGAAAACAGAAGCACGATATCGGAGGAACGTTGAAAAACGAAAACAAATTGCGCCTCCCACAAGAATCTTCCGGTTCCTTCACCTCGAACGTCACAGCGTCGCCTCGATTAATCGGATACACCGAAGACTCATTGGTCGAAATAATCTCTGATTAACATGAATAATTGTTCGACCGTTCGCACAGACGGGATTTAAATTAAAAAATGAAGTTCCAAAAGAAAAATCGCATTACAAGATTAAAGTAATAATTTCCTCAGTCTGTGTGATCGTTGATTAACATTGAAAATTATTCACTCATTCGCGTGGATGAAATTTTAATGGAAAAATCGAATGAAAGGGTTGCAGTGATGATGGAATGTTGGAAGGAGAATCAAATTAAATTAAAAAATAACAGTCGGAATTTTAGTGAAAGGGAAACATGTTTGTTGTCAAATCGAATGTTTGTTAATTGGATTCGATAATTAACTATTCGATTATCCTGGAGGAGGAAACTTTGGTACTGAAGTTGTATTAAATAATAATAATTACTAAATTGGTAACCAGGGAATCAATGCCCTCATAATCGAAACTCTGTTGTATTAACATTAATTATATGGACAAATGGATTAAATTGAAAACTTCTGATAATATCCAAGCGCTAAAGAATTAACCAGCAGATTTTTATCCCTAATTTTCTCCTACATAAATATATTAAAAATCCTGAGACATAATTTCTCACGCTTTTTCTAACTATAATTAATACAATTAATTATTATAAATTAATCGAACATATTCAAAGGTTCAGAGATGTTCAATTATTCATAGCTCGCTCCAATTGTCGGATAGTATCTGAATAAAGGTGAAAATTCGCTGGACCCACCTTATCAAGGTCGATTTCCTCCTGTGAATTCAGGTTCGGACACTTCAGTATCGAATAGTCCGTCTCGACCGAGTTGTCAGCCCGCGTGAAACCGGCGAAGATCAGTATCACTATGCACCACTTCATCGTTCACGCGAATATCTCTGAACCAAAAGACTCGAACAAAGTTCCCGATCAGCTGGTATCACCCGCGAGGATCGATCAATCGCGCGCCAGCATCGAACTATCGCACGGACCTTCAATTTTTCTTCTCAACCGGATGACAAGATCCGCACGAATCAACGCGAACGGTGTCCCATGGCGACGCCAACAACAGCCGACATGTCCGTTTTCTCCTCTAGAACGGTTTAATTGAACGGCTGGTTGCTTCCTCGAGAACTGGATGCCTCAACGCATCGCCCCAGATCGCTCGATTCTCTTCAGCATCGACTGGACCCACGAAGACGCGATTCTTTAGCCTGTGATAGACAAGGGAGCCTCTACGGTACTCTGGTGAACGAACTGTCCACTGTATTTCTGATTCAAGTCATAGAATTCGAAAGGGGAACTGGTCTCTAGCTCCTGATAGATCGAGGAGGCTATGGTAGACGAACTGTTCACTATAGTTCACTCTAATATTTAATACAACTACAATACCTAGACTATCAGGCCTGTAGCTTCTGATAAAAAGCTACTCTCGATCAAAGCCACGATTCAACGACTGTTCTATAGCTTCTGATAGATCAGACACTACGAAAGTTCACTCTGTCCTTCAGAATTAAAACACGAAACTCGTCAATGACCTCTGACGATCAAAGATACTCCCACAGGTCGTTCACTCTGTTCATTCCTGGCCGCACAAAAATGCACCGTACATTCTCGATCGGTGCTATCAATCGATACTCATCGATCACGAAGAAATTATTGTAATCGATCTTCCGTGGTCCGCGACCTTGAACCGTCTCGACGATCCAGAGATTTTTCGGTCGGACACTCGTTTGCAGAGGGCAGCGAGTTTTTGGAGATCACTGGGTGGAGGACACTGATGGATCGCGCGGTCGATACGGCAGGAGAGACGAGACGAGGATCGAGGGTTGTTTTGGGGTTGGTGTTACGGGGATGCGCACGCGGCGAAGTCGGAGGGCACTCTGACGCTGCCAGTATGCTCCAGGCTCGCTGGCTCGCGACGACTCGTCATGGTAGAGGGGAGAACATAAGAATAGAGCTACACGAGGGGATCCAGGTTTAGAGAAGGGATCGAAACAAAGAGTGGGAGTATATCTGTGGTCAAGCAATTTTTGGAGAAACTGCTGGTACCATCTGAATTTTTTGCTACGGTGGAACTTCGATTAACCGATACGCCGATCATACGTGAAGCTGGAGGTCCATAATGAGATATTTCATGAGTAGACTGTAAATGTACAATTTTAGACTTCCATATTTCCTATGTTAATGCAGATAAACGAATGCAACTTTAACAAGACTGCATTTGCTCCTCGAAATGTTCAAACTATATAACTTTTCTTTTGCCAAGTTGTTAAATGTCCATCATTTATCAACGTGGATATATTAAATTGCATAAACATCCGCAGTCTGTTCATGAGATTTACATGTACAGGAGGACCTCGATTATCCGAATTAGTAACAACTTGACTCACATTGTTACTATGTTCCGCATAAAAATGATAATTTTATTTCAGAATATGATATGTATAGTGTCATAAAATAAAGTACACAATGTCATTAATAATAATTTTACTTTGTAACTGACATAAGACGATCGATTCTGGGTACTCAATGTTCGGATAATCGAGGTTCTACTGTATATGTTTACATTTATTTATTGCTGAGATTTTTGTTGCACGAGAGGAAAATATCGTGAAATACCTCTTCGTGGATCTCAACTTTTGGTTGATCATCCCACGTCAGCTGCAAGCTCAAATTCTCATTAACGATGCTGTGTTCTTAATTATGCAACACTCTGTATTTTACATTCTGAAATCAATTATTTTTGTTGTGAAACATAGTTACAACGTGATCCATCCTGTTACTAATTAGTAGACTGCGCTCCCATCTAAATTTTTTGGTATGGTAGCGCCTTGATTATTCGAACACTGGTCAGCTGCAAGCTGAAATTCTCGTTAATGACGCTGTGTTCTTAACACTCTGACTGCCACGTCACCCGCATACGGGTGACACTTTGATTAAATCATTACTTCTTTGGTCATGTGTAGCATTAATGAGTGTATCCAAAGAGTCTAATAGAACCAAAAGACGAATTATGGAATTTGCTAATATTATTGATTAAAAAGCATATTAGTGCGGGTTATGTAGAAAGTTCTAATTTTCAGCTAATGCAGAGTGGCAGACAGAGCGTTAATTCTGTACCACTGCGTGTTCCATTCTGAAATCAGTTATTATTGTCTGAAACATAGTTACAATGTGATTCATCCTGTTGCTAATTAGTAGACTGCGGATCTTCATGCGATTTAATATACCCAAGTTCACTAAGAATATACTTTCAAACATTTCAACCCCAAAATATAGTTCTACCATAGTTGCTACTCATCAGCTACATGGAAATAAAAAATATTGGAGTCTAAAAATTTATATTTGCATAAAAATCGCCAGTCCACTAATTACCGTACTTATATTCAGTGTCTGTAAATTATTTGATGCTTCTAAAATTGAAATGTTTCTATAATTTTATATGTTATCAGAGGAATTATGCTCGAATTTTCATGATATGTTCGAGGTTATATTCAAGCCTCTTGTTAGCGTAATTAGAGCATCTGGATCAGCGGGCTGATGCGGGCTGCTGGTTTCGACGCCGCTTATAAACTTCGAATTTTCAAAATACAGTAACAATTAGTAATTTCTGCATTCAGTCACGAATAATACCAACGAAATGATAGAAAATCTGGAGGAAGGAAATTTCAGAAAGTCAAGTTTTCAATCATTTCAACCGACATGGTTAGACGTTCAGACTCTACCATAAGGTCGTAAGTCGCCTGGAAAAGTTTTTAGCATGATCTTCTCTGACACGGCAGCAAGCGTTCTAAAAAGAAATAGAGTCACCGGCGGCAGAGAATTCGAGAAACGAAGAAACTATAGCGGTCCCCTGGTCTGAATGAGTTTTCAATTCCACCGAATTCGATGTTCCATTCGAACAAAAATCTTTCGCTATCATTTTATTCCACCTCCGCTGGTAAAATTTACAAATTGTTCAAGGAAATACAGAAGCACGATCGAATAAAAGTCGTGGGTGAAATTTCACCGGTTAAATTGAAATATAATTGCATGAAAGAAGTCGATTAATCCTGTTTCAAACTCTCCTTTGATTCGGATCGCCTCTGACCTCAGTTACCTCTAATTAATAAAGTTTCAATGTGCTCGCAAACATCTCTCGAACGTGATCTCTCGGTTATCAACGTACTGCGTTATAGTATTTTTCGAAATAAACTCTCACTCTTTTTCAAGGGCATTCGAATACCTAAATTACAAAAACTTTTCCATATTGTCACTGTGCAAAAAGTTTGCAGCAGAAAAATTCAAAATAATTCCAGTATCTCCGCTGTCCTAGACAGGGCAGAAAAACTGAGATTTAGCTTACGAGATGATTGAAAAAATGTCTAAATTGAAAGACGTCTTCGGATGAAACTCTCGCGTAAACAAACAGACAAAGAAGAACAGAGAACGATGAGATGGAAAGCAGAGGATGGAGGATTGATCGAGCTGAATGGAGAGGGAGACAAAAGAAACGCATCGGCCCAATGAAAACTTAATTCGTCCATTCAATTCGCCTGATGATTCGACTTACGGGTTGATCAACGTCGGGTGACACACTCTACAGACATTTTATCGACGCTGGATTCTGTGAAACGATACAACAGCAAGCGAAAATAGAATTGATGTGATTAATCGACTCCAACGAAATTAAATGCAGCCTTGCTCGATGAAAATGTTTATTCTGAAATTTTCATATGAAAATCTTGTCGAATGAATTGCAATAACAAGTTAATTAAACGTTGGGTTCGATAAACAGCTGGATGAAGATTTTTAAAAACTATACTGCAGTATTATACACGGTTCTTAATACAAAATAAACAAATTGTAAATTAAATCCAAATTAAATACAGAGTTGGTAACAATTAAAACCGACGGAGGTATAAATTAAACGAAAATAATTTGTTTAGGATCTTGCGTGATGGTTTAAAAAAAATTACTCGACGTTTAACAATGTTTCTGCTTTTACATTATTTTCTCCTTTTCACAGAAAAATTAACAGTTATTATAAAAACATTGAAAAACGTTAGGAATCCCTTAGCGGTTCAAATTATTTAATTTTTATTCTGGAGGAAATTAATTAATTTTTTTCCAGACGTTAATGAAATTATACAACAAAGTAGGCGAACGTATCCGTACATATCGCGAAAATGTTGTATAATTGAGAGTAGAAGAGGTTGCAAACGGGGGCGGAATTTAATTTCCACGGAGCTCAACGTTTTTTCCTCTGATCGAGCACGGCCGCATAATTATCGCAAGCGGGTGAAGTTCGATAAATTCCGGCGAATTTCCGTGGCCACAAATTGTACAATTTACGCAAGCAACCTGCGCGAGAAGTTTCTTGTCGGATTGTATCGCAATAACGAGAGAGTTCTGCCACGAATCTCGAAAATTATGGACCCCCTGGGAGCTATCGAAACGACTCAAAATTAAACGAAAATATTTGTCAAGTCTCTCGTGACGATTAACGTTGAATAAAAAATTGAATAATAACGACTAGGATTTTCAGGGTCGACGAGAATTAATTGAAAGAATACATCAGCAATAGGGTAACCGTAACAGAAATTGCAGATGGAAGAAAATCGTGCTGACATTTTCAAATAGGGTTGGAAAAACAATTGTTTAATATTTTGGAATAGTTTGCACGGTGAAAAATATTTATTTTGAACTCTAACCAACGGAGAATCGATTTCAAAGAAAGCTGAGAGTCATTCGTTACCGAAATCGTTCGAAATCTGAATAAAGACGAATCTCCTCTTTAATACTATATCCATTTAAGTTTGATATTGATTATTATGCTTACATAAGTGTCTTTAAATGATCAGCGGGTATCGACACGATAGAAGATAGCGATACGAAGGGGCGAAACGTGGAAAACGAAAGTTATAAACATTTGAAAGAACGGTGAATTGATTTTCCGGGCGATCTGCTTCATCGAAGCACGGAGATCCCGGGAAATTCGTGAAAATTCCGAGCGGGAGATTCGCGAACGTGAAAAAAGGCAAACCCTGATATTTACAATAGAACTATAGAAAACATTCAATATTTTTACTAGCGTTGGATTTTCTGTTGCGCGAATAAATCGAAGGATTATAACACAGCGAGGAGAAAAATAATTTAAAAAATAAATTAACACTGTCACGAAGTTTCCTGATAAGTCGCAATAAAATGTATAATAAACAAGATCAAATGTAACAAATAAACTCAAAAAATATTTCTCACAAGTCACCAAAAGTCACAGTCTTCTCACTAAGACACTTTCGAGTACCACTCCGCTGTCCACCGGGTGTGCTCGCACTTTTTATCACTAACGTGCATCGGTGATGCTGCGAGGGTGGTCGTAGAAACGTAAGAATGGTAAAGAAGAGAATTCAAAGCACCAACACTGGTCATAAATAATAAATTTTAAAGTGATAACAAAATAAACCTTGAAACCGTAAGAAGCTGTCAGATAAAATCACGTGTGACGTCAAGATGTTTGCAAAACGTTCACTATTTTTACAAATATGGGTATATATATCCATAGATATTTATATCCGTTGCACGAATAAACAGGAAGAGTATCAACACACCGACGAAAGAAGTACTTTAAAAAATAAATTAACACTCACGCGAGGTGTCACAATAAAATGTATAATAAACACGATAAAATCCAACAGATAAACATAAAAAAAAATTTCTCACAAGTCACTAAAAATCACAGTCTTCTCACTAAAACACTTTCGAGCACTGCTCTATTATCCACCGGGTGTACCCACACTATTTATCACTAACGTACATTGGTGATGCCCGCGGGGGTGGTTGAAAAAACAGTTGGAGCGATAAATAACAATTCGACGCACGCACGTTAGACAGTCAATTTTGAACTGGTAAGAAAATATGCTTAGTAGCTGCTAGCTGTCAGGTGTAGTCAAGCGTGACACCGAAGTGCGCACCGCGTTGCGCGTCAGCTGAGCGCCTCGCGGGGCCTCACTCGACTTCGGACCGCGCTACCGATAACATCGTTTGACAGCTCGCGGTTAACCTATCACGTTTTCGCGTTTAATCGACTTCTAAACCATTTCTAATCAATATTCATCGCGTTTAATATTCACTCCTGCTCTCACTTAACATTCATTCAGTATAATTTATTATTAATTAATATTTGTTTATTGTTAATCAATTAAAGTTTTCGGGACTTAACCCAACGGCTTTCGTGACCTTACCCGGTGTACATAATCGACTTCTTCGTTTATTATACATGGTGTTTCGATCCGTTTAAACAATTTTGGGATTTATTTAAACAATTATTTTAATTTTTAATAATACTTCGATTTTAATTACTTTTCATTTATTCGATATTTTGAGATTTGACCCAACGGTTTTCGTGACTTTACCCGGTACACGTATTCGACTTTTTCGTTTACATACGTCGTCTTCGGATACATTTAAACAATTTTGGGATTAATTTAATTAATTATTTTAATTTTTAATAATTTTCCGATTTTAATTATTTTTCATTTATGCGGTACTTTGAGATTTGACTTACCGGTTTTCGTGACCTTACCCCGTATACTCACACGACTTTTTCGTTTACATACGTGTTCTTCCGGTACATTTAAACAATTTCGGGATCAATTTAAATAATTATTTTAATTTTTAATAATTTTCCGATTTTAATTATTTTTCATTTATGCGGTACTTGAGATTTGACCTACCGGTTTTCGTGACCTTACCCCGTATACTCATTCGAATTCTTCGTTTACATACGTGTTCTTCCGGTACATTTAAACAATTTCGGGATCAATTTAAATAATTATTTTAATTTTTAATAATTTTCCGGTTTTAATTATTTTTCATTAATTCGATACATCGAAACCTGATCCAGTACTAAGATTAAACAAGATTAGTTGTATTTAACTACTGATATTTTAAATCGTTTAATCTATTATTTATATTAACGATAAATTGGAACAACTTACAATTTGCTGCAACGTGATCGCGATTAATAACATTCCAATTACACTTAAATAACATACCGTCTTCCTGAAGCTTTCGCAATTCCAATCATAACATTTTTTCTATGCAAGTTTTTATAAATACAAAAACCCGTTGTTAAACCATTTAAGAAATAGTACTACTCGATTAACTCTGATTATTGCAAGGAGATTTGAAAATTTATGGATCGATTCATAGTTCTAGCATCGATAAAACGAATGTAACTATACTAGCAACTATAATAACGAAAATCATCACTGTGATATTTTTCAGCATTTTCCATCGATACTTATCATTCTATTTTAATGACATTAATTATCATGGCATTGGTTAACAATGCAATATTTATTTCTTCAAAGAAAAGCAGTATTTCTTTAACAGACACTCGGTAAAAAAAAGATTAATGAGAAAACAATGTGTGTTTTTATTTTATCCTTCCCCTCTGTCTAATCATTTCTTCCAGACAATTTGTGATCGCGCGCAATGCGATCGTAGAGTCAGTGTTTGCCTCGTAAAAAGTGTCAGTCTTCTTCTTGTGAGCGAACTGGCTCCAATTTTCATACCATGTTCAATTCACGTGATAGTAGAGTCACTTTGTTCGTCGATCATCACATTCGGTCGCGATTAGTCTTTTATTTTTATTTTTTTTATTGCTCAAAATCGCTCGCGAAATTAGAGTCAGTGTCCCACTGAAGAGGAACATCGGACGATCTTCCAAAGTCAGCACTGTAAGCATCAAAATCATAGAAACTTTAAACAAATGACAAGTATTGTATCCACTGCTCAACTATAAATTGTTTGCTCCTTTTCTGTCCAGAACGACCTGCGACCTTCGACCTACTGTTCACCACCCTAATGGCTGAGAGGATGATGGGCTTCGGGCATACTTCAATGTAGGGGAATGTAAGTATCAATATAACTGCACTGCTCAAAATAATCAGAGGATCGAGTACTGAAATAGTTCATTCTTCATTAGAGTGTAAGCCTTCTAAATACGGTTGTGAGTCAGACATTTAGTATTTTGTTCGTTGCTGATATTTGGCAGATAACGAAAAATGATTAAAAATAATGAACCTCTGATTGTTTTGAATAGTATGTCTGTTGAAAGTCATTGAAATTACAGTCGAACAAGTCGTAATGTTTTCTGCTCCTTTTCTGTTCCAGGACTACCATCCAGACATCCCGATGACTTCGTCGGCACGGTAGTCATTTCTTCTACCGGTGAGTCGCATGATTGTTTTTTTATTCCTCCGTTCTCCATCATGTCGCAGGACGAAAGGTCCGAAACGGCACGGAGATCGGTTGTATAGTAGTTTTGTTTTTGGCGAGCACAGTGACCTCGGGTATGATCTTAGATCGTACTCGTGGTAGTAACCTTCATTTATTAGAGTCAGGTCAGGGTCTTCTTGTACGTCGCGTTTTCACTTTAAATTTATGAAATGAATGAGAAATGATAGAATTCGAAAGTTTCTATAATTTCTATTAATTGTCGAATATTTTTATTCGATGATAATGAATGATATTTCATGGAGAAGTCGAACACCCCCCGACTTCATTCTTTTCACTTTTGCTATTAGTTTGAAATTAATATGATTCAATTATATCGATGATGACGACAGCACTGTCCAATTTTTCGCGAGAGTATAGTCATTTGTTTTTTCGAGTTGCAATGTTAAAATATACGTACAAGAAGGACGCTTCGCGACGGGAAGATTTCGATATCAAAGTATCAAGCTTGAATACTATGTTCAATTATTCAAAATGTACTTTGATGGAGGAATCGACCGAGGAGTTCCAAATATTAGAGTCACTTTTCTTTAATATTCGAGTCACTTTTCTTTAATATTCGAGTCACTTTGCTAAATATTAGAGTCATTTTTCTCTCAGTAAATTATTTCTTAAAGTTTCAAAGTCGAGTCTTTTGCTTAAAGAATCTTAGTCCGCTTAGATAAATCAGCCACTAATAATCGTTTTTAGATCAGGATTTTCAGGTATATATTTCCGTGTTCGTTGCCTGATCCCACTCACGTGCCCAGGTGCTACTTGGGTGGGTGAAGGCAATGGGCACGATGACATGTGTTTAATCAAATTTTTCAGCGGCTGGCAATGCGTAGCGTATCGTGCACGACGTAAGTCTCACATGTGTGAGTGTTGTGTGGTTAGGCTGTGAGATTTGCGTCGGTTTTCACTTTTTCATTATTATTCAATTTCATTATTCTTCATTACCGTTCAATTTTACTTATTATTGATCAATCTATAAACCCCTCAAGTATATTCATAAATAAAACACAATAACTTCGATTAAAATATTCCAAGTCATGATACCACGTAAGCGCCATGCACTTGCCTTTTTCACTTTCTATCGAAGCTTTGCAAAAATGATACGAATTTCTTGAACGCAATGATCGCTCACGCTTGCCAGCCGATTTCAGGAAATGGTACGTACCTTTCTTAGAGTGTGAATGATTGTGATGAAGCTCGGGTGTCGGAGACGTCCCGCGGGACGTTCTCCCTAGGGTTAGGCTTGTTGCACCCGGGCGGTATGTGAGAGTTTCGTGGAGCGATTGTGTTGGTGCGATTGAGTCTTTGCCTTTTTTAAATATAGGGTTAGGTAGGTAGGTAGCTTGCTTCTCGGTGTGCGTGATTAGATGTAAGTAGGTAGGGCCAGGGCAGGTTATCACATTCTCTCTCTCTCTCCCGCGTTAACTGTTGAATTGTTCGCGTGATAAACCTGCACCTGAGATGTTAGGGAAGTGTTCATGATGAATCTGTCGCGAGTCGATGATGCTTCGGCATCTTCGAGTCGCTCAGATTTGAACGTGAACTCTTCGAAGCTAGCTTTAAGTCGCGTACGCGGTCGGAAGGTCAGGTTCGAAACGCTCGTTCCGTGCACGAGATGCTTTTGCACGTGGAAGGTTCAGTGGTTCTGTGCCTACCCAGAATCGCTGATCCGACCACAAAGCATCTCTTCAGACCCGCGAGTTCCATTTTCGATCAGGTTTCAGGTTTCAGGGGGCAGGAGCCCGAAGAACGAAGAGGCTAAGAGCCGAAGAGTCCCGGCAAACTGCCATCAAGAGGGAAACTACCAATGGCCGTGCATCCTTGAGTGCGCCTGCTGCACTCAACGATGCATAGTCATTTTTTGGTTACTACTTTGTCACTGTGCTCGCCCGTAGTTGTAGCAGTAGTAGTAGTAGTTTGTTTCTGGCCACTTGCTGGCCCATCACCCAGTACCTTGGGCAAATCGCGTTTTGAATCAGCGTTGCGAAAAGTTTGATCGCGTTTGAGTTAGCGTTGCGACGAAATAAAGATCGCGTTGCTTTGCTTTGCAAATGAAAATGTTACGTAACGTTAGCTGTAGAGTTGCGAAAAATACAGATCGCGTTTGTCTTAGAGTTGCGATGAAATAATGAACGTGTTTGAATTAGAGTTGCGAATAAAATTACTCGCGTTTGATCTAGCGTTGCGAGAAATATAGATCGCGTTTGTTTTGCTTCTTTCAAGTTTCTTTTATTGTTATAGTGTTGCGATACCGATGATACGCGTTTCTTTCAATTACTTCTTCAATAAGAGTAAATTAGAATTTTATTAGAGTTGCGTCAATGATCAATCGCGTTGTTCTTTTAATTTCTATAAATTAATTAATTGAGACTTCCTAAAGTAGTGCTGCGATACAGAATGACCGCGTTTGAATTAGAGTTGCGTAGAATGAAATGCCCAGATATTTTTACTGGGACCTGCTGGACCATGCTGCAACCAAAATGGTTGCCTTTTTATTGTCCTCGCAGCCAAAATGGCTGCCTTTTCGCAGTCTGATATGACTGCGTGATTTCCCTTAAAGTTAGTGTTGCGAACTACTAAGCACAAAAGTGCTCGCGTTTGCTTTTCAATGTTTCAAGTTTCATTTATTTTTGCCTAAAGATTTTCAGATTTGTTAATTAGTGTTGCGATATTGATGATACGTGTCTCTTCCAGTTAAATTTTCATTACAGTAAATTAAAATTTTATTAGAGTTTCGTCAATGATTGATCGCGTTTTTCTTTCATTTTCTATAAATTAATTGATTGAGATTTTCTAATGTAGTGTTGCGATATTGAATGATCGCGTTTGAATTAGTGTTGCGTACGGTGACATGCCCAATTTTTTATTGGGACCTCCAGGACCATACTGCAGTCAAAATGACTGCATTTTGTCGCAGTCTGATATGACTGCTTTTTGGCAGTCTGATGTGACTGCTTTTTTGGCAGTTTGATATGACTGCTTTTTTGGCAGTTTGATATGACTGCATTTTGTCGCAGTCTGTCATGACTGCGCGATTCTTCTTAAAGTTAGTGTTGCGTCCAATGAAGCACAAAAGTGCCCGCGTTTGCTTTTTAATTAGAGTCGCGTCTGATTATTTGAGCAGCTCTTTTTGGCTGTTCTCGGGTGATTATCTATTAAATAAATTAGTGTTGCGAAATAAATATTCCACTCTCGCGTAGTTTGCATTTTAATGAGTGGACTAAGCGCCCTTCTGGCTATTGATTCTTTTTCAATCAGCCCTTTTCAGGGCTGATATTTATTTTTGATATATTTTCATGTATTTTCCCGAGTGTCTGTTAACAGAAATACTGCTAAAAATTTTCTGTTTGACGCGAAATTTAATTTGCAATAATCATTTTCATATGTTTCAGACTTTTAATTGACTTGAACGATTAATTACATTTTTATTCGAGACGATTAAAAATTGTGATGGATTTCGTTATTAAAGTTGCACAGTTTCCCGGGAGATACTTCAATCGCGATATTTATAAATTTGCGAAAGCTCGATACACGTTAGGGTAGTAGATATTTTTCATAAATTTTCAAAACTACTTCGCATAAATCTGAGTTACCTCGCGATATTTAATTTTTCAATTACGATGAAACGCGAAGAATTTGCATAAAAATTACACGTGAATGGAATCGCGAAGTTACTTGATGACGGAATAATATAGTTTTCTTACATAAACGACATCGCTCATTGTTGCTAAAAATTAGTGTATAATGCAGCTAAATGTAATTATTTCAATTTTTCGATGTATCTGTTTACATATGAAGAATTTCTTTTACGACATTCTATTAAATCTTCAACTCTTTTCTTTTTTGGTCTTAGTACCGCGATCAAATTAAATTCCTTAATCGATCGATAATTAACATTCCCTTAAAATTCTATTTAATACATCGGTTCGACGTATCAATTTTACGCGACTAATAAATATAGTTTACTAATGAGATGAGTAAAGTTTCTGTTACAGATTTCAGAAGGATTATTTTGTGGAAAATTTTGGTTCTCGAGGTAACAGATATAAGTTTAAGATGTTTCTTAATGAAGTACCTATTTAAATTACACTAAATCTTTGTCAGATCATGTTTCAGGAATCATCGTGGGACCAATTACACGGTATAATTAGAGTAAATGTTTCCTTAGATTCATGAGAGTTTTTAAATAATCAAACTAATCGACTTAGAAAGTGTTTCAGGGATCATCGTAGGAACAAGGAACTGAAGAAAGAAGAACTCCAAGAAGAGTCGTAATATATTTTAAATAACTGGACTAATCGATATAGCAAGTGTTTCAGGGATCATCGTAGGAACAAGGAAGTGAAGAAAGAAGAACTCCAAGAAGAGTCGTAATATATTTTAAATAACTGAACTAATCGATATAGCGAGTGTTTCAGGGATCATCGTAGGAACAAGGAACTGAAGAAAGAAGGACTCCAAGAAGAGTTGTAAGGTATTTTAAATAACTGAACTAATCGATATAGCGAGTGTTTCAGGGATCATCGTAGGAACAAGGAACTGAAGAAAGAAGGACTCCAAGAAGAGTCGTAATATATTTTAAATAACTGGACTAATCGATATAGCAAGTGTTTCAGGGATCATCGTAGGAACAAGGAAGTGAAGAAAGAAGAACTCCAAGAAGAGTCGTAATATATTTTAAATAACTGAACTAATCGATATAGCGAGTGTTTCAGGGATCATCGTAGGAACAAGGAACTGAAGAAAGAAGGACTCCAAGAAGAGTTGTAAGGTATTTTAAATAACTGAACTAATCGATATAGCGAGTCTTTCAGGGATCATCGTAGGAACAAGGAACTGAAGAAAGAAGGACTCCAAGAAGAGTCGTAATATATTTTAAATAACTGGACTAATCGATATAGCGAGTGTTTCAGGGATCATCGTAGAAACAAGGAAGTGAAGAAAGAAGACCTCCAAGAAGAGTCGTAATATATTTTAAATAACTGAACTAATCGATATAGCGAGTCTTTCAGGGATCATCGTAGGAACAAGGAACTGAAGAAAGAAGGACTCCAAGAAGAGTCGTAATATATTTTAAATAACTGGACTAATCGATATAGCAAGTGTTTCAGGGATCATCGTAGGAACAAGGAAGTGAAGAAAGAAGAACTCCAAGAAGAGTCGTAATATATTTTAAATAACTGAACTAATCGATATAGCGAGTGTTTCAGGGATCATCGTAGAAACAAGGAAGTGAAGAAAGAAGACCTCCAAGAAGAGTCGTAATATATTTTAAATAACTGAACTAATCGATATAGCGAGTGTTTCAGGGATCATCGTAGGAACAAGGAACTGAAGAAAGAAGGACTCCAAGAAGAGTTGTAAGGTATTTTAAATAACTGAACTAATCGATATAGCGAGTGTTTCAGGGATCATCGTAGGAACAAGGAACTGAAGAAAGAAGGACTCCAAGAAGAGTCGTAATATATTTTAAATAACTGGACTAATCGATATAGCAAGTGTTTCAGGGATCATCGTAGGAACAAGGAAGTGAAGAAAGAAGAACTCCAAGAAGAGTCGTAATATATTTTAAATAACTGAACTAATCGATATAGCGAGTGTTTCAGGGATCATCGTAGGAACAAGGAACTGAAGAAAGAAGGACTCCAAGAAGAGTTGTAAGGTATTTTAAATAACTGAACTAATCGATATAGCGAGTCTTTCAGGGATCATCGTAGGAACAAGGAACTGAAGAAAGAAGGACTCCAAGAAGAGTCGTAATATATTTTAAATAACTGGACTAATCGATATAGCAAGTGTTTCAGGGATCATCGTAGGAACAAGGAAGTGAAGAAAGAAGAACTCCAAGAAGAGTCGTAATATATTTTAAATAACTGAACTAATCGATATAGCGAGTGTTTCAGGGATCATCGTAGGAACAAGGAACTGAAGAAAGAAGGACTCCCAGAAGAGTTGTAAGGTATTTTAAATAACTGAACTAATCGATATAGCGAGTGTTTCAGGGATCATCGTAGGAACAAGGAACTGAAGAAAGAAGGACTCCAAGAAGAGTTGTAAGGTATTTTAAATAACTGAACTAATCGATATAGCGAGTCTTTCAGGGATCATCGTAGGAACAAGGAAGTGAAGAAAGAAGACCTCCAAGAAGAGTCGTAATATATTTTAAATAACTGGACTAATCGATATAGCGAGTGTTTCAGGGATCATCGTAGAAACAAGGAAGTGAAGAAAGAAGACCTCCAAGAAGAGTCGTAATATATTTTAAATAACTGAACTAATCGATATAGCGAGTCTTTCAGGGATCATCGTAGGAACAAGGAACTGAAGAAAGAAGGACTCCAAGAAGAGTCGTAATATATTTTAAATAACTGGACTAATCGATATAGCAAGTGTTTCAGGGATCATCGTAGGAACAAGGAAGTGAAGAAAGAAGAACTCCAAGAAGAGTCGTAATATATTTTAAATAACTGAACTAATCGATATAGCGAGTGTTTCAGGGATCATCGTAGAAACAAGGAAGTGAAGAAAGAAGACCTCCAAGAAGAGTCGTAATATATTTTAAATAACTGAACTAATCGATATAGCGAGTGTTTCAGGGATCATCGTAGGAACAAGGAACTGAAGAAAGAAGGACTCCAAGAAGAGTTGTAAGGTATTTTAAATAACTGAACTAATCGATATAGCGAGTGTTTCAGGGATCATCGTAGGAACAAGGAACTGAAGAAAGAAGGACTCCAAGAAGAGTCGTAATATATTTTAAATAACTGGACTAATCGATATAGCAAGTGTTTCAGGGATCATCGTAGGAACAAGGAAGTGAAGAAAGAAGAACTCCAAGAAGAGTCGTAATATATTTTAAATAACTGAACTAATCGATATAGCGAGTGTTTCAGGGATCATCGTAGGAACAAGGAACTGAAGAAAGAAGGACTCCAAGAAGAGTTGTAAGGTATTTTAAATAACTGAACTAATCGATATAGCGAGTCTTTCAGGGATCATCGTAGGAACAAGGAACTGAAGAAAGAAGGACTCCAAGAAGAGTCGTAATATATTTTAAATAACTGGACTAATCGATATAGCAAGTGTTTCAGGGATCATCGTAGGAACAAGGAAGTGAAGAAAGAAGAACTCCAAGAAGAGTCGTAATATATTTTAAATAACTGAACTAATCGATATAGCGAGTGTTTCAGGGATCATCGTAGGAACAAGGAACTGAAGAAAGAAGGACTCCAAGAAGAGTTGTAAGGTATTTTAAATAACTGAACTAATCGATATAGCGAGTCTTTCAGGGATCATCGTAGGAACAAGGAACTGAAGAAAGAAGGACTCCAAGAAGAGTCGTAATATATTTTAAATAACTGGACTAATCGATATAGCGAGTGTTTCAGGGATCATCGTAGAAACAAGGAAGTGAAGAAAGAAGACCTCCAAGAAGAGTCGTAATATATTTTAAATAACTGAACTAATCGATATAGCGAGTCTTTCAGGGATCATCGTAGGAACAAGGAACTGAAGAAAGAAGGACTCCAAGAAGAGTCGTAATATATTTTAAATAACTGAACTAATCGATATAGCAAGTGTTTCAGGGATCATCGTAGGAACAAGGAAGTGAAGAAAGAAGAACTCCAAGAAGAGTCGTAATATATTTTAAATAACTGAACTAATCGATATAGCGAGTGTTTCAGGGATCATCGTAGAAACAAGGAAGTGAAGAAAGAAGACCTCCAAGAAGAGTCGTAATATATTTTAAATAACTGAACTAATCGATATAGCGAGTCTTTCAGGGATCATCGTAGGAACAAGGAACTGAAGAAAGAAGGACTCCAAGAAGAGTCGTAATATATTTTAAATAACTGGACTAATCGATATAGCGAGTGTTTCAGGGATCATCGTAGGAACAAGGAACTGAAGAAAGAAGGACTCCAAGAAGAGTCGTAATATATTTTAAATAACTGAACTAATCGATATAGCGAGTGTTTCAGGGATCATCGTAGGAACAAGGAACTGAAGAAAGAAGGACTCCAAGAAGAGTTGTAAGGTATTTTAAATAACTGAACTAATCGATATAGCGAGTGTTTCAGGGATCATCGTAGGAACAAGGAACTGAAGAAAGAAGGACTCCAAGAAGAGTCGTAATATATTTTAAATAACTGGACTAATCGATATAGCAAGTGTTTCAGGGATCATCGTAGGAACAAGGAAGTGAAGAAAGAAGAACTCCAAGAAGAGTCGTAATATATTTTAAATAACTGAACTAATCGATATAGCGAGTGTTTCAGGGATCATCGTAGGAACAAGGAACTGAAGAAAGAAGGACTCCAAGAAGAGTTGTAAGGTATTTTAAATAACTGAACTAATCGATATAGCGAGTCTTTCAGGGATCATCGTAGGAACAAGGAACTGAAGAAAGAAGGACTCCAAGAAGAGTCGTAATATATTTTAAATAACTGGACTAATCGATATAGCAAGTGTTTCAGGGATCATCGTAGGAACAAGGAAGTGAAGAAAGAAGAACTCCAAGAAGAGTCGTAATATATTTTAAATAACTGAACTAATCGATATAGCGAGTGTTTCAGGGATCATCGTAGAAACAAGGAAGTGAAGAAAGAAGACCTCCAAGAAGAGTCGTAATATATTTTAAATAACTGAACTAATCGATATAGCGAGTCTTTCAGGGATCATCGTAGGAACAAGGAACTGAAGAAAGAAGGACTCCAAGAAGAGTCGTAATATATTTTAAATAACTGGACTAATCGATATAGCAAGTGTTTCAGGGATCATCGTAGGAACAAGGAAGTGAAGAAAGAAGAACTCCAAGAAGAGTCGTAATATATTTTAAATAACTGAACTAATCGATATAGCGAGTGTTTCAGGGATCATCGTAGGAACAAGGAACTGAAGAAAGAAGGACTCCAAGAAGAGTTGTAAGGTATTTTAAATAACTGAACTAATCGAGATAGAGAATGTTTCAGGAAGCATCGTAGAAGAAGAATAGAAGATAAGAAGACACATTAGAAATAAGTGAAATTTTCCCCAAATGTTCTTAGATATATTGCTAGGTAGGGTCTCAGATTTTTACTTTAAAATTAAAAAATCTGAACAAAGAAAGAGTCATACCCTCCCACGATTACTTAGATATATATGTTAGGCAGGCTTCTAAGACCAAACTAAAAGACCTGAACATTTGAGAAATGTTCGTCCCTGTTCTTTAGTTGCACATGATAGGTAGGGCTTTAAGTTAAGTTAAACCGAAAAGACGTGAACATGTAAAAAATCATGTTCGTCCCCTTCTTTACTCATACTGTTAGGCAGGGCGTCAGGTTTTTAATCAATGCAAAGATTCTTTGAAAAATCATCACGGAATATCGTTAATGAAGAGAGAAGAAAAATGAAAACATTTAAATTTTATTCCCATCCAAATATTCCTTAGATACGTTGTTAGGTAGGGTCTCAGATTTTTATTTTGAAATTAGAAAATCTGAACAAAGACTCACACCCTCCCACGATTATTTAGATATATCTGTCAGGCAGGCATTTAGATTTATAAGATAAAACGAAAATATGTGAACATTTGAGAAATGTTCGTCCCCGTTCTTTAGTTAGATACGATAGGTAGGGCTTTAAGTTAAGTTAAAACGAAAAGACTTGAACATGTCAAAAAACATGTTCGTCCCCTTCGTTACTTACACTGTTAGGCAGGGTGTCAGGCTTTTAATCAATAGAAAGACTGTTCGTTTCAGAAATCATCACGGAAGATCTTCAACGAAGAGAGAAGAAAAATGATAAAATATTTAAATTTTATCTGCACCCAGATATTTCGTAGATATACTCTTAGGTAGGAATTCAGATTTATAATCTGAATTTTAAAAATCTGAAGTGCATATTTCAATTAGAAATGCACATGGTCCCATGATTTTTAGTCAAGCACATGGTTAGGTAGGCTAATTGATAAATTAGATAAACATGTTGTTAGGTAGGGTATCTTATTTTCAATCATGCAAAAATTGCTTCTTTCAGAAAGCATCGTGGGATTTTTGAAGATCAGAAACGCAGAAAAGAAGAAAAGTTATATATAAGTCGAAATAATATTTATCCGAATTTCACTTATTGTTAGATATATGGTTAGGTAGGAAATCAGATTTTTAATATTAAATTAAAGAATCTGAAGAATTAGAACTTCACGTTCTTCCAAGATTTTCTTAGACAAACTGTTAGGTAGGTTTAGCCAATCATGATAGGCAGGATATTAATTACTTGTTATCTATAAGAATCATATTTTACTTCTCCTGCTCCGTAATTCTGAATTATATGCAGGGTATTTTTTCAGGAACCTTAGAAAATAAGTAAATCTAGATGATAAGTCACTATTGTATTAACATTATATAATTTGTTACATTGTAAATAATATTGTGCTTAATTTAGTCCGGATAGGTTAGTAAAGAAACACCTTTTGCTGCATATTTACAAATCAGTCCATAATCGAACGATTTGTAAATCTGTGGCAACAGGCTGGTACGTTAAAAAAATAAATGAAATTTCTTAAAAACGGAGGGTGGTTGGGTCGCGGATAGGGTGGGTCTCCGATCGTAGCAACCTCCACGTGGTGAGACCCGGGCAATCGATAATATTTATAGTATAAATTAGTGAATACTTCAATTCTCTGACAATTTAAACTGTCTACGGAATAATTTATTCATAATTTATACCATAAATAATATCGAGCTAATGGCTACGAAACTTTATCAGATAGCTTCCAAAAATTCCACTAATACATTTTGATGCCAATAACCTATGTTACGCAGAATTTCATGCCGAACACGCTGGTGTTTGTTAGAATTGCGTATCTCTTTTCGTTTCGCCAAAAACTCAAGACTTTTGAAGTGCTGCGTCAGACCACTCTGGCTGGCCGATCGAGATATATCGATTAGGAATTTCTAGCTCGGAGTCCAGTGATTCAAAATTGATGAGGCTCACCTATCTTACGCAGAATTTCATGCCGAACACGCTGGTGTTTGTTAAAATTGCGTATCTCTTTTCGTTTCGCTAAACTTCATCGTTTACACGAGCAAGTGTGACGTCGTAAATACACAGTTGTACCAAACGGTGTGTACGGTCATTAAAAAGAACTATTAATCGGTGGAGATGTGACGATACACGGCGACACGGTCGATGGACCATTACTAAAATCGTTCAAACTAGCGTCTCGCGCGTATTTCCTCGCGAGTGGATTAATTACGACGCGACCAGGATATAACTGACTTCGTTGGACGCCATTACGGCCAGCTTAAAAGGGCGGAAAAAAATGTTAGTGGGCCTCGAAAGCGCTTTTCCAAGAGATTTACATGACGCAACACGCGTTGCAATTCCGCCCTTAAAGCGTGCTCCCGCTGAAAAACGTTCCCCTGCGATAACAAACATTCTAATTGCGAATTTAAACGAGCCCGCGTACGTTCGCTCTCTCGATTATTCGCCCAGCCGGAAACGCCACCGATATGCATTTCATTTTCTTCGATTTTTCGCTTTTCTGTTTATAGTTTCGAGTCTTGTTAGCCTCGATTCGTTGGGATTGGATAAAAACGAGAGGCCATGGCAAGCTTCTGCGAAAAAACTGATTAATTCTGTCCGAGCACGGACGAATCGCTACGACCACCGGAAATACGCTTTTTCCGCGCGCGTTTCCGCGACGGTTGACGCGTCAATCGTTATTACGTCGCGCGAAAAACCCCGTTCCACGCTAAAACCCGTCGATTTTTAGAAAAATTTACCGGTATCGACCACCCTGCCCGTGCGACACCTCTCTGCATAGAATTATTCTGAATTTTTTGGGGCTGGAGAAAAAGCTTGGTACACGGCCGCGGTATTACTACGACGTATTTTGCGCTGAACAAAATATGATGCTGTAAAAATGAGAATCTTTTTGCTGTCCAGTTAGTTTAACAATGCCTGAGCGACGGAACTAAACCTCTGTGCATGAAGACATTTACTATTTTTGGAGATGGTTTCACAAATTTGTTTTATCCTTCTGTCCAATGTGCATTTATGTAACGATTCTTAATCTGCTCTGTGTATTACAATCTGTATTTTATTATGTGTATATTTACACACTGTGAAGACCTGAAATAAAATAAAATAAATAAATATAGTAATTCCTCCGTGTGTTCTTCAATTATTTGCAGCTGTATCATTTCCAATCATCGTCCACAGCCAAAGTAAAGAGAAACAGAGTGCGATTCGATTCAATTTCCTCTAATTCGTTTTCCCTAACGAGTCTAATAATTCGTCTGAAGTATCCCGAGAGGAGCGCCAATTAAAAAAATGTTAATTGAGAGGGTGCTCTCAGGATCTGGTTTCCTCTCAAAGCGGCGGAAAATCGGCAGAAGAGGCATAAAAGAGGAATGAAACCGTTTGACGGTTAAACGTCTCGCTCGAACAGTCGCCAGGGGGTTTTTCAGAGAAAATGCAGTGAAAATTTTCCCGTGCAACCGATCGGTTGCATATCGGGGAACGTTTTCAGCATCGAGAAGCAGCGGGTCTCTGGGGGCGAATTCGAAATTCCGGAGAGGAAAACAATTTTCGCGTAATTAGCGACGGAGACGGCGAACGTATCCCGGCGAGGGAGGAGCGGTTATTAGGGCGATTTTCTGGACGCCCCACCGCGAATTTCCTTCGAAAAAGATCCCGGCGGAGGCACGTAAAAACGAGGGAGGGAAGGCGGGGGAGAAACACGCGACAGAACGATAATTATTCTCCTTGAAAATGGTAGACCGTGAGAACGCCTCCGGACTCGCAAGTAGTTCGAGTCAGTAACTAATCAGACGGTGCTCTCTCCCTCTCTCTCTCTCCCGAGAAACTGAAAAGAACAACCCGTCAGCTCGCTGAAATTGAATCCGAGAAAGCAAAATATTTCGTCTAGCGTCGATCTGCCCTCTCGACGTACATACAGTTTTTTATTTTTCTTTTTTACTGTGCTTCGTTTGCTTTAGCTTCGGTTTATGACTCTACTGACGCGTCGATACAACACCCGTGCAAATAAACAAATGTATTGAGTATAATAAGTGTAGGGTCACTTAATGAATTATTCGTTTAGGTTTTGGTTACTGTGAATCTTATATTTTATAATTAGACTGCGGATGTTGATGCATAAACACATTATAGATTTCCATGTAACGCAACTATGGCAGAACTGCATTTTGGGGTTGAAATGTTTAAAGTGCATTGTTCGTTTCACTTACTCTGTAAAATTTGCATTCTTCAGGAACCTGAGTATTTTGAACTGCATGAACATCCGCAATCCAGTTATAGTGTTGGATAAACAATACGTTATTTATTGCAGATATTTGGTAGTGTTCAAATGCACTGAAAACACTGAACCTCTATCAGCTTTGAGTAATAAGTTACTATACTTATTGTTTCTTTTTACTCCATTTGATGTGTATTAATTACAGTGCATTCAAAATGGATTATTTTTATTAATTTATGATTGTGGAGGATTCAAATAAAATATGAACAGATTAAAAAATTGTAGATCGAACTGATTTAAAGAAATTTATAATCTAATCCAATTAATTAATTGTCTGATGAAGCCATACTTACTCCAACTAATTACAAGCACCTTCCAATCTAACCGACTGACCGATCTGACCCAACTTGACTCAGAGCAGCCCAAAAAGTGTCAATGTTTACAGGCTTACTGACAGATTGTAATTACAAATGCAGTTGCGATAGTTTCCTCGCAACATCGAATGAAACAAGCATCAATGTTTAACAGTCGTCGAATTTTCTGCGAGTGCTCAACGCGGTCCGATCGCGATCATGTACGAAAGTGAATTACGCGTTGTTTGCCAAGCGTTAACGTTCCACGTCAAGTAATTAGCGAATCGACGATTTAATTAATCGAATTGAATAATATCGAGGGAGTATAACGAATACGGTCGTCCACGCGCGATTTATATTTTCTAAAGGGCCATTAAAATCCGACGGATTTACACGAGCACGCTCTGCGGCCCCATTGAAAATTCACTGGACTCTGCGGGTGATTTAAAATTGTTTACTTACACCGAACAATCCGTAAAACCTTTTGATAAAAATGCTCTCGCGCTTCCGGTGGAATTTCAAGAAAATACTGGCAATAATTTTCAGAAATTATCGACCGAGCCTGATGTTTGCTCCAACGTTCACGCGAGAGGTACACATTTCTCCCGATCTGTAAAGAAGATTTATAAAAACAAACTTCTACTGACAAATTGTGCAGAGCTTCATAAAAATATCAAATAAATAAAGAATCTTTAGCCTGAAACGTTATGAAACTGCCAGAGTTGTCTTCATGCGATCAGAAAAATTTCAACAGTTTTCTAATCTTCTCTAATTTGCCTCAGAATTTGAATTTTCTTTTACCTTGGAAGTCACATACCAATATATCTATATTTTTACCGTTTATTTCCTTTATTTATCGCTGTGAACAATTATATCCCACGACTATACTGGCACCGAGGAAACCGTTCGTTTATTATTATATTTATTTACGTTCATGTACCACGAAATTTTATCATTCGTCTTTATCATTTACCCGATGTATCATTTGCATCATACGTAAGAAAATTCCGGTTATAAAGGGTTAATGACAGCGTGTTTTCAGGGATAAAAATGTGTGTGGGTTGGTTCGATTTACAATGCATTTTCTGGTGGTCAGTCGATGGGACGATGGATGTTATTTGGAGCGATCATCGAGGAAAGAGTTTTATCGACGCGCGTCGGCTTTCGAGTCGAATCAATGGCACCGCGGATCTATCGGATGGGAAGTTTATTTTGCCGTGCATTTTGTCCATACGGCAGCCGATTCGCGGCTGGAATGAAAATCGCATCGAGCCGGGCCGGAAAACGAATTTATTACATCCCCCGACCCGTCGAAATCAACGCTGAAATTTTCTTTCTGATCAGAATTCCATGATTTTTCGCCTGCGAGCGATCCCTTTCGCTGCTGGACCCGTGAAACGAATCACAGCTTCCATCGCGTGTCGATCATCCATTGTTACACAGGCTGAATTTTATAGAATGTGAGAGAATAAAAAAATTGTGCTGTCAGTAAGAATATTTAACGTTGGATAAAAAATGTTATAAAAATTTGAGAAGAAATGATTGATGCAGGAGCGTAGGAAATTGTGTAATTTTTAAAAGATGCCTGAGGTCTTTGAGAGAGTTGATTTTGATTATTATTTAGATCAATGTTTGACCAATGGCGAGCCTTTTTCACTTGAATATATAAGTATAATTTTATGTTCTTCCAGATTTTTATATAAATTTTTGCTGTACGTTTATAGTGGTTTATAAGAATATATTATTAATCTTTTGCAATTCAAATACGAGTGACCTGTGAAATTTAGTCAGAAATCATAATGAATGCAAAATAGCTGTCTATAATTAGGTAGGCTTTGAAACCAATAATAATTGAATGGAAATTCTTCTATGTCGTCTAACACAAAGATAAACAATTTTAATTATTCTGATTCTGAGTACTTTGTATCTCTCGCATAAACTGGGCGGTATGACATCACACTTAATGATTATACAAAAATTTCTGTACGAATTCTGCCCCAAAATTATCAATCTAAACAACTCTAAATGCTTCATACTTCTTACATAGAGTAGATATCAGTGGAAATGGATAAGCTGTCATCAGACAAGTGTAAAACCTCTTAATAATCAAACCAAAATTTGTCTACCCCTTCTAACTCAAAAACTATCAATCTCAACAACTCTAAATGCTTCATGCGTTCTACATCGGTCAGACAATCTCGAAAATGTAACAGTAATTCTCTGATCATTCTAAAATTATCTAAGATAAAATGTATTTTCTTATCCAGATGGTACATTCCCAAAAAACTCCAGCTCGATGTCGGGAATCGAGGGTCCCCGGTAAATTAGACCGGATTATCGATCGCATTAAAAGGTTCGTCGTATTTTTAGGACCACCAGGGACGCGTCGACGGAGGAACGAGAATCATGTTTACCGTGCTGAATCCCCGATCGTATACAAGACTCTTGGAAGAGCGTCTAGTGGGAAATATTTTCTCGGTGAAAGATGCCCGCACGCCACTATTGGTTTTGCGGTTTCGCGGTGCTATCCTTGCTCTTCTTTATCCACCTTCGCCTCTCCGTCTCTCTTTATCTCTCTCTGTGGCTCGTTTATACGTGCGATTTGACCGCTTCCAAATTTCGACCGATGCTGCGGTCGCGTTCGCAAAATATTTCGCGTAATTTGCAACACAATAGCAGAGTCACCTGCAGACACACCTTCCGATCGTTGCTGTTTTCTACAAAATAATCAGTGAATTAAAACGTGGACCACAGGTTCTTTTTTAAATGATTACATACTGTGCTCAAAACGATCCGAGAATCGTTGTAGTGATCGAAAATATTATCATTAATGACAGTAAATATTTGACACGGAAAAGGGAAACTGGGGTCGAAGAATAATAGGGGTGGAATTTGAAAGTGGGTCGAGAAGAGAGATGGCGGGGCACGTTGTGGAAAGTTCGAGCACCGGGGAGAGCACAGTAATTAATATCAGTTTAGCGAGAACTTAGAAGACGCAATAAGTTAATAAGCGGAGCCACGAAGTTTCGCGTGCCGATCCATCGACTTCCGGTTCCTGCGGGCCCTCCACCGGCTACCTGAATCGCTATCCGCACCTGAGAACTCATTAACTTAACTGTGGCTCGATTAAATTCATTTATGTTTCTTTTTCTATCTATTCTGAAGGCGATCGATATTAACAGGTTTAGTTACTCAAACCCTGCTCCTCTGCCTTGTCAATATTCATCCAAGTATTGTTGATCTAATTACACAAACTCTTCTCGTATACTGTTTCTTTCTTGTCGATATTCATCAGGGCATCATAAAGTTTTCAGAAGGCAACTTTGATGGTACTGAGAATTGACAGTGTAATATGAATTACAGATTCAGCGAGGTAATTAATTTAATTACAGACAGACTTCTGACTTTTAGAGTACAAAATATAGTTACTCTCGCGTGACTGACCAGCTACAGGCATTTCCACTGTACAGCTGGTCAAGGTTCTAATATAAAATCTAATTCTCCTCTGACAAAGGGGATCCATAGGAGTAAAACGAGGTAAAAGTGAGCGCGTGCACGCGGTTCCAATTCTAATTTCACTCGGATCGAACGAGTAATCACGGGCGGCAGGCAATAATCGGCTGCAGCCGGGTCTGGCAAAGCGGCTGCACGACTGACATGTCGCTAATAGGTAAACACACGTGCATAACTACACCTTTGCACGCGTGATTGTCAGGCGGCGCGGCGGGTGGATGTATGTAGTTCCGGGGCTGGTTTCCGGCCGAAGTAACATGTAACATATGATCTGTAATGGCATCGAGGAGACACGGAAAGCTTATACAGGGCTGCAGCCGGCTTAAGGCGGCTAACGTAGTGTTTGCACGTCACGTTGCAGGAATGTTGCGTTCTAGCGACGCGACAGGAACGCGTGGCTTAACGATCGGGCTGCTTTGGAAGCGGATAATTACTCCGGCACACGTTTGACGTGTCCCTTTCGTTCATTTCCCTAACACCGCCGAGAACGAAAGAGAAACATTTTAACGTCATCTTGCCAACAGCTCGCTTTAATGGCCCTCCTCGAAAACTGACAGTGTAACGATACATCTATCCCTCCGTGTGTTAGGACTTGCTCAAGTGTTAACGTGGAACGGGTTATTTGAAAAGTTTCCAGCACTCGGAATGCATTAGGATCCTCGAAACTGTCGAGCACTGTCATACCACCGCGTAATGATACGTTTATTTTAATATGTACGTAGGGAAGTTCGAAAGCCGCTCCATCTTGGATTACTCTCGTACCTCTGTCCTGGCTGTTCGTGATCCGTTTCCATAGCACTGGCTCCGGTCTCCGCGGAAAACTTTGATCGCATCGACTATATTGTGTTTTAATAGCGTACCTGATGAAGAGGACATCCATCCGCCGGATTGCTCACTGAAAACAGTCCATATTAATTTTATTTATTGAAATTATACCGTCGTACCGGTTCTTCTATGATAGAAGATGTTAAGGTTACCTGCTTCTAACTGGATCACCCGGTACAGCAGTAGATTTCCAGCGGGGCAGCGTAATCGAGCATCCAGGTTCAAGGAGTCCGCGCATGGGCCGGCAGCAACCATAACGTACGGAGTGAAGTGACATTAAGGAGGCGTGAAAGGCATGCAGAGGATTAAGCCGGCTTAAGGGCTCTAAGGCGATGTTTGCACGTCACGTCGTGTAGTCCGTGGCCTGCAGCGGGAAAGTGAACACATGCATTAGCGGTATCGTGACTAGTAATTAGCTGGTGACACGTGTGCAGTCCATGGCCAGATGTACACCATGAAAACAACGATGAACGACTGACCAGAAATTGGCCAACCCTGAGAACCTGATACTCGACGAACAGAGCATCAGTTTCTCCGAGATCGTGAGATAAAATGAATTTTAATCGATCCTGAGATCCTCAGGAAATGAGTATTCACATAACTTTGATGAAGCCTGGATCAGCTTCGATCACGGCAGTCATTTACGTGGCCACGGATCGCGTTGTTGTCAGTGTCGTTAGGCACACAGGTAATTTATCTCTATTAGAATCCCGTCAGGCGGTGTTTAAGATCCCAGCGATCTTACACGCCATATTGAACCGATTCAGAAGCTCTCGCCCCAGATATTAGCCTCGCTAATATGCATATTAATATCACGCACGGGTCCCTGCTTTGATTGCTTTCCGATAACACTTTTATATAACTTCCATTGTCCCGGCTAGCTGACAATTTATACGATCTAATTACGGATTCCTCTTCGAGGTGTCCTTTCACCGGTGAGCTTAATTTCGTGCAACGCCCGCACCCTGGAACACCCCGATTCCTGCCTCTCTTCAGCGTCCTCGCTCGTCGACGATCTATTTCGATCTCTTTTTCCGTTAGAAAGCATTCATTGTGTCCAGCCCTGCCGGTGACTTCGAATTAATGGCTCAAAGCTACGTGTTTCAAACGATGGAGGCTGCTTTGGATGCTGGATAAATTGACTTTTGGAGAGCTTTGTGGGGATTTCAGAGGTGGAGTCTCTCAGACCTGACGTACAGATAATCCAGGCTGATGCAGACCTAAACTGGGACTGAAGGTTGTTTAGAAATTGCTCTGGCTGCTGGATAGATTGATTTCTGGAGAGGAAAACTCATTCGAGTCTAACTTGAAGCTGACGTAAAGCTGTCCAGAGCAAACTGACACCTGAAATAATAAAAATCTCAATCAATGATAAATTCTTGGATGTTGAATGATGTTACAATTTTATTAAGTCCTGCATTCTTCGTATGCATTTCTGCATGTTGAAACTAACACGTACAGTAACAAATGCATGATGTGCACGCATCGTAATCCCACCGCATTGATTATCCTATCGCTATGGAATTATTTACGCAAATGCAGCTCAGCCGTCGAGACTCGGTGTTACCCGGGAGATTCGATTATGTGACACGTTATTGGATAAACCGCTGCGAATCCACGTTCTCGCTTGATTGAGATTTATCCAGCGAGCGTAGACCAGCTTGCCAGACCTCCTTTTTCTCCCAGCTGAAATCCTGCAACAAAAACAGAAAAACGAGCATCCATTAGCCGGAGAAGCTGGCGCTAAATGCTGCACGATGGGTTCATCGATGAAAGACGTTCTCACGTGGGCAGAGTCGGTTTAACACGCTCGCGAAACGCTGGCAGTTCAATTTGCAGCTGCGACGTCGACTGCTCGTCACGACCTGATCACGCAACCACGAATGCTCGGTTAGAGAAAGTTAGGGTTTTGATGTGGCTCTCGAAACCGGACGAATGTGTAGGATAACTCCGAAATATCGGGCTACTCCAACGCGAGAGTACGGAAATTTTGTTTCAGAGAGCATTTGATGCTGTGTGACTTTTCTAGAAATGCTGCAGATAATCTGGAAATGATCTCTGAAGCGTAATTTCCAGCCCCATCGCGCAGTAGACAGTCCCGTTATTGGTCAGACGCGCAACAATTCCAAGCAAACTCAAACATTTTTGATTTGACGTACTTGCACAGTGCAATTTTATGTTTTATACCATCACTGTACCGTACTGTATGTATTCATTTAGTTATTTTACATTCCAATAGTCTTAGCAGAGTATCTGGACATTTATTGACTATTTTGAAATTTCTAAGTTTTTCCAATTTTTCGTGTAATGGCTGTCCGTTCGCATTAAATAAATACGAGTATATGTCTTCCCATTTGAATGAACTCGAGCCTGAGGAGTCTGTTAAATGAAAATCGATGAGCGAGTGCCGGCGACATGTCAGAAAACGTCACAACTTGAACAGAATCGCCGAGCAAGAGTGCTGAGTATCAAACGAATTTAACAAGATTTGTCTAAGCGCATTATGCATTCAGCCGCGTATTCACGAAGATTCGGTACGGAAGCTGAAGCCGGAAGCTCGCAGTTAGTTACCTCAATTTCCGTTTCGTTTAATTGTGTCAGAACGACACATGCTGTACGGTCGGTTTGCGGGCAACGTAATGCGAAGGAATATACGCGATATGAAACGCAAATGAACGCGAATGGATTCACCGGCGTGTATACACCGTTCGCAGTCGTATGATTAAGAACGTTTGATGGGTGGAAATTATCTGACAGCCGATTCATAGAATGCCGGGCCGCGTTACAGAAGCAACGAACGCGTAATCGAACAAAGAGATGCATTTTCAGCTGTGCACCGCTGTCTCTGAAATCGCTGGCTTGGTTTATCCGTCATCAGGCGCGTGTAAATCTTCCTGGTCGGTGAATAATTTTCATCCGTGCTTCCAGGCCACTCTTACAAACACAGATACATCCATCAGTGGTAGAACTTTATCGAGAAAATTAAAATTTAGCTTGTGTCGGACACAGTATTGGAAACGTGCAGAGTGCTTTATGTATACATATCAATACTTCAGGGGCTGTATAGGATTCATTTTTGAGTTACAGGGGATTCTGAGAGCATATCAAATGTACTGTGCACTCTATGAAGTTCGCATAACTCAGAAACTACGCTGCATGCAACCTATATCCATACAAAACGTTTTACTTATTTTAATGTGTAGGTGCAGCTCCTGAAGTATTGATATACCCTGTCTATTATCGTTCATAGATCCCAACTGGTCTCATCCTAATTTTTACAGTATTCTTGTGCCCTCTAATGCTTGTAATCGACATAAAATCGCCCACAGCGATATAACCATCCACCCCACTGTAGATACAATGCTTGACAATGTGAACGAGACTTGAATCTACCAACTCTTCATCAACTACACACGCTATCGTCTCGAGAAAATCGCTTTTTCGCAAGGAACAGTGGCAAAAATGATGTCAGGCTTGCACGAAGGAGGAAATTGAGCGGGTGTCCCGGCGGAGGCGCGAAAATGGCGGAGTCATTAAATCGGGAGAAGAAAGGACGACAAAACCGCGGGCGTACAATGGGCTCCTAGGCTAGCTAGGTCGATATAGGAGGATTCATCGGCAGGAAGTTAGGAGAACGATAACAAACCCTCTATTGAATGCTCTGGCTTCTGCGATGAGACTCTCTGGACCTTTACAAAATGTGTTTTTAAGCGTTCCAGTGACGAATACTTCAGCAAGTTGTGCATACGCTTTACAATCGAACGCAGAACGTAGGAATATTTAATATTTCGCCTACAGGAGAGAATACAAAATATAAATAAATTCTTATGCGCTCCAGGGAATACAAATTCGAGACATTCGATATTGTAGGTACATTTCAGTGTAACCCCATTCGATCGTACTCGTTCCTATTCTATACGCCATTGACGAAGCAGAAGATATCTAGGATCAGTGAGACGTGCTCTGTGTTCCGTCTCAGATCTCTCCTCGGACCTATGATCGTTTCTTGAAGGGTTTCGAGATTGAAACGAGCCGTGGTCACCGTTTAATGCTTTTAGGGACCTTTTGATCGTCCACTCTGACTCAGATTAAATCTCTAAAGAGGATAGAACGTCAGTAAATTTGCAAAAAAAGACAATGTGGACAGGGATGGAGGAGCCACTGATATCTTTGGGGCTCTCTTGAAAGACAGTCGATGCAAGAACGTAGGATTAAATATTGAAGTTCAACTTCCGAGCTTGGGATTAATTATTTCTAAAGGAAATTCATGAAGGCTCTCGGTCACTGGATATTGTACAGTTTATTCTGATAACATATCCTCATCTAAATTCCCTGATTAACGTTTCTTCTCATGCAGTTACATGCGTTAATATTTTGACTGTGTCTACAGCGGCGGAGAGCAGCGAATAATCGATTAAAACAATATTTGTAATCCGGAAGTCTCGTCCACTGTGCATCTATTATCTAGCCTGCTCACGGCGCTCCTAGCTGGTACAATGTGTTTCATTTCGAGTAATTCTCCCTGCTCTAGCTGCTATTGTAAACTACTCTGTAGATTGCATTGCTTAACGCAATCTCCCGTTTTCTCGATTTCCTACAAACAACGCGCGGTTCCTAAGCTGAAGTGAATTGCAACCGGGTTTAACCGTATCATCTGGACATGGTATTCTTAACGATTTCCACGAACGATCAGCGTGTATTCGCCGGTTATCCTGCACGCTGTCGATGCATCGCGCAATGGACAATAATTATACCATAAAATTACACAGAGAACGGACCAGCGTGTTGCACGATCACGGAAACTTGCTTCGTTAATTCTCGATCGTCGGTGCGGGCTCTTTGCAAGATGACGGTCTCCCTTCGTCGCAGCAGATCGGAGCGGCGCTTTTCAAGCCGGTGAACTTCCAAACGTTGGCGTTGCAGATCTTCGCGTACACGGCCACCTGAAACGGCGTAATACTTCCTTAACTTCCAGAACTCGAACAGTACGCGATAAATTCTTTTCATCTCACCTGAAGACCCTCCACGTGGGCGTTCAGCTTCTCGCAGATCATCTGCGGCGCTTTGTCCTGCGCGCTCTCGGCCTGCACATGGACACGATGTTTATTTTCAACATTCGATTCGATGGATCGAGGAATATTTGCTCACCAAAGCAACGCACAACTGTTGGCACTTCTCCTCACCGTCGACGTTGCACGTGACGTTAAACTGAAGAGCTCGTTCGACGATTAATTTCGATATTCCCACGGGAAACACGGCGCACTCGCACGCGCCCTCCTCCACCTTTTGCAGCCTGAAAGAATTCCCAAAAAAAGTAACACAGCCTACGTTGAGACGGATGGACAATTAGGAGAGATTTTCGCGATGCTCGAGCACGATTTCGGTGGTGCCGAGCGATTTCCGAGGGGGATGCTGGACGAACAGAGAAATCGATTACATGGCGAACCGGAGAGCGGCGAACAGCAGGACGAGGCACAGGAAGCGATCCATCGTGTTCCGGCGTTTGAAATCGAGACGAGTTCTGTCGTGTTTCACGAAACGAACGATCGGAACTCTTCATTTATAGACAGACCCCTACCATCGACGATGCACCGGTGTCCGGGTGTGTGCGATCGGTCGATGCGATTGTTCGACGTCTCAAATTTTGCATCGACAACTTACGTGTCCCGTTGCAGCGGCAGAGGTGTCGGATATGTGTCGATAAAATGCCGTCGAGCGTCAAATGAAACTCGTCGATGGAATTCTTCCTGCCGGTCGGCTTGCTGAACCGAAAAACGATTCTACCAAATGGTCAAAATAACCAAATTTATTAATAAAGAACTTTGGTATCAACGGAAGATTATTTCTATGTTTCTTGAAAGTGCATGAATATATTTGTTTTGTTTTTATCTGAGACTTGGAGTGAACTAAAATGACCAAATGATCAGAATCTTCTTCGAATTATTGTAGAAATACTCGGGCGGCCATTCACGTCTGGGAGTAATATGAAATAAAAAAAATGTTATGAACGACTATTAAAAATAGAGGACCAACGATGGCTTAGAAGTCTACGAGCGGATGGCAAATAATTATTTCTAATTTAAACGTCGATCCATCATGGGAGGCAGTGGAAGGGCCATTTTCCTCCGGCAATTTCCTATCCGTAATTACTTTCCTGACGGAGAACGGAGGTCCTCGAACTCGCGGCAGAAAAATGAAAGCAGAAAAGTACGAGAGGAAGAATCGTTGCAGCAAGCACGGAATGATATTCGGCCGAAGGAGTTGAGAGCAATCGTCGCGACGAGGAGATAACTTTTGTAAAAAGAAAAGCGATAGATCCGACGCCTTGTTTATCGCGGCAGCTTTGTTCTGGCTTGAAAGCGAAGTTGAGGAGAAACACCGACGATGAAGAGACGGTGAAAGGTCCGAACGAGGAAGAGGAATTTTCTAACGCAGGCTCGCGAACGGGAAGTCCTCCGGCGATTTCGTACCGATTGGAAATGCATTTTAGAATGAAAAACCGCAGCGGAAACTCCGCTCAAGTATCGTGCGGCGAAGCAACCGTGTTTTCTCCTGTTGATACATTTTTACCACCGCGAATCTCCCGTATTTCGTTGGTGATTTACGACGATGCACCATCTGCTCCTACGGCGATAATTTACACGGCCATCCGCTCATTATTCCGGAATTATTTCGAATTTATACTTGCCGCAAAACGTGTCACAATAATAATTTTTCGTTCTGCTGTAATGATATACAGGATGATTCGTTAGTCTGCATCGTATTATACGAAGTAGAATTTTTAGGACGCGAATACATCGAAGATAAGGGGTCTACTATACTCCGTACAGTCGCCAGTACTTTATTTATTTACACGGAATAGTACACATCTCATAGTATTGAAAGACGCTTAGTTAATTTCTGAAATAAATTTATTAATGAATTCATCGAATAAAGAATTTTTGTATTGCTAGGAAAGTTACATGCATTCATGTTTCACCTGATAGGTGTTCCAGGCTCGAGTAGACGATCGATATGTTTCGCGTGATAAGAAACATTACACCATACGTCTACTTACTTCTTAATTGCATCTACTTCATTATTGCAGTAAAAATGTATTATTATCACACTTCGACTGCAAAGTTTCAACAAAAATAGGTTTGAAATGGAGTAGTAGAATAACCTTGAAATGACCTTAAACTCACAGCTTCTGAACTACGAATAATTAAATGATCTGAAGCCCGAAGAACTATCTTTCTAAAGTCATTTTGTTTCATTCAATCGTGGTCGTAGAAAGATATCATCTATTTAATCTAGAGTTTAATATTTTTTTTGTGGAATGGTAGAAAGAGAATTTTTGTATTAGCCGCTATGCGCGGATGGAATGATAATTTCTTTGAAGAACGCAACGATGCGGCGGATTCACGAAGGAACATGGCGTCCGTTATCAAAGGTGCGGCATGTACGAATTGATAAAGCAAACCTTTAACCAAGCATAATCGTTTACAAGAACTTGTTATAATATTATTGGCGATGTCACGTTTCCGCAGACACCGGTGAAATTTGGAGCCGACTGTTCGATCATCGTCCGTTCATCCAAGGCGAAATCACCTTCTTCCTGCGCGAGTTCCAGGTAATGGATCTACGAATTTTTCGGCAATCCGCGATAGAAATGGTAAAAGTATGAACAGGATCGAACGATAGTATCGATTTTGTCGGTACGTGAATCAATCAATGCGTACGTATGCTTATAACAACTTGTTATACATAACCTACAATTTCTTGAGACTTGAGTAATATCAGGTTCTCAAGTCTGAGTCTCTTGCTCGTTGATCCGCTTTAACATCCGCCAGGGATGAATATTTGAGAATTTTTTTTATTTTTAGGAGAAGAGAGCAGACAGAGAAGTGGAACGTCTTTTCAAAATACTTGAGTACTCTACAGAATTGAAGGAAAGTCAACTCGATCGAACAGAACAGCTCGGAGAGTGCCACTTGCCCGGCTTGAAAGCAAATGTTGATGATGCACTGAGCAAGTGTGAAGCAGTCCTTCAGAGGGAACAAGATTTTGATAGTGTATGTATTTAGATTTCCAAAAAGCATCTGCTGAAGATTGAATCATTTTAGGGCAGAGCCTTAGAAGAAAAAAGAGAGAGAAGGGAAGCGGAATGGGTGGACTTTGTCAATGTTATGAGTAAGGAGTGTGAGAAAGTCAATCAGAAATTTGAAGAAGACGAGAATGAAATAAGAGAGTCTCGTATTGATGTGGAGAAAGAGTTACATATTACATCATAATTGTTTCATTGTTATAATATATTATGCAGTTGTATTTTCTACTGGTTGATACAATATAAAGTACTAAAGAATGTGCATTTAATGCATGATACTTTATTGATAATGTTATTCTGATAGCAATAGTATATTCGTGTTTGAAATATATAAGAATGCCAGTTGAATCGATTGAAGATCCTTCCATAAAAATAAAGGCAAATAAAAAGCTAACAGAGTTTGTTCATAAAAATGTTAAGAAAGCAAACAATGCTCCATCTGGAATTGCTGCTCTAAAAAAGTCAAGTGGACAGAAAGATGTTCTACTGAAGCTGGATGATATAAGATGGTTAAACAACTTTTTGGAAGAGTACAGAAACACCAAAAATGTGTGTGTTTATCTGCATGAACTTTTAGAAAATGCTGATGTAGTGTTACCATCACCAAAGGTAACTCCAAGAAATCCTGAATTAGAAGCTAGAGTACAGAAGCTGAAAGCTGAACAAGAGGCCAGAGAGTACCAGGCTATGACCAAAGGTGTTGACACCACTAGGAAGAATCTACCAGAAGATACTGTAGCTTACCAAAGTAAGATTCTTAGATCAAAGCATGTACACTCTGAATGACAACTTTTCTATACATGTTCATATTTATTTTTTCAGTGAAGCAAATAAACAAACAACTCATAGCTGTTGCACAGTTTGTGTTTTCTGTGGTGGCAGGCTTTGCTTTTGGATTTTTAGGGGTGGAGCTGATAGTTGGACATTTAGATTTTGGTTTTAGGCTGCTGTTAGGTATAATTTGTGCACTGATCATAGCCTTGGCTGAAATCTATTTCTTAGCCATTAAATTGAATGAGGATGGATATGATGCCATTCCAACGCCAAAAAAATCTAAGAAATTACATCAAGAATAAGATTCTACCTTTTGCAGAGTATTATAAGATGAAAATGTACTTTTTTGCAATTTCTATAAAAATAAATTAGTATAATGTGCCAATGTATAGGATGGCAGAACAAAAGGCCGTGATGACAGCTAAAGAAAGCAAACAGCACAGGAAAATGGATGCATTTATTTTGTTTTAGTCTCCAGTTAAAGTAGTGAGCAGCCTGTTTAGACTGATACATTCTGAAAAATAAATAAATCCCTTCTGTTGTACAAATCCTGGCAATGTTTGTATAAAGGACCTACAATGTATGTTATAACATGATGCAGATGTTCCATTTAATGTAAAATTTTATTCATATATAAAAATAGTCCTGAGCTTCTAAAATTATTGTTTATACTTCATTTAAAGTATTAAATCCTAACAAATATTTTGAATATCAGCTGAATGCTTATAAAACAATGCATATATTTTTTAATTTGTGTGCAAGGTATTCTTAAATAATCAGAGAGCCTGTGGTATGAGGATATCAATGAAAATAAATACATAATCCCCTATCTCTTAGTCTCATCTTCACTATCACTTTTCCCACTGGCATCACTTTTGTCACTGCCTGAATCAGATTTTCCATTCTCCTTTGTCTCGCTCTCCTGATCACTGTTTGAAGAATTACCATCCTCTGCCTTTCTGTTGTCACTGCCAAAACAAGAATCTGTATCCCCTTCGCTGTCACTATCACTATCTGTGTCTGAGCTACTTTCAGAGCTGCTCTGAGAATTCCTGGCGGCCATCATCTCTTTAAATTGCCTGACTGTTATCTTCCTAGGCATTATTTCTCTAAGGAACTCCAGAGTATCAGTTGTTTGCACCACTTCTGCTAGATGTTTGTACTCCAGTGCATTTCCTTTGTTACTTTGGGTGTGAGCTTCTTCAGTCAAATAGTGTATAAATAATTCCTAAAAAATGATTTCCATTCCAGTATACATTCACAATTATAGTTGATAGGGTGTTCAAGTATAGTTAACGCGTTAAGATAGAAAAAGTGTTGAAAGGATGAATTTTTAAGCGACCCGCTAGATGAAGATGGAAGTAAATACACAAAATAACATGTTGGCGTCACCTAACCTCCATCTTCTTATAGTATTAACCTTACCGTAGCTTTTGTGACTAGATATAATCCATCCTGACCGATCGTATCAACGTATGGAGAACTTTTCATAATGGTTTTCACTCTGGACATCGGCAAACGTAATTCCTTCATTTTTGCCGGTGAACCTTGCGCGGTCATTTTTACTGATAATTGATTTCTGCTAAATATCTAGGAGCGTACGCAAACTAAGTACCTTCTGGATAACAATGTGCCTATCTCAATCGATTACTGTCATCTCTCAAACTTTATATGTCAATGCTCACGATGCTAGACTCTCGAAAAAATGAAAAAAATAATTTAAACAATTATTCATTTATTTTTATTTTTTTATACATAGCTTAGAACAAAAAATCAGTCATTATAGTTGGAAGAAATATAGTAAACTCTTGACGAGCACTCGACGCTTGTTTTATCTCGAGATAAACCCAGCGTAAGTGCGATACGAATGAAATTTTTAAGTTTCAGCAACAATCATTCATATCATATCGTTCAAAATCGAAAAATATAGTATTTTCCACCGTTTGACCTTGCAAAATCGATACCGCTGTTTCCACTACGCATACTAACCCATATTTCTACACGATGATAATTATTAAGCGTACAAAAATTTCATACAATTTGGATTAATATTTTTCCAGCGGAGGGCGAAGAATTTTTTTTTTTTTAATTTTATTCAAATGATCAAAAATGTGTTGACCACGGCGGTGAGACGAAGGTGGCGACATCTACGATCGCTCTTGTTACGGCACTGTCTCAGTTTCTCTTGAATTGGCACGTTATATCCGGCTTACCGTGACTTTTGGCGAGCGGACAATTGTTGCATCAATCTGACAATCTGTGACGAGACAAGGTATATTTAATAAGATTCGATCATCGTGGAGTCGTTTCGCACGCCAAAGAATTTTGCAATAATAAATTCGTCGTACTTCACTGTATATAACTATCGCGCTGAGCCGATCGATACGGCACATGGCGGATTCACGTTGAAATTGCAAGTTCCATCAGAAAATTCGCTGTTTGTTCGCGAGAAGTCGAACGGTTCATCGTCTCATCGGTTCGTAAACGATCCACTCTGATTCATTTCTCTCATTGATATTACACACACGACGATTATGCTGTTTAACTTACATCCGATCAAAATTTCATTCGCCGATTTCGCCAACATCTGTTTTCTGCTCCAGTGATAACACTTTCCAGTTCTAGTGAATTTTTCTCATTTCCATGTTAGGAATATCAGTCATTATTATGGTCTGTTTCATCAGGCCGAGAAGTGTGCTTGTTTCTGTTGTAATGTCTCAGAAACTGGAGGTATCAGTAACTAGTTCAGTTTAAGAGATTAGGTATATAGTTATTTCATATACATGTACACTGTTCACATTATGTTAGTCTCTGTTTTGAATCAGTTGGCATGATTGATGGCCAGTTTATAAATTCCAGGAAAACAGGTGCCAGCATGTCAACTTTTCCTGGGCTTATTAAGGAGATACCCGGCATCTCTGTGGATCGTTTTGACAAAGAGAATTTGACATCTTCTGCATTTTTTCTTAGTCATTGTCACACTGATCACATGCAAGGTTTATCTGACACCTTCTTTGAGAATTTATACAGATGCAAGAAATATCTTTACTGCAGTCCAATCACAAAAGCTATATTACAAAAGAAATTTATGCTACAAGATTCTTGCGTGAAGGAAATTAATATTAATAAGCCTGTTGTTATAGAATATGAAGTACAAGGTGAAGAGAAAAGTCTTCTTTCTGTCACTTGTGTTTCCGCAGGACATTGTCCTGGATCTGTTATGTTTATCTTTGAGAGAGACATGGTTTCAATATTATACACTGGTGATTTTCGCATTAATCCAATTGATCTTCCAAAATTGAAAGCTCTACATTATAATGAAAATTCTAAATTGTTGCCTAGAACATTTACTAAAATCTATTTGGATACTACATTTTTGAGTAAAAATTTTCCTTTTCTACCTAGTAGAAAAGATAGTATACATATGATTTATAATGTCACCAAAGAATGGTTAAATAAGGACCCAAGGAATCTTGTTGCTCTAAAGTGTTCTGCTCTCTATGGATACGAATTTTTATTCATAGAACTATCAAAAATCTTGAATTTGAAGATTCATGTAAAAGATGATGTATATGACAGTTACTGTCGCATTCCTGAGCTATCTGAACATATTACAAATTTACCAAATGGTACTCGAGTGCATGCTTGCATAAAAAGAGCACCTTTAGTAGGGTTGTGTAGAAAGGATGTACCTGATGCTAATGTGATGACTGTTATTCTTTCTGTCATTAAATGGAGAAAGAAGGACACAAGTTTGATAGGAGAATGGGATGAAGTTCTGCAAAGAACTTTCAATGTCTGTTATTCTAATCATTCCTCTTTGGAAGAGCTTAAAGCTTTTGTGCAATATTTTAGTACACTAGAAATATATCCTTGCGTAGTTCCCAATGAACAGGAAGAAGAAGTACATTCTTTATTAAATGAAATAACAAAGAAAACAAATGAAGGAGTAACTAAAGTTACTAACACTTACACAATAGAATTACCTAGCTGTGAATTATTAAACAAAGCTCCATTCAAATCTGAATATTTCAGCAGTGATGATGATAGTTTATGATGCTAAATATCTATGTAACAAATAGTTTAATTGTTCAATGTATTGTTATTATACAATATTAATTATTTAATCATGAGTATATACTATTGTACAGTATTATTATATATTTTATATTTTTTACAAGCTTGTACTTTTAATAAAAGCAACTGATTTTAAATTTTTTAACACTTTTATTTTTCATTTTCAAGTATGTCAAGAATCCTAGAAGCTACAGGAAATATTCTATATGATTTTCAAAAATATGTAAGGTCAATCACATTTCATGTTGCAGAAACTTACTCCAGTCTCTGCTTGTTAAGTTAGTCACATAAATCATGGAAAAATCAGCACTAGCACAAGAGAAGGTATGGTTCGACAAGCCATCCTATGACAAGGCAGAACGGCTATATTTCGAAAGAATGGCTAAGGTAAGTATTTTCTGTTAGAATTTCAAAGAAATTGTAATTGGATACATAAAAATGATTGCCAACAGGGGTAGGGTAAATGTTTTGAAACAGACAATAAACATTTGATTTTCATTCATTTAAAAAGTATGTTCACATACAGAAAGATAGAAAGTTATTGGTCTCAGCCCCAACATCCGTGGCTAACATATGCCTTTGTGTTGAGCCTTGCATTTTTTCTACTAACTGAAAACTAACATCTCTAACACACACTTCAGGGAATATCTGGTGATAGGGTACACTATACCTGCTTGTAATTTCATAAGGTGTTGGGAATTTTACTTTCTCTTAAGACCTTAATTCCCTTCCATTACATAATTTTGCATTTTTCTTGTTTAACACAAAGCTTTCATGATAACTTATCATTGATAAGTGTGCCACTGATAACAGTGAAGCAAAAACAGAGGATTGCAGTCTATTTTCCTCTTCATTTATTTACATTCATAGTCACAATGTATAGTTTACATATTCAATCAACTTGGAAGATTGCATGACATTATTATTAAAGGTATTTGGTTTTTGTGTCATTGTTTTTTGTAGTGACAATAAAAGAGATATCAGTAAGCATGTAATGAAAACATGCTTTCTTTACTGTGTATTATTTATGTTAATCATGAAAGGTCAGTTCACACTTGCAAAGCTTGAAACATGTTTCAAGGTGGTGTCTCGTAAGATAATGGAAAGCTGTCCACTTAAGTCTGAAGCTTCTCTAACTAATAACTGCCAAGATATTTTAAACAGTACTTGTTTGCCTAACACAAAGTCAGAGAAATCTAAAGACAACAAATTGTTGATTTCCGAAAATGATGCCAATGATAGTAATGTGAAGTGTCCTGAGTGTCAGAGGAAGTCTTCAAAGACAACCAAAGATGAAGATGAGAACAGTGTTAATAAAAAGGAAATTATAGAAGAAAAGCAAAAGTCTGACAATATTAAAAATGATATTAAAGAGAAAGAGAGTAGTCCATCAAATGATACATCTAAGAAGTACAATACGAAAGAGATAAAAGAGAAAAAGAATAAAGCAGATACAAGGCATAGAAATAGGGGAAAAGGAAAGAATGATACTAAGAAAGTAAACGAAAATGGTACACCATTAATCAGGAATAAGCAGCAATTACCTAATCAGGTATATGTTATAATGCATACTCCTTTTTTTGTGTGCATTGATGCAATACTTAGAAAATTTTATTTACTTCATTAGAATGCCTAAATAATAGACAGATCTGCTTATCATATTTGAAATATTTTATTCTTTTGTATTATTATCAACAATCAAAACTTATCACCATATTATTTATGGTTTAAGTACCCGATTAAACAATCACTGTGTGTGTACAGGGAAAAATTCTTTACTTTAGCCATTTTTAACACATTGCATGTTTTGTTTCTGTTGTGACAAAATAGGGGTTGTGCTGCATGTCTGCTTAAAATTAGAAATAATTCTGATAATCATCTCTTGGGTACAATAACATCAGTAACACGTTTATGCATAATAGTACCTTTTTTTTTACAGCATTTTATTTTGTAGTAAGCACAAGTTGATTCCTATTCATATACTGTAAATTTGTCTGTTGTGCTCACTATTTATTCACCTTTTGAAAATTTAAAAAAAATGTCTACCTCCACTTGGCTGAAATATTTGTTGTTTTTGGAGCAGATACTCGAAATTTCATATATTCAATTTTAATTGGTCAATTGCAATCACTTATAAATCCTGGTGGAGGTATGATATCGGATTATCAATTATAATCAATCTGATCTGAGTTGATCTTTAATTATGGTGGATACAGGGAAATCAACAGACTGCTAGTCCCATTTTATCTGCTGGTGGAAGTTTGGCCAGTGAGGTTGCCAAGGCTCGTCAACATATTAAACAGTCTTTACAGTGTGTGAGTACTGCACTCTTTGCACGCCCTTATATAACAAGTTTACAAATCTGCTTACTAATATAATGTTTCAGTATTAATACAAAATCCATGGGCTTACTATTCAACAGTTTTATAACATATCATCAATGCTATTTTTGTAGTAACTCTTCACTGTTAATATCTTATTATAATTATTTTTCAGATGGATGATATTGCAACAGTTGCTGGTCTCACCACTCCAAATGAGAGCAAAAAAGATACCGACTTTAGTAGTAGGTATTGCACTTCTATCCAATTTCATTATCGGTTATACAATTAATTGTGTTACGAAATTTTGATAGTTGCAGAAGGATTGAAGTGTCTGGTTAAAACACTGGAAGAACGAGTGAAAGGTCTGGAAGACAAAGTGGAGGCTTTGCAGCTCCTCTGCGAAGTTAAATGCGGAGCTGCACCGAAACAGGCACAAGAAAAAGCTAAGGAAGAAGATAAGGATAAGGATGAGGATGTTGATCTCTTTGGTTCAGATTCAGAGGCAAGTGGGCAGAAATACGTGGAAAAGACACTAAGAAATTTATCTCTCTATTTCTATCTACATCAGATTTCAAATCATTTCTGCACAATACTTTTCACAATTAGTACACTTTCACACATCTCTTCAAGTAGGGTGCAAAAATGATGGAAGTATAGACTTACGAGTTATAGTACACCAGATATTCCCAGAATCCCCAGAATACTCGATTATATACTCTTATATTTGTTACACGAACTCGGCACACACATAAATACATAAACATCTACACGATTTTATACTTGAGGCCTATGCTGTAAACTCTGCAAATACTTGACTTGTTAGGGAGAGGACGAAGAAGCTGCGAGAATTAGGGAAGAAAGATTGGCTGCGTACAACGCGAAAAAGTCGAAAAGTAAGTCGTCCTCCGACTTTGTATTTCAGATATGATTATGTTATTTTAACACAATGATAATTTTACAGAACCAGCTTTGATCGCTAAGTCAAATATAATTTTGGACGTGAAACCGTGGGACGATGAAACGGACATGAAAGTCATGGAAGCTGAAGTTAGAAAAATTGAGACTGACGGTCTTTTATGGGGGGCAGGTCGGTTAAAATACATAAAGTACATGTTTTAACGTTTGATTTAAATTCAGATCGAGGACTGTTTCTTTTTTACAGCAAAGCTTGTGCCTCTTGCCTTTGGCATTCACAAACTTCAAATTTCGTGTGTCGTGGAAGACGACAAAGTTTCTGTGGACTGGCTGACAGAAAAGATTCAAGAGATCGAGGACTTTGTACAAAGCGTAGATATTGCGGCTTTTAATAAAGTTTAAGATGTTACGGGGCTTTCTTTGTAGAAAATATCTGACGGTTCTAATTGCAAGTCAGGCATTGGTCTGCTGTGCCATCGTTTCATTCCACTAGCAATATCTTTTACCTTCATACATAATTGCGTGTTAACTAATTCGATTGTCGATCGTCGAACAGAGAATCAGAGACATAGCCGTAACTCTATCATATTCCAGTTTTAATACTCATTGTGTCAATTTACGAAGTAATCTCTTAAGAAGTCTCATAAAGTACATTTTTAAACTATGTGGCTGTAATATCGATATACTCTATATTTAAAAACCGTGATCGTTTTAAATGTAACTAAACGTATGTAGAAAATTGTATCGCCAACGTGGAAACATATTATCTCGTGTATTTGTACATTTCAGTCGATTGTACTACTGAACACATGGAACTTCGAGAAAATTATGATATTGCAAGTAAATGCCAATTACTAGAATCATTTTTAATTGTTTGTTTGGAAGTATTGTTACTACGAATAAAAATTATGAACATATTCTTCAGTACGGTTCATTTATCCTCTGTTTTAAGGGTATTTAATGTTTATTGAGTATGTTTAAGAAAATTTGTGTGGTCTCTAAAAATGGTGAGAATTGTGGTTCTGACCTCTGGCGGCATAACTTGACATCAAACCTCAACAACTCTTGTTTGTGTCGTATAAACGTCGAAAGAAACGTACTGTTTGTGCAAACAAATTAATTGTACGACTTTATTGTTTGCGTCAGTCGAAAAACTATCTGTGTTTCCAAGATGACTATGGCTATGCTGCAACGAAGGGCAAACGTAAATATCGAAATTAGTGTGTAAAATATTTTTTATCGAAGTTTTAGTTGACCTAACCTATACTGTTCACATTATTTTACAGGTTAGATTGCCCCCAGAAGTAAATAGAGTGCTGTATATAAGAAATTTACCTTATAAAATCACCGCTGAAGAAATGTACGATATTTTTGGCAAATATGGAGCTATCAGACAAATTAGAGTGTGAGTATCTATAATCAATACTTATACATATCTTTATTTAAATAATGAAAAGTGATCTGTAAAGTTAATTTTATATTTAGGGGTAACACTGCAGAAACCAGAGGGACAGCTTTTGTTGTTTATGAAGATATATTTGATGCTAAAAATGCATGTGATCACCTAAGTGGTTTTAATGTTTGTAATCGGTACTTAGTGGTTTTATATTATCAAAGTAACAAGGCATTTAAACGGGTGGATGTGGACAAGAAGATGGAAGAAATAGATAAATTGAAGACAAAGTACAATCTCAATGAAGAAAAAAAATAATGACAAATCTCTTAATTTAAGGAATTATTTTATCTATCTTTAAGTTAGGGTTAAATATTAAATTTAGATTAATTTATACATTGGTAATTTAGCAATTTTTTAATCTGGAAAAGTCTCTTCCCATAAAATCTTTTTTCACTCATCATGCCTTTCTTTCCAAAGTAAAGGACTCTGTTCCTAAGTATTTATTATACTTCTGGAAGCAATATGTTTTTCCTCACTTGACTGTGTGTGGCATAAATAAGGTGTCTCAACTTTGTATATACAAAATATATATAATCTCAAATAAAATCTGTTTGTATAAGATGTTAATTTAGCCATTAATCCATTTGTATTTACTTAATTCATTATAATTCATAGTTCTCCTGAATTTTGTAACTACGGAAATATTTTCATGTGGAATGTAATTGGTTCTCACTCCCCTCTCTCGAAAACATACAAAAACCGGGTCGAAAAAATGTCGGCGCATTAAAACGCCGTAATTAATACAACTTTCACAGTCGGTCGTCGAGTGGCATTCCACCGTTTCCACTGACCACGGATGATAACTATAACTCCTCACTGAGAACGCTTTAACTCTGAGCAATGTATGCTCGAAAATATTTAATATAAAAATTAGAACAGACGAATAGCATCTGGGTTATCGCGGAATGAATTTAACACGCGCGTTGCAAAAGTAGGTGTAGAGTAATTTTTTTTAATTAATACTAATACTTCCTAAATTTTCGCCAGGGTAACGCTATAAAAAAAACGGGTGAACAAACTATCAGGTAGCGTAGGATCAGGACAATCACCCAATGACCTTGAGCAGAGAAAAATCTCACAACTCTAACATCAATGATTGCGAGGTTCTAGAAACTAAAAAGTCAAGAATTTTATAAGAATATAGTACTCTTCAGTAGAATTACTCCAATTTTCAACTGAAGGTTGGTCCAAATGTAGTCGAAATCAGTTTCAGATTGGATCCTGCTCTATTCAGACCCCTACCATTGTCAGAGGTCAATATTCCTGTGACCTTGACGCGGAGCAAGGGTCGTCCTCTAATCTGTCCAAGATATTTGTATCTGATACTCATTACAGTTGAAACCTGAATGAGATTATCTCTGTGTGGAGGAGTGTCGCGCGCGTGTCGTCTGGTAATACGATCGGTGGACTCATCTCGTCGACAGTGGCGTTTTGTAACGCGAGCCTGGGACAGGCTGCGTTTGCTTGTCGGGACACTCGATACTGGAGGTCGATGGAAACGCACACATTCATGCACGCGTGCGCACACTCGTATCGCCACCAGCCAGTCGGAGCCAGGAACCTTCGATTTCAGTCGAAAGCGAAAACTCGCTTGGCCCGCGACGCGTTCTTACGGTTGCTCTCGTTCGTTCCTCGTCACACCTGGCTGTTCGAGGGGTTCCTAGGGTGTTCTCGAGATCGGTCAAATGTCGTTCGACTGCTGTGGCAGTGGCGAGGTCGCCGGCGAGACGTTCGCGGACGTCCTTGACAGCGTGACGCGTGCAATTCAGCACAGTTTTCCCAGTGACGTCGCGTATCTCGTGCACGGTTGTTCCTGGTCGTTCCTCCTCGTCGTCACCCTACTCCTAATAAGCTTGTTTACCGTACGCCGCGTTCGCGTCGCGAGCACCGTCCCGGAGGAGTAGCGCGATCTCTCGGTTCAGACGTGAGACTTTTCGTTTCGTTGTAAACAAGTGCGGTCCCACCTACGCAGGCGGGGACACTACGTTAACGTAGCACGCCGGCCACACGAGCATGTATGTGTGATCATTCAAAACACTCCACGGGTCAGAGTTGGGCATCGGTCGACTCGAATCTGTCTTGAATGTTCGATGCCTTTTTTGATCGTTGCTCCAAATGAAAATAGCCGCACGACTGGAGCTGAAAGGAGTCACAGTGTGTTATATTCTATAAATACGTTTTTAATTATAAATCTGCCCAACTCTGCCACAGGTGGAGCCTTCTCACACCCCCATTGAAGGAGTCTAGATTTTCGCGGTATCGTGTTTCGTCAGGTGGTACCTCGTAGACAGCGATTTGAAGCTGAAGGCCTGAAATCGAGAGTCCAAATAATGACGATCAAAATCTAGGAGTATCAATCGGGTGTGACATAGTGCGGTGCGTTTCCACGAGCGTCGCGACGTAAACATAGCGTCAAAGGGTATGGCGTCGATGTGACGGCCAGGACTCAGCGTCGCGACGCCTCCGTGCGTTATTCTGTCGGTTGAATGATCGGTGTTTACCGCGTAGAAAGCCGGTTGAGCATGGTGCGTCGTCTGCTGGCGTTGTCGACGCGGGTGTCGCACGAGAGTAATAACAGCGGCGTCGCGTGGACGAGGAATGAATGAACCAGAGAAGTAGTGACGAGACGGGTGTAGAGGGGATGCGACGACCGTCGTGTTGTGACGGCTCTGCTTGCCGATTTCTATCAAGGTATGTGTGCGTTTCCATGTGTGTACAGGATGCTTCAGCAACAGCGTTCCAAATTTAGACTGTACGTGCTTCTGAGACACCAAGGTCACTTGACCTTTAAAAGAATCCTGTATGCTTCTAATTGTAGCTGTTGATATGAGTAATTGATGCTTTGTTGAATGTTTTACAGTTTTGCAGATGCTTCGATACTACACTTGCAATCTCTGTTATTGTTGAAGAAGAATCTCTGACAATAAACTCAAGCTTAAGACTTGAGGGAGGTTTTGAGTATGGTAGACTAGCCTTCTTCAGTCTTCATAGATTAACGAGTTAGTATTACAAGTTGGTTATTACTGTAGATGATAAGAAATTCCTTTTACCAATACAATCACTCTTGCTCCGACCACGCCACCAAGTCTGAAGCTTCAGCCGTCGAACAGACTCGTTACTGTTTTTCTGAAACATCTTGTATGGTACTGTGCAAACGTGCAGTGTTTATTCACGCGATCAGTCGTGTCCATTGTCGTCGCCACACATTTCGCGTACGCACGGCGTATGCGTTGGCGTACATTATGCGTGGTCGCGTTCACGCGATTCGTACGAACGTAATTTGTTCTACTCACGTGAGTCGGTGTCCATGTGTTCTTACCCTCGAATATCCTAACTTATGCGACAGGAACAACGACGAGCCGGTACATTGATGTTAGGCGTCTTGTGGACCAGAACCGAGACTGTACCGCAACGGCAGGGGTATTAGAAGAGCGCAAAAAAATATTAGAGTTTATTAATGAATATATGCAGGAACGAAAATATTTTCTGCCTGAAATAGTCAACGATAGCTGAAGATTTTCATAATAATTTTTCTAATGGAACCAGAACTTACATCATGGCCGACTTTGCCGCTCAATCATAGCTGCCGACGATTTCGCGTAGTTCTTGAAAAATTAGCTGTACCAGAGTGTGTTTGCTGTCTGGATAAACACGTCATGCTACCTGTATTTAAGTTGCTATTTTTTATTACGATTAGTACAGTAAAGCTGTGTTTTCTAAGGTATAAAGAACAAAGCTTTCATTCTCACCTTTTTGAAATAAACGGTGTCCATGTTCGAGCATCGATATCTGTTCTATTAATTCTATGGTCCGTCATAGATGTCGCGACGCTCTAAGATCTAGCCGGTAAATTCGATGTGTTCTCCATTAGATGTTAGAGAAACATATAAAAGAATGCGTAAACAAGCGAGTGTACACTATGGATCTATAAACTTGATTCTGTGCAAGTCACTGAGAAAATATGTAAAATTTAATAGCGTTCTTTCTATGTTGAATTTCATGCTGAATCTTGAGTATAAAAGTTACATAATCAAACAGTGTCTGATTCCATTCTTTATCAATTTAATATTGGAAACACGTTTATAGGTATTCATTTTATTCTTTGGGATTAAAAGGCGTTTACATAGACGAGTTAATATTATATGAAATAGTTTTATGTATAATTTAAAAGTTTTCAGATACATGGTGCTGGTTCATTTCGATATTGTCAACACGAATTTTTAAGAGAGAATTTCAAAAAGTTTGATAGGTGTCGCCACAGATCCTAGAGACGCTGTGCCTAAGCTAAACTAGGTTCATAGTGGTTTGTGGTTGACTGAATTCAAAAGGTGGCACGTAGGATCTCAATTATTTTTAATTGTTTTGTGTAAAAATTTGTGGTATGTAAGCAATACTTTTTACGGTGTACTCATTAATGTTAAGGATGCTAAAGTATTGTGTCGAATCTCGATTCGCTATCGTTGAAAACGACGGCAAATGATAATAAACACAAAGCAAGTACTTTAGAACAATTCATGATCAAATTCGTGAATTTATACAAAAACTGATTAAAATGGTAATTAAAATCGAAAAATTGAATCCTGGGTAAAAGATTTGATCTCAGTGTTCAGTAATTGTTGTTATTTAGTTAATAAAGTCTGTTTTTCGATTATTCGGCCTACAATCATCCTTTCTGTTCTTAAATAATGTATAAATAATATTCGAAGTTATTTACTGCAAGAAAATTAAAAGTTGATCGAAAATTTACGGGGGATAGGATTGCACCGCCTTTTTTTTTTAAATTCTCGAAGCGCCTCGTATCGAGAGTTGAAACATCGATACGTAGATGGCGCCAAATTTTAAATTTAACGCGCGGAACGTGATAGTCGTAATTAAGCAGAAGTTATATTCGAATTAGTAAAAGATTGAGTAGAAATGAATAGCCACGATATAAAAATATGTTTTGTAATTTATTTAAAAAAGATTACAGTGCAATTTGCACCGTATCAAACGTTCATAAATTAAAATAGAACTCGTATTATAGTATTTTCGTTTAATTGCAGGCGGTGCAGCCCCTCGTCGTTGGAAACGATCCATGCGGTGAGTCTCGATTGTCCATTCCATGCTACTTTGAAACTTTAGATTGTTTTCTGATGTTATGTCGCGGTTTTGCGCTATCTTTTCCTAATATTGTTCCATTGTGGCTCGTTTGGCCGAGCTTTAATGCTCGAACATTAAACTGCAGCTTTGTACGACCGTTTGTACTATCCACTAGCCAATCATTGCTTACAGTTCATTGAATATCTCCGAACCATCTGAATAAACAAATATCAATTTTAAAGGAGTATGTAAACCTGGATACTTCTGAATAAAAAACGAGTAAGTATCTTGATAAACAGCAATACTACGAAAATGTCTCTGTTATTGATAATCGTTTTAGAATTCAAGATGAGCGGTGATCTTGAGAAGTCTAGTTTCGCCGTTCCTACTATAGCGACCCCGTGGTGGGGGAATCCCTAGAGTTTGGACAGATCCGTGGTACAGCGAGGATAGGTGGAAAAAACGGCGTGTCTCGCAGCGTGAAACGCGTTTAGCATGGATTCGCACGGCGTGGCAATAAAAAGCGGTCGCTTGACCCCCGTTGTTGCGAGTTAAACAACGACACGTGGAAAACGAGCGTGTCGGCAGACAACGGCGTGTGCACGCGTCACGGCCCTCTTTGCGTTGCGTGCTGTTATGCCTAATTAGCGGCTCGACTGGTTGCATGCCGCAAATAACTTAATTATTTCTTTTACGCAATTAACCGATGGACGAGCGTCAAACCTGGCCGCGTGGACGTCTCTCTGTTTACCCATTTTTCAATTTCACCGCACTGCTTTACGCGTCTCCTTTGTTTCGTCAACCTTCGTTCAGCTTGCACGCTGCTGGGACGTTTGCAGACCGATAGAAATTAATATGAGATTCATTGCAGGTCAGTTTGAGGAGTTGACAGAATTCGAGGAGAAATATTAATATTCCACAGATGCGATCAGTCTTGTTAGGGAGTCTGGAAAGGACAATGAAACGTTTAACATGCCTGATGTAGTGGTACTTTTATGGTACTGATCATACTGATCAGTTGTTGCAGGTATAAAATTCTGAAAAACATTGCAATTCATTAAGTAACAGACTAGGCGTCTGACACATTTGTATCGGATGGGGTTGCTCCAAATTGAGTTGAGATGATTCCCAGGTATCCTAGTCAAGGAATACCTTAGATCAGAATGATTCTTTCTCTCGGTCAACAATTTTAATCGTTTGGGATGAGTTTGCTCCACATTGGGTTGACACTCTGCACCTCTGTTGCGACTATTAGTTCGTTTCATCGCTTTAATGGCCTCCCCCATTTTTCTAGGAGCTCCTTTGTCTCAGCTAGCGCCATTAACGGAAAGTATTATTAAGATCGCGTCCCTTCGATCGTAGGAATAAGGCGAGGAGCGAAGATGGCAGACAGGGAGCGTTAACGACACCATTAAAATCTCCCGTTGGCGAAGGCGTTAATGGCAGCAGAGAGAGGGAGAGCGCAGAGAAACGCGTTTTTGCGATTCGCGACAGCACGCGCGGACGAAACGATCTTTTCCCTTGGTTTTTCACAAAGCCCGCCGCGCTTTCATCTTCGGGACCGAGCCGAGTGACTTGCACGAACCTCGACAATGGGAGAGAGAGAGAGAGAGAGAGAGAGAGAGAGAGTCGAGTCCTGGCGGTTTGCGACGCGTGAGACTCGGTCGGCAGTCGCGTGTGCACGCTGCGACCAGATTGCATTGATGCAGGCTGAGATAGGACGTCGTGATAGATGAAACCGCGGGGCTCGAATTGGACGAGTTCAACTGGCAATTAGATCGGACAATAACCTTCGATCAACCGTGCTCAGGGTTTTCAACAAATTCCGTGCCGTTGCAGCTGTGAACTGAGAGACTGCTGTGGAAACGGAGGAGTCTGGATGACGATCATTCAGAGAGAAAAATGGAGGAACGTTTCTTGGACCTAACATTTTGATCCAATTTTGGAGAATGTTCATTCTCTGTACATGCCCCTGAAACAAGAACAACTTTCCGTGAAACAATTTTGAAAGTTTGATCTATGATTCCATGTGGGTCATAAAAATTCAAGGATTCCACCAAGTCTCTGGCGGCACGATGTTCGATGAATCGCGTGGAAATTTTTGTGGCAAAACTGGAGGGAAGGCGACGCTTTCTACGCCGAAACGCCCGTTCGAATGTGTACGTAACACGTCGGAAGCGACGGTCGTACGATCGCGGCTGATTTGCATACGCTGGAATTGGCTAATCGGCGATTCCGGATGGGCTGGACAACCGGAATGCCATTCGATCTTCCGTGTGAACTGGACGATGTGTCCCGATGTCAATAGTATCACATTTATTAATTCAACACACGGTTGGGATTTTCTCAGGAGTCTCAAAGAAATTAGTCCAAAGCTGTCAGGTCTGTTTAGGACCTAAAATTGATGTAGATGATCATCTAAAAGATTAGAGTTCACTTCTGAGCGGCTACGATGACTCCGGGTCAAAGATTTCCCTGAAACGGTCAACAGGAATATTCCCAATGCAACATAATTAATATCAATTAATTTTGAAGAGAACAATAGAGTGGAGAGATCGGTGAGATGTGGATTCAGATCAGAACGAGGTCGTGTCTTATGAACTTACAAGACGATCGATTCGTTCCGCTGATTTGCCTGTGTTACTTTTAGGTGATCGAGTCTAGTACCGCGAACCATTTGTCTTCATCTTCGTCGTCATTTCTTTTCATTTGCTCCATGAAGTGTCGAGGAACAAGACACTCCGTCACCCTACTCTATTAGCAGACACGATGCCCTGGTGCATACGCCAGGCCCTTATCGTTATTGTTCAACGATATCCCGTTCACTGAACCCCTTTGCACGCTCTGCTCCCAATGTAAACGATGCGTTGCTACATTGTACATCGTTCAGTCTCTTCTATTCTACTGTTCGACGCGAGCTGGGGTCTAATAGAGCCATCAGGAGAAGATCAGAGAAGCGATTCTCAATCTAACAGCGAGATCTGTAGATAAGGAGTGAATTTAGGTGACCTAGGTCTTCGATCTTAACTCTGTAGCCCTCCCTAGACCTAACTCTTTCGCCCTAAATGTCTAGAGAGCTGTAGACCTGACTCCATGGACCTCAGTAGACCTAACCCTGTTCTAAGCTCAGAAAGGAAAAGTTTTGTATTAAAAAATGAAGGAATTAGCTATGTTATCCCTGTATCAATCGCTGTAGCATAATCTACAATTTCACAAATGAAACCTCGCCAAGATTCATCATTTATCATCGTCCCTCGCATCGCTGTCGACTCAGCGTGTTTCACTAGCGGGCTGCACTCTGAACTTTTCTAAATTCCCACCGCTGCATCATCCTGCGTGCTGGTACAATCGCAGCCGATTGTACATGCTTGGATTGTGTCGTATGGTTACATCATTATTAGCATTCATACATCGTTGCAAAGCTCGCCGGGATCCTCTTCGAACGGCGCGGAAATCTGTCAATGAAGCGGTTTCTATTCGCGTTCCTCGCATGCGTGGATTTCTAAATGAAAGAGAGAGCAACCGTTTGTCCTAGATCGTAGAAAAAAGCGGGTCACGTGGTCCGACAGGACAACGCGAGGCAAGGACGACCGCCATCATAGGCGTTCGTTGGCCTAAATCCCGGCCAGCGCGTGGCATGCTAATTCGCGTCATTAAAAATGCTAATCCCTCGTTTCTTTCGCTCTGCAACGTTAGACTACCCAACTATTGCACTTCAGCAGCTACGTTCCGCTTTAGAGTAGTCCACTAATTGCCGTACGACTTTTTTTTTAATGTAGCAGACGCAAGAAATGTGGTACAGCGTTGAAAGGGTTAACGTGTAATCGTTGGAGTCAATGTTTCCGGGTCCAAGTTCTTGGACCATGCCGTGAACTCGATTTTAAACCGAATCGATCATTCGGATAGGCCTGAGAGCAGTTTGTCGCGGAGACACGACTTGTCGTTCACGCGAACGTCAAAGATGAGGAAGCGTTTTACGGTCGGATCGATGATCGCGATTCCATGGAGCGTGAAAGGTCGGGACCCGGTCTCTCGTCAGACATTCAGCAACAGTGGCGACGGTACGTACGGTCGGATTGTTTTCATCCAACGAAAATGGCTCGCCGTGAAAATAGACGACCTCCCTGTGTGTGCGTAGAAATGGGGATGATGCAGTTGGCCTGGATAAAGGTCAGTGGCCGACCTAGCCCCCCAGCGGTTCTGTCTCTCTCTCTCTTTCCACCTACCCACCCGGTATTGATTTTGTTAACCTTCTAGGACCTAGCTCCCTCCACCTTGCTCTCTGTCCAACGACACCCCTTCTACCATTCACAGTTTGCTGTTCTAGCTTTTGCTGTTCGCCTTTTGTCCTCTCATCTCGCATCCTTCATTCTAATTTCGATTGTGATTAATAGGTGTGAGATCCTCGAGCCATGAACCGCCTTGGTTTATTTTGAAACGTGCGTCAAAGTTGGAGAATACAGTTAGGTATAGCTAGATGAGTTATCAAAGAGTTCTGAAAGACCTGTAGAAGATTTTATGGTCGATACGGCGGATAGATGTTTATCCTTAGCCTTCAACACTCGGAGAACGTTTCTGCAACGGGATCAGTCGACGATGCACGCACCTGTCGTGCATATATTCGCCTTTAAGACGAATCAGTACGGTTCCACGGAACGAAGTTGGCGCGAGTTCGGAGCGAGTTCCGCTGAACGTCACCTTTAACCATTTAGGACCGCTAGACGGAACTGAACTTCCGTGAACAGAATTGGAGCGAGCCAGCAAAACTTCCCTACCGACTAAATATAGCCTTACGAATCCCTGATCTAACCGCGGGAAACTTGATATTCCGGATTATTATTAATCCTTCGGGCAGCCCTTCTCTCGAGCAGATGATACACCAGCACCATCTAACCATTTCGAAGCGTACATTGATCGTACACTGATACACTGCTTCTTTGATTTTCAGAGAACCGCCAAAATCTCAAGTATACTCGGTGGAGGAAGCATACAAGTGGTACAGAAAATAAGGAGATCCAGGACTAAGATCGGATTAGACTGGGTTCATCTCAGCATCGGGTCTAGCAGCTATAGGGTTTCATCATCTTAGATAGGAAAATGCCTGTGGGTGAGTGTTCAATGTTGTTTCATTGAACTGAACCAGGGGTTCGTAGCTCTGAAGGGGTTAACATCGTTCGGACTAGCAAGGGATTAGATCAGAGTCCCAGCATTCGCTGAATTCTCAATATCCTAGCCGTAATTTGTGATCACTGATTGCATTGTTACGTTCAATCTGACCAGAGAGCTCACCGATGCTGTTCATTAGTGCATTCCTATGTTTTCAGGTTTGAAAACGGCCGATATCATGGAAGACGAATCGAAGGCTTGAACAACGTGCACGTGCACGCGCTTGTACGCTCTAACTCGCTGGTGGAATCCTAATGTCGTGTATCTGTGCCACTCTGCGAATTGAATTCCAATTATATGCTTGATTTACTTGTCATTCAGCCGGACGACTAACACGGGGAATTGCATCCACGACTTTTGGCGCCACTCCATCCGCGGCGACTTATGGCAACGGTGCCTCATGTCTGCCGTTTGCAAAACGAGATAACTCTGATCATCGTTTTATGGCACCATCTGAGTTTTATGGTGTTCAGCAGGAAGAACCGGAGACCTTCGGTCGGTTGGAACGCGTGGGTTCGTTTTAGGAGGACTGGGGATGTTTATTATTTAGGTTAATTGGTGAGTTGTGGGGAAGAGGACATGATCAGTTGATAGAACCTAAGTCTTAGGTACATTATAAGTGTTTTAGTTATAAGAGTTATTTATTTTTAACTGCAAACAGAAGACGTTTCTAGATGAGGAATGATAAGATAGATCCCCAAAGTATCTCCCAAACCTGGAGATCAATCAGTCCAGTCGGTGGAACCCATCAGCTCTCCCCAGATAATTGTCTTTAGAAGGTATCATCCAATTCTGAAGTACTTCCTGAGAAATTCATTGATACTAAGCACAGGTAGATCCTCAAAGTATCTCCCAAACCTGCAGATTTGAACCGATCCCGGTTCAGTCGATGGTACCCATCAGGTCTCTCAAGACAAATGTCTTTGGAAGCTGTCAACCAATTCTGAAGTACTTCATGTCAGTTTCATCGATGCTAAGCAAAGACAGATCCTGAAAGTACCTCCCAAACCTAGAATCTCGCAGCCAAACCCCGCATCTTGATCTTCGACAGAGGTTCTGATGATCTTCCAAACTGTTCGGATGAACAGTCCGTTTCTCGGAGTCGCGTCGAAGGGCCCCGTTGGCTCGAAGGGAAGAAAAGTGGAAGCAGCAAAAGCGAGGATCGTAATTGATCCGATGGTTGAACATCGGGGGACAGGGTTCGCCGTCTACGGCTCGTTAATCTTGCCCGGGTTGCTCGTGTTACTCGCGCACGGTACTCGCACGGTACTCGCGTGTTATTCCTCCCTATCCCGGAGGGGCCGAAAATAATCGCCTAGCGACGAATTTGCATGTACATTTATGCGGATCATGGCGTGGCAAGAATATCGGCCAGCGGCGAGATTTATACCGTGCCGCGTCGCGTTACGTGCTATTGACAGTATTCCTAGGAATTTGCATATACACATATGCAAATCGGGCCCGAGCGAATGTCGCCTATTGATCAGCCCTTGCACACATACGGCCGAATGCTAAATATGCCCCCATTAACGCGATGTTATTGAGGAATCTTGCCCTGGAGCCTCCGTATCTTCTCTGCTTATTAGCCCGTTTCAGCTCCTTTGACCACTCAATTCAATAATACTGATTAATCGGTGGAAGCTTCTGTAACTCTTCTCAGATTCATAGATCTGTACACTTGGTCGAACTCGATCTGGCGTTCTTGTTCAATTCGGTGGAGTGTGAGTAGGCGCTTCAAGGTCATTTCTTGTCTACTTATTCACGTCGATATGTGTAACGCGTGCGAAGTTATCGAAGGGTTTATTGTTACGAAAGTTAGGATGAAAGTGAAAAATATTGGACATCTGAGTCTCCAGGAAAGGTCTCTGTGACCGTCAGTAGTTTCAAGGATTCATAAAGCGCGGGAAATTTAAGAGTATCGAGTAGAAGGTGGACATGATTCACGAGAAATTAGGAGTGATCTCTGTTCTTTTTCTTTGGTGCACTTTTCTGCTAACAGACAGTGGAGAGTCGCCATTTCTGCCCAGCTGAGAAGAGCGAAAGGACCACAAGCAGCAGCAGTTCTCCGAACTTTATGGTAAAATATACTCGGTGGATAATTGGAAGACTTGCACCAGGTTTTCCACAAAGCGCGTGTCGATCATAATTCGCGTAGAGTGAAATAAACGAAGAACGCAGGGAGGAGGAACGTTGTAAGTGTCAAAATTACGACCTTCTGAATCAGCCACGGTGTAGCATGGTATTAATGGGCCGAGTGTTTGTTAAATAGTTGCTTCCAGTAGGGAACCAAGACAAATTGTTCTAGCCTATTGGTCTTGGCAGCCGAGGGACGATTTAATGAAACAAAACAGGAATGAGTTTGCTTGGCAGACGGTGTGTTTCTCGTTTCCACGAAGAAGATACAAGCTTTCTGCTGCAAATCGTTTATTGTCATACTGTTTAACAGCCTTGTATTCGTATTAAAACTGCCGTTGTCCCTATTAATCATAGAAAAAATAGAATTCTCCCCCATTCGATGTTAAAAGAGGGTTGGAATTTTGCAAAGATAGAACTTCGAGCAAGTTAATTCATTGTCTGAGATTATTAGCATTCCATGTCGATGCAGATCAATTATTTTGGGTGACTTGAACCCTTCAGCTGTTTGCAGCATGATATTCGCAAGGAAAAATTCCAAAAAGAGATTTCTCTTGACTGTTCATCGAGAACGTGGCCATCGAGCGGATCGCGGGTTCGATGGGTGAGCGACGATCGATTCGAGCGACAGGTTCACCTGTCGCCGCACCTGTGGCCGATCTACCCGCATCTTCAATTATCGCGATTAACGAAACACACCTTGCCGTAGACGTTTATTGTTGTCGCGCGATTGACAGAAGCGCAATTATCCCGCGATTTCAGCCGGTATCCCGTGGGCGTTCGACGACTTTCACACGTTTCCATCGGCTCTTGTCGGCCTCAAGGCGCGTTCGCGAATGTCGTCGGGCGCGATCAAATGATCGACGAAATTCTGCGTTCCATGAAAGCACATAAGTCGAGAAAAATGTGAAGGAGGTAAAATTATTTTAAAAAATACCTGAAGCCACCTAATTTAATTAATACGTAGAATTTACATAGGCTGGTGAACCTGACGTTTAAATTTTTAATTAAAAGGTGACTACAGAAATGAACAGAAAAACAGGGGTGCAGATATGTTGATTTTTAGTTGGAAATAATTGTAAAATCTGAGGTGATGCTGTTAGGATTATCCAGAAGTCGAAAATCGTGGTGAGATACAACTGGGTCATAGCACGTTTCATTCTCGTTTCAACGACGCAAGATCCTCTAAGTGGAAAATGAGCGAGCGTTCATAAGGTTAAACGAGTGTGCAGCAAGCATAATTCTCCGTGTAACATTGTTAAGATCGCTAAGAAAAATATGTGCGTCCGTGCAGGCTGAACACGGGCTAATCATGTATCTAATAATACTTTTCAATACTGGAAAATGATGTAAGAAAATTGCACAGAAAAATTTTGAATGATTCCGTAGGTCTCCATTTACTTTTAATTATTTTTAATGTACTAGAACCTCGATCATCCGAGCATAGAACATTTAGAAAATATTCATCTCGTATTAAATACGGGGTACAATTTACATCGGTGGCTCTGTGTATTTTAGATTCTAAAATAAAATTATTAATTTCATATGAAACACCTAAAATGTGGACCATTCTTTTACTAATTCTAACTCGCATAATCGAGGTCCTGCTGTACCAATTTTTGCGTAGGAATTTCGAGCACAGAAGGAAGTCGTGTATCGCGTATAAAATTCAACGTTATTTATTATTAAGTGATTTATGCCGCTCGATACCCCACACAGCGTATAAATATCGATCAGATTAAAATGATTACCCATATACTGTAATCACGCGACTCATAAAAATAAATTTGAAATATCACCGTGATATTAACGCGAGATAGCGTTGGCGCTCGTAAAAATATTACAGATCGTTTATAAATTGGACTTTTTTTTCTTCCATCTTTCCAGACCGTCGTTAAACGTCACATCTGAGTACTTTATTCATCTCGAGCGATACTTTTCGATCAGGATTACGTGAATTTCGCTATTGGCACGGTCGTGCACGCGCGCGTTACGTAAACCCATTCATTCATTCAGCGCGAGATACTGCGAATGAATATTTATAATAGCAATATCCACGTTATTATCGTAGGAACCATTCATTCCCTTCGACAACTCTATAATTCATAACTGACACTACAATAAAACACAGTGTCTAACCTGTGGTATCGTTACGGCCACTATAAGACGGTACAGGCTCATTACGAGTCACACTTATTCTTGTTAAGTTGTTTATTTACTGCACGTGTACGAACAATTAGCTGCAAACAGTGTTACGTTTATTCAGAAAAAAAATATTCCGTCAACAGAGTAAATACTTCTGACCCTTCTTTATTGAACGTCTTAAAAAATAATTGTCTCTATATTTTGTAGTCAAAGTATTTATATAATCGATTATAAGGATTCGAGCTATATACTGTATTATTTTTAGATGTTTAGATCCATTTTTAATATAAAAGAAAATTATTGAAATTTTGGTTCTTCGTCGCAAAGTAGACTGTAGGTATTCACATGTATCACCATGTTAAAAGTAATGAAGACTTCGTACTTCAGAATTGAAATTTTTTGTAACAAATACCGAAGGTTTAAACTATATATTGCAATTTTTTCAGATTTTTAGGTGCATTTTAAGTATGAAAAAAAAATTATTGGATTTCGGGCCCTTTTTCGCAAGCTAAACTATAGGTATCCACATATGTCTCCGTGTTAAAACCAACGAAGACTACATACCTCACTGTTGAATTTTTTTGTAACAAATACTGAAGGTTCAAAGGAGGCATCACAATTTTTTCAGATTTTTAGATCGATTTTAAATATATAAAAAAAAATGATTAAATTCTCCACTGTTTTTCGCGAAGCGGATGGTGAGTATCCGTCATCTCTTTGGGATGAAAGTCAGACGGATACCGGCAGGCTGATTTTCATGAACCGACGAACCTTGTCCGAGCATCCACGTGTGCCTCGAGTATTCTCGTCGCGAGATCCAAAGGTGTTAATAGACCGTTTCGTGTATCCCCGTATTTCGGGGCCCAGTTAACGGCACCAGGGGTCAATGATCACTCGGGATTCCTCTCACGAGAGAAGACACATTTTTCAGTGGTCCAGGGGGCATGGTTAGCGGCACAATGGCTGGTTCCGTGGATTATGGGATGTGTGAATGGAAACGTAGCCGCGAGCTACAGGCCTATCCAGCCGGAGAAGACATTCCTAAGGTTTGACGTTGGCTCTAATAGAAAAACTGGGCATCTGCCAGGGGCGTAGCACTCGTCCAGGGAATAACAATACGTGCACGCCCGTTCCCTTTCTGCTTTCTTTCATTTTAATCGACCTACGTTCGAGGAAGTCGCCGTCGTTCGCTTAACAATTATTTCTACGCCCGTGTTCCTGTACGCGACACGCTCTCTTCCGCGTTGCTTCGCGGGAATATTGATTTAATTGGAGAATCTTAATCGAATCTGGATGGAGATGAGCACATATTTGGGTCAGGAGGGTCTTTGATTGCTGCAACGGTGCTCAGCTTCATTGAAATCGCGTCACGACTCCAGTGGCTGGTAAATAAAAAACAGTTTGCAAACACTGTATCGATTAATCGATTCTCTGCGAAGTGCAATCAGGAATTTTCAATGTTGTATAATCGGTACATCCGATTCGAGAAGTCGCTTAGATATTTCCTGCTCTCGATTGATCAGCAAGGGCATGAAGAGACTTTCTTTGTTTCAGCGTAGCAAGTGTCCGCTGGAAAATCGATAGCTCTCCACCCACGTACCCGAAGAGACCTCGTCCAGGTCCGTTTCGCTAGAATCCGATTTTCCAGGGATATCGATGAAATCGCGTGGCAGAAATAGACGAGGATCGATCGTCGGTTTCGTGGAAAGAAAAGGAGTAACTGGGCATCTGCCAGGGGCGTAGACGGTGGTGAGGTTTGAATATCAATGCGCCGGTAGCGAATCGTTAGAAGAGAGAACAGGAGAGGGGGAGAGGGAGAGAGATGGCGAAGAGAGAATTCCCCGAGAGCGTAACCACGTAAGGCGTATCGGGCGCGAGGCCACCGGTGCATTGTCATCTTCCCACACGCGATGCACGACGAGAAAATACGACAGACACGTATTTCTCCTGCCACGATCTCGGGGAAAAACTCTGACTGCTGTTCGCGTCTTCGATAACCTGGTTCCGTTCGACAATTCACGGTCACCCGCGCCCTGAGACCATAAAACTTCGTTCGCTCCGTGAAGAATCGCTGAGGATGCCGTTGAAGTTCCTTCAGATGGTCCGTTTGGACCCGAATCAGTCTTATCAGACACGGTATGAGACTGAGCCCAGACCGAACAGACACTTAAAGGAGCTTCAACAGAGGCATTGGTCTCACTTCAATCTTAGTTGAAGTTCAGAATGCAGTGGTGTATCATCTGTTGGGGGATGATAGGACACTATGCCTAAGAGTGGCACTGGATGCTCACGTTACCGATGAAGCTTCTTTAGATGGTCCGTTTGGTCTCAGTTCAGTCTCAGTTGATGTTCAGAATGCAGTGGTGTGTTTAGATCATCTGGTGGGGTATACTGCTTAGGTATAATAAGACTCTAGGTCCACAAGAGTGATACTGAATGCTCAGATTACCGATGAAGCTCCATTAGGTGGTCCGTTTGGTCTCAGTCCAGTCTCAGTTGATGTTCAGAATGCAGTGGTGTGTTTAGATCATCTGGTGGGCTATATCGTTTAGGTACAATAAGATTCTAGGTCCTCAAGAGCGATACTGGATGCTCAGATTTCTGATGAAGCTTCTCTAGACCCGCTTAGCCTGTGCTCAGTCGTGGCGGATGTCTCACTGCAGACCATAGCGGTATATTCACATGATTTGTCAGTGTGTCTCGTTGGAATACAATAGGTCCCTATATCTAAGAATGACACTTTGGGTGATCAGATTACTGATCACACACCCTTGTCTGGACTGTTCAGTTTCTTCGGTCTCACTCGAAGTCTCAGCTCAGATCATAGCGTTATGGTTATACCATTTCAGCCTCAGTCTCAGTTTCAGTTGGGTTCATGTCGATTTCTTTATATAAATCATTGATCTGTACCAGAAGCAGAGTAGTCTGAAACTCTGAGGCTCTGTTTAGGTGACTCGGATCGAATTCACTTGGGACAGCATAATTTTTTATATTATTAGAACAGTCAACGACTTTCAGGACGAGCAAAGGGGCCTCTGTTAAATTCATAACGTATTAAAAAATGAATACAGTGAGAAATTCGAGGGTCGTTCATGCTCACCGTGACGGAAGGGCGAAAAACCATAAATCTGCCGCCAAGTGTTTCCACAGAAGGGTTTCTCGAAGGCGTAACACTTTCATCCACTTTCCCCATTGGTGTAACACGACGATAACTTTTCATATCGTTCTCCTCCGTTGCTTTCCATCCAAAGTAATTTCTACTCGGATCACGCTTCCTTTCTCTCGTCGCGACGGGATATCGATCGTTCGATTATACGACGATATTACGCTCGATCGAAGAAACAATTTCGAACGTAAAAGAACATTTAAAAAAAAAGAGAAACACCCTGGTGACCGTAAAAAGGAACGCACCGAATAATCGCGATTACGATAGCATAGCATTAGCATTTAATTAATATTTCTTTGAGTCGATATCTGATACAATATCCCGTGCACCAAAGCCGCCATTTATTTGCTATAAAATTAGCATGGAAATGCACTTCGTTCTAATAATATCGATGCGGTAAGATCACAATGCACCACGTTTGTTTTTCTCTGCTGAAAAATCGTACTAACGTTGGCTGAAGTAAATGGTAGCTAATGATTGGCTTGCCAACGCTTTGATTGATTTAAAGTTAAATTAAACGTAGACGTGTTACAGAATTTATAAAACCTCCGCATCTTCAAAGATGTATTCCCAGAATTAATTAAAAGAATTTTAGAATTAGAAGGATAGTGTAAAATATTCAGTAGATCGATATTTATCATTTGTGGTACACGTTATTAAAAATTTCATCAGCCGTAGAAGGTGCCAACAAATTTTTCTGTGAATGAAAAATTGTTCTTGGGTATGGAATAAGGGATCATTGTTTTTCATTGAGTGCAATGGGGATAAAATTGTGTCTGACACAGGGTTCTTCGAGCGATCAGCCTTCCGTCCTTCGATCGTTCGGTTCGTTTTGCATTGCTGCGACAGGTTTTCCCCACCATTCGCGTAGTTTTGTCTAGGAAAGACGAAAAGATCCTCTCTATGTAAGCTCCCTTATAGATTCTCGATTCGTTTTCTGAGAAGTCTGTCCGTGGAACTTCTGTCCTCTTCTATGAAGCTTCAACAAGGAAGAGCATCCTTCTACTTCGCTTTTTTTTCGAAGACGCAGCGTTTTTAGGATTAACGGGACAACGGTCCTCGACAGCGCAGCCTTGTTAATTGGTGTTTGCTTAGCCGAGAAGTCGAGGCGAACTGTTGCCGCGAAATAAGTTTATGACATCGTTGCTAGAACCGTGGAATGGAAATGTAAAATTTCAGTGACGATGAATAATACGAGAAGACGCCATTTCGTGCTCTCGACGTAAGAAAATAACAGTAAATTTATAGACACAAATTTCCGTGAACGCAACGAGTTTAATTTGCATATTTTATGTTACTGATTAGAATATCATAGAAGCTTGTCTTACAATTTTATTATAATTAGTCGCGAACTGGACAGTAGTTAAGTATTTAAGTGTCCCAGTACTCTGATCAATTTGATTTTAATAATCTCACGACAACCAAAAGTAGCCTTTCTTATTTTAATTTTACAAATTAATGCAGAACTGCGTACTAAAATTTGTGAACCCCCGAAGGGTTAATTTAAGATAGCAGGTGTTCAGCATCCGATCAAAAATATAAATCTGGTTGGCGACGTGTTAGTTACATTTGATTAAAAAATCGTTTTCTGTGGACCATTGCAACTCAGTATTTTTTCCAACGCACTCGGTGGGTTACAATCGCACTCACCCTCGATTGCGTTCATCGATTGCTCCACTCGAACGTTCGTTGACCTGAAACAGGACCGTCGACAACAAAGTTACAGTTGTATTATCGAACTCCGAGGAGCAAGGGTAGCAGTCGCGTGAGTGCTTGCTGGATTGTAATAACTGAACGAATGGGGTGGAAGTTGAGGGTAAAAAACTGGCGAGAAGAGACGAGATGGTTAGACGGTTTGGACTGTTCATGAGTTGTAGAAGAAGAGAAGACGAAGAAATGATCCACCCGAATAGGAAAAGAAGAGGGTGATGAAGCACTCTTGCTGAATTAAGGCAGAAAGGAAGAGAGGGGGTTAAAAGAATAACAGAAAATAATGACAGAAGTCAAAAGAGTTAAATTTCTTTTATTTTCTATACATATGAATGTCTCTTCGCTTTTTCTTATCTATTTCAGCCAGTACCGCGGCAGATAGAATTCTAATGATTCAGCCGGTCGCAGCGGGGTAATAGAATAATTTTTGCTTTACAGATTTAGCATGGGATCGGACGGTCTGATGGAGAGGTTCGCGGCTTCGATACACAGTGAACAGAGTGTTCCTGTCCGTGAAAAAGCGAGGTTTGCCGGTGGAGAGTAAATCCGCGAGAAGTATCCCGTTAATCTGACAAGTAATGACACATCAGTGCGTTATATATCGCGGCTCATAAATCAGTCGCGAATAAAACGTTTAGCATAACAGCGTAGCAGCGATAGTGTGCACGTGCGCTTGCACAAAGCTAGGATACTTCATCCGGCCGGAATAACGCGGCGATTCTCAAAGAAAAACGTACATTCCGAAACCATGAAAAGTACGATGGCCCAGTTTTTACCGCGCAGCGGTTCCAAGGCGAGGGAGCGCGACAAAATGGAGATATTAATAAGAGGAAGCTTCGGTCTGACGATTTTAAGCGACCGAACGCGCAGCGGACTGTTTCGAGAGACGATGGACCGAAAAACTAATCCGACTGGCTAATTCTTGACCCAGTCCCAAGAGTCCACTCTGACTTCACGTTCTGAGAAGCGAGTCGCAAATCAAGCGGCATGGCAAAAGAGACGACCACGAAGACGAGACGGATCCCTTTTGGTCCGCTGGTAACGCCAACAAATGGCGCCGATACAAAGTCACCGCACACGTACACACGCACACGCGCGCACACAGGCACGCAGGATCCCTAGAAGCCTCCACCTCATATGAGGCTGGAATACGGCGAGTAACCAACTATTAGTAACCCAGACTTTAGTATTCCCGCGGTGTCGTCTTGTACGAGACTTCCTCATTCCAGACTTGAGCTATTGTGAACCTCCCCTCCGCCCCCGCCGCCTCATCTTCATCCTTTTCTTCTTACGACCACTCCGCGGTGGACTTCTTCTGCTTCATCGACAGTCTAATCGCGTTACTTCGACGTTCTTCATAGTCTGTCGACACCTTCTCCGCTCTTCCTCGTGATCTTCCTCCCTTTGATGCCACCTCTGCCCCTTCGGCTCGATTCATTTGTCTTCTTTGAACTTCCACCAGCTACTTAGGACTTTCGTGAGAACCCTGTGCTTCTCTCAAAAGAGGGTAGCTCGGGTTAGATCGATCCCTGAAGCGGTTTCTTGAGTCAAACATTTTTCGAATGGTCAAATTTGAGGCGGAGCTAGGTCGGAAGGATCGATCATGAATTGGGAGGCTTCTGTTTTTAGTTGGGTCGTCTTTTCGCTTCGACCGTTCTCTAAGCTTCTTCAGACCTTCCAGACCCCATCCCGATACTCCCTTTACAAAAGTGAAAGAACTGGGATAGATTGGGTCCCTGAAGAACAAGTTCAGGGTCGATTCATTATAAATCAGGAGCATCCCAAAGATCCAGAAACGACTGAGATCTTCTGGATGTCGTCCGGGCTCCGCGACATCTCGGATGAGATAATTGTTGAAGGTAGCACTTTCTGACTCACCGTTCCTCAGTCAGCTCGGGTTCAGCTGTGTTTTAAAGTGATTTAAGACACTCCGCACGGGGTTTTCTGCGGGAGTACAGTTAAGCAAGCCCCGTTGCCCGAGGCGTCGGCGATCCGCAAGCTGCAAGCTGCATCGTGAGCATCACGACCGAGGCCAAACCATTAAATCGTTTATATCAATCGGCACCGATTGGCTTTCTTTCGTCTCTCGACTTTCTTTCCCATTCGCGCGGGTCAGGACTCCGGGGCCTGGCGCAACGTGGCTGAAAGTAGAGGTCATTGCGAACAGGTGAGTCACAGACGTTTAAAGAGATTCGCCCTTGGCCCTCGCGACGTGACGGATGATTCGTTTCATTAAATCGATTGTGTTTCAATCTGGCCGGCTAATATGCTAGCCGGGCCAGACGTGGCCTGCTCGTTGCACACGCTGACCTACATGATCGTCCAAAATAATCTGACACTGCTGGCAAGACCTTAACCGCGACCCCTGCTGGAGCTGATCGAAGAATAAACCTTGAAGAGGTCTCGATGCGACGGCAATTGACCAAACGTCATCATTTTGTACGATTTTTAAAGCTGTCCGGGCCTGAATCTTCATCCAACCCAAGGTGATCCAATCTAACGCGCGTTAACGTGACCCAGGCTGACTCCAGCTTATCATGAAAATGCTACCGCATGCGCTGGGGCTGCTAGACACTTTCTAGCGCATGGACTATTCAAGCTACCGCCATGGAAGGTGATCCAATTTCTAATCTTTTTTTTCTGGGAACGCTACTCTGGTCACTGGAACCTCTGGATACTCCGAACGTAACCTAAGCCAACCCTTTTCCTCCGTCATCGTTACTCCATATACTGGCTCCTTTAGGCAATTCCCCACTCATGAACTATTGCACTATTTCATGCTACCACTGCTGTTACTGCAGCACGGATATCGAAAGCAGGTACTTCAAGATCTCATCGATTTGAGAAATAGATGCAGGTACAGCGTTAGAGTCTCAGAGAGACGATGAAATGGTTAATTACTTTATTTGTGGGTCCTTGGATCGAAATGGTCCGGGCAGCACATAAATATTCGGACGAAATTGAAGCTTCTTCTACATTCGGCGGTATGCGAACAAGATTAATAACTCTTCAAGGCTGTCACCAATGCCGCCTCGGTGCATCAAACCGAAAGTATTCCACCGAAGGCATTTCGGCCAGTTGATTGGCTGATTTAGAACGTACTGACCCACACGGTCGTCCGAAATGATCCGACACTGCAGGCCAGACCTTAACCGTGACCTCGAGCCGGCTCGAAGGTCAAACCCCGTCGTGAGATTTAAAACCAATTGACCAGACGCATCGGTCGGGCAAACAGATCTTTCGTACGTGCATTCTCCTCTAATTGTCCCCAATAAGCTGCATGGTCATCCGGGAGGAAACGCTTATCGAAATTAGATTTTTCAAACAATTTTCAACAACTAACTAACCATGCGAACTCACCGTCGTATAAACTAGATGCTGCATGAAAAAAATAGGCTATCGCCGCAGGGATAAATTTGCAACAATTTCGTTTTATCATCGAATCTATTTTCGAACATTTTTGTATTTATCATCTTTTTTCTTTCTGTATAGATCGCGTAAATCGTAGATCATTAAAGGATCGAGGACGTCATTTCTCAATCTTTTTCCCAGTTCAACGCACTTTTATGTTAATCATCGATCCCGCAATCGTATCGTTCGTTGCGTAAGCCATTGATCGGTACAAGGAAAACGTATATTAATATCGAAATAAAAAAATGGAAAGAATCGGGGGGGAAAAAAGTCTGTATTCAGAACAAGTATGTACCACGCCTATTTTACGCGCGCGTACGTAACACAGGCGATCGTTTTAAATTCACGTTAATTTATTAACGAGAAAGCAGAATTACCAGGCAATCGCTGTGCCGCGTTCGAGAACGTGACAAACGTTTCGAATTCTGCTTCTCGCAGCTGGACAAGCCTTTCGATTCCGTGATCCTGGAATTTCCTGGTTTCCTGTTTAGGAGAACCTAATTATCATTAAGGATCGCAGAGTTCACCATATTTCTAAGAGCGTCTTCGAACATACCTCGGTAATATTAATAACGATTCACCTCGGCGCAGGATGCATTCTTCTGAACCGAATTGGTATCATTTTCAAGATCTCTGATGCTCAGTACATTCTGAAATTTATTACAGATCATCAGTGTCATTCATTTATCGAGACACATTTTTCTAAGTCGCTATATTCGTCTCAGAATTTTCTACAGAGATGAGATTCGGGGATTGTTCGGTTCATAATTCACTTGGCGATGGCATATTATCAAAATGTATGATATTGATTTTTATAAAAAGTAGTTGGTTATGTTCAGGGCGTCAACCTGTCCAGACGTGTAAAATAAAGAACACGTTCCTTATCAACAAATTGTGATTCTTGTTCCGCCCTACGCTCTGCTGATTTTAACCCTTCGCAGTCGAATTCTATTGCGTATAAATACCCCAAAATATTGTGTATAGTTGCAAAAATTCTGCTACCGAAGCAAGTGCATTTGGATTAAAATAAGTCATTAGAGATAAAAGATTTCCAGTGCAGAGGGTTGGAATCATTTTCGCTGCACACTCGGGGACGCAGTCGATAGAAAAATCGAACTCCTGGAAAATAACGAGGGGATAAGCAGTCTCGAGGGTTGATACTCGCGATACAACGTATCGATTCCTCGAAGTTCGGCAGGCCAGGCGAAAGGAGAGGAACATCGACGGGTGTGGTCGTCGAGGAGTGCGTACATCGATCGGCACTTTAACCTCGAGGAAAGCACACGCAGGACGAAGGAGGGATTCGGCTGCAACCTATGGCAACAGGATCTTCAAAGTTCCTCCCTCCTAGTCGACAGACTATACCCCTAAGTGCTACCCTTTTCTCACCTTCCTCGCACACCTGCTCCTGTTACACCGTGCAGACGCTACCGTTCAGTGGATCCTTCTTTCGCACTTCAGACTCAAATTACCGACAAACCGATTCACTCTTAGTTTCGAACCCTACGACAACACTGAGGCGACTCTTCAGGGAGTATTTTGTTTCCTATAAGTGGACTGCGGATGTGTATGCAAACATACGTTTTTAGCCATCCATATATCCTGTGCTAATGCAGTTAAATAAATGAAACTTCAACAAGAGTGCATTTGTTCCTTGAAATGTTTCAAATATGTACTCGTCATTTTGCTACATTATTAAATGTCCATCGTGCACCAGTTTGAGAGTATTAAATCGCATAAAAATCTGCAGTCTAGCTGTAAGAGAGACAAGTAGGATTTTTTAGAGGTATATGTTTTGATGACTCAACGAGTTAACGAGCACATGGAACATTGTCAATTTTGAGAATCGATTAGAAATTCGAAAAGATTGCTACAATTGGGAGGAAAATACTAAATAATAAATTGACATCTTGCCCTCGAGTGTGTATGTTTGTATCGAAATATCAACAATTTCGAATGAAGTACATTAAAATTTATGCTTTTCAATTAACAAACAAACGGAAAATTACTAATTTTTATAATTTGGGTAGATTTTTTGCTACGTTCCAGAAGCTCCAAACCGTCAGAAATATATGTGTTCTTATTAATCGCAGATTTATTAAAAATTCCACTAACCTGGGTAAATTTGACATCTTTATATTTGATCTTTAAAGGCGATAGCCATTCATATCGTATTTCTTAATGGCCATTCTCGTTCTTCAGGATCGCGAAAGAAGTTCCTACAAATTATGATCCGAAAAAATGTTGTGGAAGCACCTCTTTCTGAAATATTCTCTATAAAATGAGATTTAAGGTGGCAACTCGGGACGTCTGAGCCGCGCCGTGTACGAAGTTTATAGTTTCGCTTAATTTTTTGCCCATCCAGATTTAGATCTTCGTTGAATAACGAGCAATAAATATATCGACGATTTTTTTCAAATTTCTGCTTCGTGGAACTGGATTAAGGATTGTGTTTCAACAGTCAGCTTATGCAAATGCGGGGTACATTTTATGACAACGGTCAGTCAACAGGAATGACACCAACGTGACAGTAAAAAATTCTCTATCTAATGAACTAATTTAAAGAATCGTTTAAACGTGGACAGAACTTCCTTGGACCACATCGATTCTATTTGCATCGATCATCGAATCGACCACCGACCATCGAATCTGGTTGCGTAACAATTTTTTTTACCAAAGATCTCGCGTGTCCCCGACGATGTCAAGCGTGCGATTTTTTTATTAACAAACCCACCGCATGAATATGCAAATGAAAATTGGTTAGCTACGGGTCCATCCCGTCCGATTCCACGACGAAAGTTGTAAAACCCATTAACTTTCATGAAGTGAGCATCATTGCCTCGATTGAATCTGAAAATTCCTGCGAACATGCTGACTCACCGGCTATAATACTCCATCGAAACGTTGCGCGAGGATAGATTTTCGCTGTTCGCTTCTCAGGACGAGAAGCCTGCTCCTTGTAATACCTCGAAGCTGTTGGTAGCTCGTGACGATCGTCTTAGGTAGCGTTTCAATGGCTCAAATTACTCTCTCGTATGGCGGATGAGGATTGAATGAAGATGGGACAGGTCAGCGATCATTTACTGATTCCGATATACAATGGCTGGCATTTTTAGCGAGATCATGCAGTTTTCAGTTAATCAGAAGCTTCGAGTGCTGTTAATCAGAAGCTTCAGTAGCAAAGAGTGTTCGTCCAGAGCTTGAGCCAAGTACCTTCGCTGGAGAACACCAAAAGATGGGCTCTGAATCGATGAGTGTCTATATACCAGACATCCAGGACCCAGAGAACATCAGCAGAGAAACTCGAGATCGGTACCAACGAACCCGACCCAACCGATCGGTCTCTAACACAAATCTAGACATCGAATCGTTAAAAATGATCAGACTTCGAACTAGACGATCAAGAATGAACATACTGTACTTAAAATCTTCAGCCTGAAGAGTGTCCGGAGCGGTTGAGCCGTTCAAAACGTCCAGGAGGAAGGTGTACGTTGAAAAGATGGTAGGACAAGGGCGTATCGTTCATGGTGGCAGTGGAGCAACTAGGTAAGCTTAAGGTCGAAGCAGAGAACAGAGGAGAATAGGGTGGAGGTGGTCGAAATTAATGCGGGGAATCCTCTGAACGGGTGGATCGGGTTGCCCGTCGTTCTGAGTTTTTTACTTCTCGAATTTAATCCAAGAATGGGGGAGAATGGGGGACATTGAAAGCGGTGGATCTCGTCTAGACGGTCGACGATGACGTCACGAGACAAGGTCGACCGTCGCTCTAGCCACGACGCAATACAGCTTTTCTATACAGGGTGTTTCCTAACTGCCAGAACCCAGAGGGTGCCGGCACGTCGATGTCTCTCTCTTAAATGTTCAACCCAACTGACCAACCCAAAGGGTGGTGACTCCTTGTGAACATAATCAATTATGCATCGTTTAACATTTCTTTGAAATACTCAACCTAACCCAATCTATCATCCAGACGTTGTTAGCTGATAGCCTTGATAGATGCCTGTGTACTCATTTCACACTTGTTTTTCTCTTTCATTCGTTGAGTGGGAAGGAAATTGTTTGTTTCAGTTGGTCACAACTTCAGCAGAACCTTAGTTATCCGACACTCCCATCCAAAAATGAATCATCGTACGGGAGTCAGAAGCTAAAATTATCATCGACGTCTACCCAATGTTATACCACTATGTATTTTATATTCTAAAACAGAATTATAATTTATACGTTATCATTTTACCGATTATAAGTTCGTACAATGGAGGTCCCACTGTAAATGATGAATCGTGCTCCGAGATCATGGTAATCAAGCATAACGTGTTGTTCAACGTTAACAGATGCTTTACAGTTGGCGTGCAGCGATGGTTAAAGTGTGTATCTAATAATTTGTGTGCTGCAGTCGTTTACGAGCTATTGTGCAGAATTAATGAAACACCCTGTATAGGAGGCTGTATATTCTCCTTGTTCCACGCGTTCCACCTTCTCCCTCGCCCTTTTGACTGCTTCTTTCAGCTCTTTCTTCTTATTGCGTCTCTCCCTCGCTCGTCGAGGACTCCAGAAGGGTGGCGCAGCCTCGTATATCCTTGCACAGAGGATCCTGCGTGGTAGCTGGTCCACAACCAGCCTAGGAATCGTCTCGATCTTGTTCCTCGAGTAACACGGTGATCGATGTGCTTCGCTGGGGATGTTACCGGGGATCCAGAGACTCTCAGAATGGTCCCTGAAATTGATGGGATTCGCCTGGGACCAGCCTCTATTCTCTGGCTGATTCCGGAGGAGCTTTTTAGGCGCTCCGTGCATTCGTTCATAGGTTCGGATCAATTTTCTCTTATTCTTTGCGTGTAGTTTGGACTCGTGTCAAAAACACAGTATTTAGTCTATTTTATTTATCATTATTACAATTTGTATGGGATGCTGTAGCAGGCTCAGAAATGTTTTCGAATTTGATTATCTTCGATTAAAATTTGAACGCGGAGATGCGGAGGGAAGGAGAAACTACAGGAACGCGTGATCCTGCTACTTTTTTTTCTCTGTCGCGACATTATCAATTCCGCAAAATCTTCGACCGCCCTTTCCGTGTCGTGTCAAAGGTCAACAGCGTTCCCGTGACTTTCATCTTAAAAATACCGCGCCGCGGGCCGATTAAGATTCCATCCGAAATTCCGTGAGACGCATTATTCGTTTCCCGTGGTTTTTCTGTCACACCCGAGCCAAGGACGCCTCTATCTCGTCCGGAAATCAGTGAACCCTGTTTGTTGGACTTTGGTCAAGATGGACGACGCCGGGCTGACGACGTTCGAAAAAATATCGTGGCTCTCGAATCATCGCGGCGGCCATCGAGCGAATAATATCTGAATTCCTTACGTTCAGGCATAGCCAATCGGGCTCATCAATAATTCAGCGAGTTCGACCGACCGAGAAATTCGAAAACAAGGCGAAAACAGCCGTGCAACGTTCCTTCTCTACAGGTCGTCACACAAATCGCCTTCAATCATTTGTCCGCCGCGCCAACCACCCTCCGTCTCGCCATATCGAAATCTTGACAACCTCTTCAGGTCCTGCGTTTATTATCCTCAGATCTGAATGATCACAGTACATTTTCTATGTTTATTTCAATGATATATTGATTAGGATACTGTCTGAGCAAACCTAATCAAATGTGAATCAACCAACAGAGATAGACCCAGTACAATCCATCCTGGTCCAACATAATTTAAGATCGCTGGCTCAGAGGCTACTGAATTCAACCTGGAAGTGATAATTTTGAAAATTGTTTAATTCTAAATGTCATGGGTACCGAGGATCATCTAGAAATCCTTCTACACCACCTCTGGACCATCAGGATTCTCCTAATTCAAATTCATTCGTCTTGGTCCAACCTAGAGCAACTTAGCCCGATAAAGATGGCTCAGCAAGTGCAGTAAATTCGATCTAGAAGCGACACTGTCAAAAATGATTGAATTTGAAACATCATGAAATATCCAACAACCTACAGAAGATCTTCAAGCTCATTTCTAGACCCTCGATAGGCACCTGATTTATAATTCAACCTCCCAAAGGAATTCGGTGTCCTATATTGCATCCTGCTTTCACTCGGTCGCTTATTTGAAGAAATTTTCGTGGTGAACAGGAGCAGTTTCGGTTTTAGATATTCGAGGGAGCCGTGTATCGATGGCGGATCGATTCTTGACGCAGCCTGTAGGTGAAAAGAGCAATCTGGGCCCCGTGTTGCCTTTACAAATCACACCAGCCGCGTTACCTAACCGCGGCAGCCTATCGGCATACGATTGAATTTCGATTTTTCATCGCCGATCCACGACAATGATTTCAGCAACGGATATCGTCGTGGCGGCTCGTGGACGGGAGAGAAAAAGAAAAGGAAAAAAAAAGGAACGTGGCTGCCCGTTTCGAAATGGGGTCGATCGAATTTGTCTATTCAATCTTGTCTCCGGCCGTCTGAGGCGAAACGGCTCGCTGGAAACTTTCATACATTTTAAATGCAACCGACAGGATGCACATTTCAATGTCGAATTAAGGTTACGCTCTCTGGTCTGCGAGAAATCGTTGTTTTTCTCGATCTTCTGAATCATTCCGAACGACAGAAGTTACCGGGGATCCATGAAATCTCAATTTCAAAACGCGATATTTGAATCGTTTTGAGATTCAAGTTAGTTCCGCCATTTATTTGTAAACGCCACCATGTACTTCTCTGCGAACCTCGCGGAATTTGATTATAGCGAATGCACAGGGATGAAGGCATGGCGATCCGTTTGGTGACTTTACTGGTGACGTTCTCTGCCGTCGAGACGAGTGGTTCGAATGGAGTTTCGACAATACAGAGTGGCCGCGACTAATTTACTAATTCAGCCGTAATTGCTTTCTGGGAAGGGACAAACGAAATATATTGAGTCAGAGTTAATCAGGTGTCCTGTGCTCTGCGTAAACGCCGGTGTAATTACGGAAACTCCAGAGAAATGTCCATTTTCTGAACCATCTCATCCACTCGGTTATGCTCGTTAATCGCTTTTGGGCCATCGGATGTTCGTGTCGGAGCAGACTGGAATTTTGGAGACAAGTTTCCAATATACTTTTTCGAAAATGGAAGAGCGAATGGAAATCGATCGGATCTTACAGCTGGCTCTACAGGTGTTCAACAATTTTTTTTCAATTTCCATAGCCTCATACTCCATATTCTCATTCATGCATTCATGTATTCATACACCACCATTCAATCTGGTTTCTGTAACAGGATTTGAAATTTCTTTCAAACAAGTGGTGCTATAATTTCTTCCTGTGGCTTTTTAATATCTATTTAATATACTCTCTTTCTCTTTTATGCTATACAATTGACAATCTATTAAACAGTGTATTATCGAAGTTCACAATGAGTCATTTAATGGTCGAACAATCTTAAACTTGTATAAGAACACATAATAAAGAAGTACAAGGGTTGAAATTAGAAAATGTTCATAAAAATTAACACTGTGTGTTATATCTCAACTGAATTATTATTCTTCATAATAATTTTCTGAATTTTCTAATTAACTAGATGTATCTCTAAGCGATTAACACTTTGACCGCCACAGTGAAAACAGCCATACCCTATCAGACACAATATAATTGACTATTTTTTATATAAATCGACAAGAAAAAAAGATTTGAGTACCCAATCGTGTTCTTCTGTTCCTACATTATTGTGTCGGTATGAAATTCGCTCAGAATTTTGTGACACTCGATAATTATTGAATTAAATTAAATTTGAGGTGTCGTAGATGTTCAACGCGTTAAGAAGATGCTTCCGGGGGTTTTTGGAGTTTCGAGTTGAAACAGCCAGATCAGAAAGTGTTCAGACGACTTCACGCGGATCGATCGATTCGCGTTCGATTCTCTGGCTGTTCTCGATCAGGTTCGTTTACTGTTTGATGAATAAGTTAATCGGGTTAATCCATATGTGCCATTAAACGGTATGAACGCTTAATCACTTCCGCGTAGAGGGGTCAGTGCTCTTCCTCGTTCCACGTATGCCGTAACGCTATTGTAGCCTTATGGGATTATACAGATGAAATACGTTTCATAATTTCTGTCTGCGCGCGAGACCGTGAGACTTGTCGGTCCGAGCACGTTACATCGGATCTAATTTTCCAATAGACAGCCTCGTGTCTCTAACGCGAGCAGGGAGTACGTTGAAACGACTCTAGGAACAGAGAAACTCTTCAAGGTCTCCTTTCGTTCCACGTTAGAATAGGACCGAGCCAAAAATGTTATATAAATAAAAATTTCACGAGCGGAGACCCGAAAGAGTAGATCACCTTTTTAAATTTTTATTCAGCCACGTAGGAATGATATTGAAATTTTGTCACGTTTGTTTCGAAGCATGTACCCTGAATTATTCAATTTGTAATTCTCGTCAAAATATGTTCAATTCTGAAGCAACGATTACGCAATTTTACATACCGAAATTTCTGAAAAAACGCACATTTAAAATCGTTAAAAAATTAAAAAAAAATTCATAGAACTAAATACACTTTTGTCGAAGTTCTATTTTTATAACCGCGTTAACATACAAAATATTGAACGCTATAAATGTATATTTGCATAAACATCCACGGTCTCGCAATGACAATATTATATTCCACAGGTCTAAACTCTCAGCATTTGGAAATATAAGTTTTATTTTTTCCTGGACCGTGTAAAATTGTTCAGGTCGATCATTTTCTGCGATATACGAATCAGAGAAGTTCAGAGGAAAAATTGAAATACAATGGACGGTTCAGCGTACAGTTATTAATTTCTATGAGATCGTTTGGAGTTCAGAGGGAGAGTATCGTGTGATATAAGCGCTGGTGTGGTCGCTGATGGTCAGAGTGATGGAGCAGAGGCGTGAAACGCATTTGCATTGATATCTGGGCCACAATGTCTCGTTTCCCAATGAAGTGGTTGGGTCCGGTCGATCTGCCTGATGACGATTCATCGTGATCGTTCTTTGGTTCAACGCACTTGCACCAGCAGACCAATCAAAACGCCGGATAGACAGCTAACATCTTGCTCCCCTATCCAAAATTGGTCGAATAGATCAGCCGGTGCATCGTATCGCTCTCTGAGACGATATTAAACTTTGTTTTCGTCAAACAATAATTTTAACGAGGAGAATTATTGACGCAGAAAATTATCAGACCAGCCATTGAGGGTGACCTTTTTTTATTTCTCACATGTCGAAAATTCAGACTCGATGTTACGCAATGGAATTGTTAATCGACGCATGAGAAATGATGCAGAGTAATGGCTGTTAATTACTTAATGTTAAGCTTATCGTGCTGGAGCGATACAGCGGAAGACGATCGAAGGAGAACAGTCGCATAAATAAAAAATTCGATGCGATATCGTGAGCTTGACGAGAGCAAGAGTTATAAAGCGTATTTCACAGAATGTCTGGATAAAAATAAATAAATATGAACACTCTGTAAATTTTCCAAGAATTTCCAGAGAGCAAATGTAATTCTTCGCAGGGTTTCCGAATTTTTCGATCGAAGAATCGAATTAATCGCAAGTGCCTTCGGGTTCATCTTTCGCGTCCGCTCATGAAAATCGTTCGTAACGCGAATTACGCCCGGCGTACGATAAATGAATTCGTTTGAATTCATGATAAGATGACGTAAGTGAGCCAAACGACGCGTTTCTGCTGCTGTGACTATCGCAGATAAGAATCTGAGCCCTGTTATCGAGCTGCAACGCGACGAAAATGACGCTGTTGTGCGCGCACTTCCGGTACCGGGGATGGAGCACCTGTTCCGGGCGAATCTGCAAAAATTTCTCGATCCTGGTGCTCCGATAAACAAAAGTTCGTAGCGCCTCGAACGTTATCGTCGCGACAAGAACGATAAAAAGAAATTGATATGAAAAATCAACGATGCGTAGCAAGTTCAAGGATTTCTTTTTTGCCTAATCGGTTTTCGACGAATTAAATATCGGCTTTTTTATCGTTGCCACTCTTTGCAACGAAGGTCAGATACACGGAGAATTACGAGAAGCCCGTTCCAGCTGTTATCGCGTTCTTTTTTAAGCGGCAAAAAGGGGAATGCCTCTCTTCGATGACCGACTAAATTATCGGCGATCACTTAAATTGGAGTGTTGCAGTGATAAGAGCCGTCGTCAATTGTGAAACGCGATGCAACATGTTGCAAAACAGATTATCACCGCACGCAAAATATTTACATTAATCATACACTTCGTGCATACGTATTCTTTTTTCTATTTTTACCGCTGCTGACTCTCTTATAACAATTAATCATATTCCACGACCACGTTGAATCCGTACCGATTATTTTTATGTACAGCTCGAGCTATAATAAGCGACAGGATGACTCACGGTGTACCTACGTTTTGCATAACAATCTTAATTCTATTATATTTTTCTCCGTTTCTGTGCTTTGGCCAGCGATGCGACGATGACTCTCTTCTTCGTGATAACTGCAAGCTTTCAGGAGATTTTTCACGAGGACCAAGACGGTGTCGCACCAAAGATAGTACAGCAGCAACGGGAGAATTAATGGCGGCTCCTCTGTATCAATTACACGCAGTATAATATACCAGGAAACGTCGAACAATTATTGTTGTCTGGCCCACATATTGCACCGAGCATCGTTCCTCGTCTCGTTGGCCACTTGCCTTCATTGCAAGGTTCACCATTTTTCTTCTTCAGCGTACGAACTCTCATCGTCTTCCTCTTCAATCCCGTCGACCTTTCTGATGAATGTTTTTCGCCAAAATCCCGCTGTTCCGCGAGCCAAATCTCTCCTGCGACTCCTAAAAATTTGAAACTGCTAGCCATCGACGTAACGCAATATTTTTTTCATTAATTAAAGCTTGCAGCCCTTGGTAATTTATTACGTTCTCGTGTTATAATATTCGTTTTTTGTTTGATCTTAGAAATACAATTGCAGAAATATTTGTTAACAGATAATTTGACTTTTTACAATCTGTTCTTACTCTCATTCGTTAGAATTTGTATAAAAAAATATGCGGTCGATATGAACGTATTTGCAAGAACGAGGAATAATTTTTAATGTCTCGTTCTCCATGAATGTTCAAAGGAATAAAGTCCAAAAGACCACTGATGATTTTCTAAATTTTAAATAAAAATCTCATTGAACTTTGAGATGCCACGATTTTTCGTGATAAGGCACGGAAATTCGAATCGCAGATAAATTTCGAACGAGCGGCAGGATTTTTTCAGGAATTGAGAATCGATTGATCGATCTGTTCGTCGATCGGGATAAATGCAAAGTATTACAAGGGCGAAAAATATCGTGCCCTCCATTTAGATCGGTCGCGAACAATTAATTTGTTTATCGATAGAAATGACATATCGTAGACCTAGACGAGCGTTCATTGGGCCATCATGCGAGCGATTAAGCACACGCGACATAGGCAATTATGTTCGTGCATCAAACGTCTCATCAGCATGGACATCAACTGTTTTTACGTCGTCGAAATTGAACTCGATGTACCGCACAAAATATAGAAGCAATATTTATACTAAATCTCGTCCATCCCGACATTTTTTAACAATATTAGAAATAATTAATTCCTTCTCATTTTATACATTCATATTAAAAGATGCAAAAAGTCACTGTTTATTCGAAATGATTTTTTTTTACTGTGATATAACTCTCACGGCGAACAATTCATTACAGTACAACATTATAGTATTATAATTATTTCTGTTCGACGGTGTCGCGTGTATCGTTTCGAAAAAATAATTATACAGAGAAACTGTCTGTACCACAATCCTTAAATTATTAGAATATGCTTGCTTATTCTGACAGAGGAATATGTGTAGTAGAACTTGTTGCTTGAAAAGGATTTGAAGCTTCCTGTACGACATGACCGAAAAGCTTGCTGAATACTAATTATTATTGATACACGTTCGTCAACGTTGTCAGTCGGTGCACGTCTGTCGTCAAACGTAGCCCCGAATTTGGTTACAAAAATCAGGGATCAACTCTCGTCTACCGAAACAACCCTAAGCTTTCGTACGATCCTTCAGAATTTTACTTCGGCCTGACCACGAAGTGTTTCATTATTTTTTCTCGAGTATTAGTATTTAATAACGGACTTAAAAAAACAGAGAGAACATTTCATAGTCAAATTCTTTGCTGGTCGATGCAGAAAATTGATTGAAAACTTTTGATATCGGTTGAATTTTTTATCGACACGCGCAATAGCAATATCTGTTATAATGCACCGTTGAAAAAAATTCGAAATATTTAGGTCTTCGAGGAAGGCGGACCACGTTTTTAATGGTAGCCTGCACGTGAATCCTATTAACATAAATGAAAGGGCTGCGCTGCATTCCGTAGCGAATGGAGATTGACCTTCGTCAGGATAACGTGACCTTGATACCTTCTATAAAGAATCGATATATATATTGGTGGTTAGGGTAGCCACGTTCTCCAAGTGAAAGGCCCTTAGAGACTGTCTACCACGCAATCTTTAATCCTGTTTAGAGAGTTCGATCGATAAATCGACACCAGATTATACATTTTAACCAGAAATTGTTTTTTTCTTGATAGACAACTCATACACCATCATGAAAAAGTATAAATTGTCTCGTTTGTCAGAGTCTTCGGATGTTTGCTCTTGTTTGAAGCGTAAAATCTGTAGACGTTTTCATTTTTATCCACCGTCTCTAGCAGGTTTTTCATACAGACGTGATGTAATATATTTTTTGTCTTCAGGGTCTTCAGATATTTGACGACTAAAAAGTGGAAGCACAAGTGTGATCCACAGTGTAATTCGGTCTACAGAGACTATAAAATTGTCCTCAGTTTTTGTTATTCATTGTGACTATCAATTTTCCGATCAGGAAATATACAACATATATCTTTTTTGCGAATGACCTCGTGTGAGAAGATCTTCAGATATTTCGTGATTGTCAAACTATCTGAAGATGGAAGTTCTTCTGTGATCCTCAGGGTTCATTGGTCTTTCTCAATTGTTCTGCACCACCCCTTCGAGTACACAGCACAACATATTGTTTAATTAATAATTTCGCATGGGAGAGTGTCCAGATTAATATTTGGTGATGAATAGATGGAAGTTCGACTATATTCTTCACCGTTCTTTGATCTCAAGAAGACCAAATTGTCCTTCTCAATTGTTCTCCATCACCTTTTCAACCAAATATAATACAATAAATTTGTTAATAAATAATTCCACATGCAAGGGGAGTTCAGATTAATATTTGGTGGTGGAAAGATATACATAAGTTCGATCCTCGGTATTCCTTGATCAAATTGTTCTCCACCACCTCTTCGAGTAGACACAGCACAACGTATTGTTTAATTAATAATTTCACATGAAAGAGTGTCCAGGTCGATATTTGGTGATAGGAGGATATAAGCTCGACTATGATCCTCAGTGTTCCGTTCTTTGGTCTATAGAAGATTCTGGCGACGGTGTTCGTATAACGGTACCGTCGTGTCGCGTCGCGTCGCGACGCATACCTGCCTCTGAATCGAACCCGTGCCGCCCGTGTGCACGGACGTATATATACGCGTCGTGTGTTACGTCGACGCGTGTTTCGCAGCGTTACGTGCATCCGAGGATGCACGTATGCATGTACGAACGCATTTTCCCGCGGTTGGACGAGCTGAATGCCAATCGGCACGCGAACCATCCTCGCTACACAACTATCCCATAAACTTACGCCATTTTCAGTCGCGAAATCATTTCTCAAACGCCCTCCAGCATCCTCGTTCGTTCTTCGAGAAATTCAGATTAATTCTGATCAACCGTGAATGAATTCTTTGTGTGCATGTAATCGATACTCTAGCAATCTCAGCTATCAATGGATCAGCTGTGCTTTTTAATTTCCTTTCCCTTCGAGAGGCGGTAGAGGATTGTGTATAATCCAATTGGATATTCTGTTTTGTTGTTAACGTGCCGTGGAATTAGCAGTTGCACGTGGGAAGCATTCCCTGTACCGAAAACTCCGATTCGCATGGTTTATAATGAATCCATTCATGCCGTCGGCTTGGCAACTGCAAGTGCATAATATTCTGCAAGAGGAACTTGTATGGATGCTGGTAAAGGTCCATTCACACCGCAGCAGCGAACAATAATGTTTCTTCATAAAAACGCTCTTACGGTGAACCCTTTCCACATCACAGAAACATTTCCGTGCCTCAATTTTACATCTCCAATTTATTTTTTAAACTTTCCTCTGAATATGCGTTAAAAAAATTGAAATACAACCTGCCTTAATTTTTAATACGCTTCAGAAAATGCTTGGAACCTCATTTTTCAGAGTCAGTGTCTATCCAAAACGGAGAGTAAATTTCTTCCATTTCAATTAAGTTGTCAAGTGTCCCAAAGAGGCATTAAAAATTATTGGAGATTTTTCAAGTTGTATTTTAATTTTTTAAACGCATTGATGGTTCGATCAGCTTTTGAAAGTAGGAAAAATTAAAAAAAAAGTTAATCGAGCGTATAAGATACTGTGTAATGTACACACTTCCGTAATTATGCAAATGAGCAGGTGTGAACGTAGCCTAAGCGTCCCGACCGGGGCTAACGTGTAGAACAAGCATCGAAAAGATAATGCATTTAAATCAGAGATCTGATTCGGCTGATTAAAATCGCGGTGGCTCGTAGCACGTTAAACGTTTCTATTCATCGACCCACTCCGCCTAGAAGTTGCAGTTTCATTCGATTTGATAAAAGTAACCGGTACACGATATTAGCGTCGATCGTGTGCAACGCGATATCATCGGCTCGACGCAGAAATCGAAATGAATCGCGGCTGGTAATTGTATGATGATTAAATTTGCGTAATCGATCGATCGATCGATCGAAGATCGACGAAGTAAGCTGCGTGATTCATAGGTATCTTAACAGCTGCAATTTCAAATATAAATCTCATTCTATCTGACACTTACCTAGCAATGGTGGAAACAGAAGCCTCTTCCTCATTTTTTAACAATTTTTAATAGTATTCAAGTGTCTAATAGTCAAGTATCTGATACCATAAATACTCAAGTACCTAAGAAGGTTGGTATTCAAGCGTCTGAGCTTGCAAGTACTCAACCACTGATGTACCTCACCACTTGAGACAGAGTACTCGAAGGTTGGAGATCCACGTTTCGTGATTTTCATTGAGGATTAACTCATCGAGCACTCGAAATTTCAAGTTCGTGAGTACAAAGGTCACGGATTCTCAAGATACCAAAGTACTCTGATGTTCAAAAGTGCCTGAACTTGATTCAAAGTATGCAGGTACCTAATTACTTCGGTATTCAAACGTATCGGAGTGCTAACAATTTCCAAAATTATCAGTGGTTCGAAAGCAGTGTCCTGTAAAAACTGTATCACAGAATCTCGCTGGAGAACCAGTCTCGGGAACTCTCGAAACGCCTAATCTTCTTCATCGCATCGTCTCAGCCACGTTCCAGACGTTGCAATGTTAATTAATCTGAACCCGTTTCGGTGATGCAGGAAAACGTCTGGATACGGCGGAATTACATAAGGACCCTGAAGAGTGAAATCGAATCTCGAACTTTCTGCGGTTAGAAAAATCCCACCGAGGACATCCTACAAATTGGCTTCATCGAGGGATCAGAATCAACCAGCTTCTCGCTACAGACATCCTCATCTTTTGGACGAACGTCTACCCACTCTTCAGCTTCGCCAGTCCCTGCAGAACTTCCAAAAACTCCGCAGGACTCTCCAGGACTCTCCAGGACTCTCCCAGAACCGAAAGTGAATTTCGAAACTTTCCTCCCAGGGTTCCAGGCGAACACCTCGGTACCTCCACCGGCGGATAGTCGACTTTCACTAGAATTCCCTAGTTTTTTCTACGAGAAGCTAGGTCGCGGTGCTCCTCCATCGATGTCTCGTAGGATCGAGGGCAAAAACGGTTGAAAAAGAAAGGGGGCAGCAGGATGGTCTGGTCCTGGCGCAGCTGGCAGGATTCGGGTCTGATGATCGGCTAAACGTCTAGAGAGGGTAAGTAGGGTGAGAACGAGGATCACGCAGAGGGGATGGCGGTCTGGCCGGTTGATTACTATGCCGAAACGACCAGTTTGGGACGGTGTCTTCGAAGGAGAGAGTACCAGCTCGTCGAGCGGAGAGAAACAGAGCGAGAGAGAGAGAGAGAGGTCGAGTTTCGGTTTCGTTCGTTTCGCGCCTGCTCGCAACCTCTCCGGCCAACAGAAACAGGGAGTGAAAGAGAGGGAGGGAAGGACAGTCGGGTCGAAGCGAGAGGGAAAGTGGTGGTGGGAGAAGAAACCCGGGACGGGAAAACGAGGAGCGGGAGAGAGACGGAAAAGCGGTTGGAGAGGCCTCGGGAGAGGGTTGCAGAGAGAGAGGGGCTATACTTCTGCTCCCAATAACGACTCTCGCCCTCGGTCAGTCGCGCGCGAACCGCGGAGCCGCGAGCATCTCTCTCCTGTTTCTCTCTCGCTCTGCTCGCCGGGATTTCGTGCACGTGCCTCATCCTCGAAGAGGCTGACGGAGCGAGGGGGTTGCCGGAGAACGGGAAAAAGCCTCCAGGGGATCGTTGGAGCTGGAACCGGAGGCAGGTTCGGTTGTCGAGGACAGGTGACCACCTGGTGAAGCGAACGGTCGAGCCGAGCTGGTTCTTCGACGCTGTCAGCTCTTCTGGGGCTGGCTGATGGATCCGTTGGCCGACCGAATATCGCGGATCGGAGGACAGTAGCTGAAGTGTTTGCAGGGTTATCTGGTGGTCGTAATCGCGCGAGTGGTGCATCCGGAGATACACGCGAGTGCCAGAAGAGAGGAAAGTGACAAGCTGCTGCTGCTGCGAGCCTGCTGTAGCGTAAAAGTGCGAGCTGGTTGAACGGAGCGAGCGTGTTCTCGCGCGGACCAGAAGAGGAAGACGAGGGAGAGAGAGAGATAGAGAGAGAGAGAGAGGGAGAGAGAAAGAGAGAGAGAGAGAGAGAGACAGAGGGGGGAGAGCGTTGAAGCACAGAGGACAACGCTGTTGCTATTTTCGAGCCCGCCAAATATCTCGAGAAGCTGTGCTGTCTGCGCTTGGGCCTTTCTTCGGACGCGTACACACATGCACACGTTCCACACCGAAGCGCACCGATTCTGCGCCGATGACGCATGGCCCTGACCAAACAGGGACAGAGAAAGAGAAGAGAAGAGAAGAGGGACGAGGACGACTGTGACACCGCGTATGACAGGTACGTTTCGATTTTTTGCCTTTTTGCAAAAGAAAACGGCCGGACGATCTCTTGACCCGCACGCCGGATCTCTCCGGTCGTCGACGGTCCACGACGATCGGCTGACCGGATCCTCTCTGATCAGCTTCTTCTCCATCTCCAAACTGCTGGTTAATGTTGTCTGTTGTTCGCCACAGGTGAGTGTTGTTTCAGGCCTGAGAGGAGCGAGACCATGATTGCATCGTCTTGGTGTCGTTTGTTCATGAATTACAGCTTCCAGATTTTTAGGACAGATAACACTTAACAGACCGAATGAAAGATGTCTGATAAACGTAGGTCAACATGGGAATGTTCTTCGAGGTGTGAAGAATTTTTTGGAATTGTTTACAACTCGAATGTTGTTCATTATTCGGTACTCATTCAGCTTCGTGATTAGCATGTACTCTGTAAGTCCTGAATTTTTTACAGCGTCCTTGTGTCCTTAATAAAAAATAAATTATTTAAAAATCAACAGCTATTGTTCGATTTCCTCCCATTCGTAGATGTTCACCCAGATTTACTGTTCAGCTGCAAGTAGTCAGACCAGAGATTCCGAAGGCGTTTATGATCTATTGTCATTAAGGTTAGTCGCTAATTGAGCCTATGATCAACCCCCACGTTTAGGAACATAGGCTCTACTGCCCTCCAGGCATCAGTTAGCCTTAATTTTCCAATTAATTCATTCTCCAGTCGTATGATAAAATTCCATAGCGTTTTCACCCTGAATTCTATGATGCTGTTTGCTCAATTCAGCGTTAGGAGAAACATCAAGATTTCTTCACACTCTTCTTCGTTCTAACGAGGGAAATCACGTTGCGACAGCCCCCGGCGCGTATTATCTTAAAAAATAATTTCGATTCTTTCCACGTGGAACATTCGCACGCTCCAAAAACGAACAAACACAACGAACAGACATCAACTTCCCTCCTGAACTCTCAGAATCTGTTGACACTTCCGAAATGAATGCTCCATCATTTTCTGGCAGGTCATTCGGAAGTGTCGCATCAGATTTTCGGGTGTAGATAGTAGGTCAGATCTCGCGATCGTTTCGTAGCGATACGCGGGATCGAGAAGAAATTTTATAGGAAAGGAGAACCGGTTTTCCATCGAGGAGGAGACCACTGAACGCGAAGTTCCGGAAATTTTCCTGCGCTCCGCTTCGTTTTCGTATTTTTCGATCGGCGCGACGATCATAAAAGGGAGTTTCCTGAAGGATGAAGGAGGACGAGGCACGAGATTACGCGACGCAAAAAGCTTTGAGAACCCGGCCAAAGGCGGAGGAAGCTGCGACGGTTCTTTACGAAGGAAAAAACACGCTGGATCCACTTCGTGATACGAGTGCCGGAGATTAGTTTGTTTCTCGAGAGTATGTTACGAGAATATTTACACGGGGTGTTTCCAATGGAGAGAATGCTACCTTCTGCTCTAATCAAAAATACACGGATTCTAGTAAAAGTATTTTGGAGCGAGGATAACAAAACTGGGCCCTTCAATTTAATTCCTGATGTACTCTGATGAAACAGATGGAAATGTATCAATATGATGCTCAATTAAAAAGATTCATTAATGGAAAACACTTGGAGTGGATTTTTTTAAAAGAAAGTACAAGTAACATCGAAATATTCTTTTCTATTTACAAGTGTACTGCTCAAAAGAATTAGAGAATCATTCACTTAATTGATTCATTGTTTGTAAGGTGTCCACTGGTATAACAGCTGCAAACATTGCACACAAAATATTATTATATTAGGAACAAATTATTTTTGTTTCATCGCTCATATTTAATAAATTGTTTAAAATGATTGAAAATCCTGGGCCTCTAATTGTTCTGAATTATTGAAAAAATAAAACAGATGCTGTTGCCTGAGTGAGTTCTATTTTATTTGTCTTTTAGGGCAATTTCAGGTCAAACAATTTTTCCAGTTGAAGTATTGCACCCTAGTGCAATCTATTTGCCACTCAATTAATTCCAAAGTAACATATTCGTGCGAACTAAAAAATTCTTTCAGACAACTCCTAGACAGTTGTTTCAATGACACGTCTTCGAGGCGATTAGGCGAGCATAGTTGCATCCGTGGTTTTCGATTTGTCTGTAGATCGATCTTGGAGGCGTCTGCGCGTATCGACTCGATAAATCTTCCTCAGGTGAAACCAACGAGATTCATTTAGCGGTAATAACTTTATTTGCAACAAGACGCGTTCCGCAAAATGCCAAGTTAGATGTCTATCACGCTCGCGAGAGTGGAGTCGAAGGAAAAATGAACGAGCAAAAGCTATCGAGGGATTCTTCGATCTCTATCTTTCCATTCAGCTAAAGAGTTAGGCTCGAAACGTTTCAGAAAGAAATAAAACCGTCCGTAGATAATGACGAACTCTGGACACTTGTGTGTAATTTATTTCCTTTTATATTTGCAAGTTAAAGAAATTATGTTAAGTGGGCACAGTGTTCATAATTCATCGGTTACTCTCCTAGAAGCCAGATCATCTCCCTGAACCGAGAAGTTTAAATAATTGATATTATAATTATTGCCTCTCTAAATTTGGTTAAAGTCGATACATGGTCGATTTGGGAGGATTCTCAGTGTTCTCCATGTTCTCCAAAAAGACTCTAAATGGTCCTGGTGGAAACTCCAGAGGCTTGTATTGGTCAGATAATTGCTGTATGCAGAATTTCTTCGAGATTTTTTACAGATTCTGTTTGTTAGAAATTAAATTGATAATGCAACAGGTGAGATTGTACACCTGTGAAAATCACCTGGGATCTTTCCACTTTCACGTGCTGATGCATCTGACTTGTGAGTCACGTTCACTATGTTGCAGTTTGAGCGCCGAGGCAGGCTGCCACGATGTTCAGGGCTGTCAGGAGATCATGTACCGTTAGGTATCTCACCATAAACCCATCCAGCGAACCTGAAAATCGAAATGGGTCGATGAATATTCATTTCGTGGCGTTGGAATCCTCCACCGACCCTCACAGATTGTTTACAGACGTTTGTTGCTCGAACCAACCAATTCTGAACAATCATCTTCGAACTGCAGCTATAGCAATCGCTGCAACTTGTTTCTTTCTCACTGAACACGATCGTAATCTCTGTTTATAATTTTTTAAGGGTCAGAGACGATAGAAATCGCCATAAGTCATTCGATGGTTGTTGAACAAAGATTTGTAATCAGTTATTAATATTTTCCTTCTGTCGTCGTTTCGTGGAAATGATTGAAGTGTACTGCCATTAGAGCAGCCTGGATTTGACCGTAGGTCATCGGTGATAGTGATCACCGTAAATATTTTAGGTGCTCAGAACAGATTAGAATCAGTCATCATTAGTCTCTTGTTATTTAGGTCAATCGTATTCCACCATCATGAGTATTTATTATTTCCACACAGGATAATGTAATTAATTTTGTTACGGTGGAAACATTCATTCAACATTTAACAAACTATTATTTAAATTAACTAATTCCCTAATTAGTTTGAGCGGGATGTCTTTTACTAACCTATATTTCCAACCTAGCAAGTTCTTTTCTTCAAGCGCACCCTGAAGAGGTAAAAATTTACTTTAACTTTCCCCTCCGTGAAAACCCATCTCGTCTGTTTTCCTTTCCCCGACTTTGTTGTCTTTTCACCTACCTTCGTCAACGTCTTCCTCGGCGATTCCGCTGCTTCCTCGGCAGCTCTCCTCCATTTTTCTGGGCTTTCCCTTTCCGACGGTTTTTGTTTTTACAACCTGGACGATCCTCTCTTTTTTTCGTCGTCGTCGTTGAGAAAGGTCTAACGTTCCAGCTGGATACGCGTATCTTCTCCGTGTCGGCGGGCCCCAGAAAAACGTGAGGCTACACCGGGTTGCAAAAATCGAGAACAGCGTGGCAGAAGTCGCGACGAGGGAAACCGGAGATGAGTCCGGTCGATTCCACGCGATCACCGATCGTTAACTTTTTTCGGCTGTCGATGATCAAAGCTGAACGACGCGGTGGCGGCACGTAAATCGACTTTAAATCGCAATAAACCGTGCAAAAACTGCTCGCTGGATTTGCCGCGTTCGCGTGCTCATTTTCGAGCCGGACCAGAAAAAAAAGGTAGCTAAAAAATTCATTCGAAAAGTTCTACGATTTTTTTTCGCTCGCCCGAAATCGATTCCTCCGATCGATGCCGCCCGTGGCTGCAACTTTTTGTCGACGTCGTTAGACAGAAAAAGGTGTATCAAGGTTGCAACGTGTAGATTGTTCTGTCTTTTATTTATGGACTTTTTTTTAAATGATTTAAATTGTGACGTAATGTGTGTTTTAGATTCAATATTATCAGGATGGAGTAAGAGTCGTTGTTCCGGCTACATTGTAGCTATTATTATAAACTCCGGACTTTGTTTAGACATTTAACAAATTTTTTGAAGAATCTATCTATGGTGCAATTTGTTTTTTATACTAAAAGTTGTTCAAGTACTCAGAAAGTTCATCAAAGTTACAATATGGTTGTATCGAGAGTCCTCTTCATCAGTTTGGGTATTTGTGGTTTACTTGTTGCTGTCAGTGTGGCCACGCTGAGCGAATGAATTTTGCAACATTTTACCAAGCTCGTTTTTTAAAGTTGTATGAGTTGAAGGTCGCTGAAACGGCATTAGGTTTTTGCGTAAGCTAGCGCTGAAAGTCCTTAACATAGCGCTACACCTTTTGTCATGCATCTTATCTTAGAAAGGACATTTGACGTACGAGCGTCCTTGGTTACGCAAGGACTGACCCCCTTTTTGTGCTTCTTTTTTTAAATATCCGGCTCTCGGTGATACACGTTGATAACCACGTACTCTACGCTTCAGAAACCATTACCAACAGTGGGGAAAAAAAATTTCTTTGTTCTGGTATTATATAAAAAGATTCAAATTCTGTTTTCAATTTCATCTCTTTTGAAATGGCCTGTACATACCCTCATCTTTTCTCGATACTGTGCATAGCTGTAAGTATCAATAACCACTGTCAACACGTTGCCATAAGTTATGAATAATCCATATTAACAAACTTTGCAGTTCATAATACAGGGTGTTCCAAGATGAGTGCTCAAGATTGAAGAGCATATGGTACATTTACACAAGAACGATAGACGTCTAATCAGTACATGTCCCAAAATTTTGTAAATGACTTTTTAAATGACATGCACTGACACGTGGCATGTAGTCGTCACATAAACTTTTGCTCTGACAAAAGTGACTTCACTAATTTTAGGATCTACGTTGATTAAATATTACTTCTTCCTTTCTGAAAGTACTCAATGCCCCTAAAGCTTCTTCTTAAGAACACCCTGCTGATTAAAGATCTCGAGTAAAATTCCAAAGAAAAAATTCATAATACATTCCCAGATCCGCTATTTTGAACGGACCTGTATCGCTGGGGCGACCCACGATAGCGACTCGCGTAATAATAAACGCAAAACGAGGCATTAATCACGCGGCCCGGGTAATCGTAGGTCGCGAAGACGTTTCTTTATTCAGTTATTTCATCTTTTTATCCAGCGAACGAACCATCAATCGCGATCACGCCGCAAGGAGAAGCGCCGTTTCTCTTTCTCCAATTCTTTTTTTTTTGTTTAAACAATTTGAAGACCGAGCGAGTGATCGATGATCAGCGGCGTAAACATCATCGCGCGGCAAGTGCTATAACAGTCGTTATTACACTGTCACTGCCGGTCGATTTGCATAGTCACGCGACCTGGAACACTGGAATTTTCGATTATCGAACGCAGCCATTCGATTTCTGCTTTTACTCTGTCCATGGTCGTATATCGAAATCTAGGCTCATTCACTTGATTTTCAGGCAATTTCTCAGTTGAATCGGTGAGTTGGAGAACAGTACAAGTCCAAAAACCATATTCTGAGGTATTTGAGAAAATAGTGCCACTTTTCGTGTATCATCAACACCATTTTATAGCGCTGTTCCAATTTAAACACGGTTATGCGAACACGGATGAACGTTCATATGTGTCTAACTATGAATAAAACTTTGTTCATTGATTTCCAATAATTAAAATAAAACCATTGGACTTGTACTGTTGTTCAACTCAAGTCACTGCTCAGTCAAGGAAATTTACAAAATAACACAGTACTAAAAACAACATTTATTAATTTCCTTTGAACATAATTGAAGTAGAAATTATTCCATGAAAAGTGATTGTTAAATAGATTGTTGGAACGGTACGAGTCCGTAACAGATACTGTTTTTACACTCATTAAACTACCTTTTTGCACTGTTTTCGGTCCCAACATATAGATCTATACATTTTACATTTAGTTTTGAGATTGTTTGAAAATGGCTAATCTTGGACTTGTACCGTTCTTCAACTCACCGATTCAATTTTAGAAGCCACAAAGTGTCAGTAGAAGTTTCCTTTTCTACGTCAGACGATGCATGAACGTACACCTAACTTCTGAGAGTGAGAATAAAAATTTGCAACAGCGTCTCCGCAACAGCAGCTGATCTAGAACTTTATGATGACGCTTGCAATCAGCGTGCTTCTTTAACGATGTACCCCGGACAGTAGGGATCGTGGACACCATTTTTGACCGATGATCAAGCCTCGCTATCGTACATTTCTGTTCTGGTTGGTCTGCTTCCTTTTCGGTATCGTGCAGCTGTGTGTTCGTCTTTTCCTTTCGACACAAGCAGACGCTAATTAGGCACTTAAGCAACACGTGGCCGGACCATGAACGCCTCGTATATGATACACGCCAGTTAGACGATCGTTTCCTTTCGATACATTTCATTAAGCTCGTTTTCGCGATCTAACCTTGTCTTCGCTTTCTACTTTTATTGCTATCGCGATTGCTCTTTGTTCTGAGCGTGATTGCTCGTCGGACAGGTCCGACGTAACGTTCACGCAATGGAATTCTCGGTGTTCTCCGCGTTCTCCAAGCAGAAAAGTCGAAACGGTCAGCCGGAGTTTTTGAAATTTTATTTGGTGAACGAAGGAAGGTTCGGACGATTTTTAAGAATTTTCGAATTGAAGATACTCTGCAGCGAAGATTACTTTTTAGAAATTAGAACCGCGGAGAATCGATGGAAAATTGCATCCGCGGCCTGGAACATTATCGCGACGATCGCAGGGAATTTATCGCTGGAAAAAATGCCGACGAAAGGCCGACTCCGTTTTGAACGGTCAACAATAAGACGAAATTGAGGCGGGGAACGAGTGAAGCTGATAATGAGCCCCCATAAAATCTGCCCGCTTCTTTTCGGGCCCCCCCCCTTTCCTTCTGTTAAGCTGCTTTCACACCATACACCTTCCTATCATTCCTTAATAACGATAATAATCAACTTCTCTGCATTAAATCGCACTATAAAAGTATCCCGTGTTCCTGAAATCGCATAAAAGTAACCAGACGATATTTATGCGATTTCAAGTAAAATAAAAAGGTTGAATATTTGAAAAATCCACTCCTTCGATCGCGTGAAATAAGAAATATTTGAGCTAAAAAATATGTATCTTACCACGACTTTGAGCGAGCAGATTTCGTCCATGTGCGTCGCATTGTCTTTTGCAAACAGTTTGTTTTTTATTTAACCCCTTGCCTTATGATTTTTTTTAGTAGCTATCTCCACTGAAGTTTATTTGTTCGAGTGTTCTAAGGGTGAAATCTAGGAAGAATATTTATCAACATGTCCAGGTTGCTTTGGATGATCCTCTAAAAGTTAGTGGTGTTGCAATATACAATTTTCAAGAATTGATATTTGTGTGAAACTGATATTTATAATCTATAAATCGTAATCTGCATCACGAGTGTGACTCGTTATCATAAGGCAAGGGGTTCACGGAGGTGTTGAAGAACGCAGAGGCATTTCGAACGGTTTCCTCGGGGAGAGTGAAAGTGTCAGCGAAACGTAATCCGTGATAACGAATTATAAATCGCGAAATGTAAATCAATCGTCGGTATCGAGGGGAGAAAATGCGGTTGCACGAAGATTGTCGGGTTTCGAGCAATAAATCACGTCAGCGGCGGAGCTGTTTGCATATTGCACCGAGGACTTTGTGCACGCACGCGAGAACACTTTGCATTTACGTTGTTGTTTCGCGTTCGTCGGCCAACCGATTGGAAAAACTGCGCGCTATTATCGCCCATTCAATTCACACCGACGACACTCAATCCTCCGATTCTCGAACCACTCGTTTCGCCCGCAATTCCCACCGATCCGTCTGCGCTCCAGAAACAAACGGACCCGCCGCAAATGTTGAAAAACGTAAAAATATCGAAACGAACCCAGTGTCGCCGTTAGCGAAATTGACCAGGCAAGCCGGAGGATGCAAGAAGCCGAACACGGAGAAATAATAGCGTTCGTATCACGAAAATCTGCGACAAAATAGAAAGGCTGAACTGTCGCGTAAATTGGCGGGATTCGACGGCGGTCACGAACCGGCTGGAGGAATTTCGATAAACAGGGTAGCACGAAGTGACCGATAGAGTCCGAAACTGGAGGATCGTGGAAGAATGGGAGGAGGTTAGGCTGGCCGGTGCATGATCGGCGACAAAGAGGTCCGAGAAGCGATTATCAGGTGGCCGGTGCAAAAAGAGGGAACCCAGCGAGATTTCGGCCGGTTTCCGAAACAAGGTTCGGTTGTTTCGCACGCGAAACTCGGTGGCTGCATTCCCACGATTTCGTGTGGGGCCCCGCCGGACGAAATTTCGTCGGAGGGGCCCTTCTCGTTGTGGCAGCTTCTTTAAAAAGTTCGCCGGGCCCCTCGCGTCGTCATTAGCTAAATAACCGCGTCGGCCTGCATACGTTTGCTTTTATTATTACTCCTCCCTGCTGGATTTGTATGCGGCGTGAAATCGCGGCGTAACCTGCGACTTCGCTTCTGAAACACGAACAGAGAAGAAGATGTTACGGAGGATGGTGGGCAGAAAATCCCCGGAGAGAGAAGGAGAGGAGTAGAAGCAGGGGTCTGAAAGAACCGGTGAACGGATGAGGCAGAGAAGTTGATAGATAATTTCAGAGCAGAAGAAAAGAAGAGATGAATGGTGAAGGATGAAGAAGATGTAGCAAGATAACGAGTAGTAGACCATCTCAAAGTAGGTGGAAGAGAAGAAGAAGATCGTTCAAGGGAAGATGAAATGAATATGTGGGATTGGAATGAGTAATAGACAGTTTCAGAGTAGAGGAAGAGAAGAGATTGAAGTACAAATAAGCGAAGACTAGGAAGAAGAAAGGAATGTATTTAGCAGAAGTTAAGTGGTGATAGACAATTTCAGACTAGGAAAAGGAGAGTTTGAAGCATGGAGAAGCAGGAAGAGATGAATGAAAAAGATATAGGAAGAAATAAATAGCATACAATTCTCTTGTGTCTTATATTAGTGAGTGGAGGTAAAGTAACTAAGGAAGAGGAGAAATAAGGGTCTCCAACGTGAGATGAAGAAGCCAATGAAGAATAAAGAACCAGAGAAGAGACGTCTTGAGATCAACTCTGTATAACATAGCGAGAGGGATCACCAGGAAGACTACAACATTTTGAATGAAGAAACAAGGAAAAAGGTCAAACGCTGAAGAGACGAAGAAAGTAGCAGAGGTCACTATGAGAGGTGAACCTAACCTGCAACACGCTACGGAACGAAGAAAATCTAACGAAGAAGGGCGCAGGGCCTGAAAGCGAACCCAACCGAAACCAGTAAGAAGAGATACAAGGTGGCTGAAGGAAGAAGATCGGAGAGGGCCAGAGGATAAAAACGATCGCGAGAAAATTAGTGCTTCTCCCAGGAAGAAGGCAGAGGAGAAGCTTTTTATGCGCTCGAACATATTGTTGCAGGGCAGAATGCAATTATTAAGATTCAATCGCCAGGGGCCACGATGTAATCGGCCATAATGTTCGGATTATAAATTGCGAAAGTCAGTCACCGTGTACGCTCGTACCGTCCACTTCTTCTTCTTCTTCTTCTTCTTCTCTGTCTCCTCTTTTCTTCTCCTTTTTTTTATTCCCTACGTCAGATATCGTCGTTCGTAAATCTCGAAATTATACATTGTTTTTCTTCGCAGGGGCGTTTCCACGTGTTTTATGCGCGCTTTCGAAACCGGTCTCGTTCGTGATGAGCAAAAAAAAACGCTCGGACCCTCTCTTAATCATCTGATAATCCTTCGAGGGACACTGATTTCGCGTGCACGGGGATCTCGTCGTTGATCATCGACTTTAACCTCTTCAGGGATACACGCGAGTGTTCGTTTCATTTTCTTTTCAGATTTCTCAATTTTTACCACTCTTTTTCCCCCTTTTTCGGTGAATTACGGGGAGTTCATGTCTGTGCAAATTGAATCATTTTCTCCTGGGCTGAGTGAGTTCGTTCCTGAAGAGGTTAATGCATTGATTGCCAGGTTACGATGGTCGTGGCCACTCCGCTTCTCAGACAGAGCGAACATATGATTTTCAATTATTTTTAATCGATTCTGCTTGGAATTTTTATAGTTTATGATTAAGTATAATGACACGGTAGAATACACGTGTTGTTAATTGATTCGAAAGACCGAGTCGCCAGGGTCTTTGGAATTTTTTCGTGAAATCGCACCGCGAAGTTCATTCGACGGACATTTAAATATTCCATAGAATCTGTATCGCTTCTTCTATTTTTAATTCCGCTGACCGTGCCATTTCAATGTCTCCTCTTTGTAATCATCTTTCTAATCACTTTCGCCGTAGTAGAAGAAAAACAGTTTAATGGTGATATAAAAGTTGAACCGCAGATGGCCTGGCACGATAAACAAACGTTCAATTAGATTGCGTCGCGTCTCTAATTATCGTGGATCAAATTCCGTCGTATTTTCTATATATTACGTCGTTGACATATCGTGAATCACAGTAACAACAGCATGTTGCTGTGATTCTTTCGTTCGGATCCTAAAAATGTTATTACAAAATTTACAAATATTATCCAAGGTTCTATTCTATTTTTCAGATTTCTTATTCTTCAAATTTCACTGATGTTATTCACTGATAAAATCTTTCAGGGTAGTGGTCTTCCATGGGTCACCATAAACCTCTAAATCGTCTATTGATTTTCCGGTTGTCGCGTTTGCGTGCTCCTTCGCCTGATCTTCCGCTTTTAACCTGAGATCGTCGCGGAACGATATCGCGATATCTGCCTCTTTATTTGTGCTGTGATAAGGGACACCGTTGGCAAAGTTTGCCCACGGAAATCCAGGCTGCTTGAAAATCTTCCTAGAGGATTTTCGTCTCGGCATACCGACGATCGCATCGTTTAATCTTGAAGGAAACTCGTTGCTCGTCACTGCGACACAGATTCGAGTGTAAAATTACAATTGCTCTCAACAATAATTTTCTGCCTATTCCTGCGGGTACTAATTTTTCCTTCTACTCCATTCTATCACCAGAACGTCGTACTGCAATAATTAATTATATTTCGTTGACTGGAAATTGCAAACTGCAAGTGCTCCAAAAAAAAAAAAACGCAACACGTTCCACTGGTAAAAACGCCGAGTTCGAACGGACACATTTGTGCAAATATTCGTCATTCTGATCAGCCTCATTAACTCCTATGCTTCTGTGTAAATCTTGATAAATTCTGCGGGAAATATTACTCCAAAAACTCCAGGAAAAATCAACACTCAGCTGCAAAAAGTATCACCTCTTCTCCTCCACTAATAAAAAAATTCGAAAGTACTCTCCCATACAAATTCGAACAGTTTTCTCTAAAAATCTTCGAAATTTTCCATAAAAATTTCTCGAAAATCGACTCGACAATAATCGCCGAAGGGGAGAAAAGAGAAACAGAAGGGCGAGGAGAAAGACGGCGATAGAAACGTAGAAAGAAGAAGAGGCGTAAAAAAGAAAGTGCAGAGGAGGGCGGACTGGATTCAGCCATTTTTGCGACACGAATAATTATATCTTATCTGAGTCGACCCGTGGCCTCGAGAACGCGGTGCGTTCCCTCGCCGCGGCTCTCGATGAGGAAAAAAAAAAGAGGTATCGAACTGACGTGATCCGCGAGGATGAAGCTGCAGGATGCACCGTCGATGCGGTTCCCGGCTGCACTCTCCCCTGGCCCTCGATCCATCGATTGCGATCGAGAAATAATATTGCAACTACGAATCGACGTCGGCTCGACTTCTTGTGCGCGCGATCGTCCGTGGAATTCGCAATGATATCCATTGGCTTTCGTTTAATAAACTGAGCCTCTGAATATCGTCTCGATCGCCGTCCAGCTGATTGCAAATGATATTTCCGTGGCTTACGGCGAAGTTTCATTTCGTACGATCGTGTAAAATCGATTTCATGAGGGGATATTTAATTCCCTTTCAAATGAATTTCATTGAATGCAATTAAATGTTGCGTATTTTTGTGATTAGGAGGAATCAAAGTACACGTTTGAAATTCGATAAAAATTGGAAACCCTGAGAGAACACGATTTATGAATAATTATTTCTGCAAGGATGAGAATTCTCCGAAGATCGGTTAACGAGGAGTAATTGCAAGATTCGAGCTACCTTGTTAAATCATAATCTGCTTGTACCATAAATGATTATTGCGGAAAAGGAACAGAATGAATGGCGGTATCAATTTGAACGCTTCACACCCGAGAAGAACCGAGGATGTTTCTGTATTTATGCTGAGGCAGCTTCAGGACACCGTTTAGGCTGATTGAAAACGTGGAGGATACTTTAAACGACATTATTGCAAACTCGATGCAACCTTCAAACATAAGTATTCATCGAAGTTCGATCCATGACACCCTGTGTCGAATACGCATGATTATTAACCCTTGCCATAAGATTTTATTAATTGCCGTGTGCAATGAACTACTTAAGTGTCTCAATGTTTTAACAAATGCAGAACATGCATTGAAACGTACAATTTGCTTTTAACAATCATTTGACAACCCACATGTTGTTACTTTAATTCTTATAAATTAGGACAAGCCTGCTTGTGTCTGTCTAATTCATGGAGCAGTATTTTTATCTCGAGACTGACTGGGTATAACATAATCAATATAATAATTAAAAAATCTCAGTACAGGAAGGAGTCCTTATCTACCGCATAATTGTTAAAAATTTAACCTACAGTAGAAAAGAAATTCCAGTGCACAAATGTGTAGTATTTTCAGTTGCAGTATATTAAAAAGTAGGTAATAAACTTGAGTGAAGTTGAAGATTCACCAGCACAGAAATTTGGTTAACTCTCTCACGGTCGTCTCTCCTTCTCCGGACATTAGTTTGCAGCGTGAGAAAAAAAAAGGAATAGCCGTAGAAGTTGAAGCCGCATCGTTCGAAGACGCGTTAAGCCATAATGGCGGGTACATAGTAAGGATACGTAGAAACAGAAAAATCGATTTGTCCAAGGACACGAGGGTCCTCGATGCGTCGTTCCCATAAGAGGATCGGAAGGGCTTACCGGATTTAATGTATGTAGATGGCCATTGAACAACGTTTAATAAATATGATCGCGTTCGAGGCTCTTACATCGTCGGAGCAACATTACCGTTTCAATAGACGATAATAACATTGTGCTTTAAATGGGATCGAGGGACGTTCGGCCATTTGTAAATCCATCTCTGAAACACCATGAACGTTCTCCACGTCGATAAAGAATACTTGGAAAACAAATATCCGTAATGCGAACCGCCCCACTGAATTGCTCCGGAGATTTTGCAGAATTCCGAATAACAATTTCCACGAATAAAAATGTCGAAGCAGAGCATGTGCGAGCGGATGATTGCACGGGCGAGTGTAAATCGTATTTTGTTGCATGTTGGAAATGCAGAAAGTGTTGCAGTCGACCACGATACACTTGGGCGTAATTGCTGCCGGTGCAATTGGTTCAAATGGCATTGCATGGAGCGCAACGTTTATGCGAACAGCGTGTTATGCACCGGACTCTTCTTCATAAACTGACCGGCTAACGTTCCGGGCACCTACGAAACTCGCGTTAGGCGAACGATAATAACAGTTACGCTTATAGGAACGCGCTTTCGTCCGCTGTAATTCTAATGAACGTTCGGGAGCATCAGGTAACTCGGAGATGCCGATGTTATCTTCGTTCGATGTACACGCTCGTGGAATGCACCGGGAATTTCAGGAGAACATTGTGTTTCAGAGCGTTTGGAGTGGTTTGAACAGGTTAGATAGGTTTCGATAAGGTTGCTGTGGATTTTGAGGCACTAGACTGGGGTTTGATTCAATCGAGGATGTTCCAAGTCGCTCTGATCGAATATAGAAGCGCTGGACGCAGTTTGATGTGGTTTGAAGGTACTCTGATTGTTTCAGAAATATTGAATTCGTATTCTTATCGACTGTCAAACTTTTAGATGAGCTTAATACAGAGTTTAGTGCCCTTTGACTGGCTGAAGTTTAATTTGAAAGCGCGTAGTTAAGTTTGATCAGGTTTGAAGATGTTTGAACTTCCTCAAAACTCCCCCGGCTTCTCCCAAACTTTTCCACAAAGTTTCTGCCTCTCGTAAAGTCAGGAATCTTTCGTTTCGAGGAAGCTGGCAGCCACAAAAAGCTCGTAAATCCTGAAACTGTGTCGCATGACTGATGGTCGTGCATGAAAACGCAACTTCGTGCTTATGAATGAGAATCAAGGACCGCACACGGTGAAAAACGATGCATCAGGAATAACAAATATGCTTCCTCTTATCGGTCCCTTCACTCTGCTGGGAAACGAGACTCCACCGTCGTCGTTTCCTTTTTTTACTCGGCCCTGAAAGCTCGTAAAACGCGGCGAAAGCTGCAAAAAGCTTCTCTCCTCGACGGCTGAGCTATTCGGGAGTTTCGCGAGACGCCGGAAAAATCCGAATCGCCTTGAAAACGACGGCTTAACACCGGGAAGGAGGGGTTTCGCGATATTAAAAATAACGACAAAATGCGCGCAACTGTTTGACCCAGTTCAGTATCGATTCTCGTGGCCGGTATCGTCGAGATTAATATTAGACCGCGTTCTGAAAATAGGTGAACGCTGCAATACTCCTGCTGCATTCGTTATCGACCGATGTTCGTTCCTGCTATCGATACCAATGATATTAAAAAGAAAATGAACACACGCAGTGCTTGCAGCAAACCTGAAGAGCTGGAAGAATACCGTCGATCTCGAAGAAGATGAACTTCATCATCATTATTGTTCGGGAGGAAGTTGTATCAGATACACATGGCTACTGGAATGAAAGATAACAAGTAGAAATATAATTTATGGTAGAAGCAGACCTGAAGAGACGGAGGTACAGCCCCAAACATGAAGAAACTGAAGTTTGCCATTATAGTGGTTCACAACAACGGAATAATATTAATCGAGAAGATAGAATACAAAGTGTGCAGTTAAAAAAGTAACGTGACCTCTAAGCAAACCTGAAGAGCGTCAAACTGATCAGCCTCAACCTTGAAGATGCTGAAATCTGCCATCATATTGATCTATAAATCTGAACTGAAGAGTGTATAGTTGAAAAAGATAATTTTAGAATGATTCGAACGAGGCATTGAAATTTCTTTGAAGTGTTTAAATTTATGGTGGTCGTTCTGTAGAATTTAAGCTGTTTGGTCCACTCTTGAACTACGGAGGCAGCGTTTGGAGATGTTTTCAGCTAATTCCTTGCAAAGTGAGAAGCTGAATAGCGAAAGGTATGGGCGTCGATGCACGAAGTCACCGTGTATATGGGGAATGAAGTCAGTGATACACTTTTCCACTTTCTCCACGACCGAGATTACACGAAGCCTTGGTTAGTATACCGCGAGATAAAACTCACCTTCGTTCTGCACGGTGCTCAATCGGTGGCGGCCTTTTATTTGCCAATGGATTCATTCATTTGCCATAACTTCGACACACAACATTATCAAACTTACTAATAACTACTCGATCATTACTACTTGCGACAATTGCTGCTGCCACTCTTCAGGCACGAATTTACTATAATTGGAAAAACGTGATTTCACTTTTATGTATACTTCTCAAAAGAATTAGAAGACCACACACTTAAATGATTTATTGCTCATTAACGTATCTGGTGGTATAAAAGCTCCAAATATTGTACACAGTAAACATTCAATAAAAATATTATTACATTAGATACATATTATTTTTGTTTAAAAATCTTATACGCGGCCATTTAACTTAAATCTGTACCCTGAAGAGGTTAAACGATGCAACAAGCATCAGTTATGTTTAATAGAATTTTTTGCTTAACACAATAAAGAAAAAAGTGGAGAAGTTCTTCTTGTTGGTTTCGTCGAACGAGGAAGCAGGCACGGGAGAATATTTTCAGCGTTTCCGCTTCCTTCGGGGTTTAATCGTTCGCGAGAGTAATCGTTTTGTGAAAATAATGACGGGCATAAAGACACGTGTGTGTTTGCGAACGTATACAACTGGAAGGAGAGGAGGAAGCAGAAGAAGAAGACGAAGAAGAAATCCGTAAAAGAAAGCGTCTTCTGTTCCGTTTTATTATCGAAGGTCGATCCACGTGGCAAACAGATACACGTGTTTCGACGTGAAGCAGAAAGTCGTCGACCTGTTCGTCGCAGACGACCACGACGATCCCTCTAAACTGCCGATTCTTTCGTAACGAAACATTCTACACGCGTTTATCTGTTTGCAGAGACTTCATTTCGCGATAAAAACCTCGCGATTATCGTTATTGACCTTACATCTTCTCCACTGCGCAGCAAACGTCTGGTCTACTCACTTTCGTCACGACGGAATCGAATTTGAAGAGAATCGAGGTTAGGAGAAAGTAGGTTTCGTTTAAGTCCATTTCAACGATCTTGAAAGATCATTTGAAACTCTGCCGAACGGTTTTTTTAGTCTCTTCTTGATCGTTTCATTGTTTCTCTGATAATTGGACTTTGCTGATGCTCTCGGTTGAGATGGAGGTAGGCTGGACCAAAGTCTTTCTGGATGCTCTTCACTCTTACGATTGTTCTGTACTCGATTGATATTCTTCAAGGCTTCATGGGGTGGTTCTTCTTCATTAGAAAAGTGTTCTGTGGGTTCAGCATTGTTGCAGCTAGCTTGATCAAGGCCTGAAGACTAGCCAAAACTTGGATATCTTCAACAAGTTCACCTGTTCACCAGATGGGATTCGTCCCAAGACTTCCTGATTGTCAGTCTGCCGCATCTGCATAATTAACTGACCCTGTTCAAATACTTATAACGTCCTAAAGAGCCTATGTCAGTTCAGAATTTTCTTGGCTGCATCCGCTTCTCTGATTCACGCAACTGATTGTGAGATCGTCCAATCTGATGTTAGACACATCGTTAGACCTCATCCATTCAAAATTTTCTTGGCTACCTCTGTCTTCTGAGTAACAGCTCATCTCCAACACCTCTTATTTCAGGATCATTACTCGAACCTTAAGACAACGTGCCATCGAATAAATTTGACACTTTATATCTCCTTTTCATACAAAGTATCCCTAATCCCAGAATAGAGTAGTAGAAGCGTTGCACACACGGTCAGTTTCTACAGGTTCCACGGCGTAACGTCGAGATTTGGTTATTCTTGCGATTTGGGTCGTCCAAAGATCCATCGAGTGGAGGTTCTCCGCCAGGAAGCACGATCGATCGTGTCTGTGGAGTGGCGATGAGAACCACTGCGTGTTCCCATTTCTCCTTTCAGCGGTCGGTCGCTCGATCCGCGGTTGTATAACAGCAATGAAAGTACTCCGACAGGCAACCAGCAACGTCACGTCCCTGTCCACGCTAACTACCTTGATAGTCGTCGTTCTAGTATGCTCGAGACCTTAGTATTGTCGTCCATAAGACAGGGGATAACGTCAGGGTAGCTTATGAGGCCCTGGGACCCTCAAGATGTCTATGGAACCCTGTGGAGGTCCATGGAACCCTGTGGACCTCCATGGAACCCTGTGGACCTCCATGGAACCCTGTGGACCTTCATGGCACCCTGAGAATCTCCATGGAACCCTGAGGATCTCCATGGAACCCAGTGGACCTCCATGGAACCCTGTGAAGCTCCATGGAACCCTGTGGGCCTCCATGGAACCCTGTGGACCTCCATGGAACCCGATGGACCTCTATGGAACCCGGTGGACCTCTATGGAACCCGGTGGACCTCCATGGAACCCTGTGGGCCTCCATGGAACCCTGTGGGCCTCCATGGAACCCTGTGGACCTCCATGGAACCCGGTGGACCTCCATGGAACCCTGTGGACCTCCATGGAACCCTGTGGACCTCCATGGAACCCGGTGGACCTCTGTGGAACCCAGTGGACCTCCATGGAACCCGGTGGACCTCCATGGAGCATTAAATTCTAAGTAAAATACTGTCGAAAATGTAGTAAAAATGATCAGAATTATTGAAACGGTGGGCCACAGATTTATCGATGAATGTATCCAGAAATAATCGAAAATAAACGATATCGATTTCGGATTGGAGGTGTGCGGTTGGGTTCTGCGGCTTGGGTCGAGCACGGATCGTTCTGTTCGTCGTCGGTGCATCGTCGAGTGCATCGTCGAGTGCATGTGCATCGCGGAGGCGCCTTGCACTTCATTCCCACGTCTTCGCGTGCGTGCTCGTTACGATTCGAAATGTAATGCGTGGGCTCAATTTGAACAGGCAATTCCACGGAAATTCTCCCCCGATTCGATTGTTATTATTCTTTATGATCGAAAATTCGGTGCACCTTTCGTTGCAATCAATTTGACGTGGACTCGTTTCGAATTATATCGACGAAAAAAGGCAGTTCTTTCAAATTCTTCAAGAAAATCTACTCTGACTCTAAAATGAAGTAAATGAATATGTTCCTTTCTACTTTCTTTTAAAATATTCTTTTGATCTAGATCGATTAATCAAAATCACCGAGGAGAATTTGCAATCGTATTTTTTAATAATTCTGTTAAAAATGCAGAATACTTTATCTTTATATTTTAAAAACAGCGTATTTCCTATTCTACAAATAAAAGGAAATATATTTTTGGGTGCTCCTGGCTGTACTGTAATGATTTTTATTAAAAAAAATGAAACCATAATCGTGAATCTTGCGAAGAACCGCGTCAACTGGACGTCGAGATCCAAACGAGATCGATGTCGGTGAATCGTTTTATCTTATCGTCGCAATCGGCTGGTAGGTGTAAAAAACGTAGGTGTTCGACGTGGTGTGGTTATCAGGCCGATTATTTCGGCCGGGGATCGTTTCGCGAAAGTGCATTGTACGATAGTGCAACGTCGCGGATCGCCGTACCCGATTTAGGTCAATATTTTTCAGCACGACGTTCAATTGCTTTCGCTTTGACATCGTTATTAATCGCCCGGCTGTTCCTCGATTCCGTTTCTGCTGCTCCTATTCGGTGTCCCCGGACTCATATACACGGTGTCCCATTGTAAACCAGACAACGAATCTCACGATTCAATCAGAATTTTTTAAATATTTTTATAATTCGTTTTACAGGTGAGAGGAAGCACTGGACATTTTAAACTGCAAGCAAATATTGCAATCAGAATTGCATCAGTTTATAAAGAAATTAAATTTAGAATGTCCGAGTGTATTTGTTCAGGGGAATATTTCTGTTTAGGTGGATCTTAATTTAGAAGTGTACGTTCATTTTTATTATTGACTATCGATCAGAGACAGTGGGTTCTTCGAATTTCTTGACCCGTCCGGTGACCGTCGACCTGTGCTCTATACTTGGACGCTTTTATCGAATCTCTGGTTATTTTTAATCCACCGATGTCGTTGCCGAACGTAAAATAATTAGATGTTCGTGTCGTAATCGGACTCGATGTCACTAATTTTGGAACGTTTCGGAGGGGCCAATTAAAAGAGACATTAAAATAGAATCCAGAATATCCAGGAATTCAAATTTTTAATTCGAATAAGACAGAGTCTGCTCAGTAATAAAAAAATGAAAACGAAGCTTTAAGTTTAGAGAAGTTATTTTTTTTCAATTCCCTAGTACGCGACAGATAAATTTGCACTTAATTAAAGTTGAAAGGACTGAATTTCAAATTGCATTGGATTCTCAGAAGAATTTTGAGACCTCCCGGCGATTTTTCAAGTGGTCGCGTTTTAGCTGATAGTACGGAAGTTTGAAAAAATGATTGTCAATTGCGTTTGAAGCGGAATGATCTATATTTGAGCAAGAGATCTCTAAAATATAGTTTACAGAGTGGAGTATGAACCCGAGTGGAAACTTTCTTGCTCCCCTTCGGGAAGATAAGGCGAAATGGAGCGTCGATTCTTGTTTTCCTCCTCGATGATTGATCCATCGACCTCGTGAATCGATGACTGGCTAAGGTCAAGCGCGTATTTTGCACTCGTGATTCTCCACTCGTGACACTTTTTCTATCAGGACAAATGAATCACCTCAATATCTCAAAGTACCGCTCAAGGATTGCAACATTACCATCGGAAAATAAAAAAGTGGCCGTTTTCAGTAAACGACAGAAGCTTCTCCATATAGTCCACAACTAACTGAAAATGATTGCTCGATTAATCATCAAACATACATTTGATCAAGTACTTTTTAGTACACTCAAAATTATAGTTAAAAAAAATCGCACTGTCAGTTCGAATCGTGCGAACTAGTTAATTTTTTATTTAACAGATACCATCGACCCTGACTCAACTTGTCCGTAAAACAAGTCTCGCATCAAATTAATCCAGAAGTCCAGAAGTCAATTAATGTTTTTGTAATATGAAAAGAGAAAATTAAATGAACTTTCGTGCCTCCGATCAAATTTCTGAATTGCAATATCGTTTTTCTAAATGAAAATTTCGGAACTGTGGCTCCACACGATTGAAGTTAGTCTCATTGGAAAGCGTGGAAAGGAAAAGCAGTGAATCGCGGGGAAGAACGTGAAAATGGTGGCCGGAGATGCAGAGGCAGAGGGTCGGTTTACGCGAAAACGCGTAAGTTGGCCGCGAGCCGCGAATAAGTTTACGAGTTTACGGTTTTCAAAGTGCACGCGGTAAACGGTGATGTGCATATCAGTATACATTGCGATTAAGGCCATGGTCAAAAGAGCCTGCCGGCACGAACATAAACGCGGACAAGTGAAATACTTGCCGTCGATCTAGCTCCACTTATCGAACTCGAAACGCTCGACGACACTCCTATTCCCGTCGAATATAAAATACTTAAGGGTGTGCTCTCCTTTCTCGGCCTGTTACGAAGGTACATTTCTAAATTTTTTTTTTTTTAGAACTGAACGACACGTGTTTATCAAACTTTGCAGATTTATTTGTACACATATGTACTACATTCGTGAATTTTTGTAGATTGTTATCATCTATATTATAGTGATTATTCGCCGAGGAAGTAGACAGGTTATGAAATTCTGAAATCGAAAATTCCAGAAAATTCTTTTTTTGTTTTTCATTTATTGTCTCGATTTGTAATCATGAAACATGAGATAAACGATCGAACAACTTTCTGAGATGATTATTGCACACTCGCGGAGACATTGTTTGATGTATTCTTGTCAATAATAATTGAATTAAAAAAGCAGCACATTGTAAAATGCTACATCGATAATTTACGAGGTTGTAATAATTTTATGAAGTCGTATTTAGACTCTCAGGAGCGATGAATAATTGGCGTTGACTCGAATGAAGAATTTAATGAACTGTATTTATTTAGATTATAGTGGGAGTATAAAAGTATTATAGAAGCGGAGAGGAAAATTCTGTGGTGTCTCGAGCTTTCGGAGAAAAACGATCGCAACGGCCGCGTTTCCGTGATATTTTTACGATCCGAAAGTTTTTCTCCTTCCACCGTGTGTAGGTCATTTATTTACGTGCTACGTTGCACATTCATCATGTCCATCAAAAGCTCCGAAAAAGCTCCGACCCACGTACATGCACACGTAGATATATAACAGTTGGCAATAGACGGGAAATCGGTCCGCCTTTTTCAAAGGGAGCTTTGACAAATTTGTCTGGTCGAACATTTTGTATGACAGATTGTAATTTTTCTGAATTTCTGAGAGAATATTCCTCCGTCGATACTAAAAATAATATAAAAAAAAGTATGAGATGCAGAGAGACGTAACAAACTGAAATTTTCCACAAAAAAGTACCGCAGACGTTTCACTGTACTCTGGAAGAGGTCCCACGCGAATTCGTCCCACGCGGTCAAAAAAAGTTTCTCCGAGATGCAAGTTCAACGAACAGACTTGTCATTCCAACAAAATCTTCTGGAAATACTTTTTCTACAGAATGGAAAACATTTTCCAAAGAACCGTCTGCTGTCGACGAAAATAGCTGACAGTTGTTCAACTTTAGAAAACTGTGACACACAAATTTGCAGTTTTCAGTTTCAGAATACAGCTTCTTTTTGATGCACTCTAATCAGTAGGATGTTTGATAGCATTTATTTGGTCTGGATCAGCGATGGCCACAGGAGCTGGGGGCTTCCCCCACTCTAGGTCCATTCCCCTCGTTTCAGTTCGCTCCTCGTGCCCCCCCAGTCCTAGACCACAGCCTATATGAGGAGAGTGGGCCTAGAGTGGGGGAAAGCCGCAGCTCCTGTGGCCATCACTGGTCTGGATTAACGATAATAATTTCTCACTGAGATAAGAAAAGAAGGAAAAAGGTTACAAGACCATCTTGAACGCGTGCACTCGCTTTAAATTCAATTTTGAATTTATCCAAGGCTAGAAAAATTGCACATCGAGAATTCCGGATAGATCCCCTCGATTCTATTTCCTCGTGAATCTGATAAGGCGGATAAACGTATGAAGCACGTCGAAGGTCTTCGATTTGTCGGTGGATCGAGGGTTCTCCGAAATTTCGTGAGGGGATTCATCGTCCTCCGAGAGGAGAGACGGGTTTTACGTATGCGGAAAACGTCTCAGCGTCTTAGTCGCCATACGAACTTCTCTTCGACGTTTTCGGCTGTGTATAGGGGGATCCTCGTGAACCAGCGATTCGAGGGACCCTACGACATCCGAAGTCGCATGATCGTGTGCTCGGACGGAAGAAAAACCTCTTGAATTTCAATTTTCTCCGACCTTTAACTTTCTCCACTTTGCTCTCCTCGCTCTAATTGTCTGATTATTTTTCAAATTGGTTCCGTTTCGAGTGGACCTGTCTGTGTTTGTTGGTAACGTTTGGCTCATTAGTGGCTAGCTGGAAATGAAAACGCTTCCAATTTGGGGCTTCTGATGTTTCGAACGAATCTCTTTGATTCGACTGTTTGAGCAGCCATCGAGCGAAATAAATCTGCCTGCCAAAATAATTGTATACGACTTGTATCGATATTAAGTAAATTTGAATCGATTGGAATTCTTGTGTCATCGATCACTGTCATTTTTGCTTCAACACAATTCGAAATCAGAATCAGTAAAATGTAGAGGAGAAATTCTGATAAAATTCTAGCTAAATACTAACCAAATTCTAACCAAATCCTAACAAAATCTTATGTCCTCATTGAATCGCGTTCTTTAGACAGCACGAAAGACGATCTAAGAATCAAGTAGAAAGAACCCTGAAGAATCTTACGACGGGGGCCTGAAAACTATGATTCTCTGACAAATTTCGTGGCTCCCCTCGGGACTTCCTCCGGGGCCGGGGCCCCCAGGGGGCAATAAACACTCGATTTCTCTTTGGCTGGTCCCCCGTGCCGCGTCGTGTCACTCTTCGTCGTCCGGTTCTCGAAGAGGGGCCAAATAACTTCGAGGGGTAAACGACTTCCACGCGTGGCGATGAAGCGCCGCTACGGCAGACAGGTTCGGCAAACTCACTCGATTCGCCTCGTTATTCGAACAACATGATGCCACGTTCTCCATCACGCAACCTTCTCAAATCTAATTTCTCGATCTTATTCTTATTATTATCCTAATCATTCACCCGTTTGCGCAAGAACGCACTCCCTTTTCGCTTATTAATTGGAGACCATGAGTTAACTCGTTTAATAATTGTTCTTTACAGAAAGAATCGATGTGTCCATTGTCGCAGGGCCCCTGAAATTGTCTCTTCAATGTCCAACACAGATACAGTCCCATCGTGCCTTGCCATTTGGAAATTTGGAATCAGTAAAAGAAGAATAAAGACCATTCGTGGGAAGATAGAGGAGTCTGTAATAGAGAGATCCAGACTAGGCTGTCCAAGGTCGTACATCCTTCTGCAAACCGATTTGCCTTTTTAATCCAGGCTTTAGTTGTCGTCTCATCGTGCCAAGTCTCAGCAGTCTCATTTATAAAATGCAAAAGGAGAAATTGTACCTCTGTCGAGGAAATCACCTACAGCATCCACGTGTTCCTGAGTGCAAACGTCGTCAGACGAATCCTGAAACTCTGAACGAACCTAAAAATCCAACCGAAGGGCACAGATCTCTGTTTAAAGAAGAAGACGAATTCATCACGATTCGTGACACTCGGGATTTGAAACCGGATCCTTCTGTTGCCGGACGAAATTGCCCAGGCCAATTGAGCTATTCAGGTCGTTGATAGATTCCTCCTTCTAAAGCCTAATCTCGAAATGTCTCCGTTAGATTGGACGGTCGTCCAAGAGAATGATCCTTTGGCAAAAGGTAATGGGATGCCAGCGGAGACGCTGCAAGATAGTCTAAAGCAATTGAGGGTATCACGGCAGATTTCTTCTTCCTGGGCCTGATATTCAAATGGCCGTGCCTATAATCCCGCTAGTTGGCGGACGTGGCCGCCTAGATCTTCGTCCTTGACGCGCAATCACCGACCATCTTCGAATAAAGAACAACCGGGTCGGCATAGTCGCTTTCGGCCGGTCTGTCGCGGGAAATTATCCTCAAGCTTCTTCCACAGGGCTTTTAAATCGTTCCTTCCAGCTAGCTTCATCTGATGGGCCCCTTCGTACACTTTTTAGCCATCTAGAATGCTTAAATCGTGGGTGAGGCCACCAAATCTCTGCTTGCAATTTTATTTCTGTTCTCTCAATTGTCTCTATGAAGCAAATTACGTACAAGATGGATGTACACATGCATTTGAGAATAGATGGTATCTGTGTTAGCCAGCGCTACCTAAGCTCCACACCTTGAAAAAACCATCAGCAACTGACAATCGATATAATTAACCTCAGTGTCCACAACGACTCATCTAAGCTTCCCAAAATCCAGCTACAGAATTCAGAAAGCAGTCGAATGATCATCAGCAGAGACATCAACAAGCCTCAGCCCAATCCCAGTGGCATCAGTTCAGCGAGCAGTGTCGCAAACATCTGACCGAAAAGACACAATTTCTGGCCGCGTTTCGCGAGTTTCTTTTCTCACCTCGCGCGCGCGCGAGCTATAAATTCGGAAAAAAGCCACGAAACGGGCGCAACAGTTTAATTTGTACAATTTGTCGTGGTGAGCGTGGGCGGCTTACGGCTGGTCGATATCGGAGTCTCGGCGACGAAATACGAGATACCGGTCGTTCCACGGATTCCAGTGTCTCATAAACGTCTGTTGGTTTTCGAACGAGCCTTTCAATCCGACCGCTGTGTGTTCCACTTTCCGCTTTTACCCGATGCTTTCTTCGATATGTCGTTTAAACGTAACCGCTCACGGCATTCACGATATTTGCTCTCGAAACCGTCCTCGCCTATCGATTACGTTTTTCGGCTGTTCCATTTCCGCTCTGGCCCCGATTCCTCGGATACCAAATCAGGCGAACGGTCGTTTCACAACGTTTCGACGATCTTTTTTCAATTGTTTCATATTTTAGCGAATTAGCAGTCTTCTAGATAGAAAGCTATGGTGTATTCGTCGTTAGATTGGGCACATCCGCGGATTCGGTGGAATGAAAAATAATCGAATCAGTTTTCAGGGCTGCTGTGTCTGGGTGGTATCGATTAACCTGTTAACTGGGTCATTCTTTGTCCAGGAGCACCCATTGTTTGTAGTTGAAAAGGAATAAAATTGAGGTAAATTGTCTTGTCCATCGCAGAGACACTTGCAAGTGACATGTTGATCGTCTTCGATAACGAGCAATTAACAGGCTGCTTGCTTATGGTGGAGCAGTTTTCCACGCTTAACAGGATAATATTGTTAATGATTTTAATGGTCCAACTGATTTTCTTGTGACTCATGTTAGGCATCCAAGTAACAATCTTAGCGTATCTCCTTTCTATTATTATCACAGTAATTGCCCACTGATTTAAGGTATAATAATTTTTTTGTAACCAGTACAGACCTCATAAATCTATGTACTCTGAGGAGCTGTCTCCTAATACATAATAAATTAAATCACTATAAAAAATTAAAATAGCAGGCCTGGTTGTTCAGTCTGACCTAACTTAACTGAACTCCACTTTGACTTCAGATACTTTATATCAGGTTTTACATCAGGTAAAACCATCCACGCAGGAGACAAATCTTTCGAGCCACCGTTTCTTCTTACCGAAGAAAGAGTAAAAAAGATCCCCTAGGGTAGTCTCGACGGAGTACAGTAGTGAATGAAACTGGAAGAGGATCCTTGTGCGTGGGTGGTGCACCGTTTATTCCCAGGGATGAAAGTGGGTCACAGCAGCCACCGAATGAATAGGGGGATGGAAAATGCATCGGTGTGCATCGCAGCCAGGTAAAACTTGCATATCCTCGCTTGCACCTTCTTTCTTGCCGGTGCATTATTCCTGAACCTCTTCATCCGCGTCTCCCCTAGCCTTTTCGCGATTTTCTTTTCTTCTTGGAAAATCTCTGAACGTTAAAGGTTTAGTCTTTTCTTGATTAAATTAACGAGAAATGGACTTTCTCATTTTTTAGGGTGTACAGTATGTTGACAACGTGTTCAGTATTTTTTAGACGCGTTATCTTTAATCAGGAATCAGCAGAAAATTTGTTTGAGAGATTATTTGGATTTGGAGGGTATGTTACGTTCAGTGGAGTCTTCAGGTGTTGGGTTAGATCCATATAAAACTGTTAAAGCAATTTTAATATATAGATATTCTTTTTGCACTAGCCTGTTAAATCTCCGGTTGAAATTGGAACTGTAAAGAATGTCCCCAAAAATTGATAGTGACATTTTTCACTCGGATGGTACAGATATTTGCAATACAGAACCGTCGAGGTTAACCTTTTCAGTCTGAAGACTGTAAAAAAATCAGTTCATCCTGTGCTATGGACCACTATACAGCCTCGGTTACAGCTATTTATTACAACGAATTATTATATCAATTGACTGCCTAAAACACACATACTTCCTTAAGAATATTGCAATTCGACAGCACTAAAATAACTTAACAATTGGCCCTGTATATATTACAGTAATAAAGTACTGAATCCAACGAGTGCTGTACAGAGAAAAATTCCAGCACACGGTGGACGATTTTTCCGAAAGTTCCATGGCTGAAAGACCCCGAGAAAACGATGGACGAGTAAATAATTATAAAATTCAAGCCGGTGCGAGGATTCACCCCGTCCGACGGACATTGTCGCGAACAATCTCGCGTTTGACGTCACTTCGCAAACATTTGCGCAGTTCGAACGGCCTCTTATTTCGCGTGCGCTCTTCCCCGTGTCTCTGTTCTCTCGTCAACTCGTTCGCTCGGAAGAGCAACTTTCGACGAGAGGTGATTCGCCTTTTTCGGGGCCTCGTGGCCCCTTCCCCCTCCGCTCCGTGGCCCCTCTAATCGCGAATTCGAGACGGCTCGCACTTTCACTCGGTTCGTTCTTCTTTTTTCTCCCGTTTTTCCCTTCTTCTTCTTCTCCGTCTTCTTCGTCTTGCCCTGTCCGCCTCTCTCCCTCGTCGTTTTTTCGCCGCGAACCGACGACACACGTTCGATTCGGGAATTCGCGAACGTGCCGCGAAACATCGAGCGCTTCTGTGTGCCTTACCATCCTGTGGGATCGTCCGACAGAGTCACGTGACGCCTCCGGGAAGAGGTAAACTTATGCAGGGTGTTTCCCTTTCTTTTCATTTTTTTTCTTTTTCGATAGTAATGATTTACAAATTGTCAATTATCGTAATCTGTCACCTTTTTCTGCGATGGTTCAGCCTGATTTATCGATGGAATTATTGTTTTGTTAAAGCAAAGAAAGATTTCGCTTGCATAAGGAAGAATTGCGTGACGATTAGCAGTGTCTAACGTGAGTGAGAATTTTGACACGTTTCAGTGAAAACAGCCGTATCTGGCCAGACGCCGTATAATTCGCAAATTGTGACTTGGAGTAAGTTGAAGCGACTTGTATTGTACATTGTGCATTATTGTAAGGTGTCAGTGTTAATAGAATTTTGTGTATAGTCCATTTTGAGTGTTTTACTCGACATTCTAGTAAAAAAATCGTCTAACAATTAACAATGTTTAGGTAGCAATTTTGAAACGTTGAATACTGCCAAGTGAAATCAGACATATCTAGTCAGACACGCCACCATCTGCTGTTTTTAATATAAATCACGAAGTGTACTACGTTTCTATACTATCATTGCTTCGCTAATTTCATTCAGTGTTTTGGAATCAGTGGTATAAAATCAAATAGAAACATTTATACTTTCATGCATCCGTTTATCAATCGGATAAGAATGGGGGTCGTGAGAGGAAGGTTCAGACGTTTTCGTGTCGATCCAAACAAAGTTGCGGATGCCTCGTGAATTCCCAGGTCCACGAATAATCCGGTCGGTCTTCTGTAAATTCACCTTGAAACGGTTATCCACCCGCGGTCGCGTTCCCGATGCACGCGGCTGCATCGCGTGTGCAACCGCGATCGATCGAGACTGCAACTGAACTTGCAACTTCGACTCGCGAACTTTGCACGAAAGCTTCTTCAATTTTTTCCACTCCCCAGCACGGGGCAAATTTTGTACGATTTAGCTCGGACTGAAATGAAGGATCCGGCTCGTAGTAGCAATTTACTGAATTTAAATGTTCTGCAATGATTTGTAATAAATCAGAGCGACGTGACAATTTTTCATTTTATTCAAATATTCAATTTAAAAACTGAAGTATGTTCTTCTTTTCACAACTATTTATAGGCGCAGGAAAATTAAATTTATTCATATGCAGAAATGATCTCAGTTAAATTGTACGTCAGGGGGTTAACTTCTGTTTCAATTTGTTGCAAGAAATATTGCAAATTGGGGCGCTTATAATTTTCTTTGGCTCGAGATCATTGATTTGAGATTGAGAAGGAAAGCAGAAGTCCAAACATGTCATTTGCAAATCGATGAAAATTGGAAGTATTAATTGAAATATAAATGTCAGTGGAAGTTCGTGCGATCGATCGAAGTCGAATCGACGAATGTTGCAGTTGCAGAACTGCAACGAGTATTTTTAGCGTGTCGTGGTGAGTGCACGTGCATCGAGGAATCGTTGCACCGGGAGCTTGCAGCTCCGTCAACTGGGTCAACGTGACATCGTCGTCGACGCACGTGCAAACATCCCCGGACGTTGCACGCATGTGCGCCGTTCCTTGCACTTCGCCTGGATTTCCCTGTCGACGATCGATCACGTCTGGAAAACGTTCCCACAGGCACCTCTTCACGCGTGCCATGTGACACGATTTTCCTTCCACCTCCACATCCTGTCTCGAACTTCTTTTTTTCTGGGCGACACAGCATCGACTGCTGCGGTCAGCCTGGAGACTTACAGTTTTACGTGATTTCCAAACCACAGGCTGAGAAGAGAGGCTTTAGGATTTTAGGGGTAGATAGTACCGCGAATTGGAGGAATAAAGTTCTAATAAAAAAGCCTCGAAAAATTGCTATTGTCGAAGTTATAAACAGTTGGAATCTTGGTTATCCGAACTGTAGTGAGTAACAGGGTGAATCACATGGTAACTATGTTCGGATAATCGAGGTTCTACGGTATTAAAATTAGAGACTTAGAACTGCTCGAAGCGTTACGCCGCCCGGACTGTAGCAACGCATCGAGCGTTGCTGTCTCGTCGCACGGATTATAGCGCTGAACATTTACAACTGCTCATAACACCGAAAGGGTTAATTTTAAGACTCATGTTTATTAAACATTATTTGTTCCCTTAAGCGAGCACTATGCGTCGTCAAAATTTCGAAGCTTGTTTTCGTAACACCTTGTATACAGAGTTTGGAAGATCGAGAAAGCGGGCTTCACGAAATTTCAGCAGGCAAATTCTTCGTTAATGCAAATCGATATGCTCTCGGAGCAGCTTTCCCTCTCGATTTCTCTTTTTGCTTTTCAAGCATAAAGCGACAATGTTTTTCAATATATTATTGGTGAAAGGATCCGCACAGGTATGCCGTGTCGTTAAGATAATCAGCCGAATATCCTTTTGCCTCTCCCATTTTTTTTTTTACCTCTCTCTGCCTCTCTGTCTCTCTCCGTCCAGGGTAGAGAAGATAACGCTTTCGTTCACGTGGATTTGCGTAACGATCCGTGGGACGAGCTCTCGATTTCGGCAATCGAAATGTATTTTCGCGTATCGTTGCCCCTGCAAAACGAGCAACGTTTCCGTGTGTGCGTTCAATAAAGTTTCATAAAACTCTGCCGAGAAAAATTACCATTTTTGATATTTCACGCTCTCCATTTTTATTCTCTAATTTATTCCACGCCGTTTTTAGTGAATATTTTATAGAAAGTACGTCGTCGAGAGATGGACTGATCAGAATTTTCAGTATGTATTTTCGAAAGAGCTGCGATACCCGACATATGGAAACTTCTCGATTTTTTGTTTACCAGCGCAATTAGGGTGGGTTTGGTTGATTATTCGAAGAGCACCGTGTAGAGTGTAGGGTTTTTTCGGTGCAGCATGGGCTCGTTGAGAGATTTCGAGTGCATTGGCCTGGATGGAGAACCCCGTGGCTGAAGGGTTGACATGAATTTTCCGAGTAGTCGCCGCGGATTTTTCCGTCGGACGAAATTCGCATGAAACGAGGGCAGGGGAGCAATAAAGCCTCGTCGTCGATCTTTACGAAGTCGAACAATATTCCTCAATTGAATCCACTTCTCGGCTAGCCGGCAAATGGCTTCATCCGTGAGCCTCCGCTGCGCAAAACGCTTTAAACGACCGAGAAACTGCGCCGTGACGTTAAAACAAAAATTCTTTTCCAGCAGGTTGTTGGAGAAAAAGTTATTTTTTACAGAAAAAAAATTTACAAAATAACTCCCCTCGTTCGATTTTATTACAGTCGATTGCTCTATAATAAATTTAAATTGATTTTTCTCCAATCTCATTGACCATTCTTGATTTTCATATCGAGACGAATTTTTGTAAAATTATTATAGAAACGTCCAGTTTCTTTGAATATCAACCACTTTCATGCCTGCTAGATGAGTTCATATTAAATAGACTTTAAGAATTATGCTCTACGATTCTCCATTTGGAGGGGGTTAAAAAAAGAGATGAGGACATCCAAGAAAAGATCCAGATCGTGCCAAAAGGAAGATACAGCGAGACCAAGTGACAAGCAGGGTCCAGAGGTCAGGACGTGGAAGAATAGAACAACTCGGGGACGAAAGAAGCTGTAGAATCCAGTGAACGTCGGGAAAGGGTTCAAAGACACCGAGGAAAGCAATAAAGAAGAAAAAGTCTGGAAGACCGAAGAATCAGAAGTGTCAAAAAAAAGTCAGACGAAATCAAAGGTATCCGCAGGGGTCCGAGGACGAAACACCGAGAGTACAGGAGCCCGAGGGAGGCAGGGAGCAAAAAAGAAGTCACCTGCACAATAAAAAAAACACGCTCAGACGGCGAGAATAGTTGGCCGGAGTTGGGTAAAAAAATCAGGAAGCCATGAAGAAGAGCAAGATGGCGACAAAGGGGACGCACGGCGAAGCGGAAAATGTTGGAAAGGAGAGAAAAAGAGCATGCAGCGCGGAAAAAAGCGGAAAATCGAGGGAGCTGGGAAGAAACGGGGTAGAAAGGTCGAAGAAAAAAGGAAGAAACGAGGGGGAGAGAGAGGGAGAGAGAGGGAAGAGGCCGCCCACGCTCTCGAAGAGCTTTTACTCGATGTCGGCGAACCGTGTGTCTGAAAGTAGGTCAGTTCTCAATGGCGGTGCCGCAGAACGGCTGTGCATGCGCGCACAACCGACCAATGCACATGCAACGTGCGCTTTTCTATCTTTCAACTATGCGCGCCACCAAATACTCTTTTTTTCCCACACCCCACCTCCCACTCTGCCCCTTCAGCCATCCTATGATAGTCTGTCCCTGTTTGCTGTGACGTTCCCTCCCTTCCGGTCGAGATACGCCTCCCCTGTTCCGCGTGATTTTGACCCAGTCACCGGGGAATTTAGAAGGCGCTTCTGCACTTGTGGGTAATCTTCCGAAGGAGCTCCTCCGGGGAAGGGTTAGGATTTGGGGGAGATCCCAGGGATTGGGGACGGCCTGTGTTGGAGGATGTTTGACTGTTGCCGTTTTAGGCGTCTCAGGGTTTTCTGATCAATCTGTTCCATTACGTTCTACAACTAGAAGAAGACTATCAGACCTCCGACGTCGGTTACAGGACCTATCAACATCTCAAATCAATCTTATCTGATAAAAACGTGAAGCTCCCTATCGATCGGGCTGGAAAATCAGTGAGATCGATCCACGTACCCTGTTCCCGCCACAGAAAAAGACCCGTCCAGCCAAGATAGTTGGCCAGATGAAGATCAGCCTGGGAGCTGAAGAATCTCTCTAAACGACTTCCTTCATTGAAGAAAGAACGAATCGCGGAGTGGGAGGGGAGCAAAGATGGAGGAGGACTGGCTGGAGGGTGTCGATGAGCAGCTTAGATCAGGTCATACCAATTTGTTTCATCAAGCAAAGCGTGTGTAATGCGCGTATGATGCAAGCGGTCGGTTCTTGGTCTCGCACCTACGTGCACGATATCTAGATTATCGAGCGTCCGAGTTCACCATGGGAATATGGGACATTCCGCAGCTGCGTACCTGCTGCGCTCTAGCTTCGAGACCTGAGGTCATCCGGCTGATTCTGCGTCTCTCTCGCCTCTCTCGCCCTCTCGGTTCTCCCATTCCACCCCCTCCGCTTCGATCTCGCTTTTTCTGCTAATAATCTCCGCCCGGCCGTTTATTTATACGGTGTCAGCGTTATCGAGCCACCGTAAATCAGCGTGAAATTAATTGTTATCGCGAACACCTAGCCGGAGTCAGGGAGCAATCTCTCGAATATAATTGCTGCATCGATGAAGTTTTCTTTGAATTTCTTTGGGACTCTCTTGGTGATCGATCCACTGAATATTTAAGGGTTGGAAGTTTGCGTCTTTAATTTTGAATCCCTCCCTCTCCGCATAATCTGGACTGGGAGCTCAAGCAGCCATTCCAATTCAAAGCATAAAGTTCTAAATCTTAATGTTTAACCGTAATGGTTCTGTAGAACCTGCCTTTACAATTATTTTTATGATCGTCCGGCTGCAAATGGAATCGCACGGCCTGCTTAATATTCAAAGTACACCGTTTGTTATACAGTACTTCCACTATAATCTTCGTTTATGAACAGAGGCTAATTTCATTCCACCCATTGTGCAGCACGCACACGAACGTGTCACGTGTTGGCGATTCGATGCAGTTTCGCGCCTACGTCACCGGTGCTTACCATCGATTTAGAGACTAGGTCGCAGATGTGCACCTGCTGCATTCTGCATCCGAGTCCTTTATTTCAACTCGACGAACAAGACGTCTTCCATGCCCTCTGACTAACCTGCCATCTATCTTTCTGTTTCAGGTAAGTCGTGACCTGGACCATCGCTGCTAGCGAAACCATTCATAAAAGTCATGACTCGAGGAAGTTGGTAAGATGATGAATTTCCTTCAAGCAAATATTTTTCAACTCTGTAGATTCTCCTCAGAGGCAATTAGTCTCAACTGTGTTGCCTGTCATCGATCTGCAAAATAATTACTCCGACCCTGTGGCACAGACGTCCGAACCACCTAAGCCAGGCTATCCAAGATCGTGTCTCCCTCTGAATTTCGGCGGATGAACTCTGTTTCTCGTTCGACCAAACGATTCGGGATGGTAGCAAAGCAAAGTCGTCGAAGGAAAGTGAAAAAGATGGCACGTGAGCCGTGGAACGCGAACGCAGCAGGCATAAAGAGGAAAAGGGAGGCGAAGCTGGCCGGATGACCTCGGCGGTTGCAGTTGCAGTTGCAAGGCGACAGGTTCGCAGCTGCGGCCTGTCCCAGATGTCGTAGGCGTAGGTGTGAGAGATCTGTGTTCCAGCGATCTGTGTCACGGCGTCTTTCAGCCGGTTTCGAAGTAAAAGTAATTGATAGACCCCGTCGCGGATCATCGTCTGCCGCAACAGCCTGCACCGGTTGCAGCCTGCCCGTAATTGCCTGCCTTTTTCACCGACCAGCAAACTCTCGCAATCCGCCTTTTCCACTGCTTTCTGAATTTTTCCGCAGCTCACGCGTTTAAGCTCCTTCTCGTGTCTTTGATCGACGACGTTATCTGATTTTTCTTTCTTAATTTCTTTAGTGTCTGAATTTAGTTGGATTCCTAGGTGTTCTCCATTCATACCATGAAAGCGGGATTGTGTGTTACGGTCGCGTTTCACTATCGGCGACAATCATAGTGATCTCCACGTGGCTGGCACGCTTATTCTCATATTTCAGTGCGACACGACCGCTTTTTCACTTTCCTTCACTTTCACTGTCGTGTTCACTGGCTATTCTTCTGTTCCATTGTCAGTCATGCTTTCAGTGAACAATCCGATGCAACGTGGTATTAAAAAATAGTGCAAGTTTTATTGGTACGATCGTCGAGGAAATTGAGTTCCAGCCTCACCTTTTTACTCTTCTCGTCTGACCTGTTATCGACACCGCTACTTAATCTATTTCTAAGTTTTTCATACATCAAATTACACCCCGATCTACCTTCCACATATTTTAACTTGAATCTTCAACAAGTCGCGACCCAAGTTTTCTGCTAAATTCATCTCTGTAACGGTACGTCAAAGTGAATCCCTTGAAAAAGTGCTCTATCTGAAAAAATGAACGATTGGACACGGCATCGGTGAGAAAGAAAGATTCATCGACGATCAAAAGCCCTGACACGAAATGAAAACCACCGTGGACATCGATGTCACGCTCGACCGCGCAAAGATGGCGCACTGTTTCTCAGTTGATCGAGAAAAAGAGCTTTCCAGCGTGATGAAGCTTCAATTAGCCGAAACGCATGGGGTTTCGCATGGTCGCTCCCGAGGAGGCCGCGTTCCCTCCGTTTTCAAGGCCTCTGATCTACCGTGAAAACACTTCGACACCTCCGAATCGACCGAACGCTATAATAAGGCGCCGTACTGAATTCTGCGGCTATGTGGTATCGCTGAAAATAGATTTTATCGGCGAAGGAGGTTAGATGTCCTCCGGAAGAGGATCGAGATTTTATCGTAGGTCGTTCGGTTTCCACGGGTTCCAGGAATATTTAACGAGACTCTGAACGATTCATTTCGCGTCTAGTGTTCTGCGTGCAACGGAGAATCCGCTGGGATGGAGATTTCCGCGAATTCATTAAGGGTAGAGCCCGTACGAGGTCTGCTGGCTACATAGACGCTGAACGCTTGAAATAAATGCGTGCATAAAAGTTTTGCGAGCGGGCAACAGCTGCGATCGTGGGACGGATAGAGATGGGATCGAACCGACTTCGATTCGATCCAATGGTTCATGAGTTGTTTGAATTTCTTCAGGAGTTACACGATTTTTTAGTACACTGTGTCTGAGTGTGGCTAGATCGGCCGTAGACGAGTACTGCAACCAAATTTCTCTGTGCATCGTTATCGTAGTTGGATTTGTCATTCAGTACCTGTATCGATAGATCGATTTCCTAGTAAATACGTACATCTCTGGTTGAAGTATTATTCAGATGCCTGTACTCATTCTTCAGCTTCTATACGTGTATGAATTATCGTAGTTTATCTCGACGTTGAGAACCAGTATCGATAGTTCCACTTCCTTATAAATGTCTGATTGAACTTCTTTCTAAATACCTGTATCGATGACTCAAGTGCCTTATATATAGGCATATGTCTGGTTGAACTTCCTTTTTGGATACCTGTACTCGTAATGCAGCTTCTCACAGCTTCACAATTAACATTGTTAATGAGTACCTCTATCTACTTGTCAAAGGTTTAATCTGTATTCGTGGTTAAAGTAGATCAATCTACGAATACCTGTACTCATAGCACAACTTGTTAGCGAATACTTGAATCAATGGTTCGTGCTATATCGCCAGGTGAATTATTCGCGGATATTCGTGCTCACAGTTGAATTTCTCCGTAAATACATGCGCTGATGATTTAATGCTTCGCGAGTACCTGTACTCTTGCATCAAGGCTGAAACACAACCGTGTTATTTGCCAAAAAAGATGCTACCGATAGCGTCGAGTATGATTGTCTGCAATTTACGGCGAAGGGCCACCGCGGTCGTGAATACAATCTATTATTACAACGCAGTGTGTCCACCATAATGTTCTGTGGCTTCGCGTTACTACCTATGGCAACCATAATACCCCACACTGTACCATTTCTACGAGCCATTGTAATATTCCCGTGCCATTCGATTCCCTCTGTTATTACGAGCCGTAAAAATTCATTTTTGCAAAGAATCCAATCACTGCGAAACATCCGGACGATCTGAAAATCTTCGAACCTCATTAAAAAAACTTTGGAAAAGTGTCACGGTTTTAAAAATAGGGCAAATTTGAAATGCCAGATTTTCTGCTGACAGAAAAAAAAAAGGAGAACATTACAGAAATATGCAGTCGAGTCTCCACTGAATTTAATTTGTCCGTTCTCGTAGGATGTGTAATGCAATTAGTACCTTGTCATTATCTTCAAGGTTTGTCGAGATTTCAAGGATAGTCGAGACATTGTGAATTCTTAAGCATACGGTGCAAACGTTGCGGAGATCTCGAGTTCGGTTTCAGAAGGATTTTCCATCAGAACACGTGAAATGCGATCGAAGGAGTCGCTTTCGACAAATTTTATAGGGGGCGTGGTTTAATGATGGCAATTTGCAAAGATTGCATTATGTCCTTTCGGGACGATTAACTGCTTAATTGAGTCTGATATCATTTCGACAATGATTTTTATTGTGCTCGCTAATTGAGCTTGATTCCTGCGGACTTCATTTTTTTCAGGCTAATTAATACAAAATGATTAAGGTAATTTCATTTTCGAACTGCCCGTCTGATCGAACGATCTCTCTTTTACCTGCGTCTTTAATTGAAGTTAATGCTCTTTTCTGAGATGAAAGTGAAAAGTAATGGATACCAACCGGTGGAACGAAAAACAACCACAATAATAATAGTAATAATAATACGTCTTTATTGCTCTAAGTACGTACAAATAAAAAATATAATAATTTTCGTGAATTTTTCATGAGATCCAGCAGTATCCAGAATTCGTTTTCGTTTCTAGATGTCGTCTAAATGTCTCATTATGTTGAATGGAAAAAAAACAGGCTTCCATTACGCTAGGAAAATTAGTAGAAACTTGCCAGATTTCCGTCGTGATCTCTATTATTTTTGCGCGCTTCTCGCTTTCGCGAACGAGATCGAGTCCGAGATCCTCCATTGTTCGCAGCGCGAGGGAATTACTTTCGCTGCTTTCAATTTTCACGACGATTGTGATTTAATAGTGACAACTCCAGCGACTTTCATTCCCGGATCATCACGGTTCCGCGGAATTGGAACTGGAATCTTGCGGGTAATCGCTCGAAAAGCAACCATTCACCGCCGTTTTCTGTTTCTACTTTCGATCAATTTCAGGAGAAAACTTTTTCGACAATTTATTTTAATTTCTTTTATTTGAATTCTCATTCAGGTTTCTTTTTTTAAATATTTTCAGTTCGATAGAACAATTTTTAGGAATTTTAGATTGATTTATTCGGTGGCCTGTACCTTCAAATCGGCCCATAGTGGATAATTAAATAAACAGTGATCAGTGATCGGCGATCGTGCTGTCCTCACCACGCATCGAAGTCGCTTTTTCCTCCGCACGGTTTTTTGGCTCGTTATTTATTGTTCCGCAAAAGTGTCTCGAATTATTCTCGGTCTCGTCGACTGCACTGTACACCACGTGCATGCGAGCGTATCACCGTAAACCAGATTCAAGATCAGGTTCAGCAAGTTTGCTGGGAACATCAAAGTAGAATATAAATCTTGCTGCTTTCCACTTGCTTTCTTGGGGGCATTTGCGAAAGATTTGCGACACGCGCTCCTCGAGGAGATCGAAAGTGAATCGATCGACCTGGAAAAGGAGCTTCGAATCGTTTACCCAATTCCCTCCTCAATTAAAAAAAATTCACCTGCGATAGCTCCGCGTTCCAAAGAATTATTTTTTCGCAACGAAATCAACTTTACAGGCCGTGAAATTCCATCGGAGAAGCAACGAATCGTTGCTCGATATTAATTATTAATGTTGCAGTCAGAACTTTCTCGTCAACTCTCGGTTTTTTCCATTAAATAGAGAGCTTCTCTGTTCCATATGTTCACGCACAGTCTGTTAAATCGATTAATTGTACTCTTCAGCTTTCCTAGCTGCGTCCGCGGTCGAATTTTAATGTCGCGTTAACGGGAACTCGGGCATGCGAGAGAACTCGAGATAAAAATTCTAGCGATCAGCAATTGCTCGGCTATTGTGCGATTTCGCTCGGTATATTTCGTAGGCTCCCGTGGAACCAGCTATGATGCAACGAGAAAAGAAATTTCCGGTAATAAATCGTCGTGGTATGCTGCCGTAGGCTTGAATGGGGACTCAAATATCTCGTAAGAGTTCCCCCGGAGTGCCCACGTGCTCATTTCACCGTCAGGGATCTCATGAACAACTGAAAGATTATTTAAACATTATTCCAAATTTCGAATAGCATTTCTGCTTTCTCGACCAACGGAAATTCGAGTATAAATTCTCAGTCATTAAAGAAGAGCATCAAACAAAGGGTTAACACGTTGAGTACCATGCTAATTAGTAGTGACCGGCGCCATAAATTTTATTTAATTGAATAACTATTAATATTGATACGATTTTGAATAGAATTAAGATTGTAACAATTCTACGATTGAATACTTAAATAATTTTTACCATCGTGGTCCGCATATAAAACAGGTTATTATATTGCGTCTGACCAGGTATGGCTATTTTCACTGCGACACGCCTAGTCAGACGCGATATAATTTAATGTTTCGAACATCAATTTTAAAGGGAAAAAAGATTTCAATATTCAATCGAGTTCTTGTGATCCTACGTTACAATATTAAGTTTCCTCAGAATTGTGTAATAGTCAATAATTATTTAAATAAAATAAATTTGAGGTGCTGCCCACCTCATTTATCGTGCTCCAAATAAAATGATTTAAAATATATTTTAATATACATGCACTTGTTTTGGAAGTTATTGTAAATACTTGGAAGCCAGCTTGTACCAGGAGAAGCGGTCCCGGAGACTTTAATATCCCGGTCAATAATTATTTAATTAAATTATTATAAATTTGAGGAGCAGGCCACCGATGACTCTCCCCTCATTCATCGTGCTCCAAACAAAATGACGTCAAAAATATTTGAACCTACAATGCACTTATATTTTGAAGTTATGGAAATACTTGGAAGCCAGATTGTACCTTGAAGAAGTGATCCTAGAGATTTTAACATCCCGGTCAATAATTATTTAATTAAATTATTATAAATTTGAGGAGCAGGCCACCGATGACTCCCACTTCATTCATCTAGTGCTCCAAATAAAACGACTTCAAAAATATTTAAATCTACATGCATTTGATTTGGAAGTATTGTAAATACTTGGAAGCGAGCTTGTACCTTGAAGAAGTGATCCTAGAGACTGTAAAATCCCGGCTAGAGCTCCGAGGGTGAGTCGTCGGGATTCGACCCGATTTCCTCCGGTGTCGGTGGAGAGAAGGATCGGTCGAGCTTGAGGAGATGCAACACAACGAACAACCTGGTCACGTACGTGTACGAAAACAGCGGCGTTTGTCAAGTTCCAGCTACGTTGCGGCGGTGAGACTTGGTCTAGGTCGCCTTTCACTGTCCTACTGACGTCTCGTGGTTAGTTGGTTAGTTGCTCTATTCTACTACGTCTACGACTCAATGCCAGCCCGTGTTGTTCTACAGAGCGAACCAAAAGAAACGGAGACCCCTCGCGTTATTCCCCTATCGAATCAGGCCGTTCAAGGCTAGCTCCTTGGCTGTGGGATGGCTTCTCTTTCTACTTGATCAGTCGGAACCTCAAATTTCTTCAAGCAGCTCGGTACCCTGTTCCAGAGACATCCGGCTTCCATCGTTCAATCTCCACTCTTGTCTCTATGTTATTTGTTTATACATTCGCATAAATTTGAAGCGATGAAGTAGTTGCAGACCTGGAGATTAACTTCGACAGGCGAATTTGACTCACATCGATCCTCAAAATTGTAGAACCGCCAGAAACTGGGATGTAGTCGGCGAAAAAAAATTCACTACGCTCGTTGAACTTCTCCAAATTCATCAGAGAGCTTCTCAGTTTTAAATCTGATTTTTAGATTCACTCTCCATCCGTGATACGTTTTGTCATCGAGCAATTTGCATAGAGAAACTCCGATGTTCCGTCCAACGATTTTCGCCTCGCCTCGCCTCGCCTTGCCTCGCCTCGCCGGGAGGAAAAGGATGGCAAGGTGTCCGGGTATAAATCGTCAAAATTTCAGCCGCGATTTATCATCCGTCCGAAACGTTCCCGAGATGCGGTTTGTGTTTTTTAAATGTCCAACTTGTGTGCGTCACAGGCATTATTTATAACGGCGCGCTTCCACCGAGTCGCTCGGCGTGTTTCTGCGAAATCACGATTGTCTTTGTTCCACGGTAAATTCCACGACTCTTGCCCTTTAACAGCCTCCGCGGAGCGTATGCAGATCCCGCATCGAATTTTCCAAAACGGCCGTATTCATTTTATCGTGGAGCAGTATGCAGTTTCCAGGAAACTCTGTGCACGTTCTGATTCACATTTTCGAAACTGTTACAGATATTTTGTACCAGTTACGTATTTCAGCAGGAACCGATGATCAACCCTTTGAACTCCTTTGTACAGTGTGACTCGATATCGATTTTATTCACAGGCATTTCTATGTCGAGTCACACTCGACATTTTTAAATTTCCAGTTTAAATATGTATTATATTTCGCAATATTTTTTTTTATTTGGATAAGCAATATTATATGTATATGACCTTTTTTTGTAACAACAAGAGACCTTGAAGTGTTCAGATACATGATTGTTTGTACCTAATTGGGTCCTATCAACCGACTGTCTTTTGAAGTACATTTCAAATAAAACACTTAAAGTAATAGGGAGTTATTTAAAAGAGAATTGAAAAGAAATTAGGAATTCAAAGGGTTAAAGCAATGAGAAGTGCTATTTCGCGCTATTTCTATCCATTCCTATGGAATTTTGGCGAGGTTCCTTCATTTTTTAAAGATCGTCGCAATACGTGACTCAATAAAATCAGGGAAATTGTGAGTGTTACCAACAGAGGTTACTAGAAATCGTTGAATTACCGTGGAACCCCTTTCTCCGGTTGACCGATAGAAAGGGAGCAGGTAAAATGAAACGTCCTGTAGCCAAGATCCTCTCACTTTCGTCGGTGCCCGACTTTCCTCATTTCCCTCGCGTTCCATTGCACCGACTCTGCTACCGATATGCGGTTTTCACTGACAGTGAGAAGGAGTCTCCAGCGCTGCACAACGGGTGACCCTGAAGTATCCGCATCCTCGTCCGTCATTTTCTTCGTTCGACTGTGGCGCAGCGACGCGACCTTTGTTTACGGGGAAATATAGTTCGAGAAGTTTCGTATCGACGGTGTTACGTAGCTTTTCATCGCTTGCATAATGCTCCTCAATATCCTGCATCGTTGCGGCGGGTAATCGATCGTGACACGCAACGCGAGTAATGACAGTAATCTGTTCGATGTTCGATTTTAATCATAGTAATAGCCTCGAATATCCTGCTTTCATTGTAACGATTTACTTTGAGGGATTATCGTCCGCGCCCAACCCGTTCCAGCGGGATATATTTTCAAGTTAATGGGGGTCCCGATTTTTCTCGTCGAGAGCTACGATTTTGATAATTCACGATTTATATGAAATTGTTACCGTGATGGCATAGATAGCACGGCTAAGAGGATTTATAGAAAGCACGCGGTGCTATGCTGCGGTGAAAACAGGTCTGCCTGGTCATGCACTGCAATTTTCTGCTTTTAGTAGAATTAGACAGGAACATTCGAACATTCCGTCGTATACCTCTGTTTCTGCAGCATAGTTTCAGCACTGCGTATGCGCTGCTAATTGATTGAATCAGATCTGAGGGAGCACACCCGATAGCACGATTCCCGGAAGAAGAGCATGATCGGTGTAATTGTCGAAGGGTAGAGAAATAGAATCATCTGGCTGGTCTGTGCAAGTGATTTCACCGCAACAGGGGAAAATAATTCGAGGGACAGCGGTCGGAGGAGCTTCCTGTCGAATGCTTCGAAGGCAGGGTCGTAAAACCGGCGGGGAACGATGTACGAGAAGATTTTATTTCGACGTTAATTGGCCATGCACGGTAACCGACCTCCAAAACGCTGTCTAAGAATACGAATGTGTTTACGGTGCAATGTCGTTTCGCTGCGCCATTGACTCGTTAATGTTTATCGTCGCGCGGTGCATACGTCGCGTGCATCCTGCACGCGTCAGGGGAAACAACCTTCCACGAATCGATTCATCCGGCGAGAAACCGGGTACTTCGACATCTAAATCCCTTCTGCTTCATTCTACTTGTCTCTTAAGAGACCCCGAAACATTTGGACGATGTCACAGTGGCACCCAGATTTCATTTTTGCACCGTTTCTTATAAAGTTTCATCAAGGACGTTCATCGTCTCCTCATCGAGCGGTGCAGGGAAATTTCATACACTTCCTCAAACGAACTCAAACGTGCAGTATTACTCTTTCAAACAATCTTAACCTGTTGACTGGGTCATTCTCTGTCTAGGAACATCTATTGTCTGTAGTTAAAAATTAATAAAAATAAGGTAAATCGCCTTGTCCATCGCAGAGACACTTTCAAATGACATGTTCAATCGTCTTCTCTGATCAACGCGTTTGGATATTCTTGAACAAATACTGTGGGAGCAATTAACAGGCATCTTGATTGTGGCAGAGGTATTTTCTGGTGACGAGTTAACTCTTCCCCAGTTAACAGGTTAAACACTTCATTCCATTAGTTCAAGTACTGTCACACGCTTAATTCCGCTTCGTCAAACACTCTCAAACATAAAAATTGTTCTTCTTCCAGGTTGACCGTCCTCATGCAGGTTTGAGCGGTCCCGAGGGTCCTCCCACGAGGAAGAATCCTGGTTAGAGCGTACACAAAGAAAGGAACATAAAAGGAAAGCGAAAGGAAAGGGCACGGATCAGTCGTGAAAAAATGGCGGGCGAAGACACGCAGATCCTGGCGAACGGAAACGTCGAGGCGCTCACGATAATCCCGCCGAAGATGGCGAACGGAAATGGACTGATCTGCGCTAAACAGCACAACAACAACGGATCGATACCGAATGGAAAGCTTCACGAGATTGGCGCGGAAAATGGAAAACTGATCGTGTCGGACGAGAAATCGAGCAGCCTTCACACGGAATTCGATGATGCCGACGTGTCCTGTGGTTGGGGTCCTTGCAGGCCGCACTGGCTTCAGTATTTTGCCACGAAACAAGCTTTCTTGGTCACCTTCTGCATCACTTGGGTTGGTATTTTCATTTCGTGAGCCAGAGAATTTTATGGTTGGCTTCTGAGGCAGCCGGACCAGGTCCGGTGTCCTTCCTAATTCCATCCAGCATTCTTATAATTATTTCCATTGATATTCTGGATCTGAGAAGTTATCTGCTGGTATTTTATATACTTACCCTCGAGTTCTAAGTGAGAAATCAATTCCGAAGCCGATTGGAAGCCAGCTGGCTAGTTGGAGGCTATCAAATAGCTAACAGATCGAAACTACTCTTGGATTACAGGTCCTTCAGGGCATGTACTACACGTACTTCGTCTCGGTGATCACGACGATCGAGAAGCTCTTCCAGATCCAATCGAAGACCACCGGCATCATAATGTCGGCGACGGAGATCGGTCAGATCGGCTCCTCTCTGTTGCTCACGTACTACGGGGGCCAAGGTCACCGGCCTAAGTGGATCGCTTGGGGCATGATCCTCTTCGCGGTCAGCTCGTTCACCTGCTCGATGCCCCATTTCATCTTCGGTGAACAGCTGATCCATCAGAACGAGATGCTCCTCAGCGTCGCTGGACTCGGTCGAGAAGGCGGTGGACACAACAACACCGAGCCGAATCCTGCGAACCTTTGCAGAATCCAGGATCGAGCGGAGAACATCAGCCTCGAAGAGTGAGACGCTTTATTTTATCATTCTTCTTTCGCTGTTATTCCTCATCTGCTCTCCGGAGCGATCGTTTCCTCTGAGAATCATGAAGATCTTCATTAAAATTTGGAAACACAGAGGCTAAAGAAATTCAACATTTTCTTTGGTACATTTTTCAAGGTGGATGTCTTCGACGACTCCGGCGCAACTCGACACCGCGAATTATTGCAAGGGTGATTTCTTGAAGGAGCAAAGGATACAAAGCAAAATCACCACGGTGGTCCTGGCGATCTTTTTCGTTTCGTTGTTGGGAGTTGGGATGGGTCAAACTGCAGTCTACACCCTTGGTATACCTTACATCGATGACAACGTCGCCAGCAGAGAAAGTCCTTTGTATTTCGGTGAGAATACGCTCTGATATTAATTTTTATTCTTCACGAGTGGCCGGCACACGAAAAGATTATGCTGATATATTTTGTTGCAGCGATCACCATCGGAGTCAGGATCCTCGGGCCAGCTTTAGGCTTCATTCTGGGTTCATTGTGCACGATGATTTACGCGGATTTGTCGGTGAATCCGCAGATCACGCCGACGGACCCGAGATGGGTTGGAGCTTGGTGGCTCGGTAAATAACTGCAAACATTCGTGAAGCTTCAATTCATGAAAATGAGTCACACAATGCTGACTGAGATACAGCAAAGATCAGGATTTCTTCCTGCATCTTGGCTCCGCGGTTCGGAGAAAAAGAAATCACTGTTCAAACAGCAAAAAAAAATTTTGACTCGCCCCTCTGACTCACCGTGCAAACGCTCCCTCGGTGAAAATTCTTTCTGTACACTTTTCATGTTCACCCTGACTAAAATATTCCGGAAAAAATTCCTTGTACAAATTTCAGTCCCACCCGGTGGCTTCGGACGATCAGCGGTACCAAACGTTAACCCCTTAAACAGTTTTTTCTAATTATCATAATTGTTTCCGTCTTCGCGCATTCCGCCGCTCGAAACGACTCACCGCGAATAACAAAGGGGAATTGTCATCGTGTCTTCTTTTGCATATGGAGAAAAACAGTCGGTATGAATAAAAAATCCGCTGGTAGGAAGCCGGTCGAGTTAAGGGGTTAACGAATGAACTGGCTGTCCGGTGTAAATGGAATAAAAAGAACGGTGGAATTCGGGTGTTTCAGGTTTGGTGCTGATATCCGCCATGCTGATGCTGGTGAGCATAGGAATGTTCGCGTTCCCAACGCGATTACCCGCGAGCAGAACGCCGCCGAAACGAGCGGACTCGAAAAAGCCTAGTCTCCGAGGTAAGGGCTGATTTATAATATCACGGCGACGCGAATTGTTCGTCAAGGGAGGCCGGTGTTTAAGCTCGGATCAGAGCGGTTTAATTTGATTTTATGGCTTCCCGTAAGCCGTTCTCCCGTGTTTCGTGTTTAGGCTGCCCCGTAAAATTGCCCGGGGAAGATTCAACGAGGAAGATAAAAGAGAAGATGAAACCTTCTATTAATCGAACCCCTCCGTGATTCGCTCAGGTCCACCATCTTGCCTACTCCCCGCCTTTTAACATGAATGTTCATAGACCCTGATGAATATTTCTTCTTTTTTAGCTTGTTCTTTGGAATTTGATCAGCGTCTAGGTTATTAGGAGGTAACCGACAATACGTGTGCTGCTTATTAGATGAAGTTTAGGAGACTAGACGTTAACGATGTCACTTAACTTCCAGGTTGTGGAGGTTAACTTCATCTGGGTGTAGAGCTTGTTAGATGAAGGTAATCTTCGATGATCCGGATGATGATGACATCTTGTAGCTACAGGTCTTCCAGTTAGGCTATTATATGTTGATGACACCGTCTAGCTGCAGGTCTTCCAGTTAATGAGCTCTGCCTGGATAAATACCAAGATGAAGTTAATCTCGTAGAACGTAGATGTTAACTACCGTTAGCAACATTTAATGAGCTCCGAAACTCTGCACACTAACTAAACCAATTTTTAAACACTGTCAAGAATTATACCTTGCACTTTCTTCTTAATTCGTCGAGGATTGAATCTAATATTTCTTTTCACCACCAAATCTCAGCATCTCTAAATTATCCAAGCGTACTGATCGTCCGCCTTGCGGTCCCAATGGATCGATACGATCGAAATTTGAAGACGATAATAATTAAATGAACGATCGACGGTCCGATTTGGAGTTGGCACAATGGTTCGTCGCATAAGAATCTTTGTAGTTGATGCTTTCGTTTGGAAACAGTAAGGGCATTATGTATTCGACGGACGTTTATCGGGACGGGCCAATAAGATGATCTTTGAAGCGTGAAGCTCGCAGTCAAGGTCAGTGGCGAATTTAGGTTCGCAGAGCCGGCGTGTCTGCTCGCTGGATCGTGAGCGGACCAGCAGTTTCTGAAACACAGGCGAGCCCTTTTTCTGGGAACCCTTCGCCAACCTCCAACGAACCCTTCTCGTTTATTCTTCGTACGCTTCGTTGGGAATTTCGATCGAAGGTCGCGCCGCATCTGCAGCCTCGAAGAAAAATTAATCGCACCCCGGTAGAGTCTTCGGATAACTTCGATAATAAATTCGAAGCTTTCATTTCGAAGCTTTCATTTCGAAGAGATAGTTAATATCAATATGAAAAATTACAGAAGGGTCTTTGTGTACGTCAGGGCAATAAATTGGAAGCTTTGCTCTGCGTAGAGCCTGGAAATATTGAATAATCTCAGCTTGCATTGCTGAAGAAGCGAATCATTTACAGACTCAGTATTTCTTAAATTAATCAAATAATTATGTGTTTGTTGCTGCATGCTTCTGACCATAAATTCCAGCAACGTCCAGCACTTTTTACCCTTGACCGACAACGTTTCGCCAGGTTGTTCCTGAGAGAGCAGCTGCTCAAAATGCAGCACGAGTCGCATCGATAATGAAACTCGTACGTTCCAGTGCAGCACGTGCATTTCTCCGGTGCATCGTACAGGTTACTTAAAAATAACTTTGTTTGTCGGCTCGCATCTGCATCTAGCCTCCCTGTGTTCTCTCGTCTCTGGCTGCCTCGACGAATACCATTTTCGTTCGTGCTAATCCACCGGTACACGATCTGGCTTATCGATGAAATTCAAATGGGTCGTCCAGGCCTTAACTGCTATCACTAGGAGGATTTTAAGCTTTCTAGGCGACATAAAATTTCTCCTTCAAAAAGAGAAGAACTCTTCATCTGTCTACTCTGAAAGATTCTACGGCAGCGTTGCTTGATTCAACCCGGGCCCTGCAGACACGATGAGTCACCGGTTAGGCTACAAAGAATAGAATACTCTAAAATTTTGTATACAATACCATACTCTCGACGTCCCAATTCTAGAGCTCCAGGATGCAGCTTTGAAACACCAAGCAATTCGGCTGTGAAAGACACCGGATGAGTCACCGGTTCGACCGTACAGAGTCGAACAGCGCGGAGTTTTGATTTGGTAGGGCAAAAATGGCAAGTGACACGGTCGGTGGGAATACTTTCTCCCGGTGGAAGAGACAGTGCATCGGCTTCGTGCATTTCTGGTGGGTTACGTGGTGCGTGTTATGTCGGCCGAGAGACAGCTGAGATAAGTCTCCCCACGGATGCACAGAGAGAAGAAAGAGGGCCGTGTATGCACGCAGAAATGCACGCGCGCGTGCCTACCGAGCGCTATGCACCACGCGTGACCGTGAACTTGCCCCACCTAGTGCACCAGTCGGTCAGTCATCATTATTAACGCACACACGTGGCCTGTGCACGTTCACACACGGACCGATCCTTACTCCTACGTGCACGTCACACACCGGAGGAACGAGAAATCCGGATGCATTTCACCGACCTCCTGGGGAATTTTAGACGAGTACATCCTTGTGCATTCGATGGTGGTTCGAAGACAACATGTTCTTGGGTAGTGTATCAGGAAGGATGAGGAGTGTAGGAGCTTCTGTGGGATTTGAATGTTTCGTGCTAGGGGCACTGAGGACATCAGACACCTAAGTACACACCTTGCACTTGTTCAGTTGTGGAAGAATCGACGGTCTGGCTGTAGTTGGAGGATTTTCACTGGACTCTAAGGGAATTTTAGAGAAGAGACTTCAATGCGTTTGGTAGGGGTTTCAGAGTATTAGGAAGGATGATGACTTCAGGAGCTTTTAATGTTTGAGGACATCAGACATCTAGGTACACTCCCTGCATTCGTTTTTAGGAAACACTTCTTTCTGCTGTTATTTTAATAAATAATACGTTCAGCTCTCTTGGGAATATTATAAAAACATATTTTTGTCGAGGCTTTCCTGTGCTCGTGAATTTAAATCTGTCAGAAGAATATCAAATTCAGTTTAAACGTCAAACTTCTTTTCTTATTCGTTTTAAGATAGCTATTTTTATGAAATAGCATAGTAATGTATTTTAATGAATTCAGTCTTGACGTCCTTTTACTTATCTAACAGGACAGATCTGCTATTACATGTTTCAGACAGTTTTTCCGAGATGTGGTCAATAATTTTGATCTGCTGCCTGTTATGCTAGAATTTATTGAGAATTTCTGGATGGAATTAGTGGTCTAGTCCTGAAGGTAGTGGAATTATTGGTACGATCAATTCAGTGGAAGCTTCCGTGTGCGGCATGGTCACGAAATACTTCACGGAATTCTAGAAAATTGCCTGAAAGGACGTTACCGTCGAATCGAATCTCGCGGACGCACGCAATTCCCGTATTACTTGTAACTTTCACGAACAGACGGAAAGTCGTCAAGCTGCATGCAATGGTTTTTGCCTTCGAATCGCTGTTTAGACAATACGTTTCCACAAAATCATTAAAACTCCGCCAAATATAAAACTACACTCCTCAGAATAAATATCATGATCAGAAAAGTAGGACACAGAATGCAAATATAAATCAAAATTACAGGCTGATCGGAATCTTTGGAGTCTCTAACTTCCTATTCCTAGGGATTCTTAAACTGGTGTGACTCCTTCTTGCACACTCGAAGCTTCAGTGATTCCAAAGATCTAGTAGTTTCTCAAACCGGTTGGTACCAAGACTGTCAAATCCCATTTACCTCCAGAAATCAGCATCCTCAATTTTTGGACAGCTCTGAATGCCTCACAGTTCACCCGGTCTCAAGGTTTAGCTTGCTAAGTTCCTCTATCAGGTTGGAATTCTTCAGATTGATAATTTGTTAGTCTATAGTGTGTACAGTGTATTATCCAGCGGTTCCAATGACTCGTCCAGTGTGATCACATGGAGAGATGAATAACAGAAGTGTCTTCTTCGTAGTATCAATGGTCTTTCGTGGCTAGATCATCAGAATTTTGTTATGGAAGATTGGTGGAGGCTTTTTGCAATGGGTCACCCTGTATGTGGCTGGTGCAGGGTTGTCGCGATAATGCACAGAGCGCAATGTTAGTCACGTTTGTCTACTCATGGTCTGCAGGACGTCTCTATGCAGGGTTGCCACGACTCTAGCCTTGCCTTCCTGGAAGCCTAGAGCAGTCCTAGGCATCCTTAATGCCAGTTTCCACTCTCCGCTGCATCCTGCGGTTTCACTCTGTTTTCACTTATCAAATTCATACTTTCCTTGACCGTTCGATCGAAAGTCGATGCTTCAAGAATTCAACAAACTATCTAACTCTATTCAGATGCTGACGCTGGTCCTCTATAATTCCACTTTGCAATTATTTTTTCAGAGATTATTCAATCCTTATTGAGCTACCAGAGTGCTCGTCCAATCGTGTAACTTTTGTGAGGATTTCAGGTGATCCACCGTCATTCTCGATTCCTTGATAGATCAACAGAATATTATAATTATGTTATTAAAATTTGTTATCGCATTCTGGTCGAGATCTTTAATTAACCTACAGTCTATAACAGTCTTGGGTTAATAATAATGTGCCAGGTTTATTATTTTATTATCTGTGATGTAAAACTGTCCTCCATCATCGAATGCAGTTTTCCCTGACTATTAAATTGAAAAATGACTATTGAATCGTCCGGAAAATTGCAGTACAGCTCGTGACATTTAAGAATGACGAGCAAGGAACGGGCGACGAAGGAAGCACGACACGAAGCCTGATAAGTCGAATACTTTCAGTTCTCTAAAGACGCTCATTAATAATACTAAAGATCGGTTATAACCGTGACGATAATATATGTAATTGTAATAAAGATACAAGCATCATCGGGGAGGAACAAGACGACTCGACTGGTCCCACACGATCCGACTAATTGCAAATAAGAGTCTCGTCCCTCGAGAAAGCGAAATCTCCATCTCTCGAAATATCGGCGGACTCTTATTGCATTAACCCGACGTTCGACACTCATGCTTATTTTACTCGATTTTGCGTATCATCCGTTTTCTTATTTTTCGCGCTCGACTAACGATCGAGCGGAGCTTCTTTCTCGACTATTTCTTTTTCCTTTTCGTTTTTTCTGTCTGGTTTGTTTCGGTTTTGTACACGCGTGTATCTCGTGTCCCTTGAGAAAATAGAACGAAGGGAAACCCGATCGGCTAATTAGCTCGTCGTTCGTAATCGAGTTCATAAATATCGGCGAATCGGCGGGCCGCCATGTCAGATGCTGCGGGATCGAGTTCTAGCGGCTCGTTGAAAAAATCGGATAAACTGCCGGGAAAAATCTAAATGGATCGTTTATGTAACGAAATCGTGCAATTTTTCAGTTTTACAATTTTTCTATGTAATCTCGAACCGTTCGAAGGCATCATTTACTTTCGAAATGGCTAATACAGTCCTCGTTACTCTAATTGGACAGGGTAATTAGATCTTCTATTGGACCTTCAAGTGACGTCGAAAAACAAACAACAGCTGCTTGAGAAAAAGGGGAAAGTTGTATTTGGGATTCTTTTTATAGATATGTCTGCATTCGATTTTTTATTAGCTGCGATACTATAGTATAATTATTCTTTCCAAGACTAATTTTCACAAATTAATGTACTGCTGAAAATAATTAGAGACTCAGAATTTTCAATAATTTTGTACAATTCATTAAACATCATTAATGAAAGAAGTATTGTGTCCCTAATAAATTACAATAATTAACAAACGAATATTACAACACTGTCATTTAATATTTTCTAATTATATTATTTGTAGTCTTCGCAATATTCCTTCATAAATCGAGTTCCTGTTCGATCCTCTAGCAATGTTAAACAGCCCATAAACAGGTTTCAACGTATTTTTACAAAATAGTTATTCAATTGTCGGTAATTTGAGAAACTGGTGGCGTACAATTAGGCTGAAACAAGGAGGAGATGAATTTCGCGTAAATCGTTGAAGCGGAGTGTGACTGGCGATTCACGTTCGGTCGACTACACCTCGGCATCTTTCTACCTGTTGCAGACTTCCCTAAAGCGGTGAAGAGGCTGTTGAAGAACGACATTCTTATGTTCCGGACGGCCAGCAGCGTGCTGCACATCCTACCGATCGCCGGCCTCTACACCTTCCTGCCGAAGTACCTCGAGAGCCAATTTCGCTTGCCAGCTCATCATGCGAACATGATCTCAGGTAATTTTCGCCGATAGACACGCGACGACCACCCCTTCCATGCCCCCTGCCCTCCTCAACACCCCTCCCAACGAAACTCCGACGAATTTTTCTCCATACTCTCCCTCGTTTCGCGAATTCTCGACTCACATCCCTCAGAAAAAGGATAAAATGATTGCGGCGTCCGAAATGCTGCAAATTTTGCCGAATAAAATGGTTTGGATTATTCTGAGAAGATATAGACACTTAGGAAATTTTTTAACACGTTGGACGCCGAGGTTGAGTTATGTGAGCCGGCGCAACAAATATTGTCGAATTAAATAATTATTAATTTTCGTAAAATTCTGACTGAGGTCAGATGGTGGCAGAAAAGCATTTTGCAATGTGTCTGACTACGTATAGTAATTTGAAACAAGAAAAAATTGAGTGCAACGACATTAGGAAGTAGAGGACTTTGTCTGACCAGAACAGACATAATCTACTTTTATGAAAACGTGCACTCCGTGATCAAATTTAATATAATTTTATGGACACTTCAGTCATTCAAATGCTGTAGAATGTACGTAAGTATATTCGCGATTAAAAAATAGTGGAATAAAATCTTGAAATTTTGTATACAAGAAGTGAAATGTAAATCAGATGATTATCTCGACAGAGAGGTTGGAACCACTGCTGCAGTAATTTTTTTTCTCTTTTCCCAGGTGTCGGTGGTATTTTAGTAATGGGTCTCGGTATTATAATTAGTGGAGTGTTTATCCTGAGGGCAAAGCCTAACGCCAGGTTCGTCGCAGCCTGGATCGCCTTCACAGCGGTTATTTATGCGATCGGCATGGGTGTGCTTATGTTCATCGGTTGTCCGATGGATGATTTCGCTGGCCTCGTATCGCATTCCAACGGGTAAGGCCTTCTTCTCTCTCTTATAAACTCTCGGTGAGATCTACAGGCTTTGCACAGGGCCTCTGGGTTCTCTGTAAGTTATCTAAACTTTCTGTAGACTCTAGAATCTAGAGGAATTCTCTGTAAGGTCTTTAAATTCTTTATAAGCTTTGAGGATCATTTATGGAGTCTCTAGATCCTCTACAGGTCTTGTTTGATGTCTACAGATTCTCTAGAGGAACTCCGGACTCTTTATAGGTTCTCTGGGCCCTCTATGGAGTCTATAGATTCCCTCTAGATCCTCTGTGAAGCCTCTAGTATCTCTATAAGAACTCTATAAGCTATTTAAGTTATCTGTGAAGTCTCTCGATCCTCTGTAGGCTCTCAAGATTCTTTATAGATTCTCTAGATTGCCTATAGAGTCTCTAGACCCTCTCTAAGTCATCTATGGACTCCCTAAATTTTTTCTAGACCCTCTATGAAGTCTAGAGATCTTCCACAGAAACTCTGTGACCTTTCTGGATCGTCATTGGGATCTCTAGGTTCTCTAGAGCAGTCTAAACTCTATTTTCCACGACACTCGGGGTAAAATGATTAGCATAAAATGACAATAGCGCGCAAATGATCCGCAGAGTGTCCGGTTTCGAGCCAATGTGTGAAGCTACCTGTGATTGCGATCGCGACAAGTTCAGTCCAATTTGCGGTATCGACGGGAAAACCTATTTTTCCGCCTGTCATGCTGGCTGCTCCAATTACACCCTGATGGATGGCAAGGTAGCCTCGGTGAGTACAATTCATTACACCCTGCACGATCTCCCACAATTTCAACCATTCCAAACGTCTACTCTGTTTTCTAACTGAAACTCTGATCGATTTTTCACGAAACGATGAACCTTGGTCCCTTGCATCCTCCTACTAACCCACGACACTGTTTAAAAAACAAAATGACTGAGCCGTGAAATTAATCAGTGAAGCGTAAGCATCTGACTTACCTCTCGAAATGAATAAGTCAAGAGGATTCCAGCGTATCGCAGCGCGATCAATCGAAGACAGTCCGAAGCATCAGATAGCGTCGGTACGGTGTCTAATTCAAATGGAATAACTCGTTCGCCGTTCCATTCCGTTGATTGCATTCCCTGATTGTGCACATCGGATGACGTCATCTCACGGTGGATATTGATATACAGCGCATTGGGACACGGGGACGGGAACAACGCGTCGTGCAGTTGTCGGTGACAGTAGCATGCAACTAGGCCAGAAACGTTTCTCCGCTCTGCCATTTATGGGCGAAATCGCGTTATTCGCATGGACGAAACAATGCTTCATCGATTGCGCAACACCGCCAGTCATTACTTTCGCAATTGAACGCGAAATGCTCCGAGCATTTTCATTTGAACGCTCAAATTCAGGGCGCTCTCTGAAAATTTCAACGTACCGCTTTAGTACTTTTTCTGTAATTGATTAATTTCGTGACATTTCGCTGAACAGCAATTTATAGAATCGGGACCTCTGATAGAAATTATGGAGGAAGCTACACCAACAACGTCGTAATATTCTAAACTGTAGTTTCAGTTTGGTCGAAATAATTTGTTTTTAAGAATTGCATTTTTCGTTAGAGAGAGTCCTTCTGGTTTGAAACACCCCGTAGATTGAATACATTTCTACAAGCTAGACTGATATTAAATTAATGGCCTGCAAGGCCTAATGAAACGTCAAATATGGTACCAGATCACAGTGACAGAGAAATCAATCACGGTGTAACCACAAACATTCCCACAAAAATCCTCCAACCGCAGATCCATGAAAAGTGCAATATCCACAACTACTTTCACCCAAATGTACCTGTAACGCAAGATAACAATTGTACAGAGCCATACGAATCAATAATGCCTTGCTCAAAATAACTAAATTATCGTTCAAAATACACCAAAAATAAAATTCAAATGTTACACTGCCGGCTACCCAATATTTTCTCCGCTCAAACTCAAAATTACAGACAAAATTCTGCGCAAAATTGCAGAAACTTCGGAGTCTTTTATTTCGAGCAGCATATTATTCATAGTACAGTGAAAAATCCTTGAAAAAAATTGCATTAATATTCTCTCAGCTGAAATTAACGGAACCATGAAAAAAAACAGAGTAGAGGACGATCGTGATCAGGGAGAGAAAAAAAAAGAGATCGTTCGTGCAGGGAAGTGGAAGAACGATGGCGGAATAGCAACGGCATTCCGCATGCCATAATAATTTCCCTTTCGCGGCTTTACAGTTTTACAACTGCCAGTGCGTCGGGCCGAACCTAACGACACCGGAAACAACCAGCACCGCGACGATCGGTTACTGCGAGCTGGAGTGCAGTAACTTTTGGGTTTATATGATCCTGTTCTCGGTGTTCGTTTTTATCCACTCGACTAGCGAGGTGGGCTCCATGCTGCTGATCCTGCGCTGCGTGGATCCGCGGGACAAGGCCATGGCTTTGGGCCTCATACAATTCGCCATCGGCCTCTTCGGTAATTATTGCGCCCATCCTGAACTAATTAGACTCTGTCTTGCATGTAACGTTCACCGTGCATAGACATATGTACTTCCTTCGATGTCTCAGCTGACTAGATAGGCCTGGAATCTCTTCAGATATTGTAGAGTCCTTCTGAGCACAACATCTTGCAGCTACCATGTTGATTTTATATGCGCAAGATGTTGTAGAAAATTAAGAACGGACGTATGATTTTTTTAAATGATTGTAGAGTGCTTTCAGCTGACGTTGAAGAGTCCTTTTAAGCACAACATCTTGTAGCTTTCATGTTCATTTGTATATCTACAAGATGTTGTAGGAAAGTGGCATAGAATTGTAGAGTATTTTCAGCAGACTCTGTAGACTGTTTTTGGTCACAATTCGTATTGCACAGAGTTAGAAATAAGCATGTGATTTTGTTCAACCCGTTTGCCTAACTGTATCTGAGTCTTTACAGTAGATGATGAAGAAAAGTGGTAGTAGTTCGGTAGAACTTAGAGAATATTTTATGAATGTTTTTAAATCTTCAGAAATGATTGCTTTTAATGGTCCAAGTGTTTCAGGAACAAATTTATCAATCTTTGGTCGCTTGTTGTCTCATTCCAGGTAACGTTCCATGTCCTATCGTTTATGGTGCTGTGGTGGACTCCGCTTGTCTCGTATGGGAATACGCTTGTGGTGAGCGTGGTGCCTGTCGGCTGTACGACTCTAATGTCTTTAGAATGTTCTATCATGGTACGTGCAACTCTGAACAAGCACTCACAGCAAGAATTCAAATTATCACAGAAAGAAAAATTTAACCACTACACCAACCCCGGTCGAATCCATAGCTCATTAAACTAAAAAAAATTCAACTTTTTCTAATACTTTAGAAGCTTTTTATTAAATGGACAGTACAATTGATAGATAGAGAGACATATTAAATACAACAACAGTTAATCTCTGTTCAGGACATTATTTAAAATCGACCAAATTTTCCTCCGATTTTCCTGAATTATCTGTAGTCTCTTGCACAAAATTCCCATAGAAGCAACCCCATAAGGGTCTTCAAGTGCCTGAAGGTCGAAATCAAATCACTCCACTCCAATTTCAGTCGATTTTAAATAACATCCTCCGCTAATTCAGCTAGCAGATCCTAAAATTGATAAATCTCCGCAGGAACAACGGGTGGTATCCTGGTCCTGGCGTTCGTGGTGGACATAGTGGTGTGGTACAAGGCTAGTAGCATTAGTTTCGTGGAGGAGCAGGAGGTGGAAGAAGGCACGGTGGAGGAGATGGCGACCCTGAAGTCCCAGGACGCCCAGGCTGTGGACAACGACTATTTGTGAAGGTTCCATAGCCAAGTATCAATGGTATCCCATGAACCAGGCCTGAATCTCGTCGCAAGCCGGGACTACGTTGTTCCTAACTGATGAGAATGAAGGCGATCGACGTGTTTGAGCCTTGGTGTCTCCTCGTTGACGATGAAGAACCATCCGCTCGAGCCTGGGTGCTTCATCCTTGGGCCCTGGGCAACTCTGGTGCTTACGTCAATCGTCTTTCGCAGTCTGAAGGGAGTCCTGGTGTCGAAAGAACTGTCAGACCAGCCGGTATTAGCCTCGAGGAATCGATTTTCGTTCCTGGACAGGCTGCTGTGTCAAGAGTTAACAGTGCGTCGAGGGATGAAGATGATGCAGGACCGTTGGGAGAGATTGGACACGACCGATCGATCGTTTCAGGCCCTCTCGGCCTGGAATCACCTAATTATCCTCTTTTTTCGAGGATATTAATAGTCAGTACGCTCAAGTGTCCGCGAAGACGAACTCTTCCTGGCTGATGTCGACGAAATGGAATGGAGAGCCTGAAGAAGAAAGATCGAAGTACAGCGTTGGTGCGGAGGGCACAGCTTGTTGTCGAGGTTTAGAGGCTCGATAGGGGAAAAAACTGTCGATCATTCCATTCGACCAGCCATCGCGATTCGCCCTATTTCCTCGCTGATGAAGACAGAAACAGGTTTATGTGTATAGCGTATGCGTGTAGGATGTGTATACCCGAACGTAGCACGTGTGTAGCTTCGGATCGTGCTCGATTCGTTCGCTCGAGACTCCTGTTCCTCAGGGTCGAACTTCACCAAACGATCTTTCACTCGAAAGGTTAGCAAAAAATGGTGGCTAGTTAAAATTAACCACAGAGTATCGTACGAAGTTTCGCTTTCACTTCCATGCTGCATTAAGAATCAGAAGCAGAGGTATAAAAATTATTCTCGGTCTCTCTTTGCCTACAGGGTGTCTCACAATTATGTATACACTTGAAAAATCTGTATTGCATGAACAATATACAGAACTGTAATTTTCTGTGCCACATTTTCCCGTCAAGAGACCGACGACTCTTTTCGTGGCTACCAATTGACCCAGTGACCTAATTGACAACAGTTTCGAGCGGACGATCCGGTGCACGATCCTCTTACGTCTCCAAAGAAGAAAAGAAGAAAAGAAAACGGTGGCTAACGAAGAAAATCGCACCGTTCCCTCGACGTTCGAGAGTGAAACAGTCTCGAACGAGCTTCTCTTAGGCACTACCGTCCGTGTTTCACTATGCAAATACACATAGGCGTAGGCAAACGAGCGTGAGTGTAATTCGATGGTCGATCGGAGGACAGATGATAAAAATGCGCGTTCTCTGTGTAGAAAAATGGAGGACGAACGGAAGGGAGAATATATATAGGGACTTATTTTTAGATGATTTGACGACGAAACGCTGGAACGAAAAGTAACGTTAAGTAATTAATATTTAAACGATCAGTGGTGTATCAGAATGATTGGTGGGAGATGAGAAACGCGACACGGAGAATTATAAAAGCTGTATTTTAATATGATACACTTTACACTGCGCGAGGCAGTCTGTGCTTTCAGTGCATTCAGCGTTTTCCGGTCGTATCGCGTGGCCTGATCGCTTTTTTTTTAACTCTTCAAGTCATTTTTCTTTTTCGAATTACTGACAGAAGAACGGAACAGACATTTTCATTTTATACCGTAAAATACTGCCTGATCACTGCTTGGACAAATTACTTCAGGTTCGTTTTCATATGAATTATAATTGAAAGGCGATCAATGTGTCTACATGATTCTCTGTCTCGTTTAGGATAGTATAACGAGAAAGAATGTAAAGTTTCAAAGAGAGAAAGTAAGAGAGCGAGAAAGGAATTAGAAACGCGCATTTAGAATACGTATTAGTCGCTATAAAATTCGCGAATTATTCGATTCAGGGGCATTGCTAAATGTACTAAAATGTTTGCGTTGATTTCGAAAAGTATCTGTCTGATAAAGTTGGATACAATCGTTCACTGATGAGAACAGAACATTAATCTGTTCCGATAACGATGAAGACTTCTATTTGAATAATACTCCTTTGGAATCGGAAAAGAGTTCAATCTCATCTCAGAAAATATAATTAAAATAACTCTTACCAGTATTCGACGCTGAAACTCGTGAGATATGTTCGAAGAATGTAAATTAGATGCTGAAGTCTATTTGAACTGCTGGAGACTTCAACGAAGGGTCAAGCGAGGAACTTGATGCACGTGATTGAATTTTTAATTTATGCAGACACTTTGTCGATTCGACTATTATTCAAATAAAAGTCTGTTGGGTCATGTATCCAATTCTGTGCTGGAAAATTAGCTGTCCGGTTTAATCGATCCCGTCGAAGAACGGGAAATATATTTTTGGAGAATTTTATGTTTAAACGGTGTTATGTATTTCTCCATCGATCCCAGAAACCGGGCAGCTGTCTCCGGAAAGAACGTGAAGAAAAATACTTGAAATATTAATTGCAATATAGAGTACACTTTGCTTTAAATTTCTTCGATTACAATTACACTCAAGCGATACATGTCAATCGATATCTGACAGAAACTTGAGTTACAAAATTTACAAGCTGTACATTTCTTGCAGAGCACAAGTACTCTTTTTCGCGTTCCAGTAAAAAGTGTCGCTATTCACTGAATCCTCCATCGAAGCACAGGGAAAATCAGTCAAATACTTTTTCGAAACTCTAAACAAAAAAAAAAAGAAGTATAAATAACATTGTATCGAATGAACGAGCAATCAGGCTGCAGGACGATCTACCGGAAGTCCAGGAGTACCTGCAAACTGGCTCGAAAGAGGTTCGATCATGAAAAAATTATTTTTTTTACCATCGTGCCTCTGAATCAGGGCCAACGATGAAAATGAATGTCTGGCTCAATCTCCAAAAGACGAAAAATCGGTCGATGTTGCTTCTGGACGACGGTAGAATCGCGAGTGTAAATCTTAACCCTGTCGGTGCTGATGAACGTTCGAAGCATGGATCTCGTGCGGAGAACGCGTATGGGCGTTCGAAAAGCACGCGCGTCAAACGCGCGAATTAGTGTTCCGCACGCGGGGTGCGGTCGACGTAACGAGAGGGTTAAAACGCGTTGTATGTACATTGTACGTGTTTCTGTGAGTGTGTGCGTGTACACTTGTACCGGTGAATCGTTGACGATGCAATCGAGATGAATTGCACAATTGTGCGCCCGTTGATCTCCACCGAGAAAATTGTATTTTTGTATTCGAAGCGAACATAATCTATATATTTTAATCGATCACACGTCGTATAGCACAGCACGTAATGTCGAGCCGATCATTACACCGTATCACACCATCAGTTTCACGAGCTTCGACGTCTTTGTTGGTCGTTCGCTCGTTTCTTTCTTTCATCTGCTAATTTCTTTGGCAGCTGAACGAAAATCGAGCGACTCCTTCCGTTCCTCTCTTTCTTGGCGTTATTATCCGAACCCACGTTGATAGACTTTGATTCCTCTATTAGGATTCTCTCTGAGATCGACGACAGGATGATTTAAGAAAAGTTTGACCGAGGCTAAACCAAACATGACAATATATTCATCGAGAATGAGACCAAAATTATCACTGGACACGTGGAAATACTGATTTGCGAATACAAATTGCATTCCGTTGATCAAAGGGAGAATTTTATCGATTAATTTTTCCAACGTCAAGAAGGAGTTCAGGTTTTAAAAAATGTTTCATGTACCTATGCACAGTTTTAGTGGAGGACTAATTAATCAGCCCTTCGTTTGGCAGATGACTGTCGCGAGATTTTATTCAGAGACTTCTTAGGATTACTGATAGCATAGAAATTTCAAGGATTTCCAAACGAGATGGTAGATGCTGATTAATAGATTTTAGAATGTTTGCATGCAGTCACGGACGTCTCGCAAAGAAGTTTCTTCGGTTTCCGCCAACAGAAGGGTTAGGTGTAATTAGTCTGTCTCGAAAAGATTGATTTCTCTTTTTCTCTTAAAAACAGACATACTTCATCGAATTATCACAAGTTTCTGACAGTTTGTAGCTTTCCGCGAGTTCGTTTTCCCCCAGAATTACTCTGTTACTCTGGTAGCGAATCCCTGGATCATTTTTACCGAGTATCATCAGGATGATTTGAACGATTCAAGGCTACCATGTATTGGCGACTGCTCCAATTTTACTTGAACACTTTCTGGAGATACTGTAGTAGTCTGCACTGCAATTAATTGACACGCTATCATCACTCATCACTGCGTGCTGATAGAATGATCATTGAACCCACGTTATCCAGCGAATTAATTTACAAGCGAATCCTCCAAGCTTCTCTGACAACAGGTAGCGTGTCAATCGTACAAAGTCTCAAAGCAATCTTTCCGGAAAAGAAAAAAGGAAAACCGTAAAGCATTAACGAACAATATATCCACGGTGAAAGAGAAACTCTGTTAAGAAAAATCGTACAAAAAAAGATCGTTTTAACCACGGAGTCTATGATCGAGAAACAGGTCGAGGCGGATCTCAAGAATATTTTTCAATGGCGTCGATTGTGAAACCGTGTGAAGAGAATCGTAACCGGTGCGTACAAATTTCTGATCACTGTGTATCACTGACTGTATTTCGTTCGATTCCTTTCGTCTCTCGATCATTTCACCATCGAACAGGCCAGACGGTCGCGGAGGAGTCTCTGTTGAAAGAAACGAATGGCCGTCGCCTCCCCCATGTGCACGTCGCAGAGATATTTTTCTTGCGAAGAGAATCGACGGTGAACACATGCGTCTATTTTCCATGGAAGAACGGGAATTTCTGTTGTCGCGGAGAAACGGAGATGGTACAAGTGAAGAGCAGAAAGAGAGAGCTATGGCGCGCATAGTTCGAAGGGTATATTTTCAACAGAGGGAGAACGGACCCCGTCACGAGCGAGTCCCGTTTTATTTTCGGTAGAAGCCCTCGATGATATCGTCCTGAGGTTTCTTGTATATTACGTGTACGATATAGAGCTGTAAATATAGGAGAGTACAATAATTTTGCCAAAATAATCGTGGCGCAGAGCGACAGAGTCTCAATCTTTATTCCGGATGTTGCGCCAGTTGATGCGTGCGTGATGACAGATGATTCAGAACTCTGATTTCGGTACGGTCACAGCAGTATAATATTGTCTAACAAGTCAGGATTGATTCTGCTGGATTGTGAATTTTACGAACTTTAACTGATAATTCTTTGGACTGTAAATCGTCACCATAGCGATAAAATCATTTATTTTACTTATGGGATACTTGAGTTATCTTTTGAGCAATTGTCCAACTTTGAAATGCAGAAGCTGGATGAATAATTATTTAAATTACTTTTGATGTAATTGTGAAGTTCAGCTGAGAATTTTGAATGTTGGTCGATTATAGGAATCTTGAAAAATTGTACTGTCAATCATCCAGTTATGAAGGTACAAATCGTAGCGGTATTGTTAATTGATGGCAGAATTGTTGCATTTTCATTTCGAAACCTTCTGATTTGGTTTTCATTCAATTATACCAGCTTTGAATCATTTGTCATTTACATAAAAACGTCCTGATTAAATGATGGTAAAAATCAATCTGATGGCACACCATAATGTTGAAACACTGCCTGTAACTATTACTGCCAATCGAAAGACTTTTTTCAAGATGAAATTTCTCCAACCACACTACTGCTCGTTTTTATTCACTATACTGTTCTTTACACAGTTTCACACAAATTCTCCATGTCAAACGTATACTTATAAGGCAAGTTACACGACTGATCACTGAAAGAACAAAAGATATTAGTACTTTACAAACCTATTGTTTAACAATCAAATTTTCTTCTGAACTTTTCGGAGGCTCTCAGATTTATACAAGACACAGGTTGTTAAGCAATGGATCGAACAAGACTTTTAAACAATTATTGACTGTTTATTTGCATTTGATACTTATCCTTTTTTTTTATAAATTAGTATAAAATATACACTCTCGGATAGAACGTAGTTGAAGCTATACACAATTTCGACAATCCACAAAATACGACAAAGCACTCGTTGTCTTTTTTTTGTATACTGAACAACTCACATTCTTTTAGCATTTAATGATCATAATGTTCATTCGTTAATACATCAGTGTCATTCAGATGATTTTCACGATCTGGAGAGGACGTTTTTCTTTAAAGAAACGAAACAGAAAATCACTGGCGGAACACAGAATACCATAATAATTATATTTTAGTAAAAGAAAAGGATTTATCGATAATTATACTTGTAGGATAATCAGCCGCGTCGACGGCCATCACGGTTTTACCTAATTAACAGCGTAGTCCTTTAAGAGAAACCATAATTGCTAGTCTTTAATTTTTCCCCGACGTGCACGCGTGTAAACGCACGTCTCGGCGAAAATTGTGTACTGGATGTTTAAAAAAATCCTATGGTCGAGCAATTTTAACATTTTTTATTAAATTGAAAAAGCGAAAAAAATTCTCGAGGCCTCGTGAAGAAAAGTCGACAAACAGGAGTAGAGACTCTCTAAAAATTTGGTCACGCGACCGTCCTCTATTTTAAGCATTTATTCACCTTGCAATAAAATTTTATACAGTATTTATTTACAAAAAGGAAGGCGAATCTCATTTCAGAAGAATACGATCGACAAGCCACGCCCTCTAAATAAAAACTAAGGAGTGGGGGAAGCTGGTTCTCGCCTAAACTGCTTGTGCTAACTATACTTTGGTGCTTGATCATTTTAACCCTCGATCTTCGAATCAGTTATGCGAATTTTTATTATTGAAAATTCTATTAGAATCTCCAAGTTCCACATTTTATAATTAAGTGAAGGTTGTAAAAATGTTAAAATTTCTCGAACACATTATGCACCTAACAATATAATGCGAGTGTATTCGGTCGTGATGGACGACTAAATCGATAAAATAATAAATAACGAAGAACCGAGGAATATAAAGAAACGAAGAAGAATTACAATGCCATTTTTATGTATACACATACATATATATATATATATATATATATATATATATATATATATTGTACTAATTACTACGAATTTCAGTTTTATTAATATTATTCTTACTATTGTGGTCGAGACGACCATTTTATTATCGTCGACTATTGATTCTTGTTTATCGAGTATCGCTATTAATTGAAACATTCGCGGTCGCGAATTATCGTTGTAATATGCGCTTTGATTTTTATACATAATATATATATAAAAAAAAAGAGAGAGAGAGAGAAGAAAACGATTACTCTGTAGGAGACGTAAGTGTATTTTGATATAGCGTATAACGACGAATGTCTGTGTGTATCGCGTGGATGTGCGAGTGTGTCGCGATAATTTGACGAATTTTACATTTGTAAGTGTCGTTGAGTTGCTGGTACGTCTGTTTTTGTCTCTTGTGCTTATTTTTAGATAGATATCGTGCAGGCAGTTACTTTTCCGTCGAGACGAACGGCACTCTCATTCTTGCCTACGAAAATGTCCTCAGGATAAAATTTTGGGAAAATTCTGGAAATCACAGACAAACCTTTGGTCACTGCATTGCGTTAAAGAGTGCAGTGGATGCAATAAATTATTAATTGCATCATTTTTAAGAGGAGATGAATCACATTCGAGTTCTTAGAACGTTTTAAAAATTTTGGACAGTCTATTTGCGACACTGTACCTCGGAGCACAGTAGCTGCAATAAATTGACAGTGCGTCTTTTTGAGTTCTTATACTTTTTACAATCAATCAGCAAAAGATTTTGTGGCCAGTCTTAGAACGTTTTAGAAATTGTTTACAGTCCATTCGCGACACAGTTCATTTACAGAATATGGCTACAGTAAATTAACAACATATCTTTCTAAATTGCTACGTTTTATGCCACTGAAAATTTTTTTACGGGGAAAGATCGGTCTTGGCAGCAAAATGGCGGACTGCAGGGGTTGCAGAGGAGTCGAGGAATTTTCTAGGCGAAGATAGAGGGACTGTCGTTGGTCGAAAACGTAATTCCTCCAGGAAGATGTAACACGCGTCTCAATCAAGACTGTAAATAGCAAATAGCAGGCGTTCGATGGACCTCCACGTTAAGGTTCCCACACAACTCCCGACGTTTAAGTGCCTAAAAACCGGAAGTAAAACGCGTCTATCCTCCTCGAACCTTCGTTGTCTAGTTTCTAGAAGCGGGTAAGATACTATTTTGACGGCTCGGACGCGAAACAGTAAAAAGAAACCATGTTATACAGACACGTTTTCTCTTCGTCGTTAGGGACTTCAATAAAAACGAAAAAAAAAAACTCATAGTCACGTTAATCAGTAGGAATATCGAGAATAAATCCAAAAAAAAAAAATGAACAAAATATACAAAAAAATGAGACAGAAAAAAGAGTACATCGGTGTTAATACAGACGAGAATCGTTTTACAGTTTCATGAAACAGTTATACGTATATGAATAATAATGTGCATACATAATTCTATAGTTGTTATAGCGCGCGTGTGTAAAAGGACGAAATAGTATTTTATCTGACCGCTAGTTTCACGTCACAGATCTCAGCACTCTGACGAAACGAACGTGGATCGTTTATTTTCTTCTTCGCGCATATAAATATAAAAGAAATAAAAAGATAATGTCCAGCTCGTTTCCGTGGAGCGCGTCTACGAACACCGGTGTTTACAGGGTGTGTCGAAAATAAAACACCGGCCCACGTGACCGTGATCGCGATACTGCAATAACGTTCCGAAATCTTGCCGGATTTTTCCTGCGATTTTTTTATTAGAAATTTTTCTCAAGCAATATCGGTTCATCTAGCTATATCAAAATTTTTATTTTTGTTTGGTAAATAATTAATACTTTACCGTTTTTAATATACTTCCTCAGGATGCACCCCTGTACTCTGTTTAAAAATTTTGTTTAAGGAAGATCATGCTAGATGTATTTTATTGGGTACCAAATTTGGATAACGGTGCCTCAGCTCTGTAAAAAATGCCATCTATAATTGATGTGTATTAAACAAAATTTTTTAATTTTTAATGAGCTACTTCCACAGAGATGTACTCTTGCATTTACTGTTTTAACCATTTTTTATAACGATGTCAGTAGCGAATAAATTGTATTCGATACCAAATTTGAATCGCAAAAGATTGATCCAGCCATACTAAAATTTTCACTTCGGATCGATGTGAGTTTGACAATGCTTTACCAAATTCTTAAAAAAGTCCCGAAAAATCCGTTCGACTTCGAGAACGACCGATCTTCGAACCCCTGTTCCAGTGATTATCGTACAAAGAGAAACCGGAAGCGATGCAGCCTGTAAACTCGCGAACGCGTGCGTGTATATGAATTATTACAGATAAATATATATAAAAGAAAAGAACGAGAAGAGTATATATACAAATAAATAAATATATAAATGAATGAATATATATATTATATATATATATAAATAAATATATATATATATATATTATATAATGAAGAATACAGTATGTCTGTGAAAGAAAAAAAAACAGGAAACGGAACCTTGAGGTCCTTGAAACCGGAAGTACCGCGACGTGAAGCCGATATTTTGTTGCGCGTGCTTGAGGGAGAAGAGTCAATTTTTTTTGTCGATTAAGTAACGTGAATTTAAGGAACAGAATAAAGATGAACAAAAGAAAAGGAAAAACAAGAAACCCCTGCATCACTGTAACATACCTCTATAGAGCGTTTCGTAGGTTAATTAGCCTTCGGGTTATCGATCGAGGATCGACGTGTTGTTCGATCGACGCTTTTTCGTTCTCAACGAGGCGAGAAGGAGAAAGAAAAGAGAAAGAAGCGGTGTTGTGGCGATCGAGAAAAACGACCATAAATTTTCGATGCTTGGTAATCCGAGGGTTAAGACTGATTTCAGCGAACGTAGCTGTAAAGAAAGCCAGATCGATCGTATTTTGTAATTATGCTATTATTATTATATTATATTATATTATATTATATTATATTATATTATATTATTATATTATTAATATTATTATTGTTTGTAATTACGATTACTATCGAATTTGTTTTTAATAAACGGCAGGTGCCATGATTACAAGCCCCGCCTAGTTGATTACTTCCCCTGCCTGCTCAGTCAGTATACCAGAGACCCGAAGTATTGGACGTTCAAGGTCACTCCTTGAATTAAAATTTATGATTTTTCTCATTTAAATAATTTCGAGAAATGCCTGGGATAATAACAAAGTTCAATTGTTTCTGCCCAGGCCTTCAACGGGTATTAATAGTCACTGCTATAGTGGTAGAAGTTTTTTAATCTTTTTAAGAAGTAGTTTGATTCGATATACACAGAGATCGCAATCAAAGCTGACAAGTTGTCTTTTTTCAAATTAATACAGCATTAAATTATTCTCCATCGGTGCAACTGTCACTTTAGCTCAATCAGTGTCTTCAGGACGCAGCTTAATTTCTATTTTCATGATTGCAAAGTGGTTAAAATAGAAGAGCAATTTTCCTCGGTGGCCAGACACTGTCCAAAAGCTTCCAGAAGCAGAGGCTCCTCCGTGACAGCCACTTTGTAGTCCTGGAAGGATATTTTTCCATCTCGATCGACGTCCAGCTTCTTCAACGCTAACTCCGACAGATCTCTCACTGCTTCGTCGGGGTCTTCTTCTCCTGGCTGCTTCATCAGACAATTTCTACGAGGGCGGAGACAGCAAATTATAATCCACAGTTAATTAACAAGATATTGGGTCGAGTCACAAAGAACTTTCAACACATAACAGACTTTTTTCTTTCTACAAATTCGAACAGTTCATCCGGTACACTGATTTATCCCTAAACCGTAGACCTGCTGCAGAAGCAGCTGTAATAAATCATCAATAAATTGAAGAAAACGAATCGAAATTTATTTGTGACTCAACCCAATATAGAAATAATTAACGAATACAATTCTGACAGAAATGAATGGTACATCATTGATATAAAATTCCAGGAATTTTTGTTAATAAAAATCGTTACTTGAAAAGTTGAAAGATTTCGTCCTTCGTGATGAAGCCGTCGTTGTTCAGATCGTAGACCTTGAAGCAGAATTCAATCTTCTCTCGAAGACTACCCCGAAGATACAGATCCAACCCCATGATCCACGGTTCCATTCTAATGATCCCCTCGTTTTCACGGTCCCAGCAACAGAATATTCGCTCCACCAACGCGTCTTCCGTGATCACTTTGAATGTATTGTGTAACAGGTCTCGGAAAATTGCTCTGTCGATACCCTAGTTTGAAACAAACGTAAATCACGTTTTAGCGTGCAGCTCGTCGCTAATTGATTACTGAGAAATTCGAATAAATAGTTCAGACACTCAGATATTTTAATAATCTTTACTACTATCCCATGAAATTTTATTCTAGCTGATAATAATTACGATCGCTGTCGTGTGAAATTTTATTATTCATAAATTCTTAAATCCTTTACTATCTACAGAATTTTTATTTATTTGGTACATTAATAGTTACGACCGTAATTTCAAGCAATTTTATTTTTTAACGTCCTTAATTTCTAAGCGACTTTTTACATACACAGTCATTAAAAAAACATGTCTACCGCTGCAAGAAATTATATTTTCGAAAATTCTCAACATCCATTCACCTACCCCATGAAAAATAAAAATTTTGTATATACAAAAATAAGCTCTGCGGACAGCGCACAGCGTTTCGAAGCACAGTGTGCATCTGTTGTTTTTTATTTAATATTGCAAAGCATATGACAATTTGTTTAGAAGCTCCTGATCGAGGAATTAAAGCCGACAAATATTTTCTCTGTGCGCATCGCATGTCGGCGAGTCGAACCGCGTGGCAGGAACACGCACGCGACTTAAAATCCTTATGATTCGAGGCGGTGCATTAATTCGAAGTGTCACTTACCTCTATAGCTTGATTCGATTGCGGCCTCCTACCAATAAAAACCGATTGTCCTACTTGTTGCTGTCCACAGCTGGTTAACTTCTTGTACAGCTTGCAGAGATTATCCAATTCTGCCCTGTGACACGAAGCAAATGCTCCAGATACCGCCAATCAACAACAGGATCTTCCAACACGGAAGATACACAGCTCAAAATAATTAGAGGATCACGTATGCATGTATCGTTCACAATTTCATAGAAAAATTGATAGTGGTTTGGAGAAATGAACGCGACGACGGCTACAGTGAAAACAGCCATCACTGGTCAGACAAGGCACAAAATTTTCTTTTCTGTATAAATCGTGAAGGAAAAGAATGTTTAAATATGCAGTATTAAACACGCTTTCCTATATTAGTGTGTCGATGTTAAATCTGCTCATAATATAATAAAAATCAACAGTTATTTAATTAAATAAAATATCAGGAGCTGATCGCCTCCATGGCAGACAACGTGTTAAGTATAAAATATCGTTCTCCAACTGTGATTGCCTAATTTTCTACAATTGTCCCGCTCACCAGGAAAATCTGGTTTTCCGTTTCAGTGACTCGATGACCTTGACGGTGTGCCTGGAGTTCCTGGAGTTGCCATCCGGCATTCTTCTTCGTCGAAGTCTTCGAGGTTCTTGCTTAGGAGCACCGGAGGCCTGTCGTTTGGGGTTAACGGAGGGTTTGCGACCGTTCATCAAGAAGATCGAGACGCTTTTCAGGAGGGTTGCGCCGGCACGGAGGGCCACGGCGCCATTTTCCTCGGCGCCGACGCCGACGACGCTTCCGTGATCCATTCGACGCTTCGTTCCTGACGAGACGCTTCGTTCCTCGGACATTACCTCTGGAACAGGTGAGCACGAACGATTTACTGTACTTAGTTATTACAGGTGGTTCGACAATGAATAACTCGCCTGGTTTATTTAACGAACCATGTGGTATATTTTATTTTATTAATCGTTTGATTAGTTGTACTTGGTGAACCACCTGATTTATTTTATTTTGGTTTGTTAATAGACTGATCGATTGCGTTTCATAAACCATCTGACTTACTTTGATTTGTTAATAGACTGATTGATTGTGTTTCATGAACCACCTGATTTATTTTATTTTATTAATCCTCTGATTCGTTTCATTTTACAGATCATTCAATCATACTGTGTTGTCCTATTTTCATTTATACTGAAGTGAACCTGAATGTAGTACATATTTTTGACTGATAGAATTTTATCCAGACTTATTAAGCAACAGCAAAAAACAAATCTAGATATTTTATTCAAAACAGTTAAAAATGCTCGAATCATTCCTGAAGAGGTCCACGATTGAATAATATTTCTAATTATATTCTTCAGTTCAATTTTACGTAACGATGCCTCAGAATTGTTTCTAACATTCTCCATGATGCAACCAGAATCTCTAGTGCTCTACATTCTTCAAATTTTCCGAGAGACAATCGATTGTAGGTCGCTGCATCATTGTCAGACTTGTTAAAAGACGTGTTCCTTTGATTCTAATTATAGCTGCCACGCAGTGAAGAGAAAATTGATCGCATTAAGACGATAGAAGCTATGGTTACGGATCGATTGATCAATATCACGCAATGATTCACCCTGACCAAGCGATTTTATCGTGTCTCTTTCAGCTGATCGCATCAATCTGTGAATAAGTTTCCAAAGAAACTCTTCTTCAAACTATCTTTCCGTACATATCGATCTAATTCGCTATGGATGCACTTTGAATGCATTTCAAGACGATTTCAAGCATATTATAGGATTATTGAATGTAATATGAAACAAATTGGGAAATCAGAGATTCATTTGAAATGTATGACCAGACAAAATTGCTCATTGTTTAACATAATGATCGATACCATTTATTTTTTCTTTGATTACAGTCTGTCATAACTGTACAAGTGCATCGGTCACTTTGGAAAACCAGGGGTCACTATAATTATCCGGTCATAAGAAAAAATACTATGAACTTTTTGAATGACCCAACATTTATATTTATTTATCCAGTATGAAAGATTGAAAGTCCTGCTCTACGAATTCTAAGTTTATTTCTGTTTTGTTGGAATAATTGGAGCCAAGATTTTCAAAAGGACATAACTCCAACAAACAACTTATCTTCTTTAATTCAGCATTAATTTCTTTTTTTATTTTCCTTAAGTGAATCTTGTTTATACGATCGATTTCGCATAGAATTGTCTTTCTGACAAATATAGGAAAGAAGATGTAACACGAAGGCCGCGAAATCGTCTGAAATTGGCCTGAGTAGATCGCAAAGGGTATCTGTTTCGTGCAAAATCTGAGCGATGCGTGCGGGAAACTCGTTCCACCGGAAATGAAACGTGCAAAGTTTCGCGCAAGATAGGAAATTAGGCTCGAAACAACGATGCAGCGTTAATTTTAAGGAATTCCTCGCATGTCTCGTTTCACTGTGCCTGGCACCAACCGCGAGAAAGCATTTTTAGAAAGATTGTGCTCTCGAAACAGCCATTCGAAACAAATTTTCTTTTCTCTCTTTCCTTAAAACATAAATTAAAATCCAAAGAAATTTCCAAAGGCGCTAAAAAACAATTTTCTATAATACAATCGACAAGGGAATGAAAAAATTTGCATTCTGCAGGGTATCGTTGAAATTTTCATGAATTTATGGGTAATGTAATAAATTTTAATCGAAGATTATGGTTCATGAATGATTAAATGTTAATTTATTTATATTTACAAGAAGAATTTTAGTGTACATTTAACGTTGAAATGATTTTAATAACCCTGATGCACCCTAGAGAAGTGCATTCGCGTCGGTGCAACTGCAACTAGCCATCACGTTGCATTACGAAAGGAGATGAAGCGTTTAATGAATAAACAATAATTTAAACTGCTCTGACAATGATTAGGTATCACTGTTTTGGTAATTACTATATTTATTAGACATACAATTGTTATTTTATTACTTTTTATACAACCAAAGGAGCTTTTGACCCCCCAGGCACTGCTGACGCCCATAGGCGTTCGAAACAATGGGTCACTCTGTACTATTGCAGCTCGTCCGCACGTGGCGTTCGGTTCGTTTCCAGGTAGACCAAACTGCGATTCACTGGAGGCGCCATCTCTACAAGAAGCCCGCAAACTACTCACCGCTGTCGCCATCTCTGTCAAAAGTCCGGAACTAAATAGAGACATTCCAAGTGTCGCCATCTAGCGGAACGAACCGGATTATTTACGGAAAAATCCGCCAGGGGCGCCCCGATCAACACGTCGTTGTTTAGTTTCTGATTCTAACTATAGGCGGCGCTCACGACAGCCTTTTAGTTCATCGACGCACAAATAGATAGCACCAGTGAGACGTCATCAGAGCCGCCTATAGTCAGAATGAGGAACTAAGCAACGACGTGCCGATCGGGGCGCCCCTGGCGGATTTTTTCGCAAATAATCCGGTCCTTCCCGCTAGATGGCGACACTTGGAATGTCTCTATTTAGTTCCGGACTTTTGGCAGAGATGGCGACAGCGGTGAGCAGTTTGCGGGCTTCTTGTAGAGATGGCGCCTCCAGTGAATCGCAGTTTGGTCTACCTGGAAACGAACCGAACGCCACGTGCGGACGAGCTGCAATAGTACAGAGTTACCCATTGTATCGAACGCCTATGGGCGTCAACAGTGCCTGGGGGTCAAAAGCTCCTTTGGTTGCATAAAAAGGAATAAAATAACAATTGTATGTCTAATAAATATAGTAATTACCAAAACAGTGATACCTAATCATTGTCAGAGCAGTTTAAATTATTGTTTATTCATTAAACGCTTCATCTCCTTTCGTAATGCAACGTGATGGCTAGTTGCAGTTGCATCGACGCGAATGCACTTCTCTAGGGTGCATCAGGGTTATTAAAATCATTTCAACGTTAAATGTACACTAAAGTTATTCTTCTAATTGTAAATAAACTAATATGTAATCATTTATAAATCATAATCAATCGCTACACAAAATTGCTCACCGTGTACTGCTGACGCCCATAGGCGGTCGGTGCAGTGGCTTGTTATATCCTACTAAAGCCCGGCCGCACGTAGTGTTCGCTTCGTTTTCAAGCACGCCGCAATCAAAGGATTAATTAATAATAATTTGGTGTCCGCTACAATAATGTTTGTTATTCGCATACACGTGCATACTGCGACGATAAAATGATACCTGTATCCACTTCTGAATCGTATCGTTATTGTTCTTGAATTTCAAGCGAGTCAAAGCTTTCTGTAGCATTAATTTGATAATATTTATAGTGTTTCATTGTTTTAATAGTGTGTCGATTTACTTGAGCAATAAACTTACCGTTTATTGAGAAACAAATGCGACCCGATGGTTACTTTCCTGTCGTTAACAGTTACCAGGTGGAATCGATCAAACTTCCGGAATAATTATAGTACCGTTCCACTATTTTGAAAGGGTAGATGATATAGTGATCGCATATATAGTTATTTACGATAACTAGAAAATAATTTTAGTTTAATAAATGTACATCGTTAGGAGTATCTTAACAAACATCCAAATTTAGGATTTCCAATGTTGCGATAATTTTGGGTTGAAACTTAAAAATTAAATTGCAAATTACAAATGTGAGGGTTTTTTTTGGTTTATTTTAATTAATAATACATTATTAAATAATACAGCGTTCAGTAGTAGCTAAATTAAGTACGAAAATTATATTGGATACGAATAATTCTGAAGAAAAAAATTAATTAAGTGTCTTTATAGTAATTCTTTTAAAGAATCGATACTTTCTTCGGTTGACTCATCGGGGTGAATATTCCATTATTTTTCCCTTCAGATTGCGACGATTGCGAAGCATGGTGTCTCCTGCACAAAATAATACAATATTTTTATTAAAAAAAGATGTTTATGGAGCTGAAACAATTTCTCAGAATTTTGCAGTTCCCTAATTTCTCGAATTTTACCTGCACAGCCTATCGAAAACATTCCGTATATGATTCACATGATTCTGAATGTCGATCAGAACGTTGTCCAAGTATTGTGCAATGTTTTTTACTGTTTTCATCTCAGGGCCATTCGTTGATTCCAGTCGAGAAGATAAAAATGATTTTTGAATGTCAACGAGTCCTTAAAAAAACGAACAACATTGAAGAACAAGAAGAAAAGAATACAATTACAAAATGGCGAGGACCTTGAACTTCATTAACCCTGAATAATTTAAAATAAAAAAAATGGAATCGAATAATAGTCACGTTAATTAGAAATAAATTAATTGTTCGAATTATTATTTCTAAAATTGATTAAACATTATTCGATTACTCGATTTCGTCCGTTTTTCAGCATCCTTGACGTCCTCATAAATATCCAGCTCTTCCGGAGAATTTAGAAAATTCTTCAAAGCGTACGCCTGTTTTAATACGGGTTTAATGGACGCCATTGACGTAGTTGAGTCCGTCATCTCATTAAATGCGAGGTCAACATCCTGCAACATGTTCATTCCATCTCACCACAGTTCCTTCCGAATACATTTAAATACTTTCAATAATTGTGCCTAAAAATAGTATCCTAATCACTGAATTACTACATCAACGCTTCCTTCTTCATTTCAATCTGATTTGCATTAACATTCGAGTACTTTGTCATTGTCGTTAAAACTTTTTGTTTACCCAGAATTAATTAAAATTTTAACTTGTTCACTCGCCTCGCGTTGTTCAAGATTATTTTCCATTTGTTCATCAGGAATGCTCGACAGAATTTTATCGATTTCTTTGTTCTTAGAGAAAGGTATCAGGTCGGATAATTTTTTATTTATATCATTTTTCAATCGAGAGTCTTCATCTCCAGGAATTTCGTCGATGGCTACTCTATGGACTCGTGCGCTTCGTTGCTGGCCCACTTCCGTTTGATTGTCTCCGATAAATAAAACCGAAAATTATTTCTGTCATTCGTTCGGGACAAAAGTTGGAGATTTCAATGCATGGGGAACGAGAAACTCGACTTGAAATCTCCATAAAGAAAATTTCTCTAGATAATTATAAATTAAAAAGTAATTGCAACCCGTTTTTTCTTTTTTTCAAATAAAGTTACCAGAATTTGTTTTCAGACTTTAATGTAAATTTAAAAGAGTCGTCAGATGGTTCGAGTTTACCTTTCGATTCTGCCGAGGCCAGAGATCGACAGTCCACCTGGAACGAATAAATTATATTTCTTATAAAAATTCACGTGTATCCAGAAGGTTGAATCAACAAATAATTTGATTGACTTCTGTTTAGCAATTTTTCTCAGATCAACAATTTATCTAGATTTGACACGTTTAACGTTAAACGTCACGTTTACTCACTTGGAAGAGAGCGAGTAACAGAACAATCACCGGACACTTCATTTTTCATCACCTTTCAGTCGAATGTCTTTCGATGAATCGATCGACGTTTTATCGCGTTAATGATCAGGATTTAACAGCGCAGTACCTTTTATAGGAACGATGTGCTTGATTCAAGCTGCCATGGTATGCCATAGTTTTCCAAACACTCCTGGCAAACATCCGGATAAGATCGAACGTGCGCTCACCACGTTCGTTTGTACTCCCTCATTAGCCGTACGTAAAGTATTTTACTTATTATACTCGAGAAAAAGAGTAGAAAAGAATAATTGACAGATCAACCTTGACAGATATTAATAAATATTCTACTGTACTTCACGAACACTTTGACAGCCGCTGTCACGTGCATGTGACTCCATTCATTCGCATAAGACGCATGTAAAACAATTAGGCACATATGTATCACTAAATAAAAAAATAAATATCCAAGTACTTATGAAATAAAAGTTGCAAAATATTGTATATAAAGCGAATAGTGTGTAATGTTTTATTATTTAAGAATGCTTGCAAAAATGGTCAAAGGAATTTAGTTTACGTAACATATTTGCAGCTGTCAACGTGTTAATACAGATAGAATTATGTATATGCATTGTACATGTAGAATTAAATTGAGGAAGGGTAGAGGTATAAAATTCACTCGATTGTACGTGTAAAAAAATTTATTGTACAAAAATAGACGGTGACAGGAATGATCTACATCGACTGATTATCTCTCAATACCATTGGTCAGATTATCGGGGTCCTCATCGTCCGTATCTGCAATATCAAATAGTTGTTTATGATTCCCATTAACTCGCTTGATACGCTATTTCTATTTATCTTCATTTACCACTATACTTCGTTCGAACACTTTTTATAGTTCATTCTGGAGAATTAAATTATTTACGAGCTGTAAAAGGAATATTTACCCGGCATTGGAGCTCGAAAACGATGCGCTTCCGAGTGGAGAGCTAATGGCGCCAGCGTGAGCGGAGGAGAAACTACCCCCGTAGCCACCGCCGTGGGAGTAGTCACCACCGTAGCCACCGTGAGGATATCCACCGCCATAACCATGGTGACCACCGTAGCCACCACCGTAGCCACCGACATAACCACCGCCATAACCACCGCCATAACCATGGTGACCACCGTTGAATCCACCGCCATAGCCGTGTTTGTAGTGGCCTGGGTCTGGGGATGCTTCTCTGACTACCCTGATCACTGGTACTTTTGAAAAGAAATTTTTCTCGTGAATATTTTAGCAAATTTAGCCTTGAAGATAAATAAAAAAAATAATATGTGTCTGATATTATTGTAGTCTCAGTGGAATTATATTTTATAGGTGGAGAACGTTGAAGATTGTATTTCGAGGGTTTTTGACAACTGCGGCGTTCACTGGAGTATTTATAAAATTGTATGTAAAGTAGAGTGAGTATTTTGTTGAGAGGCTGTGTTTTTGCCGAAGAAGACTTTTGAAAGTTATTCAGAATTCAGATGAAGGCATTGTGAAAGAAATATGGGTTTTGTGACGCGTCCGGGAAGTGACAGAGACCTTCGAAAGATTTAGAGTCGATACTCCATAATTCGTATCGGCCTGTTACAGGTTTGCTGCGTCGTTCACTAATGGATGAGTCACTGTAGCAGGAATATTTCGGTCACGTCGAAATGTGTTAATCATTCTCCGTTTGGTAGATACATATAAAGGTCACTATGGCCGCTCAAAAACAAACTAAAAATAGCGAGCAATAAAAACAAGAAGAGTAATTAACTTTTTTAATTATACAGACATACTGCCAGGTAGAACAAACAATACTATAGTTCTTCTACATAATAATATTTCAATTTTCTCCCGTAGAAAAATATTTAATAAAAATTTGATTATATACACTCTAATAGTAGTATACTGAAAAATTGTCACGTTTGAATCAGTATACTCAACAAGCAGCTCTAAAGTTACAGTCACTCACAAAGGAAGTTATTTTAAGTCCTACAATAATTTTCTTACAAATTTTCAATTTTTTAATTAGTGTGATCAAGTCCAAACTTAATGGTATCTTGAAGCAGCTAGGCGTCTATACACACTGCTCTAAAAACTCTCAAATTTTCTATCAGTGCAGTGACTTAAAAACTCTAAACATACAAATACTCCAAAATAGCTAGATCTCTACTCCAATTTCCCAAAAACTTCAAAATTCTCTATCAGCACAGCATAACCCCAAACTTAGAAGCACCCCAAAGTATCTACACCCTACAGGAACTCTCTTAAAAAATCTGCCATATTCAGTCACTATAATCAACTAATAAACCCCAACACACAGCCACCCAGAACTGTTTAAATCACCAGAGTAACATCCTCAAAGATCTGAACTAGTGACACAAATATACCTTGCTCAATATAAGCTGGGTAGGCCAAGGCGGTAGCCACGACTGCGGCCAGGACCACCAGGATGATCTTCGACATGTTTCCGGTTTCTGTGTCGTATGGTTGACCAGGTGACAGGTTCTCTCGAAGATCGAGTACGAAATGACGATGAGGAAATCCGGGGGCGGTCTTTATATAGGAACCGAAGAAGCGTTCTGGGATACCCCGACGCGTTCACGTAGGTACCAAACAGGTACTCTTCACGAGGAATGGCCGCATCTCATTAGCACAGACGTAGTCCACTCTTTCCTGAAGCGTTGGTCACGCTTTAACATACTCTAGACGAATCATCGTCGACCGGGTCTGACCGGAAGAGCAAAAAAAAATCGTAGCTCTAGGACGTTCTCAGACGTCTTCCTTTTGTTCCGTCGCCGTCTTCCTTGGGATTCCGCCAGAAGATGCTGTACGCTTTTTTCTAGTTTTTTTTTCGTTCGGTCAACTCAACTGGGTTGATGAATTGTGAATTATGAATTATAGATCGTGATGAATGGGGCGATCATGGTCGAGAAGTTAGCTTTGTTCTCGGGTGTCCCGGAAGATGAAGATTCAGGAAATCGGAATAATTTTGTGACGTTGATGCTAATCTGGAGCCTGTTATTATGTTCTACTATGAGTTCGGGCGATGAGTGTTGAATTTTAAACGCTTCTAGAATTTCAAAAAATCTTTTCGTTTGTTTACTGTTACTGCAGTTTTAAGGCAACGGATCATCAGAAATAGTATAATATTATGTATGGTATTTTTTTGTTGCATTGACTTGCATTTGCATTTTATTTTGTTTAAAAAATATTAGACCCGTTGCTCTTTATTCGATTAAAAAAATTACTGTGAATATTTTGGTCTGTCATGGTCTTCATTTCTTATGCCATGACATTAGTTTCTAGTTCCTTAGATTCAATTAAAACTTTTATTATCAAGCTTCTACATTTTTGTAAATTTGTTTACAAGCGCTGAGTCATTTATTATTGGCATATCTGCCTTTAATTAATAATTTCAATAGAATTTACTGTACCTAAGCAGAACTTCTCATTTCTTCTGTACAGCGCCATTTACTTTGTCCTACTTCACCTCTATTACCAAAGCCATGCTTCACGGGATTTTTAATTATTTTTTACTAAAAACTAGGGCGATTGCGAGTTAAAGCTCAGTGTACCGAAAAAAGGTACCACCTTCTGACCGACCATTAATCTTTTCGCTTTCATCGTATCAGAACCCGTGACGAGTGAATTTCAACAGCAGAACTTAGACCATCGGATGTAAAAAAACGTGACCTTGGGGGACCATCTACGCGAACGTAAGGTCGTGGAACTCTTTTTTTTCTCTGCGGAAGAATTCGACAGTGTCCCATTTGACATGGGTTCTCTGTGTGACTATGATGTGGCAATACTAAAATCTTCCGGGGATTCCCCGTGTGGGACGCTATGCTTCTTTTTCAATTTCCTTTTTCTTCTTTCTTCAACTGGCGGTGAACAACGTTCTCCACCGTCGCACGATTTCGAGATAGATCGATGCCATGGCGGAACGCTTCATCTGCAATTCAAAAGCAGGGAAACATAAAAATGATATGCAATTATCCTTCGATCAAGCCTCGGCCCGATTGATTTATCGAATTTTAGCGGTATTTGAATCATTTCGAAGGCCATCGTCTCTCACAATTACTGATTATTGGATCATGCTAATCGCTGATGCTTCGAAACAAACATACTATGATTCATCGCGCTCGTTACGGAACGTTGGAAAATGTATGATCTTGAAGAGTTTTTAAGAAAATTTCTATTATTTATTGTTCAGTTGGTCGTTCCTTTTGTAATTCTTCTGGTATAAAAGTTGAAACAGTTTATGTGACATCATGAATTTTACAGGAAATGTCTGCGACCACGTGAACACGAGGATCAGAATATTGTTAAATGTCAAGCACGTGCTAGACATGCAAACGAAAATTATCTCATTCATCCTCGAATATGAGCGTAGCATCAAGGAATGTGACTTGCATTTATTATTAAAAGATATTAACGTATCAGTAAATATCAAAATAAAAAAGAAATATCTGGTTACAAAATTTATTCTCTTTCCACGATATTCGAAATATTATTTTCGAAAACATATTCTACAAGTTAAAACAATGCAGCCATCTTCATTTTCTGTATTCACAGCACTGTATTACTACCTATAATAATTTTCAAAATTCACACGCAGCACTGATCGAACATCCAAGAATTTAAAGTATTAAGGTAAGCAACAGTTAGCATTAAATTTCTTCGCCTGTTGCAATGTTTCAGTTATTTTCCAGTGTCTCTGAATGTTTTAACAATTTCTAGGGACTCGAAACGCGAAATTTCACGGTGACTGCAGAAATGTGTTTTTAATTGACCGAGAAACCAAAGTCCAGTCATCGATCGGCCGATCAACACGGAAATCTCCCGATGAAACTGGTCACAATAAATTAAATTGACGTACGATTTCATACAAAATTTTTTCACTGTTATACAGTTGACGATCGCGGGTGGAAATATTAAAAATTGTTTTACGAAAAAGATTCCCATTCACCGGGTGAATCATGCGAACACTTTCATGGAGGAATTATGAACCGACTAATTGGCTTATACACATAATTTCAAGGTTTCGAGTAACACACGCAACAATTCAGTTTCTGCGTGGATACTAACTCATCTGTTTGACGAACCAATTCGAACTTTATCTCGTCTCGTCCACAAATTGTTGTGCTTTTCTTCAGCCTCCTACCTTTCTCGCCTTTCGTTTGAGTTCATGGCGAAACTTATGAAACCGCTCGTTCATTCAATATTATGCTAATCGATGTCGACATTCTATACTCTCCGGCGTTCTGGAGCCTTTACACTGAAAGTTCTTTGAGAAAATTTTCATTAATTACTACAACTTTGATTGTGTCGAAAAGTTGTAAACGAGTTAACAGATATTAGGTTGATTCTGTTTGGTAATGACTTTTTGATTTTATTTAAAATATTGCTAAATGACAATTAGGGTTGGTCAGAGTATTTTGAAAATTGTTCAGAATGTCGAGAAAATTTTGTACTTTTTTGTTTGTGAAGTAGTGCTAACGATTTTGAAAAGAGTTGGACGTGTTCATGAATCATGTTATACGCTTCTTGGAAACAGTTAGTAGGAAAGAAAGTATTGTTTAATGATCGTCATAGTACGTTCTAAGAAATTATGCTAGTCAGTGTTTAACGACCTTCGGATTAGATTCTGCTGGATCATCTTGAACCTTGCCTGATGGCCCTATAATAACATCCAAAGTTCAACAAAGAATTTTCCTAGGAGAAGTTACAAGTTAAAACTCTGCAAATAAATAAAAAAATTAAATGAAAATAATCGAATGGGCTCAGGAAAAAAATAACTCATCTCAGATTATTCTAAACATTCTAAAAGTTTATTTTATTTTAGAGTTAACGGTTCTTGAGCGATTCGATCGTCGAAAATACAATTTATTGGGCGATATGGCGTGGCATAAATAATCGCAGGGAATCCCAGACGTTTATGCTAAAAAGGAAGTGCAATCGTTCCACGTTGAACGATTTCCATATCGATGTGGTATAAAAAGCTTTTCTGCCATTCCTACCCGCTGGTACATCGCTATGCTCTTAAACTACTAATTAATTGCGTAATCTACCAACTATGCTACACGTCTAATCGGCTCTAGCCAGCTTCTTTTCATCTAGTTTATGGCAGTAACGTTTTGACGATTATGCGAACCCTTTGCAATCGCTCTGAGCTCAATATTGCACTATTCCAATCGTGTTCGACGACAAATCGTTCCTCAAACTCCGTTCAGAATTAATTAACAAATTCTGAAAAGCTCCAAACAATTCTCCATGGAAAAGAAATTTAAAGTGACTACAAATAATTTGAATAAAAAGAAAAAAAAATTCTTCTCCATGTAATAAATGTAATGAATGATTCATAAAATGAATGATACGATAAAGAGTAATAATTTTCAAATTTGAGGATCTTGGTGTCGTCGAACTATAATATTCGCGAAATTTCAGGGTCACGCGAGTTTCGTTCACAAAGGGTCAGTATAATTCTCGTGATCGATGATGTCTCGATTTCAGGAACGCGAATTATTTATTCGTTCGATTATAGTTTTACGTCTGAAACTGTCCACCTTCAGGAGCAGTTTCTGTCGCGACGAATCGATTTATTTCGTGGGCCATCGGCGAGGAATTGGATGATCGTTGTTGAAAGACTGATCTGCATGCTAATCTCGCGTGGAACAGTGATTTTAACGGGATCGATAGGTGGACGCGTCGATAGGCTCTGTCTGGCTAGCCTGATCGATTATTCTTCCGACGATTGTGGACGCCGCTTTTTCCTGTCGAAGAGAAACACATTTTAACAATAACAAATCGCGCTTATACCATTTCAGAGAAATTGATTAAAAACACAATTAAAAAGGGGTACTATGTACTATACTGCTCAGAAGAAATAGAGAATGATACAGTTAAATAACATACTGTTCAATAAAGCATAAACTAGTTTAAAAATTCCACATACAATACATAATGGATGTTCAGTACAAATATTATAACATTGTACGTGCAATATTTCTTTCATTTTGATATTTGTAAAATTTCTAAAAATTATTTGGAAACTATCTTCTATTTATTTTGAGCAGTGTACATGCTCAATGTACATGGTAATGATATACTGGGTGTTCTACCGAAAACAGGATGCTTTAGTATATTTTTTGGTTGCAGAAATACAAAAAGTGTTTCTGTAGAAATCATTCTTTCCGAATTTTCAACGTCAACAGTTATTTTTACTGCGTGGGTGCATATAATTGCTTTACCAGCATGTTGCATCTTATATAAATATATACTCATTGTCATTAATGTGTGATAATATGAGCCTATTATCACGCATTCATATGGTCACAATTGAGAGATAATTAGATGTAGGTGTAGGTATAATAAAAAGAGAGTAGGCTCTTCAAGATCATTGATCTGTCTTAATTTCATCAAGTGAACCATAAAGACACTTTCATTCCAATTTGTAGAATGATCCCTCGCCTGTAGCAAATTTGAGCGTTTCTATCGGAATGAGAAGCAACCATGGAAGATCTGATTTTTCTACAATAATTATTATAGTGATCCTGCTAACTGTTCATTGTATAATCATGTCCTTTCGATCTAGAAGACCCAAGTATTCGCCACTTTGAATTTCTGTTAGTAACACTTACCCATTGGGAGATCCTCCGTAGGCAGTCGCAACGGAGTTAGCAACGCCACCTTTACCCGTGGAGTAACTGTTAGCGATCGCAGTGATGGCACCAGGCGGAGACCCTGAAGATCCAGCGCGAGTAGACACCCCGGGGAAGCTGAACACCATGGGGAAGAAGTTGTTCAGGTTTGGGTAGTTCTGTCGACGACGATTGCCCTTGAACGGTACGAAAGGCACAGACGGTTCATCGTCTTCGTCTTCATCTTCATCGTCGTCGTCCTCGACCACGACCGGAGTCTTCTTGTTCTTTTTAACTTGATGAACCTTTGGTTTGTTTGCAGGAGCTTCCGTGTTGACGAACACCGGCTCTTTGGCTGGGGTGACTGGTGCTTCAGGGGTGAACACGGGCACTGGTTCGGGTTCTGGTTGTTCCTGTGGGCAATTCAAGGTGGCTGTTTGTTTAATAACAATAATTTAGTTATTATTTTTATATAGAGAACTGTTAAACCCATTTTACTGAATGAACGGTTCTATTTTCGTTGGTAGATTCATTTAGACTTCTTCAGCTACGTCTGCTAGGTCACTTTGGAGGTCTAAAATCTTTGATAAACCCTCGAACTGCGTTCCATAATTTTTTCCTTGAAAAAATACTTGAACGTGAAGTATTGCAATGTTGTAATCAGTACCTGAGGTGGCACAGCGCCATGATCATGGTGCTTATGATGATGTTCCTCTTCCTGATGATGCTGTTCATCCACTTGATGATGTTCTTCTTCCTGAGGATGATGTTCATCCTGACGATGCTGGTCCTCAGGTTGGTACCCATCCTCCTGCTGCACTTGTGTTTGATCATCATCGTTGTAGGAATCATCTGAAGCAGGTGATGCTTGGGCCTCGGCACTGGAGACTTCTTGTTCCTCTATTGGCTCGGGACCATCTTTCAAATGCGGTGTTTGCATACCACCGAAAAAGGCTTCCCCACTGACTGCATTTCCTTGAGCAAAGACACCTGTTGCCTGACCACCATTATTCGATCGGCGAACGGGTCTATAGTAACTCGTGAACATCATGGCTCTATGGGGGTACGGGTGCACCGGTGTCCTCTTCTCTCGTAGGAAGACTATCGGGTTGCCGTAGGGGTCCAACATCACTGAAACTTTCAATCAGGGCGGGTTACCATAGGGGTTCGATATCAGTGAAACTTCAACTCTGATAGTTTAATATTAGGGAGATTCTTTTGTGTAGAGACTGTTTAGAGATAGAAAAACTATGGGGTAGGTCTATGTAGACTATCTAGATCTTGAAAGATCTACAAAGAATTTAGGTAGACCCATAGTAGGATATTAATAAAAATCTAGCTGATATAGAAAAGAGTGAAGGAATTCTCGGAAGTTTGCCAGTGAACAGACAGCTAAACTGTGGTCCATGGTGCTACCAAACAAATGTTACTTCCAGCCTAATGTACCCTATCTTTTCCCCATTAAAAACTGCCAAACTTTAGTCTACCAGATCTAATAGTCCTTGCTGTTATCTTGATCTCAATACCACCTCCATCTCTATCGTACAGACAACGTTTCAATCCTCAAATCCTGAATCTTCAGCCCTGGGTTATACTTACTAGGTTCAGCAGGAATAGCCCTGGACTCCGTCACAGCGATCGTCGTCGCGACGACGACGAGGACGAAGGACATCCACTGTGCCATCCTCAAAGGCTTGGGTATTGAAGAAAAGCTAGACTCTCGACAGAATCGACGTCTCGAGAGATATTCTTCAGAACACCGTTTCGTATCGTCAAATCGAAGCACTACCACCTCGGTCTACCTCGTCCACGAACTTTTTGCACGATGCTGCTGTTCTCGAATCCGCAATTGCTTTTATACCAAGGAGCCAGAGATCACGCGGGGGATGGTTCGTATGGATCCACAGTACGGTGACATGGGATCTTCTGGAACCCCCACCATGATTCGTCAGGTGGTTGCCTCCGTGCCCAACAGGATCGTCGTAACGCAAACGTGCGCATCGTTCAAACATACGTGATCGTCATTCGAGATTCATGGTGTGGTCGAATCGAGCGCATTAATTGCCAGACCACCGATCGATGTCTATTCGGCTGATCGGGTTATCCAACCTGAACACTCGTCCACAGACACTGCTACCCTCCTTCAGTGTTTTTTCTTCCTTTTGCAACACGGTTGAAAGGATAAGAAGATCACTGTCAGTTTGAAGGATATAGGCTATCATTGCCTGGTGTACCTTCCCTTTAGGGCTGTTTAACCCCTTGCGGCTCGAATTATCTTCCTATGAGACGTCAATCTGTTCACTTAGAGAAGGTAACGTGATGTGGTCAAGTAATTGCCAACGGCGTTAGCAAGCAGAAAGCACCGGTTCCAGTCAAATCACCGAACTCAAGCTGCGTTGGGCACGTAAAGCTCTTAGGTGGGTCATCTGTAGAGCTTTCGTGTGCCGTTGACGATTGTTGGACACCCAACTAAGGCTGTAGATCCTTGGATACTAATCACGGTTCTCCATGTGGGTTAAACCAGCAGAGACAGTGTTCTAGTTTGAAGTCTAGAACCTAGTCTGGACCTCAGGTAGACCTGATGTAGATCTAATTTAGACTTAACTCAGATCTAATTCAAATTCGACTTAGTCTTGACCTAGATCCAATCCAAATCTACTTCAGACCTATTCTAGAATTAATTTAGACCTAGACTCCATTCAAACCTACTTTAAACCTAGCCCAGACTCTTTTAAGACTATCTCTCATGATCCAAGTCGCTGCATTGATCTGTTTTCAACTGATAGTCTTCTTCTCCATTCAAAATAACCTTCAGAATCTGTTGTAGATCTTCGTTAAGGTTAAATGTCCTGCTGTGAATATTTTCTAGAATTTTCGTCGGCTAAAAGATGCGAGAGGATCGTCGACGAGCTGAATGAACGAACGACAGAAGAAAGTGAAGATCGTAGACGATGAGGAGAATTGATTATGTCAGTTATCCTTTTTCTTCGACGGCAGGAATCGCCGTGATAGTGAGTCATACAGATCGAAGCCCGATAAAAGGATCTAACGCCAGAATAACAGGAGGTTCATACATTTTCAATCGTTCTATAAATACACGGGATCCAAGGAACGAGCCAGCACGACGCTTTCCGCTGATTCTCCTCCACCGTGAACGGACTTTCACGGGAATCCGCGTTTTCAGTATTTCTATTCCCCTTTCTTTTCTCAGTATCTTCGCTCCCTTTTATTTTCTTCTTTCTCCTCCGTCCTCCATGAATTTTTTCGCGGAAATTTGACGAACTTGGATTCAGAATTTTATTGTGAAATATTTCTATCTGTACGTCTTCGAGTTCTCGTTGAACTAGGAGTACCATAGGAAGGAGAACATTTAGGATATTCAGGATGTTTTTCGAGCAAGGTTGAGAAAAGATCTCAGTCATCATAATCAATCACTTTTTATTCACAAAATACACAGGTTCTACAAAATGAATCTCCATCCAGTAGACTTGATTTAATCAATACATAATTTAAAGAAATCCCTACTAGAGAGCGCCACAAGCCTCCGAATACCAAAAATCTCTTCTCTATTCTCAAAAATCCGAGTTAAAAGCTTTTTCTCAGAACGTGCATAATCAGTCTACCTTTGCCATTTTGTACCACGATTCTACCACGAAACTTGCTTAGATCTTTATAAATATTCGAAGTTATGGGGTGAATAAAATTCGAGGCGCCAGTAGCCGCCATGACAGTCTCCTGGTGTCTACGAAGCTTCAGCGGACAGGGGCGGTTTTCCTCGTGGAAGAGGATCTCGAGGCACGGTTCCGTCGGCTCGATGCCGAAGAGGATGGAAAGGCAGAAGGTACGGTGACACGTCGAGGCGGATCCGTGTTTTCGTTCGCTTGAAATTCAGAGCACGAGCGCCGCGGCCACCGCCATTGGACTCTTACGGACTTTTGATCATCCCCAAGAAATATCGTCGCCTCTGAACCAGACGTGCGCCTGTGTCCGTGCACGTATGACTGACATAATATTAATATATTAAGAGGTCGAGAGCGTGTCGAGTTACGTCAAACGGACGTCATGAACCGTACACGGGCCATTTGGAACCGTTGCAATCGAACGTCATCGACCTTCGACCGACGGAAATAGCCGCCCGCTGGATGCTATCGTTTAAAAATAATCTCCGACGAATGCAGCCGCCTGCAGCGATATTCCTTCTGATTGATCGAAGCGATCTATACAGTCGAACTGGGGAAATTGACAAATGTTCTTCGCCAGTGTGCCTCTGTACACTCTCTCGCCATGGATCGCAATGTTGTCCCTCTGATAGGATGGTTCCAAGATGACTCGGATGATGATGGCTGGGACACTTGCAGTACTGGTCAAGAGTTTGATACCACGAGACATGTCAGAGTCTTAACTAATACTTAACCGATATTATTAGGCGGAGACATGATCATTTCCTGTTATGTTAATCGATTGCTAATTAAAATATGGTCATGTACGTCCCACTGGTGTTTTATACTGATCAGATTGGTCCCAACAGTAATTATCTATAGCGTGGGCCGTGTATGTACGTCCCGTTAGAGCAAGAGGGTTAGATTGATCTGGTGTTAGCAAGAGCCGAAGGTTGTCCTCGCTGAAAAATCTCTGTACCGTGAGAAACGGGTGGTCCCCGTAAAAAATCTGGAGTCCTCGAGTTACTGATGTAATTTCCATGTTTGCATCGCGAATCCAGGTGCATCCGAGCGGAACGGTCGTTCGTTCTATCCGCGGCCTGGACATGCTGTTTTGCGTCGGCTGGTCACGCTCGAAAATACGATACGCGTGACTTGGAAAAACGGTGTGTTTCAAGCTTGATTCATGAAAATGGTACGCATCCATCGGGTATTCTGCTTGCTAGCGGTACACCCTCTGAACCTCGACAAATTAACCCTGCGAACAAATATACAGGATGAATGTTTTAATTGCATATCGTGATGAATAGCGCAACGATGGACGGCAGCCGCTACCTGAAGAGTTTGGTGACGTAACAGTTTCTGTATTGGGTGTGAAAGAAAAGGGTTCAGGACTTTAAGGGCAGTCGGTAGTCCCAGATCAGAGAGTAGTGGTCTCGGGGCATTCGGTGCTTCTTGGAGTTTACAGATTCATTCTTTTTCCGTCTGTTGTCGAGTGGTAAATTCGAGAAGAAGAGTATCGATGGACTGGTATCGAGGAATCGTATCAGATCGTAAACAATTGGCGAGCAGCCATGCGTCATTCGGTGGTGAATCCGCACAGGATAAATCGCATGTAAACCGATGATGCAAGTCCCATAATAATGGAATTCAGGGGCCGTCCGTTTCTGCGTCAGTCTTTTCAGCCATTCGTCTTGAGGAATCTCTTTGTTTGGCCGTTTTCCATTGTCGTTTTTCCGTAACTGCGTCGCCGCGAGTCCTGGAGACTCTCGACCACTTTCATCGAGATCCAGTTGCGATTTCATCTATTACTATCGTCTGCGAATCTACGTTTCTTCGGTAGCCTTCGCACGGCTTAATAATAATTCTAAACGATTCGCGATTGTCCAAGAATTTTCGAGCGGAACCGGACGGTACCGTTTCGTTCGGTTGATTAACTCATTATGGACCCCGATTTAGGTCAGAATTATAATGAGTGCAACGGAAGGGTTCGACGCAAGTCCACGATATGAATATTCGGTTATCGATATCGATATGCGTGGATGACGAAGCGGGGAACTGGCAATGGCAGGAAGCTTGGAAATATTAAAATAAAGATCAGAATAACGGTTACTGTTAGAACCATTCGCTGACTAATAATAGTGGAACCACGTCGACGGTACCACGGTACCATTTTACCATTTTACTGAGAATTCTGTACGGTGGTACCGTTTCACTGGAATACTCATCAAGTTTTATTCCGAGAGGATTCTATAAAAAGCTCCATGCTGTTATGGAGTTTTCGTATCTTGTTCCTTGAATAGCATTTTTAAACTATTTTCAAGATGAATGTTCTTAAAATGGACAATGAATGGAAATCTTGAAGAAGGGATTCGAGGTAAAAGTGGACATCCATCTTCAGAATCTTACGATGCTAAAATGTTTATTGTCTAACAAACAGGGTGGTAGTTATACACGAAGTTCGCTTGTTTTATTATTTTTATACATGTTAGCATTTTAAATATACACAAAACTGCTTCAATTAATCATCAATACACAAGGTCTTATCACCAACGTCTTCAAGTACTACCTACAGTCCATCATTGCCTTATTCATCACAAAATACAATTGAAATGTTCTCCAAAGAGAATAATTGAAGTCTTACTTCAAATTTAGACTACTCAACGATGTCCACCTCAATCAGAGAAGCGTCTGATATTCCTGAACCTTCGGTGCGTAAGATCTTTGGTGTCATCGAGGTGTTCAAGTTGGTAACCGAAGAGTCGAGCCGCGATTCAGTATGCCGTCCATCATTGGCTTATTTGTCGCAAAAAAGGCCGATGGTGCGTCCGATCGAAGACGTACGATCGTTCGGTTCTCAGGAGAGACGAACAGTACGTTCGTGGCTCCTGTTTTCGTGAACAGCCGAGTTCACGGATTGAATTAACGATCAGACCGTGGCCGAGGGCCTTACACGTGCTGCCCGCAGTGGCATACTGAACATCGGACACGTCCGTCTGCTCACGTGCGACAACTGTCGAAACGTGAGACAATCGTATCGTTTCTGCGGTGGGTTTTTACTCGATCCACCCAATAATCGCGATCGAACACGATCGTTCGTCAATCAGACGATCCATCGACGGTTTTTTCTCCCTTTCTTCGTTGACCCCTTGTTTCACGATTTCTCAAAGCTTCAACGGGGACAGAAATGTTTTTTATGCGCAGGAACAGAACGTAGATTTGAATGTTGTTTTATAAAGATACAGAAAATGATCTCTGAAGCGGTGGATCTTGCCGCCTCGAAGGCTTGGGGATCGCAGAACCAAGGAGGAGTCCGCGAGAAGGAATCGAGTTTCTTTCGCAGAAACGAACGGCGCACCCTTCCGGTTTCCGGGGAGAAATTAGAGGGCGATACGCACGTAGCCGGCGGTTTTTCGTCTTTTTAACGATTTTCTAATTCACGCTCGGATCCGTCTGAATCGATCTACGATTCAATAGAAATCCCTGCCGGCCGGGAGAGGCACGTGGACGACGATGTTTAATTCACGATTCGCGATTTCTCGGAATAATTCCGACATCGCAAATAATTTTACGCGTCACGAACTCCTTCTCTCCCCGTGCATCTATTTGTTTGTTCTCCTCTCCCCGAAAAAGAATCTCTTTCGATTCGTGCAAAAATTCCCAATCGGAAAGGGGATATTCCACGGGACGATTCGAAACGGTCACACGATTTCCGGTTTAATTTATTTTCGATCGTTTCGTTTGTTTTTTGCGCGAGGAGGACGATGACTCTGCCATAGATCCTGCACACGTGTGGCTTGTGTTCTCTATTTGAAACACGAATCACGAAGACAACGGAGACCGGTCAGTCCAGGACAATGGGTTGAAAGACCGCGTTACATCTCGCCCGTGGATTGCGTTCATTTTGCAAATTTTCTGGAGGAAAACAGCCCCGGCCACGGCTGTGTGTTTTGTGGCGTGTAACTCTAGTGTAATGCGTATCGTGCTAGACGTATCCTGTTCAGTGGCGTAGAAAACGTCGAGAGGATCCTTCTATCGATGGAACGGCAGGATCTTGACTCACTTAACGTCTGATGGCGATCATGACATCAAATATTCGATGTGAACGAGTAGATAGAGCTAGGTACCTCTCGGAAGTACTATACTGTATTCTGGATACACTTGGGTACCGTGCCGGTGCCTAATCGGAGTTACCTGATTTACTATACTGGGCTAATCATTACGCCCACTGGGTGGTACTTGCTAAGTAGATAAAATTAGGAATCCTACTTATATCCACTCGGTGATATTGTATATAGTAAATTAGGTTCTACCTAGTAGGAATAAACGTGGTACCTAATTGTATCTACTCAATGAGCAGTGCGAAGGGGGTATAAATGTGGTATCTGATTGTATGTACTTGTCAGCATTTGAAGAGTAGATTATTAAGGTGTCTCCTTCAACGTGGAACGTCTGGAGAACCTAAAACCTAGATCCTCCAACAGAATCTAACGCTTAGAATCTTCTGGAGAATCCTAGACCTAGAACCTCTTTTAACACCTCACCTTTTCGAACTAACTAAATGGACCACGCTGATCAGTTAATCGACAGACCTACTCCTCACACGATAGATGATTGTTTATCGTGCAATAGCATTCTTCTGACAAATAACAGGCATCCAGATAAGTATGAGCCTCCCAAAAAGAATAGATGACCTATGAACATCACCTACTCGGACACCAGACTTGAAAACCTGACGGAAAATGGACACGACCGAACTGTCCAGGTGAATTGCAACGGGGTAAAGCGAATTTTCTAGGGAATTTCGTGAAAGGACCACCCCTACCCCCTCCCTCGCCCGTTCTACGCCACTGATGTTTCTGATCAGCAGTCAGAGGATCGACGCCGGGTAGCCGGCTCGGAATTTACTGTCCAGTCCTTCCAGGGAAGACATAAAATAGTCGCAGGTGTATCGTCGGCCGACATAAACGGCCGCGAGTATTCGCTACGTCGGCTACGGATTCTGCATCCCGATGCAAACGAGATCTCTCTGCACCTGCCTGCTCCCCATGGACGTCGATGTAACTCGACTGAAAATCGATCACGCCAATTTCCATTCGCCTGATGGAGACTTCACTTCCGGACTGACCGTGTCCAGGGGAATCCTGTGGAAATTCACAATTAGGCTCGTATACGACAGTTCAGTGTAACATTAGAATTCAATTTCAACAGTCGACTCAACTGAATATTGAACAATTCCCTTCTGATAGGGAGCATCGAGATCGGTGATCAGGGTATACTGTTTCATTCGTTTCTAGATTTGACCGACCGTCGTAAATATATATGTCAGAGTATTTTAGGATTTTTGTGTAGATTTTAAGGACACTCGATAAGTTTTTCATGCGAACAGTTGAAGCGTGAACAGTAAGAAGTTCTGTCGAACCGTCCACTTCAGCAAGCAGTTCAATTTTAATAGTGAATAGTACAATTCAGTTTATAGTCTGTGAGACAACTTGACTGCCTCATGGCGTTATGCTCTATAGAGCAATGCCAATTTAGAGTCCATTTCTAGAGTTTAGGCTTCACTTCTTTTCGAACAATAGGGCTACGAAACTTTTTAGCCAGCCTGTGTGTTCATTTGAAATAAAGCTACCATCGAATCTGTTATCACTGACGAAGGCCTCAGCAAACCGGATGTCCTCCTTATTTTGCGCAGCAGCGTTGCCAAGAAAAGTAAATGAAATTTCTAGAAGGTTGTTTACGAGATCCGAGGAGGCGCCGGCCAGACGATCGTTTGATCCTGCGATCTTAAATCAATGTCCGGTGGGACATTGATAACAGCAAACGACGTCAAATCAGAAGTATGACGAACACTCAGTTACGTCAACACACCTATAAGTCCGGCCACGGATTCACCATAAAATATATAGTGCTAGAGGAGGATGACGATCGCGGAATACGAGATTTCCCTTTGCATGAATAAAATCCGTTGTTTCGCGAATTAACAATCAGCTGTCCGCTTGATTCGGACGTAAATCAAAACTCGACGGACCTCCTGTGCCACGGAGTTTCTAATAGTAATCTATGAGTAATCTCCGTCGCCATGGTTATTCTTAGAACTTCGTGTCGGGAGATTGATGGCTGAATATTCTGATCAGAGTGCATTAAACACTCCATACAGGATTCTGATAAATTTAGAATTAGAAATACATATGGAATTGTTGTTTTCGCGGCAGATAGTAAATTATGTTAGAGTGTACTACAGCAGCGGTACTTTAAGAGCTACCATCAACTTCAAACTTAGAGCAGCAGTCCAGGTACCAAGTTTCAAGCTCAAGTTCAAGTTCAAAGTACAGGTTCAAGATTGAAGTTCGAGCTGGAAGTTCAAACTGAAAGCTTCAAGTTCCTATCCCAAGCTTGAAGTCTAAATTAGAAGCTTCAAGTACCTATTTTAAGTTTGAAGCTCGAGTAAAAAGCTTCAAGTTCCTATTTGAAGCTTTAAATTCAAGTACCTAGTCTAAACTTGAAATTTGACTCACAATACCATGTCTAAAGGCCAGGTCGAAGTTCAAGGACCAAGTTCAAGCTCGAAGTCCAAGTTAAAAGCTCCAGGTTCCTATGTATAGCTTCGAGTGCAAGTTCGTAGTTCAAACTTGAAATTGGACTCTCAATACCATGCCTAAAGGTCAGGTCGAAGTTCAAGGACCAAGTTCAAGCTCGAAGTCCAAGTTAAAAGCTCCAAGTTCCTATGTCTAGCTTCGAGTCCAAGTTCCCAGTCCAAGTTTGAAAGCCAAGCGTATGATTTCCTTCGAAACGAACGGAAAAAAGGAAGAAGAAGTACAATAAGAAGAGATAAGTGTCTGAAAGGTTTTTGGAGGTGCGTGTCACGTGCCACGCGAGCCGCGGCGCGGTAGATCTGCACGTAGCATGATCGTATGAGGATCGCGATGGCGGCTACCTTTTGAGGATGTACTGCCATATTTCAGCTTAACCAAGACATGGAATGCCTGACAATTCATGTCGGACGTATCGTGGAAATCGTGACACGCTGTCGATAAGGGTGCATTCGAGACGAGCAAATCGTTTGATTTGGAATTTTAAGCGACGGCTTACGCCATCTCTCAACACCGCGAACGGGACACGCTTCTCCTTCGCATCTGACTCTTTCATCCTCATAGTAGTCATTCTAATTAGCTGCGTCCACCACAGGAAATCTAAATAGACATCAATTGTTCAAATATTTGTAATATTCGTCCTAAATGTTCGCTTAAGTAGTTCTTATCATTTTTAAGAGTCACTGATCGATGCTGACGATCGCGGGTTAGAGTTTTCAAAGATGAAACTCTGCAGAATATAATTTATATCGCAATGAACTTAATGAGGCATTTATAAATTAAATTTTAAAGAATTCCTTTATCTTATTTCGCTATGTATAATCCCTAATTTTTCCATTTTCTTCACTGAAGATTACAGAGCAAATTCAAATTCTCTGTTGTTTCAAACTTGAAAATCTTGAAAGTATTATTAAGTAGATTTTGTGCTAGTGTTAATTATGAAACTTGTGTAACTTATTACATAATAAAATTGGTAGAGATATATTCTGAAGAGATGATATAAAATGTTCTAGTAAGTTGAATTGAAGTAGAACTCTATGTTCTCCAAATGTTCTGGATGATTTTTTAACAGAATTCGAAGTGGGTGAGGTTCGAAGAAATGATTAGCAGGCGAGATTGCTGTGATACAGAGAATTTTTATTATCCTTTTTGTTACATGAGCCGTGATCCAAAGGTTTGTCGAAAAGTATGATCGGAATGGGTGTGTGAGGATCGTGCGGTTGTCCTCGGTGGTTAATTTTCATCGCTTCCGAGATTTCAGCAAGTATGCAGCTACGCCCATGTCTGGAAACCTGAAATCAATTCGATACTGTCAAAACAATTCAATGAAAAAGACACACAGGCAATGAAACTAACATTTCTATCACCCAAACACATCAAATTAAATTGGGTCGTAATCGAAATAAATTTATAATTATCAGAGTCCCCATAATTTCATAAATTCAATACATGTAATATTAACATTAAAATTTTGTTTCAACCCATTTGATTAGTTATTACTTGAGCGTATAAAGATTTATTAAATAAGTATTGTGAATTTTCGTGGATGGTAAATTACTAGATTATTTAATTATTAATAAAAAGTGTACTGTACGATGTCTAGAGCTCTGCAGTCAAAAAGAATTATTAATATTTACCTGGTGTGATTGAATTTTTAATTGTACATGCAATGTTTGAATTAAAAGAGCTTCTAGACGTTTTGTAAATAAATACGTTTAGTTTGTACGGGGTTACCTTTTTTGGTGAATGGAAAGTTCGCGTTTCTTTTGATTTTTTTCCAATGTGACATGACTACCGTCGTTCGAAATTAATCTGGACGCAATTGCAGTTGATTTTTCCGGTGGTCCCGTGGTTCCTGATGGTATGTTCGTCAATCTTTTCCCTTGACGATTTTCCTTTGATTTTCTTCTGACGTTCAGATCCGACGAGACCACGATTTCGTCAAAGGTTTGTCCGAAAACAGCTAACAAATACAAAACAAATAATTAATTAAAAAACCATTGTACAGTACAAACATAAAGAATTACTACTAGCAAACATTTAACGCTATTATATAAAATTACAAGAAATAATTTTGTCTACACATTAGTTCAAGTTCCAAGATAAAATAATTTGTATTAGATTTTAAAAAATTCTAAACATGCAGTTTAAAAAATTGAAATAAAGTAAATTATAAAACGTTACAGAAAATATATATAAAGTTATAGTGGATTGTACGTATAATAATTCGACGAGTAAAAGTGTGACAGTGAAACAGTATTAAATGAATCAAGGACTTCTGTTGCGGTTGCATGTGCAACAAAAAGAATTAAAACAGTCCCGGCGTTACTCATCGATGACAAAGAATACGTTTCTGCTAACCAGATATTTCAATTTCAAATTGTAAATAAAGAATTATTTATTGCGTGTAAACGATTTCGTTCAGTGAATAATACTTACGTTTTTGATTAGACGTCTGCTGGGCGTGGACAATCACGCAAGCTAAAGTGAGCACCAGAAGGGCCAAAACGTTCGCCATTTTGCTGGCTTTGAATAGTTTTTTTGGTCAATTTTTGAGGGGTCCGAAATTTTGTTAAATCCTGCAACAAGTTCAAAAAATGTCAGTTCACAATATTAATTATAGAAAAAAACAGTTTTAAATTTAAGATACAATTAAAGAAAAATAATTTGTTTAAAAAATCAACATCCCAAACCACTTCGACATTCGAGAATTCTACAAAAAGGAGACTTTCTAAACTGTTCCGATGCCAAACACGCAAAATCTACTTTCTACCGTCCCAAGTGACGCACGGAACGTCATCTGGCGTTCTCTTTTCCGTTCACCAGTTACAGCTGGTTTCAAAACAAACCACCACCTCGACTCTCAACTTTGATCATCTGTCTGTCATTGAGAATATTCAACGAATACCGAACTAATCGATCTAGAGTCGAAAGTCTGCTTCGTTATTTTTGGAGAAATTAAAAGTTCAGGGGACCAGGGGACCAGAATGATGAAGGGACCAAAAAACTGAGAATTCAGAATTGAGAAAATTCAGGAAAAAGGGAACGTCGAAAAATGAATGATTTCTGATTGAAGAACTCAAGGAATCAGGGGAATCAAGAAATCTGACAAACAAAGGTCCAAGAACTGAAGAAATTCAAAAGTCAGTAGAATCTAGAAACCAAGGAGACAAAGACTCGTGGTACGAATCAATATACAGGAGAAATGAACGAACTCAGGAACGAAACCAGGGAGTCTTAACTCCAGGAGATCTCAAGGACTCAAGGAACCAGAGGACCGAGAAACCCACCAAACACAGAAACCATCAGAACACAAAGCAATCGGAACACCAAGAAGCTCCCAGTACATGCAAAAACTCTTCGGAACACCGTAATGGACCAACAGATCCCCTTAGCTTTCACCAACGATCAAACTTTCCCAGATAAATGTCACAAGTACAAACGAGCAGTCTCGAGAACTCCGCAGAATCAACTGCAGTCAATGAGATGAAGAGAACTCGTGATTGTTCATCGAGAAGACGACGAAGGAGCAGAAGAAACGTTCCTATCGCCTGACTGTCTCTGAGGATGCAGAAGCGATCTTGCAGAAGGAGCAGAGGCGAGCGGACTTACCGACGACTTAACCAGGAGAGATAGTTTCCGAGTCGACAACCGCACGAGAAATGCGATCACAATGCTGCGGAAGCCTTGAAGAGACCATCGCGGATCGCTATAGTGCGTGGTGACCAGGAGCAGGTCCGGGGGTAAGGGCACCAAAGAAGGAGGCGCCTCGATCGCGAACTATAGATCGTTGCACCGGACAGACCACTTTCTATTTCATTTTTTTCTCCTCTCCGCGTGGTCTGTCTCGCTCTTCGGATCCAGCCGTCTCGTTCGATCCGCAACAGGACTGGTTCACCCGGTTCCTACGTGTCCAGGAGCGGCTAAACAATGGTTAACGACCAGAGACGGACCTTTAACGAGCCCCTTTAATGCATCTCCGGTGTCACGAACGTCACTTCTTCTTCGCTCCCGTGCAACGTCTTCTGGATCGGCCAACTCCCCGCCACCGCTCCGACCTGCGATTTCAGTGACTTTTCTTTTTCTTGCCGCGTGAATTTTCTGCAAGAATTGGACGCTTCTTGGTAGTTTAAGAGTTGCTTTCAAGAGTTTACGAAGACAGGCTTTTCTTTGGAGCAGAGTCATGTAGGATGCTGAAGAGAGATGATTAAGAATTGTGAGCGCTTTGAGGATCGATGCGTTTTGCAAGAGTTAGCGTTGTTCTTGGTATGGTCTGAGATGTAGGTAGAGATGAAGATGTGCTTTGCATGCAACAACCTTGGAACAATTGATTTAAATAAACAAATGGGAAATATAGAAATTTCTGTCCCAGGTAAGCAAAACATTGGTTAGCGGGAGACGTTAGTCCCTGGTAACCTAACTGCATAGACATTTTATTAATTTTGTGGTCCAACCATGTTCAGAGATGCTCGAGACGAGCACATTCTCCTTTATTAATGGTTTGAAACATTTTTAATTTAATTACAATTTTGTGTGGTCCACCACATTAATGTCCAACTTCATTAGCTATTTACGAAGAGTACTGTGGGCCTCCATTTTCTTTTGAATATAGTTAGTTAGAGTTTGCATCAAGTTTAGATGAAGTCTGAGTTAGGTCCGGACCGAACAATACTATCAGGGACCAGGAAATAATAATCATAGATCATACCACACACCATGAAGACGTAATGAATTTTATTTCTTATACAGTACAACAGTGTTTATACTTATCAGCAACTATCAGACAACATGAAGACCAGCGATCTACCTTCAGCAATTGTATTGAGTCTTGAAATAAATTATTACAATGCTAATAATGTGGAGCAATGAAGGAAACTATATTCACCATGCAGAGAGTTAAGTTTGTGGAGAAAGGAGAATGAACAGAGTTCACGAAGAGTACCAGAGATTTCGCTAAACATATTTTTCATACAGGATAACGAGGTTGGTGCACCACGAAGAGAAAGTTCGACACGATGAAGAGGAGGATGGAGGATCGCGTGCAGAGATCTGTGGGCCCGGGTCGTTGCACGCCTCTTTCTCTGTTCAGCATCCGAATTTTAGGTGTTCGCTTTTTACGGGGCCCTTCTCCTTTCTGCCCTTCCCTTTGTGCTGTTTAATCCCCGTCTCGCTCTTCCTCCACCCCTTCAGGGTTCACCGTTCTCCTCGCCTAACCAAACCTCACGTTCCTTCCTCGCGTTATCATGCCTGTTTATTCTTATTTGCGAGAACATCTGGTGGTTAGGAACAAAGGGAGCTCGGCTGGCTCTCGCAGGGAATCACGTTGATAGAGGGTGGCTCGTTCCCTTCGGCCCTCTTCTTCGTCCTCTTCCTTTTTCTCTCGGCCCTCTATTTACTTATACCTAGTGACGTAGAATGTTTGTAAACAACGGCGACGGCACGGTCGATGCAGGTATGGTCGTTGAATAAATTAGGCGATCAGTCGGAACTGTGGATACCTGCGAACAGTGGAGCTGCTTTTACTGATCGTTTCAGAAAAATTCAAATTGCAGTAGAAGTGGCTGCGTGTTTTCTACAGCTGATTTTGAAAATGTAGGAAAAGGAGTTGCTTCGTTGGGAGTTCCATAGGGTGTTTTAGAAGTATAGATAGGGATGTTGGTGACAGGACTGACAAGAATAAAATATGTTAATAAATATAATGTGTGGGGTTGTTTGTGAATTTTAGGTATGAGCATAATTGGAATTGAAATTCCTGAGAGCGTTTTATTTGCTGGATTTTCTTGTTTGTATTTTTACTTATGGATCACCCTCTATAGACAGTATGGTACCTGGGTCTTTAAACTCCGATCAAGGTACATACCCAGGTAGCCTGCAGCGTGAAAGCAATTCTGAAACGAATTTTAATGTACTCCTCGCAATCTTCTGGATGAATGCTAACAATAAACAATAATAATATTAACCTGCAATTTAACTGAGTTACAACCAAGAAATTCTTAATCTGCTTCTCTTGCAATGGAAAAATTTAGAAAAATAAATTTCTAAGCCCATACAATTTTATTTATTCTCTAATTTCGATTTTACGAATATTATTCAACTTTAACTGCCTCGGTCCACCTTTAACTCATCCACCTATATTCATTTTGAAAATCAGTCCGGACAAAATTCTGAAAAACTAATTATTATTGAACGTATTGAGCTTAAGCATACACTTTATTGCGGAGTAATTGAATGTTGCGGTTTTGCAGAATGTTTCTTATCATTCGATCCGGCACTATTTTACCAAATATAATTATTTCTTGAAGGTGGGCACTAAATGCCTCTGTTGGTATTTCCAGTTTCAAAGAATACCTTGGTACTGCGAGGGTTAAAATAGCTGACAATTTTTTAAATTCCCTCTGAGATGAAGTGAAAAGAAGTTTGCTTGATATCGCAGGATGCGCGGGGCCGATCGCTCGTAAATATGACTTTAATGTTTATCCTTTGTTGACTATGTGGCCCGCGTCCGGTGGTTTTAAATGCAGCCAGAAGTTTGTTTGTTACACGCAATAACAGGGCCATGGTGCTTTCATAAAGCGTAATCTTGAAATCTGCATTCCCTTTGGCGTACGGACTCCTCGCGCATAAATAAGCGTACAGTATGGAACCACTTGTGACCTTTAACCCTTCGAGAACGACCCCCGAAAGGGAGAACCTTTCGCGTGATTTACATACCGGGATTTATTAGGGCCCGAGCATATTATTAATGACGGTAATGCATGTGTCTGCGTGACTGATACGACTTTAACGATTCGAGATTCATCGAACGTCATCTTTGTTTAAACAATCGATTCGTCTGATCGAAAACCTCACATTCATTATCTGACCATTGCCTCTTCTTTATTTTGTACCTCCATCCCGTGAGGATAGGTTCTATCATTTTAATTTCATTTTTAGGATTCTTTTTCTGCCATTCTTGCGAGAGCATTTTGCAGAATTTTTAACTAAAAAAAGAGCATAAATCATGGAGAAGATATTGGAATCTTCGTAAAGAAAATACCACTTTAGCAAGAACCATACTTCATAGAAAGAACGTGAATTAAACAAAGTTGGTCAGTGAAGAAGTAACGTAAACACTGCGAGAAGAATGCAATTTTTGAACAAAAATGGCGGATGTTCTCAGAACATCGATAGAAAGAAGATTCGAGCAGTGTCACCGTATGATTAATATTAAATAACTTCAACTTATCCTCCGTTTATCAGTATACAAATGCCTTAAACTGTCTCCAATACTATAATCAATAATAATCGAAACTGAAGATGACAAACAAGACGAAAGAGCATGTTACTCCGAGAGGAACCCTCACCCTTTTGATCAGATCAGTCTCCAAAATGAAGAAGATCTTGTACCAACACAAAAATCGAAAAACCTGATAAATATTCTTCACCAAATCGTGGTCCTCATCATCGAGAAATCTCCTAATCGTGATAGTCCTGCTTCAGCAGCCCTCACGATGGATCATCCTCCATGTTCGCACCCTAACGTGAGAAATGGAAAAGAAGACGAATCCCTGACGTCCAATTACATCTTATTTCTCTGTTAACAGCGGTGTCGCGTGCATTATCAGCAGGCATAATGAAGATAATCCTGCGTGTTCGTGTACCTGCATGCAAAATACGCGAAAGCAGGCTGCTGTATCGCGTGTAGGAGCGTTTCAGGATCAAAACAGACCGGTTCGGGGGCCCGCTGGTTCTGTGCTTGCACGAGTAGCCCAAGCCACCGACAATATGGCGTCCTCGATCCCTTTAAAACGAGTTAATCCGTCCGTCTGGCCGTCTGCCGATCGCCTGAGAACCAAGAAGATTCATTTCCCCTTTGTCCATTCTTTTTCACACGTACCCAAAAGGAGCACGGTTCAATAGGACAATGGCGGCGTGCACGTTCACCGACAGACTCCTTTTTTCGCGCAGGTTCCACACACATTTGAATAATCGACGCGCGTAGGCAACCAACGACCTCCTCTCTTTCTTGCTATACCCCGTGTCTCCGGACGAAACCGCCTCGGGAGCCTCACCGTCCTCGAGTACGTCTAAACTGGACTCCTTCGAGGTCTAGACTAGGTCTAGACTAGTCAGCCAGGACCTAGGTCTAATTGTACGGTGTCTGTAGGTTCCACGTCTGCAGAGTCTGTGTCGGATCTGGTTTGGAGATTTTCGAGGATTGGATTAGGCTCGAATTGTATATCCTCAAAGCTTGAGTTAGGTATGAGTTGGATGTCTTCAAAGTCGGAATTGTGCTTTAGTTTTATGTTAGATTAGATTTCAATTGGACATTTCTGTAGCCTGAGTTGGAGTGGATTGGATTAGGTTGATATCAGGAGTCAACCTCAGATCATAGTCTGGGTTAGACATGGATTTAATGTCTCTGAAGACTAATTGTAAGTCAGATTGAACTAGGTGTGGGTGGAAAATCAAAAATAGAATCATGTTGCAATTCAATGCATCCAATGCCTGATAATGAGTTAGATTAGAACTGCCTATCTTCAGGACTCAGGTGGTTCGTTACTTTCGAAGGCACCCTATGTACATTCGGAACGAATAAAGAGGCGGACACGGAGAAAAGAGAGAAAGGAACGCACGTCGAAGTACACGACAAAAGTGACATCGATGATTGTTGTATCCTTCCACTTCGGAACCCGCTGGACAGATGTTCCTCTGCCATCAACGATTGTCGCGATTTGTGAATTACCTTTAATGCTTTCTCGCTCAGGTTCGTTAACCTCCGATTCAACAACCTCTGCACGGCTCCTTTGTCCACGTTCTCGAACAATTAATTCATCATCCCTGATATGGTTCCCGGTGCATGATCGACCATCGTCTCGGTACTTCTTTGCTCTCGTAGCGTTCTTCGGGTTTAACATTTTGCAGGGGAAAGTTTTATGTTCTTTATAGAATTTCTTTGCAAAGAAATTCTCGTGGTGACGATTACAATTTACAAACACCATCAGGAAATTGTGCGTGTAGTCGCATGAGTGTGCGTCCGTTTGATTGGCCGGAAAGATCAAGGTCCTCTTCATTCTAATTCGAGGACGTGTCGTAAATTCACGCGTGTAGGGTTAACGAACTTCACCCATTTAAAGATTTACATCATTACGAGATACATGGTTTTTTTTTCTTCGACGAAACGACCGTGCGTACAACGAACATCTGTCCGTCGATCCGGTCCACACGTACACACAGCGATGCTCGCGTGTGCGTTTGTGAGTGTTTTACGTTTTCACGCCTCGGAATTCGATCGACACTCTAAAAATATTCCACTTCGTCGCCTTTCCATGTTGAACGTGTCTGGAGTAGGTTGAACGCAAATAATAGAATTTAAAAAGCAGTAGAATTTTTTATATTTACTTCTAATACTTTGGAGATCTTCTGTCGCACAATTATTGGTATCGGGAGCTTCCGTTCTTCTTTGAAAGATTTATACAATTATTTATTGCAAGAAGTTCTTCGGTTTCTGAGAAGATAAGGCAAATATTTCTGCTTTTTTGAGGAGACAACGGGTTGAAATCAATTTTTGCAGAAAATTGAGTCTCCTCGGCTGACTTAGCAGAAGGTAAATCAACGAAATTCAATTTCTGGTGTAAAAGACGAATTTCAAAATCGACACTTGGAAAATCACCGTGTTCTACAAGCTGTATTCATGAAGAACTGATTACCATTAATCCATTAAATCGAATTGAGTCACGTTTTACTGAATCGTGGCGATTCTCGGTAGCCGGGCAATAAAGTACTGCTTCACCAGCACGCCGAAGAAAGAAAAACGCTATTCTGCGCTCGTCAACAGAAAACGCCATGTACGTTCAGGCATTTGCACCTGAAGGAATTACAGGAAGAACTGATTCACGTCGGATCACAGGACTGTGCGGTTCTTAAGTTGCACGGCGCGTGCCGTGGCTACACGCGCGTGCAAAGTTAATTAATATTCTCGTTATGGGGTTATGAGGCACCGCGCGAACGTGTCGACGAAATTAGTCGCGACGACCACGTGCCTTGCTTTCAGCATCTAATCGATCTTTGCCCTAAAGATTGCCCTAGGTCACTCAATACTCTACAGGACGAATGTTTGGTAGGTCATTTTATAATGAAAAAATGATAAGAAAATGTGTAGAGAAGATAGCTGATCTAGCGGAATGTGTACTGTTCGACAATTCGGTCCTGAGATCTCAAATTACAGAGATAGCTACTCGTATGGATAACATTCCATTCTTTTACACTAATCAAAAATTCATCAGCAGCCTTTGTACCATTTAATAACCGACTATTGGATCTCAAGACTAAGTAGTCGAGCTGTACCACTGATTCGTCCATCCTAAATCCCTCTGTATCATTCCACTCGAATCAATTACAGCGATGAGCTACTTATTCCCCAGTTAGCTGTCTCAATCAGCTAATGTTCGTTTGAGTCTATTTGAGGCTCACCTATGAAGTCTTAAAACCTGTCTCCGGAAGAAGCTTGAGAGTGGCTGAAGGAGGCAGAATAGGGTCCAAAGTTGAAGTTGGCGGTTTCGGAGTTCGCTTGGCTGCCGCCTCCTCTGAAAGGTCCTCCGCCGTTGGAAGATCCTGCTGAAGCCTGCGAGAAGGATGCTTCAGGACCTTGCGGTCTGCCGAATTCGCCTGGTCCACCAAAATTGAAGCTGGCGCTTTGTGCGTTTGCCTGGCTCTCTCCGCCACCGAAGGGTCCTACGTTTCCAGACTCCGCGTTAGCTGAAGAGAAGGACGCTCCGATTTCTGGAACCGGCGGTGGGGGTGGAAAACCTCCTGGCACGAATCTGAAAATAATTTTAAATTTCTACACCCTCCCAGGACGGTCCAACTTGAACGGAAGCTTTGTTCTAACGCCTTTCGGTTCGATGAACCCGTGTATAGGTATCGAATAACTGTACAGCGTGCTATGCGCCACCGTACTGGCTCCTGTTTTAAGGTTTTGTGGAATTATTCATTTCTTTTACTACTCAGGTTAGATAAGGCACTTTGCTTCAATATTTCGTTTGATTGTTTCAAGTGAAATTACCCTTCCGGTCTTCCGTTGTGTCTGTGAGGGCCGCCCTCAAACCCTTCCTCGAAACGATCGAAACCTTCCCCTGGGAATCCGAATTGCGGCGATCTTTGGTCTCTCTTGACACCTACAAAATAATATAAATTATCATCCTTTATATAATCACTCTGTGAAGGTGGACTATTCAAATTTTGGAATACAAGAGAATTTCTTCTTCAAATATTAGAAAATGATTACTGTCGTTGACATCACAGATAGTTCTACAAACACTAGAAGCACAGATCTCCAAATGAAACTACCAAAACGATATAATTGTCAAAACGAAGAACGATAATCAAACCGATCCACAATCATCTCTACAACTTCGAGCGGCAATAAGGGTGCTGTTCACTTCCAAAAAATAGAATAGACTGTTCCCTTTCGGTTGAACTGACCAGTTTGCGCGACCGCAACAGCGTGCTGGAGAACAGGGTTCAGAACTTCCGGTGTGACGACGACTGCCGCCGGTTTCGCGAGGCTCGCGTCGAAGAAGGCCGCGCACAGCAGGAACATCGACAAAAATCGAACGATCGACATCATGTTTTCGGAGGTATCGATCTCTGGCTCGAGTGTCAGTCGTCAAATCTGAAGAAAGTTGGCTGGACCGGTCGCTTTTATACCGATCTCCCTTCACCGTCCACAAAAATCCAAGGAAGATGCCCGGGAATACCACGCGCATGGTTCCGCAACTTCCGAAAATGATCGATTCGTAAATCGATTCCTAACGAGTGGACGGCCTTACGCTTCAGGGTCGATCGAAAGTGGACCGTAAGAAAGTGTACATACGCAGACACCGCGACGTCTAAGGACGCTAATCGAACGCTGTGTGATTTAGCTTCGGGGAATCACCTTGTCGGGAAGGAGCAGTAGAAAACAAATAAATAAGTACAGGGTGTCTCTGAAACAACGTCACGGTATTTCCAAATGGCTTCTCTGCTTCGAATCTGGGAAAAGATCTTGATAAACGTGGTACACTCGTTGCTCTGGAAGATACAGTTCGATTTACATTTTAATTTGGAGATTTCACAGCGCATCTTCATGATGATGCTGGGGAATTACAAATATTCAGATAAGACGCACAGCATTAGTTGCTAAAAATATATTCAGTGGTTAAAAAATACAAAAGGTGATCATTAATTCGGCACGCGAATTTTTTATTCATTATACTGTTCTTTCGTACAAGTTCAATAAATGTATTTGCAATTTTAAGTAACGAAACAGTATAATATTTGTAAATCCACTCGGTGTGTGTAGACTTTTGTGTGGGACTGTATAATTTTATCTAGAATTTGTTCAGCTTGATTTCGGATACAGATTGTTGATATCAATATTTGGACAGTGTTTTAGAGGCACCCTGTATATGAAAGCTGTCTCGAATCGCTGGATTAGTGACTTGAACGAGAGGTTCATGGACCACGTACGCCAGAAGATTTCGTGTCACGTGATCGTGATTTATTGAACTTCTGGGGACTCTAGAGAATATATTTATTCAAGGATTTCGTTAATGTTCAGATTAGTGTATTCCGTTCAATACACACAGCTGAATATAAGATTAAATTAACCATTGATTTTCGTGTTATGGAATGAAGTTATAGAGAATAAATTTTGTCCAACTGTAAATTGTAGTTATTAAGAAATTAAAGGAGATAGAATTTATTCAGAAACGTCATGAATAATTTAATTGCATTTAACATTTAAAATACAAAGAGTACTTACATTTAAATTTATTTATAGTTAGTAGTAATTAATAGAAATAATACAAAAAATTGCAGTTTCACAAAAATAACAAATTGCTACACTGCCTGATTTGTATATCTTACTATAGACGTCAACTCAATAACAACTAACGGGACGTGTACTTATGAACGATTAAGTTTCGCCCAATTAACTTACATTAGAATAATCAGTCTGATCTCTCAATACAATCTCGACTATTTCCAAATCATGATACGTGCGTTCCATACACTATAAACCAACTTACAATCGTTCATTCTAGTAATATAAACAATTGAAGTAATCAAGCATTGCATTTTCGAACATCAGTAGCTCGCATACATACTTTCTGCTCGTTCCACACAAATTTTAACTACTTATCATCAACCTGATCGTTTGGTTTTTCTAGTGGAGTTACGAAAATGTTCTACATAATTTCTAAAAGTTGTATAAGGTTAAATATTGCTCGAATAGCTATGAGATTCGCTGTGAGAGCTGTATGAACTGCTAGAGCTGCTGGAACTATGGACCTCGGAATGGGACCCAAAATCATTTAGGTCGTGACGATGCAAATAAGAAGGCCGAGAATGAATGGAGGAAGTTCCGAGGGCAATGTTGACCAATGGCGTCTCCATATTCAGACTGTAAAGGAAAAAAAACGGAAATTTATAGCGTGCGATTATCATACGATAGGGTCAATATAACCTTGTCGCTGTGTCGTTGAAATATCATCGATACCGGTTATATAAATTTGTTTATTATTTCGGGGAAGCAAGCACTGTCGATCACTGACTGCGAGGAACAATTACGAAATTCTGAAGGTTTCAGAAAATTTGGAAATTCTACGCTAATCCGAGTTGGTCGATAAAAAGTTACAGTGCAAGTTTGAAAATTTCGTACAGTCAACAAGGAACCATAGATATTTATCGAAAAATCTTATAATTTTGTTGTATTTTTCTAGACAATAGAAATAAAGATTTTTTACAAAATTACAGAGATCGACAGTATTGGAAAAATTTCTACGATTTTAAATTATAGCTTATTTTTATTTCTAATCGCGAGTGCAAAATATTTTTGAAAAATTTACCTGATCCTATGGATCTTGCTTCTGGAAAAAAATAGGGTTTTCTTGCTTCTCTGGAGTTCCATATTAGCACTCGCATCCCCGTGGACACTTTCACCTGCAAAATAATGTATTACTTTTAATATTAAATAATCCAATTGCATTTTATACATACAGTTACATATTTTACAATTCTTAAAATTGAAGAAGCGGTACAAACATAAAATTAGACACTATACAGTGACAATCCTCACTCAAGAATTTTCACAATTGAAATGAAAAAACATAACTAAATATTAATTAGTCTAAATAATTACTCTAGTCAACACAGAATGAAACAATATAAAATTCTAAAAAGAAAAAAAAATACTGTAGAAGTTGTCTTACTCTCTGGTGATAATGCCTCGCTTTTCGATGGCCGAGAAGCAACCAAAGTTGCTGTAGCAACGAAAATAAGGAAAATCGCGAACTTCATTCTTGCGTTTGTACTGCAGGCCGTCTGTTGCAAAACTGAGTGCAGTTTGTCCTCGATGAAGGCCTTTTAAGGGATTCACCCCCATTTGCAGGGCGTTTTCGTCAAAGAGGATATGATCAGGTATACCTCATGTATACTTCAACCCACTATTTGTCCTTGGACCCCCAATTTCTCTTCCTGGGAATTTTCAGAAAGTCAGCAGGTCTGGCAAAACCCGATCATACTGCAGAGTAATAAGATAATAAAACGGTCAGCCTGGAGTTCTCCATTTTCCACAATTTCTAAACGGTGAATATTCATACCAATGTATACACTAGTATACAGTGGGTAAAAAAAGTGCGTACAAACACGCGCAACTCCAAAAAGAACGTGAAAAATGTTTAAAAAATGAGAAATGGCGGTTTATTTATAATAAAATACAGAATACAGCCTTTATCTTATGCCTATCTTAAACTACAACAAGTTAAATTATTGTACACAAAAGAAATGCAACTTAAAAACATGTCGTGACGGAAGTTCGCAAAAAATTAGTAAATTCCATGCGCAACCGTTTTGCAGGATGTTATAAAAAACAATAATTTCGAGCAATTTTGTTGAGACAATATTTTCTTTCAGCAATCTTTAGCAGTCTATTAATTGTCAATATTAAATTACCATAGTAATCAAGGAATAATATTAATTATTCCTTGTAAGATGAAGATGAATTTACACAAACTTCCAGATTGAAGAAATACAGTCATGCTTCTTGAGAGTTCACTGATTGCATAGTGGCAACGTTATGGTTACAAAACACGGTATCTAATTTTGAATGTCGTTAAAGTTTGTCAGTATGATTTGGAATTCCGCGTATAGATTATGCGACGCGAATTATCCGTGCATATTGAATGATACAATGGAAAATAAAGAAGTGACAGAGCATCCAATAATAGTCGCAGGTTTTACAACGTCGTCATTTTCTTGCACAAACATTCGCGTTTTAGAGCCTTCGAGTCAATTTCGAACAAATTTTCCTCCTGGTCTGTGTATACTTTATCGTTGTATATTTCGAAATATTCAAAATTTATTCACTTGCTAACAAAAAAAAAATAAAAAGTAGAAAATTCGAAATAGTAATATTTATAGAACAAATAGAATTTAATACATTTCAATTTTCAGGCTCTCTGCGGTTTTTATATTTTTCGTAAATCCTTCATGTATCGCCAGAACGATTATAAAACCGTTTATATTGATTTCGACGTTAATAAAATTGTTAACGCTAGCGGCGAGCTTGGTTTACGGTACGGTCAAATATTTTTATGTGCTTCAGGACATCGGTGAAGTCCACATCTGGTCGCCAAACGCTAGGCAAAACTAATTTGCACGGCGGCCAGAAATGGCTAATTTTCGGTGCATTTGAATGCCGAAGTGCCGTGTCATAAACGCAACCCCCGAAAGGGTAACGGTAGGCCCGCTCGGGACCGTTCACCGGACCTCGCGAGCGGGCCCGCGCTCTGAGGAAAGTCCCCGCTGTTGCCAAACTTCCGTCCACCGACGACAACCCCTCCCTCGCTCTACGGTCCCCGCCACTCCACGAAAATGCCATCAGAAAGGAATTTTGTACTGCTTCAAAGTTTACATGTACAAAATTTCATAAAAATTAATAAACATTCAGCCAGAAAACTTTGCAAAAATATATAAATTTTTAATATATTTTTTAAATAAATTAATTTTTTGAAAACCTATTTACATAGGTAGATTCGGCATTAAAAAATAGACAAACCGTATATTTAAACTTTCTTTCTATCTCTCATAGTTTTCAAGATATACTGCGAAATAGGGTTTTCATCCCCTACTTCGAGCTGTTTTCACCCCTTCAAAGTGAACGATAGCCGATATAAAAAAATACGTGTCGAATATTTTTTCGAGATCTATATTATATCAAAATTTCATCAAAATCGGCGTGTGTCAACTCCGTAACATTTCTTGTTAGAACGCTCTGAGGAGCACATTAGATTTTGTAGAACCGTGGCTTCCACACGTAATTAGTATAGCATAGTTTAGCCGAGCACACTGCTCGCAATTGTATCAAAGACTATACGATTATTAGTGTGAACCTTTGCATTTTGTCCTTCCTCTACAAGGAAGGTGATCCTTCGAGCTGGTTTTGGAATTAATCAATTAGTCGGCGCACGACGTGCAAACGCCAACAAGGCCCGAACGATTTTTAATCGCCCACGGGCGTTATCAAAAATAAATGAAAAATATGTGTGATGCATGTGGGTCAATGAAAAAGCCTTGTGTGTATCGATAAAAAGTCGTAATGTTTATTAAATGTTCTTGAAGCTTACAAACAGCGCAATAATGTATTATATAAGAGAGCGAGATGTCCGCGGTCGTATGATAAGGCATGATAATAGACGTAAATTCCGCGAAGATGCAAAATAAATGATGTTCAATGGAAAATGTGATTATCTGTAATTACGCACGAATTACAGACATTAACGAAACGAGACAAGTGTCTCGAACCGTCTTGACACTTATCACTCAATTTTTATTTTTCCTCCTGAGTCTTCTTATTCTCCGTTTCGCTTTTCCTTAAACGATTCTTTGTGTAAATCATATTCCGCAGCGCACAGATTGAATTTACAACGTCTGTTCATTAGAAAAATTGTAACAATCTTAATGAATTGTGTTCCTAAAAACTTTCGAAATTTCGACAAATTTTAATTTCGAATTATAATTAGGAAACTAATTATAAGTCTTATAGAATTAAAATTTCTAATTTCCGTTCCCCGGCATGTTAAGTACAATTTGAAAATTACAATTGGAAATTGGAAGATCCTCGAGTTTCTTTTTTCTGTACAATTTAATAATGAGTACTTCCAATTTCTTTTCTGACGCGATTCGATGGTCTCGAATTCGGGATTCCCTCCTGTCCTCAAAAAATAGCGAATACAGAACGCTTTATGAATCTTGATTAGCCTTTCTACGAATCCATACATCATAAAAAGAGAAACGGAGAGAAATTCTCGCTGCCTCGAAGATCGTATTATCATAAAAAGACACACGCTATCTCGCGTACGTCATTAGAATCGACTTGTTCGTCACATTGATAAACATCGATAAACTTTACGGAACGCGTGAAAATCAGAATAATTTGTTTCCGAGGAAAACACGGGACGACGTGCGGCGAGTGTCTCGTGATTAGGATTAAATTAGCATAAAAATCTCGTTTTACGATGACAATCAAGATTTATTTAGCGGGTCTCTAAAAAACACATTGTCGTCGTGCACGTACAAAACACTATCTACAGTTTAAATTTAATTCTTTACAGAGGCAAATAAAAAATCTTCTCGACATTCTACGTATTATAATAATTACAAATTCTTCGGTCATGCTTTCTCGCTCGAGATGATATTTCATCTGCCCCGAATATTTCTTTCTTTTTAACTAGTTGTATACCGTTAAATAATAGAGTATTATTCACCCGTTCGCTTATGTAAAAAAGAAGAAGAACACTGTGTAATAATTTGTTTTAGAATTAAAATCTGCAGTAATTTAAAATAATACTTTTCGTTGACAGAAAACAGAACAGAATCATGTTAATCAGATGCGAATGAAGAATTCTATTGTTGTGCATTGGCAAGAAGAGTATCACAAATGATATATCGATTAATGGCTTCGAATCAGTGTTGAGTCGAAATTTGATTAACAAGCTGAATGCCACTGATAAACATTTCTGCCGTAAGAAAGTTTGTTCGCTTGAAACGCAGTAAAATATTATGTAATCGATGAAAAGGCGTAATCATCAACAACTGCAGTTTCTACGTTTAATGTTATTGCACAATTATATTCTGATGTAATCGATATTGACGCGTTAACGATACTTCTGTTATCTACGGCATTTTTGTTTGGCTCAGATCGTCGATAATAATTATTTGATTATTTCAGCGGAAGATGTTTCTCAACAACCACTTAATATCGACGCAAATATTATTTTAAATTGAACATCAATTAATTATCAGTAATTTGTTTCCATGCCGTGGCATTCGTCAAGCTAATCATCACTAATAAAAATCATTAATCGATATCCTACAATTGGCAGCTTCAGACTCTAAGGACTACCATAAATCGCAGTACGGCGACTGAGACCTGTCCTTGGAAACGTTCTGAAACCTTCAGATAGATGGCACGTCCATGGTGTCCCTCCGAACCCCACGGTGAAATCGTTCAAACGGTTGTTCGACGATAGCTCTTCAAGGTCATGATAATTATTCGGCGAAGATGAGCATGTCCCTCGTGTCTGCGTTGGCTGAAGCATGGCTGGATGCTGTAGCCCTTCCGTTGACCGACGTGGCGCTGCTCGAGGCGCTCGCGTTGGATGATCCGCTTCCGGAAGCTGAAGACTTGCTGGAGCTGGTTGCTGAAGCATTTCCGCCAAACGCGTTGGCGCTCGAGCTGGATAGGGCTTGAGACCCGCCGATCGATCCTGAAGAAGGAGAGGAATCATTTAATTACAATCAGGCCCGAGTCGACTGCTTCCATGATGGCTAAGGCTGACGCCTCGAGGTTTGAGCCTACGAAAGGAACAGCAATTGGTTTATTAGGATTTAGGTGATGATGAGGATTAGGTAATTACTGTGCACTATATGGATGTTCTATGGTTGCTGATATTTTCTTCCATGGTGTCTGAGGCTGATGCCTCGAGGCGTGGGCCTGAGAAAGGAACGCGATTGGTTTATTAGGATTTGGGTGACGATGAAGAGACGGCCACGAATATTTGTTGATTATTGTGAGCTGGATGGATGTGCGATACCTGCTGATGCTTGAAGTGCAGACTGCAATGTTCATCGAGTTGTGAAACAATAACAGAACTGAGACGTACCTTGACCGTATGGTCCAGATCCTTTCACGTTCTGTCCTCCATAACCTCCGAAACTGGAGCCTCCAGCAGTGGCAGAAGCATCTGCCTTAGCACTGGCTCCAGAAGAAGCTCCTCCATAACCATAGTTTGAGCCTGAAGAACCTCCATATCCATTTCCAGAGCTTCCAGAATTTCTTACGCCATTTCCAGCGTTGGCTACAGCGTCAGCTTTCGCTGAGGATCCTCCAGAGGATCCTGCGCTTGGTCCATAGCCTCCAAAGTTCAATCCAGAGGATCCAGAACCTCCGAAAGCATTCCCAGAGCTTCCAGCGTTGGCTAAAGCGTCGGATTTGGCTCCAGAGGATCCTGCACTTGGTCCATAGCCTCCAAGATTCAATCCAGAGGATCCAGATCCTCCGAAACCACTTCCGGAGGTTCCAGCGTTAGCTACAGCATCAGCTTTGGATCCAGAGGATCCAGCACTGGGTCCGTAGCCTCCGAAGTTCAATCCAGAAGATCCAGATCCTCCGAAACCACTTCCAGAGCTTCCAGCGTTAGCTACGGCATCAGCTTTGGATCCAGAGGATCCTGCACTAGGTCCGTAGCCTCCAAAATTCAATCCAGGGGACCCAGATCCTCCGAAACCACTTCCGGAGCTTCCAGTCTTAACTACAGCATCAGCTTTGGATCCAGAGGATCCTGCACTAGGTCCGTAGCCTCCAAAGTTCAATCCAGGGGACCCAGATCCTCCGAAACCACTTCCGGAGCTTCCAGCGTTAGCTGCAGCGTCAGCTTTGGATCCAGAGGATCCTGCACTAGGTCCATAGCCTCCGAAGTTCAATCCAGAGGACCCAGATCCTCCGAAACCATTTCCAGAGCTTCCAGCATTAGCTGCAGCGTCAGCTTTGGATCCAGAGGATCCTGCACTAGGTCCATAGCCTCCGAAGTTCAATCCAGAGGACCCAGATCCTCCGAAACCATTTCCAGAGCTTCCAGCATTAGCTGCAGCGTCAGCTTTGGATCCAGAGGATCCTGTACTTGGTCCATAGCCTCCGAAGTTCAATCCAGCGGACCCAGATCCTCCGAAACCATTTCCAGAGCTTCCAGCATTAGCTGCAGCGTCAGCTTTGGATCCAGAGGATCCTGTACTTGGTCCATAGCCTCCGAAGTTCAATCCAGAGGACCCAGATCCTCCGAAACCATTTCCAGAGCTTCCAGCATTAGCTGCAGCATCAGCTTTGGATCCAGAGGATCCTGCACTTGGTCCATAGCCTCCGAAGTTCAATCCAGAGGACCCAGATCCTCCGAAACCATTTCCAGAGCTTCCAGCATTAGCTGCAGCGTCAGCTTTGGATCCAGAGGATCCTGCACTCGGTCCATAGCCTCCGAAGTTCAATCCAGAGGACCCAGATCCTCCGAAACCATTTCCAGAGCTTCCTGCGTTAGCTGCCGCATCTGCTTTGGATCCAGCGGCGGATCCTGCACTTGGTCCATAGCCTCCCACATTCAATCCTGAAGATCCGGAACCTCCATAGCTATTTCCAGAGTTTCCTGCATATCCACTATTTCCAGCATTAGCTCCAGAAGATGCGCTGCCATAGTTTTGTCCAGAGGGTCGGTAAACAGGTTTGGTCTTTGTTGGACTTACGTATTCCCCATTACCTGATCCAGAGCCTCCAAATCCGCTAGATCCACCAGAGACATAGCCATCATATTTACCAGCAGGAACGGTTCCAGGTGTGAGGATCACCTTGATTGTGTCTACTTTCTGTCCACCGTATCCGCTACTCGGAACACCAGATTGTCCAGGATAGGTCGTAGGGATGCCTTTAGGTATGGTCTGACCTGTAGAAATGGCTCCAGCGTTTGCATTGGCCGAGCTTCCGCCTCCATTCTGAACAAAATGTCCTGGTCCTGACGAAGCTCCGGTTAATCCGCCAGCTATAGGAACTCCAGAGATCAAGAACGGATTGTTCGTTCCAATTTGACCTTCAGAACCTCCTGAAGCTGCTGCATTAGCGTTTGCTTGAGAAGATCCACCCAGGAAGAGATTATTCGCTCCAACAGGACCAGTTGGGGAGTGTGGTACATTCTGTTGGCCTTGAGAACCAGCCACAGCGTTTGCATTAGCATTTGCCTGAGACGATCCACCCAAAAATGGATTATACTGGTATCCTGGACCCTGGACATGACCTGCAGGTCTAGCTGGCCCATTTTCATTAGCATTGGCCACGGCGTTAGCGTTTGCCTGTGATGATCCAGACAGGAAAGGATTGGTAGTTCCTATCGAAGGCGATGGACCACTGCCAGGATAGTATCCTGGACCTTTTCCTGGTGATCCAGGATATCCATTTCCATTGGCTCCAGCGATAGCGTTGGCGTTTGCGTTGCCTCCAGCGTTGGAATTGGCAATGGCGTTAGCTTTGGCGTTGCTGTTTGCGTTTGCTATGGCGTTCGCCTGTGACAGACCAGTCGGATAGGCTCCTGCTCCTGGGAACGCTTGTTGTCCTGATGGCCCAAAGAATCCACCTGTGAAGAGTATTGGTAATCGTTTAAAAATTGTAAAAGGTTCGTAGCAGGTCTGCTTGGTAACTAGAGAAGAGTTTGCTGTACATCCAAGAGCTAGACAGAATATACAAGACAGACAAGTTGAAACTGAAGATGAAGAGATTGAGATAGGGTGTTGAAGAGGTCTTGGGCATAAATTTCAAAGATATAGGTGTCTACACAGATCCTGAGACTGAAGAAATCGATGTCCCAGAATAGTCCAAGGGTATTAGTATCTAACAACTTATTGATTACAACAAATTAGTCCAACTTTAGTCTACACAGAATAGAATCCTTTCCTGAAATCCATGCGGAGAAGAACATGCCTACGCAGACGAGGTGCATCAGTACTATTAAACTCGTGAGGATTGCAAACAGGCATTCAGTGGTGCAACGATCTACGTGATCTTCAGGAAACCTGATCGCGGTCTCACCTTGCTTTATCCCCGGATTCTCGATCACTATCACGTGCAAGGGCTCGTTCTTCGGCCTTGGACGATGATTGGGTCTGGGTCTAGGCATGGGTCTGCCAAATGGTGGTCCATCGACCACAACAACAGGAATCTCTCCGCCATGATGGAGTGGCGGTGGTATATGGGGAATTGGCCGAGGTGGAGGAAGGGGTTGAACGAACACTTCAGGCATAGGTTGGGGTTCAAAGGATACCAACTCGACTTCTCGATCTATGGGCGCCATGCCATTGTACTGTGGCCAATGGACATTAGAAATTGCATTTACATTTGCATTTGCGTTTGCATTCGCATTGGAGGTTCCAGGCGAGTAGTACCCGGTCGATGGTCTCGAGTTCACGAGAGTGTTCACATTAGTGTTCACGTTTGTGTTCGAGTTTGTATTAGCGTTGACGTTGGTATTTGCGTTGATGTTCGTGTTCAAGTTCGTGTTTGCATTGGTGTTCGCGTTCGTGACAGCGTTTAGGTTCACGTTGACGTTAGTGTTCGCGTTTCCAGGGCTACCTGAACCACTGGTCGCACCCGCGAATGCACCGGCGTATGCACCACCGTGTGAACCTGCGTTTGCACCTGCGTTCGCACCTGCATGCGCACCATCTTGATTCGCATTCGATTGGGAAGTGCCGTAACTACCGAAATGGCGAGCGTTCTGGTGGGTCAGTTCGAAATTCCCGCCACTGAGGTTGGGAATGTAAAAGGAGTAGCCTGCGTTACCTGGGTTCAAAGAAAACGAATTGAACGCTGGGGGATGTTTCGACTCGAAAATTCAGTGACTTAAAAAATCATTGCGGTACACTGAGAATTGAAAGTCAATCTTCTCTCAGCTTAAAACGACAGGGTTTACTTTCATTAAAAATTTAAAAAATAAAGAAAGGAAGGATTTTAAGTTTCGATGAAGACGTTAGGACAATTAGAATCATAAGAAGATCCAGACTTTCGCGTTTACTCGAGCATCAAGGAGTTGCTCAATTACGAAATATTTGCTTTGATGTGTTAAGAACGTCTTTTTCTTGGAATCCAATTGAATTCTGCAAATTTACGAATCTGAGCAAATCCAGTATTTCTTAGAGAAGTCGCTTCAAATGTGGCACTTCATTCTCAATCCTTTCAGCTCTAGGGACCAATATATGGGTTTCGAATATTAATTTACCGTGTGCTACGAGCCAGCATAGTGGTCCAAGCGTAGACGTGTTTCTGTCGAAACGTAATTACTCGATTTTCGAATACATGTTATCTAAAATTACCACGTTATCTATTACGAGTTCAGTGACTTAAAATTACCTTGGACATTCGCGGTGGCAGAAGCTTTGGCTTCAGCGTTGGAGCCACCGAAAGCTTGCGAGTTGGCTTCAGCATTGGCTGTTCCTTGACCCGAGGCCGACGCTGAAGAGGACGCGATGCTGCTGGAAAACGAAAGTGGTCCCAGGTTGACGTTGGTGGACTTGCTCATGGTTCGAGAACCCTTGTCCTTGTGGAACAGGCCCAACGGATCCAGCAGACTGAGTCCATGGCCGTTTGCCAATTCGCCTAGCAAACCTGCGTGCGAAAACGAACGTTTCTTTTTCAGTAAAATGACCGAGGGTACGTGATCGTAATACCGGTGATCTCTATCGATAGATGAAGGTGTGAAGACCTCTTCGCGATCTCGTGTAACTGTACCCTGTTACTTTGCATCGCGATGTAACTGTTTGCTTCCGTTTCATGGTCATTTATTCCGCGAGAGTGTATGCAAATGCAGTGTGACGCACTTATGGATAGAAATGTATGAAATTTTTTTGTTTATTTTAGGCTGGAAGTTTTCATATTGATGCTGAGATTCGAGGTGAATTTTTATGAGTTTTTTTAGGATTGTCGGTGGCATCGTTGGCTGATGTCAGTGATCAAGAAGGTGAAATGCATTCTGGAGGATCTCGAGAGGACCAATTTCGGTGCTGTTGTTAGGTAACAAAGATTGAAATTAAATATTGAGTTCGAAGGAGGATTTTTGAAGATTAATAATGAATGTCGGTACCAGTTTCAGGACTCCAAGTTTATGAAATTAACATCAAAAATATATGACGATGTGACAGTCAGTTTCATTTATTGCACTATGGGAAGGTCAGAGTGAGTATCCAGGCTATTTTTAGGTGTCCGAAACCAGTAATTTTTTTCTGCTGTAGTATCCAAAACGCTATAACAAGTTTCAATGGAATTTTGAAAAATACAGACCCACTTGCTTTCGTTCATTTTACTCTTAGACTGTGAAAATCAATTTTAATATAATTGTTAATATCTCGACTGTTAATTACTTGAATTAATTTTCCTTCTAACTAGTTTCAGTGCTGCTTTGGAACATCCAAATTTACCTACTTCTATTTACTTTATACTCAGAGTGTAAGAATGAATTCTACCACCATGCTTAAGGGTTGAAGAGGTCTTATTCTGGTACCCCATTCTCCAAATCCATTTTAATCAAACAACTATTAAGTTTGACGTCTTGAGATAGCCATACAAAGCAACAAGAATACAATGATAAAGTACCTGAATAATTTTTCTCAATTATTTATGTTAAAAATTAAAAAAATTCTACCTCAACCGATCTCATTATAGCAGTGTTAAATCTTTCAAATCCTCACTTTAATCAACATAAAAAAGTTAACTTCGATAATAGTTTACGACACAATACTGGCTACCCCAGCCCTAAGAAATTGTAAACAATTTCTCTGACTACTCTGAGGTATCCAGGACCAAGTTTCCAGCTTCCGAGCGACAGAATCCTCTTTCCAAGTGAAACTCACCGGGTCTAGCGTTCGAGTTTTCAACAAGAAGCAGTACCAACACCGGCACCAGACACTTCAACAACTTCATCGTTTCGGGCACACTTTCTGGAGTCCTTGGCGAACAAATAAAAAAAAGATCACGTCACGAACGTTTTCCTCGTGGACAACCGGATGATCTCCGTGGTCGAGGAGTCAAGAACGACTGGAGCTGTTGAACGGGACAACAACTTATATACGAGGCAACGGTGGATTTTACGTCGGCCAATAATTGCCCGTTACTTCGCCGACCTCCCTTCTTCCATCTCGTGTTTTTCGTAGGACGGAATTCGAGGAACATCCGCGGAGAGGATGCTCGGGGAAAAATCGATCGAACGACCGGAAACTGGACGGGTCTCGAGGAATTTTTCGGCAATGGGACCACGGTCCCTGAGGAGCTTTACGCAGGAAGGACTAAACTTCTGCGTGCATGCGTCCACCGCGTCCGCGTTATCAAGGTCCCATCGTTTCTGCTCACGTTTTTCGATTTTCAGCTGTTTCTGCAGGATCGCGGTGTTCCGTTTGGATGGTCCTCTGGAAAATTTAAACGTTTTGAGGTAAAAGGGATGATATTTTTAATAGAAGGGTTGCAGGTGTCTGTGGTCCAATTAGAGCCGAAAATTAGGCTATATCACTGATTTTATTTGTAATTATGCAAGTGTAGAAATATATAGAGTGGTCCTCGTTATTGAACATTGGGAAAATACAGGAGATAAATCTGTGAAGTATCTCTGCGTGTCTCTTTGTTTTTGTTTGTAACTGCTTACATAATAACTTTTAGCATTGACAGAGAAAAATTCTGATAGCGTTACTACTGTGTGGGAAATACTTTGAAGAGAGCGTTGTGTGCAGAACATTTGCGTATTGTTTGAGAAAGAACTCTTAATTTGAATTGACGAATATTTATACAGTTTCAAGTATAAATTACTGTACTCAAGAAGCTCAGTCTTTGGGTGCTGGTACATTATTCTCTGATTCATTAAAAATTTTATTGACATTTTTAAAAAATTGGTAATCTGATTTAATTGGGTATAAAATAGATCATAATTTCATATTTATTCAATAAGGTGTACATTCTGTAAATAATTCCACTACGCAGAATTCTAATCTGCAATGAACTTAAAAAAAATATAATAAAAGAGTGTAGAATAAATCAGTATTAGTCTTAGATCCACTAAAAAATTTACATTCTCCTTAAAATTAAAAAATTGTTATAAAATAGTGTGCAATAGTCAGTGTCGCTGTGTGTGCCGGTAAAGAATTATAGTTTCCATTACAATCAAACAAATTGTGATAAGACAGTAAAATATCAGTCAGTATCATACTCTGGTCCACTAAAAGAATTTCAATAATAAAATAGTGTAGACTAAATCATCATTCTATTTTGCATTGAAATTACAAGAATTTTGTAAAATAAATTAGTATCGATGTGAGAGTGTTGTGGTTAATAACAAATGGCGTCAAGTAAAAACCAAAGCCGCAGAATTGCCGAGAATCGATTCCAATCAGCATGAATGAGTAATGAAGAGATGTAAACACGTTCATGTATCATGTGCGTGCGATAGAATCCCCTAGGAACAACGCAAATTAGTGGTGGCTGAAAGAAAACACGCGACTCCATAAACACGAGAGGGAAAACCCGAGGGCGATCGATTAAAAATCACGCCGTGATCCAGCGAATTAAATGTGAGTAGCGGCGAATCCTCGAAATCTCCACTCATTTCCAATGATCTTGACCGTTTCCACTTAAACGCGATACTGTGTCAAGGATCTAACGTTCCTCGGAATCAACAACCGGGGGAAAAAGGGGAGATATAGGAACTTGTTTTTTTTTTCGAAATTTTATTGGGAACCAGTTTTCTTCATTTTCTTCGAAACCATCTGCTATAATATTCTTTGAAGAACTTAACTGTTGAAATAAATGATGTACAGGGTGCTAAATAAATGTATCGAGCATCGAATAAAATTAATAAAGCGTTTTACCATTATACCGTACGCTGTAAAAGAAGAAACTGGTATGTTAATTTCGTAGGCGATATCATGAAAATCACTATCGTTTCGATCTAACATATTCCTCATTGTCACAGAGTTAGGTCATCTTCAGAAGAAGCTCCTATTTCCCGGGAACAGCATTAAAAACAGACGTAAAAGGACGTAACAATTGCATTCCCGTTTATTATCGTGTCGAATCATTTTCGAGTCCCTGTTTGGAGTCATTAATGTGCGCACTGATCTCATATGCATCTTTCCTGATTCAATCGTCAGGCTACGGTGGATATCGCTGTTTCCATCCGAGTCTCTGGAGACCAGTATCCTCAAGGTCAGGTTCAATGACTGCCAGCCCACTAGGAGAACGCAGCAAGAACGTTTATGCTGAGGAAAGAGATCATTATGCTCGACTTGATCATCAATTTGTCCTGTACCGTTCATCTGGAATGAAAATCAATCAGATCGCCTAACCTATCATTTTCTTCTTCCCCTCGAGCAGAAATATCCGTGGAAGGCATTTTTGTGAAACGTTCAAGAACCACTGCAAGAAGACCAATAAATTTTGTTAGTGGAAAATTAACATTTTTACTCTATACGCTATATAAGTCGAGTGGATGCTATATTACTGTGGACACAATATACTATAGACTACAACACTGACGACATGGTACACTATAGATCGCAAAACCCTGAAGACAATGCACTATAGACTGCAACACTCTGCACACACGACATATATACACACTATGCTTCGCACACAATACTCTACACGCAATACACTATAATTTAAGATACTCTAGAGACTGCAGAGTACACATTATAATATTTTAAAAAACCTACACTACACTCTATGTAGTATGTAGTAAATGTACCCTATATTCTGTGATTCTCCACGTAGTGTACACTACACTCTCCGACATTCTGCATAGTGGAAATTATATTTTAGAACACTCTACATTTTATCTTGACAATACAAAATGCAGTAAATTGAAGGTGCTTATGATGTGTGTATTGCATGAAAAATCAATGTTTACCATTACGATTTTGTCAGTAGAAAAATTAGTATTCGAGCTCTTCCCGTAGACGTTGCCACTAAAAACAAAATTAACTTTTTCATTTAATATTTTATATTCAATGGCTGATCAACAGCTATCTAAAATTCTGATGTTTCGATCCCATTTGAGGATACCAAAATTATTATTCAACACCTTTTTTCTGTTCTCATAATTGCCATAAAAAATACTGTAAACTATTTTTTACTCCATGAGGCGACTCCGACTGCGGGCTCATCTCGAGGTTTACAAAAATAACCACGATGAAAAAAATCGAAAGACACGTGGATGTCTTTTTTGACTAGAACGAACCTGACGTCGTGAAATTATGCAAATCGGAGCTGAAACCGGTTCATATTTTCGAACGGTCCCCGATTAGCGGGGCCGTCGATAAATCTTATCGTAGACGCACTTACTGAACGGTAATTCCTCGGAATTGTTGTCATTACATAATTTCGCATGTTTAGAATTACCTGGAAACCGTCTTCCAAAAATTCTCATCAAAATGGAACGCAAACTTTCTCCGCAGCGTCAATGAAAAGTCGCCGATAATTTTCTCGAATTATCAGACCCGCATCGGTACGGAATCATGCAGAGGAAATCGGAAAAAAGGATGATCTTCTGCTTATAATTCATTCGGTTTTACAAATAAGAATGCACAGTTATTACGTTATTATCTACAATTAATTTCATTAGACGAATCATCTCCCTGAAGCATCTTCGATGATTTATAGTATTTTAATCGAAGACGCAATTTCCGCTGCAGCGACTACGTTCGCATAGAACGAATTCGATAGTCATCGATCATTGCGTGCAACAAATGTTTACCAGTCGGATTAAAAGAAAATTGTGCTGATAAGTCCGGAAACCTTGATAGTCAGTCACACAGCGTTACAGTGATCGAACGGACGGTTCTATATTTTTTTAACACGAATCCCTCCTCCTCGAGAATTTATCTATCGAAAGGGAAATGAAGCTTGAACGTTTAATTGAGAAAAATCGTAATGGAAACGAGTCTGAAGGATTTTCAGTTGATTTTCATTGAGAATTCCGAGGTTTCCGCCCACGTCACTCGCTCGTTCCGTCTGTGTGCGTACGATGATCTGTTCGACGTAATAAACAGACGATTGTAAACTCCATTTCGAATGCCACTTCGTGAGGGGACTTCCAATTAGATCCGTAAAACCTGGAAATCCCGTTCTATGATTCAATCTGGAACGCAAACCTAATAAAATCATTCGATTTCATGAACATTCGCCGTTCATTATCGTGAGTTCGAACCGTGACTGCCTACTTCTTTGCTTATGATCATTGTAATATGCTGTTTAAACACATCCTTTAGGGAATACGATTGCAAATTAGCGTGTGTTATGTAAATTCTGTTTTTTTCGAGCGCTATTCTGAGTCTCCGTGCTACTAATTCGTCTGAGATCATTGGTAATTTTTTTAATGATGTTCTTATTCCTGGAACTCGTGAGTAACTATCGGTGGAGTTTTAGGGTTTATTTTGGGAATTTTTGGAGATAAAAAATAAACAACATATGTTTATGAAACTTTGTAGATTTATTCATGTACATTTGTACTGCATTCCTGAATTTTTGTACATTGTTAGCATATAAAGTATAGTAATTATTCGCCGGGGAAGTAGACGGGTTGAAAAATTCTTCTCTGGCGTTGCAGTCATCTGAAATCAAGGGGCTACTGCTAAATATTTCTTCAGCTCAGAAATGTTATAAAATTGAGTCTCTTCAATTCTAACGTAGTAGAAACAATAAAAATTTCGTATCGATTCGTTTCAATTCTCCAAGCTTGCTGGAAACGACGAAGTACGGTCGCACGGAGCAGATTCCGTGCGAGTCGCTGTAGATCACGGATTCCTACAGTGATTGTTGACGATCGTGAGTGACATCACAGTGTTCCAGTTGACGGATTCGCTGGAAAAAACGCGGATCCGCTGCTTAGAACAGAAGATCCTTGGGTCAAAAGCCTCGTGAGCAGAGTAAAACGTTAATGCGGAACTCATGTTACGAAACGGAGAGACATGATCCTTTCATTGACACGGTTCTCCGGCTGGATGACTCACGAGACGAGATGAAATTCGACGGCGACACCAGGAAAACCCAATGTCACGCTTATGCGACACTCTGTTTTTACACGAGCACGATCACGTATCTCACCGGTGATTCTCTAACACGTTGAACGCCACAGTGAAAACGGCCATACCTAATCAGACACGATATAATCGACTATTTCTCATATAAATCGTAAAGAAAGAAAATATTTGAATACGCAGTCGTGTTCTATTGTTCCTGCATTATTATTTCAGTATGAAGTTTGCTCAGAATTTTGCGACAATCAATAATTATTTCATTAAATTAAATTTGAAGTGTCGGTCGCCGGTGACCGATGCGGCGTTCAACGTGTTAACAATAGAAGCACGAGAAATACGCTAAATGCAAAGAAGGACACTGTACACTGTCTTATCATTTTTTCAGATTACATCGTGCACTCCACACTACAACGATCTATATGGTATAAAATGTACTGCGGTACAGCATTCAACTCTGCGAAACGTGTAATGTGAAAAGTATACTGTATAGTGTAGTATAGTGTGGGAAGTATAGAGAATAGTGTAGTGTAATGTAAAAAGGATAGTCTATGTATAGTAGAGTGTAGTGTAAAAAATACAGTCTATAATATAGTGTAGTGCAGGAAATATAGTCTATAGTATAGTGTGTAGTGTGTAGTGTGCTGTCTTAAGTATAATATAGCGCACCTTATGAATTGATATAGAAATTAAATAAACACAATAAGCAGTACACAAGACCTACAACAGTATATTGGATATTATGCACCGTATGGTGCACTATAATGCATACTGTACACTGTGAAGAACAGTGTAATATGTGATATACACTGAGGAATACTCACGGATATTATAAGTGTAATTAAATCATCGATTAAACAGATATTCCGGGCACGTGATATTCCTACTCTTTCCGTGACATAACGAATGAATGCGAAAAATTCGATGACGATACACTGTTCGCGATTAAACGACATCTCGAACGCATTAATGATTGACAAACAAACGTTTAGTCGAAACATTTATTTCACAAACAACTCGAGTACAAGACTGAATGTGTACAAGTCATTTTCTACATGATGATTCTTCTCTAGTGAAACGGTAGCTTGAAACCTGTGTTTAGCGAACCCTTTCGACCATCACGATTCCTTTGCATTCTAAATTTTGTCATTAGGAATTATTGATATGATTCTCAATTATAGTTGCAGAATTTTTTAAACGTTCGAGACGTGAGATGTGAAATTTTTAATATAATTTTTCTAGCTGAATCGGGCACTGATTGGAACCGGAGGATTTCGTGATAATCGATGGTGCTCTGCTCTACGTCAGACTGACAGATTCGACTAATTGTACGAAAAATTATTGTCCCGTTGTATCTGAACTTAAAGATAGGGTCCTCGTGGAATCCGCTGTTCCCTTAGCCGTGTAAGCAGTTATTGTCCTTCGTCCCTTGGAAAATATTCTGCTGGCCGAAATAACGTCGATCGAACATGTTGAAACATTTGTCACGTGTCAAACGTGCGACCATAGGCTACATCGTTATTAATCAACCGGAAGACGTTCGAGGATCAACAGTGCTCGGGCCGAATAATTAACTGTTTCTCGAAAGCGCCCTTAGAAGCTGTCTGACTCGAAAAATTTTTCAACCAAACCTTTCGCACTGAATCAATGCGATTTGACGGAGATATTTGTAACGATATGTTCGATCGATGATACTTTTTAGGAAGGAGATTCGTCGGACGATGTAATGTTTGTATCGTTCAAGAAAATCATTCTTCCATTCGCGTTTCGATTTTATTATTTTCAACACGCACACTCTTCGAACTAAGCTTTCGTTTCGTCGACTTTAAGGCAGACTTCGAAGTAATTGACGAAAGGTGACAATGTTAACCCTTCAATCGACAATTCGAACAATTGCATTCCTACGAAAGTTAATCAATTCTATACAGTGGATGGGAGATTGTATAAATTGAATAATTATTCAGAAGAAATTGAAGCGAACAGATTGTACATTTTTGTGAATTTCTAGAAGATACTTTTCGAACCAGAAGAAAGTGGAAATGTTAATTAACGAATTGCAACTTTTCGTGTTGTCGAGTAAAAGGTTGCACGTTTTGCTCAGCAACAAACGGACAGTGGAAAAATATTGCTTGCACGATGAACTTAAAATATGCTTCCCTTGCAACGCAAGGTGGCCCTTTCTTTTCATCCTTTTCTCTTTATCATTAAACGATGCGATCGTACGATTGATTTCGACTAAAGTAGAATTTCTTTCGTACGAATCGATTAAGAATCGAACGTGAAAACTCTCATTATTTTAAAAATTTATTTCTTCCAGCAACAGATAATAAAGTGCAGCGAAATTATATTAAAACTGAATTGTACAATATTTTTTATATTCGTAAGATGAAGAAAGAAAATAATGTTGAGTCGTATCGGTTGCAAACTCCTTTAACGGTAGTGCACAGTGTATCAATTAATTAACAGACTTAAATAATAGATAAATAGGAACGAGTATCACATAAATGAACAGAACGCTACCGATGGTCTTTTTCCTCCTACAATTTGATGAGTTCTTAATTAACCCTTTCATTTAATTCTTGCAAGCTGCATCGGAAGGATTGAACAAGTACTCACGAACGAAAGTGTCTGTGATATGAACTCGACTGAACTGCGACAGCGTGTTTTAATGATACTTAAACCATAAGACGAGGTACAAACTGATACACGCATGTAGCCTAATCGAAAATAATACTGCAAAGTATCGCTATGCTCTCCTTAAGTACTACAATGATTCTTCGCCCTCTGTAATCCTAAGTGTTCGATATAACAACGAAAACGGATGAGGGTATTGCTAAAAATGCCGCAATTATTTACTTAAACCAGTGATGGTCACCAGAGCTGCGGCCTTCCCCCGCTCTAGGTCCATTCCCCTCGCATGGACCTGAAACGTCCAGGGAGGGAGCTGAAACGAGGGGAATGGACTTAGAGTGGGGGAAAGACGCAGCTCCGGTGTTCATCACTGATTTAAACGAAGAAAAATACAATTGATCATCGCTGTAGCGGATGATCGATCAAACTTAACTCACGTTCCAACGCAAACAAAAAACAGAGATCCAAAAGACACTGTGAGTCGTCTCTGCTATCTCCTCGCCGTTTAAAATAAAAAGTAACGAAGTAAATATTTATAGAAAAGTATAAATATCGGCATGTGTACATACATAACGATAGATTACAGAGAACAGTGCTTAATTGTTGAGTGTAAAGATCGAACGAAATCAGCCACGGGATTATTACGAAAATAATCGGATCGCGACCTCGAGTGTTCCATTATTCCTATTCGATCATTTTCTCGCGCATAATTACAGTATACTCTTACGATAGATTCTTTCGGTTTCACGCTCACACGCATGTACACACAGGTCACATTTACACGAAAAAAAAAAAAAGAATATCCTATCTAATTCAGGGTAGTGGCGTTCGCGCTGCGTTCTCCACGATCTTCTTTGGATCCGGGTTTTCGGTTTCGGTCTCGTTCTCCGTGTTCTCCAGCTCCGCCTTCCGTGCCATCGCGTAAGTGTTTAAATATTCCACCACTTGCATGTGGCCGAAAGTCTCCGCCTCGTCGACAGGCCGTTTCCCCCATCTGAAAGGTCATTAATTTGATAATAATCTTTTATGACACCGTTCGGAATAATTTGTTGGGGGTTCTAATGATTTCTCAGGCTGATCCGTTAGAAACAGAGCCACCTTGAAATATTGTATCGCGTTTATGGTACCCAAAAAATGTGCTAACAAATTATTTTTTCATTTTCTACATTCTCTACAGTTTAATCTTTAAATAAAATGATTATGAATAGAACTGATATTATTGAAAAGGCAGCTCTGCCACTGAAATGGTTCACAGTCGACGCAAATCGGTTCGTGCCACTATAGTGGCTCCTAGTACAGTGGAAAAGATAATTCACGGGCTACTAGAGTGACTCTGGTGTTTTAATCTCTAGAAACCATATGGTACACTAAACTCGATATTATTATTTGAAGAGATAAAGTATTTTATTCCAAGTAAATTTTTTTTAAATAATAATAGTGATTGCTTTCTTTTTTAATGGGCTCACATATTTTTCACGATACGACTATGGTACTGAGGATAACAAAATGATATTAAATGTATTGATACCTTCTTGTAATTATAAAACAGTGTCTGATAGCACAGTACGCGTGTCAGTGATACATTTGTACTATGCGAGTGAGAATTACGAAAATCCTGTACGATGAAACAATGGAATTCGAGTGACGTAATTCAAAAAGAGAGGAGAAAGTTTGAACCGGGATCATGTCGATCGATATCTGATCTCGATTGTGACGTAGAATGACATTTACCTGTCCTTGGGATCATGTGGTACTCCACATTGCTCGATCAGAAATTCGACGCAATCTATATGTCCTTCGCTAGCAGCCAAATGCAAAGCTGTCCTGCCGTCGTAATCCGAAAGCGTCATGTCCATTCCACTTAATCGATGCCTAAAATCAGGATCATTGTGTAACACTAATTGAACACTACAAAATATTCGCTTGCCCAGAAAAAGTTTGGAAAATTTCGTTCAGAAATGTCTATTTCCAGGTATTCGATCTTTCAGGACGAAAAATAAGATTGTCAGGCGATTGGAAGACAAAAATCTGAAGACAGGTGTCCTCAAAATATTCAGAATTTTTGAGAATTTAGCTCCGGAGAAAATTTAGACAAATTTTATTGCACAGCTCGAATTGGAAGATCAAAGCAGAAGATCTTGATAGTCCCCTAATTGGGCTTACCAAGTATCTCTGAACTGATCAATCCTATAATTTCGAATTGATTACTGTACATTTTTGTAGAACAATATGAATGTAGTGTATCACCTCCGAAATCCTCAGAACTCCAATTGCAGAGCTTCTCAAGTCTCAAACCATTCGAGAACAACTGAATCTCAGCTTCCAAATACCCTCATCGATTGTAAAAATTCAAACGGTGCTAATTTGCAATTTAATCGCGTTTATGATTCACCAAACCCTTCGAAGCTTCCAAATGTTCGATCTAAGGATGCTAGACTGTAGTTAGTAATAATAATTCACCTTCTCATGGCAGTAACGTCGCCGCTGGCAGCGCTGAACAAAAGATTCACAATGGAGAGCCCTTTTGTCTCGTATTTGTGCCTCCTCGGGTCCTTTTTATTGGTCGCGTGTTTCAGGTTGTCGTACCTGTGATCATAGTAGGTGCTACACTAATCGGGACGGGATGGAAAACGACGGGAAGACAATGTATACAGTGTCGTGAAGACGAAGTTTCCGGAGGCGTGTTTCGAGGCGGATTTTCGTTCGTGCGGGTTAGCGTGTAGCGGGTAGTGAGAAAAGCAAAGGAGGGGAAACAAACGTTTTATTAATGTGCCATTGTCAATTGTTTCATTAGAGTTAGTATTTAATAAAATATATCAAGCTCGGGTTATCCCAAAACGATCATCGAACATTTTTCAATGCAAAAAGTAATAGAAATTCTTCAATAATTTGTTAATAATCACTCGACACTTTCACGATAGAAGTTCAATTCGATTTTACTGAAAATTTGGTTCAATTTTCAACATAAGAATATATTGTTTCTGTTCCATTTTTTTCAGTGAAGCATGCTGTGTCTATTTTTGCTAAAACATTGAACTGTCAGTGTGCGGTTCACGTGCAAAGTGTACGCAAGTGTTAGTTGTATCTATAGAAGCACACTAAATAATTAGAATGTTAAGAGACGATGAAAAGTGTACCTGTGGAAATTGAATTCTGTAACGAGCTCCTCGCAAAATTGCACCCCTCGACAGGAGTTGCCGAGCGGGTCCAATGGCGGCGACCACGTGCAAATGCCCATCACGTTTGGTATCACTACCAAGAGGCTTCCTGACACTCCTGACTTCGCTGGAATGCCGACCTGAATTTCAATAAACAATTTATACTGTTCCACACTGCCCTAAATTCAATATAAAATATAAAATAAATTAGTTACAATTGAGTATCAGTTGCTACTCATAGTCTTTGGACACTGGACCTATTCCACTTTGTCTATTTCGAGTGTAGAAAGTTGAATTAGGATTAACAATTACCTTGAACGCGAATTGACCGCTGTAATCGTACATTCCACAGCTGTGCATCAAACTGAGGACATCTCGAACACTGTCAGGCTTCAGGACCTTCTCTTCGGTGATAGGACATATGCCACCGTTGGCTAAAGTGGCTGCCACCACTGCCATGGTGTCGCAATTTGCCTCCATGGAGCAACACTTTAAATAAAAAATAAAATACTCCAGAAACTCTTATGAATTTCACTACAGACTATAGTGCATTACAGGCTGCCCTGTATAGAACCAACATAATTGAATAAACTCTAATTTTACTGAATATAAACATCGTCTAACTCAAGCACAGACGCAGCATCCTAGAATATTGCAAAGTGGACGTTTCTAATCACCTGGAAGTAGAAGTCCATGATCTCCCTCAAATTAGTCTTGTCAGGATAGCAGTCATGCTCCCTCATGTAAAACCCAAGAGCGTAATTCCGATCAGCAGCCTCTCTTTCAGACAGGAAGACAGCGTTATTGAAGCCTAGGTTCTCTCCACCGGCCAGTCTCTTGAAGTAATTCATAGTGAAGTCGAACTTCTCAGCCAGAGTCATTTCTGGCTTGATCAGAGACTTCAGAAGGGAGCAAACCAGAATTGCTCCTGCGTTGATCATAGGATTATGGGGTTTCTCTGTAAAACACCATTCACTGTTCACATCAGACTTAGGATAAGAGCTCATGATGGTTCGAGCACTGTAAGATGACCCAGAGGTAGCCACCACGCGTCAATCTTCTTGCAAAAATACTCTTCTCTTATTAAAGAGGAACTTACTGTTGTAGTCCAGCACCAATTCGTTAAAGTTCCTTCCAGACGGTTCCTGGCCAACATACTGATGGACAACTTCCTGTCCAAGCCTGTCCAGGGCTATGGCATAGGTTAACGGCTTGCTGCAACTCTGCAGGGTGAACGGAATCGATGTGTCTCCTATGCTGAACCTCTGTCCATCGATCGTGCAGACGGAGACACCCCAGTAATCTGGATTCATTCTGGCCAGCTGGGGTATGTAAGAGGCGACCTTGCCCTCCGAGTTCGACTTACATTTCCAATAGAAGTCTTCTATGTGCTTGGTGAAGCCTGACCAATCAGGGATGATGAACTGATGCCTGAACGCCCTCGAGATCAACACTATGTTGGGGTTTATGATCCTGGAATCGGATAGTCGGATTTTAGGAGGGTCTCAAAGTGTCCCGAGTGTTGTGTAATCTACCGAACACGTAATCATGAAAGTGTTTTAAAGTTAAATGATCAATGTCTTAAAGCCTGATGAGTGAAGTGTACTGATAGCTGATGTTTGTAGTGTCCTGAAACCTGTTGATCAGATTATCCTGATGATTAATGATCAAAGTGTATGCTGAAGCCTGATGATGAAATTGTCCTGACAGCCGATGATTTAAATATTCTAATAATTGATGAACACAGTGTCTAAAGGTCCAGTGATGAAATTATTATGAAATCTATTAATCAGAGTGTCCTGGTAGCTAGTGATAACACTGTCCTAATATCTAATGATTAAACTGTCCTGATGCCTAATTATCAAAGTGTCCTGACACCTAGCAATCGATTCAAACTTGATTAAAAACTGCCCTGAACTGCGATTGAAAAATTGGGTTAACAAAAGGAGCGGAATAATGTTGTTCACCTTCTGAACTGATCTCTGCTCAACTTTTGTGTCTCATGGGATACACCTTCGTGCCCACCGGACTTCAGGTGTTCCTTCCTCAGGTTGTCGGAGAATTCCTGAAGTCTGGGATCGTCGTTTTTTAAACCGGTCGTCCTCAGAGCCTTCAATCACGTGAAAATAAGTTCACGTAGAGCAAACGAGCCTTGAATTGAAAATGCTATTGAAATATTTTTAACCAAGAAGATCGGGTACTCACGGCTAAGAACTTGCCGACTGGTAGCAGACCAGTTTCTTCATTTTTGAACATATCGAACAGTACATCTTCAGCGTTCGTCGCCTGATCCTGATCTCTGGTGCTGGAAACATCGAGCATCGGACGATTAATTGGCAAGAATTGATTGCCGAAGGTGATCAAGAGAAATCAGTGCAAAGGTACGGGAAGATTCATGCATTTAAGGCTACTCTCCAGCTGCAGATACAGGAAATTACAAAACTTCTTTGAAATTTATAGAAGTACAGCATTTTCTGCTCTATTTCCTTGAATTTGAAGAAAGAAGTATTCGTGTTCAGTTTGAAATCCATTTTCTACTATTTCAACAACATCAACATTACAAAACATGCTACCATTCTACGTATTTACAAACTTATACTTCAACGTGTACTACATAGAATCAATTAAAAACTTCTACTCGTAAATGAAACAATTAAAAGACTGTTACAATAGACAGTTTGGATAAACAGTAAATACAGAATTATTATAAATAACACAAACCAGAATAAATACACAATTATTTGTAATAAAACGTATCAAAAGGTGACACTTGCAAAAGATTCAATAAAAATACCATTACTTGTTTTTTAATTAAAAATTGACACCATTTTTTGGTCTCAAAATTTAATTCACGAATGCGTCACCCCATTGATATTTGAAATGTGTTTTTCACACGTGTTGCACCATGCAGTAATCCATAAACAGCGTCGCATAGTACTCACTACATGTAATGGCTGTCATGAATGAAGCTGTACTCGCTGAAAAAACAACGAAAACAGTGAATACACAATCGTTTCGAAAATGTTACCTAAGGAAACGGGCCAGCATCCGTTTCGACGTGTGGCCCTTTTTCTCCAGCCAAATCGAGCATGCGATCTTCGATCTGATCGCATAATCCTCCGACACGCCTTCCACTGCCACTAATTTCAAATTGTCCGAATATTGTTCATTCGTCTCGATACGAGGCACAACGGTGTTACTTGTGTTCTTTTCTATCATCTTCGACACTGAACTTAACAACTGTTCAAGCTAAAATTTACTTCCGTTCTCACTCTAAGAGAAATCAATCGAAAATAAACAATTTAAGCTCCTCCTTGGACACGAAATAAATTTTCCAATTTCGAGTCGAATTATTTTGCATATATAGAAACTTTGTTGCAATGATTATTCACTGTAGTCTAGTATTACACTAAACAGGGTCAAACGCAGCCAAAGAAATTTACGATTATCGCGAAGGCACCGATTTCTTCAGGGTTCAGAGGCTGATCCAGGATCCACGGCGATCCTCTGATCGGATCTACTCAACGTTTTGCAGAACGCGATCTTATATCAGCCGGAAAAAAATAATGGCGACCGCAGCCGGTGCGGAAAAGCAAACCAAAAATAGCGAGGACGATAACAGGTATCGGAGGAAGATTGTTTAAGTATTTTCGGAGGCAAACAACATCTGCCAACTGAGATCTCGAAGAGCGACAGTGGTGGTCTCGTTACATCATAGCAAACAATGTGTTATAAGGCGTCAATATCGTTTTGTTGTCTCTTCATCGCGTGATCTAACACGGTAGATTCTTTCGAGAATCCTCCATTTTGAACGATTGCTTCAAGAATAAAATGTTCGTACAATATTCTTTTATTCGTCTGCTACACATTTTTATTGAGCTTCCTTTTGTTTGTTATACGTGTGGTTAATGATTGGAGATTCTTTGATGATTATTAACCCTTTGACTGCTACTGGTGCCTGTACACGCGCTCACCGTGTGCTGCCAACGCCTATAGGCGTTCGCTGCAATGGCTCACTATGTGCTACTGTAGCTCAGCCGCACGCTGTGTACGCCTCACTTCCAACAAGTCCGCAATCAAAGGGTTAAATACATAGAAACTTGACACAAAACATTATTCTTCGAAATGTTAGAGCTTTCTTCATCGACTAACCTTTCTACACTTCGAAACAATTCTTTCACTTGAAAAGAAATGGAGCAGTACAAAATTGCGACGAAATGGTTAGAAAAATGTTATTATAAGGGAAACAGAACAATTGTAGGTGTTCGGGGAATAAATTGCAAGTCGAACGTGCGATTTACGTGGAAAAGCCCGGCTGCCGCGAATGGTAAACCCCACGTGCGATAAACAGTTGATTAGGTTCAATTAGAGCCATAGGTGTTCGTGAATCCTGAACGACATCATCTGGTAAGTATAAAACTATTCGATTTCAGGGTGAGAAGCACGAAGAACGTAGTTCTTCTTTCGAATTGACGTCACTGGAAAACATCGACAGGAGGACAGAGATGACATGGAAGAAGCCATCATTTTTTTACGAAAGCTGATCAAAGCCCTGAAAATTTTATGTTATAATAAATAATAGTGTATTTTCAATCGGAAAAATTCCACTGAGGTTGTTAACAATTTTTTTTCAGAAAAAGGATGGCTGAAGTCGCGGACAAATTAAAAATGGATTTCAGTAAAACTTTTCTGTCCTAATAAATTTTTTATTAAATTTTGTTCAAGTTTGATACTTAAGTGGAGGTATATCAGCTTTAAAAAATCTTACCGAAACGGTGGATCACGAAAATCGATAATGTCGTCCACAAAGTGTCCGCTGAACTCAAAACTGTCCATTTTCCTCTTTGACACGATAAATACTCAAGCAATCTCTACTTCTTCATCGTACCAACGACAAAAAGTGAATCTTGAAACGATATTCTTGGAAGTTTCAGCGTTTCTTCACTTATGGTGCACGAATCTTCATCTGAACGTATTTAAACGGCTACCAATGACGTTAAGACGATAAATTGCTATGCTTGGGGTCGGATCTATGAAGATCGACGGTTCTCAATTAAGCCACTACACAATCTTCTGATATCAACAACCATTTAAATTAAAACAAAAATCGAGTTTAAAGGAATTGGAGGAAAGAATAATAATGAACGATTTTAATTAATTATAATCGATTGTGTTGCGTGTTTCAGCATGAATCGACAATGAAATTAGTGAAGACTACTATTTTGCGATATTTCTAGCAAAATATCTGCAATTTTGCATGAAATACGCATGAAATCAATGAAACTATTATTCAGAATTTGAGTAATAAACTTCAGCGTCGGATAGTCTTTGAAAAAATTAAAAAGTAAAGGGTTAACAAAGTTTCCGAAAGTTTGATGATGTGCATAAACGTGGCAGTGATGGAAGATCGAAGACGATTAAACGTTTTTTTATCCTCGACGATTAAAAGTCCTGTGGACAGAGCCGATTGAGAACCGTCAGCATCGATTACTTTGCATTTATTGGCTCTCTATTGTGCTCCACCTAATACGCGGATCTATTTCTAAGTTACTCCGTTTCTCGATCAGCGAGAACTCGATGAATTAGCTTCTTTTCAAATAGGCCACTGCACAGATCTGTGATAACAATTGTAGAAACTATCAAGGTAATTGTAGTGTAATAATAGTCGCAGTGAAGCCCTGTTTATTCTCCGAATTGTGCAATCGAATATTTACTGTCACATTGTTGCAAGTTCTAAGTCATGAATTTCGAACTCTGTTACGTGATTGAACGTTTCAAAGGCAGAGGAGTACTTAATTGAATTATGTAGAAATTCAATTCCATAAAAGTCCATTCTTAGAATGTTTTTTATATAACGCCATCGTTGTGCCTCGTACGATCTTGTAGTTGTTTATAGTTTGAAACTTAATCCCACGTTATGCTACTCATCTGTCACTTCGAGAATGCGAGCACAATTGCGTATCGTTTTACGTTCTCGAACAAAACACCGTTGCGTATCGTTTCATCGAATCATAGGCGAACAGGTAACTACAGAAACGCGGATTCTTTGAAACGAGACGATTCACGAACTGCATAAAAAAAATCACCATCGCATAATTCATTCTTATTAATGCATTATAGCAAGAAGTTCGATAAAACTTACAAGATGAGCAGTTTTTAATTTGTCAGACTTTGTGCGCTGATAGCAGCTCTAGTGGTCTATAAGAATTCAGGTCTATGCTACGAGCCACTATGGTGACACATGGCTATGTCGATTGTGCTCAGAGCCACCATAGTGGCTCGTGGATAATTGCATCGACTGTGCTGAGAGCCACTTAGTCGACTCAATTCTCAATAAACACTTAGAGGATTCATCGAGAAATCTTTAATAAGGACTAATTAAAATCTGAGAACGCTAGTCACTGATTAAAATCCGCCAAATTAATAGTTGACAATTTTTTATTATTGAATGTATTTAATAAATTTCATTGGGCTGCTTGGAATTGAGAAGTGACTGATAAATTGAAGTCCACCGTTCCCGTTTCGACGGAAACGTGGTTTCATGAGCTAGATGAGGAATGATTATAATGAAAGAGAGGATTTTTATTACCGTGTCTGCGCTCGTTCTAATTCTAAGGCACTTCCGAAAGCCGCGTCCAAGTATTTTACAGTTCCGAGCTTCTTCGACGCCGGTACCGCAGCTCTTCTCTGCAATCAATCGATTCGATCATTGCAATCAGCAATCTGCACAACACCGTGCCTCAAACACACCTTGTACTCTTTCCTGACTTCTCATTTGCCTCATCAAAAATTATTATAGTCGAGACATCCGGATAAGGAAGTTCAAAATCATAACTCCACATGCACACTGATTTATATTTTTACTGGAATCTTCTCTTTTGCTCCTACTGCAGTATACGTTTGTCCTTATTCTTCAGTCACATATTCGTTATAATTATGTAAGAAAATTACCTCAATGGACCTAATTCGTATGTCTTTATTATAGAAGAAATAGTGATCGAGTTTTCTTTTTCAATTTGCATCAACTGTATCATTGTACATGATTTGAGTCGGCCATCAATGTTTCAGATATTAACTTTTGCAAACAAAAGTATTTATTATGCTTATATTAAAGGTATCGAACGGTAAATGCATGTAAAATAAAGGAAACGTTTTTTATTAAAAAATTGTGACATTTATTCTGCCATACAAATTCATTATTCTAATCAAAAATCAGTCCAACGTGTATTATCATCCCAAACTGCAATGAGAAGATGCAACTAGCGCTAAATCGCTGAAGAACGTGTCAGAAATGTTCTCCGCATCCGGTCGGAGGAGCCCATTGATCCTCGATTGTTCCCACGGTATCAGAAGGTCGTCCGCGTAAAAAATAGCCTTCGATCTCGCGTTTAAAGGCCTTGGCCGGTAAAAAGGCCGGGTCCGTCTTTTAAAAGCCGGTTGCCGGGATGAATGAAAGATTTTTTGGGTCGATGTCGTTTGTACGAAGGGTGAAGAGCGCCGGTTGCCAAGGCAGTTTCGTGTATTGATCCTTCGATGAATCAACCCCCTAACAACCCTTATACCAAACCCTGGCACGTGTTCGAATCGTCCTTAACACAGGAAACACTTTAAGAAAATTTCCAGATCGATCTTATTTCGACCAGCCGGTTCTGACGCGCTTCCGGTGGCTCTGCAGAGGACCAGCCGTCTTCTGCGTCATGAAACATAATCATTTCGAGGCTCGACCTAGTTTAGAATCGAATTCGTCGCACGTTCGAGCCTCGACGCAGCAATTATCGCTAACTGCTCCGCATATCAATGGTAAGAACAAGTGCTATCGATTGTTGACAGCAATTTACCGTGCAGAAACGCCGACAACTCGAACGAGTGCATCCGAGTGAGCTGCTCTTCACCGTGCAAGTATTTCTGTCGCTGAAATAGGCCATTGCCGCCGCCCACGTGGACGCGAAACATGAATAGAATTAACGCGCCTCCGTCTTATCACTTGGACAATCGATAGTTCTCACAAAATCGCTCTCGTCAGCCTCGGTGTACTCGAAAATGCGATCGAAGTGCATCTGATGAGCCTAATTTGACCGTGGACCGACCGGTCTGCTGTTGAAAATAGTTTGAGAATATTTTGTTGAAGACTCTATAGGCTGTACAGGTCCCCAATTAATAAAGAAAAAAGAAATTTGAGAATTTTTAATACAATTGCTCTTTCAGATCAGCTGCTGCTCTGAACAAAGAGGGTGAAGAGGCTCCTGATGCGCTGCGAAGAAGACTTCTCTTCGAGTACTCGTCGCCTGCTGGGAGACCACGAAGATTTTAATTGAGAATTTTATAAATCCTCTGAAGATTACTGACAGGAGTTCCATTATTCTATTTCCCTATTGAGAACCCTAGAAACCCTGTTCTTCAGGCTCTCAGATCGCCGAGAGTGTAATGAGTGAAAACAGGCGACTGTGAAACTGGAAAATCTGCCGTTTGGTAGAGGGTAGTTCGTTCGAGAGGGTGAAGAAAGAATTCGCGACAATTCGGTGGATCGATAGCATTAATTCCAGGGTCGCACCTTATTGCTCGTGTGCAGCCTTCTGAGTCCATTCGCGCCGGCCTTGACGATCTTCAGCATCCTTCTTCGTCTGCGGTGTCGATCTGAACGCTGAAATCGAAGGAAAACGAATCACTGGTGGAGAGAACGGAAGCCGGGGGTTGACACTCTCGATTCTCGTCGACACACGCACGTATTTTAGAGACGGTGACGCGAGAGCGCGACCCTCGACGTCCCGACGATGATGTGATACTGGTAAGGGTCGTCTGCCAACAGGGATAACCAGCCGACACATAGGGCACATGCGCGATTTAGAAGCGCCATTGTGAAATTTTCAGCCGTCTCGACTCGTGTAGGGATGGGATCGAATGCACCTAGACTTCAATCTCATCAGATAGCTTTACCGCTTAGATCAAATCTCTCACCTGGGTCCATTGCTATCCACTGATGCTCAACCGAATGCCTACTCTTAACAGCTATTTAAATTGATACTCTTTTGTTGTGACAGTGAGCTGCAGGGATAGGGTTTAGTACGTACTGTGGATAGGTTTGAGTTTGACCAAACAATATTTAATTATTTGGGTTCACTGCTGTTTGTACTGTCTCACTGATGCACACACAAGTGACTATTCTTAGCAGCAAGTACTTGTTCTGTATTGATACTCATTTGTTGTGGTAGTGAGTTATAGGGATAGGGTTTAATAGATACTATGGGGAGATTTAAAGAGCAAATGAGGACCACCTGGGTCCAATGACCTTTATATTGTTCATTCAATTGAAGATATTCTAGAATTTCACATTGGTATTTTTGTATTTGAGAAGGATGTAAGATGACAGCAGTGGTGCTGATGCTCCAGGGATTAAATGATGATATTTGTAAAATATTCTGATTTGACCAAATTATTGTATAAAGCATCCCACTTGTTTATTTTTCATTGATACACTTGTACCTGCCTTAGTGATTTATTAGAATAGGAGCAACTGTATCAGATGAATTAATTTATATTGTTCATCAATAATATTTCCAAACTAAGTTCTATATTTTTCTTCTGAATCATTTAAACGTTTTCTTAACAGACTACAATACAGTACTTCTGTGTATATGTACTGAGAACAAATAGTTTCCATTGAGGGGATACTATGAGGGGAAACTTCATCCACCTGGCATGTTTCCATGACAAATGCATGCTTCTGTTAAAGGGACGATCAATATATTTATTTTCTATATCAGTCTTGACATTTCTGTATTATTTATTCATTGATAAAACAATGTTCAGCAGAACTGTTGCAATTTCCTGTCAAACAAACATGCCATCTTCATTGCATTGTCAATCTTTATTTTTTATCTATACTTACCATGCTGCAATGCAAATTTGGTGCACTTAAATTGAATCTTGTTGCTAAGAAAAATGGTGTGGATTTGGTTTATTAATAAAAAGTACGTTTCTAATTAAACAAAGGAAGTATCGAACATTTGTTTTATTGTCTTGCAGTTATTGCCTCATAATACATTGTACAGTAATGGTGAACAGTAATAGTAAACGTTGAACAATTTTACCGCCATTAACGAGCAACAGTAGGTATTGTATCACTGTGATAACGGACCAAGATGAATAATGAGCGTGAAACATTGAACAATGATGTGATAAGTAGAAGCTAACAGTGTGTAAGATACTTAAAGGTAGCTGCCCTTCTGGTGAAATTTTTATAGTTATCGGCGCTATTTAATTATTAATGTACGACGATGGTAATACCGTGCAAAGGAAAGTTAAATCGAATACTCTTACATTTCTACAGCTAATATTCACAGAACGAGATTTCAATGGCAAATTTTTCGTACGAATTTTAGAATACTATAATATTGTAGAAAATAATACCTATTCTAAGTCTAGGAGCTACAATTTTGTAATTACAAATCGGGGAGTCGAAGTGCCAGAAGATTTACACACTGATTCTCCAAATTCTTTTATGAAAAATTCCTTTCACCTGGCTCCTCGACTCTTCCTAATTTATCTCTTTAGTAACCCTAATTATTTTCTATTCTTCCACTGCACAGTATCACAGCAGCTTTTGATTTCTCGGAATTCTTACGAATTTAAGTACCGCAGCTTCGATTGAAAGTTCGGTCGAATTAAGAACAGTTAATTAATCCCACTACCTCCTCGCTAATTAAATATTAACGCTCCATTCATCGATGCAACAGTTAAAAAAAGATAGTTGTTTCAACGTTGAGAAAAAATTAATCGAGAATATCACCGATCAGTGAAATATTTTCGTATAAATCATCGATGAACGAAGCGTCAAGAGACTCACTAATTTAATTAAGTACTTAAATCGATTAATCCTGTGCGATGCAACGATATAAAAAGAAGTCGTCGACTAATTAATTAAATCCTACGTTGTACGATAGTCAGAGAAAGTTGAGGCAGTTTTACGATAACATAAAGGTTATTACATCATTATTTATAACTTATATCGATGTTTAATACTTTGGTTTCCATTTCACATTCTACCAGGTATACTGCAACCTCATTTTGATTTTTCCTGTGAAAAAATATTACTTCGATCACTCTTATTGCACTTTCCATGCATACTGTTATTAATATTACTGTTTTAACGCACTTTATACGCGAGTGAACCTCTAAATAGCTACATTAACTGTTTCTATTTCTTTCAACGCATTCTCCAATAATTTTAAAAAATTGTATCTTAATTCAATTTTATAATTATTGCAAATACTGTGGACTTTTCAATTTTAACATGAAAACTGGTCTCCGAGTGGCCCACAATTTTTATATAAATTTTGTTCTCACAATTTGGAAGACAACAATGTGTATAATTCTTAGAGTACATCTTAAAAATATAATATCCAAAATTTCACGGTTCGCGTGAGTGCAACGTTTTTTTTAAGGCTCGAGGATTATAAATAGAGATGATTGTCTTTTTTGTACAGCGATGATGATTTACGTCAATGATCGAAGTTCAATATTTACAGATGATATAAATAAGCTGTTATAACATGAATCATTCATTTTTCAATCCGTTCAAACCAGTCGAAAAACATCAGAAAAGAGTTTTGTATAACAGTAAATTTTATAATTTTTTCTTTCCGTATAAAAGATATATTCTTCCGCGATTCGAATAAAATTACAAGTCGGGTGTCATGGACACTTGTTGAATAGACGAAGAGATTCATTAGGTCCTGAGATAAAAGGCAGAGCTTCTTATAAAAGTAGACACGAGATCGATCCAGTATTGCAAGTCTCAAAATCCTCTGAAACTTCATCAAAGTTTTACAATTGCAAAAACCTAAAAACTTTACAAACATCTCCTCTAAGGATTTCAATCTTACATCATAAGAGATGCAACAATGTTTGCACCTAATGCTATTATAAGTAAAGCTTGAAAGTCAGTAGAGTAAGAAGAAAGACCATCTTTCTTTCACATACTGTAACTTAAAGATTAATATTACACTTCTAGATTCTAGTAACATAATTAGTGGATACTCGAAAATCGACCTGCGTTCGCGTTCTATGTTCAACAGTCTTTTAACACTGTCTGTGGTTGGTCTACAATTTAAATGAAACAGTATTCCGAACAGCAGATAGACCTAATTGGATAACCTGATGCATTCCTCAGTGATCAGAATTAAAGATTACATTGAGCTTTTTCTTCTTCAGAATCGAAGATTCATCGAACGCAGGTCCTATCTACAACCACATCCTCAGATCACCGTGTCTTGATAAGCAGGTGGTCCACTGAGGACAAACTGCTTCTGGCTCTGCCTAACAATGTCAGTTCTATTCGGTACCTGAGGAGTAGCCCTAACTCCATGATAGTTACTATAACTGGACCTAGCACTAGCAGGTCGATTATTATACAAATCTTCCAAATCTTCCCCATTGAGGCTCTGTGTGCTGGTCTGTTGAAATGTGGGATTGCTCTGGCCTTGCCATTGCATAGGATTCACCTCATTCGATTGCCAATTGTCAGTCAAGTTCCTCGTAGAGCTGGTAGCATCCCAGTTGGGATAATTCTGATTGGTGTAGTTACTAGTATTAGAGTAATTGTTTGAAGACTCTTGATTCCACACTGCTGGGGAGGATACAGCCATGTTGACAGCTTCGGGTTGCCAATTCGAGTTTCTGTCTCTGTCCCAGGTCATGGAGATCCTGTCGTAGTTGAGGGTACCTTGTGACAGAGAGTTTACATTCTGATTGGTCAGGTTGCTAGGGGTTGTGTTGGCATAGAGGCTCTCCTGATGGTCCATGATTCGGTTCACAGGGTTCTTGCGACGTGACTGGCGAACAGAACTCCTCCGACTGGACCTTCTTGTTCCATCTCGAGAGATCACCGACCTGCGTTTCACTCTTCGAGGTGTCATCGGCTTGGGGGACACGCTGTCGTCGAGGACAGGCGGCTCTGGCTGGGAGTACTCGATGCTGTACAACGGCCTCGGCTGCTTTTTCTTCCGTTTAGTTTGTACTGTTGCCAAAACAGAGCGAAACTATCGTCACCAGGTGGTCTCAACATCGTCTCTGTCAGTTTGCGCCTGTATACTCTCCTAACTTTATCAGGGTATCTCTCAGGACACCCCTAGGCTTGGTATGACAGGCACAAACTTCAGTGTTAAACACACACACGGTGGACGGATAATTATTAGTTACTTGATGAGTTTAAAGTTGTAACTCCTTTTTTTGATCATTTATCTCTGTTCAATAATTTGCTCAAACTGATTGCAATAGTGACCCAGACCCGTTAGATGATTGCAGAGACTTGAAGTGAAGATTAGAGACAAAAATATTGAAACAATATAAAAGAGATACCCTGGAAAACCCGTAGATGTGGAGACATTGTTAGAGAGAGAAGGATAGAAGAAAATAGAATGGGGGTTAATAAATAAAATAAGCAAGCAAGTAGTAGCATTGCACGTTTATTGTTGCCACAGAACTGCACCAAAATAAAAGTGATTATGATACAGTAAAAAATAAATATAAAACTATGAACTACGCCCTTAAGGTACGCGGCTACTGTACAAGCTTTCCAACGACAACAATTATTGTACTCGATGCAATCTGAAGTGACCTTGAACACTTTAAACCCTTCGATCGTCAACTATTACATGCAGAAAAATTAATTACGAAAAGAACACTTATGACTTACACAGTATGTACAATATATTAACTATTTACTGAGCAATTTTTAATTAAGTATGCCCGATTATAATTGAAAAAAAAAAAATAAGTAACTGTTTTTATATTCTAGGTATTGCAGTATTTATAAATTATCTAATGTTTCTAGGAAACGTAAGTAATATTTGGAGTGTGTTATAAGTTGCGAATAAACGATCAAGTGTAATTTCAGTGAATTGTGATGACAGAAAAATCGATCCATTCCATTGTGTTTGAACTAAAAGCTTACAATTCATTCATAATAGTGCCATTGTTAAAGCTTTTAAAACTCGAAGTGTTGCTATTTTTTGTCTTTCCAAATGGTTAGCCATTACACACTACCTATTATTAGATCATTAACTACTCATTGATTTAATTAACACAAGGCCTGGATAAGTGTATTTAGAAAAAATAATCTCTAAAAGCAAATTATTAAATTATTAAAGTATCAGATTTTGGTTGAACCTTGGTTAAAAAATGATTACACTTCACTGATTCTTTTCATCAACCATTACTCTGCAACTTATAACACTTCCTCCATGATCAATAAATGCAGTCTATCAAGAGCTTCTTGTTTCCTAAAAAAAAGAAGTTTCTCGTCACTTCAGATTTTATAAATGATCCACGGAATGTTAACATTTACAAAATAAAATTTTCCAGCGAAATTCGATCGTATGTATCTTACAAATTTTTCTGATTGCACGCGTGCACTATATCTACACGCTAAGTCTTAACACCATTGTTCGATTAAAAAAAAAATAGAGAAAAAAACAAGAAAACTGGCATGCACTACTGATTTGTTTAAAAAAAAAAGGTCAACGTTTCCGCAGCACCGTATACGAACAACAATAAAAAAGGAGGGTATACGTCTCAGCCTACGAATGCAGCCTAAAGTCAATGTCAAGCAAGGTCACGTGATCGTCCAAGAAAAATATTCTTAATAAGTACCATCGCAAAAAAATCCTACGACATTCGTGAAACGTTTACAATAAACTTTTGTTCATGCTGTACTTCAAGATGCAACGATTTCGCACATTAAAAATTTCCTACGAAAAAAAGAAACAAGCGCACGTCCAATTTACAAAATCCAATCAATCGTCCGACAACGCGATCGTCACTTTAGGATAAGAGACAGCTTCTAAAACGTATCACAGTGCGTGTTGTCTAATCCAACACGATTACTATCATTACGATCGTACGTAGTCATCGAAGACAAAAACTTGTATCAACAATGAACACGAAAGCGAAACAGTGCTAGTGAACACGCAGTCCGATTCACTATCAGTCAATTACTCTTAAAACCTGGCGAACATATTACTCGCGTGATGTTACGGAGGATGACGGCATTAATTCTACATCGGAGATGGAGAAGGCACCTAAGCTAACTACTCTAATCGTTCTATCTATTTGGCAAGTATAGGAATTCTACGTTACACACTCTATAGCCAGAACAGTTAGACGCGACTATAAAAGGATCGGTTCTACCTTCGCAACAGCGATGACAGCGACCTTGAACTGCCAGGTCTGGCTGGTCCGGCTATAGTTTTCTACAGAACGGTGTCGAAGTAACGTGTAACCTCAGTCGTATTGCTTCGAAGCAAACCAGAACGAAAGTAGACGCTTAATTCTAAAGCTAAAAATTACTGGCATACAACGATAAAGGTCTACTGTCTCTTTTCGATCTACTCTGTTTCTCCGTTCGCTCGGTTCCGACGACATTCTGTTGATTCTCGACAGCCAATCTCGGATCAGAGTAAAACGATCTTAACGGTTGCTCGCGAATGTGATCTGTGAAGACTCTAGGCTTGTTAGAGGGCTTGCTGTGCTTGTTAGGATGCTGTGAACGCGACTTTCTCGGAGACGCTACCGGACTGTACTTGGACGAATGCGGATAATACATCTTGTTCTTTTGGTACTTCAATTTCGCGGCACTGTCCAACGAATCGTACTCGTCGCACGGCGACACCGGCCTTTGCAAATGATCCAAAGGATTCGCATAGTCGTTCGAGTAGTCGATGTGCTTCGTCTCGCGATTCGACACGGTGCTACGATTCGTTTTCATCGTGTCGTTATGTCGGAAACTGTTGCTTTTACTTCTCACGGAGCTATTGAATGATTTCTCGTTATACTTTGGGAAGCTTGTGTCGTGAGAAACGGATTGATGAGAGCTAGCAGTGCCTGCCGGGTAATTTTGAGCGGAATTTTTGAGTGGGTGGGCAGGTGATGGAAGAGCCGAGTAGCTAACGTACATAGGATGTAACGGTGTGTGTCCTGCCAACCCAAAGTCATCACCTCCCACAAAGTCAACTGAAATATGAATCGTACAATCCATTGAATTAGATCAAATCCCGTGTATCGTGTTACAGGTACCACTGGTACGCGAAAATATTCTCAAATAGAGAGATCTGTTACCATGTATAGTAGAGACAGATTCGCGATGTCCAAGCTGCACGTTACAAAATAATAAAGTGCATATTACAAAATGATCAAAACTATTTGACTCGTGCTCAAAATGGGGGCAGATCAAATGCGTGCAAACGGTGAATCAGGCAAAGCACTTACCAAAATGGAGGATCAAATCCACCAATGAAATCAACTGTAACCGACAACCCTCTTTTCAAGCGATAATAAATCTCAGACGCGTGTGTAATTGAAAGACACGATAATAGAAATTTATATCTTTCATGGTCAATAAGTACGTATTTTTACCGCTACCAATGTTACCCAAACTTACCACCAAATGCCCAAAGAGAATGCTCCGAATTAATTTCACTCAACTCTTATACTAATCTGACAGTGACTATAAATCAAAACAAGGATTTCTGTGTTTTATACTTACAGCTATCATCTTCTTCCAGGAAAACTTTACTTAGACAAATACCACCCACGATTGCAATAAACTGCAACATACCAACCACCAACCATCAGTATACAGTATACTTTGAATGTAATTTATATCATGGAAGAATAAAGGAGTATGCAGGGTAAACTTACACCTAAGATGCATTGTGTGGATGCATGTAAAACTTCAACTACTTCATAGTCTAGCACACAGTCTGTGACATTTGAGGGACGCGCTGGTCTGAACAATTCTGGTTCTGTGACATTGTAGACAGCTTTGCAACCTGGACCATTCACGTGCCACCATGAAAAACTACCAGTGCCCAGGTTCAAAATATCACTATCCTAAAAGATATTGAAAACATTGTAGCTCACACCATTTGTTTAAATTTAGTTTATGGGGCAGTGTATGAAAATAGAACTCACTCTGTCCAATGTACCAACATTGAGGTAGAAACATATCATGAATGTATTCCACCCCAGCCATAATGTGTTCCATATACAGTACTGAAATAAATTTATAGACTCAATTCTAGAAGGATAGTTTTACAGTAACAGCAACAGTTACATCTACTCCTACTTACTGATATGATATATTTAGGTCTATACTGGAAGGCCCCGAAAAATCCTAATATTACAAATATAATGTTGAAAAAATTGACCAGTATCGGGGCCCACATGAAGCCCAGAAAGTCGAAGACCTGCCGCTCTACCGTGGTGATCTGTGAACATAAAACAATAATACCAATGATGTACAATGATAGAGTATTCAAACTTCAGTGTGAATGAACTAGTACAATTCCTCTAATTCCCTGACTCCTTTTTGTGCACACTTAATCCAGACCAATTGCCCTGTGTTCTAAATACTCAATTATTACTGACTCTGAGACGGAGTCAGTGCCCATTAATGCTAACTCTACTCTTACATCAAACTTGCAGTTCTAAATTTGTGGATTGTTTCATTTGATCGATCGGTCAGTTACAGTCCTCCAGGCAATCAATGATCCATGTTCACAATCAAACATTATTGATAGGGATCCTTTGAAACAGAATACAAGAATCTCTCTGCAGTTACAGTAGGGTATACCAGATACAGCAAACAAAACAACAGAAGCTCAAATGACCCAGAATGCGATTGGCTGAGCCAGTAAAACAGTCCTATCATAAAATTGGCGAACGGATTTCCACGGAGTGGAGGAGAGCGTGGATCGACGCTGACTTGGAAGAAAGTACTCTAGAAAGTTAGGAAAAGCGGCGTGAAATCGTTCACGCGGTCGGTATGAAGTGATAAACCATGCGACCCGGGTCGATAAAGCGATACGATAATTCATCGAGCGTGTTGACTCGTTCGGAGCCGAAATATCCTTCCTCGTGAGGAGCCATAGAACTTGGCGATCTCTGCGAAACGAACTGCACCGCAACCAACGAACTAAAGTTCTAAAAAAAGAGCTCGTCTCGCGGGACCAGAACCGAGCTCCATCTAAAAAACACAAAGGAGTGACTCAGACTGCGATGAGGTCGAATCTCGGGTATCGATGATAGCTGATAAGAGGACAGAGAGAGAGAGACGTGTGGTCACGGTGAAACGAGGAAACTCACGAGTTGCAAGACGCATATTGTCAGCAGGAAGTGCCTTCGATTACAAATTCCCATGTCATTTGGCCAGGTGGATGGTTCGCGAGCGAAGCCACGGTCCGTCCGTTCGGTCACCAGCTCTATGTATTTACACGCTGCATCACTCTGGCACGTTCCAATGCGCCGCCATCTTTTCCTTCGACACTTGTTCCTCGTCCCTTTCTCGTGGCTGACTGGCTTTGCTTGCAAGTGTCATGCAACCGCTTCCTACGATTTCGTAGCCAGGCAACCGAACCTCTCTTTTGTGGTTGGTCCCTTGCAGCGTACGGTCTGCTCGGGTCGAGTCACTCGGCAATGATAAGGGAAGGGGAGAGCTTATCCCACTCGCTGATAACGGTGGGAACGGAAACAGGTGGAGGGGGTAGTCGCATGATCTCCCTGCTGCTTACTATAACTATTGCTACTGCACCGCACGCTACTGCTATTACTACTTTATTATCTAGATGCTGAAAGTATCTGCTACAAGGTCACTTATTTAGTCATAGCAGTATACAGGATGGTCCACGCAACTCGACAAGTCATACCTATTTCCTGATTGTAATCAGGAAAAACATGTTAGAGGAGGAATGTGAATGATTCAAAGAAGACTACATGGGCATTTTATAGATGTACCACTCTTTTTTTAAATGGAAACTACCTTATTTGCAAAAGTGAAAACCTGTCGTCGTTCTGCGTAAAGACGTATGAAGGTAAAGCGTTCGAAAAATGATTAGCTCGAGAGATATTTTAAGTAAATGTCGTTATTAAAGAAGATAAGTACATCACAATGACTGTTCAACTCATTGTTTGACTCTGTCTAGTTCTAACTCGTACTTGAGTCAGCAGAGTGGGAGAACTCTGTTATTCGTAATATTCCCCTCGAGCGTATAGAACCGAGCAGACTATACACAGCAGGAGGAAGCTATTCGAGCTTTGTTCCACTATGCAAGGAATGCATTATGAATTTCGGTGTTCGTGAATGGTGACACGTGCAACGTGTCTGCCTGTCCACTCGTGGAACTGCAAACATGAATCGTTATGGGAGAGAACGTGCGACACTCTACGGAATAGAATGCGTAGTCGAACGTAGTCCGTAGGAGGAAGGAAACATGAAAAGAGATAAAAAGAATCGAAACGTTAATGTTATCGACCCAGCTACTTATATTTAGTCGTACGAAGCCTGTTCTGTAGAGACAGGATGCGTTTACCTGAGTTTTATGCATTCTTATTCGCCTGGTAGAACAGGTCGAGTCCATTCATTGTTCTATCCCATCCTCATTTTCATATTTTCCCTATTCCCTCTATACCGGAGTATACCTGATGCTCCACGGCATATCATTATGTCGAGAAACTGAAAAGGAACTAAAATTGTAGAGAACATTATGAACGCGATGTTGAAAAAGGAATTTATAAACCAGAGTTTACCAAGAATTATTAATTACTATTATGAAGACATTTAGGCACCTCTTTCTTCAACAAAATATTACTATCATCGATATCGATTTTCTTTGAAAAGTATTGTTGTAGCTTAATTTCAGTTTGAAATATTCTCAAATAAAATTGATTATTTAATAAATATTCTACCGCCCTATATTATTTTCAATATACCCTCGATCGTGTGTCATCATTATTTATTAATAACGATCGAGGTTACGCATTTCTTCGGCTCTGCGTCCGTACGTCCACGGAATATTTTCGACGAAAACCAGCTCTTTGTATCAGGAACACATGATTCCAATGAAGGTATCTCGCGGCTGCATCAATCATTACTTCCCGCCAAACGGCTGTCTTGGTATCAGGATCACAGAATATGCCAGGAGGTTAAAGACAAAGACATCGGACTGTGCGAGAAAGATAGAATTTCAAGTTACTAATTTTGATTTATGTGCTCCTGATACTGTCACAGCCGGTAACAGAGCCACAGAAGGTAACAGAGCTACAGAAGGTAACAGTTACTGACAGAACCACCGAACAGGTATGAAATAAACTAATCACCTTATGGGACTTCGTTTCACACGATTTGAAATACGGACGACACCAAAAAACAATTCGTTTTATAGAGTACTCTACAATTTAGAACTGTTACTTCAGAAATTACAGCTGGCAGAAAGATAGAGGTCGGGTTGGATAGTAAATGCGGGTAATGAGTATCACATACATCACATGTAGCAAACAAATGAAGACCAATACATAATTTTCAAGCGCAACAAATACTTACAAGAGTATCATACATAGTATTGTTTTCATCACATATATCGTTTAAAACATTACTGATCTGGTACAGTTTTATATTATGATTTTTCACTGAATCGAAGAATTCCAACCGGCATGGTTGGACGGTCTGACGTCGCTCTTCACAATTCTTGAATTTTTGGCGAAACGAAAAGAGATACGTCATTCTAACAAAAACCAGCGTGGTCGGCATGAAATTCTGCCTAAAATAGATTATTTGCATCAAAATAAATCTGTCATGAACTGATAGCAGTGTCACGCAAACCCAACCAATGCAGTAAGGATATACATAAAAACACATTGGATGAATGATCTATTCTACGCCTCGTCTGTGAAAAGACTAACTTTGTATTATATTCTCCTAGTAGTAGGGGCCGGTTCTCTCTCCTTTGATAATAGGATCACAGAATAATGAAAGAAGTTGAAGACAAAGATAATATATTGTAATGAGCAAGACAGAGATAGTGTTTTACTTTAACTCTTCTTAGTTTATGTTCGCCTGATACTAGGACACGGCGAATTGGCCGCTGATCACTGGCCCCGTTAGTCATTACTGTTTCTATACCTCTGACAGAGATGGCGTCAGTTGCTGCCGACTACTTAGTTCCGATATTCTGAAAGAGATGTCGCATGTTGCTTACGGCTACTTAGTTCCGGACTTCTGACGGAGATGGCGCTGTCTGCGATTTTGAAAGCCGTTCACCGTGTGCTACTGACGCCCATAGGCGTTCGCACGCTCACTTATTTTCAATACACGATGACGTAATAATAAACAAACTCATATAAATATAAAAGTAAAGATATGCATGTTTGTTGGGTAAAAGGTTCTATACCGTTCAACGTATCCACAGGCATGAATATCCTTCGACACCTTAGAAAAATTCTGTGGAGGTCCCTACTCCCACAACCACCCCTAAAGCCCACCCCGTCTTAACTAACAACCTAATTTTTTATGTAGTTGCTCAATAATTTTTAATAATTTTAGGGGGGACTATGTGAGGAAAATTGATTCTTCACATATTCCCCCTTAAAAATAAAATAAACAATAAATAAGTATGACCTTTTAAGGAAATAAAAAATGCGTGGTATGTTTTAAAATTTATTCTTGAAGTATTAGTTAGAAAAAAACGGGAAGTTTGTAAAATGAAATTTGAATGAGGATTTGAAGAATCCTCCAAATTTTTTTTTATTCACCTAAAGTCCACCCTCTCAAAGCCCGAACAACGCCGGGCACACGCAGCTAGCAATAAATAAAATATAATTTTAACACATCTTCAGATAACATATATTACGTACTGTGTACTTCATGAAATATTTCTGTAATTTTAACAATAGATTATCTTTAAAATAAAACATAATTGTTAATCAATTTAAAAATAGATAATTTTTCAAATAACTTTAAAAAGTAATCTTAAAATAATGTTATTTGAAAACTTCTCAAAACGCCCAGGTGTGTTCTAAGGTAAAATATTGTTCGTACGGTAACGTAACACTACGTAACAATGGAGACCTGTTCGGAGCGTTTCAAGCAAATTCTCGGTGCGGAAACTGTTCCTCGATGATAGGGTTACAGAATAACGAAAGAGGTATTTGATCAAGTGATTCTGAGACTACTAACTTTACTTTATGTGCTCCCGATACACAAGTCCGCTGGTAATAGGATTACAGAATAGCCGAGGAGGTAGTCGACAAAGAAACGAATACTGTGCGAGCAGGACACACTATCGAACGACTTACTTTCTTTCATATGCCTCTGATAATCGAGCGGATTTTAGTCTCCTGGTAACAGGGTTATAGAATGACAGAGGAGGTTGCCGACAGAGACAGTAAACAGTGCGAGAAGGACAGAGACTATGGACCACTTACTTGCATTCATATTCTCCTGATACTCGAACGATTTCTGCCTCCTGGTAACAGGAGTACAGAATAGTACAAGAGGTCGCAGACGAGGACGGCACTATTGTGCGACAGAGACAGAAACGAGTAACTAACTCTTGTATCATGTGTTCCTGATACTAATTCTCGTTTTAATAAGAGCTCGAGAGTAAAAAGAGGATTAATATTGTTGCTACACGCGTACAACGTGACGTCATTGTGAGATCGAACTGAAGCGAGCGTTCGATCTGTTGGTAATTAAAGAACGGCCGTGATTAATGATCCAACGGAGTCTAATTAATAGTTCAGAAGAGAAGACGTGTCTTCTTGACAGTATTCAACCTCTGCCATCGTTGTAGTATCTTGTAATAAATTGTAAATAATTAAACATTCCTTGTGACGCCATTCCCCGGCGTAGCAAGATAATAAAGGAAAGCGATACTCGTGATGAAAGACAGAAATATTATTACTTACTTAGACTCTGTAACCGACTAAAAATTCGCGTGAAGTATCAGGAGAGCAGAATGACATAGGAGGTCGCCGAGGAGGTAAGCTAGACAAAGATGGCGGCATGCGATCCAGCATGGCGGTGCACTGGAGTCCGGATACACTATTGTAATTAATCACCGATAATAATTACGAATAGTTGCAATTTATAATTCTTTACAATTGGAAATATTATTTACATTCAGTTAGTTTCGAAATCGATAATAAACAAAATTATTTGTCCACCCGTAATACACTTTTTTGCAACAGGAATGAAGGTAGTTCCGAGACATCAGAAGATCTACCTCCACGTCGCGATCTTGAAGATGCAAATTAAAAGTTCAATTAAATAAAAAAAAATTAATAAACGAATTGTGACTGTCATTTAAAAAATGCAGAAACTGGAAATTATTTTCGACCCTGAAGAAAACCTACACTGGACGTTTCCAAGCTCCAGATATTAGAGTTCTTGAAGAAGTTCTTCTTACCTTTCTTGTGGTGCTCCTACTTCTGCGGCCACGTCTTCGAGGACGGTAAATAAAATTAAGAAATTAAGTATACCGTGTTTATATTTATTGTATTAACATCTGCCGTGGATGTATCACATGTTACATATTTCTCAGGCGAAATTTCACGGTGAAAATATGCAGCGTGCTGCGTTGATACCGTCGCGTTTCGAGGGACAAACGTTTCTATTTTTAATCAGGAACGATTGTTGTTACGCGTTTTATTAATAGACAAGCGCGTACGTCGCTCGCCGCTGGTCAAGAATGCGAAAAGATACACTCGTTTCGGACGCGAAGAGTATTTGGACCGAGGAGACTTCAACAACGTGAACGCTCCGATAATCCGAGGGACGGACTCGATCTGCTTCCGGTCGATCCACGGCATCGAACTTCCGGAACGGGAACCCGGAGCCAAACGAGATAAAAGCAAGCGTTTTCGCTTTCTCAAAAAAGGTACCTCGACGTCCTCAGTAATACTTGCAAGATTCTACGAGACTCTGAACAATTTTTTTGATGTTACATGTGATCACATAATTGTTTAGTAATCTTTACAGTATTAAATATTATTTTTACAATTGATTACAAATTTACACTTGACAAGTTTCATTAGAACATAATTCTGTAACAATTTCTGAGCTTTTCTGTGTATTTGGAGTGAATTATGATAATCGATCGTGTGTTAATTGATTTTCTATTACAGGTACGGCTCGATTAAGGTGTTCTGAGGGCACGTTTCGCGTGCACAACATATATGGCGATGGGAATTGCATGTTTCGAGCGATCAGCTACATCCTGTGGCGAAATGAAGACGAGCATCGGCACCTTCGTTCGATGGTGTGCTTTTATTTTCTCCTTCATTTCTAATCATAATTGCTCGTTCTACGGAACTGTTCAATCGCTCAAATTGAACCAGCAATTTGATAAATAAATTACAGAACAAAATGGTATTGCTTACAAACTTCTTTTATATACTCGAGAAGACAGAAAACTCTGACAAAATCTCTTAATGAACTTATGCTCTTTATTTAACCTTTTGTCGGCAGTACACGGTGAGCAGTCAAAGGGTTAATGACTTATTTACTATACAATCTTAACGATGAATAAATATGCATAATACTGCAACATGTTGCCAAACAATGTTCATGCAAAAAGAAATCTTGTACGTTTCAAAATAGTCCACATAAAAATTGGATACAATAATGGAATTCTATAGAAATATAAAATCTACAAAATTTTGTTTAATTATAAGATAGAATTCTACCGAACGATTTTCGTTTGTACAGGTTGTCCAGCACATCAAAGAGAACTGGCATGAGTACGGGCCGTTCGTGATGGCCGAGTGGAACATATCGGACAGGCAGACTTATTGCGATTACATGAACATGGTGGGCACGTTTGCCAGCGAGTTGGAGTGCACGGTGGCCACGAAAATGTATTACATGAATCTGTCGATTTATCGTGAGATCAACGATCGACACGAGCTGAAGAGGGTGTTCCACAACCACGTCAGCTCTCAGTACGAGACGGCCAGGCTGTTGTTCACCGGAAACTCCGACAGCGGCCATTACGACGTTCTCATTCTCGAATGAACACAACGATCGCCTCGCAAACAGTCCAATCTCAAATTCACCCTTTCTGCTCGTCATCTATAGTCTATTTCTCATTTCTAAGCAACTTCAACATTCGTTTTTGTACGGTTATATTTTTCGTAACGTAAACAAATTCTTTAGATTGTTGTATTTGAACTTTTCAGACGGTGAACCTTTTTGGATATGTTACACGGTCGATTGTCGTTTTCTTATGGAATGAAATAAAATTTTGTGTTATATATTGTGCTGATCTTTTCTTTGGAATTTTATGGTTGGGTTTCAATTCAATGGATGGAGTTAAATGATTTAGGAAAGCATGAGATGGAAGATTCTGTTCGATTAGTCGAGGGTTTTTAAAGCTCTTAAAATGATCCAGCATAGCGAATGAAATTTATGCTGGATAGTCGCAACCTTGTGAATGGATCCACTGTGTGAAGCAAGTTATTCCATTGTACATGATGCAGCTGAAACAAAAGAGAAATAAAAAATTATTGATTTCCATAGAATATTTTAACACACTGTTAAGGAGAGTAATTATTGTACCTTATTTGATACAAAAGCCTGGACATCCAGCTAACAGTCAAAGTATTCTGATCAGTCCTGACAGCCTGGACAATATCTTTCGCCACTTGCTGTTCGCTTTGCCTCAAGGTCCTTAAAAAATTAATAAAAATTAATTTATCATCTAAATGATTAACTTCAAACGATACAATTCAATTTATTTGAATTCATTTGTAGAATAGAATTTTTAACGTGTATGAAAGGCCATACCTGCAACTGGCTATGGGCGAAAACGCTAGGAACGTCAAATGATTGCTGTGGTCGCTCAATTCCTCGCACAGACTCTCCATCAAACCTATGCAGATCGTTTAATATCGATCATTGTTCTATTAAACGGACATCTGAATGATAAATGACTATACTGACTAACTATGGCTGCCCTTGAACCGTGATAGGCATCGGTGCTGGATGTAACTGGTGTCACGCCAACGATGTGAGCTCGACCGCGATACAGCATCAATGGCAAAAATGCCAGGACTGTCTGTAACGAGATGAAAAATGATCTCCATTAATTGTTCTCGTGATTAATTAATCCTATCTGCTAGGACTCATGCAAAAACCTTGAGACTCTGTCGCTTTCTAAATCGCTTACAAAGTCTATGTTCTTATTCTGATATTCATCATAGAATTACAATTGATTAGAGACTTCGTGAACGAGGTAGACCATGTATTATTAATAATTATTTCCGCTGGAATTAATGCTAAAACCTTGAAGTGCTACCGTTCAATGATTAACTGTCGCTGTTCCTTCATCTTTACATAACTCAGAACAATTTGCTATTTTCTTTTTTATTCTGAACTCAAGTTCATGCACTTAAATTATTCCATACAGATGTATTCATATCAATCGCTTGGTTTTTATTATTAAAATTATTCTGACTCACAGACGTCTTAAATGAAGTCCACAACGTCTCTAAAACACTTAGAAAAATAAGAAATTCTACCCAGAAGTGGCTCATCAAGGTCCTGCTGGCCGTGTCGAATATATCCTGATCAGGACTTCCGACGCACGTGACCAGGACATCGATCCTTCCGACTTCATCTTTGATCTTCTTAGCTGTGTTTTTTATATCATCTCTGTCCACTAAATCGCATTTGTATGAGGAGATGGGCGACTTCAAGCGAGGTGGATCGTCTTTCCTGTGTCTTGGTCTAATTTCTTCGATGGTAGGGTAATTGGATCTCAATTTGGTAGCGATTCGATCGATCGATTCAGAGTCGTTGTCCAAGCAAATCACGGAACAACCGCCCTTCGCGAACTCTTCAGCAAGGGACTCGCCCAGAGACGAAGCAGCTCCTGCTATCTGCAAATAATATCGATTTTCAAAAAATATATTAAAAGTCTGCCGATTGTTTATGCAAATACATATTTCGTCTTCTTAAAAATGATTGTATTATATGCAGAGTAACTCAAAAGTGGTGTCGAAAAATTCACAGGCGTATTCTACATTTTGAAATTAAGAAAAAGTCCTTGCGAACATCGGTCCTAAAACCAGATTTTTTTCAAGATCACACATCCCGTGCGGGAGGTTGCTTAACCCATTTAATAAGTACGCAATCCGAACGCCCATAGGCGTTTTCCGCACGGATTCTAGTTGCATGTAGAACAAGTGTCTATGTATAACACATAAAGGATTAATTTTAGAATTTGTGTTTCTTGAGACCCTTTTCTTACTTCCGAGGTGTAGAATATGCCTATGGATTATGCGACACCACTTTCGAATCATCCTTATTCAGGTGTATTATGTGGAATTTGAATTAATTAATTTTAAATAATTTTCGAATACAATGCTACTGTCTGTATTTCTCTGGAATTTGTTAATACCGTTATTGTTAATAGAAACATTTTTCATGCTTACCAAGACTACATCACCAGTCAAATCTCTGGGTGGCTTCGGTAATAATGATTTGATGACACCCAGTAGAGTCAAAGCTCCTGATATCAAGCCACCTATCAAGAATTCAATCGTCAGATAGAACCAAATCGTTGACGTTGGAATTCCAGTTCTCGAGTTCACAATCAGCGCTTCATCTTTCATTGGAAACATCATACACTGAAAAAAAAACATCAAGTATGAACAATTAAGAATTAAATTAAACCAGATTATCAACAGTGATTCAGTGATTCAATTTCAAGCAGAACGTATAATCTTGATCATGAATCCAAATAAATTGGAAGAGTCATTACTTTCATCAGTACTTTCAGGGTGGGAATGTAGAAACGTATAGAAAAATTGTTGCAAAATGATTGTTAATTAAGGAACAGCGTGTCGATGAAGGCACGAAACTTCTCTGACACTATGGAATTATGAATGAACGTAATACTGTGCAATATTTGTGTCTCGAAGTAGCAAATGATCTACGAGACAGACTTTGCAATAGTGAAATTAAATGTCCCAGGGAAAGTGTAGCGACATTGCGTAACAGTGCAATTTCAGGTGTAATGACTGTACATAATAATACTGTTCATCTCCTTTGACAGTGTGTGCGTGTAATAACAAAAATGAAAATGCAATTAGTCGGTTCGTATGACATAGCTAAAATTTAACGAATACAAGAAAAATATGACGGTACACTGATCGATGCACTTCCTGTTTCCCTGCACAGGCATTTCTTTTGAATGATTTAGTACCACGCTTGAACGGTGCGATTAATTTCTCGTAAAAACGGTTCCAAGTGAAATGAGAGAATGCAGAACGAATTAGAGTTCATAAAACAATGGTTATGCAACGATCATGTGAATTATCGAAAAATCGTTTTGATTAGAATTTCTTTCACTAAAAACATTTGTAATAAAACCATAAAGTGAGTTTATAATTATAAATGTCAGGATCTCCAATGTATTTATATTTCATTTCCAAAATACCACATCAATCTATAACAATATTTTAAGGCAATAACATAACAATTAAAAAGACGCCATATATGAACAAAGAGACGACCAAATATCCCTCAAAATGTAAAAATTATAAAATATTTACTTAGTGGAAGATTAACAGAAAATTGGACGAGAACATGAACATGAGCATGAACATGACTGAACGAGTGTTGTACAGTTTTCCGATCTCGTATCGATTGCTACAAAAACGCGTGACAAGGGGCAGGAGGTCGGTAGCAAACGATTAAATGGCACCCAAAGAGAAAAAGAAAACGAAAAGTCGCCCTGTTACATAAGCTAATGGTCTGAAGCTGTTACGTGAAAGTGCAGCAGCTGTGAATTATTGCAATCGGCTGCAGAATGAGAATCGTGACCGAAAATTAGAGTAAGCACGTGCTGGAAATCATTTGCACGGATCATTGATTTCTTCCGCGTGTTTCGCGCCATTTTTTTCCCATTTTTTTCGGCCAAAACGACACGATAAGTTATGCATTTTTTCTCGTACGTCTGTTAGATCTGAATTGCAAATTTCAATAATCTAACGTGGAATGGTTAGGCATTAATCATCGACGGCTATTAGAATATTTTGGGACGCCAAAAATTCGAATGGCCAACGCGGTTAATTACCACTGGATTCCATAATCACTATTTCCTTTAATTCCGGGGTAATTTAATATTAATTTCGGAGGATTCACGAGTTGTTCGTGAGATCATACTTGCTGGGTTTTTTAAAACCATTGATTTCATGCTTTTAGGAAAAATTGTATTATTGATTATGGATGGAAAATTGTTTTTAATACCGTCAAAATATACATATAGAAGAATAGAGTGATCTTTACCAACGTGAAATTGTTAAATAATAATGTTCAATATAGAAAATGTGATACTGAAAACTGAAGATTATTGTAACATTTCTATTGCGTTTTGAGCTGAAGTATAGTCGTTGTAAATTCTTCTAACGATTCGCCGGAATCATCTTCGTGATAACAGGATTTCTTTGTGATGAAAAAGGTGTCAAAAGCTTCCATACGATTCTTTGAAACCTGACACGAATATAATTTACGTATTCGCACTAAAATACTTCCTGTGCAACTATTTCAACAAGCCACCTTTTTAAATCAAATGTTTGAGCAGGCAAATTTTACTATAAATATTAATTTAACAGACATCCCAGAATCTATAGACAACCTCTAAAAATGTTAAAAATTTACAACAGAGGAACTCACGATATTATTATACCTAAAAATATTGGATTGAGTTATAAATAACTTCCACAAGTAAAAAATCATCGTATCGCTGATCTTTCTACAGAAAGTCTATATTTTAGAGATGCTCACTTTGTAATATGAAGCAAAACTCGTCCAGATAAATTATTTAAATTTTTAAAAAAAAAAAGAGCCTGTTACGTGTCGGGACTCCACCCAAACACTTCGAACGATCTTCCCTTCTTCTCTCGTTCATACGAATCGCTTAGTATGAAAAGCACGAGGAAAAATCGGAGGATGCACCGAGTGCAAGGATCTCCGGTGCAGTGAACGACCTTGTACCCTTGGTGTCAACGACTCGACTTGCGCGAAATCCTGTACAGGTTTGTTGTGAACTTGTATCTCGTTCCTTAGGCGAACTCAAGGCGAACTCAAGGCGAACTTGTACTGTTTCCGACGCAATTTACTGTCTCATTCGCGGAAATTTGCAACAAGATCGACGATAATCGTAAAAAGAATCTCGTATCGCCTCGAACAATCTCTGGTAAGTAGCAATTCTCCAAAAAAATCGAGTACAAGAACAATAAATAATTCTGAATGTACTTGGAAACAGTGAAATTAACTGCAGAACTGGAATAATACTTAATCCTTGGTCTTTCAGGTTACAATTTTTTAAATTGTTCGCAAAGACTGTCGAGAAGAGAGTAGACTGTTTCGATGCTGATTATCATTGAAACATTATAATTAATTACAGAGTATGCGTCTCAAATTCTATGGTATCGTTAACAAATATTTCTGCTAAAGTTAATGCAAAAATCTCGAGGTGCTGTCCTTCAATAAATACCTGCGTGTGATTCAAGACAATTTGTTACTTTTTGTATCATTCGAATCTGAAATTAAAGTGTAATAAATTGACGGATCGTGAAACTGCAATTCAGTTCTCATTAAAAAGTCAATTTTTGTATTACATTTATCTGAAAATTCATTTGGACGAATGGTACTGATCTGATGACGTTCTCCGTCAATTTACACCTGTCTCTCGATTTACGCGGATTGCACGCTGTTCAAGTGTGAACCTCGTACGATGAAACTCACTTTACAGCGAAATAATGCTTGGAAAACAAGTTTTTCGTCCATATTTTGACACAGGATCGAAGAAACGGTGATCTCAGGATCCTTCACACACAATGTAGGTACGCGTTTTTTAATGGCTAAAATAAACGGAGACTTATTGACACGTTTTTGAATGGGCAGACACGTGAATCACGTCCAAATACAGCGAACTGACGTTTTTCGAGTTGCTAAGAAATGCAAGGTCTTTCTGGGACTTTTAGACTATTTGTTCAATCGTACGGCACTTACTCGTGCTGCTTTTATTATTCGATGATATCATCGAGCCCAAAACGAGTTTCGGTACTTCCGTGGCCGTTAGTCATCTGTATTATTCAAAAAAAATTGCGGATGACCCAAGGCGGAATATGAAGATACTACGAGCGTGGAGTTCTTTCGATGAAATGATGAACGATAGTTGGATTTTTGTCGTTACAGTGAACTTCCTGGATATTTCGAATTACGCATAATTAGCACTTTCGCGACGGGCGATAGACGGGCAAAACGTTTGGCTGAATACCGCATATAATTTCCAAAAGTCTGTAGCTGAGTGCGACAAGGTTCTGCTATTTGTAGGTATGTGAATATAAGAAGTATTACAGTATCTCAGTGTGATGCTTATAGTCATTTGTTGTTTAAAATATTTAAAAATTAAACATTACAAATGCGTATAGAAAAGATATTTACTACGTTGCCCGTATTCAGCTAAAGAATTTGAAATTACGTAGGACTACGTCTCCCGCTGCGAAGTGTTAAGGACCAGCGAAATCTATAATTAAATTGCTAGAAAATTATACTCTGCTTCTCTCTATGTCATAAATTTATTAAGATCTATAGAATCTATTCATTACATATTCATTCCATTTTATTAAGAGTCACAGAGCACGTTCATTTTTTTATATTAGGAGTCACTGACCATATATTTACTTTATTTTATAAGAGAATTTATATTTATTGGCAACTGTGGTTAGGTTCATTTGTCGGTGCTGATAAAAGTTAGGATAAGATTCAGCTGACCAGAAGTTTTTATAAAAATTGACGTGATTTATTTTGATGAGTATTTTAGCAATAAATAATACTGTAACCGCCATGTACCTTTGGTGGATTGATAGATTTCCTCAAACCTTTCAGATTGTCGCACAGAGAACACGCCGCATTAATATTATGTAAGAATTGTTCAGGTACCAGACAAACAGTTTTTTTAAGAACAAGATATTTATCGAGGCTCGCAAAAACGACAATACAGAGTCGATGTTAGTTAGCCAGGAAGTCAGTCTCTAATAAAATTAATATGTTATAAGTACAACATGGTCTTTTAAAGTCGAACAAATGATTAATAAAACAATTAACATAAAGTCCTGAAAATAATTCCATCGAAACATACAGTTGATTATAAATATTTATTCTCCCTAAATAAATAAAAAACCGACGTGTTTCACAAAGTCGGTTTTGAAATAAATAAATAAGTGTTTCAAGTAAAATCATAAAATATTTTTCACGTTAGATAATAAATATATTATGCTGTAACAATTGAAAGTTTCCAAATGTTGTTTGATCTCATCGGTGTCTAATTAATTACAATTTGTTACTGATTCTAAGAATAGTCAAGCGTGGTAATATATACTGTCATTAATTTTGAAATGTTACAGTGACACGGATCCAGCAGAAATTAGCATGAATGATAATAAACAAAGTGCATGTCCAGCTCGACTAACCGGACGTTCATTGGAACAAGAAAATAAAACCATACGTCAGGAATATCATAACATGGAGGGAATATGAAGAAAACAAACTGGACTCTTACCTTGAACTTCAACGCGATTATGACGGAAAGAATCGATGTATCGAAGAGAGAAGCCTCGTCGATGCTAAAAACTGCCGAATTTTAGACGGACCATCGAGATTAGATCGAAACTTTACACCGACCTCATTTTGTGATCTGGAAAATGAAAAAAAAAATAATTTATTTATCTATATATATATATATATATATTTTTTTCATTTAATGACCATAAACACTGTTAATGATGACAGGTATTTAATTAGTTTGATGTTATATTTCATGTTATTCTATAAAAGTCGCTTTAAGCGTTAAGCAACTTTAACCTTTTGACTGCAGACAATTTGGAGACGAGGCGAACGCCGCGTGCGGCCGAGCTGTATTAGTATACAAAGAGCCATTGCGCTGAACGCCTATGGGCGTTCACAGTACGCGGTGAGCGGCTTTCTCAAGCGCTTATAGGCACCGACACCAGTCAAAGGGTTAAAATGCAACTTGGTTGTTTTAAAGAATAATTATAACGTTTACAAATAGGTGTACAATTCATAATCTGGTTTAGAAAATTCTATTCAGATTTCTCGTGGATTTCTTAGAATATTTTTATGTAAATTCAAGCTGAAAATGTTTTTTTTGAGATGCTAATGTAAGATTTAAATAGTCATATTTAATACCTGTTTCTTTATACTCCGTCTCAAGGCGAACTTCATAAACACGCCAAAGAAATGGATTAACAAACAAAACGGAGTTTCTCAGCTGAGACGATTCACTTTGGCCTAAGGGGAGCCTGAAAGAATATTTTAAGTTCACTACAAATTTTTCAGAGCCCTGCAATTACACTGGAAGGACCACATTCTTCACAAACAATCGAAAACAATTTTCCAATTCTCAAACTGAATTATCCACAATATTCATTTCTACATTAATTTATTAAGACCACAGTTCAATCCATTGACCAACAAAATCTGTTTCCAAAACACAATTTCAATTTTCGTCACGCGTCAGGCAATCTAAAATATATCGTTCACTATCTAAAAAATTGTACCCCGATTTTTATTTTTCAAATGTACAAAATTTTATATTTATCGATAACTATGGTCTCGATCCAAAATCCTTTGAATACACTTCTCAAGAGAATTAGAGTATTACACATTAAAGTGTCTCCTATTAGTTTTGTTTCATTGCTGGCAATTGATCAACTGTCTAAAATTATGAAAAATCCTGAGCCTCTGATTATTTTGTGGGATGTAAAAATTAAATAAAAATTAAATAGCCACAGCAGACTGAGAAACTTTGGCGTTGAGATGGTTTGAACGATTTTATGAGTGAACGTTTAAAAAATTCACTTTTCATTAATTTTACCAGTGTTTTTAAGGACGAGAGAGTACTGGTATCTGGTACTGATAAGGTTAACAAGAAAACACGATCACTGATAGTGAAATCAGAAGAGAACACAGTGAGACCGAGTCGAACTTCCGAATTGCACTGAACGAAGTAGAGAAGATCCGTGGCATATAAAGAGAGCGGTGATCTAACAGCGCTCGACTCGCATGAACTTGATTGAACGGTTCCTGTAAACATCCGTAGACCAACAAAGCCAACGTCTTCTTCGTTCTGTCTTCTTCTTTTTCTTCTTCTTCATCGTTTCTGCCCCATGTTGCTCGAAACTGGTAGACCCGTTCTCTTTTGGATCATCAAGGCCCACCTGATTACCTTGATCCTCTGAGGAAATTGTGAGTAGTCAGATCACAGGGAGACATCTGAGAAAAGTGTATGGCATTCTGACCTTGTAGATCCGCAGATCTATAGATCACTGAGAAAAATTGTTAAGTATGTAGATGTCATTTGTAAATGTTCCAGATGTTCTTTTCCTGGAAAAATTGGAGTCTACAGTGTGTGGAGGATCCTGAAGAGTTTTACATCATTTTGGGGAATTCTGAGCGTTCTTCTGAAAAATTCTGGGGAGATTTGGGTGTTCCAAATGTTCTGGAAGAGTCGTATGTCATTTTAGAAAATTGTAAGGACTTGTACTTCTATTAAAAAATTGTAGACTAACGTCTAACAAACGTTGGAGAACCTTGGCTATCTGAATGTATTTGAAAAGTAAATAGACCCTTGTAAAAAATTCTGAATGCTCCTCTGAGAAATCTCGAGAACTTTTGAGTGTCCAAACGTTCTTGAATAGCCGTAAATCATTCTAAGAAATGGTAAATGACGGCATTGAACAGGTGTGTATGCGCAGAACGTCTCTAAATATTCTAAAAAAATCTTTGTGATATTTTGGAATAAGATTTAAATCTTATCGCAAAACTACGTTATCCTGTCACTCGGACAGAAAGGAAAATTGTATTAAAATAAACTATGAGCGTAGAGGCGATGTTTTCTTACAAAATGACTCTGCAGGATAAGGTGCGCAGAGTCATTATAGTTATTGTATAATTTTCATCGATTTCCATTATTATCCCGTGATACGATACTTCAATCGTGGATAACAATTGAATCGACGAATCAATAACGAAAATTATACAATAACTATAATGACTCTGCAATCCTTTTTAAGATAAAACATCGTAACGTGACACTAAAAAGTCGCTCGCGTATTCGACATTGCAAATATAGATCGTATAAATTAAAAAAAAGCGAAGGCGACGGGTTACTGGAGAAATTGCATAAAAAATCAAGACTCTATAATAATTATTTTTGTACCAGAATAATTTTGATGCGATAAGAGAAATTACGAACATGTAATCGCGAAGAGACCTAAATAAATCAAGGTGAAGAATTATTCCAGAATATCACACTGGGAAATATAAAATTGTAATTAAAAATAATAAAAATTGTCTCGGCAGATTAACATGTGCTTCATCATTTGTTGAAACTTTTACTTGAAAATTGACAAAGGTCAAGCAGCACGATGCTTTCAGATATGAAAATATTGAATTTTACAGATGGAAACGAAGGAATGGTCATTTATTATAATTATTACGTAGAATTTCACTAGTTACGTGCGTAATGCAGAAGCAAACAGTTCGCTTGCAACACGTAACGGCACTTACATTACTTAAATTGCAATTCGTGATTCCGCGTGGAACGCCTTGGAAGCGGATCGATGCCAATATTCATGGTCAAGGACACCATTATCCTCGAAGGAAACGGCTGTACCACCATACACCATACCCTCGTTCCCCTATTTTAACTAAAACCTAGCTTTACATCGAGAATAATATAAATTTATCTGATAATTTCAACAATTTTGTTAAAATCGGCACGAACTGAACAAAATACTGGAACATAAATATATCTTTATCACTGAATTTTCTGGATACTTCAACGCCTGCACAAGCGCGATTTTCTACAAATTCAAGAACAATGACTGAACGCAAGAAGAATATTATATAAAATCGTATAATTTATATTTTAATAAGTTCGAATTATAAGTAATTTGTATTTTGCTTAATCCAACGCTTCAGGTATTAATCGAAATTTCCTTGTTTAATTTACATTCTATTGCATCCATGAGTGCAAATTGTCAGCGCTTTGAGCACGCAATTGAAACCAGATTTTTAATTCGATGTTTGAGAAAAATATACGTATGGTGTTATACTTCAGCTAATTTTAGTTCCTAATGTGATATCACTGCATAGGAATGAATAAATCATCGATAATTAAGCCTGTGCAATCGTGTTTTCTTTGCAGGAGAACCAGTTACGCGAGATACTAAAATTCCGTTATTTTTCAGTGATTGTAAAGGTAGAAAGTTTGGAACGTTTCGTTAGGTGCATGCAATCAGGAAATCGACCATGATCGATAACACCTAATGCAATTGCGTCTCTGGTGTCCGGTTATCTTGTTTTAAGAAACATTTCGATCCTGCTGAGACAATAAATCAAACGACGGTTTAATTGTGAAAGTGTCTCGATTGGTAACGCGTGTCGAATATTATTGTTAACAGGACACTTTACATTCCATCTACCACCTTATTTATTCATCATATTCAGTGTCTGTCTGTGAAATTGCTTAAGAGTATTCTAGGTTCTGAATCGTTATTTGGAAACTTAAATTAAATTATAAATCGTTCGAGCGTGGAACTTAATGTTAGTAAAACTAATGAAGTTTAATATATCTAATATTCAAACTTATCAAGCTTTTTCCCTTCGTTTTCGATCCATGTCCGAGAGGAAATCCAAAATTAGCCGCATCACCGTTTCTGGAACGATTCTGAAGATCGAATAAAACTCCCATACAATTAAACAAATTTTTCAGACAATTTCAAGGTCGAATTAAAATTCGAAATTAATATTGGGACGCTGTTAGCATCTTGTGTTAAACAGTTATTGTTCATAATTATACCTATTGATGGCGTTCAATGTGAGAAGACATCGTGGTATGGAGTATTCAGTATAATTTCGCGTGATTGCCTTGATTACTTCCTTTGCTGCATATTCTGGTTGTACCGCACCAAAAATGTAAGGAAATCTGTGATAAAAATTTATGATTCGAAAAATATGGAACATCCGTATTATCTAAGAAAGGTTGTCAATAAACAATTAATGAAGTTCTAATTTAAACTCTGATATTTTATATTTTTAGTTTTCTTCTGTGTTTCAGAGTACCTGTACTTTGGATCCTTGGCCAGTCCGGTATTTACATAAAATGGATAAATAGTTGTACATTTTATGTGTGCAGTTTTAGGGTCCATTCTCAATTCCTCGTAAAGAGCTTCCATCAGTCCTGTCAGTCATTGCATGAACAAATATTTTTTACATTAACAAGCGACAAAGTGAAATTATTATCAATTTTTTATTCCGTTTACCTCTCACAGCAAACTTCGAGGAACAGTACGCAACTTTTTGAGACACCCCGTATATGCCACACATGCTGCTCATACAAACTATGTGACCTTTACCCCTCCTCATCATTGTTGGTAAGAGAGCTTCGATCGTCTATAAATTTTGCAACAGACAAATTTTATTGAATATTTTGCACGCTCTTCGGCTTGAATTTCATACGTAGTTTGTTAATATTTTTCGATGACACTTCAGTTTGTAGACTGTCTTACCCAAAAGTGTGATAAAACGTTGACGTCGAACGTTTTCTTGACACGATCATAGCTTTCGTGGATAAATGGACGATAGTCCAATATAGCCGCGTTGTTGATCAAAATGGACACTTCCGGTATCCCTCGTTTCCTCATTTTTGTCAGAGTGCCATGCACACTGTCTCTATCTGATACATCGACCAAGAAACCATACACCTACATTTATAAAACGGAATAAAAATAACAAAGAAATTGAACTTGTAATATTTCGAGAGTACATCTGGTTTTTCATACTTCTCCGCCATTTTTCGACACCATGTCCATCGTCGATTGAGTTCCCTCGCTGTCCACGTCCCAGCAGATTACTATACATCCCAAAGAAGCTAACTGTACGGCTAATTCTCGACCTATTCCATGCGCTGCTCCTGTGATCTAATAAAAACACGTTCATTACACTGATAACATCTTTTAATTGTATGTTCCACTCTGTTCTGAATTACCAGCACGGTTTCTCCTAACAGGTTATTTTTTCGAAAGGGCAGAACGACCTTGAAAGCTGCTACCACCACAGCTACAGTGATCTTTATTGACAGTAAAAACAGATCGAAGGGCAGACGCACGGGAGTGGTCTTGAAGAGACTCGATATAATTGGCATTTTGGGTTTCACGATCAATTAAAAAGGTTATTGCATGGAAATTTAACGACTTTATACAAACTTAATGATGTGACATGGTTTCTCCTCTGTCAGGTGCTGAACAAGACTATAACGAAGCAAAGTGCGTTCCTTTTATGCAAAATGTAGCCATGAAATGGTAAATTTGTGAGTAATTCTCGTTCTTGTGAATTGAACGCTATAATTAATCTAGATAACTATAAGTATTCACGAACCTTTTTCTTCTGTTTGTTTATACGTTGCAAACTTCGGGATCATGGAGTACAATAAACATTTTCAATAGAAAAATTTGTATTGAACGCACGCGGCGTTCACCTCGTTTTTCAAATAGCCCGGCAATACGGTAGGTTAGCAGCGCCATCTCTAACAGAAGCCTGGAACTAAGTAGCGACGTTGAAACTGGCGCCATCTCTGATAGAAGTTCGGAACTAAGTATCAATATTCCAAGAGTCGCAATCTAGCGGAAGGGACCCGATTATTTACAGAAAAATCCGCCAGGGGAACTCCGAGCGCCACGTCGTTGTATAATTCCGGGGTCCTCTCAGAGATGGCGGCACTTATCGCTTGTAAAAAGCCGTTCACCGTGTACTGCCGACGCACATAGGCGTTCTGCACAATGGCTCGCTAAGTGTTACTATAGCTTAGCCGCACCCAGCGTTCGCCTAATTTCTAAGCAGGCTGCAGTCAAAGGGATAAGGAATTCGTTTATAGAACAATCTATTAGATATAAATAATCTGTATTAACAATTGATTGTACTAATGATTGTTTAATAAAATATTTAGTTCCTAATCTCAGTCCTTGATGTGTATAATAAAATTTGTAGTTTATTGATTTATATATAAATTCGAAACGATTCTATTGTTTCTATGAAACCCAGACTCAAAGATAGTTTAACTAATAAACAAATGGAATCGATATCAATCTATTTGGTCTAAACGCGAGCAGAATTCAGATTTTCGCGCGCCTGCTCGAGCCACGATGTATACGAAACCCAGAGCGCTATCATTTTCAAATATCAACAATAATACTGAATTGTAGTAATAAATAATCCCTGACAGGGTGATGATGAAAATTATAATTGCCAAATTGCATTATATTGCCTATATAATGAACGAAAAATGAAATTTTCTCCGGTATATTCGCATTGTCCAGAGTTCTGAAGATCACTGTAGCGTTTCGTGTCTACAATGATGCCTCCTGTTCACAGGAGGGAAGCACTCCGATTCTCCGTGGCAGAGGATGTTTTTATTCTTCGATATCCCTGATAATATCGTCGATTTCTTCATTCGACAATCGTCCCGTTCTTCCGCACGATTAATTGATTAAATGTAATCGTCTGCCATGGATATACGCGGCATAGAAGTGACGAATCAATTGCGAGTGAGTACGAGAAGCAGAGTTTTCACCACACCACTCAATCATCACCCATGAATTTAAAATTTCGAGCTCTATGGGATCACGTATCACTCCCTCCTTAACAATTTTTTAATCGCACATAACCAATTTCAGGTAACTCTCATTAGAGAACGAACAGAAGTCACATCTCGCGTAAATTGCATAGTTAACAGGATAGAAATTAATGTAAACAATTTGCAGCAAGATTTCGAACCATCTGTTTTATTTCATTTTCTATACTTTTTCAGAGCGCCATTCGAGCCAAGCTGCTTGAATTGGGCGTACGCTATGACGAGGAGCTGCCGGATTATATTTTAGTAATGGTTGTAAATAAAAAGTCTCGCCAGCAAATGCACGAGGATCTGTACCTGTTTCTGGAGAGCTGTACCACGCCGTTCGTAGATTGGCTGCACGACCAGGTGCTGAAGAAGCTGCAGAAGGTCACAGTGGCCAAGAAGAAGTCTCTGAGAGAGTTCGTGCCTACTGTGGTTGTCAAGCAAGAGGAGGAGAGGAAAAAGAAGAAGACCACTACTTCCTTCCTGGAAGATCAGGCTACCAATCAAACGGCGGACAAGTCTTCCATTAAGGGTATAAAGGATGATAAATCTATTCATAAACAGAACGTGAAAGCGTCTGTGTCTAGTCAGAAATCGGATACCACTCAGACTAAGAGTATAGATAAGTCTGTAAAAGGTACCGTTCATGAAAACAAAGCTGACACTGAGCCTAATCCTACTGTGTCACAGCAGTCTGTACCCAAAAGAACACAAAACGATGGTCAAAGTGGAAGCATGAGCAAAGAAGCTTCCACATCTGAGATTTCTAATAAGTCAGATATCCCTGCGGATGCAAAGGTGGATGATAGTTCATCCAAAAGTTTGAAGAGGCCCTTGGACACTTCTAACAATACCAGAGACTCTTCAGAAAAAAAGAACGAAGCAAAACGTTCGAAGACCGAAGAAGAAACAGAAGATACAACAGAGGACAATACGAAGAAACTGAAGTCCTGTGTGAACAAGCCGAAAGTAACTTCTGTTGTCTCTGTAAAAAATCGTTTGGGCGTGGTGTCGCCCAGAAAAAAGTTCGAGGTGCATAGAGAAAAAACGGAGGCCGAGGCTCGATACAGACAGAACGAAAAGCGTATCGAGAAACATCGATTCGAAAACAGGAACAACAACTTCCAAAGGGGTAGGAACTTCGATATCGAGGATCGTGCGAAGAGGACTCGCGAGATCGAGTCGAAGCACAACGACTCGGACAAGGTCAGCGATATCAAAGCTCGATTAGGCAACTCGAAGATCGAGAAAACACCAAAAAGTCTGGAGTTCAGAGAGAAAATGAATCCCGGCTTGAAGTCAAAATTGATCGAGAAGACGACGGGTACGATCAAAGATCGTTTAGGCGTATCAATTCTCAACAAAGCCCAGAAACAGTTGGGTAACAAGTCTCAGGATCCCCTGGACTTCAAGAACAAACCTTTGGAGCAGGATCGCGACTCATTAAGTAACAATAAGAACATAAAGAACAGATTGGGGCCTCTGAAGAATAACTTCAGGCCACTAAGCGTTAAGAGCGGCTTCGGTTCTGCTGTTCGGCGTTCTCAGAGCAGCGAAGACGACGATTTCCTCAATTTAGGCGCGGAAGAAGAAATGGACGACGATGCACAGTCTGCAGCAAATGCAGGGCCGATCAAATCTCACATAATAGCTGTAAACAAACCCACATCGGTCCGATTGGAGAGAAAACGATTGAAATCGATGGAGAAAGCGAGCAAGGAGTCCAGCGACGCCGAAGAGGAGGTCGGGGACACCAAAATACCCAGTAAAGTAATCGTAACACCCAGACCACTGAAACCGCTGCAACCGACGCAGAAACGAGCTACTCAGTCGCTTTTGTTGAGAGCCGTTGCAGAGGCGAATCAGTCTGTTGTTACGCAAAAGAACCCCGAACCCTCTCTATTGGTGTGTATCAAAAGTAATAAATAAGTTTCGCACGATTGTTTTGTAGAATTTCGTACTTTTAAGTCTTGCGCAAAATGTACATGTACTGTTATTAAATACATCGCTTTTATAGGAAAAGAAACAAACGTTGAAACACCTTAAACCCGCTGCGGTGCGAGACGTGGGCCAAAATTTGTCGGTACACCTTAACTCGAATAAAAGATTAGTCATGGAGAAGATTCAGGTCGAACTGAATACGGATGTCTCAGAACCGAAACCGAAACATTGTAAGTATGCTCACGAAAGTAGTCCAACTGTTACGGTTCTTCTAATTTTGAATGATTGAGCCTGTAGTTCGATAAAGATGTTTATCTAATATTTGGTATCGTACGGTCCATAGATATGCCACAGCCGGTGACCGAGGAGCACATGGGAGTCGTAATGTCATTGTTTCAAAGGAGCGACGACAATCAAAAATTCTTGGTCACCCTGAACGGATACAACAACAATCTCATGAAGGAGAAAACCGCTTCCGACGAAGACGAGCGTTTGGAAATGGAGGTAGCTAGTAACTATAGTCAGTTCTGCTACCTACACTGTCTGCTCTGACTTCTGTACATTCACTTGGCGTTTATTCAGTAATTAAAACACGATTCGTATTCCATAGGTAAATGAAGATGATGAACTAGCACTATTAACAACTCAAAATGATATGTACGTTCAGAATGAGTCAGAAACGTCTGTTTTTCAAGTAACCGAAGTAGAGGGCGAGGCGGATGTAAATACGAAGGAAAGAACGGACGAGAATAACGAAAACTGTAACACGGAGAACGTAGAGAAGAGCGAAGAATCACCAAGGAAAAGAAGAAAACTGAGTCCCATTGTTTACAACAGGTCCCATTCATCGAGCCCGGCCGATTTGAAGTCCAACTCGTTAATGACGAACCCATTGTTATCCAAACGTAAGAGCTCTAACCCTTTCGCTGCATAGACCAGCATACCCTGCAGGTGTTCATTGACTCTTTGGTTTCAGGTTTAGAGAAAAAACCGTTAACCGAGAACACGGTGACCGTGATAGACAAGTCGAAAGAGAAGTGTAGATACTGGCCCAATTGTACATTAGGAAATAAGTGTGCATATCTTCATCCCATCGTGATGTGCAGGTTGCTTTTTTTCGTTCACTCGATGCTCGAGGTGTTCCTGATGATCGTTTAATTATTTTTCTTTTTTTTCTTCTAATTGTAGCGCATTCCCGGCGTGTAAGTTCGGAGAGAAGTGCGCTTACAGGCATCCGAAGTGCAAGTTCGGGTTGTCTTGCACGAAATTGGGCTGCGTGTTCTCTCATCCAGCTCAACAGTGCAAATATCATCCGTTCTGCACGAAACCAGCCTGCCCGTACTCTCATCCTGCACCTGTGGCCGTCGAGGCGACCAGCCAGAGGGCGAAATTCACGTGGCGAAGACGGGACTGAGCCATAACCTTGTACACATGTACAAATCCATCGTTCTTCTAGCGAAACTATCGAATTAACTTGCAGGAATACCATGACAAAATCTTTCGCGTTCCCCCGTGCGGAACAATCATAGATATGCTTATCGAGCGTACAATTGAACGCCAATGGGCGTCACCGGCGCGCGCGGTTCAATCTTTCGTAGCGTTTAGAAATAAATACTCCGGAACGCTACGATCTGCAGAATGAAGTACAATCTATCGGTAGATTTCGGTTGCCGCACTTCTCGTAGCGTATAGAGAAGCACGTGTGCGGTGTACAATTAATTTGTATAGGAATTGTGATGGTATTCCTGCTCGAATGACAATTGTACAGAATTTCGGCCGTGAGGAAATCTCGAGTCCCTCGTAATCTGTATTATATATCGATGTACATGAAGGATCATGTAAGACGGCTTGCATTTGTTGAGTAATCGTCAACATTTAGCGTAGTAGCTTTATTCTACGAACGTTGTACTCTTATCTTTTACGAATAATTCGGGCGTCCAGTCGAATGAATTTCGTTCCGTTCAGTATCATAACTAGTGGTGTAATAATCGACTATTCGTACGCGCGTGAATGAAAATATGTATTCTTCTTCTTGGTCCGTTCTTCTCGGGTTTAGCGTAGTCCATTATTTTTTTTTTAAGTATTCCTTCTCGTTGTGCCGGATGCGTTACAGTATGATAAATTTTCAACGCATAATAACGGGGACTACGTTTCCACGTGCACACGGAATCATTTGTTACTCGATGGCTGTGCAATAATGATCGTCACGATGATTTTTATTTGAGACGGGAACCGCTGAAGAAACAGCAAATCACACTGCGTACTTTTGTGTAATTTATAATTTATATTATATCGATGTGGTGTGCGAGTGAAAATGGAAGACACGCTTCGAGCACTTTATTATCGTTCCACAGAACACTTGAAATCGATCAGTGTCGACACGCGAAGCCTGTCACGCATTAATGAAGTTGCAAATCTTGTATAAACGACTATAAATACACGGTTATGTCTGTAAATTTGAAGACATTCATTCTCTTCGTCTTTGTTTCCTCCTTTTGTCACGTTCACGTGCACGCTGCGAATTTTTTACTGCGAACTTCGCCTCGATGCACTCGGGCGTCTATAAATTATTCTGACTAGTTCGCAGTTTAGAATACCCTTTACCTGCGGAACAATGGGCGACCTGGTTTTGCATGAGCCTCTAAGGTGTACAAGGAATTTTCACGGTGTCTTAATGAACGGAGGGAGGAAAATTCAATGGAAACTGTGCATAATAATGATTCCAGGATGTTCATTTAATAATCATTTGAAATTAAGAAAGCTTTGGAACCTTCCTTTGCGCATGACAAAATATTTGTGCATACAAAGAAAAATTATTAAAAACAATTGATGAAGAAGTATATGTTTGTGTATTTTTGTAACTTGATGTCAGATATTAGATTAAATTATCTGAGGTCTAATGGAGGCCTAGCAAGGGTAATATTGTTCGAATGACTCAAGATGACATGGAAAAGATTTCACGTATTGTTCGAATGGCTGTTTTCGTGAAATAGCTAAAGTTTTATTGTTCCACGGTCCGCTGTATTATATGCGTGGGATGATGTCACGAGATTGCGGCGTCAGAAAGCGGAAGGGAATCTGTACAAACATCGTGACTCACTGAACGGATTTTAGACCCCTCAGGATAAAGGATGCGACCTGTGAAAGAAGAAAAACAACCCGAAGAAACCACTGAAACGAAAATTCGCTGAAAAATAAAACTTCTTTGATTTCTGCCCGTGTTTTCCTCTCGAAATGAATCCGGTCAACGACAGCTTCGAAAGCTTCGGGAGATTCGTAAGTAAAATAAAATTTCGGAAGACTGAAATAAAAAAATCATCTGGATGCTGGAATAACCGAATGAAAAATCGTAGGAAATTAGGAAAATGTGTGGAAAGCTACGGATAACTCCATAAGAAAATTTCAGAAAATACCCTGCCCGAAAGAAAAAAATTATTTTAAATGTTATGAAAATGCCCAGAAAAGATTTCGAAAGATTATTCGGATGCAGGAAAAATGGAATGAAAAATCGTAGAAAATTGGAGGTAGGTCGTGTGGCAGGCTACGATAACTTCATAAGAAAATTTCAGAAAATACCCTGCCCGTTGTGGACGTATCCTCTCGGCTTATCTTATCTCACGAATTGACACGGTCTCTCTCGTCAGAGCTCTCCGCACTCGCGTCCAGTTTTCTTCTGGGGCTCGTGATTAAACGATCGAATCACGTGAAAGCTGCTCTCACGACTCCCTTGGAGACGATCTTCCTCTTCAGCATCGTTTTTCCGTCACTGGATACAAATTTCAGACGATTAAACCGGAGGAAACTTCTCTAATCTGGATCTTGAGAAGTCCGTTTCATCGTCGTGCTTTTTATTCTGCATCTTCGTGGCCTCTTCAGCTTCTCTCTTCAGCATCGGTGAGCAATTAATCCTCAGTGGTCTCTAATTTTAATTTACCCTGTTCACTGCAGTCAACTCGAATTTATTTAGAGAAATTAGTGCAAGATCTGAAGTCTTCAGGTACTTCTTTTCTGTTGATCGAACCACGAAGAGCGATCGAAAATTGTAAATTGAATGTACGGGAATAGAATAGCGTAGAAATTCGGGGAAAGCGTTTTCACTGATTTTAAAGAGACTCGCAGTGTACCTTTCTGCCAAAAGGTCTTTTGTCCTTGGAGCAGAGGCGAGAGGGAGGGGGTAAGGGCTGTAACCACCCTCTTACTCGAGGGGTGGTAGTCGCAGGTCTTATAAAGCGGCCACGACGACGATTATCCTGATCATTAAGGTCTCCAGGCTGCCAGTGTCGTCGTCGTGTAAAGGTGTACCTCATGGGCCTTATGGGAGTTCAAGCTGAAGAAACGAAGAATTCAGAGCGCGTCATGGGTTTAGAAGCTGATGCTACCAACGAGGTTCGTCCTCCATTTCTGCTTTTTTTTTCTTTTAATATTCATCAATGGAATAGCAAATGATAAATGACTGCTCGATCTTCTTCACATACTTGGAAGAAAGATATTATTGTAGGGAGGAATGGCTGTGGCTGTACTCAGATGAGAAAAGTTTTCGTCATCCTCTTGTCTTCAGTCTTCTGAATATTTTTTCTGGTTTTATATTAAGGTTATTATACCAGATTTGTAGGATTATCTTCATTAAATGTTTTTCAGTCATTGAGAGAGAGTAATTAAAAATTTAGAACATGCGGGTGTAGCAGTATTTAAATATTTATGGTGTTTAGAGTGGTCTCAATATTTTTCTTATTGCCTTGCTCCTCAATGTACATTCTTCACATTATATAAAAATATAGATTGTTCATGTGCAGTCTTTATTATGTTGATCATTTATAAAAGAAACAATTAAAATTCTGAAGTGAATTAAAAACCATGGTGCTCTATATTTCTTCTAAATTTTCACTATTTAAATAATTTGAGACAAAAATTCAGACGAATTTCCTTCGATCATGAGATAAATATGAGACAATTTTTACTGTTTTTAAGTAATAAAGAAATTAATTGTAAGTAAGCTCTTTACTAACAGAGAAGTGTTCTTTTCATCAGCTCAAGACTTGATTAAAGAAGTGCGACTTAATTGTCACTGCAACTAATCTTTTCTCATTTAACAACACAGAAGTCTTTCTTCCATCAGTCAAAGAAGTATTTATTTAAAAATGAAATGGCAGGCATACTTATTTGAGGGAATATTTTTTAATTGTCACTGTTATTAATATTTTCTCATTAGAAAGATATTCGCGTTGCATGGCGAGGTGGTACATTGCGTGATCATTGATGATTTCAGAAAGATCTGAAGGGTGTCGCAGAGATCCCGGAGTATCGGGAGCAGATCAATCTGGACATCGAGTACCGTGATTTCCCGGAGGAGAAAATTTGGAGCCCGAGGGATGAGGTGAACGAATGGGTTCCATTTTACGTTTTTATGGCTCGGTCGGTTTTGACGTTTGTCCAGGAAAGGCAGGGTATTTCCAATAGAGAGGCGATGGAGAATTCCTGCACAGGTTACGCGGAACAATATATCACCGATGTTCTTCATGATTCCGAATATTTACCGGAAGTCGCCCTGAAGACGTTGCTGACCAAGGAGCTTCCGCGTAAGCTCGTCGCAAGATGGACGACCACCGATATCGTGAGTCCTTGTACAGAATATCTAATTAATTAAATATAGATATAGCCCCGTTTCCAGGTAGCCCGCATTTAAAGGGTTACTTTAGTATTTAATTGCTTGGAATATAATTCAATGCTTCTTTATAATCCATCGTAGAATTTTATACAATTTTAATCAATTCAATGAGTTTAGCTTCGATTTGATTGAATGGGATTTTAATGAGTGTAGAATATCAATTAATATTCCACTGGATGTATTAATATTTCATTAAAATGATCATCTTTCAACGATGCTTGAATTCTTGAACACAGATATTCCTCTTCTGATCTTTCCCTTATTTTAATTTTCATTCGTCCTTAATTAGAATTTCTAATATTTTTATTACCATGCAGCATTTATTTTGTTATGTTTATGCTCAAGTTTTGGTTGTATCTTTCAGGAACTTTTTATCCAAGGAATTACCAAACACGGGAAGAACTTCGCGAATATTCAAAAGGATTTTCTGCCTCAAAAAGACACGGTGCGTTTTCAACTTCATTCAATATTTCCGAATACTTTTATTTCCCATTACACTGTGAGCATATCCTCTGCTTTCTTCGCTAGATAACATTTGAGAAATCAGTTTACATTGCAAAGCAGACGGTCTGGATCAGATTTGATCATCCGAAACATTTTTTAAAACAAAATTACCTAAATTATTTATCCAACAAATTTATTTCTTCCACTTTCACATAAATTCAGACTCCTTGAGCAATCCTTTCCGGAAGGTCTGTTTTGAATCGATCGATCGACAATTTTGCAGAAGGACGTCGTGGACTTTTACTACGCGTGGAAATGGTCGGAGTCAGCGAAGGAGTTCCGGAATTGCCGCCGCAGACGTCGCACCAGGACGAAGCAACGATTTCCATCGATCGGTTGCATCTTCAGCGAGCTATCGTCCCCTAAAATCGTCACACGAAGCGTCTCGAGGCTCTCGGCGAGCCCTAAGCTCGAGGAATCGCTTCCGGTCGCGAGTTCGAGCACCGGCAGCTCGAAGAGGAAGCGAAACAACTCGCCGATCGTCCGATGATTCAACGATCCCTTCGGTCTCGATCTCCACGATTTCTTCGACTTCGATGAACGACAGTTCGAGGAGACACTGAGGAATTTTCATCCGTGAGTGTCTCACGATTTTACAGACTGTCTCTAATTATACAAAATCCGATTTAGTTGGTAGAATCGTCGAGTTTCTTGCGTAATTTGCAACGGACAGATTGCAGTCGGAAGAAGGTGATTTTCTATGGTTCCTAATGTGCAATATTTTCTATCGATACAGAGAATAGTTGAATGTTCCCTATCTTCAATATTAGAAGCGGTGCTGCTTCTAACATACTAAAGAAAATTGTTGAATATAAAAGTATTTTTAAAGAGAAAACGGAATACGTTGTTACGTAGGATGATTCAATAGTTGTGTCTTCATTCATCATTTTTAAATCCGTTTCAACCAGTATCTCATATTTTTTTCCAACGTTTAAAAGATCAACAATTCAGTGTTCGTTGCTACTTATACCAGCGGGGAAAATTTGTTGTTTTAATTAATACACATGAGACTTCTCTTTTTATTTATAGAAAATGAATCACGATTTCCCAATTTGTGTATAGGTGGTGTGATCTGGTTGTCTGAATTCTATTTCAGTTCGATCTCTTGTTTGCGAATGAGGAATAACAAGCAGGAAGAATTTTAAATACTTCAATTTATTCCATACGGTCGGTCATTAAATAAAATCCTCGTAATTAGATGCTAGCACACTGTAAGAATGTAACGGGCGAGTTTTTCTGTACACTTACAAAACGCCTTCACAATGCAAGCCTGTGTGAGTCCGTGTGTGTGTGTGTGTGTGTGTGTGTGTGTGTGTGTGTGTGTGTGACTGTGTGCATGTACGAGTGTGTCACGAGCTTGTAAGATAATTAATTAAACATAAATTGTCGATTGGCGCGCTTCAGGATATTATTCCAGCCACATATCGCTTATGGCACATTCGTTTCTTCGATTCTATCGTGACGACAACCCTTTGGGCCTCTGCTTCCGGTTCTGTGAAGTTCTCCGATTGACACAAACTGTCTTGCGATGTTAAAAAATGGAATAATTCATTTTCTGTTTGGAAGCGACGTTCTACGTAAAATTGAAGTGTCCAGATGGTCCCAAAGGGTTCAAAATGGCGTCTGATGTGGAGACCACGCGCAGGCTTCACCGAACAAAATTTTACAACAATTAATTTCATTGGACCCCTTCAATCAGTTCCTCTAATATTTAAGAAAAAAAGATAAAATCATTGATCTACGATTGTTATTATATTTGTAATATTAAGGTGTGGTTTGTATACTGAATTCTCCTTCACCTTGAACTGTACATTTAATTTTGTGTCTTGATTGTTTGAAATATGAGTTTGTTAGTAAAAAATTTTGTTCTCGAGTCCGTACGTGGTATAATGATTCTCGATGGATCTAGGTCTACGACGTGGACATTTCGACGATCATAGTGCTTATCACAATACTTAACAGGCAGTATCGCTGGGTGAGTTCTGACGGAACACAATTTTCTTATAAACAATTCCGAGACATCGTTTTTTTAATCGATGAACCTCGAGATTAACGTTCCTTTCGACGCTGATCGCTCGAATTTTTACTTCGAGTGGTGTCACTGTTAACATTTTCCGAAGGACTTGCGAGTATAGTGAACGCTAACATAAGGATCGTGGTTCTTATTAGTTTGTTTCATTAAAAATCGGAAGGCGATATCCTTCGCTCGAGTGTCGACGAATTAAGGCCAAAAATGTTCGAATTTACATGTAAATAATTTGTAATAAATTTGTATTTAAGCGTAGCTTGTAAGAGGAAGTGTTGCCGATATTATCATTATTATATTTTCGAGAAGCGATTTCCTGTAAAATCTGACTGGTGTCGCAAAGGATTGAATTAAATAAAAAAAGTTAAAAATGTTAAAATCTCCATGAATATTCAATTGCACACTCTCGCAGTTATAGTGAAATTTTTACTAATTTTTTTTTTTTGTATATTTATATATAATAAATCTTTGTTCCTCTTTCATACTGGGGGCACTTTGAAATTATTCTGCCGCTTTCAATTACTTTCCTTTCTATCCGCTATCTTATTTTATTTAAAGAAAAAAGAACGATGAACGGAGTTAATAAAAATGGCCACGTTTAGAACTTGAAAATAAAATCAGATACACTATTGGCTTTTCAAAGTCAGTAGAATTTTCATCGTTCAAGGAAATAGTCAACATTTAATTGTTTATAATAATTATACTCATTTATTCTCTCACACTGTTCTCTCTCATTCTCTCTCACTCTCTCCCTCTCTCTCCCTGGCTACGTAAATTTCTTTTATCCCCTAAAATCCTCAGTTGGAACCTTATTGCAATAATTCTTGTATCTTTCAAAAATTCATCGCGCAAAATGGAATTTGCCCGACGATTCGGCTTCGAATCGATTCTCCACGGTGTAATTCTCATCGATTACACTCTGAACGCTTCACGCGCAAAGTTTCCTCTTTGGAGAACACTGTACGTGCATGGAACACCATGAGAAATGACGTCGAAACGATTTTCGAGGTCTCGAATTCGCGAATCTCGCGCTGTCCGGCGATTTCGATTGGTTCGATCGATCGTGTACAGTGAGCTGGACGAAACAAACGATGAAAAAATTTGTTTTGCAGGCTCGATCGTGCGGTTTGCACGTCAATTTTGTTCGTTCTCGTTTACAATAAGGAAGAACGTAAAATGTATCATTAGAGATAATAGTAAAAAAAAAACATAAATGTAATAGTATCACGAGATACAGTTTATCGATGGAGTCGTAAAGACACTGCTCCTCTCTAACATCGTTTCATCCTGTGAAAGGAACACACACACACGATTTCAGGAAAGTCGTTCACGTGGTCCGTGTTACTTCCGCGGATAAAAAAAACCCTGTTCCCTATCCTCACATTTCTCTTAACAAACTGAACGCCCCAATAGACCCTAACATTAATTCAACACCGACACCCTCTCATTCATACGATTGTCATCATTTTTGTTCCGTGCGAAAGTGGTCAGAAACCTGGCCAGCCTTCTTCTAGTCTTCTTCGTTTGGAATAGAAATTCGTCTTCTAATAATAAAAATCGTGCATCTATCAAGACGTTCAATTTGATAAACATACAATTCTCGTTCAGCAAGGATTCCGTGCACACAGATTTCTGCACAGACGTGTTTGCAGAAAGCGTACGCTTCTGGCACGTGGTCTTGCAGTGACAAGGACCATTTTGCAACGAACTCGTCATCACACGTTCCTACGTCCACGTCAACGTATATCTCGAACGCAACGTACAATTTTTTATATTAATTTCACTTTACAATATACATATATATAATAATAATATAATAATAATAATAATAATAATTACAAATAATTAATTATTCATCATATCGTTACGAACATTGTGAGGGCCCCCTTAGAATCGAGCGGAAGCTGGATATCGAACGGCACATCTCTGCCGACCGACGATATTCTCCATATAAAAATAAAACAGAGAGAGTTGGAATTTGACGAGGAACGCGGTCGGATGTGGCCGGTTTATCTGCTTGCTGCATCGACTATCCTGTGCCCAAATACACTATGGATTCCAGTCATGTACCGGAAGATACTGTTTCGGCTCCTTTCCATTCTCGTCTTCTAGCTACCAATGTATTTAGAATCATCTTCAAACATTGCACTTGATTTTAATGGAAGCAGGCATTTTTTAATGAACCCTGACACATCTTTCGAGGCTTTGATACAGAATGCATAGAATTTGAACTTACACCGTTTTCAATGAATAATATTAGAAATTTTCCAAGTTGGTAATGTTCTATCTCATCATAGATGTCTACAAATATCATTCATGTTCAAATGGTACAGAAAGTGATGATAGGGACCAGAAGAGAAGGCCGTTCGAGGTGCTAATGCCGCACAGGTGGCGCTGGAAACACGGTGGCATGCAGCGCCAGAGGTTCGCGCTTTGTCCGCTCAGGTCAAGAGTTGCAGTATATAATAAACTGTGTCGTGAAACACGGTTGCAACTCACGGGAGAAGAATAAAAATATTAGACTACAATGTTCTTCAGCATCGAATCTTAACCCTTGTGGGTGTAACCTTACGGTTGATCTCAACATGTGGGCCTTGGTCTCACCCTTTCGGACAAGTAATTCACGAGAATACTACCAGGATTCATGATGATGACTCCAAAGAATCCCAAATGTTTGTCCATACAGCAAAGTTAGTTGACCCAGCCTCTAAGGTGGATGAAACATTTTCGTTTTACCGATTAAGACGCGCTACTAGGTACTTGTGGGTGGTCTAGTGTTTCGTGAGACGTTTACCAGTCACAGTATGGAGTCTGACGCAGCTCCAGGAATATTGACTTCAACGAAATATTCGCGAAGACTATTTGAAGGAATAAAGTAGTTCGAAAGCGGCTTTCAGGAAGTTTGTAACTTGGAACTGAACCAGGAACTGGCTGGAGACAGACTCTTTGGCGACGGCCCTCACTGTTCGGTGGCACCAGAGCACAGCGTTCTGCGGGTCGTTCAGGTGTCAATGATGAATACTACCCTGTGTTTGGAGCGCAGTATTTGAATATTTCACTAGATTTATAGAATGTCTCTGTTGCCTGTGTTCAGGCTCGCTCTCTTGTGGACCCGTCCGAGCTCGTTTATGCTTTTCTTTTATATAATTTTTTTATAGATTTTATCACAGGAGCTCTTTCCGACCGCGTTCCACGCTTTAACACATTTTCGTCGAGTTGCTGGGGATGTACAACAGTATGGCGACCAATAAAAAATGTCAGAGACATTTGAAAATCGTGAATAAACATTGCCAATGATCGTGCATTAATTATTGCTCGTCACTGTTCGTATTTTCGAGGAATATGTTCTCGTATCTGCGCGTAGAAACTAAAGATTTCTAGAATCCATTGTTCGATAGAAATGATAATAATTTCACACATAGTCTGTAAGTTAAACTTTTTTTTTATCGAACCTCTCCCTTTGAGCTTGTAAATTTGTTTTAAAATAGGAGAGGAAAGGAAATACGACGTTCGATACACCTCCTTTTCGTATACTTCCGTTTTTACGTATATTCGACGCCACTGTGACCCTCTCATCGTCGTTTACTTTCCGTTTCTGCGCCACTGCGTGAACAAACAGCAAAACGTGCGGAAACGCTGTTAAAACGCTTTTGAAACTTTGCCCGTAGAGATAACGTGTGAAATATTAACCGCTCAAGGTCACTTCCCGCTCCCACCCCCATCTACAGTTCTCATTTCTACAACTCTACCAGGCTTCTTTCATTTTTTTAACAAGTATTGTAATTTTGAGTTGGCATAGTTTCAATCCTATTCATTTCTCTGAATTTACATATTAAAAAACATTGATGTCTCGAAGATCACTCTCCAAACCCATACTCCATCAATCATTCTGCATTACAAATCCTTGAACAGACAACATTTCCTGTCTCCAGGCTGACGCTACAGCACGCTCGGTGATACAGTGGCGCAGAGGATCCTACAGGATCCAAATTCCTCTAGATCATAGTCGACCATGCCACTCGTCCTTGAAGGCACGCTCGTCAGTCGTGTAACGTTCCAAAATAAATCAGTCGCCGGTTAGATCAATCTCAGTGGACGAGTTCCTCTCGTCCTGACGGAACTCGACTCCTCCGTCATCAGCGAATCCTCTCGAGGACACGCGTGTCCGATCGAGGAACCCTCGGATCGATAGTCCCCCGTCCTCGAGAGCTCACAGGGAATTATTTACATCGCAGTATGTTGTTCTGTGAAATCACGCGATCACAGCCAGTCGGTGAGACATCCACCGAACCACATCACCACTATCGGAACGAGATACGTCGTCAGGGCACGCGACAGAGACATCTCCTCTCTGCTGGCACCGCTGTCCATCGTCGACGTGCTGTTGTTGTTTCTTGTGCCGTGCGAATTTGGTGTTGTGTCCATTCTGGGTGGCACCACTTCCGGAGGAACCACCGGAGGCGATTGTTTGGGTATTTCAGGCGGCGGAGACTTCGGTTCGTAGCCTGAACCCTCCTTGAAACCGTCCTCGTCGTCTGTGATCTGGTCTTGGTCCGTACTGTCGCCTGATCCGCTTCCTGAACCGTTCCAGTCTGTGTCTTCTGAAAGTTACAGCGGAAAACATGGTTGAAAACAAAGGACCGGTGGTCTCGGTGGTACTGCATTGGAGACGAAACTCTTGGACGTTATGGATTGTTAGGTCATGGAGGATCAGATGAACAGAGTTTCAGGAGTTGGATTCCATGTTGGTTGGTTGTATAATTTGATGAAGTACTTTAAAGAGGATCGTTGATCGCGACCAGAATCTTCAGATAAGATAAAATTCTTCTCTTCAAAACTTTGATAATTTTCAATGAAAGGTGTTTGCCTTCCACACTGTCCTCCCATTTTATGATATTTAATTTTCGAGTCACGTTGCCTGGGATATTATCAGTCCCCTCTCCATTGAAGTTAGACTTCAATGAACTAAAAGACAATGGACTATACCAGACAGCCTCCTCTTTGTGTTTCCTGTGTCTATTCAAACAGTCCTTTGTCCCGATACAAAGTATGACCCTGACAATGTAACTTCGCTTGAAAAGAAGCTAGACGTCTCTTTAACTTTTCTAGGTGTATTTTTTAGCAAACATAGTTCTTTTTAAGAAGTCTAAGGTGTTCGATGATGAATATTCAGAATTTCTACAGTTAAGAGGTAACGTATTTAATGAGCTGTGAAATATATTACCTGTATCTATCCAGTCAACGTCCTGACCATTGAAAGCGGACTTCAGTCTGTTCGTGATGGTCGTCAACGCGAATATTTGATCTCTAACTATAGTTGGCCTTGGACCAGAGCTCCACACTTCAGGATTTAGGACTTGAGTCTCTCCATTGGACGACACTGGGTATACGTATCTGAAAAAGACAAATCCATGGTTAATATTGCCCCAAATTTAGCTGAATCCTAAAAGACAGCTGAAAACAGAGACTCTGAAGAGAAGACACTCACTTGTCGACGTGTGTGCCGTTCCAACACTCTTTAGTGTTACTGGGTGGTACAACCAGGCCATCGTTGCAGAGCTTGTAGGGCAAGTACACCCAAAATTGTCTAGAATCTCGGACCCTCTGTCTGATCTCCTTCACCAGCTTATCTAATATCGCAGCTGTGGAGGCGTGATCCTCCGACGACGCTTCTTGATCGAAGTTCAACGACTCTAACTTCAACTCTCGATTATCTCTTCGTCTGCGTCTGCCCAACACAGGGCGACCGCAACCGGTGAACACCCTTTGGGAGACGTCGTGGCTGTTCTCCTGCAAGATCATTATTGCCTCGGAGATTTTCAGATTGATGGGTCGGACCAGCATCTCGATGTTGAATGGACCCAGCAGTCTATCGGCTACCTTGTCCACAGCCTCTGAAATTTCAGGATTTTGTAAGATTACAACTTTATAGATATGATTAACATTATTCTAACTCATATATGGTTGGGGATAATGGTTAGGCTAACTCCATCTTATTTCTTTCTTTGTGTTTTATTATAGACATATTGGTCTAGGATAGGCTAAGAGCTCTCAAGTCTACCGTCCAGGTGATAACTCATCACCAGAACTAGGACATCTGCGTATCAGAGCTAGCATCTGTAATTTTATCATCAGTTTAGACAATTGATGATAATCATTAAGGTGAAGGCTGGTACTTCAGATAATCTAGCGATGATCTAGCTCGAAATGGTTTCTGATCAACTTGGCCTTTTGCTCGACACAGTTTTGAAGCGATTATGGAGGATGGAGGTTGCAATTGGTTCGAGGGAACAATGGCTGGGAAAATCACTAACCGACGAACTGATTCCATTCAGCATCCAGCGCAGCATGCTGGGCCAGGCAACCCTTCATCACGTTGGCACACATGTCACCACAGGCTAACACGTTCCCGGTTATCCCACTGCACGATGGACAGACCGTCATCCTGGTGAGTGCAGCTGTACAGTTCGCAGAAGGCTTCAACTGTGAAAACAAAACATTTTCAGGCTCTGCAGCAGGCTCCTCCGCGGTTTCCTATTTCCTTCATGGAAACTGATGAAACTGGGAGTCGCTCTAATGATCGTACTTCAATTTGGAGGGACTCGGACTGGCTGAAGTGCCATTACAGTAGACTCAAAACTAGGTGGTCTACTGAACCTAACGTTTAGACGAATTATAGACAAAAGTTAGCTGATCATTAGGGTTTCGTTCGACACGCCACTATAGTGGCTTGCGTCGAGGAGCGGCGTTAGAGTGTCTAGACCAGCCATACTCGAAAGGTTAAGGTTTGAGAATTTTTCTAATAATCCAAGGCTTCTCGTTTTTTATCATGTTTGCCAGTTTTCACGAGACAGGTTGTCTTACCGACTGCATATTTTTCAGAACATCAGCGGCGACCGTCAAAGCCTGGCTGAAAGCCCTGGTCGCGACGAAGGACCTCTTAATTTGAACTCCGAGCTTCTGAGGCACGTCGCTGAAAGGTCTCATCTCTTTCATGTTATCACCCAAGCACTCCATGTACTTGTCGTTGAAGTTATACTGGCTGTTCAACACTGTGAACATCTTCTGGTAGAGGGTGTTGAAGAAGTTGTCCATGGTCTCGTCGAGATCCACCTGGAACGACGAAACATTCGGTATCGTAATCAATTCCAATCTTCTCCATCTAATCACAATTTTATCAGTACACAAGTATTTCTCAAAAATTGATATGCTGATCTGAAGATGTCAAGATTCTTCGCAAAACTAATGAAACAAATACAAATAGCCTTTAGAAAATTAATTCGTACGACTTCAGAGGCAAACCAATTATCCCCACGCGCCAAAGAAATGAATAAAAAATTCACGGTGGGGCCGCCGGGGGTGATTAATTGAAAAAAATTCAACGGAGGAGGATCGTTGAATCGGCGAAACGATCAGACATTCAATGAATACGAATAATCTGAGGGATAGCCGGCTAATCGAACGAAAAAAAAAAAATGGAAAACCGAAGATACGCGGAATCGGGATGGAGGAGGAGCTCGTTAATCCGCGGATTTTCCATTCATGGATTCCCCTAATTTCCCTGCCATTCGATATTCGGGCTGCTGATCGAAGGAACGAGCACGAGGTATAATCGGACGGACGGCTCCAAAGCGGAGGAAGAGAATGCGAAAGAAAATAAAAAAAGCTGAAGAGGAGTCGCCGATAAATTCGAATGGCACGATTCGGTGACGTCGATGCATCGTCGATATAAATTCGTTAGCAGAAACGACGACGCGGCTGGTCGCGCGATCGCGATGATAATATATTCATGCGAGGCCATTTTCGAGGCGCGGACCGTTTCGGACAGATCCGAGAAGCGCTGCTGAATAATTCCGGATGATTTGAATGACAATCGGGATGCACGGAATGTCGGCTCGATTAGGAATTTGATCGAGAGTCGTTACGGTGACTCGGGAATCGGAGTCCGAGTCGATTTCGATGTCAGTCCAGAAGATTCTGAAGTTTGATGCAACTGGAGGATTACAGAGGCCAATGATGATAGGTTGGAGGGTTCAATTGCAGTCAAGGGTGAGAATTTTAGTTATCGTACACAGAATTGCTCTGAACAGAATGGATAATATTTCTTGAAGAGTTGAGAAAAATTGTGGGGACTAATTCTGATTGGATGAGCCAGTACTAGGAGTTAGATCGATGATCAGAGGGACACATTTAAGTTCCATACAAACACAAAGATCGATTTGAATTTAATTTCTTTTATTTTTCAGGTAAAAGACGTACTTCAAGGATCACTGCCAATAAAAAGAATTCTAATACACCATTCTCCGGGCAAAGGGCAACCCTGAACGTTCAGTAGCAACGCACGAACAATCCCCATCTCCAATTCTTCAACAGAGTGCGTCCGCTCCCAGAGCAGCTCACCATCGGTTTCAATATTCGTCACCTGAACAAACTGCACCCCCGAAGCTTCAAAACGCCAGGACAAAGGACAATGGCATCTATCTGGTACCATTATCGGCACAAAAGGCCATCCCAATATCCAATATCGCGTCGATGCGACACAATTCCAATTCCGCCAGGAGAGACACGACAGATCCAGAGATAAATCGGTGGATAATTGCAGGAGGCCGGGATGAAATCGATGACCTTCGCCGAGGCTGGGGTTGCTGCACCCCCTATATCGCAGGACATTTTCTGTCCCTTTTATCCGGTCGAACCCGTACGTCAAAAGCATTGATTAAACTCGCCTTCGCGCGTGACCCTATCGCGAGGTCCCTCCGACTCCGGTCGCTCGCGGTTAAACCGGTCGGGTCAGGTTGGTGTTCCTGCCGATTCCGAAAGTTCAGCCCCATGAGCTCGCGCCGGCGACGACTCGGGGATGGAAGGACGGCAGATAAAAGGGAAAACCATGGGACAACCCTTCGCTGCCAGGATAAATTCTGCCGCCTTTGAAAATCGAGCCTCGAGCAACCCCTATCGATTTTCCTCGTCGAATTTGATTTACCGCCTCCCTTCCAACGATCGTCTTCTCAGCTGACGCGATTCGCGTGGCTTTCGACTTCTCGGGGCAGACTTTATTCACGATTTTGCAAATATTCATCATTTTTAGTCATTTTCGCAAGAACGCATCGACTGCTTCATCAGCTGGAACTGACGAACTTTCTAAATTTTTATACGAAATGTATGTAACTTCATATTTTGTTCGCTTTCATTGATAATATTGGTAAGTTTCATCATTTTTCAGCGGTGCTGTTAAATTCATTATTCTATACATGGGAGTGTATATGACATCGCTGACGTTCGAACAGAAATGATATTCATTCGCGTTGGATGATGACAATGACATGTTCGTTAATGAGTAATTCCAATTGTTTATTAAGGAAACTCACCGTCCCCTTGGCGTAATAATTCTCCAGCTCCTTGAACAGTTCCGTGAAAACGTACGAGTTCTGTTCGTACAGGATACCATAGGTTTTTTTAAACATTTCGTGGAAGACTTTTTTGCTGGCTGTCAGGAGGTCCTTAAAGAAACCTGAAAGAAGATGACACGAAATATGTAAATTGTAAGACGATTCAAAGCACTTTGGAAGAGATAAAAATTTCCGAATTAATTGCGATCTGCAGGTGCGTTTGATTAAGGACAATATGAATCTCCCTAATTGCAAGGGTCAGCCTGATATCTCGTCCGTTCGAAGGGTCCATCGAAGGATAATTGCAGACGAAACGATTCGCCGGACGAACACCCTGTTATTCGAAATTTGCAAATCAATTACAGCCTGGATCACCCCGACACGTCGAGTGATCACGCGTTAACAATGTTTGCTTGTTATCGGATGATAACGCTTAAGACGCTTCCCACGGATCTAATTTGCATGCGTTAATTAACTACTTCCCTAAGGGGGGCAATGTGTTGCTGAAATTCTGCTAACAAGACTCCTTTGTCCAAGTGCAGATCTTCGAAAACCTTTGAGTACCTTTCAGTCACCGTTTGTTAGAAATTCGCGTGGTACCTGAAGATTAGCTTTTGCCGCAACAAAGGAAATCTCAACTATTTATTCGTATCGCGTGGTACCGCAAACTGAGGTGCAATTAGGTCAATACGGGGGGCTTGAGTGCGGTGCAACTGCATTTCTTCAATAAATAACTGACTAATTAATATCGTAAACATCAGAGCAATGAAAGTGTTAGTCCTGTGCTCTCAGGGCTCAATCATTCGACCAAATTTCTCAAAAACCATTCAGAATTGCATCCTACGATCTCACCACAATCATTCGCATAAAGCCTACTACCACTGTGCAGAATTTGAATGAAATCGGCGACGTCAACACCCGACGGGCTCCTCACAGTGAAGTCCACAATATTAGTTTTAAGTTCAGTATCGGTAATACTCGTCTAGCTGTAGTCCGCTTTTCGGTTCATCCGACTCACGATCGCCTGTAAATCCCCAGAAATACCCTAGGCGCGACAACGGCGGTACACAGAAGGCAGACGGAAAGCGGTTCGTTTGATTTCGCCGACGAAACGCGTCTGGCTGAGGATGAAGAAGAAGGAAAAAAAGAGGAAAAGTCGTCGGGTGCTCGAGTCGGTTCGGTAACAATGGCGACAGCTTTTCCCCGGGAAAGCTGGCGTGTTCCCGTGTCGGCAGAACCCCACGGCTCGACGAACACGTCGGACCCCGTGAACCTGTTCTTATCGTCACTTCAGCCGCGAAGAATGTGATTAAAATTCCTTTTAACGACGCTGCCACACAGAAGGAGAGAGTCGGCTGGAGGTGGAGGTGGTCTGTAACGAATCGTCGGTCGACGTCGACGTCGCCACGGCAAAAAGCTCGGTGTGAAAGGGGAAAAGGAAGCACTTAGCGCCGCGACGACTGCCTCCAACTTCCTCGTCGGCCTTTTAATTCGCGGTACGCCGCTCGCCTGTCGCCTGGAACGCGACTAATTTCCTCGTTTTCCATGGAGAAATCCCGCAGCCTCGACGATTTCCCGGAAAATCATTTAGTACATCTCTTTCAGACCGATTGAGAGATCAGAACTGTGGTTGGCCACCCTACGGCGTCTTATCCGATGTACGGTCTGTTGGAGGTGCAGGGTACATCTTCAGGGTTCATTTTAGGAGCCACAATGATTAAACACTGTTTTGACACAACCGTTTGTGACCACCCTGTATACGACGACGGTCCCAGATGATTATAAAATATTCCTACTTTGCCTGTTCTATGTTTAGATACTCAAACACTTACCATTGTGTTACAATTGCTCGGTACGGTAACATGCTGTACAGGTTTCTAATAGGTTGCTCCGTCTAGGTTTGGATAAGTACGCTCTATGGCCTTTTTGCAAGCGGTTCTCGAATGGCCAGGTGTTTTCTAGGCGCTTTACCACCTAGACGGGTGGACATTCTTGCGTGGAGAACTCGGAGGTGCAAGAAATGGTAAAACAGTTACTGATTGAAGCATAATTTGAAGTACTCAGGACAGGCAGCGTTTGAGAGAAACGCAATTGAAGGAGTCGTCGATCTAAGTGAGAGCGAATGATTGGATCTGGGAATAAATATTTGTAGAGCGTGTAATAAGAAGTCAGAAAGTAAAGACGTATTATTTATTTTAAACATTGACAATTAATCATTGCATTTGATCACTGGGGAAGTCCACTTCGGGTCTTCCTTTCCGCTCACACACTCTCTGGAGGATTTCTGCAGCGACAGAAGGGAGAAGCTGCGGAGCGGACAGGAGAACGTCCTTGGAAGGTCCAATTGCCACAGACGGCAAGATCGAGCGGCCATGTCGAAGTGTCGCCATTTTAAGGGAAGCGTCGCTGGCTAATGAGCGAAACGAACGGAAGTGCAGGAAGGCTGGTGTCGCTTTGGCGATCGGCGGGGAAATTAGACGGCAGCTGAGTGAAAACCTCAGGCTCCTAACGATTCTCATTAACGAAATTACTTGGGTGTTCGCGGGCGTCGTCGGTCCCCGGGGTTCGAGCTTCAACCTTTCCCGTGCCCTTTCCATCCCCTTCAGCCTCCTTTGAGCCTTCTCTACCTAGCCGCATCCACCTACGTACCCACTTTGCTCGCCACTCTCCGCGACAGAAGTGCCCTGACTCCGAAACAGGGGGTTCAAAGGGAACTGAGCCGGAGAGAGAGGGTGCGAAACAACATGAAAGAGAGATAAAGACGGAGGGAATGAAGGTAGAGTGAAGAACGGAGGAACAAGGGATGGAACGGTGGCGACAAAGGGAGATAAAAGATAGAGGGAAGGTATTGGACTGGGGTATGTGAAAATGACTCCTATCAATCTGGAAGTTCGGTGGGAATGTTTCAGCTGGCCGAGTCGTTATTGTGACACGACGGTAATAGCGGTGATTCATCACAGACAAATCAGTCGAAATGTAGAATAGCTTTGGGCTTAGGTTTTTCTTTGAGATGACTGCGAAGGATGTTGTCTGGGGAAGTGCTTATTCCTGTATTGACCATCGAACTATCTCCTTTTCTTTTCTTTCTTTCTTTCATGCAATCTAGGATCTACTGATATGGTCATTCAGCCGATGGACCTACAGTTTTAGGTGGATTTTGGAATATTAGACACCGAGGTCACCCATCCTAACGCTAATCCGTGGCCATCGTAGCTGGATGAGGTTCTGTTTTTGTAGAAGTCAATTTTGAATGTCACTGGGTACACACTGTTAGCCACAGCACAGATATGTCTAATGACGTCCTAGGTAGTACTAAAGATTAAAAACAATTAGTTAATTGGTTGAGAGAAGATAGCACGAATATCAAAAGTAGAGCTTATTTTGTTTAAAAAATATTGCCCATAAAATATGATCATTACCGTACAAATTGGACAATCAGGTAGAATGTAAGAACGAGAAAGGCATGTAGAATGTCAAGAATGAGGGTGAGATTTTGAGAGGTGCAATCAGAGAAAATAGGGAAGGTGTAACGAGATCGGTAGATAGGACATCAAACGAGGATTAGGTGGCTGGGAATCGGGCTGCAGGATTAAAAGATTAAGAAAATTACTGTCTCACGAGACCCAGCGGTTGGTTTCAACCCCTGGGACGAGTAATCTCACCTCCAGAGTCTCTTTGGATAATGAACGAAGGAAGTCTGAAAGGATCGTTATACAAATCACTTTGCTGGATGCTTGATTATTTACCGGAAGCATCAGAACTAATCCTTGCTTAATCGAATGGACCCTCTGCACAGGAAGAGTTGCATTTTTTGCATGTAATCCATAAAACTTGTCAACTGATTTTGACAACAGGAGTTCTTTCATTTTGAACGAAGTCATTTTGCTAGGTGAACGTTTCTGAAAATTTTAACACATTGAGTACCAAGGTGTCATCGTTCACCACGCCATAAATTCATTGAAATCAAATACTTCTCAATTTTTATAAAATTCCAAGGAACATTAACATCGCAGTGGTAATATAAAAATCTAAACACACAATCAAATAGCAAAATATCTGTTCTTTCACGATTGGTCCTAAAAAAGGCAAATCATATAATATGTCTGACAAGGGGTGGCAGTTTTTATTGTGGCGCGCGACGTGTTAAATAAACTAAAAAAATTGTAATTGAAAATCTATCAAACCGAATGGATCTACCGTGTCGTCGTTCGCTCGATATTCTACCATTGTTCGTGTATTAAAATTAGAATGACAGCTGAATGGAGTCGGGCGAGTCTGAAGTTGAAGAATCGATAATCGATCAACGGGAAGCTAAAAGTTGCTAAACGACCTGGATTCGAAGTGGATCGTACGATCAGAGAGGGAAAGAAAAGCGTCGCCGTCAATTATGCTGCTTCTCCGTCACAAAAGAACTGTTCAGGGTAGTTTAATCGGCCGGACGTCCTCGACGTCAGAACCGAGTGGCGTCGACAGGCGGGAACGAGCTTTCCAGGCATAGTGCTCGATGTATTCGAATGGAGAAATGAGATTTCTGGGGTAAGGGTGCATTCAGACCGAAGGCTGTACTGAAACCTCGCATGTGATCACATAAGTGCAATTTCTCGCGATGTTTGAATGATACGTCTGTCTGCTTGGAAACATCTTAAAGTACACGAAAAAACGCCCAAGATAGGCTACTGAATGTTTAAAAAATTGCACACCTGTGGATTTTATCGATACTTTTATCAGACCCTACATTGTCTGACTGAGAGGGCCTATGTCAGATGGGATGATATAAATTCAATTTTCAAAATTATTTTTAGTGACACAGAATTTCATTTGTGATCAGCTTAAAGTGCGTGAAGAAACGCGTAAGATAGGCTACTGAATGTTAAAAAAGCTTCACGGGTGTCCAATTTATTGAACCTTTGACTGGACTCTCTATTCCTTGGTTAGGGGTACGCAGCACACACGGCCACACAAATGAAGAAACAGGGGGCTACTCACTATGAAACCTGGCTCCTCTCGTCGACAGGACCTGGTGCAGTCGTTGAAGAGTTTCTTTGGTGGTTTTCTCGAATTTGTCACCTGCCCTGGCCTGCAGCCTGACTTCCATGTCCGCGGAGCAGCAGACCTCTCCGCCGCTTCTCACGCTGCCGCAAATCTTCAGCTCCTTTGCTGGAAAAAATATCAGAGAACAATGTTAGAACAACCGTAGAAGCTCCCATCTCGTCGGAACAAATTCCTAATTACTAATTGGACATAAAAGCTCGACCAGACGCCCCGTAAAATAAATAAGAATAATTTTTATTCAGTCGGTGCAGCAAGGTGCGCGTGAATTTTCTCAACGAAGAGCCTGCGGTTGGCAAAGTGTCGGATGTCCAGGACAATTTCGTCGGTTTTCGAGCGGTAACTCGAACGAACTCGAGGAAATTCACGCGAGAAGCAGCTTTAGCCGGTCCCGGCCACGACCACAGGGAAAATTGGATTTCCTCGACGAGCTGAAGCTTTTGTTCGGCGGTGCAATCAATTTTTCGAGATCATCCTGCGGCCGGGTAGCGTCGACGGGGAAGAAAGTCGGCCGAGATAGGGTCGTGGAATCGAATTAATCGAACCTATGGTAAATTACGAGTCGCGAATTTCGAGTCTCTCTCGTGGTACGAGCTCTTTCACAGCTGAAAAGACGTCGATGCTGTTGATTAAAGCTGCTTCAACGAGGGATCTCGATTAATTTCATCGAGAACCGCTCGAAATCGAGAACTTTGATCCTCGACGCTCCTCTTTTCATACTTTCCTCGATTACTCCTGCTCTTTGGTGCACTGGATCTGTTATACCACTGCGGTCCTTGATCAACCAACAATTATTTTTTATTTGTAATTTAACCTCTTCGAGAGGAGTCTCGCAGACACAAGAAATTCGCACAGAGATGGATCATTCATCGCCCTGGTTCATTGACATTTATGCAGATCATGCTAGCCTTCCTGAGTAGAACAATGGCTGTTAATTTTAATAGCACAATGATGTTTTTTACACACCAAATGTAAACCGAGAAAAGAATATAATAAGCGAATGAGTTTCAAAGTCAATGATCTCGCTACTGAAGGTAATTTATTCCACATGTTTTGTTTGTTTATTCGTATAGAATCCCCTGTGTGTTCTGTTATACTAATCATCGTAGAACACCCTCTGTACGTGTCACTTTTTATATTTGAGCGATGAGATTCGTGTTGAAAGTCACGGCGTCGAGATTCGGATCTACGCCTACGGTTTAAACAAAATGCTCACGCGAGCGTAACGATTAATTAAATACGCGGCTGATGAATATTCATCGTCGTCAATGGTGTGTGGGGCTTCTACAAATGTACACGATCGATCATGCGACGTATAAGAGTAACGTTCATTGACGCCACTGCTAATCAGCGATACTGATCCGGTGAAATCGGTACTCACGAATCCGTGTCAATTTTCACACGTGAAATTCAAGTTAAATCTGTCCTGACCATGAGAAAAATAGGGTATGGTAGTCGATGGTCAATTTTAATATCAATTAGGTACTTGTAAGGGACGATTCTGGTACTAATTAGTCACTTTAAAGATCATGTCAATTCAGCAATTTAAGATTAGTCAGTCAGAAGAGTCGATTCTACTACTAATTAGCCTGCCCTATGGTTCAATTGTAATGATAAATTAGACAATTTAAATATTAATTAGGCACTCGTAAGAATTGATCCTAGTACTAACTAGGGACTCCTAAGGATCACTTTTACTACTAATCGGTATTTTCAACAAAAATTTCGATAATAATTAGTTGGTCCTCAGAACTAATTGCAGTCACTCCTCAGGTCCAATTGTAACGTTAAATTAGATGATTCTAAGAGCAATACGGATCAATGGTTGGTCACTGAACCCGCAACGAAAACTCTCGTTCGATTATTCTTGCTTCCGCGGAGGGAAACCGGAAGTTGGCCGCCCCTCGAAGAAAATTCCCTTTTCCAATCGGCGCGAGTGGATCGAAGGAAAACAAGCGGGGATTCACCTTTATGGAAATGCTCGCGAATCGCTTGCCACGCAAATATTTGGCAACCGCGTCCGGACTCCCATTAATTTCCAGCCTGTTTTCAATTTCGTCGAAGACCTCCCTCGAGAAGATGGCTGCCGATCGTCAGCCGCCCCCGAATTTCGAGAACCCTTCCTCCTCTCCTCGATACAGCAAATAGTTCGCGGCCCCCTTTTTCCTTGTGCCGGGAAATTTCGTTGCTCGAAGCTACCAATCTCTCTCATCTTATTTTCGATTCCAACGAACGCAGGATTTTCATGCTGCACGCAGATTGCGGGGAAACTTGATAAATCGCGTATACGTTCGTGCGAATGAATCGAATTGTGCCATAATTAATTCTGATGTACAATAGATCGTTTATTCTTAAAAATTCAAATAGTTTAACTATGCCACTTAGTTTCATATTGGAGAGCAAGCAGCACCGAAATTTAGACATGCGGAAAACGTAACAGAAAATTATTACATAAGTTGAGGAACAATCTAATATATTTTTGTACTTCCATGTGGGCACAGAAGCGGACTAATTATTTTTATAAAGAAAACATGAATGACAGTATATTATTATGTCCTTGGAATGAAGTATTTTTAATCTTGTGTAGCTTCTAATTCCGTCTGACCCGTGAAGGCGTGATCTACTTAATTGTTTCTGTGGCACTGGAAGAGAGACATGTGGTCCGATATGATTTATATTTAAATATCTATTAGAAGAATTAACTTGACTTAACTTTAGCTGCAATTTAGGACAACCGAATGAATATAGTTGGAGTTGAAATGTATGAAACACAAATAAGAATATGTTCCAAGTGATTAAAATTCGTCTATCATAAGCACTAATAAAAAAATATTATAGGAGGCCGTTTTTCCACGACTTCTTTTTCCTGGTTTCCGCGATAACAGCAAAAACCGATCTCGCCACCCCGTTTGCTGTGGATACCGTCGTGGGATTGAGTTACCCGACGCCATTTGCGAAAATCCACTTACAATGGAAATTTCCCAATTTCCGTGTGTAACGCCCTTTTAAACGACTGTCAAAAGACGCGTTCACTGACATCGTTTCGATCCATCGAACAGCACCAAATTGCACTATAACGATTCTGCGTCAATCAATCCTTCGATCAAGATAGCAATTTTTCATCTAACAGGTAACAATTCCGAATGAATTTAATAATATATAAAAAGGACTGGTTTCGTTTTTTTTAAGGGGTTATCCTACTGTGATCAAGTGAAAAGTGGATATTTTTGAGCTCAAAATGCGGACAAAGTAAAAATGATATTCTTTCGATATTTGAGAGATTATTGGAGCGTATCTTAAGCTTTCTGTATTTAAAATTGTATTGAAAAATATGAATATTTAAATATAAATCGTACGTCGGAAGGAATTACTGTTTTTTGCCATGGATTGTAGCTCGAGATTCTCACGAGTTCACTCTAGACGCTGTATTTCCAAGAATCTTTTAAATATACACACAGGACCTTTTGTAGATTAATTGTAACGCTTCAAGCTATTTTTCGAAACAATACCAAAATTTTCGATTCATTGAAAATTTTACAGTAAAACTCTTTAAGCGGCGATGCTGTGCAACGAAGATTCGATTGACTCGAACAAAGAAACTTCGATTTGTATTTCTCCGGCGACACGAAACGCTTTCTGTGAAATATGTCGATGTCAAGAGGGCTGAGGAAAGAGATAGAAAAATGGAGAGGAAGGGCGGGTTCCTGAAGCGTGAAGAATCGAGTGATGCATTTAACGGAAGCTCCAGCTGCTGGAAGCCCCTGTCAAACGAGACGAAAGTAATTATTTCGAATGCGCGTGAACGAGTCGATTCGCGCCAACTATACCATCCTCGATTTGTCGGAATAATAATGAAGCTCCTCCGAAAGAGATACTTCGAGTTTCGTTTTAAAGGGAAACGACCGGTCGACCGTGAACACGTCGAGAAAAGGAACACCACGGTTCTCGCTCGCTTATTTTATTCTCAACTCCAATTACACGGCTCGAATTTCTTTTAACAAACGACTAAACAAGTTGCAATTCCTTTTAAATGGAATTTCATGGATGGGTGGATGTTCTATAAAAAAGATTACCCTAAAAAATTGACAACATTATTTTACTTTTTTAGGCATACAGTTTTTATTTCAAAGTCATGTTCCTTCCAGATTTATCTGATTTTTTTGTTGTATGAGAGACTGACCATTTAATATTGTTATTTCACCGTCCGATTTAATCGAAACTTAATTTATTTTTCTTTGATACCACGAAATACTGTTTATTGATTTATATTTCTATTTTTGCATTCTCTTTTTTAAGGCTTGAAATATAATTTTTCAACATTTTTATTCTGAGGTCAGGCTTAATGTCAATTATTTTTTGTTAATTTACAGTTGGGTTCATCGATGACCCTCGCCCTTTACGCATCAACCCCTCTCACAACATAACAACGCAAAAAAAGATAAATTCGTTCTCCATATTAATTTATCCTTTCGACATGAACCATCGAGAATTCCCAACAATCCGCGACGAATCTCGATTCACCCGTCGCTAAAACGAAATTGCCCTGTGACACAATGGAAATCGAATTCCACCCTTTACCTTATTACCCCGTTTGATCGTCAGTAATTTTTCGATTATCCGTAATTCCACTGATTCCCGTTCTCCTCCCTCGAACCCGTCGAATTTGAATAAAAAAAATTAGACAATCATGTCCTGTGACTATTTTTTCAAGTACTCCCTCATCAATTTGTCGGGTGAATCGCTAACGAAGGAGCTGACCTTTCGTCTATAAAAAGGGAAAGAAAATAACACCGCGATTTTCCACGGTTCGATTAATTCGAGATCAATCGACCGTGTTAAGGTTGTCCAATGAACGTCGACACGTGTGCCGTGATCGAATCGGATCGATGGGTCGATCTATGTTTAGCATGTAAGACGACGCGTATGTTATTATAATACGTGCGAATTAATTTACAGGGGTGCATAATATAACGTAGACCCAGTTTCCTGTATTCTTCTTCACATAACAGGCTTCGACTGATTCATCTTTACGATTAATCGTAGGTAATAACAACTTCAGCGATTTTTTATTGCCTCTCCAGTGGTCTGAATTTCAAGGATGCTCGTCGTGTATTATGGAGCAAAAATCAGTCCAGACGAACCAGTTGAGGTTTTAGAAAAATCAGGTTGTAAGAATTCAGTTCAATAATTTCTTACAATTCCTGTAACCCAATTAATAATGTAAAAGCAACGTATTCGTTTGATCAATTTCTCCAGTCACCGCATAATAAATTCTGAAAGGAGGACAACAATGCTTTCAGACGGTAGAATACGTTGATTGATTGGGTAGATTCGCGAGCGAATAAAGATCTGAGGAGAAATGACTGTCGTGAAGGGTCGAACAGACATTTGACGATCCGCCATTAAAACTACAAGCCCTGTGACAGACACCGAGACGATCCCCGTGTGCTAAAGCCAGCATACACGCTACGGAGTGTCTGTGATCGTACAGTGAAACGGCGACGCCGTTTGTTAGCGTCTTGACGTCGCTAAGACGCCGGGATTTCCGTCGCGACATGCTCCCGGACGAACTATACCCCGTATAACATGCCCTCTGCTGCTTCTTCCATCGACGGTTTCCCTGTACGGGGGTTGGAAGTCGGTAAAAGAAGTTATAGAAGCCAGGAATTATGAACTACCCCTCTTGAACGATACAGGGTGTCCGATTTACATCTATCCACGCTGATATTTTCATAAGCAGCATAAGCTGGCAATTCATGGCCACTTTTCTTAGCTAATATAACACACGTGAAGTTGCTATTTGTTCTAAAAGTATGAACGGGCATTATAAAAAAAAATAATGATCATTAAAGGTGACAGAATTATTCTGAAATTTACTTGTTTTATTTATTGTCAGAAATTCATAATACGCAAGAGTAATAATTATAAATAATAGAAAAAGAAGCTCTAGTTCCTGAAGAAACCCAACTCGGCTACTCAACAATTAATAATAATTAATTTACCGAACCTCTCGCATACAACGGAGATATCTAATCAATCCTAGGCACTCTATAAATCATCAACGAGCCTGAATAAACAACTTCCACACACCCCGAACCCACAGAATATCCAGCAAACCTACCAACCCTAGAATAATAATCACATAAAACTAACCATAGAATTACTCTCTGCTAAACCCTGCTTCCCTCTGAGCGAAACCGCCGAAAAAGCCACCCTACAAAAGGGAGGAATCGTTGTATCGATGTTAAACCGCGCTGGCTTCCATTCATTCCGGTTCGGTGCCAAATATACCCGGGCGCAACGAAAGGAAAAAGAGAGAGGAACACAAAAAAATCTGTAAAAAGGAGAAAGTGGAGGGTAGGAAAAAAAGGGGGGTGAAAGAAGAGGTAAGAGAGACGATCGGGCCAGTCGGTTGTATCGACTGAACTGTTCCTCTCTCCGCGGCCTATTCTTCTCCGCTCTCCATTATGCAGAATGATGACGGTGTGTGCATAGAGGCGAAAGCCGACGCACGCGTGCTTTTCAACCATCCACCATTACGGGATCCCGTCACCGTGAATCCCCATTAAATATTTACGAGCAGGCCGAATCGACGAATGGCGCGGGGCTTCTTCTCGTTCTAGCCTAACGATCGATCCTTAGCGTCGATCATCCTCCACGGGGACTGGTCGTCTGGCCGCGCAGCATTTTAATCCACTTATGGGTAAAAGCGAACCGGAAACCGGCTGTCCCGCTCTGACGGACGTTCGATATTCCGCTGAAGGAATTGCACGAGACGTCATTGTTTCAGGTGCACGTTGAACACCGGGTGAACCTGGATTTTTCACCGTCCGACAGTGAGCGTAGCTGTAGATTTAAGGCCCATTCGTCGCCAGAGCGATTGAACGCGGCGGACAGGACATTTTCGATAGCACTCGCAGCGTCAGACACTTGCGATTAGAGTGGCAGATTTAGAGCGTGGTAGCTTCTCTGTTTTTACATTATAGAAAATGCGAGGTCTGACACGTTCGGTGTCTGCAGATGTGAATGGACTCGCATAGCTGAGACAATGGATGAATCATTTTGATAACGAGGTACAGGCTTTCTGTAACCTGTAGCTGAGAAGAAGGAGAGAGAATAGGTTGTTCTAGGTCATTATTCTCTGCCATTCGAGCATGAAATGAAGAAAACAGAAGCTACGGTACGCATGAGGTTGAGCAGCCTAATGCGACTGTCTCGACTATAGTCGACGAGTCGCGGAGAGACAGGACGAAACGAAACGGCTGATTTTATCGATCGCTTCGACCAGGTACAAAGGCAAAATGGCTAAAGTGGTAATCTGCCGGTGTAACAATGCACACCGGGCTTTGGTTATGGTTTGCAAACGGGAACAGAGAGAGAGAACGAAATTAACGATCATGATAATTGTGCCAGCGTGAAGAAAAGGGGAAATCCTGACACGCTCGCGAGAGACCTCTCGTTCTTCAACCCCTCACCGTGCAAACACCGTCCCCTTTTCGGTCTATGGGAATATACAGGGTGTCCCGTGGCGACCAGACGGAAAACACGTCGTTGTTCGCTCCGTGGTGGATGAAATCTCTGAACAGAATTTTCAGACAGTGGTTGAAGGGTCTATAACTTTACCAGAAAAATAATTTTCTCAGTAAGAGGGTGAGTTTCAATAATTTTGCTCTATTAGAAAAAAATAGGTTGACCCTTGACAGTGAATTTAATTACACAAGGTGTCTCCAATCATGAGCATACTAACTTCATATCAGCCGAAAAGAATTTACTGCCCCAAACTAATGGAGACTCAGTGATTTTATAGTTTGAACTTTGAGGAAAGATATATTCTATATTTTACCATCGTCATTTCATGTTTATTGCATCTGACACCGTCATGAACAAGTCGCATAAGCATATGATCCTCTACTTATTTTGAGCATTGCGTTTCTAGAATTTTTCTCTACCCCAACAGCTCTCTTTACAAATTGAATCGTCGAACGCTTGATGAGAGAAGTCGACCCCAAATTTCTAGGCGAGTAGTTTGAAAAATATTTATTCCAAACATCGAAGGGTGCATCGAACGTTTAGTCGAAGGTGTGAAAAAAAATCGGAGATCCCCTCGAGCACACCCTGTACAGGCGAGCGGCCGTGCAGAGAATGTGGCGCGTGTGTTGGTTAGACAGGCTGAAAGAAAAGCATTTGTGAAGTTTCACGGCTCCCCCAGCTAAAAATCGAAACTCGTTTGCGCTCGATAATCGAAGAAAAGCCCGACGAAGCACCGCCGTGCGAAACAATCGACGCGACCGTGTAAGCGCCCTATAGGGCACTAAGGGTCACGAGCTTTCCACCCTTTCTCTCGCGATCGTTTTTTCTGCAGCGCTCGATTCGACTTTGTTTCACACGAAATTACTGCAATTACTCGACCAAGTACGCGTTACTATGGGGGCGTTTTGAAACTACTCGATCGTGTCACACACAACTTCCGATTTGTCTTGTTAAATTTATTAAAAACTAATTAGCTGCTTCCGCAGCATATCTGGGTTCCATGGATTACCTTCCAACGTGAATAGAAATTAATAATCTGGGTGAACCATTTGATTTTTTAGGAAGAGTATTTATTATGTATCGGATGTTATTTATGACTCAACCTAGTATTATACAGGGTGAGTCCCTAAAAACTGCCGTCAGAATAAGATTGAATAAAATTTAAAAATATTTTTCAGTGACCTTGACAGTTTCTAATTAAAGTATGTAGTGTAGATTACGGAGTAGACAGCACTCGACAAGCTGAATGAAGAATGTATAATAAAATCAATATTAGACCTATAAATAATTGTATGTTGATAAAGTTATAACTAGGACAACATCGACTTCGAAACGTGACGTCAGATGCAATTTTCAAGAGTACAGCTGTCGATCGATCATCTCCCAATTTCATAGTTCCAGATATAAGCCTGTCATACGCCAACGCGTTTCCAGGCACTCCACATGTCCAGCTGTACTCTAAACTGATTTATGTCATCGGACATTTTAAAAAGAGAAATCAAAATAACCTCGGTGGCCATTTGACCGATATTGTCTTTCACATAGAACTCTAATCGATCAAAGTATACTTCGACATAAAGAAACCTGAAATTTTTGAAATCAAAGTGCGCTCTGTAGCAAAAATAAAATCCCAAAGTCCTGCCTGGAGAACACTGCGTAAGGTCAGGTGGAGTTTACGGTGAAGGTTAAGGTTAAGGGTCGACGGAGACGAGGAGGTCCAGCGACGAAGGGACAGGTCAGGAAGGATTTTCAAGGACGAGTTTGTCATATTCGACGACAGAGCATGCAGCACGGAAACCCGTCTCCGGTGCAACCAATTCACCGTGTTCACCCCTACGAGTCGCATAGGGTAATGCAATATAACATGTGGAAGAGGGTGTCTCCTAGCAACCCTGTGTCTTCTCACCCCATTCTCTAAGCTTCACCCTAAAACACTCTAAATCCGTTTCCACACAACTTCCGAGACTTTCGCTCGTGTTTTCGCAGGTGCGTACCTGCGCTTTCCGTGTCTCGCTCGCGGAACTTCCGGTCCCGATTAACCGGATCGCTGCTGATGGAATCAACCCTTCGATCGCTGTGACGTGGAAAATTATTTCAAGGACGTTGGAGGACTGCTCCTCGAGCGCCTCGTTCCAGGTTTCATTAACAAACAATTGTTGTAGACATTTATCAGGTGATTTATTATTAATATCGCGTCCGTTCAACTATTTCGACAGTCCATCTTTAACAAATTTCTGTTGTTTCGAGTTGATTCGAACTTATTGATTACTTTAAATTATTTGTCCCCTAAAAAATTGTCCACTAACCTGAAGTGGTAGCAGACAGCCAGTACCACACCTTTCATTTCGTTGAATATAATCTATTTTGCAATTCATAGTGCGCGGTCAAATTTAAAAATTTCAATGTCACCCTGAAATTTTCCACGTTATATTCCACAATTTTTCTCCTAACATCGACGAGAAAGAAAATGGTTTTAAATGACAGTTTCTAGCGACTCTGTGGAAAAGATCTAAATCCTAAAACAATCTTTCTATCTTTCTTTACACATGAAGCCGTCCAAAGATAACAATTTCTGTTCTGACATCGGAAATCATTCTTGACGTCAGTTTCCAGCAGCCCACCCCTTGCGCGATCGATCAAAGTCTCCCGAGAGATCAAGCACAAAACGATCGATCGAAACGACGAGTCTCGGGTCTGGAACGATGCGAAACGATCGGATAGTCGGTCGATTACGGGGTATAATCTGTTACACGGTGTTGCTTTTCATTTTTCCGCCGTTGATACCGGTCGAATAGGGTCGTTTGTATGCGCCGAGCGGGCGAAAAGACATTTTTTTCAGGCCGGCGAAGAAGCAAGACGCACGGGAGGAAGCATGTGCGACTAACTAAATTATAATGATTCCACCGGCGGTCTACGAGTTTACGAGGGCCTCCACGAATACGAAACCGACGACCACCTTGCGTGAATACGAATGAATCCGCTGCTGCTTCGCCGAGGAAAAAATTCGGACGATCAAGGAAATCGACGTGCTTTGGTCTCCCGTTTCTACAGGATGGGTCAAAAATCGCGGACAACCGAGAACAGGGCGATTTCTCGTGCACGAATGAACCGAAAGTGCTGTCAATTTTCTGCCTGTGGAGCCTAATTTTCAAGTCAAACGATTTTGAAGTTTCGTCGTGTTTAAATAATTTTGTTTATTTTTGTACAGGATGCCTCAGGCAATTGGAATGAGCTGCATCTTTAAAATATTCGAGGCAGAAGGAATGTCATAAGGAAGATTTAAACGGTGATAAGAACTCACCACTTAAAATGTTCAGAGTGACATGGAGGTCCATTGGAATATCTCTGATACCATGAGTCAGTCGTGCTGAAGTGACCAGACGCTTTCCTCTATTTTTAGTTTGACAATTTTTGTTGAGGCGGCAGATCGACTTACAAATGTCACTTGTAAACTATACACACATTTGTATATTGCCGATTATTACTGTGTTTATAGATAGCATTGTATCGCATCGGGTAACCATAAAAATTCAGTTCTAAGAAAACGATCAACGCTCGAAAGACCGAGGCACCCTGTATAATCTTCACAGGGGTGGATAATAAATTACTAAATGACACGGTCATATTGAATATGTTTTCCAAATGACGCCGAAATGTTCAGTTTCAGGAATTTCAAGACTTTCAAATGATCGTAAAGAAAACTGCAATAACGATCGACAGGTAACGAAAAGGGGTAACTGGCCGATTAATTAGCGCAGGTAGGTTCGAAAATTTCTCGGTTACGGAGGGTGCAGGTCACGAGAGGCTTATTGGAAGCTTCGCTATTTTATGGGCCACCTGTTAGACCCGCGGCTTCTCCTCTTTTACCACCTTTCGTCTTCTTTTACCTCTGTTTCTCTGCCTTTCGATTGAGAGCCAGCCTAATTGAACCTAATTCAACCCCTTAAGCCTGCAACGAATGTTCATGAGACGCTGCAGTAGTATAACACTAAGATATTACAATAAACCACCATGTCTGACGCACAATGAGGTCACAGGTTTCAAATTTGTTATTTTTCAAGAAATCCTATAGTCCTGTAGATGTCTTTACTTCTTCCCCTATAAGGAGTTAATGACAGCAAACTGCTGTACATTGTCATTTGTAGCAATATTAACTTCCATACCGATTGTCTCTCATTTTATTTGATGTGCATCAATCTAGTACGGTGAAGATATCATTATTATTACAATTGAAATTATACTAACTCCGATCATCATGTTTAGAATCGTTCAAGTGCTGAAATAGTCTCAGGAAAAATCGTCCTAAAAATTGGTAGACACCTTCACGTACCTAGTAGGTTTGCAAACCCTTTTCTACCCCATGTGCCCCGTTCGTCGCCTCTAAATTTTTTGGTTTCTTTAAACAAAATGTTAATTACGATTGCAGATCGTTCAATCGTCGGTGGCAGGTTTATTTTCGTTGCAGAGCTTCGACGGAACGATTCAGAGTCGGTCTGGTCGCTCGAACGCGATTGCATCGGGTCTTCCGGTGTACAGCCGAAAAAATATCGCCCCTCGACGGTTTTCTAGCGTGAACGCATGAGAGAAGAGAAACGATCGCGATTCGCCATGCGTGAAATGTAAATAGCGGCACGGCTAGCCGACGGATTTCGTGATGCGCCACATTGTCGCCGACTATAAACCCCGTCTGACCCTCGAATTAGCATCCAGCCCTTGGAAAAAGTATACATCGCGCAGAACGATCCCGACGAGACCCTTCGCCCTCCGTTTCCAGCTCGGTGTTTGTGAAAATTTAAACCTTCATCGCGAAATGAACGAGTTATAACTTCTACTGATTATTATAATTCGCTTTGACAGGCTGTGGACGTTAGTTTTGAGATTGTTGGTTGACGAGGAGTCGATAGGAGGTAGATTTAATCACCAACTATTTCCTTTTGATGGTGAAAGGTAAACGGAAGTAATTGGGCCGAGATTAATGCAAAATAATTCAAATATCGATTGAAAGTAATAGTAGGTGCAATTAGTTCAAGCATGGGTCCAAAGTTACTCGAACTAACTCAACTTAATCAGGACCAAGCCAAGTAATTTCTCACCATAAAAACACTCACCAATGATTCGTTTAAAGACTCAATAAAAAATCACCAAGGTTCCCTGTAGAATCCGTGTACATTGCCAACGAAAGAGCAAATAATCCCGAAACCACTGAAAATACAGCGAAAGGTGATTCGTGTTCCCTCAGAGGCAGCCGCAAATCTCGTTTATCGAGGCAGCACGATCGATCTGTCTATAATAAACGTCGAGGGCGGACAGAAGATCGAAAGCTCGCGAATTCTCTCGAAACAAAGATGGCCGAGATCTGAGGATGGTGTACACTTCTTAGCATCAACATCCTGTCGAAGAGACAGGGTGGTTCACTGACCACAAGCGGTTCGCTGTGTTTGGAAAACGCCGATGGACGTTGTTGTCCTTTGGTCAGTGCTCCCACGGATCTAAAATGGGACCTATAAACACACGCGCGCGTCTGCGGCGTGTAAACTGTGTGCGCAGACGAACGAGGGCACGGCCCTTTTATTCGAACGTGGGTGGAGGATACCATTGTTTCCAGAGGTCGACACTTTTCCGCTCGAAACGTGGAATTTCTGACCCTTCCACGTAATTGCTCGAATTAAGCTGCTTCGTGTGCCAAGACCGCGCTCTTCAACGTCCTCCGACTTTCCTTGCCAAGAAGATTCTTTGAATCTGGAGAAAGAGAATTTTTCCGAGTTTTGCAATCGAAAGATTGATGATCCTGCTCTTCGCTGTATACTACCCAGTCTACGTTGTCTGTCGGTTGGTCCGCAAACGAACTCTGCACTTATTGTTAGCCATCAAGGGCAGAGTTCGCCAAGGCTGATCATCCATGCTTCTCTATCCTTGTGGTAATGTATATCTACATAGGAATTTGCGAAGCGGCTCAAAGTCTTGCACAACGCGGTAATTCAAATCCAACTAACGCTGCGCTCAATTCCACGACTCTCGATCCAACGAATCAGCCACCGAGCTCCATGAAAGACGAATGAACTTTTATCAGAATCAGACCCCTGGACCCGTCATAGTTTCGCACTCTATCGATCGAATCGAAGCAAAGGGTCCATCGAGTAATCCGGTTAGCTTAATTTGCAGCTCGATGTATAAATCAGGCTGGATCCAAGCGACATACGGGTCGTGTTGCTCCTCCATGGATCGGAAGCGAAGTATAGCGCAACCGATGTGGGGTCGGGGTGTTAATATTTCATTCTGTGTCTTGGACGGGCAGGAGCAAACACGCGTACGCACGTGGCCGGGGTATATTTATTTAATTCGACCCTCATACGCCGGTAACGAGCAGCCTGTCGCCTAAAAGAGTGTTTCGCTGCTGCTCGATCGAGCTTTATTTGTTTTCGCTGGCCATTTCCACCGATCCGTGAGAGAGGAAGCCTTTCCCTTAAATATTAGCGACCAGAAATAGCCGCGCTAACGACGAGGGTTAATTTCGTACCACCGATACGCGCGGCTGAATTTCTTGTGGTAATTTTTAATTTTATCATCGAGTGGAATTTTAGGAACATTTCTGATACATTCGTGAATTTTCTACGAAATTTTCCTATGAGGACGATATTGGATTGAGTGATAAATAATTTTTAAAAATCTGCCCTACTGGTTTCTGCTACATATTTGAGGGAATCTCTAAAACGTAGACACGCTACACAAGCAACAATGATCACCCTGTAATAAATCATTAATAAATTACAGTAGAATTTCAGAGATCGTTAGTTCGCGTGGTTGAATTAGGTTATCGAGCAGTTACGATCGAACGAGAGTAAACAGCAGCGGAAGTGACGAGGCGATCCGTCGGCGTTGTTCACGAGGAATGATCATCGACCCCGGTCATTCATTCCCGTGCTCGAAAATATTGTTAGCACGATAAAACCTGGTATCTTCGACGCCGTGGAAGGAAAAAGAGAATCGATAGCACGTATCGCGTCAGGAAGTGCCGAGAATAATTCATCGAACGTATATTAGCGATTCTACGACGAACCTCGTTCGATCGAAACAATTTAATGGCGCTTGAAACATTTCCTGATGAACGATAGGGACTGTAAAATATTAATCGATGTACACTGAAGCGATTTTAATCTTTTTTATGATTAATTTGGGTTTAGTGCCGTTAGGCTGCTGTACTAACACGGTGAGTGGCTTGGGAGGTACCTTAAATTTAATTTGGTTAAATAATTATTTATTGTTGCACAGTCTGGAGCATTCTACAGGCTGCAATAATATTGTAGGAACTCAGGAACATGATTAAATATTCGAACGTTACTTCATTGATAAATTATATCGATAACAGAAAATTATAGCTTGTCTGACTAGCCGTGGATGTTTCCACTCCGGCGATAAACGTGTTAAATAATTCCTGTACTTAAAATTGCTCGATCATTGGTGCTCTTTTATGTGAAAACTGGCGAACGATCAGGTGATTTTGCAATGGAAGTGTTCAGAGATTTCCCCGTGGCGACGTGGATTGAGCCGTAAAAACTGCCTTCGCCTGTACGCCGTATAAATCTGCCACATGTCGAGCAAGTAAAAATGCGTCTGCCTATAAATACTCGTACGGTAGAATGAGCTTAAATGGATCGTTTCGGAGCAACTTAGAGCGATGGTCATCGTACAAATTTCATGCAGGGTCATGTCAATTCTTATTCACCGTACATAATAATTCGAAATTCAATAAACAACAAATAATTACATTGAGCGATCCTCTAATTATTCCAAGCATCAGATTTGATCTATAACGAAATATTCTCCTAAAAATCGAGGATCATTAACTGCACGAGAAGTGTTAACGATCACAGACTCCTTAACAGCCCTTAAATTGCTCTTAATACTTCCAAGGCTCAATCGATACTCGTTGAAACGAGTATCGAAAAAAATGCTGGTAGTTCTCAGACATCCGTAACGAGGACAGTTTAACGAACTTCGTTAACAGGTCATCTCGCCTTTATTCTTTCCCTTTTAATATCCCCTTTTCTTTTCTTTCGTTTCTGCAGCTTTTTCTCCGGTCGAGATAGGTCAACACGCGACAACGGAAGTCTGGAATAAATCATTCTCATGGCTCCGTGTTCGCAAGATTTATGCTCCACGATTTTTTATTCCCCAGCCGATCGACTGCAATGGAAATCGCTGCTCGAAGTATTCGCGAATCTTCCCCTTGAAATATGCTTCCATGCTGTCGGGCACAGAATTATTGTTTCGCAATATTCGAAATTGCTTCGTTCTGATACATGGCTATCGTATCTGCAGCGTCTGAACAATAATTTCATAAACGCGATAGTCTGATTGGAAATAAAACTTTATGTTACGAAATAAGGCACGTGGATTCGATACACAGACGGTTAGAAGAAACCAGAACACTCCAAGCATCGATGCGGATGGTCCTAAAAATGAAAACAAAGCGGGTGGTCTCAGGTTTTTTTAGATTAGAATAAGATTGAGGAGTCTGGAACACTTGTCCAAGCGCTTGGTGCAATTATTTCTTCAACTTTCGTAGAATCTGAAGCGTATTTGGTCCGTGAAGATGATGTTAAGATAATACATTGACAAGCTACTCGTTTTTTCTCACAGATTTTTTACCAGTAAATGGACTTAACTATTTGAACTTTAATGAGAGCGATAAAGGTGTCGTGTGCTCTATTGACCATTTATTCTATTTAAATTTAAAATAAAATATTATTGGTAACACATCGAGGGTAGCTAATTTTTCTGAAAAATTTCAATTCATTTCTATTACGTTTGGAGGATCGTCTGTACTTTTTAACTATCGATTATTTCGATATTCGAAGGATCTTCGCCTTACAAATATTTCCGTACTCGTTTGCTTGTTTGTTTAACCCGTAATGATCAAACAGGTAATCTCACCAGTGCGCGACGGCGGTCATTAAAGTTCAGTTAATATTAATGGGTAGTTTCGAGAGGACCGGAAGTCGTGGCGCGCTGGGGCATCCGGCATTGTTCGGTTTTCGAGGGACCGCCGGTGAAAACGATGAGATCACTCGCGTTTGCTCTTGTGAATCATCGTCGAGACGACCGACCCGGGAACACAAGTTCGCCGTCTGCTGCGGGCCAATTTCGCGAACTCCGAACAATACAGCACGATTCGCGACACCGGTTCGATTATTAAAGAAGTTTCGAACACCGTGGATGCGGAGAATTCGAGCTACCGCGGTGCAACGCGAACTGTTCTGCAGATTGAACGAGGAAATGAAATTCTTCTATTTATTTCTCTGCCAGAAATTCATGAATTTGTCAGTAAATAGACGCGGTAGTTCATGAGACAATTTATGAGGAGTGGCTAAGTCCAGTTGTTCGGAGAAACGCGGAGACTCAGGAGCAAATATACAATTCTGCTGAAAATTCATAATTTTCTCATTAAAAGGACGCGGTACCCTCTGGATGAGCTAGTGCAAATTGTACTTTCTAGCAGTGAATAGAGAAATATTGCAATTCTAAAGATCTGACATCGTGGAGGCTAAGTCCAGTCATCGCTGACCCTCGCACTTCCATAGTCAAGAGTATAATACACTTAAAAAATTCCTAATTTTCTCACAAACTGAACACGGTATAGTGTTCACGAGCCAGTGTAATTTTGGGTTCCCTAGAAATGAACATAGAAACATTAAATCTCCAAAAAAGTCATAGAGGCTGAGTCCAGCCACCGTTGGTCCCCGAACTTCCATAGCCAAACGCAACACTATTGTAAGCTGTACTTAATTCGCCTAAAAATTCCTAAGTCTCTCACAAACTGAACACAGTACGGTGTTCACGAGCCAGCGTAATTTGCATTCTCTGGAAAGGAACATAGAGACGTTCAGTGGGCGAAGATATGATAGATCAGCCATCGAAATGATAGGAGAGGTAACGAGTAGGTCGGAGGTTCGATCACAGACAGCATCGATCGCGTGTTTATCGCTGGCATACGATGCAGAGCACGCGAATGATCGTGTATTATCGGTGGCTGGGTTCTCCGGAAAATACCGGATGCGTTTTTCGACGATTCGCATAATCGGCCGGGGGGGAATCACGCGGAGGAAGAATGGCGCCGGGCAATCTTCCAATTCCGTATCGTCTTCATTCGCTCCCCGTCTAAGTGTTGCTCGCGTGTTCATCATTTGCACGCACATTTCTATGTACGTTTCTCAAGGCTATTTGTATAGCTGATCACTAGGCTGCGAATGTTTATGCAAATATACAATTATTAATGTAGTCGAAGAATCGGAACTTCGACAAAATTGTATGTAATGCTATATTATTTGTTTCACTTACTTTATAATATATACATTTTGCACGTACTTAACTACTGACTATATTTAGCTATTGTTCACATTAATAATCGAATTAAAAGTTGCAAATATGTATAGCAGTTGCGTCTGCTAGAATCTATAATCGACGTTGATTAACCAATAGTTTCTGCCTTTACTCCAGTTACAGCGATTTTCAGAACGCCTGCGAACGAGTTAACTCAAACTGAGGCAATTTCTCTTTTTATTCATTTAAATCTACTTTCCAGTTAAATGAATAATGTGTACCGAGGTTTACTTCATTATCATCATTGTCCCATTTACGTGACATCTTCGGGTCGTTTCCTGTAATTATTTCTTAATTCCGGAACCATTTAAAGTTATCTCCTAAAATCATAAATGTGGGTTGAGTGTCACATGTATGTCACATGTTATACACACACTCGAGTACCAAGGCTTTGAAAGTCTGCATTATGGGACCTCTGACTATCAGAGGATTGCAGTGTGCAGATGTTCTTAATTTATCAAGACACTCAAAGGGTTGAATCGTAAATTTTCTGGCTCAATCGCTAGCCGTGTACTGAAGACGCCCATGGGCGTTCGGTGCAACGGCTAGCTACGTGGTTCAGTAGCTCAGCCGCACGCAGCGTTCGCCTCGTTTTTAAGCAGCCCCCAATCAAAGGGTAACAACCAATAAAATCGACGATCAGAGACTCCGAAGCTTCCCTATCGTCTCATTTTTCCAGCCGTTTCATTGACAACCCTCCGAAAGTCGCGTCTGAGAAGCGGGGAAATTCCGTCGGCAGGAAGTTGCGCGTCGAATTTCCGTCCGGAGGCAAGGGAAGAACCAATTCGAAAATGCTTTGAAGCCTGGTGTCGCGAAGGGGACACGAAGAGGGCTCGAGCGAAATTATGCGTGCGCGGGAAACCGTATCGATCACGTCAGAAAGTGGCCGCGGGGATGAAAAACAAGAAAGAAGGGAGACTGGCATGATTCGAGGTCCCTTCGAATTTCCATCCTCCCCTCGCCGACTCGCTCACGTACACCGCCCAACCATGAGTGTTGGGACACTTATCAAATTTCGGATGAATCTGAAGATGTGAAATTATTGGGAGATTAGAATGCACCAGCAGGACCATGCACTGCTATTACTACATCACAGCGTTCACTATGGAAGTTACTTAAAAATCGTATCCTATTTTGATCGATGCACTCCCTCGGTCTATGATGATTACTTTCGCTAATTTAGGCGTTCCGGCTATTAGAATTTTTGTAGTTGGATAAAACACTTACAGTGACTGAAGCAAATGATTAAATGAGCACGTTATTCCAATTTTTTTTAGGGTATTAACATTTGAAGCGAGGATACAATATCTGCAAGAAATTACACTTCGCACACGCCTGCACGAATTGTAATTAGGCAACGGCGCCACAGTAGGGAAGAGAGGCGATTATGGAAATGTTTGATCAATTTATGAGTCGATCACTGAACAGTATCAATACCAACACATTCGAAATCTATAAGAGGACTTCGTTTACATCTTTCATTAATTTGAGTTATTAAACCGTTCATGTTAGCCGACCGAGAAGAAAATTTTCAGCCAGACGTTGCGAGACGGCGATTATCGAACGTTGTACCTCGGAAGCGGATATAAAAACGCAAAAAAAAGAAGAGAGGAAAGCTGAAGCGATCATGGCGGACGTTAATAACGCAACAAGGAGAATCCTGGCACGCATGTGAACCAGGATGAAACCGAGTCACGTGGTTGGGGGGTAGAAAAGACGAACTTCGAGACTTATCTCGCTAATGAGGCTTGACCATCTGACCATAGATTCTCCTTTTTTTCAGTCGGACCTCTGCACACGTGCGCGCGCGTGCATACACACACACACACGGGACCTCCACGGAGCCGTCAGCGTGACATTCTTTTTTTCTTTGCTGCTTTTAAGCCTGTTAATTGTTTGAACAGAATGTGTTCTGGGGGTACACGAGTCTCCGGAGCGAAGTTGGAAGCTGTTTATTTATGGTAGACATTTTCGGGTACCTAAAGCGGATCGTCTAGTTGCACGTCCTCAATTCTGATGCAAACATTCAGTAACTTGAAATTTTGGTAGATCGAATAGCCTTGTGTCTGAGAAATTTATATTCTCAAATATTCAGAATTGGGTCGTTTCACACGGTTAATTGCTTCTGTGTTATCTGAGAGTCAGGGTTCATAGAATTTTGGGGATGATGTTCTGTGCAATTCGGGACTCCAGATCTACGGAAAATTGGACGTTGGTTCCAGCGATTTATTGAAAAAGAACCTGCGTTCATCAAACTTAAAACAACACGACTCTTTCAACCTCGATTCAACTCTTCCGCGAGACCTCAACGTCTGAGGTACACCCAGACACTTCAATAATTTATTTCGAAAAGTACGTGCGCTCGACTCTTCGCACAAGTCTGCTGCAGCGTCTGTGATACACTCAGAGACTTAAATAATTTACTTCAAAGCGTACGTGCACGCAACAGCGGTCGATGCCGGCTTCCACAGAGCCACGAAGAAGAGAAATGCAATTTCTGCAGGAACAATTATATGTAAAGCGTGATCAAGATTTCTGCGGGCGGAGGTAGAAAAGCTCCCCGCGGACACAGTGTCTAGCTTTTCGGCGGAGGTGAATTTCCTCTGGCCGTTGCGGCCAGCACGCACGACGCACGCTGGTGGGATGAAAGGGAGTTACAGAGAACAGTGTGTTCATACAGCATGTGTTCGTATCACCTGCCCCGCAGTTGCCAGCCCGGTTGCAGCTGCAACGATACACGAACGAACACAAAGAGCCCGGCTGGAATCCGGCCGAGGTTTCGGTACGTAACTGGAATGTAAGGAGAAAAAGAAGGAAGCCGGGATGCAGGCGAAAGAATCGAGCAAGATTATCGTGTGCCTTCTTTTCCCTTCACCGACCCGTTTAATCTCCTGCATCTCCCTAACCGAGGAAACTTCGAGCCTCCGCTGGATCTTCCTCGGGAGCTTTTCGCTTGGATGTCGGCGACATTTCAATTGCCCAGTTTGGGACGCTTAGGGTACGGAAATGTGAACTTCGAAGGACCTAACATGTGGGCTGATACACTGGTTTTCTTTGTGAATGATAGTTAAAGGGGTCACTGAATCATTCCTCTGAATAAATCTGACATTACCTACCGACGTTTCGGTCCGCCTTCTAGGTTGAGTCCAAAATGCATTCATTACTAAAATAATTGATTTCTAATGTCAAATACCGTCTATAATTGTCTTTGCTGAGACTATCAGCTTCTATACCTCCTTCCAAGCTAATCGAAACTTTTCTACAGAAAAAGGATTTGCTTGGTGGACCTAACAAATTAAATGTCTGCTATCTATCGACTAACGATTGCACGCAACATCACCTACTGACACGTCCATGTCTCAGGTTGCGTCGATAAAAATAATTACCCTGCTGAACCTAACGAATTAAAAATCTGAATATCTCTGAAGGTGGTCGAATAGAAAGGTAGCAGAAAAATGGCACGACATTCGTCCTGAGGGTCCGGATGCACGCGACCGTCCTATGCACGGCAGTGTTGGTGCACTCCGTTGAAACATCGGTCCCTTTGATACAAGCTGTGACGAGCGTGGCGGAGAAAAGTGGCGCTGCCAAAAGAATGCACCTTGCTTGTCCAGGTAGCCGAGCCGAACCTTTTTCGAGGTTCCTCGTCTCCTGGCCTCTCGTCGCCACGTTCCTTGCGCGGAAAGTGCCGTTTTTTGCCGATGCACGTCGTGTCGAACACATGCTCTCGAATCCTGTCGATCGACACTCGCCGAGTGTCAATTTGAATCCTCGACATGTCATTTTTTCCACCGACTCGCCGGCTATTTCTGCCAACCGCGATACAAAGTGCCATCGTGGTCATTTGCAATATTAATTCAATAAAGGCGAGTCGGAAGATCGAATCGCGTGTAGAAATTGTTAATGGCCTTGTAAAAATTCTATATCCTTCGACAGTTTGTTTAAAATTCCACGATCTCGTCGGATCGCCCGTTACCACGCAAGGGAGATAATTATGTATCCGAAAGAGCAACCCGTGCATCGGTTATCAATGGTCCCGAATGAAGAGGCTGCAATTTTCTGCAACTCGGTTCGCTTCGTGGAAACGCAAAGGAATGCAAATATCGCCGGTCGAAAACGACTCAAAAATTTATGCAACGCGCACGAGAAACGTCGACGGCGGCCGGTGCCATAAAAAACCTCCGACGATCCTTAAAAATGCAGAATTCTAGCCGGACCGGGTAATTAGCGACGATATTCGTGAACCAGGACCTTCTGAAATTACTGAACATTATTCAAGTGTGTTTTCGAAAAGTGAACACATCGAATAAAAACTCCATACATTCGTAAAAATTAATTGTACAATTATACGGGAATATCGAGTCTCCCGTGAAGATTCTGAAATTATTTAAAATTAAAAAGTAAACAGTACGAATAAAAATTTCATCGAATCGTAAAATTTAATACTTACAGCTCGTGAATAATTATAAATAAAAGTCTAGTTTAACGCAAATATATTTAAAGGCAAGAAGAGAAATAATTCCTCTAAATAAAATATTAACTATTTATTAGTTTACACAAACGCCTCACCTCGTTCGATTCGATTATAATAGTAATTATTCAACAGTCGAAATTGCCGCGATAAAATCGTGTGCTCCGCGTCGTTAAGTCGATGTATCGAGCAATCGAAGATGGAGACGTACTTTTTCGAGAGGCTCGACTGATCGATGGAAATTGAATTCGATCAATATTAATGAACGGTCGTCGATCGGTGGATCATTATCGTATTTCACGTGCCGCAACACGCATATTAATTGATCGACGCTGGACGCGATTATGGCTCGTGATTCAACGTGATCGTCCGTAGTTTGCTTTATAATTAACGAGCTAACGAACAATTTTCGTGAACGGCCGCGGCGAAGATACGAACGCTCCTCCTCGCTCGGTGGAACCAGTTTTTTTCGATACGGCTCGTAATTTGTCGCTTTGTTAATTTATCGATACCCCCACGGCGGACTTCGAGACTCGAACATCATCCGCTGTCTCACAAATTTTCATCTTCGTCCACCGATTTCACCATTTCCCCTCGATCGAGTGGAGAACAAAATATTCGTCCGTTCAGGTGAAAAATATAGAACACAGACTATTTTTCCTGGGTCGATAAAATATTAATCACGGATTAGTTAATATTACAGTGAAAATGGTGGACCTGATTTTTAAAAATTAAAAATATTTTTTTACCTTCTTTGGTATCGGTTTGCGTGAAATTTATTATTAATTTTCCACGTACATTTTAACGCTGCGGATTCTTGTAATTTCTCCAAATTCTTCACAGCTTCTGGCTCTGACTATTAAACGAAGTTTACCACCCCCTGGAAGTTCCGATAATAATCAACAACTCTTAATTAACATTTCACGAGGAAAATTCTCTGAATAAAGGAGTCGATGTCTGAATGGAAACCACGAGGACAGAGGAGCACGATTCGATTAGTGCTGCCTAATTAAATGAGCGACGAAAGGGGCGGTGAAATCGGCGATATGTGAGGGCGTGCAAATAATTCGGCGTGTCGCATCGAACAAACCTGTGCGCTGATATTTGCACCTGTACAAATGTATGCATTTTCCATCGACAATCAAGCGACTCGCGTGAATCACCGTGCGCAGGCTAAATAGAATTTGACAGGGTTGAATGTTTAATTGATGTCGTTTGTCAAAGTACGACTCGATGCTAATTGAAATGCGTGTGAAGACACGTCGGATGCACTTCACTTTAGAAAGTGCAGCACGCAGAAGTGCACATCGGAGAACGAAGAGACAGGAAAATAAATACGCTTAAATGGAGCGAGTAGAAAAATATTTGTAAATAAATAAATAATATACGGAAACGATCTCTGACGCGTAAGCATGATACGGAAGATTTTTCCAAGATGGAGCCAAAAATAACTAGGCTGAAAAGTGCATCATGTATGAGAGACTGTGATAAGCATCCCAGAATTTAATAAAGATAAAATAAAAAAGTCATTTGATCAATTTCGGGAGTGACTGTCACATCCATGAGTCGCATTTAAAAACGACAATACTTATAGGATGATCTGATAGTTTTTTCGTAGCAATCACACTGGACACCGTGTATGTTGAAGGAGAACGCCTAAATAGGGTTCGAGAGGTTTCTAATGACCGTTCGGTTGGCTGATTCCCGAATCATTGGCGGTAAATCATCCGGCTGGTCGAAATGAACGCGATCGAGTCGAGAAACGCTGATACTCAAGCTGAGCAGAACCTGTTTCTCGTGCATTCGGAATTCCTCTTAACGTCTTCACTAACAAGCAATCGAAACTCGATTCGAAGGGAATCTTTCGCGCTTTTGGAACCCGCCCGAAAACGCCGACGAGCTCGCATAAATTTCCCCCGAAACGGACGAAATTTTAGGAGAACCTCAGCCTGATCCCGTCCGTCCAACTGCATATAAAGTTTCAACATGAAACGACTCGAATTTTATTACCTCTTCGCTGAATATTTTTTATTTGCTCGTATAAATTCTCTCGATAATCAGGATATACGTATCTCGTGTACCTTGCACTCGATAATTATTTTAAATGAAGAGCGATGGGTCTAGACGAAAACAAGCGTGAACAATTTCTAAAAAGGTTCATGAACCCCGGAGACATCCTTTGGAAGATCAATAACACTTTATTGAATCCTGTCTGAAAATTTGTGCAGTGTTGAATTATTTAGAAATTGAAATATCTGGACGAACATTCTAAAAATATAGAAATACGTGAAACGATGCAGTTAGAGTAACAAGAATGCCAACTACGAATTAATCCATTCAATATTGAAGCAACCGAAGCTACTGTTTCTTAAATAGAAATACGGTGATCGGAAAATGAAACTGAAAAGACACAATTTCTGCAGAGCTTCCGTTCTCCAATGGCTGAAAGCTTTTCTCGAGAGTGCACCGGCGAATCGATAAGACCGGAAACATTTATCACCACCAATATCCGTGATTAAACGACAAGAATGCGTAAGATGCACGCGATCGATTAAACGCTTCTACTACGATTTCCACCCTGTGAAATCCAATTTATTAGCTCGAGCGTACATTGAAGAAGAAGGAGAAAAAAGAAACGAAAGTGTCGTTTAGCCGCCCGGTGGATAATTATTCCAGGTTATCGAGTTGGATAATCGAGGGAATTGAATCGCTGGTCGATCATGGTTGCGGTTTCGTAGGCAGCCAATTAATTTGCGGTCGCCGCAATAACTGTGGCATCACTCAATCGACCACTGAGTAATCGCTGTATCCCGCTAATTACTGATATCACCTATTAACGCGTCGATATCGAAGATCGAACAGGTTCAATCGATATCGCCCGATTTACTTCGAATTTGGTCCAGGTATTACTGAATTCTTTAGGTAAAATAAACGGAGTTTCGTTGAATTATTAATTATCGATCTGAGCTCTAAATAGACGTCAGAATTCAAGATTTAGGCAAAGGAAACGATTGCTGACTGCAAATTAAACCGACTGTGAATTATTAGGTCGGCAACTAAACTCACGACATTTTCAATTTCTACAATTGTGTTCGAATGGAAATTGCTTTAAATAAAAATTGTTATTAGAAAGTGTTAGAAATAAAATTATTTTAAACACTGAGATTTCTGAATTTCCCAAAATTTGAATCAATTCCGTGACAGTCGGAGCATTAAAGTTATTTCGAATTTCCAGTCACGGATTATTTCTTCTGGATTAAAAATAAATCTCCCGGGCGTCGCGGTGAATTAAGAAATAGCTCTGCAACCGATGTGTCCGATTCTAGTCCATTAGAAGCGGGATTAAAGGACATTCAAAGGATTAAAGGACGTCGGATTTGTTCGTGTTCCCGGACGGGAGGTCCGAGTGGACCGGGGTGAAATGAAATTGAGGATAAAACACGAAGTGACTCGCCTAACCACGGTCAGGGGACGAAGAAGAGAGGCCAAAAAGAGAAGAGGATACGGAGGAAGGATATAGAAGCAAGAGAGAAAAGAGAAGATGGCGTGAACCGGTGGTCGAGTGGCGCCAGCAACCTTTTTTCCTTATGTCGTAACAACATCCACTTCCTCTCGCCTCTGAGCTTCTTCTTTTCTCTTCTTTCGCACCCTATCCCTTGCTTTTCGATACGAACGACTTCACCAACGCTTTCTACAGCGATCATTATTTTTCATTTAAAAAAAACGATTAAGTTTGAAGGTAATTTTCAACCGATTGTACGAACTTAATAGAATGATCGTTCGCCACGTGCGGAAGGTTCATTAGCTCGCTTCGTAAATACGTTCATCGAACGCCTATGGGCGTTCTCCGCACGGGGTTGAAGTGTTCTCCGCATCAATATAAAATAAAAATTAAAAATTTCTGTTCAGGCGTTCTCCATAGCACTGTACAATAAAAATTGAAAATTTCTGTACCAGTGTTCTCCACAGCACTGTACAATAAAAATTAGAAATTTCTGTTCTCCACAACCCTGTGCAATAAAAATTCAAAAAGAAAAGACTGCTCAAGCGTCACTATGATGTTTAATTACCCTCGAATCTCTGGATCATCGAGAATTTTGCTTTTTTTTCTATTTCGATCCAGAGATCTAATTTGTTAGAGGATCCATGGATGGTGACCGGTGCGAAAGGACGGTCCCTTTAATTGATTTAATAGTGGAGGGCCTTCCAGTCGAGCTCGAACCAATTGACAGGGTCAGGCGGTGCACTCAGCCGCGAACAAGAAGTGCCATCAATGATCACGCTTTGATATTTGTGCCGCGGTGAATCAACGTTCGCGACAAACGGCCGCAATTTGCGCCTCTTCATCATCCACGTTACTTTTTCATTGAGGTCTGCCCCTTCAATTAGTCGCGATACAAGTCCCACAGGTCAGACATGAGAAATCTTTCATCTCCATAGGCTCGCCTCTGATTGTTTGTGCAAACATGGACTACGATGATTCGGATATGTACCTTGAAGTTGTAGGCGAAGCATCTCCTAAATGAGGTTTCCATGTTTGCCAGAAGCCCCGAGATAAGTGTGTGAAGAGTTGGACATGTTTGTGCAAACATTCGAACATGATGCTTCACGTTGCACACGCATTAAGTCCTCAATGAAAGCTTCTAGGTATATCAGAAGCTTCAGTGCCAATGCATTTGGTCCACCTCTTTAAGATTCAAAATTATGAGTTGTAAGAAGACAATTTATTGTTATTGCAGTATTAGAGTAATTTCAAATATATTTTTTGAGGGCATTAACATGATAGAAATGTTCTTGATGCGCTTGTCTCTTCAATCTGACGATGTTCACCTGATCGGCTCATTAAAAATTGTATACTCAGTAAATTCAGCTCCAAACTTGTAACCTGACAATTGTTCCTTGTTTTATTCCTCTTAAATCCATCGGTAGCTTGACTCCGATCTAAAGAACACACCGTGCCCTTCAATCACTCCTTCCGATCCATTTTATTTTATTCAAAGACTATTCGCTTATGAAAAATTCTCACAAGGGATGTATGATTTGTTTAAAAAAAAAAACAACTGGAACACCTGTGTGAATTTCACGATACGAGGCGTGGAAAACTCGAGTGCCTCGCCAGACACGTTTGTTACACGCGTCTGCGATAGTGTTGCAAGGCAGACTGAACGTACTCGCTAACCATCGAGTGAGCACTCAACAATAGTTACGGTGCACGCTAACTAATCCGAACGATTCCGCTGGAAACTCGGATGGCTGAATAATTAGCACAAGCTCGAGGACTTTCTGCTCAGCGGTACACGGAATCGCAACAAGATCCAATTAAATGTCAACGATGCTGTCAGCCATCATAATTCAATTTTCTCTCTAACTCCGTAACTCATCCTTGCACTGCATTAGAACACCTGTCAGAGACTCTAAAGGTGCAGAAATAAAATTCTTCAGCGAGCAAAGGAGCTTCCTGACTTTGGACCACCGACGGATTTCGGTTCAGGGTACTTCAAGGAATTGTTGAGTCTATATTAGGTATAGCAAGTCGACGGATCAAATTTCCCACGAGCTAATGGAACTTTCAGAGATGCCAGCAGACTTCCGCTCACCTGTGCAAGGTTGAGCACCATCCTGAACAACTCTCCCACGCATCAGCCTCTCTCCTCTCTCTCTTACTCCTTCGATTCTCTCCTTCCTCCAAACTCTCCCTCTCTCTCTGTCTGTGGACCGTTTCTCTCCTCCTTTCTTCGGCTAATATGCTCTCCGGCGTCCCTCTCCCTCCCGCTCTTCGTCTTCTCTCTTTCACCCTGCGGTATGCTTTGAAATCTGCCGCCGGAGCTACCCACCCCACCTCATCCCTCGTGTTTAACCACCGGTGGAACAGCTGATTCGCGAAAGGGGTCAGCTACCCCAAAACCACCGGCCCTCTGACATCCTCTGCGAAACGCCGATAAGGACCATGCTCTGGAATAATTTGCTGATATCTGCCGGAGCTAACGGGCCATCGACTGCGCTCGAGACAATCGACCAGAGAATTTCGGGTCCGAATGTGCGAAATTTCGCCTCTGAGCAATGACAGGTGCGAGGTCCTTGGCTTTTGCGATTGGCGATCGAGAGGAATTTAAAGCAGTCCATTTCTGATGTACAGGGTGTTGAAAAAAAGAGATCTTAAATTTTAGATACGACTGAGACAATTTTAGGTTCATTCCAACCGATTGGTATCATTGAATTTTTGCCAGCTAAAAAACTGTCGAGCTACCAAAACAGGTAGCACATACACAGTTAACGAGTACAACAGTATTATTTACGAAAGTTGCATTCTATTTACAAAATTGTTAATAATAAACGTCTCTAAAAGTGGAGACCTACAATGAGATATTTCATGAGATTTTTCTGCCACGATACAAAAATCTCAGCAACACCTGAACGTAAATATACATACATATGTAAAGTCTCATGAGAGGAAAATTCCGTAAAATATATCACCGTGGATTTGCACCTTAATCACTATTTTGTTTGCTAAACCATTGCGTACGATCCGTTTCATTACCGCTGAAGAATTATTATTATAAAATTAATTATCTCCGTTCTTGCGCACCCTGAAATCTCCACTGCTGAATATCAAATTCGCGTAAAATTCGGCAGGGCGAAGGAATGCAATTTTTTCTTCCGGCCGTACAATCAGCGGGAGAAATAATGAGGTGCATCGGAAATTTGTCGGGCGAGTAACTCGTATTTATAGGGCGGCCGGTGCTGATATTTGCACGGGCATCATTAACGCGCAGTGTTAGCAACAATTATATTTGCTTCGTTTAATCGATGAATCGCGTCGGCGTTCAACCGGGGAACAGATGGCCCCGCGGTTTTGGAAAATTGTCGGCGAAGTGGCATACGGGCGTGTTCCTGTTTATCCTGATTTTCACTGCGATAAACACCATCATCCCTCGATCATTGTACCGGGACACCCCACAGGCAATATAAATAATATAAACAATTTTGAATTATCGATACATTGGACACGAATTCGGGTACCTTTGATCCACTACATGAATTCGATTTCTAATCAATTTTCACAGTTATAAAACAGTTCATTTTATCTGTCTATTGCAACTGATTAGTGTCGTTGAATTATTTGACAACTAAAAAATTATCGAGCCACCTCAATACAACTTTTCAGTGACTCAAACGCCAATATATTTTTTTACCAACAGTTCGGTCTAATTTGTAAAATCGTGACGACAGGGTTGACCTACCGGACCGGTGGACGTTTGGAATATATTATAGAATAAAATGTGTGTTTCCCATGGTTGAGAACCAGCATGTCCTCCAGTGTCACTTCCAGAAGCAGTAACTGCTCCTTATCGGAGATCTACAAGTTACAAAATACATTAGTCCACCATAAGTAGAAACGCAGGCCGATCTCTGAACACCGTACCGGCCTCCATGTTGCCAACTTTTCCTATACAGGCTGTTTCAACACGCTTAATTGCGATCGAACAGATAGCACATGATTCGAACAACATTTCTCAGCGTTACACCACCGTATAAAGCCAACATTCGGCAAACATCAAGCCATGCGTCATTGAAAAATTAATTTGAGAAAATCCTCATCGCGGTGTAGAAAATTTAATCGAATTTCCAGCGACGACTCCATGAAGTAAACTATTTTTCAATTTTGTTATATTGTTCAAAAGCAAAAAATTCTCCCGTGAATTCGTTAAGCTGATAATAGCAATCGACGCGACTGCTTTGTAAATTATGCGGGTGTTTAGGTATGATACTTAGGGTCGAAGGTACAAGAACGTAAGAACGATGGCACAGAAGCGATTTTCGTTGATGTTCGAGCATTATTGCTTGGTCTCGTATCGAACGCATTATGCAAATCGATTCTTCCTCGGCATGGTGCACCATGAAGGCACATTACGTGTACGCATCGAACGGAGACCGGCGATCTTATCGACGAAAACGAAATGACTTCCTGATATGTCCTGGACATTCCACTGGAAACAAAGAAAATTCCCAGGATACCTACCCCTCGAGATCAAATAAATTAACTTTAATTAATAACTTCTCTATGAAATTTGAACGAATTTTTGAGGCAGAAATGTATGAACTCAAAGTAACAAAGAAAATTATGCAATGTTAAAAAATAAATTTCGAGGACATTTCTTCAGGTTCAATCTTCACTGAGTCGTTTTTAAATGCGACTTTGAGGGCAAATAAATTAAAAATTACAATCATTTACAATCATTTTTATTTATCGAGGCATTGAGCATAGTTATCGATGTACTTGTTCCGTCACTGAAATAATTCTAAAAAATTGTGGGTCCACCTGAACAAAGAGCAGTTTCAGGTGCAACATTCAACAATTAAAATCGTCTTTAGTTAACAAAATTGTTCGATACGCGTCTTTCTAACTATAACTGAATTTTTCTGGAAAATTGCAGAACAAAGTACAGCGCAGTAAAATCTCCTAAATAAGACTGAATAACATATTTATATATAATTATTTAACATGTATATTGTGTAACGTAGAAAACGACATTAACAATGAAATAGTCCGATAGAAGAGAATACATTGTATTTAGAAACTCTGAAATATCCATTTGACGAGCTTTTAAGCTCCGATATCGTATCGAATAAACAATTTCGAGCGTGTTAAAGACTGAGGGCCTCCGCCTAATCGATACGAAGCTCGAGGAATATTAAAATATTAATTCGAACGGTCGCGAAGGAAGACGGAGGTCGATCGTACGAGAAAGTCCGGAAACCTGGAAGAAAACCGAGGAAAGAGCACGTCGGAGGCGGTAGATAGAACGATAAAACGTGCGACGGTTGTTTTTCAAAGATCAACTCCGCAAATTTCCCCGTTTCTGCCCACGCAGCCAACATTAGAGGCTTCCACGGTCTATCTAATGGAATTAAACTGACCTTTCGTTCGAACTGACCTTTCGAGCCGTGTGTCGATGCGTTTCACGATGCACGTCCTATCTTAATTCACCTATAAAGCATCATTAACGTGCGTCATTATCCTCGTGATACCGTGGAACACCGTCTTCTTGACCCGCACCCCAATTGCACCGAACCGTAAGCTGATCTCTCTGTTTAATGGCAATTTTCTGCGAGTAAACTTTTTAATCAGCGAACCGTGGGTGTACCTGATGAATTGCACTGGAGATTCACCGTAATTGCAATTTAATTTGATATAAACAATATTCGCACGTTGAATGTCAACTAAGTATTTATCGTAGGCCACAAATACTGTTCCCAATCAAAGGGTGAACAGAGAAAAGTCAAGAGTTAGAGTCATCGATTCATTAAAATTTCGTGTTGCAGTATTTTTACTTTCATAAGATCGTTAACAGCAAGTTCTGTGTACTGATATACCCTAATCAATTATCTGAGCACTCCAGGAGTTGGAGCGTAAAATTATTCCAACGAAATCCGTCGAAAATTCATAAGCCAAGGGGTTAATTTCTTTTCTGTAGGCTGCTCAGCCTAAATACAATGTTGAATGACCAACCACTTTTATCTATGACTAGGTCCAACTCATCCTCTACACTGAGTCAACTAGTTTACGCGAAACTTTCCAAACCGAACGCTGTGTCCAAACGAACGCTACCCTTAGTCATGAAGGGCTGAGTTCATCAAGGCTGGTCATCCATACCCCTTCTCATTCCCTAAAATATTATATATACGCCTAGGAACTATTGAATTCAGACAGATTCTTATGCAACGCCGCTACGTGTACCAGAATAAACCTCTTCTTCGATTTTAAAAGCGTTGTACTCGGTTCCACGACACGGAGTCCAACAACAAATTAAAAAAACACACCCTACACAATTCATCACATATTCATCACGCAGCGAACCCAATAAGATTCCTTGCAATGCATTAAAAATGTTCGAGGGTTCCAACTGAACGCCTGAGATCCAGAAAAGTAAGTCCGACAGGCTGGACGCGGAGGGTAAGAACGAAACGCTTCGGACGGGGAGAATTTTCCGCGGTGGAAAAGTTTGTGCGGGGTGTCGGCGAGAGGATGTCGGCTATCCCGTCGAGCGACCGGTGGAACCTGCGGTTTTCCAGCGAGTTTGCCACGGACCGGTCCCGTCGGCGATTCAGCTTCAAATTAAACTGGGAACGGCGGCCGTTTGCACCGAAGCCACGTGTAAACTCGAGTGCGATCCGTCCGAGCGGCCTGACCCGGGGCCTGCGGTCGCGAAAACCGCGACATCATTGTTTTCCAGCGTGATTACCAACGGTACGCCATCTTTATCCCGAGCAAACAACGCCGTTGTCTTTTCCTTTTCGTCGTTCAACGGTTTGTTCTCCGGTCGCGAGATCGATCGAACATAGCCATCGACGCTGACTGGGAGCGCTCTGCGGAGTCTGCTGTTCGTTGGGGTCACTGGAATGATGGAGTTGCGTTTTCCGCGTTGATAAATTTATTGCTACATCGATGGACCGTTTTCCGGAGACTCTGATATGTTTTAGAAGCGTCTGGATATATTTGGCGGTAGGATAGCTGACTTTAGAATCATTGGTTCAGAGCAAGGAGTCGTTGGAATGTCGGAGCTCTGTGGTACAAGTCAGGGGTGACGAACTTCCGCTCCACTGGAATCCTGAAAAAATGTTTTCAATAGAAACTGCAAGTGTCCAGAGACTTCTGGACGCGAGTGTATGTATCAGAGTGATCGAGGTACAGGTCGATCATGGCGTGATGGAGGAATTTGATGAAAGGCCAGCAGACGAGTAGCCGTGGAAGCAAAGACACGGGGGGAACAGGTAGGACACGCATAAACGTGTTCCCAGGAGCCGAAGATATTTCGAAGGGCGATCGTTCGATTGTTTAGACTGGACAGGCCGAGTCAGGTTAGGCCACTCTCATCCTGATTCCGTTCTCTGTCGTTTCTTTCGTTCTTGTATCATGCTCGCTCCGTTCGGTGCAACTCTCCCTCCTTTCCACCCTTTTTTTCGCCCACCCACCCCCTTTTCTGTCTTCGTCCTTGTCGATCGTACGCGTGCCGGATCCTCCTCTCTCTCCAACCCCGTGTCCGTGTACTCTTTTTGTCTTTTCTTATTTCATCCAGCTTGATTTTTTTCGTCTGCAAGCCTCGCATACCTGACCGCCGCGAGTGCGGTCGCGTAGTGATGGGAATTCAGCCAGTTCTCCAACGATTTATCACTTGTTTTCTGCTTTTTTTTCCCCTGCATTCGTTGGTTCTTTCATGATTAACGAGATGGGCGGAATCGTTGCTTTGGAGATTAGAGCGAAAAGGAACGAGAGGAATGTTCAATCCTTTCTAGGATAGTCGTTTAATAATGTACCAGTTTATTTAAAAAAATTAGCTTTATTTTTTAGGGATAACAGGAACCCTATCGGTGCACGAAAGTTCGAAGAACAAGTCGATTGTTTGCCTTTACTTTTTGCCATGTAAAGGGTTTTCAATCCCTTGGATCGGTCTATTATATAAATAAAAAATAAAGATGGTATGTATATATCGTCATAATATTTCTGCATTCTTACTGTTAATAATTGTTAGTGTTTCTATTATATTTTACACGTTTATGAATAATGAATAATTTACATACGTGAACCTCTACTCAATATCTGAATTAACAATACATTGACAATTTTTTAAAAAATCGTTTACCATATTTATGTTTAACAAAAAAATCTGATGGTTTTCTATATTATAGTATCAATATACAATGATCAATGAACCATTGTATAATAAATAATTTAGAATCCCGAACAATCTTGTGGCAGTGAACGAGTTCACCACAAACTTATTCTATAAAAATCGAACAGTTTGATCGGATGCAATTTAAAAAATATTTCGAAACATCTCGAGGCCATCACTAGCAGCCCTGTCGACGAAGAACAGGCCCGTGAACCGAGAGAATCGGAAAGAAGGGACGAAGGGGGAGAGAGAGAAAGGGAGAGGGATGGAGAGGCAGAGAGTAAGAGATGAAGAGAAAGAGAAAGAGAGAGAGAGATGCATCGGTGACCGTAGAATGCAATGCGTGCATCCGTGTCGATGCGCGCCAGAAGGTACTGCATTTAAATCTTCCCGGTGCAGTTATTACCGACCTCCCAATATTTTTTTCCCTCTATTTTCCGAAAAGCCAACGAAAAACGCTGCGGGAATAAAATTTCGTATACACGTTCCGCCGTATCACATTTTCAAACGAACCGGTGCAATTCTTAAAAAACAAAACAGGAACTGCAATTTAAAAAAAAATTGCAAAATGTCGTGAAGCACTTATTTGGATTGAAATTTAATTCATGTAAAATTGAAATAAAATTCCGAAAAGACAATTGCGAGAATTCAATGATGTTTAGAGAATTTGTCTGCAATTTTTGTAGTCGCTAAAATATTAGGGGTGACTCTAAAACGAGTGCTCAAATTTGAAGAGTATATAGTACTTTCAAAGTGGAAGAAAAAATGTCGAATCAACATAGGTCCTAAAATGAACCCTCTAAATGTTAGGGGCACTTCAATATATTGCTAAGGTCACTACGGAAAACGCCTATGGGCGTTCAGACAGTGTACTTATTAAACGAGTTTAGCGATCTTCCGCACGTGACCATCATCCTACAAACTTATGCAATTTAAAACTTTATTTAATCATATTCCGTCCCTCGTATGTTCTTAAAGGTCTTCTATAAATAATAAAAAATACAACTGAACAAAAGAAAAGACCTCTTGTATTCACCGTAAGCCTCCCTAAACACGATAAGAAAAATAAAAAAGGCGCCGCAATAAATTCACTATAGCGTAAAATGTCCAACGGTCAGGAAGCTGATACAAGGATAGAAAAAACGTGCAAAGGGAGAAGTATCGATAGAAGATCATAAAGCTAACCATAACTTGGTCTGATAACGAAATCTGACGGTACGATAACGCTCGAGAGCGTATCGAACGGCCTAAGAGCAGGGTAATTGAATTTCCAGGGGAACGTGCGTCGCGAGCTTTCTCGATATTTATGCGACGGGTTATCTCGGGGGTTGCCGAAAACTTATGGTCGTCGGGGACACACGAAACTCGAGTTTCGTTGATACGTTAAAAACTGTCCGCTGGTGGTCCAGAGGACAATGATGGAGTAAAAAGGGTAGCTGTCGAGCGTGCGGTTCAGCTTACAGGGGCTGCTCTAATTTATTGACACTGACCGTTTCGTGCCACCGAATATGAGTCAGGTCTCACAACAAGAATTCTCGAACTTATCCTCTCAGAACACGGTGTATCGATTTTTCTATCCAGATCCAATCATTCCAACCACACACTTTTTTAATTGGAAACTGACAATGAGTTCGACCACGCGAGGCATATTGAGTTGAGTCATAAATAACTTCTTCTTTGTCTTGTCAAATTTATTAAAAAATAATCTGTTGATGAGCTGAGTTTCAGAGAAGAATACCCTCTGATATGAATACAAATTAATAGTCCAGGTGAACCATGTAATTTCCGAGGAAGAATAAGATTTATTATAAATACCTAAAGTGGAGCCTGCATAAAAAATTTAATTTAAAAAGCCTAGACAAGGTCTTTTAAACAATATCAGTGACTATACTCAACCCTAGGTGCCCTTAGATTGATTCACTCGGGACTATAGTCAGCTAGAATACTCATAGGCAGTTTCACGGAGTATAGTGAACGTTCCAGTGAATAGGGTTAATAGTTTTCCTCTCAAACATCGCCAGTCCTACATAATTCAAAGCATGCTTATCAACAGGTTCACCATCTCTCAAACTGTCTGGAAAAAATGAAGACATCCATTTTTGGAAACGGTCGATCCGTGAACCGGCTTCTGGAAGAAATTATGCAGGAATGCCGACGGAATTCGAGGCGAACGAATCCTGGATACCGAGGATCCCCAGGATAAAGGCGAGCCTTCGATCGCTTCCACTGAGAGCCTGATTGAAATTAGTTTTTGAAGGTATGCGCAGATTTCGAGTGAAAGTCATCGAACCAACAGCGGAAGGAATTTCAGGCATCCTCGGACAACAAGGTTTCCCGTGGAACAGTCTAACAAGCAGATCTCAGATTTTAATGAGCTGCTGCATATTGATAAATCATGTCACCATGAATCTCTTTACGTCAATCGTTTAAAAGGTATTTAATGTTGAAGTATCGATAGGGTTCATCTACTGCACTACTCTACTACTAGAACAGCTGCTTGCAGGTCTAACTAGGCACTAGGTGAATTCAGATAGCTAAATTGGGCTTATCAACCCTTTATAAAATAGTGGCACAATAATGTAGCACATTTATCTAAAATAAAATATTTGACGCCTGACGACGTGACAGATTTCAAATTTTTTATTTTTCAACGGTTATGGAGATCCTATAAGATCATATAAGGGGTTAACATAGTCGTCATTGTTCTTGCTATAATATTCTACCACTAGGTGCGTGGCCACCACCACATTTATCGCTTGATGAGGTCACAAACTTCATATTTTTCTATCACGAAATTATTTTTTCAATTAACTCCAGTTCGTGTAATTTATTACAGCTACTTTTCAGTCCCGTTATTTCAGAATATTCTCGGAAGATCAATTAGGCATCTCGAAGGGTGCGCGCGCGATCGGTAAAAAGACGAGGATGGTTGAACGCGTACGTGAGAATTTATTTGACAAATTTATTTGACGCGCAGCATACGTTGCATTCCACAGGATCGAATGAACGTCGGGGGGCTAAAGTTTCACGGCGATTTGAATGAGCGTTAAGAGAATGCGTTTGCGTTAGAGTTATCGCGGTACGACCTTAACCGGCGAAATTTATTAGCGATAATTCAGCGTGATCGCGGCGTGGTCCGAGCGGTTCGGTGCTCGACGAGAAGAATCGTCTGATATCAAAGAAGCGAAAACTTTTGATTCACTCACGTTTCTCGTGGTAAAAACAAACAAATATTTTTCGATAATTCTCATCCGGTAACTGTTCATTTTTGTAAATATACGCAAATCCTCTATAGTTTCTTGAAACCTTGTAGCATTAACAATAAAATTCAACTGGAATAGCACCATTTCGCTCACGCTGAAATTGTCTCGAAGCTGTTAACGAAACTGCAGATTGTAAGAGAAGTATCGCCGCGAACTTTCCGGGTGGTTCGAGGCGGAGACAAAAAAGTTCATAAAAATTCAGCGAGTGGACTCGCTGGAAGTATCCTTTGTGCGTTGGCTTTCGCGTTAAGGGCCGATTAAAATACCTTTTTTCGCGATGCCGGCGGAGAGAGGCAGAGGGGGGCGGTCACAAAGTGTTTCTTAACGTGAACGACCAATAAGCCGCCGACGAAAGTAATAACGAGGTAAATGGAGCCGGAGGATCGTTTCTGCACCGTGAAAAAAGATCTTCGCTGTGCGCTGTAATGGTTACAAATTAATGTAAATCCCGCGATCGTTTCTCTTTCAGCATTATGCGGCACATTTCGTTCCCGTGCTCGTCTCGCCGAGCTGGCTTTTACCTTCTCCCGCTCGATAATTGATTCGACGACCAGCGTTTTGCCCTTGCTTCTTCGCCATTCAGTCCATTTTTCCGATATCCTCGATCCGGGTTCGTCAGAGGCTCATCCACTCGCCGCCGATCATTTTTTCTTTCGTCTATCGTCGATAGGAGGTTGAGTCAGATCTTTATTAATTTTAGTCTACTGTCTTCAAGCTCAATTAATGAGAAAATTATCAACTCGGAGAGTATCATTTTTTGAGAATGAGAAGAGAGTTAAATTGATCAGGTTAGATTACTCGTAGTATTTTTAATTTTTTTAATGTTGAAATGATCTACTTAGAGCTAACCAATTTTTTATCTGTGATTTATAAGAGAGTTAAGTCGAAGATCAGGTTAGATTAGGGTAGGTTTTTAACATTACTTTCAATTCCAGTTAATGGAAAAATGAACGTTCTCCGTCATATAATTTCTTTGCTATCGCTTACCGCTGCTAGAAATCCAACAGTGATCATATCAGCCCCTGGTGCACCCTTGGTTTACTTACCTGAAACAAACGGAAAGACAATAATTATTTACAGTCCAGAATCGATAGAATCGATGAAAGTTTATGTGATATCGAATAGAGAAGACAGAGTATCAATTTCAGACTTTCAGTAGAGTACCGTGCCAAGAGCCAGCCTAATGAAAGTGTGCGACAGAAAATTCATACACTTCCTTCTTAATAATGATCCTTTTAATTCAAGAGAAAACACGATGAATCAATCGCAATGTATACAGGAAGAATCCTGATACTCTTGAATAAAAAAGAGAGATAAAAATTATTTTAAAAAGGGTACAAATTTTATCAGACTATAATTTCTAGAGAAGAATTTCTATACACCAAATTGCCCTGTCCTGCCAATAATAATAATAGTCACACCGCAACGACATAAAAATAAAAAAAATCAATTCACCGTCTTCTAAACAAAAGAAATAGGAAACAAAATCCCAAACTGGCCACTGAATCAGCCAAACCAGATACCAAACGACCCAGAAGGCAAACAACGCCCAAAGTCCTCTTCATCGCATCTTCATCATCGTCCGATTGAATATTTCAAAAATCCGTGAAGCGTGGCCCACTTGACCCAGAAAGCGTTCAGATAAAATCTGCCGGGAGTTAGCCCGGTGGCCGTGTGAAAAGGATCGAAATGCCGACGTCGAAAAAAAAACCCAAAAAGAAAACGAGTGGAGAGGTTTAGCGAAGAAAGAGGCGGCGAGGAAGCGAAAGGAGAGGCGAAAATAAAAGAGAAAAGGGAGGGAGGGAGAAAAAAAAGGAAAAAGGGGGTGGAATCGACCGACACTTGAGAAACTTGCAGCCACTTGCCACTGCTCCTTGACCTTATGTGCCTTCCTTCGCAAAGCTTTTCAGCAGACCATCTGTACCGGCCTGAAAACACGAAGACGAAAGGGAAACCGAGGCGACTGGAAATTTCGCGCACGTCCAGCACGTGTGAACACCAGCTTCCGCCCTCCGCACACACGCACACACCTGCATGCACAGGCGCATGCCTGTCTGTCCCTCTGCAAACAGCCCCCGAAAACGGGATTGAGGGAATCCTCACCGGAGAAAGTGAATTGGGAATCCTTTCTCTAAACTGTTTTCACCTAACTGACGTTTAGAGAGACTGCTGTGTTTTTTATCGAGGGTATGGGATAATTGTGTTTAGCGTGGTTTTCTGGGGTTATCGTAGTCGAGGGTTTTGTGGAAGATGGGCAGAGAGTGGTAGTATTATTTTGCGGATCGTGAGAATGATGGAATTTTTATTATGCGGAGACATGTGTGGCGGAGCAGCAGAGAGGGTGAGTTCGGAGGGTTACTGTTTAAAAAAGGATGGACTGAAAATCAAAACACCTATGAACTTCTAAATGGACCTATCTTACGTACAATTTTATGCTCTAAACGTTGAAGCCTGAAAGAATGTCGCAAAACTTATAGTTTCGTCACAAATGCAACTTTTGTAGAAGTGTCCAATAGGCCTGCTCTCTGGGTGGATCCGACGTGGCGATGGTTGAAATTTCGTATCTTTGAAACACGCGATTCGATTTTGATACAACTCACGTATCTTATGCAAAATTTCCCGTTCTACAGGCTGGATTTTGAGAGAACGCCGTAGCTATCACAGTTTCCTCAAAAATTCAACTTTTATTCAGATACTCCCTACACTTTTCGATCAACTGATTCCAGAACCAAAGAAACAATCTTGTATATTTTTTTACAGGCAGTATTTCTTAGACCAGGCACACCTGCATTGCAAAGAATCGTTCACCTTATACGTCACTAAAAAATAAAAATCCAAATCGCTCTGAGAATAATCGATTAACCCTTCCTGATACACAAATAACCTAAGAAACCCTCTGGCTTAGAGACGCTTCCATTCAACAGTCCCCCGCCTAACACGATTATTTAACAATCTACCTTGTAAGCTCAGGTAACTTATAATTCCGTGCAGATGATCCGGAAGCGTGTCAATTCATCGGATTACAGGCGAACGAAGAAGCCTGAGCAACGTCCTCCGTTTCTGCTCGTCACAATGGTTATCTCCTCGTTCCGCCGAGATACCTCGGCCGGCCAGCTCGAACAACAAGGAGAAAAGAAGGAAGAAAATCGACGACACGCATGGCAGATCTCGCAATTTATGTACGAACACATTCGAACAGCCTCGTGAATTCATCCCTAATCGCGAGATCGAGATACTTCGATACGAAACTGAACGCACCCACTCTTCGAGACCAGCCCGTAGGTCAATTAGTCGTTTCCACCTGGAGGATCATTCCTGCTCGAAAGAATCCTTTTCACAGCGAACCGATCGATCATCGATAGCCTTCGAAACAATGGCGAAAGTGGAACACCATTTTTCCTCAGGAAACCGTCCATTTTCGACTAGGAAATCTTCCAGCCAAGCCAGAAGGTTGATCTATCCGCGATGGACTGGAGCTTATGCTAACTTTTGGAGAGAATAATCTCTGTTGTTACAATTCTCGTACGTTTCTAAGAACATGCATTATTTAGTTTAGGGAGATCGTCAAAGAACGATCAGTGTGGGGTAAAATCGCAAACTCGTCGTCAAAATCTATAATTCAAACAGTACTTATCTTGAGACAGCCTCTACAAGAATATCCTGCAATGAGACAACTCTTTAACCCTAGACTAGACTTAGACTTGTCTACACACCTTTTTATCACCACATACTCCAACATTTAAAGTTTGGGTTTGACAAGTTGCCCAATTAACCAGTGTACGTCTCTTTCACGGAGCAGAGGGATGATCGCAGGGGGTAAAATCCCGACCGCATCGTCAGAATCTATATTTCAAACAGTACTTATCTTGAAACACCCTCTGCAAGAGTATCCTGCAATGAGACAACTCTTTAACCGTGGACCGGGTCTAGACTTGTTTATGTAGCCTTTTATCACCAAACATCCCAACACTTAGAGCTGGGGTTTGACAAGTTGCCCAATTTACTAGTCCGTGTCTGTTTCACAGAGCAGAGGGATGATCAGTGTGGGGTAAAATCGTGCACGCATCGTCGAGCAGAAACGGTGGCATTGTGTCCGAGGCTGCATCACCGAGCCACTAATGTATTTCCATTGTCGGGATTGTTGTCGGTAAAGCGGTGTCACGGTACACCGAGTAAACTTTCCGGGTGCACAAAAGGCGGCACCAGAGAAACTCCGTGTCTCGAACACCGGCAACCACCCCCGCCGTCACCGACGAAAAGTTCTTCAGATAAGCGGGGGTGGTTCCGCGTCAGCCACCAACATTGTTACATAAATAAACACGACTCGTCTAGACATCGAGGATTATCGGTATCCGCCCCCGACCCTCCGCCTATCCACCCCTTCTTTCGACGTTATTCTCCTCGTTTTCTACTTCACGCTCCTATCGACGGTGTTTTCCAGCGAATCGACCGAACGAGCGTGCTCGATTGGACCTACCGCCTCAAGGAAATTCTTCTACAGTCTGAAGGGATGTCTGAACGTTTACGGATTTATTCTACTGCTGTTGTCCGAAAAAGGTCGGGGAATTACTATTGGCTTCAGGGCTGTTTATTGTCTGACACGAAGCTGAGACCAGCTGCACGGATAAACTATTTTCTTTTTTTCAGAATAAAAAATCTATTGTATGTCGAAAATTATTTATGACTCGACCCAATAGCAGAGACGGAAAAATTAGGGCCGTGGTAAGTCGAGGAATTGCTGCTTCGGGTGCATTGTTAATTACGGTACGTCTTATTTAATCTCGACCGATTCGAATTTAAATTCAGGAGCGTGCGAAGAGCACGAAGAGGCAGAGTGGAAAGGGGCAAAGAACTCGGTATAAATACACCAGGGGCGGGGGTTCGAGAGTGATTTACGCTCGGGGGTTTGGCCGAGACATTTTGGAAACTAATTTATCGGCGGCCGACTTTTATGCGCGTTCCTGACTCTGGTGCGTAAATAATAATCACGATGGAGAACTGGTCCAAGGGGTTGTAGGAGCAACGGACATCTCGAGCGAATGTTCGATTAAAATGGGAGAATGAATATGCTTTTCAACGTCAGCAGGAATTCCTTCCCTGGCCAACATTTAAATTAAATATAAATAATATGTAGTTGGAAAAATTGTAGAGAAGATGATAGTCTGAAGATCCAGAGATGCAGGCTCAGCTTTAAGACTACTATGGTTGCTTAGCCGGAGGATCTATAGTATTAAATGGATTTCAAAAACCATGCGTCTATATGGCAACACAGAAGCCCAGAAGATGGTCATCAATTTCAGGGTTGACCATGTCTAGAGTAGCTTAAGTTCTCCCTTTTTCCACGTAACCCTTTAAAGACTGCTACAGCAATTTAACCAGGGCACCTACAGCCTTAGGTGGGTTCTAAAAACCATGTGTCTATACAGCAGCACAGAAGCACTCAAGATAGTCACCATCTCAGAGCTGACCATGTCCACGGTAACTTAAATTCATCTCCTTTTGATATAACTCATTATAAACTACTATTTCTTTATTAATATTTATTTCAGGCTTTAATTAGAAACTAGAGAAGTCTAGTTAGACTAATACGGTTCAGGCACCGAATTTAATCTTCTACAACTGCAGTTACTATCTCATGGCGTGTGATCTATTAATGCGATCTATTAACGAGTTAATAAAGGAACTACCTGTGTCAACAAGGGTGCTCCCAAAAAAGTCCTTACGTGTCCAGAGCAGCTTAACCTTTGAGCCCAGAGTCTCTTGCACGACAACGCCTTTAACTATCTAATTTTCTTGGTCCTCTATGAAATGCATCATCATCATCCAGTTTACATAGACTGAGCGACGTCTGTTTCGTCTTGTCAATGACTGAACATGTTTATCGTCTGTCAATCGATCACGGAGCATCACGAGCGAAATTACAGATGTCAGAGGAGGCAGTTGGTACTCAATCGGAGAAGCAGAAAACGCGTTACGGATCGTCGGCGTGTTAACATCGATTGTATCGAGGGCCTGTAAATCGAGGTGGAAATCCGCAGAAGAACAAATACCGGCGGTAACACGAACCGCCTCGAGGGCCGAACATGATCGCGGCGCTGCAATAAAGCGTAAAGGGTTAACGCGCGAACGTGATCTCGTTCGATCGTTGTTCCCACTCGATCATGCTCGAGGACATTGGGATCGGTGCAGAACGGTTTGCAAGGAACCGCAGAGGCCGTGGCAATTTCATCCGGCTGCAAATCTGGCTAATTTTCGACTGCTTCACGGAGGATACGGCGCGCCTGATCGTTGCTGATTATTAAGCGGGTGAAATATATTTTGTTGGTTAACAAAACGAGCCACTTGGAAATGAACAATTTTCACAGAGCTCAAAATGCATTTGAAAGACTGAATTTGTATTTGGAGTGGAGAGGAATGAAGAGGATTTACGGGTTTTAATTGCAACATATTCAAACTTTATCAAACATTCTCCAGTTCTGTAACATGACGGATGATTTGATATTTAAATGTTTGTCTTCTCTATTGCTGTGTCGAAGAACAAGTTACTGCACTTTATACATCTTCAAACTAAATTAAACATTCTCTACGTATCTCCAAGTTCTGCTGTATAATTGATACATGTTTATCATCTGCAATGCATCTTAGAGATCTAGTTGCCCTATCTCAACCTTCATGAAAGCTTCTCAAACTTGACAGATCGCGAAATTCAGCAAAACTGCGCACAAGAGAGCTTCAGAAGCATCCGAAGAGATGAAAAAGGAGCTTGATTCACGGAAAACGATAATGTTCGGAGAGAAATGAGAAATAAGAAGATGAAGCTTCGCGATCGATGCTTATGCACGATGTCTGGCGGCATTTTTCAGCTCTTCGGGGCTGCATTATCCCCCGCAGGGACAGAGGAATCAGTATTAACGGGATTAACGAGATTAACGAGTAGCGAGAAAGCCGCAGAAACGAACGAGAAGAGGGCACACGGAGAGCAAAAGCTTGTTAAACGTAAGGGAGGCGAGTCTCAAAGTGATACGGATGGCGCGTTCTTTTTTTTTGCAGCTCGATGAGAATTAATGGTCTCCAACGCCGCGGGAACCTGCCGAATATATCCTTTTGATCCTCGGAAATTGTTCAGCCCCGTTCCCGAGCGAATTACGCCTTTTCGTTCCTCTCGAGAGTGACTTGACGCTTTTTAGGAAGTGTCGAGCCGGCGACGCTGAATCATTTCAATGTCGGCGAACACGGCAGAACTTGAGCACCGGTACTCGAGCCATCGTGAAACTCAGAAACGTTTTTCATATAACATTCTACGTAAATCGTCAAATATTGGATCAACATTGTGCTTGTCTTTCCTTTCGAATGTATAAAAATGGACCGGTAATCACCCCATCAAATCATTTTTTTAAATTCATCCAGTTGCATGGAAAGATGCAGCGACTTTTACGCAGACATGATAAGATATAAGTAGACTGCGGATGTTTATGCAAATATACATTTTTAGACTTCCGTACTTCCTATGTTAATGCAGCGAAATAAATGACACTTCAACAACACTGCATTTGCTCTTTGGAATGTTCAAAGTATGTAATTCTTGTTTTGCTGAGTTATTAAATATGTATCATATACGAATTGAATATACTAAATTGCATAAACATTCGCAGTCTAGATGTCAGGTTCTTACATCTATTATAAATCCTTCCTGATGTTCAAAGACTAATTAAGGACTTTCACAAAGCATACGACGTGTGTGAAATAAAAAAACATACGTAAAAGATTATAAAATTACTATTACCTCGTAATTTGACTTATATTAGAAAAGCCCGAATTTCAGTCCATTAATTGAGAATTCAAGTATTATTTATTTGTTTGTTTATTAGCGTGTACAGTGCTGTGGTAAACAATGTTTAAAAGATGGCTCAGCATCGTTAACGCACAGCCATAAAATTCGTCGATTTGAAAACAAGGATGAGGATCATCAGGATAAATCATAATTCGATCCGAAATGATCTCGTGGATTTCGACCCCTCGAATCGCGTTTCCACGAAAATGTGGATTTTCGAAGGGAAAATGGGGGTGTGGGCGTGCGGGTATAATGCGTTCGATGATCCGTAGAAATGAAGCGCGTTCGACGAGCTGCCGCGAGCTTTTAAAGCAAATTAATCGCTTTTGAGAAAGCATCGGACTCGTTAGCCGGTTATGAGAGCCGCGTGTAACGCGATCCTGTAATCCGTTTCGCCGTGCACCGGGTAATTAACAACGATCAGGACATTCCACGCAGACTGATTGCAATTCTCGGATCGATTGGCCTTTGATTCGAACGCTTTGACCCACCGTTTCCTTACGATATGCACATGCTCAGACTGCAGCTTCCGTTTTATTCAAAACGAACGCTAAGATCGTGAAAGTGAAGTTGAATGGCGCAACGATGTTCCTGTCGAACACTTTGACGGCAATTGTCACATATATGTGACTTCATTGCTTTTGAATAAAATGCAAGTAAATGAATGTACATAAAATTGAAGTTCTAAAATATTGTCTATGAGAAGAATAATATGAAATGTTCTTGTTACTTAAGTATTCTTACAAAAATGGCCAAAGCAATATATCTGCGGCTGTCAAAGTGTTAAGTGCAACGATGCAGCAGAAAACTGGAGTTGCATTTCATTTTAATTGAATCGTATATTTTTACATGAGTGAAAAATGTATGCTCTATATATATTCTAGACAGTTTTATTTAATATTAGCGAAATTCAGACGATCGTCGTGTAAATTGGGCTTCGAATTATTCGTGTACGATCGTCTGTCAGCTGTCTGATTTTCTATAATAGATTATCTGGTCGTTATTTATGGTCCGAAGAATCGAAATCAATTAAATGGCATCAATATTGAAGTTCGGACGGCCATCTGACAGTCATTTCTGGGGTAATTTTCGCTTGTCAATTACTCGATTATTTTTCACTCCAGACGATTCTACTTTTATTATTGGATTGCAAGCGATCGTCCACATTCATGCATTATTCTGAGAGCAAAATTTGGTGAGAAATCTCGTCTATTTCAGACAATACGAATGCACCGAAGAGTACAATAACCGAGGGGCAATAAAGGAGAAACAAAACCGGAGAAGCAAGGCAACGTTGCAGATTTGCATTAATAAGTAACACAGCATTTCAGAGGAGAAAAAGGAAGGAAGCTACGGTAAAGGGAAACTTCAATTAGCCGGAGCAGAATTTTTTCATGCGCAGGAGGTCACAGAATTTTTAATTCGAAGGAAGTCGCAGAATTTCTACGAGGATGTTAATAATCTACAATTTATCCGCTCGCCCATTAAACTTTAATATTCTTAACGCCCTCTATAATGAATTTCACCGCCATTTTTATCCTACAAATATTATTATTCTGCATAATGAAAAAAACATTTTTTTATGAAATTATTTTATGCAGAAAGGGAATAAAATAATTTTAATTTGTTAACGAATTATACCAGTAGAAGCTCCATGATGACATTAAAAAATTCGTGTTGCCGTTTTAATTCTTTTAAAAATATTGCGATACAGTATTCGCCAGAAAAATATAAAGACATTATTCTCTAAAAGGGGAGAATGAAATTATTACAAAGTGCGATAAAGACACAAATAATTACGTTTTATATATTTAAAAAAATACTGCGATCCAGAAGACGGGAAAAATATATCCGAAATAAAAAAACTTTCTATTTTAAAAGAGAGGAATCAAATTGTTTCAATTTATTATTGAATTTTTCGAGTAGACGCTCGACGAGCCCGGCGAAAAATTACGTTTATAATATTTTTATCGAAGGAGAAAGATCTCTCGATAACGATTTTAAAATCACTCCTCGACGATGATTCTAACGACGTTTAATCCGGAAAAAATCCGTTTCGTGCGGACGTCGAGATGAGTAAGCTTTAGATTTCACGGGCTATCCCTTCCGTGAAAACGATTTGTTGTTTTAGGGTGTATCAACCCTCATTTTACGATGGTCGTTAACGGAGAAAATTGTGTTGGCGGTAACTGTATACCGTCCTCCTACTATTTTCATCTTGAAGATTCGTTTTTCTGCCGTTTTACAGCCCTAACTGGTATACTTGGAACGCGTGCAGCTTCCGTTATGGCGGATCATAAAAAAATTACCTTCGTACCATTAATAATAACGTATTTTTCAGACAGAGGAAGAATTCTCTTTTCGTAAAGAAAATTTAAAAATTATCCCTCGTCGGTGGCACTATATAATGGAAATCTTTTTGTTGCAAATATTTACTCTATATACAACGCAAAAAAAATATTAGAGAGTTCGAATAAAAATCTGAATGGCACCATTCAAACGTTGGAATATTAACCTGAAAGAATAGCTCCAAAATTCTCCATTAACAAAAATATCAAAATGGTTCCCATCTCTCATTCATACAAATCTCAAAATGCTTCCAATCTCAAGGACTATCATTCACAAAAATCACAAGTGCTTCCAATCTCCAGATCTATCATTCACAGAAACATTAAAATGCATCCAATCTCGGGGTCTCTCGTTCACAAAAATCTCAAAATCCTTCCAATCTCCAGACCTATCATTCACAGAAACAATAAAATGCATCCAATCTCAAGGTCTGTCATTCATAAAAATCTGAAAATGCTTCCAATCTCGAGGTCTATCCCGTAAACCCCAAAACTGATCAAAGTTAAAAATTGGCGGACCGTTCGAAGCGGCTGGATGTTGGGGAGCAAAACGTCGGCGGCCGTTTAAAGGAGAAAATGGAGGAGGACCGTGGACACGTATGAATTTAACGTGGCGAAACGTGGACGAGGAATTACGAGGTAGATTTTACGAGGACGAGGACGATCGGAAGAGAGACACGTGCTGCGGTTCACAGCCATCAAGCTAACACGTGTCAACGAGCGAACCGACCACCGGCGGCCAAACAGAGAACGTGGAACGTAGTTAGCAAAAGGAGAGTGGTTAGCGAAGGCCAACGTTTAGTTAGCACGAAAGCTCCCTGCTGTTTTCTAACGGGCTCCTGTCAAAAGTCTCGTGTCAACGAAACACCATTTCAAAAAACGAAGAAAAAACAAGTGAGTATAGTTAAGCAGTAATGTACGTAATGAATTTTTTTGGGACACCCTGTGAGTGGGATCGTTGCAAGAAAAATTTGGCTTCGTTCGTGCGGGCAAATTCCATTGTGTAAAAAATTGTTGCAACCCCTCTTCAGGGTAAACATTTTTGTTATGAGTAACAGAGAAGGGGTTGAATTTTTTTCAGATTTTTTAAAATATTCTTCAGGCACTATACAAATTATTTTCACGCATGTAAGACTGTAAGAATGGACTTAAAATTGCTTACAACCCTGCTCGATCTAATCACAGGCTGAAGATCTTCAATAATTCTGTACAACACAACGAAAAAAAAATTATGCACATGTCCAACCCTATAATAATCAATAAAAAGAACTCAGATTGAAGCTTATGTATAATACAAAAAAATTTCTGTTCGACGTCAAGTATCGAGAACGAACGATTAAAATCGAGAATCGACGGATTTCCTTTGCCATTCCCGTCGAATCGTTTCCACGCGCGAACGGAGCTTATTTGCAAGAACGTTAATGCACCCGTCGCGAATAATATGTTATTTCTACGACCCTCTCCTCTGTCCGATAAAAATGCTCACGTAGCTGGCGGAGTGCTTGTATATTTCACGTTTTAAGAGTACGTGCATTCTAGCACAATATATTATCAAGTTATTAACGAGTATGCTGTAACACGTTCTCCCGGCGAACCTGTTTCTCGTAAACGAGCATAGTCTCTCCGCGGTTGTGTATACAACGAATTATCAAGCCGCCGGAACCGAAGGGTTTCATTTTTTCACCTGAGACGTTTCTATGCAGCCGACGAATCGTTCGACGCCCACACGAAACCAGAAATTATTCTCCGGTTGGATCGAATGGCTTAATTCACGACCCTGCCCCGTCATACTAAACGAGTATCTCTCACTCGTCAGAATTGTGTGTAGGTTTTTAAAAAAATAATTCCAAAATATAAGAAGACCACCCCATTGACCCTTCGACTAAAATGACGAACCTGACTCGTCAATAAACCGCTGCAACATCCAAAAATCTGAATTCCACCCCTGGAACATCCTCGAGTCTCGTTGCATAAAATCCGACGAACAAAGAAACGAAGCATAACGAACACCATTAATTCCATCCTCCTCTGTCCGATACGTATCATAGGCCTCTCTGACGTTATCAGACTGCATCGGGGGCCATTGTATCGAAAGACTAAAAACGAAATAAAAAATGGAGGAAGAGGAGAAACCCTCGCGCGACACGGTGGCTCGCAGTCGGCTCGTCTCGCGTTCTTTTCATCGCTCGCAATCGGAGGAGATCGTCGTTAATCTCGAGAAACGCAAGAGAAAAGAGGTTCGAGGAGTAATTAAAGCGCAGACGAGTCTGATACCGTCCAGACGGGGAGAGAGGTCCAAGTAGACGGACAGGGACGCGGAAAGCTGGGGAGAAGGGGGGTGGCTGCTGGGGGTTGGAACAGAGAGACGACAGAGGATGAAGGAGGTTCGGAAACGGCGAAAGGGAAAAATGAGGGTGAACGAGCTCGTTCCGCCGCCCCCTCGGAGTTTTCCACCCCCGCAAATATTTTGTCCGCGACGCCGGCTGCTGGCGGTTGTTTTTCCTTCTCCTCCGCGTCGACGTCGAATTCATCGTTAATCGTCGAGAGGTTAAGTGGCACCGTCGAGTCAAATGGTATGTCGACGTGAAAGAGAGACAGAGAGAGGCAGAGAGAGATGGAGAAAGAGAGGAGGCATCCTCAAAGTTTAGAGACGCTGGTGATCCTCTTAAAACCGCCTTTATTGCGTCCGGAAGAGACCTCCGTTGCAATAAACTTCTATTCAAATTAATCGCGAAGGATGCATATTGTCTGCGCGAATTTTATGCGAAATTATGGCAGAGACCGTGTCAACATCCTCCGCGAGGTCTGAACGAGCCTCGCGAGTCATGGTTATCTTCAACGTATTACCGTTTGGTGGGTCATTTAGATTATTTTATAACTAGACCGCCGATGTTTCTGCGAGCGAATGGTTGTTAAAGTTCCATTTATTTGACTGCATCGACGCCGGAAATATGGAGGTCTGAAAATGTATGTTTGCATAAGCATTAGCAGGCTTTTTGTAATTATTGTGAGTTCCCTTTCCTGGTGCTCGTGAGACCGATACGCGCAGTCAGGTGTGATATCTTTAGTAAAGGAAACACGTGTAAAATGTTATTAAAAATCTCAATGAAAGTTTACAACTTGACGTTAAAATTTATGTAAGCAAATTCTGATAAGGACACGCGGTCTCTGTAAATGTTATTACTGATATTCCAGAGGTTCTGAAAGGAATTCCACGAGATAAGATCTGGCATAGATTATAGTCGGAACGCTATAATACGAACCGCAGGTTCCTTTGGTGATTTCAATGCTTGTTAACTCTCTAAGCTATGTACTACCACTATCTTCTTTCTCTATTATACAATACTCTGTTCAATATTAATGACTCCCACTGGTAAAGAATGCAGCTGGGTAATTGTCAAATAAAATAATGCAGGCTTCGGTTCATTATAAAGTATGATGCTGTGAAACAAATTACATGTACGGAATTCCCGTAATAAAATTCTGCTTGAACCTTGCTTAAGTGAGCATCGAAATTGTACTCGTATCTAGATATTCTAATTTTATTTAATAAATTCTATACTGAATATAGGTTTATCTCGCAATTAAAACTCCACGTTCTATTAGCTAAAAATGACAAATTTACTAATGCATTCACCCTCAAATCATCCTCGTTTTATTCAATAATATTTGTAGCTTCCATTATTTTTTTTCTGGTTCTATGAGACCACATTATGTGTTAATATTGTAAATCCCACGATAAAATGCCTCAAACGACTGCAGGATCTAAAAAATTTCACATTTAATTTCCCCACCGTTCAGCAGAGTCAACAAGAGAATTTGCCAAGATAACATGGAGTGTTCCGCTGATAATTACGCCGCCCGACGCTAATTTCGCCGTCAGTGAATGTTATACCGCAAAAAAAGAAGCGGAGAGTGAGAGAGAACCGAGGAGAAAATTGCCGGGTAATTCGAGGCGGCCATCGATCTCAGGGGCACGATATAAATCGAGCTTCATCGACATTCCGTATTCAATTAGCCGGTGTCTCATCTCGAATTCATTATCGAAGTCGTTCCTCGGTGTTTCGCGGTGGCTGGCTGCCAAAACGCATAAACGACGCTGACGTTAATTGCTTCGATGATGAATGAAGAACGCGTCGATTAATCGAACCGCGACTGCCCCGTGGCCTTAAAAACCAACAGACAGCTTCGAGAGACTTCGAACTCTCGTCTGTAGGCTTCATCTTCGATTCCTTCGTCAGCTTTCTATAATCTTAATTATTCCTTTTCTATGGAAATTAGTCCAGATAATTTTTATAGAGTCTGAAACTTTAAGCGCGAGTAATGCTCACGGAGACGAACGAGAATTGTGTAATCTATGTGAATCGTAAAGTGAACTCTTTTGGAGTTATGAAGTATTTAAGAGCGAGATATTTTGAAAGGGCCCGTGCGGAGAACGCACAAGGGCGTTCGAGGAATGCACTTTGTGCATGAGCTAGTGGCTCTTCAGTACGCCTTGTGTGGTTATCGTACTGAAGTATTGAATTGAAGAAATTATTCTTTTATTCGAAGCCTCATTTTATACTTCCACTGTTCTAATATCTAAGTTTCTTCAGGTTCAATTGTCCCTCAAAGCTGTCTGTAGTACAGTAAAGCCACAAAATTAAGCTTCTCAACATCAGTTCCTTATCTATGGTGCAATTTCCACTTTCCTCACAAAATTGTGCGACGCAACGAAAATTAAAAAACAAATTAAAACGAATGATGAATCAGTGTCGAAATTCAGCTAACCCTGAAGGTCCAATTTGTCTTCTCCGTAACCGAAAAATGTATCAATTGCAAACTGAAAAAGACGACCACTCATTTTTAATGATCGTGCTAAAATTCGGGATCGAATCGATCAGAAGTTCACGAGCCTCGAGTGTCCAGTTTGAATTAATGCGTAACTTCGGTAGAAAAAAAAGGAACTGGAGCGCATGCAAGGCGAAAAGAAGAAGACGAAGACGAAGACGAAGAAGGGGAAGGGGCCTTGCTGTCGACTCTGCGGACCGAAAGTAAAAGGGGGGCCCCGAAGGAACGTAGGTGTGTTAAATGAAAGAGACGGAGGAAGAGGAGCGTTTCAAGGCATGGGAGAGGAATGTGGTCAACGCATAAACTATACCACCGTGCATTCCTTGGCCCAAGGGTGCCTATAGTTCGCGAATCGTATAATATATACGTGCACACGCGTGTACGTGGCCACCTGACCTGAGAATATCCTTGTTGCTCGCCATCAGGATTCCTATGCTGATCCTTGCTGCGACTCATCCGGCAAATTGCTTTATGAGTCAGACGATATTCCTCGAATCCTCGAATCATAGTAGGACCTCGATTATACCAACAGGATCGATCACATAATAGGTGACCACGTTTCGCATAAAAAGGATAATTATCTTTTAGAATGTAAGATACACAGTGGTGTAAAATCAGATACACAGAGCCACCATGTAATCATTTTAGTCTGTAAATTATATAGGGTGACTTTCATACTTTACTTTAGAATATCAAATATATAGTGTTATAAAATTAAGTACACGGTATAATTCAACTTTCATCATTAATATCGACTGTAACCCTCGAAACTATCTAAGGGTACTAGCTATAGTCGCCTTTGGTAAAATCATCTACCAGCACCGGCCATGATCGCTGAAACAGAAAAATCGCTTCATCTCCTAATTAAGAGTTGCGATTTTTTAAATTAAATTTGTTATGTCAATTTTATTTTCGGATAATCGAGGTTCTACTGCATTTTATTTGACGAATCGACGGAGAAGCTCCTCGAAATAAAATTGAATAAACATCGAACATGGACAAAGTCTCCGTTTAATAACCCGACGATATTTATTACACCGAGGGTCTGTCACGAACAAATTAATGAATTCCCAAAAACCGTCGATCGACGGGCAGACAGAAGTACCATAAATCGGCGGAGCGTCTCATTGAATTTCAAATGGAATCTCCTTGGACAAAGGAGTCACACGCGAGAGCCAGCTATAAATCGCGAAAAAGATTCCGCAGGCCGTTGCGCGTCTGATCGAAGATTTATCAGACGATCCAGCAATATCGTTATCCGGTGTATCGTTCACGCATAATCGAGCACAAAGGCCCGTTTTCCGATCGCAACATCCGCGCCGTTTTATCCGTCGATCGATCGCCGATCGATCGGCAGCTTTCACGCATACCGGGGCCCGCTCGTCCGATCGTTAATTAATCTCGATCGCGTGTAGGTTCGCGCGATCGCCGCCACTTTGCTGGATCCAAGATCTCTGGAAGCTGACTGAGCGGAAAAAGCGATCGAGATACCGGGACCCCGATCGAATCGATCGATACACGGTCAAACTTTGCCAGCGTGCAGTACCTTTAAAGAGGATTAAAAAATGTCTGATCGATTTACTTGTTAAAGTTAACCCTTTGAAAGTTATGGGCAGTTGAATGTGTACCAATGTTGGTGTGCAACGCACGGAAAACGCCCATAGGCGTTTGGGTAACGTGCTGAATAAATGGGTGTATTGATCTTCCGCACGGGATGTAGGGTTGTGGGAGAGGTGAATTTAAAAATTTGGTCAAAGCTTGGGAATGTATAGTACTTTCAAAAAAGAACAAAAAATGTCCAATCGATCGACTGGTTAAATTATATTTTGTTTCTTCGTAATTAATGTTGAAAAGAGCAAATTGTGTCGGACTAGGTACAGCAGCTTTCACTGTAACTGGAGTGGGAGTACGACCTTGAATGGCTTACTCTGAATACCCCTGCTATATAAAAGTAAGAGAATACTTAACACAGTGTGGATTACATGATTTATAAAATAAAACAAATAGGAAAATGTGTTAGACTGTGCAGTGTAGGAGTTACAGAAGGCGGTGTTCAACATTTTATCAGTAATTTGTTGAAGAACAGAGTTCCAGCAGTGCTGCGGAGAACCTGAAAGCTCTGAGGCCATCTGAAAAATATTTTTCCTATAAAACGATCTTCGATCGTTAAACGGAATCGCTTCATCGAGCCCCGAGAAGCTTAATGAATCATTAATGTCCTGCTATCTACCGAAACGATCGAAAGGTCGTGAGTTCAGGCCCAAAAAGAAAGGAGCACCGTCGAGTCCCCCTGAAGAGACCGTGAGACTGCCTCCGTCCCTTATTTGATCAGGATTCCAATGCAAATAAACGCGGCGACGAAAATCGATCGCCTCCGTTCTCTGAAATGACTGATGCACCCGGAGGCGAACAAAACTCCTATCCAACCCTGCGGACGATCCTTGGACCCCGAAACGGTGGAGAAATGTTCAGCGGCCGAGGAAGAAAGGTCTCGAGATAAGAAAGAAAGGGTAGATCCATTATGGTGGTCGATGAGGATGAAGTGAACGCGACAGCGGACGAAGAAAGCTGTTTTCAGCAAAGTGGAAAAGGACGGAGGGGGATGAAAGGGCTGAGAAAAGGGGAGAAGGAGGAAGGAAAGACAGAAAAGACCGGATTCCACTCTGGTTCCTGGTCTCTGTCGCACCGACGACATTCCTCCGCTCGTTTCAACCTGCCTGCCCGCCGCCAGTTTAACCTGCAGCCCAACACACTATTATGTCTGACCTAAGGCGCTCCCACATTTAACTACACGTTTCGTCCGACACGGGAAGGTGTACGTGTGCACCGCGCCGGGGCCCTAAAACGAGTCTGCCTCCCGACAATCGCTGCGAGTCAATGGATTCGACGCTCGTTCGCGTTTTTTTTCAACCGCGTCCCTACAATGGGCTTGAGAATCACTTACACGATCACACGGACCGTTCCAGCCTGACTCTACACTGTACGGTAAAGAAAAAAGTGTTGTATAAATGTTCAGAGTAAAAAAAGGCAGAGGGATGTAGTTCGGAGGACAGTGTCGCCTAGAACAGTCTAATCAGTTGGGGTATCTACGTATACATTTATGCAATTAGTTTCACAATCGCTTACACAGTTATATAGAGCGTCAGAGTCTGACTCCACGTGTTGAAGTGAATTAAAAAATATTCTATGAATGTTTCAATTAAAAATGAAGAGAAAATTTTACCTCAATGGAGGAAGTAGACTTGAAGAGCCTAATCAGTTCGCGTCTTTTCTACGCGTTCATACAACAGTTTTAAAAATCATATACAGCGTTATACAGAATATCAGACTCTGAATCCCCACGTCAAAATGAATAAAAAATACGGTATGAATACGTAAATTGAAAAACAGAGGTAAATTGTACCTCCGAAGAGGAAGTGGCTTAGAATCAATGCCTGTGGAGTACAAAGGATCAATCTCGAAACAATTGACAATCATCCTGTCAAGCAGAGAATCGTCTTCGTCCACCTGGAGAGTATATTAACTTTCGAAATTACCATTCTGCCAGCTGTTCACGGAAACGTCCGTTAAAGTAGGAGCAAACGCTCTGGGAACTTATTTATCGCGTGACAGTCGCACACAGACACGCACAGGCATAAGCGATGGAGTATATTTCACGACCGTGCCACGAATAGTTAAGTTGCTTCAAGGTAAGTCTGCTCTAGGTAGACTCTGGTTTCGGCGAGGAAACTAGTTAGCGAACTTGGGCGTTCGTTACGAGAAAGAGAAAGGGAAAGAGAGAGACAGTGAAAGAGAGATAGATAGAGAGGGAGAAGAGATTTGTTATATACTCAATTGTTAAAGTGTACAAAACGTTCCTGCAACTTCACCGACGTGTCTGTACACTCGATACCTCGTGTCTCACTTGTTGAAGTTCCCGTGAACGCGAGTTAACTGGCTCTTCAGGAATACAGTCGTCGGGAGATTCTCTTCGAAACTGTTCCGAAGGATGGACATTGTGCAGCAGAAAGAAAAAATCATCCCTGCTTCAGGGTCTACTTGAAAAAGAATTGATCAAATTTCAGAAGTCTAAGGGAAAAATTGTGTGCACACCTGTGGCGATTGCACTTCGCACGCTGTCAATAATATTTATATAAAAAAAAATACTTCAGCATATCTGAAGGGGGGGACAAATCGTTTAGAAGACGAATGAAAAATTATTTTCGACTCGAACCAATGGTATAAAATATTGAATATTTTAAAATTGCTCAAAATTATCCGCGGACCACCCAACTGTTTCTAACAGTAAATTTTGCAAAATATAACTCCGACGATTCCCAAAATTCATCAGTGCATCGAGTCAGACGGTGGTCGCAACGGGTGAATGATCGAGCGAAATCGTTTGCTCGCATCGGCGAGCAGATTTTTTCGCAAACGCGACGCGCGGAGGTCGGCGAATGGCGGAAGTGTCTGTCGTTGTTTTTTGTATGTCCGCCGGCAGTTTTGTCGATCCGAGCCGCGCAACAATGAAACTAATGAATGGACTTCCTCCGACGCCGCAATTAATGTAACTCGGCTCGCACCGAATAACGCCGGTTAAATTGTTCCCGCTTGAAATTTCTCATTTCGCCGAACGGAAAAGCCCTTTTCTTTTCCCGCCGTTTCGCCCCGGCCAATAAGCGTTTGCTAATTGAACCGGTAAGACGGATTATTCGCGAACAGAGGCGTCTTTATTGAAATTCACTCGGTAACCCCGGGACCACGGAAATTAATGCTCGTACCGGAACAGGCGAACGATGAACTCCCGCTCGATGTGCACTATATTGATTCCATAGTGATCGACGTTAACGTCGATAATAATTATAATAATGCACACGATGGAGTACGAAGACGATTAATTCTATACTGATACACGCCTCCGACATGGATGTTTGTCGATCAAAAAATACGGATCGAATATTTTTCGAGTTCTATGTCATATAAAAATTGCATAAAACCAGCGTCTGTCAATTAGGTCCCTTGTTAGCAAGTGAGAGGGAAGTTTGAAGATGTTTGACGAGGTTTGAGTCACCGGTATCGATTCAATTGTATCAGGATGAAGCACACGAAGGAATATAAAGGTTGGCATTATTTTTTAGCGATCTGGAGTTTGTCGCAGTTTGAACAGTAAAGCTCGATATAAATGTAAGTCTCTCGCTATAAAACACACAAAGGTATATGAAGAATTTCATACATAACATTCTATTATTTCTCAGCACTGGATGCTGAAGTTCGACAAGGTTTGACGAAGTCCAGAACGCTTCAGGCGACAATTTTCAAACTGCATCGGACGTTAATGTTTCACTTTTTGTCACCAAGAAAGCTGCTACAACTGTCGAGATAAAAATCGAGGGATATGAAAAACACGTTGGTCCACGCGGAGGATGGGTGGAAACGGGTGCAATGGCGCCTGGAGATACGATAAAATCGGTTCGCAGAGGCGGACGGGGATGCGTGCAGACTAATTGAGAACAATTCGAGCGCTAAACGAACGCAGGCAGCCGACGGGCCGGGGAAAATGCGGACGTCGTGTGCGACAGCCGGAAGAAATTTCGAATCGAATCAGACAGCCGGATTTTCCGAGTTTCGCCTGTGACGCGTCGATCTGTAAGGGCGCGCAGACGTATATATTCCCTCTCCGTTTTCCGCTCGCAACAACCCCCGATAACCGTGGATATTTATTTACGAGGAGACTCGTGGCTCTTCTTTCGGCGTCTCGATGTTTGCGCAAACACGCAAGGAGGAGAAACGAAAATTAACCCATTCAAAATCTGTTTTGAATACTAATAACCGCGATGTCGTGCGTTCAAGGAGGGTTTTCACTGAAAATTCATGTTTCCAGTGTAACATATTCTCTGGCGAACACGGAGGTACGCGGTGACAGGAGAAACGAGCGGTTCCAACAATGTGGAGAACGTGGAAGGCTCGAACAAAACGGGCGGCGGTTCAAAGAAAATCGCGCGTAGACGAGGGAAAAATGAAAAAAAAAGAAAGAAAGAGGAAACGGAGAGGAGCGGAGAAGGACCGCGAATGCGGTCTAATCATAATAAAAGTATCAGACGACTCATTAACGGCAGAACGTTCCTGACTGCGCTCGGAAGGAGGGAAAAAACAGGCGAATTTTCATCCGACGCATTTAAATACGCCGAGATCCGCTTCCAGCCGGAGCAGACGAGCCGTGATTAACTCCCCAGGATGAAAGTACGAGAATCGCGTTTGAAAATCGTCTTTGACCGGCTTACGAGCTACGAAACTCCGCGTAGACTCGCAACACGGGCTATTGTGAGGTCTACCGGAGCTAACTTTTGCTCTCGGTCTTTGTCAAGTTTAATTACAGTCTACCTCGGTTACCGAACGGCAAATGGTACAATCTGTAGAGAATTTTCTACCTTATTCTATATCTAAACGAAATTTGTTGCTAGCGTTTCGCACGAAACACTCGCAAACCTTGTCAAACCTCAATCCGACCGAATAAATGCGAAATATACTTATCAAGTACGCGAGATGAGTCTCTAAACTTCATCTGTTCTCACGAAACCTTCAAAATGGCACATTCAGTAATTACTGACTAATTTCGGCGCGACAAAGGTAATCAGCGGCGATTGCAGGAATTTTTTAAGCGGTCCCTCGGAGGTGTTAATAAATAACGACTGCCAGAAACACGGTGTTCGCTAACCGCTCTTGGATAACTATATTTGCTTCCCATGGGACGTCCACAACTACCTGTTCCCTCGATATCACCCTCCGTCTGCGTTTGATAACATTTTTATTAGCTTCTCGCGGCATCGAAAGAGGTGAACGAGCAATTCACGCGTGTTTGTTCGCGTCGGAAGCACTTTGCGACCGAGGAGAATCCTTCGAGCGGAGGAACGAAGACGAGAGACAGGAGGGCGACGAAAAACCAGGTAACAACCAGCTCCGTGGTCGGGGACGTTCAAATATTTGAGTGAGAAAAATGTACGGCTGCGTTTTCGCTTTAAACTCGCCGGTGGAAAGTTTAATCGCGACGAACCTCTTCGTCGGGGAAGTTTCGGCTTGCGGAAGTCGGTGAAACGGCAAGTCTGACCCCATTCGCGGTTTCAACCCCTGTGTAAATGTTACTGGACCCATGAACTCGAAAAACGCAGGTCCAGGAATGCCGAAAATTTTATTACACATTGTGAAAATCGTGGTGAACATATATGGTGAAAAGTAAATGCAAGAACGAACAGAGAAAAGCTGAGAGAGTGTTAGTTACCCTAGGGGGTTTCACCCTTTTCAGATGTTATCAAAAAAATTTGCACACATGGTACAAAGTGCGGATAACGAACCTTCGAAATTTCATGTCGATAGCTCTGCTAGTTTTCTCGCGAAAAATTCCCCAAAAATGGCTATTTTTCGGTCGTCCAAAATCGAAAGGCCTCTGAATGTTTCAGGCTCCTCCGTCGAAGCGGAGGAATTTCCAGGGGTGAAAAAAGGGGTTGGAGGAGAATAGAAGCGAAGGTGAAATCGTAGGTGGAATAAAAGTGTAATGCGCGCGGCAGGAAGCGAGCGTGTAAATTAGAAACGGAGGCGAATGGGAAACGGTGGTCCCGGGAGTGGCGGCTATCGTTGCAGGAAATAAATAAAGCAACGCGACTTTCCGTACAGAGACGGAGGTTATTAAAAAACGAGCAGCCAGACGATGCGAAAAAGGAAGGGGAAGGAGGAAGAAGCGACGGAGGAGTAGAAATCCAGGATCATAAAAGGAAGAGAAGCGGAAGACGAGCGAGATACACCTCGAGGGCGGAACAATGGCCGAAAATTGCTGGGCGAAATCGCTCAGAGGAAAAAAGCTGCAAGATGCGCTCGGATTTGCATAAGACCGCCATTGTTCCCATACTTGCGGTAAAGCGTCATCCGGAAACACCACTGAAGAAAGAAGCTGGTCTTCAGACACACTCACGCTGTTCTCGATGCGTTTATATTCTAAGAAAATAAAAATAAATAATCAAATAGTTGGGTTTCTTGTTTTTCCATCCATGAACTCTGCCCTGTACATAATTACATGTAAAACTATTTTACTTTAACACTTGGTATTTCTGAAACCAACCTAACGCTACCCAATGTGAAAATTTCTATCAGTAATAACTATAAGCTTCAATTTAGACTTCAAATCAGTGATGGCCACAGGAGCTGCGGCCTTCCCCCACTCTAAGTCCACTCCCCTCGCATTGGCTGTGATTTGGGTCGTCGATGGACCGAGGGAGAAGGGGGAAGGAACTGAAACGAGGGGAATGGACCTAGAGTGGGGGAAGGTCGCAGCTCCTGTGGCCATCACTGCTTTAAATCCACATCTTGCTGAATCTCGCCAATGTACAGTACGGATAAGCTCAAGACTATTTGTAAATAATAACTATTTGTAGATAATAAATATAAGAATGAAAATTTGAGAAGGTGTTATTCTGTTTTTGAGAGGATGGCAGAAACGGGAGATCGGAGATTACAGCGGCGAAACGAAAACTGAAAATTGGGTGTTTAGCGATCGTACGGATGTAATAAGCCCTTGCGAGCACGGGAGGCCCTTCAATTAAGTGATAACGTTACAATGCATCGTCAGCTTCGATACTCGACGATATTATTTCTCGCGAGGCCGTTTCTCCCGGCGAACCGCCAAATTCACTAATTACCGTCGTTCACCGACAGCAAAAGCTCCTTCATTAATGCCTCGCGAGCACCTCCGCCGAACCGGTGTCGGATTAAGCTTTAATTACACATGCAATTCGACACGTTTTAATTAGGTCGCAGGTCTAATGCGCCGATGGCTAACGTAATACGAAACAACACGCGTTTGTCAAATTTTGATGGAAACTTCCCCGTCTCCCTCACCCTATAATTATTCGCCTATTCTGTTACGTCGCTTCGGAACTCTCTGGCAAGCCTCGGCAGGATAATTATCAGCTCATCCAATAAGTATTAATAATTATACTATGCCTTGCGTTCATTTACATGTGGAAATGTCACAGACATTTAATGCAACCCCTTAATAATTTAACCGAAACCCGTGGATCGGACGTGACCCTGCCATCTTGTAATAACAATAATGATAAGTCAATCTAAATGACAGTCAAGTCGGAAGAAAGTTTCGAAAGCTTGATACATCTGTTTTCTTAAACAATTCGAAATTAATGGGTTTCCCTGGTACCGACACGAGCCACGAAAAGAATTTTTCAACTAATTAATTACCAGCTGCAGGAAGAAGTTTTGCTTCTCTTATTTTTCTGCTTACTTTTAGAACACCGAATGAATGAACTACCATGGGCGTAAAAACAGAGAAATGATTAAACCCTTCCTTTTAGCTCGGTGCTTCAATAAATAGAGAGCAGACATCGAAACGCGCAATTTGCATTTGAAAATCATTTGACAGTCAAAGCCCGAGCAGCTTCTCTCAGTTGAATTTTTATAAGTTAGTTTTATTTTTCTAACAGATGGAAGATACAAAAATTGCTGTTCATTAACGCAGAAAATTGTACGAAAGCAATTTCTCCAAGTTAAGAAATAATTATCAATTATCATTTCACCTGGTCCTCGACAACGGTGAACAATTAAAAAAACAATCAAGCTAATTGCAGGCGATGCAATTACCATTCGAGCGCAAAGAGAAACGCGATGGAAACCGAAAAATTCGTCAAACGGGGCTGTTCGACGACTCCACCCCTGAAAATATGACGAAAACGGGGGAACAGCGGCAACAACAACGAAACGATGAGTGATAACGCGAAGAGTCGTCGCAAACATCGCGATTTAAATCGACGCTGGAAACAAAACGATCACGCGAGTGGAACGATTAATTAAACACGCGGCCCGTAAATATTTAACGGCCTTTATGCAACCCTATGGTGGCACGGGGGTGGCATGGCGGTAGATCCTGTAAATTTGCACAGACGGCTGCGCGTATCAGGCGAAAGCGATATTTATTGTCGCGTTAATTACATTCCCAGAGCAAAAATTCGTGATTCGATAGTCGTCGGTTCGACGAACTCGTTAGCCGCGAAATATCATGGCCGTTCGAGCCTTATGAAACGCTATGCAGGCTCTTCGGCAACGTGGCGCCGAATCGTTGGGGAGAATTAGCTACGTTTCGATGATTTCACTGTGCGACCATAAAGAGACAGTAAATCGATCTCTCGCCGCGTGAAAATCGACGCGGGAATTTTTTGTTTCGCAGACGAGCAGGAACAAATTTCGAATTTGTGTTCAGAGGGAAATTTTTGGGTTTTGTCTGGGATATGGTGAATGAATAAAAAAAGATATGTAAAATATAGAGTGATACAAGTCGACAAAAATATCTGTAAATCGATAGATCGTTAAAGAATTACAAATTTTTATTCATTGGAAAATATTCGTGCGATAATCAGTAGAGAAAATAATGTAAAACATACCTTTGGTTGCTTAGAAAGTTCACAGAAGTCTTTCAAAATTACTAATTTTTATTTGTTGAAAAATATTTGTGTTTAGCCTGTGATACAGTGAACCATTACATAATTTTTTAAATTTAATTTCTCACCTTAAATTATTTTACCGCAATGAATTTTAGGTCACGTATAAATTGATAAAGAAATTGTTTAATTTACAGGAACATGACGGTATTTATGTTCATCCTGTGGTGCACCGAATCGCCAGGGAAATTAATATAGTTTCTGTACATTCATTTCCAGGTGGAATCGTTAAAAGAAAATTAATCTTTGTACGCACGGGAATTATTGGAGATTTTTTTAATTTACTGAAACGTGATCAGAATTATTACCATGTTGTAAAGTACAGAAGATTCTTATAATTTCTGTATTAATGAAGGGAAATCAAATTTTCAGAATGCCTGACATTAATTAAAAAAATTCAACACTGCCACAACACACCAAAAAATTCATACTATTTAAATATTCAAACACATCAAGACTTCATGATACTAAAAATACATGAATCTTCACTCAAGTAATATACAACACGCAACTGCAAAAACTGAAACCAGAAAAAAATAGTTAATTTACAATTTATATACTAAAAACACACCAGTACGCTATAACACTTTTAAAAAAAGTAAGTCAGATCTGCATTTGCACGAGTTGGACCAAGAATATCGATAGTTCAAAATTCCACCTCCAAAAAAATGGAAAAAAATGTTAATGCAATGAAACATCATCGACAGTAGCAATGATCGATGATGTATTTTCTGACAGAGCAAATCACGTTGTTTCCAGATGATTTCTGTCCGCTGCACGGTATCGGGCAACGGCTGGCGACACAGTTGAAACAACTCCGGGTGACCCGATAAACATTCACAGGGAATAGCCGAACGTCTCGTTCGATACCACTTATCAGATTTATTGCTCGGTGGAGAGCAAAGTGAACTTCGAGGATCGTGAAAATAGTCGACCACTTGCTCTCGAGCCATTGAACCGTTCGATACACGATGTTTAAATCGTTTCTTAACGCGCACGATACGTCGACTCGCCGCGACACCGATAACACGCCGCATTGTTATAATTAGCTCGCCATTATTGCTACCTCGTATGGAATTTTTCGAGACTGAATGCACAGATCTGCAATTTATATTTTTTATGATGTTCAATCGATGCTAAATGTAAATCGAATGCAGTTCCAGATTATTTCAATGAAAATTGTCATTTTTCAAATATGCTTTTGTGTCACCTCTGAACCTCTCTAAGTTTAGAAAAATGTAATATTTATTTAATATGCCTGTGAAGACAAATTATAATTTTTGGAAAAATTTAATGGACTCATACGTGGACTTCATTGATAATATTTCATTGAAAAAAAAGTAACTGCAGTGATTCACACGGCTTATCAGATGTTTTCTAAAGCATCTACTTACAGAGTGTGTACAGTTGTACAATTTTTTAAACAAGTTTATCAGAAGTAGTACTTCTAATTGATCAAACACGAGACTTTGATAATATTAAAATTGTCTTCAGCGTGTAATCTTTATTCTCTGAATCCTTTAAGCTACCAACGCGTAAATAATAGTTATTTATTAACAATATGACAGCGTAGAAACTTAATCTATAATAGTTACGACGTTATCGAAGTCGATCGGCGATCAGATTTATACACTGGTTGACCGATGATAATTTTTCCCCTGCGATAAATCATTCGCGATCATTTACACTCTGAACCGGAGTAATTTATTCGATTCTCTCGCGATATCGTTCGTCTACGATCGTAAATTCCGTTCGCCATAAAACGCGAATCGTTTCGTCGTTCATTCATCAGCGCCAGATACGACAAGGTGAAACATTTCGACGCTTATCACCGGGAAATCGACGCTTATCACGCTGCAAGACGTTCGAGAGGTGAAAATTAACGCTCCTTTGATCCACGATCAAATTTTATCCCTGAATCATAATTAATTGTCGCAAAAAATTAAAATATAAAATAGGGAGCATAATAATTTCAATTTTAAATCTACAGACTTATCTGAAGTTATAAAATTATAATTTTGAAGGTTTCGATATTATAAGATAATCTATACTGTGTGACCAAAATAAAAAAATATACATAGTAAAATGATTTCGATTTTAAATCAGTAGATTCGTCTGTAATTTTGAAGGTTCTGTTATTATAAAATAATCTATACTGCTGGACCAAAATAAAGAAATATGGATAGTAAAATGGTTTCGATTTTAAATCTCGAGACTCCTCCGAAGTCACCAAATTTTAATTTTGAAAATTTTAATACGTCAGGGATGTCAAAAAAATACAGACAGCAAAGTACTTTCAGTTTCAAATCTCTGGAGTAACCCAGATGGACGCATCGAGCGAACCTTGTCATTTGCAAACGCATTTTCCATTCTTATCTCTGGACGCAGCCAGACCATTGTTATCAGGGATACGAAAATTCCTCGACAAACGAGGAAAAGCAAAGAACAGATATTTGGAATACATTTTTTCGCTCACCGTGAAGATTACTCGTAATCTCAGGTAGTCGTACTTACCTGAAACAAGAGAAAAATTTCTGATTAAACACTGACAAAACGAACAGAATAATCGCATTAGGGAATCTTCGTGGTCTCACGTGGGTAAATCTCGATAAACCTATCGTTTGAAGAATTTATCGTGAAACGGACGGATTGCATCGACGATAAGCCTGAAAGCTTTCGTTATGCAATTTCTCGAATATTACAGATATTTTTATTAATCGATTACATGTGTACTTCTTGCTGGTCCCTTCAGGTCGTATTTTTAACATTATCTTCCGATTATTTTGCGATTCGAATCGTTTCGAAAATTACTAGGGAGATCGGGATTATATAAGAGAGTGCAGAAGTTCCGAGGCAATTATGCGACAAATATTCTTCCCGTTATCTCGATAAAGTTTAAACGATTCTCCGAGTTCGACCAACTTCGACATAAGTCAGATGCTTGTCTTAGAATAACGAGTCCCACTCGTGTTGCAGATTATGGTCCGCGCGTTGTAAATACAGGCTTCGCTTGAATATGAATTCTTAAAAATTGTATATTACAACACTGTTGACTGTTCAAAAATTATTCAAAGCAACTTGTAAGTGAAAGACATTCTTCCTGCATCTCTCGAATGATAAAATTCAGAGCCAGAGTCCTGCTGAATTTCGCACTGACCCTCCGTATGAGTCAGCCTAAATTTTTAACAGACCCTACATATGAGTTATCTTGAATATTCGATTGATCCACCATGTGAGTCATCGTTGCACGTTAAAAAATCGTAAGGGGTTAAAAATACCATCTTCGAGTTATACCTTCATCGCTTCCGGTGGTGGGAGGTGACGGAGCCGTATAAATCGAGACAAAGGGTGAAAAAAGAAAGGAAAGGGTTGGAAGAAGAATAGAATGAATGCGTGGCTGACCTTCTGGACCTCGATTCGAGGCAAGGAACGCCATTCTTCGATAGGTGGGCCCGCGTAGAGGGAGACAGGAGAGAGAGAGAGAGGAGCGGAGAGGGTAGGTTTGAGAAGGTCTCTGAGACGGCTATAAATTACCGGCTAATATCTCATAATTACCGAGCGAACCAGACTTGAGGAATGCCACGGCTACGAGTCAGCATGCAGGTACGCGAGGAACTCGTAGCAAGTTCGTGCGAGAAATCTGTTGGAAACGGGGGAACCTGAAGAGCTTCATCGACCACTTCCGTTCCCTTCGATTTTATTATCAGGCTGCTGCACATGAAATCTCGCACGGTAATGATCGAGCCGCCGTTTCTTTTCGAAAAATAAATAATTGTACGTTCCTGTCCCAATACAACCAAGAGAAATAAAGCATTGCAATTACAACGACGCTAAAAATTTCGGAATACTCCTTTCTCCCTGGCCAAAATATTGCACCGTGCAGTACGATACGGACACGGTAACATTGACTTCTTTATTAACAGCTAGTCACGCATAAATCCACGGCATAACAATTTTTCGTTCGACCAAACTCCGTTGTTTAAATAAAACCTAACAGGTCCATCCAGTCGTCGGGAGCGAAATGTTTGTTTTCACGGCTGATTTTTTTCAAGCTCGTAAACAATCGGATGCACGCGTGAGCGTGGGTCACCGGTGTCCCACGGTGCACGGAGAACAGAGATATGAAACAATGTCGAGTGTTATGCAGTCTGATAGGACTCCCAAATAAACAGCACCGAAAGTTCTCCACCCCCCCGGCTGGCTGGAAAAACGAGGAAAAAAGCCGGCGGAAGGCAAACATATAAACTCACCAGGACCACGTATACACGTGCAACCGATATTATTTCTCCGCTTTCACGACCGAACGACACACGAATTTCGATTCCCGCTCCGCGATCGATCCTCCGCGGATTTCGTTTTTCCATCACGGTCCGAAGAAACATAGTTTCCAACGTGACAGCCGGAATCGGTCACGGGTTTTTAAGATCCTCGCTCTTGCTCGAGCTGCCTCGAAAAACGATGAACCCGTCCGCGATTTTGGATGGAGATGGAATGGAAATTCTATTGAGATCGGTCGAACGGGTGTTTCAATTTTTATTTTGTTAACACGTTGATTGCCGCGTCACCCATACATGGGTGACACTTCGATCCAATCATTACCTATTCGATCATATGTGGCATTAATAAATATATCTGAGCAGGTCCAATGGAAGCAATAGAAAAATTATGAGATGTACTGGTATTATTGATTAAAAGGCGTATTATTTTAGAGTGTATTCGTTCTATATAAAAATGTGAAAGGTTTGTAATTTTCAGCTGATAGAATCTGGCAGTCACAGTGTTAACAGCTGTGTTTCGTTTGCAGAGAAGTATGTACTGGGTTGATCGAAGGAGTCTATTTGTTGTAAAAAATAATTTATAATGTATGAAAAGTTGGCTGACCCACCGTATGAGTCACCCACCCTGAGTAGGCTTATAAAGTTATAGTAGACAACGAAGATGACAGTGTAGACACTTTTCTTGCATAACAATGACTAGACGCTTTCATAATCTCTAATTTACAGGCCTGTCAGATAACAATTTACGACAGTTTCTGAAACAATCTGTTTTATATTCATCGAACTTCATTATAGCCAGAAAAGTAGTCAAGTGAACAATAAGTCGTTGGCACACTGCTGGTTCTGAAACCACCTAAAAATATAAATCTCTTCATTTTTCCAATTGACTTTAAAGACCATATGGTGTCGATTGCTGAAACTGTGTATCGTCTACGGCTCTAAAAAAAATAATAAAAACTCTCTACCCTTCGACGAACCTGACGCGTCATCGATGGACCATAAATCCCAACACTGTTTCTTTGAACCGTATCGACCATTTTCGTTGCACTTCGGAAGATACTGAATCAATCCCTCCGTGATCCGTAGAATAAAGTTGTATGTACGCGGAGTCGTCGTGTTGGAAACTCCGTGATCAGCATCAGGACTGGTTTTTTATCCGTTTCCTCTCTTTCACCGGCCGCGTGTTGCGATCGCGAAACGTGGAATGCACATTCCTCCTGCTAGCCTTCGAGAGCACGTTCATTCGTACGAGATCGCGCAAAAATCGCGGCTAATTCTCGTAAATGCCCCGTCGGCTCACGCGGATTCCGTTCCCGTGTAACGCGATCGAGCCCGGTGCGTATCGATCCATCGATAACGGTGTATCTCGCGAAACGATCTCTGCAGAAACATCGTCCGAGCATTCGATTTTAATTGCAAAATATTATGGGATAATCTCCAACTTCTCTTCGATCACTTCTCAGCGAACTCGAGTTGGAACGTGCAGGGTGTTTCAGAAATAGGAAACGACACTTTGAGAGCTTATCCTACTCAACGTCACAAGAAATATCGACAGAACAATTTTTTTTTCCTTCGAGTTTAACCCTTTGTGCCCTGAAAATTTCGGGAAAAATCGTGCACCGTGTGCTGAAATTTTCCGAGGTAGAACACGTGTTACATTTAATAATTAATTATAATTATAGATTTGATGTCGATTGCTCGGTTGTTTTCGTCCTTCAAAATTGCAAAATATGTAAAGAGATATATATATTTTAATGAAATTTGCAAGGATGATAATTCGTCTAAATACACAGTTTTAAAACGTACAGTAAACGCGTATGCCTAGGCCAGTGCGGTGACCCGTAGCACACGGTGACGGATCTTTTGAAACGCATATACGCGTCTATCGTCCGCAAAGGGTTAACGTCGCATCGACAGCAGCATCATTAGCGACAGGTGCGACTCAATTCTTCTCTACATCCTGTTGCTGTTAGATTTTCTGGTATATTTGGGTTTCTTTTAAATAATTAATGGTATCTTTAACGTGGTCCTGGGACGTCGTGGCTGTGTTCGGATGAAGTCCGTATTTTTATCTCTGTCTTTCGAATCTTTTGCACTCGTACAGCAGGTGATTTGATCGACAGAAAATGGTTCAGCGTCGAACACACGATATTTCTACCACGAAATGATTAAAAACCATGAAGAAGAGTCATGAAAACTCTTTCTCCGCTTAAGAGATTAACAGACTTTGAAAGGAGGTCGGAGATGCCGAGCATCCGCGCGTCTGATAGCAAAACACAACACGGCTGCTTATCAGCCGCTTCTTTGCCTCCCTTTTTCGCCCTTTGAACGCTGGACACTCTGTTCACCGGCTAGCCTTTTCTTTCCTCCGGTTTTCCAAGACGAGCGCGCGCGCTTCCGCCCGTGTTTCATTATCTATGAACGTCGTCGAGCCCTTCGGTAAACACTTTCAGAGGTTTGCTTTCTCGGCCACCCTCCGCGGGGGAGACACGGCCAGACGGGGAAAAACTAGCTGGCTCTGGAAGGCGGAAAATTCGATAGAACTGCTCCGTTCGTGATATTCCACCGCGATTCGGCTCCACGCATCGAGCAAATTGCCGTGAACGCGATCAGCCACGAGAAAATCCGCTGACACCGTATCTCGCCTGTCAGATGAAATTGAACTGGGACAACTTTATTACACGGCTCGAGTCTGTCGGTGAATTTCGATCTGGCCCGCCAGGGGTGCACGGGGCAATCTGCTTTGACCGTTTCGGAAAAAAGCAGGAGTCGTTTCGACGCTACAGGCAGGATGATGACGCAAATTCGTGAAGACTAGAGTAAAAGTTTCTGGACAGTTTTCTCCGTCGAAGGGTTACGGGAGACTCGGGCTCTTTAATTATCAGTCTCTGTTAAGCAATCGTCAATAAAAGTGGAACGGTTGCTCAATATCACGCTGACACGTGTCTCGTGTTCACCGGATAGATGGAAACTACGTGGAACCCCCGATAGACTAATTAATTCGATCGATCAACGCGGCAACAGAAAACTGTCTGCGCACTATCTTGAAATTCTTGCGAGATTTGCATTAGTTTAGTGTGGTCTTGTGTCGTAGATAATTCATGGAAGTTGTTGCATGATTGAGCTCCTCGGAAGTTAATTGATCAAGCTTCTCAGTGTCCCCATACTGGGGCAACGTCCCCATTAGAGACCATTCTTTTTATCTTCAGAAGTGTTTTATTTGTCATTCATGTCTCGTTTGATGTATAACTTTGCTTGATATGGTGTTGCACTGATACGATAGATCCAGGAGAGCATGTTCTTGGGTTGTTATGTTTAATATTAAAAATGTGTGACTGCAGCAAATAATTTGCTGATAATAATAATACCGATAAGGAATACAGTCATCGGTTGAGTTGGAGACCAGGATCATTTTATATTAACAGAACTAAACAGAAAAAGTTCTACCCTAATTATTAGATGCTCTTATAAACAGATTTAATAGCTCCTTTTAAATAAAAATTACTTCTTATAGTAATACATATTACTATACATATAAACGTCCCTATTTTTTTCGAATTTGTAGCAATGGCAGCTAACAATTAAACTGTCGTATTTATAAGAAGAAACTGATGAAAGATATTGAGAACACAGGAAGCAGCTTAATAAATGGAACATGAGACAGATGCTCCTCGAATGACATAATTTTCAGTCCAATTCTTTAACAAAAATTCAGCTGCTTGTAAAAGTAGTTCACCGTCGTCGATGATTCTTCCCTGCCGCGTCACTGTACTCTGGATTCTACAAATCCTCCAAAAACATTTATCGGGTTAACACCTCTCCGGGTGGAGGAAGGTCGATATCGAGAAACGAGGTCTCGATCGTGAGAACCGAGAGTCTGGAGCGTTGAGCCGTTTTCGTAACGTGTACAAATTACTCGCAACCGGCGAATCATTGCCTATTATCCTAATTATATCGATTGGTGTTCGGGTGTAGCGTGATGGTCGGACGATACAGGGCAGCCAGCACGCGTAGCCTCTCGCGTTTATGCTAATGAGGACGAGGTGTCTCGAAAGAGAATAAAAGGATCGACGCACAGAGAGAATGAGAGAGAGAGAGCGAGAGAGAGTTGGAGAGAGGATTCGACCTGTGGAAAAAGCGACCGTTCCAAGCAGGATTCATCCGCTGACACACGCGGACGGATCTTTTGATGGATGGATCGACCGGATCGATATATCGATCTCGGCCAGCATTCCGTACACCTACGGTTTTCACGCGATGTTTACGAGCACGGTGATCCATGGCGATTAAGCGATACCAGGACGATCGATTGTCCCGCCTGACAAACGATTCATCAACTTCATTTTCTCCCTGCTCTTTCGATCGAGAATCTACCCTCTCGCTGTTTCTACGATCCCGCCGAGCTGCGAGGGTTCTTTATGGACTTTTCGAGCGAATGAAATAAAACGAGGAATTGTAATTGTTTCTTTTTTACTCTATTTTCTGGCAGTTTTAATTTCAACGCGTTGACTGGCACACTGTGTATGGCTGAGAACGACAGGATTTTTCTAGACTTCTATGGATCATGAATTATACCCTTTTTGATTAATGATGTTGGTGATTATTTGTAGTTCTTCCTGGTTCTGTTAGATTTTAAATGTTTTACTAATTTTAATTCTCAGTCTGAAGGTTTTGGAAACATAGTTCGAGGCTCAGCTGTCTGATTGCACTTATAGCAAAGGATAAAGAAAGATTAATGGACGAATGCTTGGATATTAATCGTTTTTGTGATATTCAATTGTATTGATATAATTAAATAATTCAGCAATGGACCACTTCGCTATAGTCTGATGATAATTACTGTACCTTTTTCATATTCTAAACTGTCGAAATATAAATAATTATTTGAATCGTCCTATATTTTAACTGCAATAATTCTTAAATTTTCAGTGCAGTACAAAAAGTTCAGTATATTGATTGCAAAATATTCAAACTGTCTTATCAGCCCACGAAAAATGACTGTAGTCATCCGACAATTCTTTAAAATTCAGGAGAGGAGGATCGATTCAGCGGAGACTTGAAATATTCAGATCCTATATAGAAGATGAGTCATCCGGGGGGAGGCTCCCCAGCTCGGAAATTCCAAAAACTACGAAACTTTCGGGCCAAATAGAGGGTGTGCCTCTGTATATATATTTTTCGCTGGCACAATTCCCTCTGAGGGTGCAACCCCAAGAATTTCCTGCCCTGAAGAAAAATGAATTCCGATGAAACTTCAAACGGACTGCTCGATTCGCTCCAACATCCCTGCTGGCCAGCGTACGAAACTCCTCCGCGTGTTTCAGAACGACCGCGTTACCGAATTCTCAAGAGCCAGGATGAAATCTAAATTCAAATCTGTCTGACAATCGGTGCTTAAATTATAGCTCGAACCGAAAGAATTTATTCCGGCTGAGCGTCACGAAAGTCACGCGATTCCGAAGCGAGACGACGATCCTTTTGTTCGGACCGACTTGGAGCATCAATTATTCGGTATCATAGAAAAAAAGAGGATCAGAATGAAGGAACAAAAAATCTGGAAAAATGTAGGTTAAGTTATTCTTTTTTTAAGCCGAGTCTAATTCAAGCTGATCTACGAGTAATTCTGATTCGACCCAACCTTGCTCTCTTCTTCACCGTTCATCCCTGATTCCAACACCGTGACAGAGTTCACAAAGTATCTGCACATCGTACACCCACCCTGAAGAGGAAGAAACGACCGACGTATACACGAACGGGGCCACCCAAGCTAATCCCCCGTGGTCGATGTTATTTCTGCTCTCTCGCTCCCGTATTTATCCAGAGGGAGCGATAGGGACAGAAGCGGGATAAGAGAGGCTATGACACATTCCTGGGACGGCATACTGTAATCTGTATGCACCTAGGCTGCAGCATGTGTCGCTGAAGTGGCTAGTTAGCGACGCAAGGATAAGAAACAAGCTGAAGAGTTCGGTACACTGCGGTGGGGAGGAACGTTTTCAACGCACGAAACTTATGACTCACGGTGCACATGCGCGTCTGTGACTCTTCGAGGTCTCTCGAGTGCAACCGGTTTGACAAATATCGTCGCCCCGGTGTTTGGCTTTCGAAAAAACGCGCTCGCTGCGCGGAGAGGCGAGAAGCACGATCAATCTCGGGGATGACGAAGCGAAAGAGTCAACAGACGGATCGGAGGCTGAAGAAAACGCCTGTCGGCCGAAAAATTGGAAATTACACGACCGGAGATTCGTCACGGCAGGAGTCAGGATCACGTTCACCTGGAAATTGACCTCCCGAGTCATCGACTTGACTCTTCTACCGGGCTCTCGATTTTTCGACTGACTCACTCCGTCTCGTTCTACTTTCAACGACTCCCGTGCATTCGTTTTCTTTCATTTTGCCAGGTTTTATGACAGAATTTACGATGTGGATAATGCAAGTGGTTCTGAGGTCGTAACACTAATGACGCTATAAACGATCATGCGATTCAGCGTATAGATAATAGCGTTAAACCCGGTGGAACGATTAACCCCGATGAACACGCTTCTGACAGATTGCGACCGACCACTTGAAGAGTTCGTAGCTCCGAGAGCACATGTCACGGCTGTGTCTGTTATTTTCGAGTGGTCCAGAGTCGTTTTACATCGTGTTCGTATTACATCCGCGCCAGATGTCCGGGGACAATTCAATCCGATACTATTTTCTTCTCGAATTCGTTCCAGGCACTGCTCCCCCGTTTTTCACTCGCCAATGGTCGTCCCTGAATTTACACGCAGCTACTGCAATCTGTCTTTTTCGGATGAAAGTGAAAATCGATTGGGTTCGAAACGTTCGGAGTCATTCGTTCGTTCTATCCTAACAATAAGTTCAATTAAACCGGAGTTAGACTGAATTTCATCTGGGTGAGGCAAGCTTAGATTCGATCGAGACTGCATCCGAGTCAGGCTAGATCAGATCTGAATTGCATCTGGATTAGGTCGGACAACATTTAACTCGGACTAGGATCAAGCAGGACTGAACCAGCCTTAGATCTCAGTCAGGTTGAATCAGAACTAGATTACATCTGGCTTACTCTGAATTAGATCTCAATGGAACCTCCGTTAAAGGACCATAAACAAAAAAGACACCCACGCAATGTCTTATCATAACCACAGTCCCATCCAACTCGTATCCGTCTCAGTTCTCCAAAATTAAAACCTCCAATCACGCCGTATCAAAGCGACCATTTAATTTCGCGATGCTGAAAAAGGCAGGCTGCGTCATCCGGCTGGTAGCATAATTTTCTCACTGTCGGTGCGCAAAAAAAGACAATATCGCCCGCAGAGGCTGTGCAGATGCGTCCGGTCCATACAGCGCGTTCGCGAATGTATCAAAGTTTCCGCGTAATGACCGTCTGTTTGATTTGCAAATGAACCGATGGGACGCTGACCGACCCGGAGATCACAGAGGGGTGGTCGGGGGTGGAAATGGTCAAAGCACGGGGAATGCATTTGACGCGTGTCACGTGCACATGTCAGGCCAGACCGCACCGTGTCATTCATTCTCGCTCTTTCCTCCATCTACGCACACGGCCGGCCTTCCGTCAGGTTCGTTGCTCCCTGTCATCGATTTTCTTTCTGACAGCATGTGATCGGCCGTTAATAGTGCACCGCGTGTGTGCCGCCACTCGTTTCATTTGCACATCTAATTATACCGCGCGAATATTACGCGACGGCCCTCTGCAAATGAGATTTGACCAGCAGATTTCAACCGGGCGACCGCGGACGCGAACCGACCGCCAACAGCTGTGGTCGTTGCAACCGAAACTGGGGCTACCTGTTGTGCAGAGATTCTTAAAAAAGGCTCCGAAATTGTCAGGCTGAGGTGTAATGCAATGAGATCGATGGTAAGGTTGAGTTACACTGGGTCAAGCTGTACAGAGCTTCTTGAAAACGCTGTGAAAGTCATCGTAAAGTTTGCCAAGGGTTGCTTTCATTATGCGCCCCTAAATTGCATCTATCGATTTTTGGACCTGCGTTTACCAAAGACTTTTTGTTCAGTTTGCTGAGTCCTGTATCTACTCCATAAATCCTGAATTTTGGTATCCAACTGATTAATACAAATAATCTTAATAATTACGCAAAGATGCAGGATGCAACAGATACACGGTAGTCATTGAAGCTGTAAATAATTCTATGTCGAGTAAATCTGTTCCCAAAATGGTATCCATCGATTCGACGCGCGTCTACCGGAGACTGTCTGTTCAATTTACTGAACCCTACCAATCTCTGTAAACCGTAAATTTTCTTAACACGCCAGACAACGGAGTCCTCGCGAAACAGCTTCAGACTCAGCGTGACTCGGCGGAGGAGAAAGGGTGGCGCTTCCTGTGTCATTCGAAAACGCGGTTGCCAGTTAGGCGAATCCATGGGAACCGAAACCATGGAACTTCCACACCGTCTGCGTGTTTTCTGTTTGTGTGCACGCATCGAACCCGGGCCGCGTCGCGAAATTCACGCGCGCATATATGTACAGGACACGGGGCGGTTCAGAGAGGCGTATGAATGGTTCGCCGCAGAATGCACATCCTCCCTAAGGAAACCGGATATTCCTGAGGCTCCTGGCGACGCTGTTGGCACCCTACAGCCATTGTCCCCTGAGAATTTCCTTCCACCGTGCGGTTTCTGTGCCGCGACGACAAAAGTGCACGCACGCACGCGCGCGCGTGCTGCGCGACCGTTGCTACCGCGTTCACACGACGAACGCCTACAAAAACCAGATATTCGACTGCGGAATCCGCAAGGATTTCTTCTGCTCCACTGAATCACGCTTCTTCTACCTAATTTCGCTCGTCCTAATTAGCATTTTCTTTCGACTCTGATTAAGCTTCCCTAATTGGGCGTCTGGCGTTTCAGTGTCTGCGACTGCGGTCTACTTAGACCTGCTTCTTCTGTGTTCGAGATTCTGCTGGTCTGTAAACAATCTGCGACATCTTCAGAAGGATTGTTCTATCGCATTTGGGTCGATAAGAGCAACGATCTAGCATACCGATCTCTTTAAGCTTGCCTAATTGGGCGTCTGGCGTTTCAGTGTCTGCGACTGCGGTCTACTTAGACCTGCTCCTTCTGTGTTCGAGATTCTGCTGGTTTGTAAACAATCTGCGACATCTTCAGAAGGATTGTTCTATCGGATTTGGGTCAATAAGAGCAACGACCTAGCATACCGATCTCTTTAAGCTTGTCTAATTGGGCGTCCGGTGTCTCAGGTTCTTTATCTGTGGTCTACGTAGGCCTACCCCTCCTGTGTTTGAGGTTCTGCAAGTCTATGAAATGTCTACGATGTTGTGAAAAGGATTGTTCTGTTTGATTTAGGTTCGATGAGTAGCTATGTAGAATTTTATAATAGTCAAGCACACCGATCTCTCACACTTCTCTCTAATCAATCCAATTTTACTCGACTCTTCTATTCTTCTATCTCTTTGCAACCTCATTCAAAGCTGTTTTCATGTTCGCTCGCTTCACATTCGTAGCTGCAGATCGATTCATTCTTCTAATTGGACAGAACCGTTGACTGTGTTCACTCTTGCGGACACAGGTTCTGAATTAGGCGCTCCAAATAGTAAAATAGTTAATTTAGATGTTGATAAACTGTCTACCGAAATTAGGGGGGTTCTACGTTCTATCGGGTTTGTTTAAGGATGTTCCAGTAATTTAGGACCTCCTACGATTCTGCTATGTAATCAAGGCTCCACTGACAAGTAGTCTACTGACAAGGGTCTGCTACAGTCTTGAGCAAGATTGTCGTCTTCCAAAGCTTCTGTAGCAACCTAAAGTTCCTCAGAGTTTGTCAGGAGCAAGTTAGAATGCTTCTAAGTTGCGTATGAACTTCTCGAGTCATCCTATTTGACGATTTTAGTTTTACTGACGATCTAATGTACAGTCCAGACTCTTCTAAGGAAAATTCTCCTATCCATTTTACTGTTTCTGCTTCTGAAGATTTTTCTGAGTGACTTCTACCTAATTGAAGATTCTAGTAATTAGCGTTCGATCTTCTAAAGTTATTCTAACAATGTTATGTCTGCTGAGGTTCTGTCGAGCAGTCCAGGTTCTTTTAACAATCTTTCTCAGCTTAAGACTGCTTTAAAGGACTCGTTCTCAACTCCACGATCAGAAGTAGAAGGGAGCCATCTTATCCCTTGAAATTTACAGTACACGCGGGGTTAACTTCAGCCTGAGTGCTCGAAACATTCTACATAGTAGAGTGTATCCAGGTGAGATGGAAAAAAGTCAGTACGAAATGCAGAAGGCGGCGTGTTCCGTGCGTGAAACTCGAAGGAAAGGAAATACGACTGGAATATGTCGTTAAAGTTAAAATTATGTCGGTTGTGTTGCTTCTAGGTGCATGAAGAAGGATGATACCGTAGGCGCGTGTAAATATTCGAGCATTTTCCTCGCGTTTTGCACCAGGGACTGGAAAACTCGCGGAAGAATCCACTTACCGCGGTAACGAGATACGAAATAACGAAAATTCGATGGAACTCGAAGCTCGAGAATAAAATATGAGAAGCGCTCGAACCAATTTTTACGTGTATCGAGAGTTTTTAATGTATTCAAGCACGAATCGATCTGTATTTGCAACAAATTATACTTGTTTCGTACGAATTTAGGTGCTTCAAAAAGAAAAAAAATTGGAAAATATTCGGATAGCCTATTGCCGAGCAGTGCCTTCAGGGTTTTTCACTTTCAGTGCCACAAAGTTCAAGATATCGAGGTGTACATATAGCAGTGTAGACTCTTACAGCCTCATTCAAAATATTTAATTTAAAAAAAATCTGAATGTGCACAAATAGGTAAATATTTGTCATATGCTCCATTCTATCAGTCTAACTATATGTCAGTATGCCTTGAACATGTTAATCATGTTTCTAAATCATTCACCAATCACGTGAATTATCCACACTGTACACAAATTAAAAAACAAATGACAAAAATCATCAGCGTCCCTAGTGCCCCTAGCAAAACATAAAAATAAAAATGTAACTGTACCGTATAAACACTTAAGAATGTGCTTTTTTAAAATTAATTATTAGTGTCGCTTTTTAAGGGCCGAAAAAAAATAATAATTAATTCTTTGATCGCTCAGATTGTCTAATATTGGTCTAGCCCTGCCGGAGAAGACAGGCACCGCCGGACATTATTTTTTATTTGTGCAATCCTCTCGGGTCGCGTTTCGAAAGCACCGTACGCGATATTAAGAGTTATTAGGTTAGCCGTTTCAGAAGAGGGACCGGATTTCATTTCCAACGAACTTTCCGCCTCGAAATTGCACCGATATCTTTTATCCCTACGGCAAACAACGTTTCACGACTTTCATTGACTCTTAATCCCCTCCTTTTTCGATATTCTATCCTGCAAAAAAGAACCATAACTCTTTGTGTTTTTTTATATTTTTTACATTAAATAATTTCTAAGCTATGTCAATGTTCTAACAAACGAGAATCTTAAAATTCGTTCATTTTGATCTGTAGACTGAGCCCACAAGTTTCGTTATTTCGGAGTCACCCTGCATATTTCTGAGGATATTAGTAATTATTCTAACACTTTCGTGGTCGCTGTCAGGTGTATGTATTTTTATACATTTGAACAACACCCGTGTAAAATAAATAAATAATAACTGTGACTGATGACGAATAAATATTCAATACTAACAATGTAGAAACTGTATAACATCCAATGCGAGGAAATGAATATTTAATTTGTATTTGAATGTACTAATTGCTTTATTAATATCTACCGTCTTCTATGGATCAATTTCCGGAATCAAGTAGAAATTCCATGAACGCATGAAATCATAATACTGTTTAATTAATACAACTCTGTTTCGAAGCGCATAGGACAGGACTAATTAACGAAATCTCATTAGCCAGTGTTCATTGACGTGTACGAGAGTCGTTTTTCATTCGGTCGGGTTCCGGTTTCTGTCACAGGATTTTACAACCTCAGTTCCTGCCCGTAAAAGCAAACGCGCGTCGGTTTAACGACTTGTTTATTCGAATCGTTGGAATTTCGACTACCGTGATTTAGGACCGCCCTTCGAAAACCCCTCGTCGATACTAAATTCCTGACTCGAGAACGATCTCGCTCGATCGATCTGAAAATAATCAGAGGATCACGTAGTTAAATGGTATGAAATATTCTAACGTCACGTCTGCAACATTTTTAACAATTTAGAAACGATTGGTAGATTGTTTAAAATTGTTCGGAACCTTGGTCCTCTGACTCAGCGCATTTTGTGCCTGCAGTGTTCGAAATTATGTGATTTATTATTTGTAAAAACTGCGAAGGAAATTCGAAAAGTTTCGAGATTACATATTTTAAAATAAAAAAGAATAATCTACCTTATAACGTATTAAACAAAAAATTTAAAAAAGTCAGAAATCTCATACAAAAATCATGTACGCATTGGTATAATCGGAACATAGCGTCGCGTTCTTCTGTTTAATATTATTAATTATTTCTTATTATTATTTTTAGACATATAAATTAAAAAAACATGAGATTAAAAAATAAATTAATCTTCATAAGAAAAATTTTTACGTTCGACCAAATAAATAAAAAAATTACTCAACGCCGTTAGAATCAAAATAAAAATTAAACCAACCCCTGCAGAATATAATTAATTTAACTCTATCCAGATTACGACAATCTTAAACCTTTTCTCGCGTATATAAAAAATTCCAACAAATTCTATTGCCTAATGCCGCACGAAAGAAGCTTCGGAGGCAGCTTTCACTTCCCCGACCGCTGACGAATTTCCCAGCGATTAATGAATTTAGTTCCGGACGATTTTGCGGGAGTTTCTCGGTTGCGCGACAGCCGGGACGGCGAGAGAAGCGAAGCCGTGACGAAAAACAGCCGAGTATAGCCATTTTAATCGATCTCTATAGACGGAGTGGCTCTCACTCGACGAAAGTTTTTGTTTGTCGCGAGTTAAGCTCCCTCGCACCCCTTCCGAGCACGCTTTTTACGCTATCTTCTCTATGTGCTCGAGTTGCCATGAAATATCGTTCACGAGTACGTGCTCTTGCGGCCACTTTCGAAACGACATCCGAGATTTGCAATTTCAACTCTTTCAATGTTCACTCTCTACCGCATACCACCAAGACGAAATTCATTAACCTGCTAATACTTTAATATATACTATATATTAATGTACATATAACATACTGGCTCAGACGTTATTTTTAATAGAAGGATAATAATAATAATATTTCATTTCTACGTATGTACTATTACTGTTGTGCAGTGTACTCTTATCTGCTCTCTTAGGTCTTCTACAGAATTTAATACCCTACTTTTGATCTCGTGAAATAATCATTTTTCTACCTCTTTACCTTAATGCGTTTTTACACAGATGACGAAAGGGTTTGGTGTATGGAAAAGAAAATATTCTTATCGATATGCGTTTGGTATCGAAACCGGCCACGCGACGCGGGTGAGCTGAATGCCCGCAATGAACGAACCGACGAACTTAAGCACGATTCGATTTTCAACCCCTTCGCTGCTGAATTTATTATAATCGATAGATGCGCCTGTACCGAATCCGTAGATCAATTTTTCAAAGGCTATACAGAACGTCTGAGTTTTACGAACCATTTACCGCCTGCGTAATTCTGTGTTTACTATCTCTAATAGATTAATTCCGAATAATTGTTGGTAAGCTGTAGAAAAATCAAATAAAAATTCTATGAATCTATGAAATTATGAGACTTCTGTACTTATACGATACCGTTCCGAGGCACATAAACTAGAGGCAATTAGCCATTTAATAGATGTAATTAAGGTGTGTAAGCCAATATAATGTCTATTAGCAATTTAATAGATTTTACTTTACAGATTACGAATCGCACACATTTTATCCTGAAAAAAATAATAAAATTGCCAGATAAATTTTGTTCAAAAGCTTGACGCAGTGCGACACAATAGAAAGCTTCGAATGAAATTGTCAATCGCATAATTCGCGTCCGCTGCGTTCCTCCGCGCCTCCACCGACCCTTTCGCGTTTAAAATAGACGCGAGGAGGGTGAGATACACGGCGAGAAAAAAAAATAACGTTCATGGCAACGCGTAGGGGCTAGACACAATAGAGGAAAGAAGTATGCACCGAGGGAAGACTGGATGCATCGTGATAGGGTCCTTGGAAGCCATATCGCATCGCGTTCCACGTATTCTTAAAGGTGCGAGCTTGTAACGATCATTCGCGCGATAGCGGAGCTTGCAATCTTTTGCATTCTTTTTTCCTCCGGTTGCAATTCCATTCGGCCTACGTGCCGATAAAAAGAATCCAGGCTGCAGTTTTGTATTTTAATATTAAAAATAAATTTTCTTCTTCGGCTTTCTAACACAACCTACTTCTGTTTTTTCAATGCGAGTTGCAAAAGACGTGAAGCTGTTTCGAACAAATTTTACAGAAGCAGAACTTTATGATACTAATATGTGATCTAAAATAAATATACAAATTTTATTTATCGCAATTATAACCGAATTGACAATATAAATGACTGAATGTTTAACTTATACATGAGAAACGAAACTTGTAATTTTCAGAAAGACCACCAAAATGTCGTCGTATTAAAAAATTCACAGACTGCAAAGGGTTAATATCTCTGAATTTATACTGAATCGATTTGATTCTTTCCAACTCAAACAAATTCGCCTGAACAGGTGACACGAGAAGAAAGTTTCACACGACTTTACACATAAAACGATTAACACAAAATCAAGGGTTCTAATATGTATTTTAAAATGCATAGAATTAGGATACTAAAATTAATATTCACTACCTTAATAATTAAAAAGAACTGCAGTCGTTAAATCGTTTAAGACATAAAAACATTTCTTCTCTCTCTAAATAATCCACAGAGTGGTCTGTCAGAGATTTCTCCACGAGCCCATGAAACAAGGGAGAAAAATCAGCGAAAGATAAAAAGCGGGAGAAAAAAAGCGCCGTTTTCCTCGTGACGAAAATGAAAACTGCGACGTGAAAAACAGGTCACACGGCCAGCTTCTTTGAGGTTTCGAACAGGACAAAAAACTGATTTTGTCTCCTTCGAACATGCGTGACACAAAGGGTGGATCTCGAGACGAGTTTCCCTCCTCTTTCTCGCGTCGAGACGAGAGAATCGCTGCGGACTTTTTCCCTTCCGGTTTTCTCTGCCCTTCCGCTTGTGTGCACGCGGGCGCCTGCGCGTGTGTGTACATTTCTGTGCGCGTGTGTGTCTGTCGACAATCGCGCCGCGGCGAAAGACTTTTCACGGCAAAAGAAGACGGAATGTAAATGGCGTGTGTGTGCAGCAGCCTTTTAATCAGCGCGCATGGAAAATTCTCTGTATGAAGTGTGCGCCCCGGCTACGCCATTATGTAGCTGCACTCTATTTCTTCTTTTTTTTTTTACACACCTGCGTGCACGTACGTAGCCGTGGCATCGTCTTTGCCTTCGACCGTCCGAGTCAAACGATCGTTCTCTGATTATGAACGCGGTTCAGTCGTAAATTGCATCCAATAAACAATACCTGCCTTTCTGTTTTAAACGTGGGCGATCATTACGGTGCACAGGCTGTTTCAGGTTACGGTTCAAACCTTCACGAATTGAATTCGAAACAATAGATATAATGAGCGGGTGATCTTAAGTGAATAATCTTTTGTCTATAATTTTCTGTTTTAAATATTTGAAGGGGTTGTGTTGAAGAGTCCTAGGGTAAACATGTATGATGATTAGAATGTACAGGCTGTTTCAGATCTACGGTTCAAGACTTCGCTACCGAAACTAGCGAAAATAGAAAAGAAAACCTTCAAATATATCATAGATATGTTGCAATCGAATATTACATACATAGTTCTGAAATTTTTATCAGTCTTCTCTTTTTTTTTCATTTTTTTTCCAGTAAAAGACAGATTATTATTTGCATCTCGCTATTGTTTCTTTCATCCTAGAATAGGCTACCTAACAGCATTTTTCGGACGATTTTGTAAATTTTACTGGACCCGCGAGGTGTTAATGAACGGGTGATCTTAAATTAATAATATTTTGTTCGAAAACGGATATGATAATGAAGCCTGAAACAAGATTAATATAATAAGACCATCTCTCACCCCAAATAATTAATATCTATTCTTTAAATTTTATTGTTTCAAGATGTATAGCTCAGTCATCATTTCCAGTATCCCTGTATAATTTAGAATTAGTTCAAAGCGTGTTCTAGTCTGTTTCGTCCAGAAAATTGGTGCTATGGAAAGAAGTATCAAAGAACCGATTGTGCGCGAAGTGTTGAACCGAACGAGAAGAAGCGTCAGGGATGCTGAAGCCTGAACAACTAATTTGTTGTACCACGAGACCGACTGATCCACGGAGCCGGATCATTCCTCGCCACCGGATTAGACGCGCGTACATACCTGTTTCACGCGATGAAACTGAGAGAGTCAGAAAGAGAGAAAGAAAGAGAGAGAGAGAGAGAGAGAGAGAGAGAGAGAGAGAGAGACTCTCATCCGCTATTTAATTAGAGTTAGAGGTTTAAAGGAGCAGGGAGGAGCATCATATTTATGCTGGCTTCAGCTCGGCTAGCTGACATGTCTCGCATTCCGGGCTTGTCACTTTAATTAAACTTAATTAAGCTAAGTCGGAGAGACGCGGATTTCTCGGCCCTTCGTATCGCTCAATTAGAGTATCTGCCATGCATATACCACCACGCTGTGTGACTTTTATTCGAACGCTAAAATATTGGAATCGATTTAACCATGTCGTCAACTGCTTTCGAGCGCTTCAGAAAAGAAATTTGTTAAAAACTTTAACAATAGAAGAGCCAAGACATTTCTCCACTTGTACCACTACTATGTATGCACAGTGACTCACGAAATTGTTCAAACATTTTCATAATTAATTTTCTTTCTCGATTCTAATGGAACCAAACCACATTACAGTGCAATGGAGGCCTGTAGTGTTTTATACAATGCATCCATTTTTGGACTGTGTCCATGACAATTCACCCTGACAGCTCTCAAAAACTAGTAGCGTAACGAGGGGAGGCGATTACGTAGAACAGTAAATATATCAAATAAACCTTTCAATTGGAAGCATTATTTTTGTTTTTCCTTCATGAACATACTTTCACTTATATAGAAACTATCAAAAAGGAAGCATTACTTTTCATTCAACCCTCGTGCTACGGCGAGACAAAAGAGACACGGCAGTGAAAGTGTTGGTGATGGCCAGCCGAGCTTCTCGCTAAAAATCGAAGGTAGCGAGAGAAAGCGTGGAGCATAATTTTGCCTGAGTTTGTACCTTGAAGACTCCCTTCCGTTACCTGACACCGCACGGGAATGTAGCGAGGGGTTTCGAAAGGGAGGACACGCTGCTTCATGGTACTTTGCACACCGATATTACCTCGTCGCGTGGGATCAGGGTATAGCTCGTTTTCCTGACGCCCCTAGTCTACGCGACGAAGCTTGGCCATCGAGGATGTCGCGTCATTATGCGACTTACATTTGCCAAGGATAGGACTGCGAACTTCTGTCCCCTGCTCTCCCGCGGCCCCTGAAAGCCTGCCGAGGGTCCATTGTTGGATAGAGGACTCCTGGAATGCCAGCTTCTGGCTGCAAAGTTTGTCGAAGCTGAGCGGTACAGTCTTTTACTGCTTGGCTTCTGTTTCTGGACACGGTGGCCCTTCTACTATTTTTTGCAGTTGCTATTACTTGTTAAAATCGACCTTGAATCATTGTTTCAGTAGACTGGATGTCTTTGGAGCATTTAGAAATTTTAATCTGTAGCACTGGCACCGTTAAATCTGTTTGTCAACGCTAAAACGATCTCTCTTTGAAGTTTCTATTATTTTGAAACGTGGAATGAAAGTGTAAAACAATAGACGAAATCAGAATAGCATTTGATAACATCTAGTGTGGAAGTGGACTTGAGGTAGCTGGTGTGTTTCTAGAATAGCTTCTATCTATTTCTCGAAACCCAGCAAAATAGTCTTTTATCGCTAAAGACAATGGTTGTTCTATTGAATTTCTTTGAAGAATTATTATTGTTGTTTATTCAGATCCCTCAGCTAATGGAGTGGTCTGTGCATGAACGTCCAAGTGCTTCAAGAAGCCTGCCTTGGTATTTTATAAGTTTAGATATCTCTGGATAATTAAATAAATTTTAATCTATTAAAACTGACCTACTAAAATTGTGCAATAATCAAATCTAGCCTAGTAAAATTGTATAATATTGAAATTTCAACCTGACCCAGCCCAGAAGTAGCTACTGTCTAAACATCTAAACTGTTCGAAGGATCTTCGGAAAAGTGACAAAGGAGACACCCCCGGGTGCAGTTAAAGATCCGCGGACGGCCTTGAACGAAAGTATATACCGGTTTTGGGTATAAGGCGACGAGCCGTGTCCTGGAAAACCCTTGAATGACGGACGACACTTTGCTTTTTACCTGGGATCAACGACGAATTTTTCTACGTCACCTAACCCAGCCTGAACTTCAACCTCGTGTCGCTTCTTAAACAATGAAACTCCTCTCTTCGGACGGTCAAATATTTGTGATTGTAATGGTACCGCGCGCTTCTATCCGATGCTGAGAAAAGCTCCCCTCTCGCATACGAAATCAAAGAAAGTACCAAGGGCCATAATTCATCCAGAAACGTGTTTCCCATTTTTCCCGGGCCATTCCACGTTTCGAGGCGCTTGCATATGCATCTTTCTCGATGTTTGCATGCGCCCGGTGACCGCGCGGCCCCCTCCGTGTATCAGAATTTCTAATCACTCGACGAAGGGCAAGGTACACGGGAAACATGCAACAGATGCCGCTCCTCGTTCCCCGAGGACCTCTGTACACCTTGCAATCGAAATTCCTCTCAAGTTGCGGCGAATTCAGGGTAGAAAAATTCAACAGACACTCAGATGGCTCAGTAATGAACTAATACGTATTTGAGAATCCAGGGAGCGAGACTGTCTAAAATTGGAGGCGTTCAGAGCAATCGAAAGACTCCAAAAGGCAGCTTACCCTGTTCTCTGAGGATCTCTGTGCACCTTGCAATCGAAATTTCCTTCGATCTCTTACAAATTCAGATTATAAAAATTCATCACACACTCTGATGGCTCGGGAATGGACTGATACGAGTTTGAGGATTCGGGAGGAAGGGTTATCTAAAATTGGAGACGTTCAGAGCGATCGAAAGACTGGAAGAAGCAGTTTCTTCAACTCTAATTCATTAGAAGAGTTACTTTCACATATCTGCTAGGAAAGTATCGATGCTTTTTCACTGAAAGGGATCTAAGGCGGTCGAGCGAAGTCTACACGGTTCCCACATCGGTTCAAGAAGAAGATCCTGAACGAACATGGCATAAATAACGTAGTTACAATCCTCCAAGTGACTCGACATCGCTGCTCTTCCATGTACCGGGTGAGCCACTTGAAATCGGATTGGTTTTATCTTTAAAAATTGGTCGAACGAAAGTCTTAAGACTTCGAGAAGAAGATGCGCGTTGTAGACTATACTGCAAAACGACTTCCTTCTTTTAACACGTCTTAAGTTTGATAATAAATTGAACCTTGCTTTTTGCACAATTACATCTGCTTATATTTCTGGTTCAAAATAATTTGTGGAAGTGAGAAAAAGAAAATTTATATTTATCTATATACCATTATTTGCAATTGAGGGACAAAAATTTCTATAAGATACATTTTTGAGTCCACTTAAAACAATGAAACTTCAAATTAATGTTTAGAAACAGATCAGTCTAATTAAAAAAAAAAATATGAGCCTGATCTATGATTTCTCTTCTTCTTCTTAATAATGAAAAAATCCACCTATCCCCAGTGATGGAAAAAATATTAAGTATCTAATATTACATCACTGCTATTCGATATTAAATATAATAATAATAATATTCAGAACTTTTAAAGCGTGTATCGTCTTAATGTACAATAAACAATTGAAGCATATGGTCATGTAATTATTTCTCAGCACTCTATTCATAAACATAAATTGTTAAAGCAGAGAAAAGCGTTTAAAAATTTCTATTCGCCACTGTGTATGAGGATCTACTTAATTTAAACGAGACATGGAAGTCTGTGGTAACCTTTTTTAAAACACCCAGTGTGCACATGAGACAGAAACTCATCGTATGGAGGCAAACAAGGTGAGCTGGTTTCCAGCGTATCCGAGAGAGGCTCGCCGGGGCTGGTTATTTAAAAGTTATAAGTTATAACAGCGACCATTAAGCTGGCCACGACTTGCATATCTCTCTATGAAAAGGCTCCTTTCTGCATTCCACCGCTGTCGGTCCTGCCCGCTTCTGACGACATGTTTCAGCCAGTTTCAGCCTGCCAGAACTTGTTCACTGTCATAACTTACTCTATCAGACACTCTCCGTTGCTCCCGTTCCGCCATTTTACGCGAACCCCTAGGCTAACCATTTTTATGAACATGTATTTGCACAGCAATCCATCCGACCGTCGCATGAATTAATCAACAGCCATAAGCAAGTCATTTTATGAGGAATAATCGGTAGAGAAACTTTTTGCTAATTCCAAAGGACTCTGATAATTACTGCTGAATATTTAAGGCGTTTAATATTTATTTCAAATTTTTATGGGACACCTGATCGATGCTACACCTGTGTGACTGTTCTTGAAGGGGGTGAATCAAATTTCAAACATAAATCCGTCACCCAAATCTTTTTACTGACTCTAAAGCCCTCTGCTATGCATGGTCTATCATTTAAAATACCTATCAATCGCTTATTTATTAAACAAAAATTAGTTGAGGACCCCTAAACGTTAGTAGAAGAAATTAACTAAAAAAACAATCTTTCTCAGTCATTCTAAGGGACTCCAGCGCTGCAGTCTAACACTCAAGCATTCATTAGATAAATTAAAATTATTCAAGAACGCCTGGAGACACTCAAACTCAGTCAACTCTCAGTTAATCAAAATGTTCATAAACAGCGAAACGATTCTCCCGGGCGAGGGAGAATGATCAAGGAAAACGAGGATGAGAGGGAGAACAATGGCCGACGGGAGCACAAAGTACAACTTCGGTCCAGTCAGCCTGAGGCTTTCGAAGGAAACTTCGAGGAAAGAAATGTGGAAGCATGATGGAGGAAAATTCTCAACGACTCATCGGTAGAATCTACCTGATGGAAGCTCCCAGGAGAAGCTGTACCCCATAATGTCCCTCCTGATGATCTTTGCTCGCCGAGTCATTCCTTTTACCAGACTGACACACCTCCTGCGCAACAGAGACAGCCGGGATGCGTTCCACACACCTGTTCAGGTGTCCCAACCTCCCAGTGCTGGGCTGTTTCGCCCTCTATTGTTCGGTAATTTCCCTTGAACGAGCCGAAGAAAAGGCAGAAAAGCCCTGAGAAGGCCTCCGCAGGGAAATGAATGAATAATGAACATCTTGAGAGCACGTGGGAGGTCCTCTCGGCGTTGCGAACGTTGAAATAAGTTCGTCGGTTAACGAATAGAACGAATGTTCTGCGTTTGGCTGAACCCTGAAGAGCCTGTAGAATTTGGGGAATTAATTTGGAGAGATGAAAGGCATTGCGATAGATAGAAATGGTTCCACTTATGATCGGGGATAATGGTGAGGATTCAGGATCCATTGTCCAACGCGTCAGGACATTTGTACGAGTCTGAAGTTGATCCTGAGGCTAGACAAAGCGCGATGGAGATCCAGTCGAGGTGCTTTTCGTCCAGTCGTGGACAAATCGAGGATATTTTGTCCTTGGGATCTGGGCCGGGCGAACTAGACGGCGAGTTTTGCGATTAATGATCGGAAGGATAAAAGTTTCAACGATTTCATTCGAGAAGAGAGTTTTAGAAGACTCGGATATAAATTCAGAGATCTTCTTAACATTCAGACCCAGCAGAGATCTGCAAATGCTCCCAATCAGACGTCTGAAGGTATAAAAAAATTCATCGGTAACGCGAATGACGTGAATTTCAGCTTTAGAAGCCGCTAGACTGCGAATGAAATTAACGAATAGCGTTTCGGATCAGATATTTTCAATCAGGGCGATTCAGAGGACCCTGCGGCGAGTGTCCCATAGAAACTCTTCCTATAATTAATCACAGGACTCTGAAAAAATGGCGCCACGCAGAAAGACTGATAATCGATTTATCCGTGGACCGAGGGATGTTCAGCGCCGTTCAAGGATTAGCTGGCAGATGCGAAAAAGGCAGGAAGACGAGCATCACGGTTGCAACGCGGCAAGGTAGCATCTTTTTCCGAGATAATGAGTCCTAAGCTCAGGTAGGAACGGCCACACAGCCGGCCAGGTAAATGACGCAGGGAAAAGGGGATCGGCGTGAAAGGAAAAAGGGAAAGATCGTAAAAGCAAAAGCTCGGGGGTCAGCCGGATGCTCCCATCGGTCAGCTTATTAACTACTCGTAAAAACCGTGTTTTTATGATCATGTTAATGCACCGTGGACCGTCCCGTGAGACTGTAAATCCACCTCTTCAGGGTCGAATTTATTAAAATGAAAAAAGCTATATTCAGAACGAATTGATAGCTAATAAAATAAGAAGAATTTAGAAATCTCTGAGATATGTGGCCGTCATGCAAGAAGAGGTTGATGGCCTACTCACACGCAAGATGAAGTACCATCGATTATTGAGCTATTCAAATTTTCTCAAAATGATTCCGTGCCTCTAACACATCGTTCTTGACCCTTTAAACAGAACACGTATATAATAGTACAGGAGGACCTCGATTATTCGAACTACAATTCGTAAGAATATAAAACAATGTGTTTATTTTAGAATATCAAAAACAGAATAATGCAAAATTAAGTGCACAACGTTGTTAGTGGTGTCTCCAGCTTCTGATCGACATAGTATAACCAACACTACGCCCATATGTTCGGATCCAAATTTACTGGGCGTATGTACAGCCCATTCGCAGTCAAAGAGCCAAAGAAAAAGAACAGGATTCACAGACGAAGAAACGACCTTGAGAGGCCTGATTTAGATGTCTCCGGTGCGGTACAGCTGGAGTCGCTAAATTTGAAACAATAGGCCGTAAGCCACGTGGGCAACACACGTTCCGAAGTTAGGCTGAAGGTTCGGGGCCCGATGTTCTCGGGGGACCGATTGAAACGGGTGTGCTGATTGATTTAGATTAGTTCTAACAGTTTCCGTGGCACAAAGTGCTCTCCGTTAGCCAATTGATCGCGTCTGGGAACTGTCGCCGTCTCGTCAACGTTAACGGAAAGCGGTGCAAAGAGAAGACGCGGGAGCATACGCGCGATTAGCGTACTCTCCCTGTGTGAGCCCGTCCAAGTCAGCCGAACGATGTCCATCACTCTGTGGAGCAGCCACGAACCTGCATGAACGTCTCCGGCAGATACGGAGATTCGATTGGACCAGCCTGACACGACCGTCGAACGCGAAGCTACGCGATATACAGGGTGTCCCACGCGACTGAGATGAACTCTCACCCTCATCCGTCCCCTGTGTCAGTTTTACACGTTTTTCTCACAAACATGCATACCCTGCACGTTACTGAATAATTATTAGAGTACGATGCGAAGGATGACAGAATGTACAGGAATTTTATCTTCTTTATTTTAGATAAAAGAATTAGCTCATTTAGCTATTTATCTTTTCGTTATACTGATTTTTTAGTAGTGGGTCAATGTGATACCATGGGACAAATTAAGTTGGGAAAATGAGGGACGGATGAGGGTTGAAACGGTCGGAGCTGTAAAAAAATGTCATAAGACAAAATGAAATGGTACCGAATGAGGCATATTCTAGGATTAAGTTTATGCATTTTTATGCATCGGTGCATGTGAAAAGTACAACACAGAGTTAAAAAAAATTTGTTCAACAGCTTGCGGACCTGTAAAACCGAGGCATGTGTCTGTTTTCTGGATATACTCGTCGCGATGGAGCGTAGTGTATATTCTTTCACTTTACTCTGCTCTTTATCACGAGCCTTTCACCTCGACGATAAACACAGCCGTGTTTACGCGTACGTGCAAAAACAATAACGAGAATAAACTTCGCTCAAAGATTCTGAGCCGCCCGTGACGCGGTCCAGGAGGAAAATAGTTGCTCCAAAATAAACTCTTTAGCGTCTTGAAATAAACGGCGCTTTTTATATTTAATCAAACGACTCTGCCTTCAGAAAGTTGCAATCTATACGTTGCATGGCTCGTACATTAATAAAGAATTATAGATTTATAAACGATGTCTCGCGTTGGTTAGCAGAGTAAAGCTAAGTGAACAAATTAAAAAAAAATAAGTTGGTCACTAAAGTGGCTCTTAGCGCTCTCGAAATGACAGGATGAGCCGATATAGTGGCCACCGGAACACGTCAGACAAGATACCTGAATCAATATAGTGGCCAGTAGCATAGATGAAACATCCGAGCCAATATAGTGGCCAGTAGCATAGATGAAACATCCGAGCCAATATAGTGGCCAGTAGCACAAATGAAACATCCGAGGCAATACAGTGGCTATCAGCACAAGTAACTTGACACGTCTCAGTCAATCATACTCGATACGATATCCTGTGTCATTCTCAGAAATTGAAGTCGAGACGATAAACAGTTCAATTGAGTAAGGGTGTCGAATGATTTTCCTAATAAAAAAGTTAAATGTGTTTATGTGTTCGTAAATCAGTCTCAGAGAATTTCACTGCTGCACCACACGAACGGCGCGCACGTATACTTTCTTATCGCGCCTATTCGAATCTGATTGCACTAAACGATAAGTTCGCACACGAAAATAAATATTACGCCGATAAACAAAGTATGCCTATCGCCCGATCCGATGCGTTAAAACAGTGATTGATACTGAACGAATCACGTTCGGTGCCGACGTTTTCGATCGGAGTCGACCACCTTCACTTACTAAATCATTTAGTTTCTTGCCTACCAATTGTTATGCAATTTTGGGCAATACTGATATTCTAGTAATAATGTAGTTTCAATAGTACGTGTTTCGTTCGTTCTCGATTTATGTTTAAAACAGAACATTATAATATATCTGACTAGATGTGGGAGTCTCCACTGTGGCACTCGACGTGTTAAAATACACCCTACATACGGTAAGCAACAGTGTTGCTTTTGACCAGCGTAGTTGTTACGAAAACGTTAAAATTTAAACCCGATGCACTTGTAGTGAAGCTAATATAAAAATGCTAATTACGAATAAATAAAAATTACTTGAATTTTATTCATTAATTGTAAATGAACGTTTCTAGATTGTATGATTCAATGTTTCAATATATCCAGCGAATGCAACCTAAGTAAAATTTCATTCGAATAAGAAAATTCCCCGAGTCATTAATTTGAATTAAATCTCCCGCGGTTCGAATATTCTTTCAAACTTCACACGCATGCGCACGACGCCCGAGTTCGCGTCAGATCGCGGTCAATTTCTACGAAAAGTTTATCAAGCCTACGCGCAAAATAAACGCACGCTCTTTATCATCATTTATATATTTGTCGACCGCATGATTACTTTAACATATACACATCGAAAAATGAAACGAAACATTCATATAAGTTCGATAAACGGCTGCAATCGAACGAACACGCCAAGCGCGTACAGTCGAACAAAATTTAGCAATTTATTCACGGCGCGTCGAAGGAATCGGTTTAATATTCGAAAGTCCATTACAAGGAGTATGTAGAGTAAATAATTTCTAAAAAAACTTTGAGTATCACTCACATGGAATCGCTTCCTTGGGAATGTCGCTGATGGGAAAGCCCTGAGCCTCGAAGTACGGTTTGACAGCGTCGCATTTTAATCCGGCGTGCACCGTGGTCGTCGCGACGCCGAGGATCACGATGACACAGAGTATCGACGGCGTACCACTCATTATTCTTTTCTTGTCGGGCACACTCACAAATCGGCGCGACAACTACGCGAAACCCGGTCACACTTACGTCCGAACATTCGCGGAGAAACGGAAAGTTTTGAATCCCGCGGACTCGAACGGTTGAGCACGGCTTGCGGGACGAGTGGAGGCGCGCCACGATGATATCCGTGAGAAATTATTGGTGAAAACGTACGCGGTGTCTGTGAGAAAGAGGAAGCGACGAGATGCGACGCTTCCCTCACGGCTGTTCGAGACGCACTAACCGACTCGTGGCGGCGAACGCGTGCCGGCGAGTTCGCGCATGCGTACCAGTCCCCGCGCATGCGTCATCACCGCACCTTTCAAATGCCTCGCGTATTTAACTTTCAAATGTTTTCGCTCCGTTTTCTTTAAACTATTTCAGCAGAATTTATTATTGATGTTTTCGGGGATGATGTTTCAGTGTTAGGAGAGCTGGATTTATTAATGTTTAAAGCATGCCTATAAAATTACTTTGTACTATGGAAAAGAATAATATACTCTGTTAATAATTTTAAAAGTTTTTATTAACTATTTTAGAGAAATAAAGTTCTCTGTATATATATTCTCCTCGGACCATTTCTGTTGATAAGTTCTATCATGTTGAACTTGTATATTAACATTAGATTTACTAGCATTCCTGAATATTTAATGTTTTGTAGATCCTGCTTTCTTGGAATGTGTAAAACCAGTGAGATCTTATAAACTAATACTAACAGTAAAAATATTGGACGGTATTAATACCCTAATTATTGGACGGAATTGATATTATTACCTATTCTAAATTAGGAACTAGATATAATCAGTGCTGTCAGTGCTATAACCATTGGACGAACTTTGAAAGCTTTTAAATGTGCTGAGTCTTGAGATAGTGCACCTTCGATTTTCCTAAGCTGATTCTAAGTACGCATCATCTATTGTTTCCCTAGTATACAGTCAAAACGCTTGAAATAAGCAAATACAGTCCTTCGGAACCGACCCTGAAGTCTATAGATAAAATGAAGATTATCAATGACTAAAGAAGTTCCAAAAGAAGTACCAAAGAAGTTCTATAAAAAGTATACAATATATAAAAACTGTACCATATTAAATAAATGCTTGGCAAGAGGCAAAAATACTACAGCCATCGAACAGAACAATAATTAAAGCACAGTATTGAATATTATAGTTGTGCCAGCAGTCGCATGATTTACATGTATGTGACCGTGCTGTGACACAGCGGGCAAGCATTAATATTAACGACGTCGCGCTCGGTGGCGACATGATGTCTGCAAACGGTACAGATCCATGCGTTGTTAAGATCCATTAAGGGTTTCCCAGAAACGATGCAAGGAGGAAATCTGGTCATGCAATTAGGACAGGCGACGCACCAATCAGGCACTAAGCTCTCACAATTAGTGCATTCAGCTTTGTTGTTACGCACATCCTTGGGACTATGCTTTGTGAAAATATCTACCGCCAGATCCTCGTATTCCTCTCTGGCCGACTCTGAAATAGTTTCCAAAGATTCTAACTTGATAAACGCTTTAGAACAGACTGCAAAACCATGATTAACGGCGCTCGACAGAGCCAGCAAGCAATAGATGTCTTCAGCCAGTAAAATGTCCTCGTATTCCCTGAGTCTGAGGGCAGTCTTCATGGCAGCGTCGAAGTTTCCCGCGTAAATCTGTCTGTGAGCTAATAACAGGAAGTGATACGCTTCAGCACCCCTCCAGGCGTTCTCAATCACCCTGGTGTCTTCGTTGTTCTCTGCCAGACCCATCACGATGTTGCTTCTACCGCCCTTAACAGCTGGAGCGGTGTTGATATGGTCCTCGATCAGCAAGGCAGCTAAAACGTAGATCTTCTTCACGCGTAACGGATTCGTCCTGGTCCTCGACTGCTCTGAAGCCAACTGCAGAAGCAACTTAGCTGCCTCCAGATTGCAGTTCGCCTTCTTGTAAAGTTCTATCGCCTGCAGCCTCTTGCCGTTCGACAAAAGGTGATTGGCATACTTGTTAAGCAGCTCGCCTATCTGAGCCATCTTATAGGTTCTGGCCAGCTCTACCGCTTGGTCCCAGTGGTTCAAACGAACGCATGTATCTACAGCTAACTTTACGTCTCCGTATTTTATGTAAGCAGCAACTGCCTGAGAGCACATACCCACGGAGGCCAACATTCTGGCTACTGTTTTCAACAGCGGACTCTTGTCAGGCAATTGTTGAACTGTTGCTGCTAGTTGAACGAAGTCTTCCAGTTTGTAGTAACATTCCACGAGTTTCTCCAGGTTTCTACTCTTTTCATAGTACTCCCTGGCTCCTTCCCAGTTCTGTCTTTCAGCATAGTACTCGCCTATCTTGTTGTAAGCGTGTTCCATCTGCTTGTCCGACCCACCAATACCCATCTTCATCAGCTGCACCACCCGGAAGTAATCCCCCAACTTCTGCCGCAAGGAAATCGCGAGATCTCTTCTATCCATGTCCAAGTATAATTTTTCTGCCTCGTCGTAGTTACCTAAAAATGCAGCCACCTCTGCTTTCTTAAGTTGATCATTATGCACGTTTTGCAAACGTTTTATGAACTGTATACCCAGGTAGTCCGTGCAACGGACCATGGCATTCTCAGCCGTCTCCAGGTCTAGCTTTTGCAAGGCTGATTCAGCCAACAAACGCCACAGACGTGGATGCGGGTTGTCCTGAATGAAATTGTTAGCCTCCTTCAAACCCACCTTGACCAGCAGCTCCCTGGTATCTCTCAGAGATTTTACCTCTAGATCCACTATCAGTTCGTTTCTAGTGTCTTCTGGTTTCTGCATAAGATCATCCAACAAGACACAACGTATTTCCAAGTCTTGGAACGAACAGATGTAGCCGGAACAGGAGATCGGTTCTTCAGGATCGAATTCTCTCAGAACATACATCCTCGTTTTCTCCATGATGGCCAACAAAGCTGGATTATCCTGGGCCCAGCACATGGCCCACACGTCCTTCCTTTCAAACTTGTTTATATCGTCTCCTGAATCTCCATCCTTTGAACTGATCTTCCTGGGATCTACATCTAAATCAAGCATAGTTAAAACGCCACTGGTGTCCATGATGGACGCCCGAGAAGAGTCGCAATTGATGGATAGTTTGAAGAGCTTGCAAGCTGTGTTGTACCTGTTTGTAAGAGTTATCTGTGGCAAGGAATAGCGTTGAATCATTCCGGATTCCCTGCCTATCAACAGGACATTTTCAGTGGCGGACAGGCAGCAGATTGGGTCCATGGTGGCCTTGGTATTTATGGGTGTTTCAAAAGATCTATCCTTATCTAGATCTTGAATGACTTCTGTCACGCCCGTTGGCGTCTCATCGACATGATAAATCTTGTCTCGTTTCATCCGACCTGCGTGTAGCATGGTGTTACGCGGCGTACGATAACTCCAAACCAGAAAATTATTCTTGGACGCAGCTATGATCACGCTGTTCGTCATGGTCACCCATAACGGCTCCAGATCTATGAACTTGGTGTCTATAGGAGTGGCTATCGAATTGCAGACCAACAGAGCAAATTGCTCAGAGCCTTGCATGAGATCGTTCTTCACAGCCAATACGCAATGATCTCCGTGAGAAGCTATCGATATTAACGCTCTCACATATTTAGTGCAACATGTGTTATTAACGGTGTTCCAGAACATGATGCAAATACCGTCCTTACTGATCTTTTCGTTCGTGTACACGACCGTGTTGCTGAAGTAAGTCCATTTATAATCCAGACGAATATTTGCAAAGTATATGTGAGAATCGACTGATAGAGCTACTCTGAGGGATCCTCCTTCCCAGGCACAACACGTGACCTCTCTGCCAGGTATTTTTAGAGTTCTCATGTGTTTACCAAACGGTGTGTAAAACTGAATGACATTCATATCTTTTGTTTCTCCATTGCCTAACAATGGCATTATGCCTGTCACTGCCAGCAGGGAGCCACAACTATTCCAGCAACACCAAGCTGCAGTCATACCAGTTTCTATTACAATTGGATTATCATCATTTGTATCCCTCATGAGCTGTATTCTACCATTCCTGTAACAAATAGCTAGAGTGGGACAATCCAGAGCAATATAACCATTTCTTCCATCATACCATTGCAAAGATACTATAGTTTGAGTCTGTCCACTGGTCAGTGGAATCACGGTCAATTTTGTTAAAAACACACCCTGATTATCATACAGATGAACTTCTCCGTTCTTTAAGCCAAACAAGAGTAATTTTCCATCTGGTGACCATTGTACAGCTGCAAGAGATACATTCTTCAATTCTTTTCCCCAAATCCTGTTACCATCAACTGAGCCCACTATAACTGCTCCATCCTCATAGACTATGCAGATTTTCAGGCCATTCAAACTCCACGCCATCCCTTTGACCACTGATTTATTGCAGTTGTTTATCATTTCATCATACCAAGAACCCTTGTACAACATCCAGACTATGATTACTCCATTCTGATCGCTGGAAGTCAGTTTTTGATGCTGTTCATTCCACGTGACCACCTGCACATGACCATTGTGTCCTTCAAGAGTCTGATTCATGCTCAGATTGCTAGCAGCAGTTAAATTACGTGATTTTCCACCACTGGTGGAGCCATTTGCATTGGAATCTACGCGAAGTACTTTCAGAAGACCATCTTCCCCTCCGACTGCTATATAACCTTCCTTCTGGTTCCATGCTATGCAGTTCAGCCGAAAATTGTTTGGAATTGCTATCTTTTTACTCAGATACACAAACATCTTAGCAATGTTAATTAACAAACATTTAATTTATGTTCTTCTGTGCTATACAATCTTCTGAAATGAATGAACACACATACAATTTGTAAAAATTTGTACTATGATTAGTTGTTTTTGAATATTTGTTCTCATGATTACTCACAGTGTTGTGGCAATCTTGTTCACAATAGTTTTTGTGTACTCCTTGTGTAAATTACTTCATAATTAAATATCAGTGAAACAATGTTTGTGTTGAATGAAAAGTTTGTTTACAAGAGGATATTGTAAACAACCAAGTTTGCTTACATGCACACATTGAATTGGAATGTGTCAAATGCAGTCCTGCTCACATTGGAGCACCACATTCGTGGCGCGAATTTTGAATTCTAAATCTGGTTCTGAATTCACAATAAAAACTATTGTAAAAAAATAATTACTTTTATTAAACATTCGATTCTTACGATATAAAAATATTACGATCCAATAGTTACAATACTTTGCAGTCGATGCTCTTCTGCCATGTATACAAAATACAAAAATAGAAAAGAGAATTCGAGAAAATATCGCTCGCTATGTTTAATACTTTTTTGCGATTCCATACACACGCGGTATGTATAAAAATATTGCATGACACTATGTACATGTGAAAAGACTGAATCTCAACTATTAATCCCGAAAATTGGTTTAAAAACAACGAGATCGTGGCGTAGTTTTCTCACGATGGCTTTTCCTCGCCACAGACTGAGCCAGCTCTCACACACTTCCGAGAACATGCTCGCGATCAGTGTACAAACTTCTGGTCTCTCGATAAATATCTCTGTATCAGGATCGTTACCAATTTTTTTACACCCGCTGATATCAATGTGACGCAGCGTTGGCCTATGATTCAATAATAAATTCAAAGAACCCACGCCAATGTCACTGTTAGCTCGAAGCACCAATTTCGAAAGGTTCGACACTTGCGACAATATGTTCTTCACATCGATATCAAATAAGTTACAGGCGACCAGCTCCAAACATTCTAAATTAGCGAACGAAAAGTTTGTTTTATTGAAAATGCTTTTAACTAAATTGAATTCGCTCGAACAAACGGTGTTCGACAAGTTCAAAGTGAGCAACTGCCTTTGCAGAGAGGCGCAGAGGCCATCCTCGTTGAAGTTGTTCGAAGAAATGTCTAAATTTACAAGACTGTTGTTGTTCGTGAGAAATTGGAAGCTACATAATTGACAATAGCGTAGATTTAGGGTTTGTAGCTGCGTCAGCGGTGCAAGAAGTTTACGAAGTATGTCTTGACTGGGCGATCCAAGCGGATTGTAACTGAGGTCTAACAGCTTAAGCTGCGAGGGCAATTTTTCTAGTTTACTCAAGCACTTAGAATCTATATCGCATCCTTGAAGGCACAGTTCCTGTAAAATGGACAACTTTAGAATGCAGTCGTTTAAAACTTTCCCCATCTCGTACAAATCACCGCCAGATAAATCTAATATCTGAACGTTCCTTTGGTACTCTAATGTCTTCAACACGGACATAAGTTCTTCCTTACTGATATTCTCTTGCCTCAGTCTTAGAATAAACGTATTCTCGCATGACTTCAAACATTTCGAAATTAATTCACGAATATCTGAAAAGATAAGAAAAACAGTTACTTAAATATGTACTTGTTAAACATTGGTAACTTATGCAAATTGACGAATAATTACCAAGGTTGTAAGTTTTACAAATAGTACCGTATCGCTCAACGATGGACGGTATATTTAATTCAATTACTTCGCATTTTAAATTTTTAACATTGTCCTGCTCGCTTAGAATCGCAAATATGTTATCAGAGTTGATCGCTATATCGTTCATAGTTTTCAAATCGAATTTCGCTTTACATCCGCTATCATTATAAAATTTCTTCTCGATATCGGTTAAAATGTTTTGCATCAAAGGTTTTGTTGCACTCGAGAGATCCATCTGAGTTTTAAATACCTTCCCTTCGACAAAAATGTTTACAATAATCGACTTCATTACAGTTTCGATCTCCCTTGACTCGAATTCCGTGGGCGGTGGAGTTATAGGCGAAGGAGTTTGAGAAACAGAATTTTTGGAAAAACCAATCGACAGCAAAGACATTTGCTGTCTTCTTCTCTGGACCCTGCGTTCATTGAAAGCTGATATTTCAGTGTCACAACTATCGTTGCTTTCATCTTCAATCAACTCAGGTTCGTTGTCTTTTGTTACAGGACTCTGATCGCTTATTTTCTGTCGCTTAGGCGTTTTATCGTGACTGTTATCACCGTTACTGGATTTCCTTTTGGACATTGAAGTGTTTTCTTCGGTATACTTTTTCTCTACGCCTTCAGTCATGTCATCTTCCAACCAGTCGCCCAGGAGAACATCCTCGCTGTTCAACAATGGATTTGCGGTGCGTTTTGTACGAGTCAAGGATGATCCAATTGGATCGTTCCTGTGTTTCAAACTAGCTATAGTTCTCTTATAATCTTCACCCGCAGAAATTTTCTCCGTAGTGTCCCTTTTATCCTCAATATCGTAAGCCCTTGAACTGCCTGGTGATTTATTCGACGGCTTGTAATTTTTCCTTTTGTTGCTCGGAATTATGGCAGATAATTTTTTATGCATTTCATCGTAATCCACTTGGTCTTTCGATGATAAATTACCAACGCGGTCTCTCCACTGTTCTAAACAATCTAAGGCAGTCTCGTTTTCAGTTGTCTGGAGTTCTACGTTTGCTCCGTATTCGAGTAACAATCGCATCATCGAAAGATTGCCACAGGACGCTGCGTCATGAAGGGGAGTGACTCCTTGGCACATGAGTCCGCCAGGATCATTCACATCTGCGCCGTTCTTTAACAGTAATCTTGCAAGATCAATCTGATCGTGATTGGCGGCTTCATGAAGAGGAGTCCAACCGAAATGGTCTCTAACGTTTGTCGGATGACCGGTCGCTAATAATTTCTCTGCGCTTTCAATGTTTCCATTGATGCAAGCCACGTGAAGCTGCGTTTCCCCCTTTTCGTTCCTCTTCACAGCGACTGATCTTTTCGAGCTTCGTCTTTTGCTTGTCCTGATGTTTTCCTTGACTCTCAATCCAGACTCCACGTCTGACAACTCTTCCAAGCAAATATTTGCGCCAATTTCATTCCCTTCTGACTCATCCTCGCTATCTGAGCTGATTACGTTTTCCAGTGAGTCCAGTTGCTCTTGAAACATTTTGATTTTCTCTGTTCTTCCAGTATCTTGCAAGTAACTCAGTCGTTCTTTGAGAACAGAAGCCTCCAAAGAACCGTCGTTGCAGGTTTTTGCATTGTTTAGAGCCAGATCGTAGGTTTCTTCAATTTTTTCATTGCTCGCTTTGCTGGCAATCAAAAGTTCTGCAAGAAACAAAGCAGACCTACATCTTTCACGAGGATCCGTGCAGAGTTCTAATTCTCTTCGAGCAAAATCTAAAGCCTCTTTGTACTGTCCAACATCCTTCAGGGTTTGCGCTAAACTCAACAAAGCTGCTCCCACGCGGTCGCTTTTAGTTTCTTCGGCGCACGTGAGCATTTTCCTATAGTAATCGATCGCTTTTTCGTAACAATGAGCAGCGATCGCTGCATCCCCTAATGTTTCATAAAGTTTTAGCTTTCCATTCGTGCTTTCTTCTGTGGTTAACGCTTCCTCGGTTGCATGCAACGTTGCCACTACAAAAAAAAACGGTTCATTTAATATTTATCTTTGTGATGGAAACTCCGATGAACATACCTATTCTGAGAGATTTTTCTACTTGATGTTTAAGATTCTGTGACAAATTCTTTGTAAGATAAAGGGAAACTAATATTTTGCGTGCTTCGTGCCATCTTTCGATTTTTAAAAGTAATTCTGCCTGTAAAAAACGTGCTTCTGCTTTCAACGTCGCGTTGTCAATCTTTGCAGCTGTTTCGAAGTGAGTTAACGCTAATTCGTAATCACTGTTTCGGTCGTGAATTCCACCCAATGCAATCTGTGTTCTGTGAAAGTCTTCATGCAGATTGTGCGACTCACACAAAGCTGCAGCTTTTCCCATAAAATCAATAGCCTGTTGGCGTTCCTTTTGAGCTTCCAGCACTAAACCCAGATTCAGCAGCAACCTTGCTCGCATTGTCATCATTTCCTTCAACTCTATGTCTGCATCTTGCAATCTAAACATAACAATTAAAAATACAAAAGTCAGAAATCTCATATTGTTTTTGTGTGTTCTCTAATACAGTAGAATACAGTACTCATTGCAAAGGAGTATGCTCTTCTTGTATGCCTTCCTTGCACTCTTCAGAGCTTCAGTCTTGTTTTCAGATTTTTCATCCAAACTTTCAGCCCAACAAAAATAGGTTCTGCCTAGTGTAGCATAAGCACGCTGTTCCTCTAATAAATTCTTTATCTCCTTGGCTCCTTCTGCCTAACACAAAAATGTTGTTATGACAATTGTGTTACAACATGTCAAAGATCATAAAAATTCTGTAAACAAACCCAAATAAAAGTTCTGATGCCTCAAAGCTTCCTCATAGTTGCCAAGATTCGTATACATCTCCCCGATCATTCTGTGAGCCACAGCTGTGTTCAACTTATCTTGCAAGACTTCACAAACTGCCAGCTGCTCTGTATATTCTTGCAAAGCATCTTCAAACTTTCCACTTTCAAAATATACATCTCCAAGTTCCTTGACAACTTCAGCCAGCTGCTGGAGGTTGCCATCTCGCTTAACCCGTTTCTTCTTCTTTATCAACCCTGTTATCAAACCATATTACAATCAATAATAGCTACATATATAAGGATCAAAGATATACCATTATCAATTAAGAATAAAAATGTCATAATTTGAGTTATATGTATATATTTAATACGGTTCAATCTCTGGCTCATTCAAAAAAATAACAACAAAGAATTCAATTGTCCAATTATCATGAAAACATCGGACCAAAGTCCATTAATACTCCAGAACCCATTGACACACATGGACCAAAACATTCTGAGATCAGTTCACATCCTCTCAATCAGTCTCAACTACAATCCCATTTCATACTATTCAGGTTGTACGAGCTTTCGCGGTCCAGCGAGCATTAATAAAAATCAACGAAACACCATGGAACGGTGGAATCAAGGCAACACTCACTTTCTACATCCATGGCGTAAAAATGCGTAAGTTATCTTAGACAATTCCGTACGGCGCACCCGATTGAAACCTCCATCACGCTCGGAGTAGCATGTCGCTGCACACACAGACAGACACGCGACGCAAACCAGCACGAAACCCTCAAACGCTATAGCAGACGTCTCGTAACGGTAAAGAAGAGAGCACGGAGTGGCATTGTCGGAGAATCGGGCACATCCTATCGAGAATTACCGTAGATCGCCGAGAAAAAACAAGGTACACTATATAAGTCTGTTTTCTAACTCAAAGATGCCTGCGCGTCAGGCCAGTGAGCCCCAAACATCATCTGCTCGGTCTGCATCATTTTCTCCAATTACCCCGAAAAAATGATAAAAATTCCTATTGTACAGATTTTGGCAATGAACGAATCTGCTGAACCTAACGAAAACTCCGCATCGATATCCACAACGCTGGATTTTTATAATATGTGAAAAGAATGCAAAAGCGGAGCGTGAGAAGTCCCCTGACCTATCATTCTATTCGAAACCCCTACGACACTGGGAGTCGCGTGTCGATCCAATTAAAATTTCCGACGGCGTGTTCGAATTGTTCGCGTGCCGACCACGGGGTTTTGCAATCGTTCGAGCGATTCTCACAAGAGACACCAGCCTCAATGACTTCATAATCCACGGAGTACGAGGCTGGTACGAGCTAGTACGAGCAGTCCAGCGTCGTGGCGCTGGAAAGTTCACTGATTGTTGGAGAGGCTCCTCAGTTGGGCCCAGTCGCGGTTCGCGGGAACATCGCCGGCATGTCTCCGGAGATCAGTTGACGTGTATCGCTGAAACGGTGAAAACCACCCGGATTTTTGTCTAATCACCGTCAGACGGACTAAATGGCAGGAGGTCCAGGTGAACGAACGTTCACGCGTAAGTCCCAAAACTCGCAAAAACTTCGAATCGCGCTGCTTTCGATCGATACGGAGGATTCTCCGAGATCCGAACAGGGAGATTCTCCTAACGGCGGATGCTGCGTGCGATGATCGTCCTGACGCGATGATATCGCACGCGAAATCACACCATGAGAGACATTGTACGGCATTGAAGTTGGCTGAGCAGACGTTGGATGGATTCATTTCCTCGAGTCTGATTGCCCAGATCGCTATTAATTAGAGTGTTCCGTTAGGTCTCCCGTGAAGCTCGGATTTCGAGGGTTTTGTAAGTCGAAGACTTACCGGTGGACCGATTAGGGTAATCAGCGAAATAAAAATATTTTTCGAGACAGGTCCACCCACATTGATTTTTGAATATTTTAGGAAGTTGTTGCAAGAATGTTTTGTAGTGTTTTTGGAGTGGGTGATCTATTAACAGGATCACTCTGGCTAATTCAGTTTAAAGCATTTCTTTTTTTAGACACAGAGATCATGTGTGTACCGTTGCATAACATCTGTCTGAATCTGTCATACTGCTAGAGAGTGTTTTAGGTAGTTGCAGAGTTTTGTATGTTTGAATTGAGTTTAATGGTTGATTCGTTCAGTTCTAGTTCGACCAAGACCACCCCTTCATTCGAGTACATTGGAAAGCTCCACAATGTTCTGTTGCGACATTGAAATTCATCAAATATGGAAGAAAGAAAACTCTCAAATTCCTGTGACACTCTGGCAAGGCTGAATGAGAATGATCGCAAGCTGTTTGAGAATCAAAATCATTGTATAAAACCATTACCTATTGCATTCAATGAAGAGGATACTGAGAGCCTGTTGAATGATAAAAATTCCATTAATGATGGAACCAGAATCAACTGCTGCAATGATTCCTCAAAGACAGTGATATCTACAAATGATACACAGGTAAATCTTCTTTCCCTTGTTCATTGTTTACTATAATATACTGCTTGATTATTCAAGTATTCATTCAGTCCCTGATTTCAGAATTCTCAAGAAAAAGAAGACTCAAGTTCTGTGAAAAAAGTTAATCAGCCTCCATCGCCGACCACTCTGCAATGGGGTAGGGCAATAGCTGAAGTAAAGGAGCATGCTGTTACAAAATTACAAGACGAACTTAAAAGGGCTCACGACGAATTAAAATTGAAGGATGAAGAAGTCACTAGACTTTCAAGGATCAAGCAGGATGTTGAAGCTGAATTGGAGGAACTCACTGCCAGCCTCTTTCAAGTAAACCTCGGAAACTGTGCTCTGTACATTGGCTGTAGAGGCAGAAAGAATGTAATGAAATTTAATTTGCAAAACAGGAAGCCCATAACATGGTACGGGAGGCGAATGTACGTCAGGCAACAGCAGAGCGCCTGTTGGAGGAAAGTCGTATGAAAGCCGAGGTTTTGGCTGCTGAAGTGGCAGCTCTGAAAACGTTAGTGTTAACATCAACGCCGGCCAAGCCAAACTTTCATTTACATCCGCAAATCGACACGAAAAGTCGTCCAAGCAGCGAGGATGGTCAGCAAGGACTTTTCACGAGAAAACATCGAAGGTATAAAACACGAGGATGACAATTGTATAATGTTACAAAGCAGAATTAGCTGTCGCAATCGGTACTTAAATCGCAGAGATTTCCGTTTCTAGGTCACCATCGCATTTCAATCTAAAATACGGTCGAGAGAACTCTCCACCGGATTCACCGTTAAAGGAACAAAGGCAGTCTTTGCCATCCGATCGAGAGTCTCTGGAAAGGGATTGGAAGAAAGACTCGGATAAGGAGAAAGACAAAGAATGCAAAGATTTCGGCCTTGAAGTTGATCCTAGAGCGCATACGGAATTCCTGAAATGGAAGGCTAATCCGTGCGTAGACAAGGGTGATCCTTTCGTTGGTAGAATTTTTAAAGAAGACATCGATCTTTGCCTTGATTTCCCGAACAAAGAATTGGGTACAAAAGTTAGGCAAGCCGTTCTCGACGGTATCATTTTTATCGAAGCGATCAGCGATAAGACTAAGTTCACTTTTCCAAAGTAAGTCGCATATTTGTGTATCGAAACGTGTACAGATAATGATCTTATATTAACCGAAAAAAGTGTTTCTTTGTTTTGTAGAAAATGTGTACTGCTCGAAGCACCTCGTCAATGTTTTTATCGCATGAGACTCGGAGATCAGGAGAATCAGTGGTACAGCATATCACAAATTTGTCGTAATCGAGTGAGTCTTCAGACTTTCTAAATAATTTATAGCAGCAAGAGTTGTCCACTGTGAAACTATACGTATTTTTATAGATCATAGCAGTCTGCGATTTCCTGAATTATCTCCGTTATATTGAGCGTGGCCTTGTCAAAAGCTCAGGTAAATCGAATACCTAAATTTAGATGTTTAGGTATTTAGGCGTGTTATATTTGAAGTGTGCGATGTCTGTTGCAGTGCACGATGTTTATTGGGAAATTACACGGTTGCGAAAGGAAATGGCGTTCGCTCGGTTGGGCCTCGCGCTATCGTCTTAACGCTCTCCATGGAGGACTTCTTCTAGTCTCAACTGTAACAAATTAGGCCATGGATCTGTTATTCATTTACACCTATCAACCGTAGATTGTTACAAATTTTAATCGTTCCAACTACCCTCGATCTTTTTTATTACCCACGCGATCGAGATTTTATAGAGTAAGTGTTAAAGTTTTAATATATAAAAGCTCTCAGATTCCTCTATTGTAGCGTGAAACGCTTCGGATTTATTTAAAAAAGAAAAGAAGAATGTTTATACGAGCCAGTTGATAATTTTTTTTTTTCGTCTGAGATTATAGTTTCTAAAATATCAAGTTCTATTTTTATTCTCAAACAAAAGTGATAGACTTCTTTCTTGATCTGATATTGATTATACACGGTATATTTTTTTTGAAGAAATACATTTTGTTCGGTTTGAAAGTGCAATGAAGTATTCCTAAGATATTGGGGAACATGGTGCCTTTTGACTTTTCGCTTATTGATAACATGACTAGCTTTTAGTTTAAGCTTTCTAGTTAGCGGCGGTTTAATCGCATCACGCAAGGAAAAATATTTCGTTATTTTTATAATTTATTGACAGTTATATTTTCTATCGTTTTTTCGATTGTACAACGGCAGCAGGCAACACAAGCAGTTGCCCTTTTAGTGGAATGTGAAAATGTTATAGTCTGAAAGACTTTAGGGATAAGTGTCTTCTCAAACGAATTCTCAAGTTCAAAATTAATTTAGACTACGGTGTATGATAAAGATATGTATTATATTTACATATTGATAATTGTTATTCATTGTACAATATTAACTACATCAACCGACAGGTTTTTTGTGTGCTAAACGAAAATCGAGAAAGTATCTTCGTCTTGTACTATAGTTGCTTTCTTGACACAGTATTCTTTGCTCAAAATTCAGAAATTGTTCACTTCTGTTCAGTCTTTACCTTTGGACATGAAAAATCAGACCGTAGATTTGCCTCATACTTGGGCCAAACAGTTGAAAAATGCCATACATTGCAACGTTTATTAACAATCAAAAGCATAAATGTTTATAAATATACAAAGATTATTTACCACGTAATGGTGTAAACAGCATAAAATAATTTAAATATTTTTTTTTTTAATTACCACTTAAGGATAAATGATATTATATTGAGTATAATGATTATAGATTATATTAGCATTTTTATGTTATCTAACTTGTACTTTTGTGTGATAAGGAATCTGAACATGAGTTTTGTCCAAAGGTACACCGCTCTCCCCCGTAGAGAAACTTGTATTATATTCAACCTAAGGAATACGTTTTTTGTTGCAAACATTAACTAGTACCTGGTAATTAGCGCGCATATAAAAAAAAGTGACACCGCTAAGGGTTACACGAAACACTATACATACAGATAAGAAATGTTTCAAATTATTGACATTCAATGTGTGTTGTAGCTAGAAACATGTTTTATAATCTACCTAGCCCTGGTCAAATCGACAAATTTTGTATTGCTAGTTTCTCAGTGCAATTTCTTTTTAGTTTGATACAATTTATTCGTGTTGCATTTAAGAAGAAAGGAATGCATGAAAGTAAAGTAGAGAATTTTTGTATTGCTTCGAATATTCGAGATATAGTTCCAACTTTGTACAAATGAATAATGTACATCTTAGATCATGATTGAGGACGTATTCTTCTTGTCTGAATAATCGTATCAAACTTAATGGGAACCAAATTGAAGAACAATGAAGAAATTTAGTTGTATCTTCGTCTATAATTATGTATATTATACATTAGTATTCTATGTATAATCGGACGTTGTTATTGTTACGCATAAAAACGTTTCGATCCTCGTCGATAGCGAAACTTCTTATGCTACATTTCTTCCAACGTTTTACATGAATTTTTTATCTGAATCTTTTGAGTGATCAACATGAAATATTTACACTTTTTATTCTTCCATTATGTCTCGATTCAATTGAAGTACAGAATCTTCTTTACACGATCTTGCAATCTTAATCATTAAGAATATGTTCCCTGCGTACTAAAGGTGCTTTATAATAATTATTCAAAAAATGTCTGCGTACAACTCCTCCAGATGTAAAGATCTTAGGTTTCATAGAGAACTTTTGTACAATCAGAGTAATCAAACGAATTACATCGATACTTTAATTCGAGATTCGGTGCGATAAGAGATTCCTGAATCAAAATAAGTTTTCATTTTCCCGCGAGAAAGTCGCGACGTGCGCAGAAGACACCGCGCAACCGCGGTAAAATTAAATGAAAACGCATGGCTTTCTGTTGTACTAAAACATCGTTCGAAGATTTTGAAGAATTGTTTGCGCTGTATATACATGTAGAGCGTCAGTCAGAAAGATTTAAGTACAATCACGTGAAGTATGTTCGTTGAACATGAATTACTGAGACGACCGAAAAATAAACAATTTAGCAAGGATGTTCATTAGAAATTCTCAGTAGTATTTGTTCGAACTGTTCAAAGTTGCCAAAGAACCCTTCCGAATGACTTGATCGCATCAAGTCACACCGATAGATATGGTTTTATAGACTCAAGCATGTAAGCTCGTTTAGATTCAAAAGTCTTCGCATAATTGTATGAAAGAGAATGAGTTAAAATCCTCAATATATAAATAGAAACTGTCTCTGTTTAATGTCATAATACCCAAGCGTATGATTTTTAGAATTGTAACCGTGACTATTTTTTAATCTGATCGATAATGGAATAAAGTTTTCGTTCAAAACTGTCAGATAAATATGTATCATTCATCTCCGTATTAATTCTAATCTAACAATGATCGATACGATTTCAAATGATCTAGATCCTAATCATCTTCTCTAGCTGTAACGGCACGAGAAACGCTTCATACGTAATTCAAATAGTTTCAAAGGACGAATAAGAAGGACGAAAAGTTTTCTTATACATGCCAGTTTTTCTGTTCTTTTTTCAAGGTCATCCACGTTTTTTACATGAACATACATTTTTTTCGCTACTTATGTTACAGCTGACATGAGTGGGCGTTAAACACACGATAGTACGATCTGAAAATGACCTTGAACTCTAAGCTTTTAAACCAAATATGAAAATCTTGATTTCAGCGACTCTGGACGTCAATTCGAGAATGTAATTTATAATGTATATTCCTAAATGTTACAACAATTTACCAAATGTCCCTTAAGACAATTTGTAAAGTATATAGGGTTGTTAAAAAACAACGGTTTTAGTTTGAGACGTGCAATTTTGCTAATTGGCCGCTAGGTGGTGCTGCAGCAGGAGAATTCCCTCACTTTTTGCTGCGACCATGCCGACCATCGTTCTCCCCGATAATTTCAATCTTCTTCTCTCGAATTAATCTCGAAAACTGTAATAAGACACGCATTCGCGCATAGCAACTGGCGAAGTACAGTTCGGTCGAGACATTGCAATATGTGGAGGACTATAGCGGTATTGTCGATTATCATTTTCGGCACGGCTCTGTTCATCGGGTGAGTTTCAAATAACAGTAACGGTAAAACGCAAAGTAAACAGTAATACCGTTCGATAATTTAGCCTTGAAACATGAAGACGTTATGCAGAAATTTTACTGTAATTACGATCGACTATCGATACATTCTCATCGGTGAATGATGGTCCTTCGTTTCACGCCGGCTAGAAATTCGTAAAAGGAGCGTAGTATACTACTTAATCTTGCGTTGTGTGAGAAATTTCTACTGTATGCAACACGTTTCATTGATGAATTTTTGGCATGAAACAGACAAAATTTAACGACGACAACAATGCGTGTATAAAATCTACGACACTTCTTGCCTCAGGATTAAGTTATCGAACAATACATGCATCGACGCTTCATCGAAAGGGGTATAATACACCTCTGAATAATTGATTGTATAATTTTTAAAAATCTAACTAAATCTTACATATAATATTTAGATAATTATGGTTAACAAGCATGAGATCAATCGTGGCAAAACTTAAGTTCGCACGGTGAAAGCGGTTAGAGAAAATTCTTAACATCGTTTGAAGAGTGAAAGTCCAATTTCTAAGATATTAGACGCTGCAGCCGGTTACAATTCTTCGACCGTTTCAATCATATCTAATCCGATCTCTCAATTTGTTAATAGTCAAGACGATAGACAAATGGCCACATAATCAACCTTGTAACGTTTGCACAACAAGTAATACTTTGCCGGCAATGCTGAAAATAAAACTGTCAAGTAGACTTTGTAATGTACGTGATCCACTGCGAATGATTACGGTCACGTGTCAATTACCGCAGAAGGAATGAATAGTAATTACATAACTAGATACGCACATAATTATGTAAAAAATGTGTACAGTCACTGAGGGTGACTCGGAAGATTGTGAATTTCGCGATCGATAATTTGGAGATTATCTGTATGATTAGTGCAGGAATATGATGAATGTTAATCGAATTGTCGATGACACGCAACGTAAGCGGAACAAAGTTCGAGAAGGATCTGAAAACTGATTATCCATGGATAAATTAGTCGTTGCATTCATCGATCATCCAACGATAAGTCATCATTGGCAAATATTTTCTAGAAATAGCAGAATGATGTCACAGATTTATGATGCTCTATCCTCTCTATCATTGTAGTTAGCCCACCCAATGCTCTTCTTTTTGGCGCGCAATATTTCGCCGGACATATAGACGCGCACAATCCAACAATGTATCCTAAAATGTTTATTTGCCAAATCTATACCACTGTAAGAACACGTTCTGTTTCGAAAAAATGAATTACAAGTCAATAAACTACCAACAATTGCATATTGTATCATCTTTATCGCAATTATACCACTCGTACGTTATTACGTGTCCGATAAGTGCTTATTCCGACGAATATGAAACAAATCACTATTGTTCAACGTACAATGCTCTTTTGATCGAATTAAAAAATAGTATTATTTACATGGTTTTCATCATGTTCCTCCTGCTAAGTATGCCAACCGACATCATGACTTGCAACAACAACTTTTTACAAAATGCTGAAGAAGTACAGATACAGTAAACGATAAGCCTTAGGCTATCGTGTTACAAAAAATTATTTACTTATATAGCGACGGTTTCTCGCGAAGTGTCGGCATAATGTATTGGCTGACTCATACTAAATATTCATTAGTAAATGTTTTATGGCATTTATAACTGCAAATCACGTTTAGAAATGTCAATTACAGTTCGCCTTGCATTGTTTTACGCGTGGCACGAGGACGTAATAAAACCTTAAATTATCGGGTTCACAGGTCGAATACATTGAAAACGTGTTCATTTGTAACGATAAAACGATAAAACGATATCGCGTCGAGCGTACCTTTTTTTCGGGTCACGGAGTCATTTTTTTCCTTCGATACAATATCATTACTTTACGTAAATGTATCGCTATTTACATATATACATTGAGTGTTTACTGGACCTATTGTAATCTTTTTGCATAGAAAAATGGCCAATCAGTCGAAGTACCTAGTTCAAGATTGCTAATAGAATTTGCAATCCAGTTCTATGAAATGTAAATTTATTTTTTAGAATTAGAATATCTGAATAATTTTTTTTTTTTTCATAATTTCTCAGTTCGAAGAAAAAAGATCGGTATGAGACCCGGTATATTTTCATATTTCTTTTAGATCCCCGTCGGAGGTCAAGATACCCACTTTGCCGGAAACCAATTGGGGACCTACGAAAAATGTAAAAGAATCCACCGAGATACGTCCCTTCAAAATTGATGTACCACAATCGGTAATATGAAATAAACCTTTTTTTTTTAAATTTATTTTTCCATGTGCCAGTATTTTACAATTGCTCGATTTCTGTTCGAAGGTGATAGACGATTTGAAATATCGTCTTGAAAAAAGGAGACCGTTCGTTGAACCATTGGAAGGTGAAGCCTGGAATTATGGTATTAACACCAAGTACCTGAACACAGTACTTGATTACTGGAAAGACAAGTATAACTGGACAGAGAGGCAAAAATTATTAAACAAGTACCCTCAGTTCAAAACAAACATTCAAGGTAACTGAGGCGACAGTTAAAAAATACATATAATTATAAAAGTCATTATCCCGATTTTTATAGGAATATCCGTTATTGAAACTTTTCAGGGTTGGATATACACTTTTATCATGTCAAACCGTCGAATCTCCCGAAGAACAAGAACATCAAAGTTTTGCCTTTAATGATAGTCCACGGATGGCCTGGATCCGTGGTCGAATTCCAAAAATTAATACCCATGTTAACGACGCCTTCGCCTAAGTACGATTTCGTATTTGAGCTCATTATACCCTCTCTTCCTGGATATGGATTCTCTGACGGTGCTGTTCGCCCTGGTATGGGTGCTGCACAGGTAACACATATGTTTTTTATATTATTATCAACATTCAGAATACGTTAAATAATTTCTTTTGTTTCAGATTGCAGTCATATTCAAGAATCTGATGCAAAGACTCGGTTTCAACAAGTACTACGTGCAAGGAGGAGATTGGGGAGCAGTTGTGACCAGCAACTTAGCCGCGCTTTACCCTGAAAAGTCAGTCAGACTCATTTCATTCCCCGACTACACTGCGAACGCATTTTTGAAAATATTAAACTTAATCCTCTAATTTTATAGGGTCATCGGTTTACACAGCAACATGTGTGGTGCGTTCACTCCGTCTACTTTCTTCTGGTTGTTGGTTGGATCTTACTTTCCGTCGGTGGTAGTGGAGAAGGAACACTACTCGCAATTCTTCCCTATATCCACCGTTTTAAAGCGTCTGGTCCAAGAAACTGGTTATCTTCATCTTCAAGCAACCAAACCAGACACGATAGGTACAATTATAGTTGTCTTACAAATTTATTTCTAACGTTAAAGAGGATTTCAATACGATAAATAGGTGCACAATATTACGTATTAAATATTGTGTATCAGGTGCTGCATTAACTTCGTCGCCAGACGCTCTAGCAGCGTACATTTTGGAGAAGTTCAGCATTTGGGTGAATAAATCGTACAACAGTCGAGATGACGGTGGATTATTAGAAAAACTTACGTTGGATGAACTTTTGGATAACGTTATGATGTACTGGGTAACCAACAGCTTTACCACAAGCGCTCGTCTTTACTCTGAGAACTTCAATATAGCTTACAGAGCTTTAAAAGTTGAAGAGTGAGTTTATTCTCATCGAGATTGATCATATCAATGTTTCGTGAAAGATATAATATAATAATTTTCATTGTTTCAGAATACCTATCCAAGTTCCTACAGCCTGCGCCACTTTTCCGAACGAACTGCTGACGCAACCCCAATCTTTGCTCAAACATAGATATGCTAATTTGATTCAGTATAACTACATGCCTCGCGGAGGACATTTTGCAGCTTTTGAAGAGCCCCAATTGTTAGCCGAGGATATCTTTGTTTTCGTGAAAAATTTGAAAGAAATGGAAAAAAAATCGACGTAGAATAAATCGTTAGGATTAAAAGAAATTTAATGTTAAAGTTCAAACGATTTTTCCTATATTTTTTTAAAGTATTTTAATAAACTATACGTTTTATTTCAATATACGTTTTGTATTAAATACAAATGAAAATCTATATTATGTATAATCATTGTAATTACACACTTCATCTCATTCGACCACCATAAGTTTATCTGCCATTATTTACAGAACCTGTTTGATTTCATGAGTTCACTCAGTGAATGGAAGTACCAACAATATCATTGATAATTAAACACTGCCAGCACCAGATTTCTCAACATTCTCCAACAAAGTTTGCAAGTTGGTTTCAAATAATTCACATCTGATTGGCATCTCCAGTGAATAAAAAGGATTTTTTAAAGCAAAATCTGCATACAATTCATACACCCTTTTCAACAGAATCTCTATTCCACTTTGAGTAGGTTCTGCTACAACTATGAACTTAATTCCAGTTAATGTCTGATAACAGTGCAGCCTAAATGTGTCGGCTTCCAATATTTCAATTCCAGAACACCTTGGCTCTGGACTCAGTTGACTGGCAATTGCAAAGAGGGGATAAAACATGGATGCCAGGAATATCTTTTCGTTTGTTGTCATCCTGGCACGGCTGAATTTGAGGGTCAAAGGAAAACTTTCTTGTTGCTCCAACAGCTCAAACACGTCTTTTCCATTCTCCAGTTCTCTACCCATTATGGGATTTCCATTTATAGCCGTCAAAACGTGACCAACTGGAACAAATGACTCGTTAACTCTGTGCCATTATAATTAAAAAAATAATACCGTTCTTACCGTTAATTCCATCCTTCTGACCAAAGGAGACGACAATCTTTTTATTTTCATAACTAAGTTTTATATCCAGCGGAAAATTAAATGTTCTTTCGTTCTCGATTCGTGGAACATTATGATCGTGGTTAAAAATCAGTCCACCTGATTTCGACACGATGTAAACACCGTAAATAACCATTTTCAAACTACACAGAAACACAGACTTTCGATACGATTTAGTATCCTTTAATTCGTCATATTCCTCATGTATTTTGCAAGTGTTTACTCATACAACAACTGTCAATGTCAACTGACTTTTGAGGTTATATTGCCGTCACGGCTCACGTGAAGCTAACCTATCATTCGATACCACCATAAGGTAGACTTCGTTTTCATGATACTACACATCATTGTTTAGAATACTTGTCAACCCCACTCCTACGTCCCCTGGATCCTACGAAAGATGCCATTGCCCTCTATGATGTGAGGTTCTGTGGCGCGGACCACAATGTCACTGATAAGTGACCACGGTAGCACTATTTATTTGGAGTTTATGAATATTGATCATCATATTATATTCACTTTAGTATCATTTTTGCATCAGCATTATTATAAGCGTAGAAGTCGAAGAAATTTTGTTAGATCAGAAGTCAGAAAATCAAACGTGTCGATGATTGACAGAACGGCCACAGAACCTCGCATCATAGATGGGAATGCCGTCTTTGGTAGAGTCTCTCGGGAGGCAGGAGTGGGTTGACAAGTATTTTGAACAATAGTGTATCTAACTTTCATATATACTTTTGTTACAACGAGAGTCTGCACGACCACCATGGAAGAAGATTTGAACTTTTGTCACACTATCTATCACAATGATCCTTTGTTGTTCAAAAGTTACGTTGGTAAAGAAGTAAAAATTGTAACCGTTGATGGCGGTGTTAGTTCTGGCGTTGTTTACACGGTGGACCCTGTGTCAGAGAGGTTAGGATCTTTGATTCAAATTCTTAACCCTTTTCACGGTTCTCGGTGATCTTTGAATTGTTTTACAGCGTCGTGTTGCTGCAGGGCTGCCAACGGGATCGGCTGAAAATCGTGTTTGGTCACGGGATTAAGTCCATAGAAATTAGTTCGACCGAATCGTACGATTTACCAGAATTATTTATGAATGCACCGACTACTCTTCCTCAATCGACTTTGGAGGAACGAAAAAACGCTATTGTAAAGATATTGGGAGAAAATAGGTTTCCTGTAAAAGAGGAGGAAGATATTTTAATGATCGAGGATGTTCTTTCAATAAAACCACCGTATGAACCCGCTGATTGTATTTGCGCGAATAGTATTATTTTGGGTAGAATTCAGGATCTTCTATCGCGTGTACAAACATGATATTTTATAAAAAATAAATGAATATTTTTATAATGTCTACCTTTGCTAATACTTAATTTAAAATAGCATAAACGAGCGATCAATTAACAGATTCTATCATGTTATTTAAAACATTATTTTTTTTTATTTCTTAATTGGTGAAAATGTAATTTACAATATACTCTTTTTAATATGTAACATGCATCGTACAGCACGAAACGAAATATTTGTTCTAGGCAAGCAAGCGAATCGTATGAAAATACGGTGTCTCTTAAAACACGTTCGTTTCTTTAAAAGTTTGACGGCTGTCTCGTCTGTTTCACCAGAAAATATTCTTTGCCGTTTCGTGCGCATATAGTTTCAAAAAAAAAAAGATTTCATTCTATGTAAATCAAGAGCAGATAAAAATTCGTTTCGTTTGCGATCGAATTTAACATTTATACGATCTCCTATCGACGATTTAAACTACGTTTTAATTGGAAGCATTCTAATTAAAAAAGAAACTAATACTCGAAAAATCAAGATTGCACATTTCAAGAGTTCGTTGCTGGAGAATAAAAAAAAAATACATACATGTATACTGGCTATCTCAAAATAATCTATCATAATTTAAAAAAAAATAAATATATAGGCTTATATAGGTACATCATTTAATTCAATAAAAAAATACATGAAATTACTTTAAAACTGTATGCTTCTACGTTCTATCTTCAGGATCAATTAATCTCTTAAAATACTAAACGATACAAAAAAAGGGGGAAAAAAGGGGGAAAAAACGAAAACTATACAACAACGTTCTAATCGAAAATCAGTTTTCGAAAACTGGTACGAACTAGTATAGTTTTCAAAGTAGTATGAACGTTATCAATGTTAATTAAGCCTTCTGCTGTGGCAACCGGATGCAAAATCATCATCAACATTGCTTTGAGAAGAATTCTGGACACGGAATCCAAATTTTTCTGAATGCAATGATTCCGGCGTAGTATATGCTTCGAGTACTCCTTCGTTAATAAGTTTTCTAATACGTATCAGAGAGAACGCTAACTATCGTTGAAATGTAGATATTGCAAAAAATCAAGCTCTGCGCTATTGCACACGACCAGCTACTGCCTACAAGTATTTTCACCACAGCAAAAGGATTGGTAAATGTAAAAAGCTCGATAGAAAAAGAAAAAAAATAAATGCAATTGCGGCAGTGTGCCGGTGCAGAATCATCCGGTTCGACTTTTTCTCCCCGTTTAGAAAAATACCGAACATCTAACTTCTCTACTGATTCGAGAAAACTACCTATGTTGAGTTTGTTCTGTTTAACTTGTCTGCAAAACTACCTCGCGTCTCTGTTTAAAGGTCTATTGGCATGTCACAGCCACCGATATGTGCATATGCCTCTACGAGCCCGGTGCACGTACGACAACGGGTCAACTGAACTCTGACGCACTCGTGGCTTCTCCATTTAACATTTAACTTCGTTGTGTACCATTTGAGAAACAGCTTGAGTCGCTAGTAATTCGAAACTCCTACCGTAACCGTGTCTACGTGGAACAAGAAGCAGAGTCTCGCTAGTTCTCTTGACTTTCTATTCAGTAACTGTCGGAATCGTTGAAGAATGACCTCTGAAGAATGATGCACATTGATCGAGAAGAATAAAACGTGTGCATCAATGGAAAAGCATATAAAAGAATGCGTGTAGAGTTCTTCCAAGGCAGTGTCTCTCCGTAGAAGTACAAGGCGCTTCTTTGGAGCATAGTGAACGTCCTAGAGAGTCCATTTTCTAGGTGGTAGGTCATTCGGTTTCCTCGTCCGAATAGTACTCTATAGGTTCTGGGTCGCGAACTTTACGCGAGTATCTTAAACCCAAGGAATCCGCAAGACTTTCGATATGTGATAGTACCTGAACAACAATGGACATAATGATACAGAAGGACTGCTTGCAAGAAAGTTGGTCTTCTTTTCGGGAAGGTAGTAGTTTACTCACGTAATCCAGCTGCTGTTTAGTGTGTGCAGCAGACAGACAGAAGCGTATTCTGCCTTCCATTATTGGAGTCGCTGGAAAACCAACCCCAACGGCTGCTACGTTAACCGTCGTTAAAGTCCTCACAACCGCGCTGTTGATTTAAATAACAATTGCACTTACATACAGAAATATTCAAGAAATAGACCTCAACTTCCACGCTATTCTACGTACCCAATTTTGGAAAACAAGTAGACCAGCATAGGTACAACAGGCGAATTATCGTTCCCGTAAATAATAACTCCAATCTGATTCAGCCTGCGCCTGAAGTACCTAGTGTTTCTCGCTAACTGTTTTGTTCGTTCCTTTCCCTCGTTCGTGCCATCTTCACCGGCGATTATTTTCATCGAGGTAATTATTTGCTGCGCTATCGGCGGAGACATGGCAGCTGCGTATGTGTGCGCGTGACTGTATATCCTTAAATAATTTATTAATGTCTAAAATTACAGAATCATCGTCATTATTATTACTTCTGAGTGTCACGGGCAATAATAAACAGTCTGTATCGCGTTCATCAGATGTCTGGTAACTGTGATTTAGAAATTAGAGTCACACCTTCGTTCCAGCGATATATCCGCCAGCAGACCCAAAGCTTTTTGTGAACGTTCCCATGAGTATATCCACATCTCGTGGATCAACTTCATAGTAATCGCAAATACCCCTTCCACGTTTGCCCATTGCACCAGTGCTATGAGCCTCATCCAAATAAACATATGCCTGTTTGTAATAAATGAAATTTTATGATTAAAAGAATCATTCAGACTCCGTGTATCTGTGGAGAAATGATTCTACTTGCTTTGTACTTCTTCTTGAGCTCCAAAATCTTAGGTAAGTGTACAATGGAACCTTCCATGGAATAAACACCTTCTACCACGATCACTACTTTCTTCCAAGGTTCTCCAGACCCTGGTTGACCGAAAACTACTGCTTGCTTCAGGCATTTCTCTAAATCCTTCATGTCTGTGACACAGAAAACCGATAGCTTCGATTAGAAACAGACCTGATTGTGCTGATTTTTTATTTGAAACACACTTACTATTGTGTTTGAACACTCTAATAGTGGCACCCGATAGCCTTAATCCAAGTATCAGGGAAGCATGATTCTTCTCGTCGCTGAGCACCAAACAACCTTTACTTAATAACGAGGGTAAATTCAGAGCATTCGTCGCGAACCCCATTCCAAAAACTATAGCATCTTCTACACCTAGAAACCTGGCCGTCAATTTTTCTAACTCTTCATGTATCGGCATGTTTCCTTGAAAAATACAAAATCGATTCTAATCAATTACAATTCCGCAAGATTTTATGCATTAGAGTTCAGATCGAATGATAAGGATTAATTACCAAGTTCGAGACGAGTGCTGCAAGTGGCACAACCATATTGTTTCAACGTTTCGATGCTTTTATCGGCGCACTGGCCATTCGATTCAGCGAAACCCAGGTAATTGTATGATCCCAAGTTTATACATTCTGAGGTCGTCCCGGTAAACCTATTTGAAAACAAACAAACACATATTACACAATATTTAATCCTGTTTAATTCAATTTGTTTTTTCTTATACTGTTGCAATTTGAATAAAAAAATCGAAGTTTCTTTGCAAGTAACAGTTCAGTCGATTCATCTAATCGGAGCTGGTGAATTTAATTTTCCACGATGTGAATCTGTTTTCGCGCTCACTGGTCGGCAAACCTCCTTGAGTTCTTCATTACATTTAATCGAGACAAATGTCTGCCTTCCGGTATCTCTAATACTGTTGCTATGATTTTCTGTACAGTTTGCAAACATAACATTTCGCTTGAGACTGGACTGAAATTGTTTTACAATTAATCTAGACTCAATCTGATTCGGGATATTTAATTAACAATTTAACTTTTCCCGACTAGTCTTCTGGTATAGATTTTTATATTGACTTACTGGAACGTCCAACCATAATCTTTTGTTATTCTATCCTTAATTGTAACTGTGGCACCTGGAACAGAGCATATCGGCCTGTTCCAACAATCTCTGACTCTCCTGTACACGTATCGAAGGTAAAACGTTTCGAAATCTTCATACAGCGGCGCGTAACCCTGAAACAAACAATCTTCGCGTTAATGGTCAATTCTCAGATTTTGTAATAACTCTACGAACAGATAACATCGATTCCAGGAAGAGCACTGCACTGCTTTAAACATTACGTGAACTACTAGAGAAATGCAACGTAAAATAAAAATTTGCAGTCTCAATTTTTACAAAACATTATTTAAAATTTCGTGTTCGTTTCCAAAAAAATTGATCGTTTGTGTTTTATCCAATTAGATAATCTTTTTTCACACGAACTCTCATTACGTTCATCGAATGACAATTTCTCGTTGAGTATCTTATCTGTTTCGGCGATAAGGAAATCGACCGTTCTTCGCGTGAGTTGAAAATCTCATAATTGTGTTTTACTAAAAACGCTGATAAACCAGTATGCGATATGAATAAATTACAGTTTAGGGTTTACACTGGGAAATGTTACTCGAGATAGTTTCGCGACAAAACTTTCTCACGCAAAGCGAAATCTTTCTCCCTTTAATATCTCAAATCCATCCTATAGATTATCAGTCTGACCGCTTGATAACGCGCTGTACACGATACATAGCACTGCAATCTTCCCACGATTAAATTAAGCTATACACGGTGCATACTAAAAATAACATCCCACAATTAATTTTTATCATCTATATGAATCCTTATTATCTTAACGTTTTTCTGACCGTGTTCTTTATATATATTTCTATATTTTTTACATATTATGTGCAAAGCAGAATTTACAGTATCGCAATATTACACGGCCAGCAACGTGTTAATAGTAAAAAGATCATTTTTTTTATCCTTGTTACATGGATCCGCTTCCGTAAGGTTTAAGAGCACTCTTATCTTCCAGCAAGATTAGATAATAAAAAGTTGAATTTAATGCAAATCTCTTCCGCAAATAATTTGTAATATACCGCTGACAATTATTTATGACCCTTGTACAAAGTACATTCTGGAAAGTTAATCAACCTCGAAAGGTTTTCGATGCTCCCCCCAAAACGTTCGGTTATTGCGACAAAACATTCCACGGAGCTACGCACAATTTTCAACCCACGGTCGTCAATACCGTACCAGGACGACGCAATTAGCATTAGATCACTCGTTCTGCGCTCATTTTCCCTGTTCGCATTTTTATCCTCTTCCAACGACGCTATCTTAACGAGGTCAATACCATTTTTCAGTCTCACACACCCCTTGACGAGCCTTTCGAACGAAATGAAAAAAAGAACGGTCGAATTAATCGCAATTCGAAATTTCAAACTTTCGATCGCGCTTTGCGATAACACTTTCGACCGCGATCGAGCATGATCCGACTCGGACGGAATCGATTCGTCCCATCTTTTATTCGACTCAATCATATCCACTTTTCATTCATTATCGCCTTGATTCTCTTCGTTTTCATGAGTCACATGCTCGCCTCTTCGTCGGTCGAATCTGAACTTTGTTCTAGATTTTGCCAGAAAGGAATCTTTCGTTTTCGGGGGTGATTCTTAGAAATTCCTGACTTAACTCCTGACTAGATACAAGAAAAATATGCAGTCGATTGAAAGATGTCGTCGTTATGTTATCCGTGGATCGATGTGAATAAAACGAATGGAAATTTTGTTGTTACCTGAATCTTACCTCTCTGTTGTGTTCTTTCGCGACTTTCGGAGTGAAGAACAATTTATTTATGAATCCCAGGAACATAAGAATATAGAATCCAAGGTGGGTCAGCGCTGCAGTGATGAACGGTACGTTCTCGAATGACTCCTTTAACCTTGACTCCTCTGTCTCTGCCTTCTTTCCGTTTCCTATAAACTGAGCAGATTTTCGACGCGGTTACGTTTACGTACGTTCATATCTCTATCTTATATATTATAAATTTCCTTAATCCTTTCAATACGAAAAATTAGGATTTCGATCGTACGCCACGTGCGGATGATCGACGAGTGTACCCGTTGACAGTGTATCTTGAACGCGCAAGGGCGTTTTCCGCACGCGCTAAAAAATATATAATAAAGTTTGTGCTACTTTTTGAACACCCTACGTATTTAAAGGCTTAATGAAATGCAATTTTCCTGTTCATTTACTTAATTACGTTTTATAAGCATCGTTCTGTGTAAATCAATAAATAAATTACAATCTTTCAAGTTCCTGTCGGTAACTTCCTTTCAAGCGAAGGTTGTATAAGAAGCGTTGAACAGTTATACCGAAAGATAAATCGACCATCCAGATAAGGTATCCGATATCGTTATCTTGCAGTTGTATACAGGCTCGAAATTAAAAAATCACGCGATTCTAAATCATATAACTCATCGATTATCAATGCAAATGCTCCAGTGTGGCTTTGAGGAAACTGCAACGGTAAACGGTCACACCCGCAACAAAAAAAAATTATATTCCATCAATTTTGAATCGATCAACGCCTTTAATAAGAATCATTCAGATAGTCCAGCGAAAAAGTGCAGAACCGGTATATTGAAAATTCTGAGAACTCGATCGATAAAAGCTATCAATTTTTTTATTACTGCCGCATTCCTCCCAGCCGCGTCGTAATACAAATATTTACGTAGCGAACGTGCTATCATGAACAGTTATAAAAAACATTTTATAACACACGTATAAAAGGGAAGTTTGGAGCTTTAATAACCAAATTAGTTCAGCGTATGATATTTTCATTAGTTCCTAGGAAAAGGATCTTGATTCCGCATGTAACGTGCACCGAATACGCAGTGATCTTATAAAAATTTTATTAACGTATGTGAACTGTTTCTTTTCCGTGTACGGCTGTTAGTTCTCCTTACATAATAAATTCTTAGCGTTGAAAATTTAATTCGGGTCTGGTCGTTGGTTCCTCCCAGCCAGATGTTTCCGTTGATTAAATGATTCACCGTTTGATACGAATTTTATTGGAGAAGCGTTGTCGCTTTGGCACTCGCCACTTGTTAAGTTAACGTTAACGCTCGATAAGGCCCGTTTACAGCCGCCACAATTTGGAGGTTAAGAAGTTGTGAGAGAAAATACACGATACTGCCTCGATATTTCCTTCTGTAGTCGAGTCAATATATTTTCTACGAAATAACGAATTATCTTCTCGTAAAGTATCGAACGTGCATTGATAATTATAAAATTACTTGTTTTCCCGTTATTGTACCGTTATACTCGTAATCCTGAAAGTAAGTGGTAACTTGCAAACGTTTTCTGATGAAAATGAGCTGCATGAATTCTTCCAGCATTGAGAATACACACATCAAATTTTACTGCATTAAAACGATGAAATTTATGCGATTTAAGTACGGCGTTTGAGGTTAGGTGTGGAACGCGTAAAATCACCGCGAAATCGTCGATAACGATCGGTTAAACAGTAAGTCAACTCAGCAATAGACGACGATAGTTTCTTAGATCACGAAAGGAAGAGGAAAATTGCAATAATTAACATGGTAACAAAATATTTAAAACTACGTAAGAACTGTTAACGCCGCGTGTTTCTGGCACGTTTCACGTACGTTTAGCATAAAGGGAAAATGAGAACATTAGTATGAAATCTCATTGAGTGTTAATAGACGGCTTTATTGTGGAAATGGTTGAAACAATCGAAGGAACAGTACAAAGAGAACTTTTGAATCGGTGGCTCGAACGAGTTCCGCTGTGCGTCGTGAATAGTCACCGTTCAGCCAATTAAAGATAACTCTGCCTTACAATTAGTTCATTTTATAACACTCTGTCGTATATAGACGAACAGACGTACAAAAATATGTTCGCTCTGTTCGTTCTGATTTGAATCGATTTAGTTCGAAGATTAATAAGAATAAATTAGATTGCTCTAAACGTTATACTTAAAGTTTCCAAAAGCACAGAGCCTCGGAGCACTGACGATACAGCTATACCTGATAGCTAATTTTCAGCAGAATACTGTATGAACACTACAGAAAAATGTGACTCCAATTACGAGCAAGATATTGAATTAAAAGTTGCTCGCAATTGGAGCGAACGACGAGGTAAGTTTAACCCATTCGCAGGACAAAATTTCAAGTTCAGTTCTCGCGTACTTGAACAGCCAACCGGGTGACATAATTGGCTGAAAGATTCAGAGATGACTCAGGATGCATGGCGGTGATTCTGAAAGGGTTTCGAAGCACCTAAAAGAAACTGCGGCGGCATAGCATCGAAAGAATAGAAAAGAAGATGAAAATACGCGTGACAGGCGATGATCTAACCTGTACACGTCCATTGCTTTGTAAACCGGCATGGCCATTACCGAGGACGTCTTCGTGAAAGGTTAAGCCGTTTATGTTGCTCGGTTTTGCTGCGTGTCCATTCTGCCTTCTCCTGGTGTTGGTCTGCGCCGCCATTTTGCGAAGGGCGATCTTTTCACCGAGCGCCGTAGGACCGGAGAGAGAAGAGAGAAAGAAAGAGAGAGACAGTGAGAGAAAAAAGAGTGAGAGCGTACACACGTCCGCGCGTCGCGGCGGACAACCAGAAACTGCCGCTCGGGCCACGCGTCGCGATACTAGACGCGCATGCGTTCCGCTTCGGTGACCGCGATTTGTACGCAACGGTGCGCGCATGCGCGTACCCCTGCGAATTAGCGTAACTAGTGAACTGTTGAAAATAGTATTAATTAAACTAATGCACAGGTGTATTCGAAGTATCTGACTCGCGTAACAATTTATTGAAACAACAAACTGGTTGTAACTGTCTGCTATATTAAAAGAATCACTTCTATTGTGAATCACTTGACAGTGCACTTGTCTTTTCGATACAATCGAACGTGTAGTTTTTACTGCCTTAATGTTTAAACGAATTTCGAACGGGTTTCACTGAAACGTTTCTAAAAAAAACGTTGTTTTACAATGCTGTTGATGTTATCAAATACAAGAACGTGCTGATACGATTTAAGACGCGGTTTAGTTGTTTGTGAAGCGTTTGTTTAAGGAAATTTGAGTTACTGATTGTTCACCGCTATGCGACCGCGATTTTAACGCAGGATACTGGGCACGCGCATGCGCGGTAGAAACTCTTCTATATATCTCGCATGTGTATACGCGATAGATCCGCAACAACTTATAGGTAACAATTGTAACGCGTGTACACGTTTAAATCGATTGTTTACATGTGTTTCCGAAATTCTGCAGGTATACCGCAACAACGATTTAAGTTCTTATCGCCAGTAGATCGAAATGGCTCACGTAAGGTTATCCCAAGTCCTCTTATAAGAAGACAACGGCTTTGAATCTTTTGTACCGTTATCAAAAGCGCCAAAGATGCTTGACACTGATAAGTGCTCCTCCCTGTACTTCAGAAAACTGTAAAATATCGATCATTCTAAAACATAAGAGTAAAAGGAATTGTGTATTATCAAAGTACTAAAGACAAAATTTTAAACGCATGTGTAAGTCTTTACGATAAGAAATAATGGAAATTTCTCATTTCGGTATTCTGTAACGATGCTTAATTTCATAATTAATAACACCTAACAGGTATGACACATCCGTGAGCATCATCTACACGTAGCTTTTCCAATGTGACTCATTCTCCTGAACTTCTGCGTCTCCCTCTATCTTCTCAACAAAATGGTGGGGGTAGTCTGCGGGATTCTCATTGGTCGAGTCCCAGGAACGACTGACGTCACCTGGGTCCCACAGATAATTCTATGTGTACATAAATGGTTAAAGATTCATTAGAAACATCACACAACATTTTTCTTTCGTAAATTACGATGATTCAAAGGTCTATGGATTTCATTATTTCTAATATTATTCATATTTTAAGGCTAAATAATTGGTACCTTCATTGATACGTCCCTGGGGAAGGCCACATGGTGGGGATAAACCCCTGTACGCACACCCTGCGAACTATTCTGTGACAGAACGTGTCTCAGACACGAATCCACCCGTCGACGAGTGAACGTCAAACCGGTTTTTCATTGTTCAGTTCTGTAACTCATCGAACACTTGAATAAACCCCAGTGCGACGCAGTATCTGATAAAGATAACATGCAAACATTCTGAAGACCGAAATTTCGAAAGTCTGACAGAGTTACAGTCAGAGAGAGGTGCAGAAGCAGTGAAACGTCAACATCGACGCCGAAACGATTCGAAACCTCATTCTCGTTTCGTTCGACGATCGTCTGAGAAGTTCGAGTGGAAGTTCAGAGGAAATTGTACTCGGAGATCGAATAATAAGTGAGCTGAGGTATATCGAGTACGCTCCAAAAAAGGAAAGTCGAATTCTATGACAGGATAACCATCTCCTCGCGTGTATCAAAGATGGCCGAATTAAAGGAGCAACCAATCAGAAGGGAGCACGACTCGATGGACGACTTCGAGCACCTCGAGCACGTCCAGGATGGGCAACCGAGCAACCTTGAAGCACACACGGAGAAACTTCCTGCGACATCGGAACAAAACTTAGTCATGGAGAAGGATATGATCAATTTCTCGCCGAACCAATCTTCCAGTGAACCAGAGGACCCCAGAAAAGCAACATTGCTGTTGCTAGAATCAGAGAAAGGCAGAGCGGTCGGGGAGCCCACTTTTGAGGTTAGATCGAAGGAGCCAGAGGTGGATCTGTTGGGTAAGCTGGAGGACCAACCGGAAGTAATGAATCTTGCACCAGTCTGTAAAAAGGATGAAGAGAAAAAGGAAGTGATCGAAAAGGAAGAAATTAAGGAACCTAAAATCCCAGATCGCCCACCGGAAGTCGTACCCTCTGTAGAGAAAAAACAAGATGATTTGTGGAACGTCGTGGAGAAACCTAAATCTATTCCTGAACCGATTTCGAAACCAGAGAAAAAAGAAGAAAGTGTGAGTGAGTTCGTTGTACCTGAACCGGAACAGAAAGGACGAACCAGTGCACCGGAAACCGGCGAGTCGGAGTTCGAGTCGGAAGTAGAAGCGTCGCCGGTAAAATGCTCGAAGCCGGTAAAACAGGAAACCAGGAGAGATAGGGTCGAGGACGTTGAAATTGCGCCCAAAGAGATCTTCAGCAGCATAGGAATCGGTGAGTATAATTATATACCTCGTTTTTTTTCAGTTGACTCAAAAATACATCTCAACCCAACTCAGAAACAATAAAAAATATCAGTTTCACTGCAGAACCAAACACGCTACCAGAATAATACATCTCTGGATAATTGCAGTAGATTGCAAGTAGTTCATAGTTAAAATTCAGTTATCTGAAAAATACATTTCAATCTATCTCAGAAATAATTAATGCCAATTGAAGTTTCAATGGAGAACCAATTACGTTAACAGAATAATACACCTTTGGATAATTTCATTAGAATGGAAGTTGTGATCATTGAAAATAGAGAAAGGATAGAATACTAACTGGGTTAACAAACTGTATCTGGTACATTTCTTTCTATGAAGAATTACATGTACCATCCGATGAAAAGCGTGATATTAACTCATATTTCCATGAGAGTGCTTATTTAATTTGTCCAGCAGAAAGATGAATCGCTAACGTCGGTTTATCGTAATGGTATCGCGATGTCTGATAGCATCGTGGCGACGTCTCGATAAACGACCTCCAAACCCTCGAAAGCAGAAACGATTAGTACGAAACGTTAATTAATTTAGCAGCTTTGCACGAAGTGAACCACGCTTCCGCTTGGCTACAACGTCATTGCTTTTCTGAGCCGTAACCACCCGATTATTTATTCCAGACACGACACACACCTTCTTCTCCTTTTATTTTCTTACATCTGATTCTCGTCGCCAGACCATTCTGAAATTTATTAACCAAATAAGTATGTCATACGCTTCTGCGAACCGTTCGTGAAAGATACATGGTTCTATGTAAAAATTGCGCAGCTTTGCAAGGTCGTATTAAGGGAATAAGTTGCGCAGATAATATTGCGCACACGAAAATCCTGAAATTCTGTAACTACTGCGTATGTTCGACCTGAACGTTTTCATTAACGTTTCAGCTGAATAAAGATACGTGTTTAGGTTTTGTTTACACGTACATTGCATCATACGCCTCATTGTTACGTTATTACATCATTCCTGGTTCTATTTCGATTGTTGGTCGTCATGATATCGAGTCATTGTTCTCAGAGATAGTGGCGTATCTATGATACCGTTACTCTGGTGATGAGTAACGGTGAGCTAAAATTTCGCGTGCGAAATTATGTGTGCCTTATATATATTCATGATCTTCCATAGTCATGATTTCCTCGTTAACGTAACCCCTAATCATTCACACTTTATTACGTTAGCCTTATTCCATTCGAATAAATGATAGTTTTTTTACACAAATATTAAATAGCGGTACGGTGAGACAGAAAAATCTATTCTCTGCAAAATAATGTTATCTGTGAGAAAAATTGTTAATTATTCGTGAAAATTTACACAAAAGTGTTTATAATATATTTAGTGCAGAATATTAATAATAGCCGATCAATGAATTATCGATCTCCTGGCACATAGATGCATCATCGAAGAACCATGTGAACGACTATAAGTGTCGGGTGACATTTAGACGTCATCACGCGTTTTTGGATATTAGTAGCGTCATCGAAAAAGCTTCATGGTTTTTTCGTTATTTATAGATGTGTGAAGAAACGACATTCTCGAAGGTCTTTTTTTTTTCAGCGTTCGGTTATCACTGTACTGCGGAAGTTTGTGCAAATATACATTCTTAAACTTCTATATTTTCTATCTTCATGCAATTAAATAAATGAAACTGCAACGAGACAAAGTATGTCATTTTTATTTTGCTTTGATATTAGACGTTCATTGTGCAGCAATTTGAATACATGAAATTGCATGAACATCCGCGGTCTAGTTATCACTGAAGAATGAACAAATATGAACAGTATCGTTGAAAATTGTTTTCGCCTATTTGATTAATGGTGAGGGGTTGCAGTAAATTGCACCATAAAAGACACGTGAATTTTGCGTATGGTTTCCACGGTGGATCGAAGTTACTGTATCCCTTCCCTTCATATTGATCCGCAGCTGGGATACCTTACGACCTCTTTTGGTTGAACCAATGAGAACATCCAGACCATGGGAAAATACGGTGACACTAAACAAACTTTTTACTACCTCCCATATAATGTACGTGAAACTTTTTACAGCCCATATTTCCCCTCATGAATCTACGAGCAACCATTCAACTCGTACGCTCTCCTCAATTCGTGTTTGAAAGATAATTTCAAATAGGTTTATCAGTAAGCAGGCTTTCTTGTTCTCCGTCGAGACGCGTATTTTCATACGTGATTTCAGAACGAAAAATTCCATGCGTGACTCATGAATTATTTTTGATCGTCGTAGCATCGTGTACCAACTTTTTCTCGGTAGACTGAACAAGCGTGCAAAAGCAATTTTATTTACATCCGATTTTCCGCAAAATTTTGTCAACAACTATAGATGAAGACAGAAGAAAGACTTAAGAAAGGTGTTTAGAGAATGATTGGAAAAATTAAACGTGTATTTTTTCGTTTACTGTTGTGCGTTGTTTATTATATTCAATAATAATAATTATTAGGGGCGCATTGTATTCTATCGTAACAGGATCTTTTTAAATTCGTTTCAGCTTTATGTGCTGTTTTATTTATTAGTAGAGCATACATATAGATATTGTATATAATTAGAAAGTTATTAGGGATTTAGGAACACAGGCACTGCATGGTGTCAGATTGTCAGCGGCATTAGATCTAGGGACTTTTAGTCGCGCCATCTGGCATTGTTCGCCCGAACTAACTGCGCATTAATTTCTTGGTAACTAGATACAGCGCCACTGTAGAGTGAACTAAATTACTATTTATTGTTACCCTCGCTTTTGAAATATTTCAGAAGTCAATTATTCTTTCTTTTGTATTACAAACTCAATTTAATGAAACAACTATTGACTCTTATAAAATCATGAATGAATTTATGTTTTGGGTAGAGACCTTCGTATTCTTCTAATTTCTCTCCTTGTACTCTCTTCATGTTTCTTCTTTATTGTACTATGTTTTATGCCTCTTGTTTCCTTCGTTGTCATAAACAAATCCTATTACACAATTGCAGAGATTAGGCACGTTAAGGTCACTTCTGACTCCTAATTTTGTTGTTCCCTTTACATTTACCGATAGCGTACATCATCTATTATTTTTCACATTCGTTGCAATTTTCGAAGAGGGATGTCACATGTGTTGTATTTCAGTATGACTTTAGCCTGGTTTACATTTATAGGATACGCGGGAGACTAAGTTTATTATACTTATGTAAATGATTGGACAAGTGGTTGATAGAGTACCAAAGCTGTTGGTACACTATACCGACAAGGTAGCACTGTGGTATAGTAACTCTATCCCTAGCCTTCTCTCACCACTGCATTTTTTACTTTACTATGCGTTCTACACGCCTACTAGTCTTGTATGAACAGGTGTGCTTCAGTTCTGATTGATTTGATTCGTGTTCATTGTACCGTGTTCACTTCAGTACTATCCTGCAATTCTACCTTCAATCTCCATCTAGACTGTCGTAAGTCAAAAACGGAATATCAGAGTATCTAGACATATTTACTTACTCCTGTACACTCTGTCAGTGCAAACTGGGTCTAAGTAAATGATAAGCAACCTTAAAGTGCCATTTTTCGATGTCTCTGTGCACAGTAATTAAAAAATTAAACGAATTCAAACGAGAGAGATAATAGCGCTGCGAGGAGCGCCGCTAGCGGCGTTCTACGGAACTAACCCGACCAGGGGTCCCGTGGAACGTGCCAATAGGAGGTTATGGTGGTGGGGATATCTGGAACTGGCCACGGGTCGATAATAGTCTTCAGTTCTCTTCTCGCCTCGAACGATCGAGCTGCGTTTCACGAATTCCGCAGTCCGAATTGCGCGGAATCCTTTCTTACCAAATCCTTGAAGAAAAACGATCGCGTGCGGACGGTCCGCAAACGAGACGCGAAATAATTCGACAGTGCCGAAGAGATTGACAGTGATAGAATCCTCCTCGCGAACGGAGAAATAAAAAAAAGAAAGAGTTGTGTCAGAAAGTGCGTTGTTCGCGCTGTTATCTTCGAGGGTAGTGGTCGAATGCGATTCGTCCTTGGGTCGATCGAAGGTTAGGTGAAAAATGGAAGCGGAGCCGGTATGCCCGATGAATTTTCCTGCGAAGGAGAAGGACGACACTGCTGCGGCTTGCAAGATGCCGAGCTGCTCCGTCGCCAACGGCAAACTTTGCCTCTGTAATATTCTTGATCCGTGTATGTTTGTTTTTTTAATATTTTTTTTTCTCTCCACTTCGTCCGCTGTCCCCGAAGAACCTCCTCGACGCGCTATTGCGCGTCAGGATGACACGGTGAACGAGACGCAATTCTCGGTTAATAGGCCGCTTGTCAGAGTCAATGATTTTTCTTTTTTTTTTTCCATGAGTACCTGGACGTATCGTTCGAGCCTTTCAGAAGCCAAACTGGTCGAGACAGTAAAGAGCAGAGAGTTTGATTGATTCGTTTTATTGTCGCTTGTATGAAACTGAGAAATTTAGAGGAAAATTAGAGGAAGCTGAGCTGGGAAGGTCAGTTTGACTTCTGAGAGTCTGATGCAGGTGTATGACAAGCATAAAAAATAGTTCATCCTCACCATCACATTGATTTAAGTTTTTTAGTTTGTCCGGTATAAGAAGATACAGATGTTTAGAAGTTATTATGTAATTGTATGACAAATGTGAACATTAATTCTGGCTAATCACGTTGAAAGTATTTGAAAGAAGCATAGTACACCAAGTTCTGAAAATCATGCTTGATTAGAATAAAATCTGATAGAGATTATACTTTGCAAGTCATTGTAATACAGGCTTATATTATAGACAATTGGAAGTGATGAATTATAACAATGAAATCAAAGTAATTGATGATACAAAAGATTGTGAACTGTATGTATTTTTTTAGTTCGAAGCAATCATTGAAAAGTACAGTGAACTGTAGCAATCAGCGAATTTCCAAGGTTGTCATAATGTTTCAAAACAATCACATAGGAAGAATGCTTCATAAGGACACTGTACAGCCAGCCTTTAAAAAATTGTAATGATGGAGATTTCTCATGCATGTTTAAAACTCATTATAATCCCATTTTTCTTCATGCAATTTCTATGGGATTGTAATTAGTGGAATTAAAAGTTCATTTTTTCTACAAATATTCATGGTCAAAGATTTTATTTCACCCTTTGTAATTATCAATCGCCAATAATACAAAGTACCTGATATTAATTTTTGTTTTAATTATCATACATTTATCTCCTGTAATGTTCCTTCATGATACTTTAGAAGCTATCGGATGCATTAAAATTCACTGATACACACTATGTCTCCAATTTGTTTCAAACAAGGATACTGTTATGCAAGTTCTTTTATAAGCAGACCTAGAAATCTTTATTTCTCATATAAAGCTATATTACACAACACCCACTTGATGTTAAAGTTTGTTTTACTAACAGACAGTACTCCAATTTTTTATAACAGTTGCAAATTACGATTGCTTGCTTTTCAAAAGTATTAAGCAGCAATCTAAAATATTCAATTAAAAATTAATTTGTAAAAGCAATACTCATTTTTATTTGAAATAATCGACGAACAGTGCGGCATATTTCGATTAGTTTTCCGCAGATAAAAAAAGAGCTACGTGTACCGCAAAGTGTATACTATGCAGTGTACAAAATATTCAGCTCGCAAATATTTGTATTAACAAAAAAAAAAATGAAAAATAATTGTGTGAGCCCGGGTGCATCGACTGTCTGACATGCGCAGTGGAAACGCGATTTGTAAGTGGGTTATTGATCGACGAGTATCGGTTTTTATAAATATATTGCACAGTCAGCATTGCAAATAGCAATTTTTGATAAAGTCGAGAATGAAAAACGATTGTAGCGAATAACTTGAATTTCTAAAATCAAACGTTATCGATAATTATTTTAAGTGGAGACACAATCAGGTTGCGGCTGGAATTATCGGGAATTACGAAAAAACTTATCGTTCAAGAATGTAGATAACGTTATCAGCGAGCTAACTTTGAATTTGTATGCACAGATTTCACGATCGTATTCTAAAATTTTGAAATACAGCAAATACGATATCACAATGGCGTAAAATAATCGAATTTCGCAAGGGACCGATAGAACGGAGAATATTTATCTTGTGAGACTCAAAATATCACTCTAAGCAAAAAAATTGGGGTTACAGAATGCCGAGGATGATATTTCATACAAATTTTATTTATTATTTTATTCTGATCGTCTGTGAAAGCGCTTATTGTTGAAACGCACAGAAGCCACAAAACGACATAAAACAATCGCATTGATTAGTTAATCTGCTTCAACCTCCACAGTAATTAATTAAGAAAGGTCACCGGTACAATTTATATAACAGTACGATAAATGATTGTAATTTACAGTTCAACTTGATGTGTTAAAGCAATGTAAAAGTCGATATATTTACAGACCATATTAATCGATCTTTAATTTTCATAGTATTCATTTGTACGAGCATTGAAAAGAAAATTCTGCTATAGTGTTACGCGTACAAATTTTTGCCGAGGATATTTTAGGATAGAGTTGAAGAAAAAAATGATTCTCCAAAAAATCTGAAGGCTACTGATTATAGTATTTGCGAAAGGAACGTTGAACACGTGCTGGTAGACATGAAGTTGATTCGTCTGGTCGAAGTACAGAGATATAGTGGTACAGAAGTCGAGGTCGACGTCAGCAATTGCGTAATGCGTGTTACGGCGCGCTAATTACACCTGGTGTAACGAATCGATTTGTCTTCAATAATGAGCTCACCTTTTCTAACATTATTCGTCGCTATTTTCGTTCGACTCGATTCGATTCTCCAAATTGAACAGCTGAGAAATATTGTTTAAAAAAATCACGCAACGATTCAATACACTACAAATTAAATATTCAAGACGATAACATAACGATTTGATTCATTAATCATTTTAATATTACCGAATTCAGTAAGATTATTTTACGCTGCTGCTTTCGGCGATTTGAGTACCTCAGAAATACATGTATTAGAAAGTATGATAGCTCCAAGATTTAGTTATATTGAAAACATTGAACATTAACTATAAACTATACAAGCGCACTTTATTTAAACTGGTTTAGTTGAAACAACATCATGCGGTTTTCAGTATTTTTTTTTGCGGTTTGCGTATTATTGCACATCGAACTTTTATGCATCGAGGCGAGAGAGTAATCCAATTTAACGAGAATCTATTTTTATCTTGTATCACACGTGAAAATGCTGCATAAAACTTCCGTAGTAACTTAATTATACGGTACTATGAAACATTACTGGAAAAGCATGTAGTATGTTACTCATCGACTCACGCACTTCAGTCACGATTTATCGTTGCAAAACCGTTCGTCTTTTTTTTTTCTCGTTCCTTGATAACGAGAAGCTCATCGTTCGAAGATTTTATTTTTCGTTTTCGTCATTCATTCATTCATGGATCACCGTAGAGTAGACAAGTAAATTTCGATCGATGACGATCGGAACTAACGTAATTCGATTGTTGTTTACAGACGCATGGTTTAACCCCGAAAGACTGAATCCAAAAGGTAAGAACAGCCTCGATGTCGATGTTCGTCTGCTTATTTATGCGCTCGATCCTCTGTGTGCTTGCGACCTAGACTAGTATCCTTTTCTTTCTAATATCTACACGAAAAAAAAAGAAATATATATTCCGTGTCACGTATTTTTTTAATGTTATATTTTATAGGTTTTTTTTTAAGATAAAATTTTACAATTTCCATGAGAAGTTGAGACCTTCATAATACTTGGAAAAAATAAAATTAAAAAATATATGTGCTGGTTGACCCATTATTCAAATTAATATTTTGACAAATTCTAGAATACCCTCTGAAAGTGCTTTAAATTCTTTTTGGACGCGAAATTGTATAAGTATGAAACTCGTGGTTATTTCTGTAAAAAGTTGAAAGCTGCATAAAGTAAAATTACAAAAAAATTATCGGATGACCTATTCTTCAATTTTATATTTTATGGAATTTAGAAAGACCCCCTTAAGCGTTCTGAATTTTTTTTACACACCAAGTTGTATAAGTATGAAGTTCGTGTTAATTTCCATGAGAAGTTGGAAGCTGTATAAAATAAAATTTGAAAAAAAATGTACTGGATGGCCTATTTTTCAGTTTTATATTTTGAAAGACCCTCTCAAGCGTTCCGAATTTTTTTTAGACCCCAAATTGTATAAGTATGACGCTGATCTTCATTTCCAAGAGATGTTGAGGCAAGTTCAACGGTCTAGGATAGATAATTCGGAATGACGAAGCATACATTGAACAACAGAGGTCATTTAGAAGAGGTGACTCACCGCGGTTATTAGAATACCAAAGTCTCATCGATTTTCCGAAGACCTTTGAACCCGTTCAAGATGTTTCCCTGAAGAATTCCGCTGCGAGAGTCTATAATTAAACGTCTCGACGAGATGTCGGATGTTTGCGATCATCTCACGCAACGATTAAAAGTCTTGGATCAGGATAGCCAGGTGACGATTACTCTTTTGATCCGAACAATGAAACGCACGTTTAGCCAGATAAACGTTCTCGAAGAAACGTCGTTTCATCCAGAAAATGAGTAACTCTCGATTGCTGCAGCGTCATTGAAACTATACTGTTAGGTGATCAGCTTGTTTGGTTGCTTTCAAGCAACTGAAATACCCTATTGTACGCGCGATTGGCTGCTTTCACCGTGTTCATTGACAAAAGGGTCCGTGACTCTCCATCCTTTATGCACCAATTACAAATTTCATATTTGTAACATTCATTCAATTTCAGATGCGAGCCCCCATTCACGCTGGGAAATTGGCCTGGTTGTGCTAGGGACCCAGTTCTTTTGTTTGACGAATTTTTGGGAATGACAATGAGAAGAATTTTCTGTTCAGCGATGATGAATTAAAACGGAGTCCATTATCGGAAAACTGCATCCTCGACGGATGACTAATCCCAAATATGTCTCAAGCTGGAATTCATTGTGCGGATTCCTGCCACTTATTGATTCTTTCCATTGTTCTCCGATAAAGGTTGCGAGTTTAGCGATTGGATTGTTGGTTGCAACGGAGTCATTGCATAATGCTGTTCGAGTTCAGAACAGTTCCGTGAATCATCAGCGCGTCCAGTTTACTTCCTTGACGACTGCAGATAAAGGTGGCAGCAGAACAACTGCTTATCTGTGCAGTTCGTTCGTCAGTGGGAAATCCTTTTCACCGGATGATAACTCGTTTCCCGTTGGTCATAGTACACAGTGAGCATTTTGCTCTTGATAAGTTTATGTTGAAGCTTCATTTCTTTTATATTGCCTTTTACATTTTGAAATAAAGTAGTGTAAGACTTGCTGACTATCTACAGACTCACTGCAATTCTGTGTAGTGTCTTTTGTTTAAACATGAGTTCATGACTCCTGTTTATGTTGTTAAATTATCGTAGAGTGTCCAGAATTATTCAGTCTAACTGTGGCAGTATGTTCTAGAAGTAGTAGCAAGCAAAGACTGTGATGTAAACATAGGACCATGAATGAATTATTGAGAAGTTATAATAAAAATATAAAATGTAGATTAGTAGGGTACAGTGTGAATGTTGGACAATATTAGTGTAGTAGGCAGTCAATGTAGCTTTTATTAATCACTTACTGCTTCATTTCAAACTGTAATCAGAGTCTACTTTACCATGAAGACCCGAGACTAATTGAACGTCCAAAATATCATCTTTATTACCAATGTACCGCATTCACTAGCTTCTGTAGGTAAACTGAGTCTTACAAATTCTCCATTATAATAGTTTTCATTGTTTTTTCACATTATGGTTAACTCTAACTCTTCTACATCTCTCGCCAATGTTTTTAGTCTCCCAGAAGAAACCCGGCAATTCCACAATACCCCATGGCTGTGTAGCTCTTCAAGAATTAAATCCTAACTGAGAGGATGATAGGATGACCCCTGTACATCTCCTACCAATTTTTTTTAGTCTCTTAGACCAAAAAGGTAGCAATCCCAGAATACCCCATGGCTCTGTAACTCTTCAAGGGCTGAATCCTAACTGGAAGAAGTAACAAATGATCCTGATTCCCACTGCAAAGAATTCAGCAGCTTCTGTAATGAAACAGGAACAATCAGACATTCCCGTTTGTAACTACAATTTCTGAACGTTCGATCTTGACCCCTCTACATCCCTCGCCAATTTTTTATAGCCTCTCAGAAGGAAGATGGCTATTGGACAGCGTGTCCTCTCATCCCTACCTCGTGCAGCCGCTCTAATCTCGTCGAATGTCCCGTTGGAAGAAAGGAGAGAGGAATGCTTCTCATTGAAAGTCCGCGGCCGTCCATTCGAATGCTCGAAATTCACCGAGGCAGAATCCAAAAAAGTCGGAGACTATCGGTGGCGGCCCTTGGTGGTTAAATATAGCATCCAGCCGGTTCGAGTTTGGTCCTCTGCCAGGAAATCTCGAAGAGAACTCTCGCTTTTCACGAGTGGTCATCCTCCGCAGTTCTCTATCTGTACGGCCGTGTCCAGCACGGTTCTCAGCGTCTCGGTTCTCGCGACACGGTTCTGCCTTCGATCCCTTTCTCTCTGCTGGGGAGAACCGGAAGGAGAATCGAGGGTAACATGGCCATCAAGAGGGAGGAACGTGAGTACAGGAAGTGTGCAAAGGTTAATCGGAAGCTGAGGATCGTTGACAGGCTGCCAGTGGGTGCGGAGCCACGCGCAGACGCGTTGCATCAGAAACCGCGGGAGGGGGTTTTTTCTTTTCGAAAAAGTCAATGATTTTAGCGGCCGACTCGAACTGGGTTACCTTCAACCCGTCGGAAAATATGCAATGGTGTTACGAACGGGAGCCTCTGAAATAGACTCTGCCACGAAAATCTCTCTAGCCGCTTCGACGTCTGCACGGGTACATCGTACTGGCCGCTTTGAAGCATTTTGCTTATATTCTGGACCCGGTCCAAGTCTGTAGAAGAATCGCATTCTTCCCAGAAAATTCATTAAGACGAAATTATTGTATTGGAACATCGATGGAGAGGATCTAAGAGTTGGGACGCAGTGTCGCAATGCGACAATTCGATTCGGTTCTCTTCAATCAGCTTCCTCGGAGTTAGATCACTGCCTCCTTGTTGTGCCATAGAAAGTTATTTTTTAAAATGTAGGCTATCAAAAATAGAAATAGACTCGTCCATCATTATTCTACGCAATTTGTTCTCGTTCATTATATACAGGCTGTTAAAAACAGTTTGTATGAAACTTTAGAGACGTCTGTTATAGTTGACCTATGTCTTCAGACAATTTAATAAATAGTTTTGTTGGATGCTTACTGTGTACAATATTTGGAGCTTTTACACCATTCGAGACACCTTAATGAACTAATCTTTTGTAGCAGCATATAAATCGCAAAGAAAGTGACTGGCACAATCACAATTGAATGGCACAGTCCTATTCTTGTGTCTCAATATTTTCATTGCAACGACGAAGTGGCTCAGAATATTCCAAGAATCTATAATGATCGATTTTTGTTGTCCAGCCTGTGCAGACAGTTCGCGTGATGCGGCGACGAGTGCAGGCGATCATTTCGAGTTCGATTCGGCGTGTATAATTTTGCATGGGGGAGATTAAGCAAGGGAGGGTGGATAGGCCGAGGGTGGAATCATTGGCAGGTGTATTTCTGGGAATAGCGAGGGACGTCGAGGCAACGGCCGACGCTGCGACGCCGGGCGTCGCACCAACGGAGACAGCTTATTGATTTTCCACGGGCCAAACCGCACCCGGCCGTCTCCCTCCGTCCTTTTACTTTGACACGTGAGACTTATGGACGTCGTCCGTCCATCGAAACATCACTTTAACCCTCTGAATAGGGAACCCTTCTAAAATAAACACCGTCCGGGCGTTGGTCTTTCTCTGTGACTTCATCAAGAGGAAACGAATGGAATATTGTTTGCTGTCGTTGGTAGGCTAACTGTGAGAGCGTAGAATAGTTGTCTGACTGAATTGTAACATGATTTTAACTGTTTGATTGCTGAAGATTTGAAAAATGGTCATTCTCTGAACATTAGACTTTCTGTGTGACTTTATCAAGAGGATACAAAATACGTGGTACTCCTTATAAGTTGCAAAACGATGTCAGTTATTTTTTAATGAATTAAATGGAATATTTTGTAACTGAGAAGCAGTTGATTTTCTGAGTCACGTTCATTAAGCCTTGTTTGTTTAATTAGGCGTATACTGCACACCCCTGAAGTTCGAAATCATCTTAGTTGCACCGTAGAATAGTTATTTGATTGAATTAAATTCGCCGCGTAGGTCATTGGCGAGCCACGTGGCACGAAACGTGCTAAAGCACATTTTTCTTTCACGATGCTTTTAATGTCTATTGAAACGCTATTGTGTCGAGTTGTATAGAGCTGTAGTTGTGTTCGTCTGGTTGCGACACGCGTCTGACAATAGCCGATCCGTTTTTACTTGCATTCTGCCTCGCTTGCTATAATTCTCTGTATTTCCCTCAAAATCCGACTTCATGCAAAACGTGTACAAACGCACCGTAAATTCTATTTAATACTTTTCCAGTCGTATCTCTGGCTTTATTCAAAATATCGCTGTTCACGAAGTGTCTTCATGCATAATCACAGTCTGTTTTAGAGCCTGAGTGCTCCACAGGAAGACAAACGGGGTATTAATTTCTTCAGCACGTCGTCCAGAGTTTTAAGATTCAATTCAGATCCGATTGTATAAACCGTCCACCTAATAAGGCCGACTTTGTACATCTTCAGCATATTAGACAGCTGTCTGTACGGAGTTTCGTCGCTGGCACCGTTAGATATCGATCCTACCTTCCTACTTGATGCTTCAAGTACTTCATATTCGTACGAAAAAAATAGATAAACCGTTATCTTAATGCGTGCCGCTTTTGTATTCCTTCGTTCGTCGATTATCACTAATTTCACCTTGAAATCGTCGCCACGAGCCACGGGAATGTGCCGAGCACGTTCCGAAAAACGTCGACGAAGCGGTTCCAAATGTTCATTAGGGTCCTCATCAGCTTTTTCTGATACTTTCACCATTTTTAGTAGAATTCGCGTAGGAGTTCAGAATTAAATACTTTTTTTTTCTTTCATTTTGGAGCAGATACGGCTGATTCGATCGAGCAATTGCAACAGTCGACATAAATTCGTTTGGCAAAATTACACGAACAGTGCACGACGTTGAAGAGGCCTTGGGGACGGTTTAATAGACCGTCCTTTTTGGATTAGAGACAAAGCCGACGCTAATGCAAAATTTCGAGGATCCACCAGCCTTCCTATTATTAGATTCCCTTCAAGGCTGTTACATCAGCACCTGCTCATTAATCACTGACCCACTGATACTTAATTACCCTTGGAAATTACAACTGTCTCTCAAAAGTTTAGATTCAATCAACTGTCTCAGAAAAGAAATTATCAATTACTCCAGCTTTGATGTGTAGATTCAGTAATAGCATTTATGTGTTATCCGTGGAGAATTTTGCACTGTATGGTGTTTCATAATGATCATAATAGTCACATAGGTGCACATTATTTTTTCAGAGATTCCTGAATTTATCCAATTTCTCAATGATAGCTATGAACTCATACCGAACAAATGAATGATTTTTCATAGTAAAAGCATAGAATCGTCAGTATAACTATGAAGCAGAGAATGGCTGAAATATTCATATATTTTATTAGTCCAGTCTGGCGAATATCGTGCTCTCTTTCTCACGCCCATGTCACTTCTGCGTGTCTTTTATCATTCTGGTTATTCCACTACCTCCATGTTCCCTTCCTTCTCCCACTTCGCTCCTGCTACTTCTGTACACGTATGACTATAGTATCGCGAAGGTAGTTCCATGTGCAGAGCCGCGAAGGAGCCTAAACTTTCTTCGTGCTCTCCTCTGATCGTAGCTCTGTCCCTTCGGTTCAAGCAGAATGGTTCGTAAGGGCAATTTAAGGGCACCCGTGGAGGTTCTGCCCGAAAAGGGCCCCGGTGAGTTCGACAGTATAGTTGTTTCTCTTTCACCTGCGAGAGAAAGGTGTGAGATTTTCGGTTGGTCTGGTTTTTGTAACATATGGTTCGAGCACGTGGTCACGCGTGTTCAGCGGTCTTAAGACACCGTTCTTTCGAATTTCTGGCTGATTGGTGTCTTGACTATTAATACCGTTAGGGTTTCTGTCACCTCAGGTGGAAGTTTCAGTGATGGACTGTCTGTGCAGCGTGGAAACAGAACTTACCAGTTTCTGGTGAATTCAAAGTGACTTATAGGCTGACACATTTTATTTATCAGATATCTGATTTTAGAAACTTGGATTATTCGACCATTTTTAGTAGCATTTTATCAGATAGAATGAGTGTACATTGATTTTAAAACGCTTTCCTTTGGAATCTGGCTGGTTGGTGCCTTAACTATTAATAACGTTAAGGTTTCTGTCACTTCAGGTAGAGGTTTCTGTCAAGAACTGCGTGTAGAATGTGGCAGTAGGACTTGGTAGTTTCTGATCAATTCAGAGAGAATGTAGACTGATACATGTTATTCATGTGTTTGTGATTTTAGGAACTTGGACGGTTGAACAATTTCTAGTAGAGTTTGATCAAATAGAGGTTGATTAATGTGTGATATAGTGGCCTTATGTAGCATGTACTGAACTTGTCTCAACATTTAAAGGAAATTATGAACAAAAACTTGACTGTGTTTAAAGAAAAATATATAAAATTTGTTGGAGTGTCTCCATTTCTGAAGAAGTTTATTACACTGTTGAGACCATGATCGCAGAAGCTATTTTATATTCAGAATCCAGAACTATGGATAGTGAATATGCGAATGAACCACATGGAAGTTTCAACATATTTTTATGACAAGATAGAGTACTACCTGGTCATCAGTAGCTTCTGTTCAATATAAATGTTTTATTATTAAATACATGTGTTATCTAGATACTCAGGATGTATTAATGTAAAACTCGAGGATCTGTTTGTACTGAAAATTTTATTCTAAGCGATTAATTTGTCTGTTTTAGTGGCAGCTTTAATTTATTGGCGCGATCCAGAGAAAACAGGCCTCGTTTTCGGCGGCATACTCGGTGTGCTCCTCTCGTTGGCCTACTTCAGCCTGATTAGCGTCCTCGCATACCTGTCTCTACTCGTTCTCACCGGCACCATCGCCTTCAGGATTTACAAGACCGTCCTCCAAGCTGTTCAGAAGACCTCCGATGGCCATCCCTTCAAGTGGGTCCATTTTCAACGAGAAGAATCATTACTAGACTGCAGAATCCTATGCAAATTTTTAGAGTTCAATAATTTTGATTTTAATATAATTGAAGAAATGAAACATCTACAGAACTCCATTTGAGTATATTAAATTGCATAAAGATCCGCAGTCTAACCATGAAAGTTCTGCGTTTCAACGTAATCCTTTCGTGTGCGCTGTACAATTTTTTCTGAGCACAATTTTGCTCCAGAAAAGTTTCTGTGAATTTATCTTAAAAGAGTTGCATATTAAGGAGTTAATTTGCTTTGCACTGAAGTTATGGTTGTTTGTAGTCAAGCGTAAACTGCATGCTGAGGAATTCTTGGTAATTTCAGGGACATCTTGGAACTGGACCTGACACTGCCCGCGGAGAAGGTGCACGAAGTTGCGGACGTGGCCGTTGCACACGCAAACGCAGGGGTCGGAGAACTTCGCAGGCTCTTCCTCGTAGAGGACTTTATCGATTCTTTGAAATTCGGTGCCCTCCTGTGGTGCCTCACTTATGTGGGTTCTTGGTTCAATGGCATGACTCTGATCATAATCGGTAAATAATATAATACAGTAGCAAGAGTGTTCAGAGGAACATGCAGAATATTAAGAAAAAATTAATCCGGACCTATTGGATAGATAGTGCCCAACAGTTTGAATAAAAATATCTGGTCAACATAGATACTATATACAACATTTACATTCAATATTTACTCTGTACATCATATAGAAGGTTCATGGTACTTAACATTTTAATGACTAATGAACTATTTCAGTGTGTGATGCTGTAATTGTTTTAGGCAGAGTATATCTACCCTGTAAGTTCTGGATTTTATTGTTAAGAGATCTATTATTGAATGAAGACAATTCTGGTTAGCCTGTATCGATCGTCAGGAAATAGCTCGGACAAGTATTAATAGGTCTGACGTTTCAACAGAGCATTCAGAGTGAAGAACCTGAATTCACAATTTCATGCGTCTCCGCACAGTTACCAAAATGTATAACGAGGTCGTTGTTCTCATTCAGAGGCCCGAAAAGCGTCTAGAATTTCATTACGTCTTCATTCAACTCTACGACTAACGCAGAGCACGTAAAACGTTGTACAAACTTGCACGCTGAAAGAAAATATTAGAATCGTTTTGCCGTGTCCCGACGAGCATCGAACTAATCGATTCGATTGACCCTGTTTGCAGGAGTGGTTGCTCTCTTCACGCTACCGAAGGTCTACGAAACAAATAAGGCACAAATCGATCAGAATCTAGCCTTGGTGCATGGAAAAATCAACGAGCTCACCGCTAAGTAAGTATGATTATTAATTAGACTATGGCCGTTTACGCTGTTCAACGTATCCAAGTACGTAGAACATCCGTGGTCTATTAGAATTCCAACAAATGAAGAAACAAGGTGTCCCACGTTTTCACAGCCACAGACAAATGTTATATAAACAGTGTTCTCACTGAGAAGAACCTACTGGCCTAGATTGACGATGAAATCATGGGACACCCTGTACATTATGCTCATTAGTACAGTGTACGTCCTCGAGCAAAGCAGAATACTGCAATAGAATCCTGTATAAACGTTGCACGATATACTATTTTGCAAGTGGTATCTGTCTCTTCTGCGTCCAGCCATTTATTACCTGAAATATTAATGCGGCTTTACAACGCATAGAGAGTATCGAATGGACACAGCTGATGCTCCCTTCATGATGCAATAGGCAATCATTGCATATAGGTGTCCATTACGGCACACACACGGTCTATTAAAATAATACGTTAAATTGGTTCTGCGCAAGGCAGTAGCGGGGATGAATCACTCCTCTTACGTAGCTTGCACGTATTATTGATCAGCCGCGAGCGTGTTTTCTATCTGCTGAATGTTTGAGCAAATTCTAAGGAATCGTGTGATCGTTGTTTCAGGGTGAAAGCAGCGATACCGCTTGGTAAGAAAGAGCCAACGAAGGAGGAATAATTTCGAAGACGTAGCACCACGCGGGGGCAAAAAAACTTAAGCGAGTTTGTCGGGCAGCTAAGGAATCCACGCAGGAATGTACATGAAAGGACATAACGACACAAACGAATCGGCTAGGGCAGAAACAAAAAAAAAAACGAAAGATAAACAATGGTTTTCGAGTGATGAACGATGAGGAAAATAAACGGTAAAGAATGAATGGATACGCGAGAACTGTGAACAGGTCGAAAGCGAAATAATAAAGCGTACCACGAAAAGAAAAAGAAAACGATGTCGAAGGACACCGGATACGGATGTGTTTAGGATATCATTAAGGTTTAAATTAATAACGAAGTAAAATTTTTTTAATTCTGGATTTATCGAGTATGGGAAACATTATTAAATAGTAGCTACAGTAAAAGCATGGCTTAAAGAGAAAACTGTAAAGAGAAAGCATTGAAGATACACACTATATCATTATGTAAAGAAAAGATAGAACGAGAGCAGAGAGGAGTCGCAGAAAAATCGTTTCCGGAAGTGTCTGAAAAGGAGAAAACGTGAATGAAAGGCCAGAGAGAGAGTCGAAACAGTCACATGGACAACGAAAAAGATCAAAGTGCGTAGGGAGAAGAGAAACAAAAATGTCTTTCCTTGATGTTCGGTCCACGGCAGGTGGATTTCATTGTCCGACGACGTTCGTAACGCGAGTTTTCCTTTTCCGGATCTACACGGTGTCCCTGTTGATGGAAATAAACGGAGAGAAGTAACATTTAGCGATTATGTTAATTCGTTGCGACACGAGTGGCGATAAACAGTCCTTTGATGTACTCTATACAAAAGAACCATGAATGGTGCAATGCATGTGTCTTTAGGGGTTTCCCGGTTTTTCTTCCCTTTCTACGTTCTTTTCTTTTTTGTTTCTTTTCCTCGCACTTTCCCACACCGATCCAAACTGATTTCTCTTCTACCAGATCGATATGCGGCCCCATGAAAATTGCCGACGATTGTTTTTTAAGCCATCTTATTGTTTCTTACTCGACTATACAGGGATACAAATGAAGGGTTTCTTCTGGCAGAGAAAAAAAAAGATGACGAGGAGAGGTGCTTCTCTTTAGTCTTCAAAATGGTTTCGCTTTTTAATCCGTAGTTTTCAGCATTCTCGAATCGTAGATTCTGCAACTTGAGAAGGTTGAACGTGGAGTCGATGCGTGAACTGGTGTCTTATACGTAATGTCGCAACATGCGTACGCACATTGACTGTGTTAACGATGTTACTTATACAGCTCCGTTCAAATGTTAATGGATGAAATAATATAGATAGCTAAACAAGGAGTGGGACAAGATTTTGTTTCTTTTCGATACGAATTTGGATGATAATTTTGTTAGGGGGAACTGGTCTGAAATTCTTGTTTCCTCTTTTTTTTTCTGTAATTTTATTACCTTAGCAATGTAATCACAGTGAACGAACTGTATTTTATTATATATCGAGAACGAAATATATTTATATACTTCGATTCGTTTTTACATAACATCCGTTTTGGACCAGTTTCCCGAGTTTTTGTTGTTAGAACTTTCATTTTTTTCTTTTCTTGAATCTGTATGTAAATATGCGTTTTATTTTTTTTTTTATTTGTTTGTACTCTAATGAATGATGAACCGGAAGCACGGATTCCTTTAATAAAAACGATGTCGACAATAGACTGTTTTTTGCTGTACAATGAAACGTTTTTGCTCATGCTTTTTCGACACATTTCCTTGAAGCAGACGGTCCAAAAATATGAACTTTCAAAAACAGGCAACAGTCTGGATCGAAAGCCTCCCGTTTGTTTTGTTCAGTCAAAAATATATCGGCCGAGAGGGTCGATTATTAACAATAATAATCAAAGAACGATGATCGAAGCAATCAGTTTTTACTTCGCGCTTATATCGATTGTTTTAAAAATAAAAAATTCTGTTTTGTATGCAGAGGGAGACTGAGGAGTATGCATGTGCACGTGCGTATGTGAGAGAGAGAGAGAAAGACAGATGTTTGTTATCGATTGTTAACGGTGTTGTGAATGTTGCACATTTATATTGAATATTATTTTTTAAAATTTAATTACTAGTATACTACTTGGCTAGTATTTCATTAGAGACCGATTGATTTTTAAGATATTTAAGGTTTAAGGTTTTTATGAAATTTACATATGTAGTAGGATTTGCAAATGATTGATATTTAATTCATTGTATCCATGGTTAATTAAGAATTGATTGACTGTATTTAAGTGAAAGTTTACTTTTCAGAAGAATAAAAGCTTTATGATATTGAAGATTGACTAGTTGCCAATCAATAGTTGCAAATAATCTGATTATTGAACAGTTACGATTACGTTGTGAAGTGAAATTCTATCTTGTTGATTGGTAAAAAATTATAAGTTTGTTAATTAGAAGAGAATACATATATGTTGGGTGAAAGATTTCATTCGAACTGGAAGGTTCTTCACAAATTTTTTGTTTATGAGGCCTCTATTTGTATCCCGTGTATTTTTATAGTCAAGTCGAAACGCTTGCTTTTGAATTTCCCGCCATTTAAACTTGTCTATAAAAAAATCTGTTTTATCGACACGATCGATCTCAATCGATCATGATTTTTTAAGTATCTTTACCGACGGATCTTTCTCTATGATTAAAAAAAATATGCGTTCCTCTTAACTGATCGAGATTTTAGGGGGGCCCCGCATATCTGTCGATCCTTCGATCATTACTCATTACCGAACTCTTCAGAATCAGCGTGAATGATCTCGTACGAATGCGTGTGCGTATGTTCGTATACGGACAGAAGAAACATGGCGCCGTTTGTTTTTTCTTTGGCGTTCTCGAAGATTTTTTCTTCGATCAAATACAATTATCGCTATCACATTACTAAGTGTAACTATATGGTTAAACGATTAAGATGGAAAGTTGTTGGCTGAATTGCGAGTTTTTATTACAATACTATACTATCGTTCCGAGTAAATCGACCTTGGTACCAAAATTCCGTTAGAATTTTTTGAATCGTGCTGCATCGCTTTCATCATCACGCTAGTACGAATAACTACGCAGACATCACGGAATTTAAGAACCTTCAAATTTCGAAAACTATGCTGTGTCATTCAGATTATCGCGAGCCGGAGCTTTCGAATCTTCCAAAGTATGCATCGGTCGAAAGTTGAATGTTTTTAAATCGTCTCGACTCGAAATCCAAAGATTCGAGCGATTTTTTTCCACGGTGAAGCGATTCGATGGATTTTCAATGAAATTTCAAGGGAGTACCATCGTCGGGTTTTACTTAAAAAAAAAATATGGCGTCCGAAAAGGAGACGACTACGATCGGAAAGTAACGCGAGCAAGGTTGGATAGACATAGAAATGGAGTCTTTTTCAGAATGCCAATTGTAATACGCGTATCGCTTATTGACGTTTTCATTATTGCATCTGCATCCGCACGATTAATTTATAAATAAATTATATTAAATAAGACACTGAACCGAGGTCTCCTTCTTTCCCCCCCTAAAAAGTGATTCAAACTCTTCATTAATGAATTAAAAATAGTATTAAGAATTCCTTATATTATATCACAAGTTATTCTTCACGAAAACACAATTCATTTTGAACGTTAGAAAAATAACAAAACATTAAGTTTAAATTCAAATAGGGCGCGCTTCAGAATAAGGCAGTTCGTTGCGCGCATGCGCAGAACGTGAAGAAGCAAATGTTTATAGCGCGCGAATATTCAAACCTTTTATATATATATATGTTTCGAAAAACGTTTAATCAGCTTCCTTTTTAAAAAATAATGCTTTTTCAAATAGTTTTAATGTCATTTTAAGATCCTATACAAAAATCGATTAACTGCATTTGATTGTTGTTCTCATCTGCCAGCTAGTATATCAATAAATTAATTACAATTTACAAAAATTCTACGAAATTCAGGGTCAGTTAATTTTCTTAATTTACAACACGATTTTGTATGAGTGTAATTAATTTTTATGTAGACTCATTATGATCTTTTAATGCTATTGACATGCAATTGACTCTGTTGGCAGATCGGACGGTTAACGGTCATTCTCGCATTCGTCATTGAACCGTTTGATCGCTCCGTTATCGGTACTCCTAATATTCATAATTTCGCATATAATACTTGAAGTTTTGAACAAATATCATTATGATTCTCTAAAGTGAAGTTCTTTACCTTATTCGTGAGTGTATTTTTGTGTTAAAATCCGAAATTCATTCGGTTTTCCAACGTTTTCCTGGAATCAGCACGGAGAGATGGAAGAGGACAGCTCCAAAGAAAATTTCGTTTCGTAATTATTAATTTACACTCTCACGACACTTCTGATGATTGATACCTGTTATTAAACATTAATATGTTTAATTGAAATATCGAATATCGGCTGTCCCTTGCGCATACATCCACGATTAGATTGATGCCAACTAACGGTATGTGAATCTATTTTACATCGATAATATAATAATACAATAATAATAACAATAAAATGTAATTATAATACTTGAATATATAATGCAAAGTTATGTATTGAGTCAAGGAGAAATAATTGATTTGAACGAAGATGCATCAGATTTTCGCGAAAGTTTCGCAGGATTATGGCGCGCTTCAGAAGCGTTTGAAATATGGCGGCGGGAGATTTGAATTGCTCAGCCGCGCAAATTCAAGATGGGTGAGGTATATGAATTGAGAGATCCTTTTCTCCGGTTTTACTCATCTTCCTTTATTACAAAACTGAGAAAAAAGAAAACCTCGCGAGAGTAACAAACTTTTGGCTTATGTGACTAGTTATAATACTCAGCGGCAATACTAAATTAGTGCAGTTGTAAGTATGTACATTTGTGTAGTTAGGTGTTCCGGCGGGCACGAGGGCCGCGAGAGATCGAAGGAATTTAATGGATTCTAAAGTAATGAAGAAAAGACCGAAGTTAGTCGAGTCACTGCAACGCGTTTTCGCAGTATTTATGACGTAGAACTATACTGATACAATTCCACGTTGTTCTGTGATGCATTTTTAATAATATCATCTGTCTGTGATGAGAAATATTGAAACTCACCCGCTGTTACATTAACTCTCATGATGAAATTTTATTATTTATCTTCATTAAAACATTTTTTGCAGGTTTCCATATTCTGCCAAGTGGATGACGTACCATGGAAATCAATATTGCTCTTGAAATAATAAAGAACCGAACAAGTATCATTATGATCCCTCTGATTTGCAAATAACAAGATCTCTCTTATTAATGGATGATAACGAAGAGCTCATTCATTTGCTGAGGGCGACTCTGAAATAACCTGTTGCTTGTGTTAATGCAGACAATTTGCACAGCATATTTTCTCGTGTGCTCGTTAAAATATCAGCGGTGTTTTTAAATGCGATGAATAAACGATCAAGCAGCCTTCACACTGAAAAAAGGTTCAGCATCAAATATGATATTGGAACGTGTGAAAGAAATGAAAAATTCTTCGATGTCTCGCGTTCTTCGCGCCATCGCCTCGGTTTTCGGTTAACTTTTAGTCGCTAGAACTCGTATCTTACAGAATGTGAACGCGTTTAAACGTACGCGTGCATTTTGCCATAGCAAAAGTACTCTTCGATACCTTTCGATTCCACGCAGTCATACTTCACTCAATCATACGCTCTCACACGTTCGTTATTTTTTGTTCTCCCTGGGGTAGCCGACAACTTAACTTATCACGGGTTACAGACAGACAGACACGGTCGTACACCGTCGTCATTGCTTATGCGTTTCTGAAAGAAAGCGTACAATTTTTATGTGTCTTCAAATTTCACTGTACTCGTCGAATTAATTCAATGTAACAGAATTTGTAAGTACCACAACCGTAGATTATACACTATTGCCTGTTAGCTATGGTTTATTAACATTGTATTTTTGCAGATAAGAGAAAGACTTGGAAAATATAATGTACAGCTGGACAATTTAAACATGAGCCTTCGAGGGCGTGGTCTAAAAAGAGACGGAGCATTGCTGAGGATACAGAGAGACTTTAGTACTCTGAGGAAGGATTACTGAATAACACACATTGGTATAAGATTTTTACGTTTTCGAATGGTTGACGGTGTACGACTTCGCATAAATACTAAACTAATTCTTCGCTATTCATAGTCTCTGTCTTGGAAGACACGGTATGGCAGGATTTTTTGATTAGGAATAACGTTTCTTAGGGAAAGGTGTGGATTTTGGTTTCTCGTCGCATTCTCGCATTCAGGTCGTTTTTTCATTTGCACGTGGAAATCATGTCTATCGGAAGATTCATCCGTCAGCCAGCTATTGTTCAAACATCCGATTCATCTTCAAATTGTTTACGAAAAATTTCGAAAAACCAAAAAGGGAACATTCAGGATTGCATTCACCCACTCGGGATAAACGATAAAATTATTTAACAACAATCGAAAGCGTACGGTATAAGTGCTCGAGGGTTTTTTTTTCTGGTTCTGTGGTTTATCTGGTAATTGCTGATTAGTATAGTAGTGTAGTGCCGCGAATTACCGATACGCTTTTCGGAAGCGGGGCCTTAGGTCTCAGACGGCTTAGCGACGTTCGTCGACGATGATCGGAACACAGCAAGGTGTCTGTGTACGTGTATGTATAAGAGAATGTGACATGCGTATGTATGTGGATGTATGTATATCGAAATAGGCTTTATTTTACGAAGAACGAACGACGTAGTCGAGCAGTCAGTCAGTCGTTAGCGAAAGACGAAAATCGGCAGCCGTACAGACTCGTACACTTAACACTTAAACAAACTGTTCTTGTTTTAAAAACGTTTCCCCGCCAATTCCATAATCCCACAGTAGTATCGTACATAAATTTCGATGGATTCGTGAGATTCATTTCTTTGAACAGCATATGCAATTCAGGGATTTAAAGATTTCGGCAGTTCCGTCTGTCGTTCGATGTCAATTTTCAAAAACTCGCATCTCCTCGCGTAGAACAACCAAAAGTAAATGATGTATTGTCGATGACCGTTCACGCAAACGTCGCGCAGCACTTTGTAGATATTTTACACAGGGGGTCGCTCCAGTTTCCATGCGAAAATTTCCAAGTCAATGTTTAAAAGCAAGACAAAGATTAGATAAATAAGGCTTGGTCATGTTTATAATATTTCTTAAACTATTAAAGGCTCAATCTGCAGAAGAAATTGTACAATTAGGACGTCATGATATTTTTGAAACAACTTCTTGATATCGTCACTTTATATTTTAGTCACGGAGCAGGATCTGGCAGAATTTGATGGAAACTTGTTGGACACCCTGTACGTATTGTTTCGAACCGAATGAAACCTAAAGAAAGAACTTACTCTCTAGAGAACGAGTAACTTGACCGTCGTAAGCTTATAATATCCTACACAACAGTTATAAATAAACGTATCGATTAATTAAGAAACCGTGGATACCCGTACTTTCGCTGTACACGATTCTAACACGTCGGAATTATTTTATATGAATTACACGGTACACGATGAAACGCCGCTAAATCGATAACGTGATATACAAGTATTCCTTATAGATATACTTAGGGTAACAAGGGCCGTATAAAATATAGGACTATTTCTTCGAGTTCTCTGTACACTTAAGCAACGTGACCGGGAGTCGGTCACTGAGAAACATTATCAGATAAAGTGCCTTAAATCGTGGCCGATTACGTTACGAGAAAAATACACGCTTTGTCCACCCGATATAGAAATTAACGTTAACACTTTCCTCGATTCATTATTTGCCGTGAATTAATTGATTTCAGCGCCGAGCTCACTTAACTATTCTAATTTCGCGCAACCGGTGCGTGATCCAGGAGTGCTTTTATCAGATTCATCTTCTTGCTTCGCAGGGGGTCATTCTTGAAGTCTGTATGACCCATACTTCGTACAGAGTCCATATGAATTCTATAAAGAATCCTAAGATATGCCTAGCTGAACGTACAATCGAACGAGACGATACAAAAACTGACGACCAAATAATTGTAAATTTGTCCCGCGAAGTTCGACTTTTGGGTGAATTTCTGGATCATGCACAGCCGGAGAATGCAGTACCTCTATTTTACAAAACGCGTCGGATGGTTACGAAAAAAGTATAATGTATGCAACATCGTAAATTCGTTCTCAGAAGGATTAATTCGGCAAATACACGTATATGCATATGTATATATTAGAAGAGAATATTAAAAAAAACAACGAAACGATACGCTTAACGTTAGAAACTAAGTCTTCAAGTGTCAGTCCATTAGAAATTCTGTTCTCACGCGACGCGCGCGCGCTACTTTTGTGCGTTCGCACGCACGTCCTATGATTTAGTACCGTAACTAGAATAATTAACCAATGGAATTAATCTACAACGAGTTAAGCTCTCCTGACTGACATTATGTAATGTCACTCGTCAGAAGGTTATACGCGTAACAAGGAACTCTGGTGTATGGATTCTCCGTTCGATCGCGTTATTTGCCTCCGGCTTGGTTAGATACAGCTAGCAGACTAAAATCTCGATGTTCGGGGTCATTTCATGCATGTAGTCTCGCGCACAGTACATGTATGCAGAACACAGAATGCCTATAGTGAAGCTACGGTGGCCCTCGGTCAACGCTAGGAGTGGTGAACGTCAATTTATTAATGTCACAAAAATTGAAGGTCCATGGCTAAAAATGACAACAGTCGATACTAGGTTAACTGTAGAAATAGTTATAATAATAAAAGGTTAAATGTACACTAAAGTGGCCCGTAGCAATTGTTTATGATTTTCATAGTATTTTACTGTGTTGACTAAATTGGTTCAAAATATTAATTTTGTCTTCTTTCATGCAACAAGGTGGTCACACGAGGATTCCATAGGTCTGCGCCATATTTTACATGTGTGCTGTGCACGAGACTGGCGAAGAAGTGACCCTGAAGAGCCAGATTTCCATTTCCTTAAGATAGTTCGAAATTGTCGACTCCTGACCCGGTATGAAGAATAATTTGCTAAAGGGTAGTTCTTCATAGAAATCATTCATTAAGTATAGTGAAGGCATCCAGATTAAACTGATCAAGGTCATGACCCACTCCCCACTCTTCATTCAGTTTTTAATATTCTTCAAGGTAAACCGAACTTCAAATGTCTTCTGATATTATTTCAACTACATCTGAAATATTATTCTATATTATTAAAAAAAAAAAACACGAAATAATTAATATATTTATATTGTTATTCTTGAAATGAAAAAAGGGGAAATGATCTTGAGCTGATCTGGCTGTCTATGAAGTACCCTCTCTTCCAATGATATCTTCTCCATCGTTTGAAGATTATTTCTAGAACGATCCGAGGGTCGGTGATCACTATCTGCAGAGGTACGAGAAAGAAGACAATTTCGATTGGTATTGCTATAAAAGTTTGTTCAGAGAATTTCCGGTGTGTAGAGTGTCGGTAGATATGTATGCAAACGTTGCTGCGTCGAGTTCAACTTGGAAATGTAACTTGACATGCGATTCGACGAGCGAAATGGCTTCGATCGATCGCTTTTCCGGTCCGTACAGCAGAGAAACGATCGACGAAGGAAGTACTTACGTTGAAAGTTTTTCGGTGCGATATCCTCTACTCGTATACAGTGAATTCCATGTTAGTTAATCTCTCGCACCTTTCACGATATCGGTAAAAAAGTTTCTGCCTGTCACCAGGCGAGAGGCACACGTTGCCCAACACCTCCGCGAAATAATCGAAAAAACAGCACCAAAAATGAACGTAAATTCGCGTAACGAACGAAACTACTCCCACATGAAATAACAGAGAATTCATTGTACGTTTGCACGTGGTCTCTACGGATTAATCGTCATTCGTCGATTGGTCTAATAATTAATCAGTTCTTTGCGTAATACGAGGCTAAACTTACTAAACACGTCGAAAGGTCCGCTAGTCTAGAAAAAAAGTCACGCGAAAGGACAGTGACAAACCCGCTTAAGGAATGAGCCGACTTGCATGGAGGAGCTAAGGGCTTTTGGTTTCGTTCTAGGAAAAAAAAGACACTCTGAGCCGTCTCTTCCGTTCAGAATTTTTTGGTTAGGCTAGCAATTCGTATCCTTTCTTTTAACGCTCGTCACCATCAAGGCCCTCTTCGTCAACGAGTCAGAGACGAGTGAACTCGTTGGGCCTTTCGCGATATATTGCCCTGCGTATCGTTTGTACAACGGTGTCTACAAGATCCTCCGAGGAAGCACGCGGCCAGGACTCAAGGACTGTCTCATCGATCGAGAGGCACGTCCTCCATGTTGGCTACGTTACCAAAATGTTGAAAACCGTTCCTGAAGATACGGCCTCTGCTGGTACCAGCCTTGGTCTGGTCGAGCAACGTCACGTTGTCCTCGAACTCCTTCACCCATCTGGCCGTTTCATTTCCCCAGTGGAACCTGATAGGCGCTGCGTGATGATAAGGCTTCTTGACGCCCGAGTTCCGGCTCTCCAACCCATCCGCGGAGTGGTAGAACGATTTCTCACAGAAATCCTGGCCAAGGAACGGCTCCAGCTCGGCCACGATCTCCATGAAGGTTGGACGATCGTTTGGTCGCCACTTGAAACATTTCTCCATGATCTTCTGGATGTTTGCTGGGCAATTCCGCGGCATGTTCAGGGTACCCTTGTGCAGCACGTGATTCAGTACATCCTCGTTGGAGAAGCCTTGATAAGGGATTTCAGCCAGACTCAGGATCTCGTAGAGAACCACCCCGTAGGACCAGACGTCTGAGTCGGACGTGAACACGCCGTCAGAGAGATTTTCAGGAGCCATCCACCTGTTAGAAATTGTTGTTATATTGAGTATGTTGCATTATGGTTTGAAGTGAGATAGTACTCTGGTTTATACAAGAAAAAGAACAAATATATCATAGCAAGAATGGTGAATAGGCAAGACTCCTCAGTTATATTGATCCTAGGGAGAAGAATGATTGAATAGAATGGATGTTAGAAAGAACGGAGAAACTTTGTCATCATCTAGGGTCTTAAAAATACGCTACAGCTAACCCACCTGATGGGTAGCAGGCCCTTCCTGCCAATCTTGTAGTAGTCAGTCTCATAAATGTCCCTGGCCATTCCAAAATCCCCTATCTTGCAGACCAGATCCTTGGAGACCATGCAGTTCCTTGCTGCCAGGTCCCTGTGAACGAATTTCTTTGATTCCAAATACGCCATGCCGTCAGCAATCTCAGCCGCCATTCTCATGATCCTACACGCGTCTGGCACCAAGTGTGTGTCACGAATGCTGCGTAGATACGTTTTCAAGTCTCCGTTCTCCATTAGTTCCATGATGACGAAGGGAGGATTCTCTATGGACACCACACCGAGGAGCCTGATGATATGATAGGTGGAGAAGTTCTTCATAACAGACGCCTCGTTCAGGAACTCGTTCTTCTCTCTCTGACTGGCTGTCTTCGAGATGGTCTTTATGGCCACTGGAACGGACTTGTCATAGTAACCACGGTACACCATGCCGAAGTTCCCTAAACCCAGCTCCTCGAGGATCTCCACGCTTTCTCTGGGTCTCTCCCACTCGTCTATCACGTACTTGGTCTCTATGTAGTCAGGATTCACGCTGGCTATCAGTCTTTCCTGCTTCTTCCTCCTCTGCTGGGTTCTCAGGTACAGGAACAGCACGACCAAGCTCATTATGAAGAGACCAAAGCCCAGCAAGGAGACCAACGTGATTGGTGTGTTGTTGGACAAGCCTATAGAGAAGTAGACAACTCCTGAAAACGCTCCATCCCCAGCTAACGATGTAGACTTCATCCTTAGACTGTATTGTCCAGGACTCAGGTTCTTGACGAAGTAGCTGCTGGACTTTTCCCTGCGACCAGTGTAAGGAATGCACTCTGTGCTCTTCTTGGCGTCACGGACGTCCAAGTTCGTGTACTCTATGGTGTAAGAGACAGTCATGGCGTTAGGGTCGTCCACCAGGTCCCAGAAAACCTCGACGATGGTGTTGTTGGTCACACGGACCTTCACATTGTGCACATCGTCCGCGTGGTCTCTTTTCAAACTCCTGGCGTTCGTGTACTGAACGGATGAACACATGTCTGCATCATCCAGCTTCAAACCACAGGCAGATATCGATATGCTGTATCTAGTATAATGGCGCAAGTCCTTCAGGACGAACGAGTTGTTCCTTCCACTGACGTTGTACGTGTGGTGTTCTTGATCCACGTAAGTTTCACCAGACTTTGAGAGATTAGTCCTAGACTCCTCTAGCCTGGGAGAGTATAAATGGTTCCCGAATTCATAGAATTTCTTGTTTACAGAGTTGTACCTATTGTAGGCGCAATAGTCCTTCCAGCCCGGGGCTATGTAGCTGATGCTGGTGTTCTCGTGGCAGAATATTTCAAACTTCTTCGACGTGATGACGTTGATGAAGCCTTTTTTAGAACAGCATGAAGAAGTGTCTATCACGGGTGTCTTGACAGTCACATAAGGAACATCTTCATTGTCATACTCAGTCTCCAGAGTGTAATTACAGTAGTCTCTCGAAGAGATCAGGTCTTCCTCGTCGGGAATCGTGACCCTGGAGATCAGGTAGTATCCTATCGGACCGTTAGGATATACGGGAGGCTCCCATCTCAGTAGAATCTCGGTGTCGCTCATTGGAGTGGACACCACGTTCACTGGGGACGTTGGTATGGTGTTCTTCGTCCTGAAGAATATGATCCGCGACTGTCCAACAGGATTAACGAAGTAATTCGAACTCTTAGCAATGAAGGTCTTCACGTACACGCCGTACATGGTGTAAGGTTTCAAGTTGGTGATATGCTTGGACACAGTGGCGTTCCATTTTGGAATATCGACGTCAAGTATCTGCCAGGTATTGTTTCCTCCGCAGGCGTTCGCCTCGTAGGTGATGTTCTCATTCTCTGTCTCGATATAATTCAACAGGTAGCTGAGCAGTTGCTGTCCTTCCGGAGGCTTGTAGCTGTCCCAAGCTAAATCCGCGTAATCAGGCGCCAGGTGTCTAACAGTGATGTTGATGTTCACTATGTCGCAGGCTACTTTGTCTCCGTTGGACTCTGGTTGCACTTCGAGGTCGGTGAAGTTGGTGATGTTCACCATCCTGCCAAACTGAACGATCTTGGACAGGCACAGCTTTGGATTGTAGTGAAAGAACAGCCTGCCATTCTCAATTTGGATGTTCTGTTCCGGAGGAAACAGACCTGACAAGTTAGGATTGTCGAGCACCGCCAGGCTCGCGTTGTTCGTGTCCAGTTTCTCCCCCTTGATGATCCTCAGCTTCTTGAAGAAACCCAGAGACGTTATCGGGAAAGAGTGTGTGACCTTCACGTACTCCGTGATTTCTTCTATCAGACCAAAAGCGTCGCTCAGCTCGTTCATGATGTTCGGATTGCCGTTTCGAATTTGGAACTCCAGGGCACCCTTCACTACCGTCACACCCCGGAAACTTTGTGCGTCAGAGATGTGGCGGATCAGAGCACCGTGAGACACTTTTCTGCAACGAGACACGCAAGCTCGGCACGTGGTCATCTGTAATTATACAGAAATGCATGTTATCAGAAGGTGGGGGCATTCATTTGGTATGCTGCTGATACCGTCAAAGTTTACTCTTTATTTTAGAAATTTAAAAGTGCAAACACAGAACAGTTCTACAGTAAATCTTCTCATATGGTAGTTATTCCACGTTTCTATCATTGGAACCTCCATACCATATTTAGATATCATCCAATTGCCTATTACTCAGCTACCACGTCAAGCTCTATAAATAGCCCATTCTGAAAATCTCACCGCTCTAACTAAACCTTGTCAATGATTCAATTTGAAAGTTTATAAATTCCCCTACCGAATCTCCTCATTAGTCACTTGCAAACAATTGAAACAATCAAAGAAATCGTTCATACGTTGCCTTCGTCGAGGGCGTCCTCGTATCCATCAGGACAGTGCGTCAGGCAGGATCCATTGAAGGGTCTCCAGGACTGTCCATCTTCCAGGACATAAACTCTCTTCAGACGGTTCATTTGAAAGCATTCCTGCTTGGTGATGCAGCGTCTAGCAAGATATGTGTATCTGGAAAGATCATTTCACGCGTGAGCTGGCAGACTGGAAGAACGTGGCACCTCTTCGACATCTTCCGTCACGTTACTCACAGATGACTAGGACACTTTTCCACGCATTTCCCGTCGTGTCGATAGTGCTTGCACACGTAGCAGTCGCTCTCTGTGGGACCCTGACACTCACCCAGACACTGTTCGTGACACTTTGGCTTCTCTATTATCTGGCACTGCTGAGACGTCCAACAGTAGCCACCTGGACAATGGGAACAACCTGTGAACAGAGAAAAAAGTCGATCCAGGTGTTACCGCGCAACAGTCCTTGCTTTCACGAGTGAAGTAATATAACTGCATAAACGTAAAAAATGTATATTTGCATAAACATCTGCAGTCTATTTATGACTCAACCCAATATATTTATATCCCGTGATCAATGTTCACCATTCACCTGCTGTTTGATTTCGTTTCACTATCAAGACAAAATTTTGTTTACAGAGGATCAAGCGGAACAATTTTTTGGAATTTTACTCAATTGAACCCTGAAGTGGTCCCCGAGACGTGACAAGAGATAGTACCAGGGCAGGAAGCCTCGTCCCCATTGTCCTTGATAACGTTCTCCCCGGCTGAAACGATCAGGTCCCAGTTCAAGGTGTTGGTGTAGCACAGGGCAGCGTTCTTTTCGATTCGAACGCCTCCACGAGATATCTGCTTGAGTTTCCTCAGGCCGATCTGTAAAATCGAAACAACGGTTCGCAGGGATGGTTCGATAACAGCGCCGGCAGTCGGAGAGGTCGAACGTCCGGTTAATTCGATTGACTAATTAACGCTACTTGACCCGCATTGGGTCAACTGGCTGCCAGTCGAGCAAATTGGAGGAACGAGCCGTGCTGCATCGTCGTGGGAATGATCAGAAAAGTCGAGAGTTAAACGTGACGCGAATCGATCGATCGTGCACCGATTCGTTCACCGTATTTACCTATCTTTTTGCGCGGTAACCGCAGCACCCGATATGCAAAGAAATTCGCGTGCGATGGAGGAACGGAGAACAGAAAACGCTGGAAAAATTTGTACGGCAAATATTTGCCATCTATGTGAATATTGATCCGCGTTCAGTTTAACGGGCAACAACAAACAAGCACGCCACACACATCGATGGCAACGTTGTTTCATTTCGGGGAGGATACCCAGCGGTACATAGCAGTCAAAAAATATTTGCGAAGCAAATATCAGCTTCATTCGACGCTACACTTTCGCTTCATTCGTTAAGTTCGATTCACACTGCACGAAGGAATATTTTTTTTATGCGGAATCGATAAATTACTCCACGTTGACGTTTGAATATTTTCAGGATCGCGTGGATACACGCAGGTTCGCTCAGGAACCTTCAGGATTGTTCAGGAGCTTTCAGAATCATACAGCATCATTCAAATATCTTCAGGAGGACCGAGCAGACGATACAGTTACCTTCAGGAAAATTCAGGCACCCTCAGGATCATTCAGAATTCTTCAAGTACGCCTTCAGGACCATCACACTCCTCAGAAAATCGACACGCCTGACAAACCACGACGTTCGCCGTACTGGTAGCATCTTACCTCTTGCAAATTTTGCATCTCGTAGACCATGAACGCGTAATCGGTCAGCAGAATGTTTCCCCTTATCAGCTCGAGGTTTGGGAACAGACTGTTGAGCGTCTTCAGGCTGTTCACGCGATAGAGTAACAGGTAGCCGGTGATCTCCCTGAGTTTCGGCAGCTGTACCGACTGGAAGTCCGTCTCAGAGGTGTTCTCCAGGAGGACGATCTGCAGGGAGCCCTCTATCACCCTGCAGTCCTTCATCACGGTGAACATCGCCACGCTGTTCCTGATGTCGATGCTCTGACAAATACCATCGCCGATCGTCACGTTCTTGTACCTTCGCACCTTCTCGCGGTACCCGACCGTCGATTTCGTGCCTGGCTTCGGAAGGTTCGACAGCTGACGGGCCTGTTGGCTCAGTTTTGCGTTGGCCTCCGTCGATCTGCGATCACAGAAATCAAAATCGCCTTATGGATTTTGTTCTCCTCGCCAGGAGGCTGTAGACAGCCTGTTGTTCATCAGGAGAATATTCTTATCGTTTAAACAATTATTATCGCATAGGGTTTTCTCTAAAAGATGTGTAGATAATAAACAAAAAAACCAAACTCTTTAACAGTAAATGCTGGACGCCGCTGACACCCGAAAATATCTCGCAACTATCATCATAGATGCTAAAGAAATTGTCTCTGATTTTTGAGTTTTCAAATTTTAATAGGTACCCTTTGGCCTCTGACTGCTGATTAATTTGAGGAATTAAATGTACCACGCAGATACAGTGACAAACAGAAATTGTGCATACATTTTCGTATTGAATGCCGCAGTGAAAACTGCCATTCGTAGTCAGACGCGATACAAACTGCTCTTTCTAATATAAACCAGAAAGGTAAAGAACATTTATGTATTTAATTGTGTACATGTGTTGTTTCATCGGCGTTGCGATATTATATTTGCTCAGAGTACTGTCAAAATCAATAGTTATTTAATTAAATTAAATTGTAGGTGTCGGCGACCGGTGACGCCAATTGCAGCCAACGTGTTAAGGGAGAGGAAATATTTTTTGCCATTTATATGTTGCAAGATTATTAAGCTACTGAAGTTACATCATATAATCTAGACACTTATGAAATGTAAAAATGTCGATTACTACAAAATGGACTTCACGGAGAGTACCTTGAAGCATCGATGGCCCTGTTGCTCCTGTACGAACCGATTCGATCGTAGAATCCGTGGTCGTCGCTCGATTCCTCGAACGAGCCATCCAGGTGTCTCCTGTCCGCATGATCGGGATTGTACTTGCCATTAGAGGTCTTGTCGCTGCGGTTGGTCGTCATTTTGGACCATCCGTTGTCCTGGCACCAGGCCAGTCGTGTCGCGACGCAGAGGAACACGATCAGCAGCAACCACCTCGTCCTCATCATCGCTTTGTCTCATCGACACTGTCCTATTGACGAGACAATCTTCGTGAAACCTTCCTAAATTACCCCACCCTGTCTGTGAGTCCACCTCCGCAACTTGTCAGTCGATTAATCGATCGATCGACGAGGCTGGACCCCTGTCACGGAAAGATGTTGACGTCTTTGGATGTCAGCTGCGAGGAACCTTCGACCGAGTAACGTTCTTCAGGTTCTTCTAGAGGAGATTTCAACTTTCTGAAGAGAACTGCTGGCTTCTCGACCCGCTTAAGAATCCTTGGACAACATGCTGGTCGAAACCGTCGCGATCCTCGAACCACTGGGACCCTGCGATGGTCTGGGTCCTTCGAGGACCCCGAAAATCGAAGGACTCGGCCTTCTGTTAATTTCTGGACGCTGCTGGTCGATGAATCCGTAGTTCGTCTATGATCACGTGGACCTTTTCAAAGAAGCTTCTTGTTGAAGATGAAGAACTTTCTGAACCTCATAGTTCCGACGTCCTGGCGCGGTCACCTGGAAGCAGTAGCAAGGATTCAGCGAAACTGCCTGAGGAAGAAAATGCGGGAAAACTGCGGAGGTTCGAGATGTCTAGGTCTCAGCACGATGACCGTCGCCAGAGGCATGAAACTAACCGACCACTTAACCTATTAAATTCCAGCGACCCTTTCGTAGGGAACGTGCCACGTTTCGCTTAGTGAGCCGTGTAGAAACCACTGAATACTCCTTCGATTTTAAATTTGATTTTTTCTCTCTGATTCTTTTTAATTACAGAGTTTAGACAATGATTAATTGGAACATTTAATCTGGGAGATTCCGCTCTATATTTCTGCAAAGCTCTTCACAGAGCCTTGTTATGGCAGTACTGTTCTTTATATTTAATTACAGTCATTACTGTTTGAAGTCTCGGTTGGCCAGAGATCAGAAGACTAGCCGAAATCAGCTGCAATGCTAAAGGTGTACGATTCACCAGGGTGTCCAGAGGGGACAGTGCAACTGAACAAAAAATATTGATTCTTGTCTTAAAGTGTCTAAGTTATTTGTTAAATAGATAGGGAATATTCATTGCCTCGTTAGCGTGAAACTTATGCACATCGACGGTTTACCGTCGCGGTGCTCGGTCTTTGAGCCTGATTGCGAACAAATTCTACTTTCTGCAGGGAAAAGAAGTGGATTCGGGTGATTATCAACGGCTCCCTGTCGGACTCACGGGCAGAAAACTCGTTTCGACTGGTGCAACATAATTATGCCTGTCGCATAAATATAAGTTTCCAGCAACAGCTGCAACTATGTTGCAGCTCGTAAGCCTCGCTAAATGGCCGGCCGAGCTTGTGCCATGTATGTGAAACGCTGCTTCGAGCAAACACACGTATTAATTATAAAAAAAAAAAGCAGGAGCCGAGAGAAAAGGAACGTTCTGCAGCTGCTCCAACGCGTGTGAGGAATTTCGAGAATATCAGGTCTTAACCAGAATTAAAATTGGAATTCTAAAGTTTTCAGGCTTTCGGAGCCCGGTTTGCAGCAGTCAACCCCTTGCTTTGCGATTTTATTCATCGCCTAGAGCAGTATGGTCAATCATTTAAGCCTCCCAGTGCTCTGATAAATAAGGAATATGCAGTAACTCAGGAGCTCCTGTTAGCATAATTTTATCGGAGAACGCTGGACCTCTGGACAATGTGAAACCATAAATATTTCCATCGCACTCAAATCCGTCTGCTTGCCACTCACGCTCCAAAAGAGGATCGGGAATGAAACAGAGTCACTGTATTAGAAAGCTGTGAACTTGATGAAGTTCTGTGCTTTGAATCTTCGTGAATCCAAACATACGATTTTGATCATTTTTAAGGTATCGTATGTTACTTCCTCATCGCGATTAATCATAGCTGTATGCTAAGTGGAAGGCATCAATTATTATTTGCTTTATTTCGCCTAACGGTTTGCAACTTTCTTTTCTGCATGCGCAGGTCATATGCACAGTGCGTTCAGACTCGCTTGAACGATTCACCATTCGCATAAACTTGAAAATTCTCTACCTCTCGCCATGCTTCCTACGTCTTTTGCTTCTACCTCTCCGATCATTCTACGTATAGCTCTAACCATAAACTGCGGAATTCATAAATTCTGCTAACGGCGGACGGACGCTCGATTAATGGAAAAAGAAAAATTATACTGCAGTTTTTGTGTGGCTTCGATTTTATGCAACATTCTGTACGTACAGGGTGTCTGATAAGTTGCTTCTACAGTTGAAAATAGGTCGATTATGTTCTTTAAATTATAAGAGACTCCAGCAGAGACGTTTGTAAGAGATGGTATGGTAGTCACTGATTAACCAGTGGATAAGTATAATTTTAATTACTTGGGATAAGCGGTATCTGAAGAAAGTTACAAACTGTCTAGATTTTTATACAGAACGAACATACCCCAAAATAGTACTAGAACATGACTAGCCTCTTCAAGAAATATAGGTATATTCAGTTGTTTTTCAAATTAACTATTTTTCATGAGGATTGCTACGTGTACAGCCGGACAACTTAACAAGCTTCCTAACTTTTTAATAACATTGATAACTTTCATAATTTTCCTATTGTTCCATCAGACCCGCTTAGATACATTTTAAATGCTACGCATGATCAAATAGATCATTGAATCGCAATGTCACCCACATATGAGTGACACAGCGTCAAAGTGTTAAAGGAGCGTGCAAGTGGAATTGCAGTGAATGTAAATGGATCAAGTTATAAATAGTTGAACAGTGGCTGTAAGAAGAGTGAAAGTATAAATACGTATTACTATTTATTTATACCTCGTAATTAATTTTGTTTGTAGGTTTTCAACACTGCAAAAAAGGAACACATACGCAGCCCATCCTATGAAAGGCGATGATAGTTTTTAACCCTTCGACTGCTATCAGAGCTTGACGAAGCCGGTCACCGCGTGCTGCCGACGCCCATGGGCGTTCGCCGCAACAGCTCGCAACGTGCTAACGCACCTCGACCGCACGCAGCGTTCGCCTCGTTTCCAAAAAGCCGCTGTCAATGGGTTAATCGATTTCGCGCGTGTTCAGATAATCCAGACGACGGCGCACGTTATCGGCTCGATGATAAAAAAACATTCCTTTTCGAGTGGTGAGTAATGAGAGCTGGCATCGTTTTCTCACGTAACACATTTCCGGCCTCCTATTGACACAACGATAAAGAATATTTATGGGCCCAGGAGTTTCGTGTACACGTTCATGTGGCACCGATTTGCCATTCAGCAACTTTCCATTGTCAGCGGAGAAGGAGAAGGCATGTCCAGCTGTGTGGAGCGTTTGAAAGAACGTCAACAAGTGACTCACGAACATAACGTTACGGCAGGAGGACCATAATCAGATGGATATGACGTTGGATACGGACATGACATCGTGACGTAAAAATTTTCTAGTTCTTCGGTAATCTTCCGTCTACGAACATGTATCTTCTTGATAGAGAAATAATTCATGAAGAATTATATGTGGAGGGCAATTGGCTTGAAATGGTTCAAAAGAGAGAATATTTGGGATGTTTTCTTTTTATCCTGCTTAACGGAGAATTGTTTCATTAATGAAGTAAATATTTTTTGTAACAGAGATTAATTGGAATGGAGCAGATTTTTTTGCAGATGAAAATTAAGGATGACTGTGTTAAAGTATGTATAAGATATTTTTTTAATATGCTTCAAAGAACTTTGCTGACAGAGAATATTTTTTTTACAGAGACAGTGGAGTACACATGGAGATCCTACAATAATTTTGATAACCACGAGCAATAATCTGGAACGCATAAAAATTGAACATGGCAATGTAAAAATTCCTATGGAGAAACATATAAATATACTCTCGGAAGATATTTTTCTGAATTCTGACGAAAACTGCGATTATTTCTCGATCAGCAATAACGGAGCAATTACGGGGACGAGTTTAGAAATTATATGTTTCGACTGATAATTATTCCCGATGATAGGGGACACGTATATTTATAAAAGGCAACACGTTGATGGAGCATTTTTGCGCGTGCGTGCGTGCGCATATTTCTGGTATTTAACGGGGCTATTATTACACGCTAATAATAGTAGTAACAAATAGCGGCGAAGCTACGATGTCAACAAATTTAGTAATCCCACGTTCTGTGGATAATCTATAATAGTTACCGGGATGCTCTGACACATCGAACATGAATTATTAACCACACGGACAACATTATTGTCTATTGCTTCCAACTCTTTTAAATGACTGTACAGAAATATTCTAGAAGAACTTCTCACTAAATCGAGGAAAATTAACTGAAAATGTGTAAACAAAATTTTCATACAATTGTTACGATTAAATATAAAATATACTGCTCAAAATTATTAGAGACTCGGAGGTTTTAATAATTTTTTAGAATCTGTCCAGTGTCAGCAGTGAAAGACATATTTTACATCGTATATTTTATAATTGTTTATAGCATCTGACACTCTAACAAACAATAAGCTTCATTGAAGTATATACGATCTTCTAATTATTTTGAGCAGTGTAATAATAGCAAGAGTGACGAATTCTTCTGAAATCTAGGCGGTCAAGGTACTACGAAAATATCGAAAAAACGTAGATCAAATTCTGATGACGTAGTGAGCAAAACTATCGATTTAAAAAACGTAAAAAGTCAGGTTTAAATCGTGTAGTTGTAAGAAGCGACGAGCTGGTGAGCACACGTAACAGAAATGGTTGCCTCGTAACGATATAATTAGTTTAGTCGTAATTACAGCGTGCCACGATAGTACACGCGGTATTTTGCTATCGTTAGAAAGTGTGAAATCACAAATACGCTTTACGCCTGCAGAAATCGCGTGCCACTTCGAAAACAATATTACGCTCATCCATGCTGTACAACATTTCTAAGTCCTCGAGACATCAGATATAAAATAAATTCCTCCACGGTAAAGCAGAAATATTTGTAAAAACGTACAGCTTCAAAATCTTGAACATCGCAGAGCAGAAAACGTGTGACTCGCGTCGCGCTCGAAATAAAGGGCTGAAATATTAAAGAAACCGAAGGGCGAGGGTTTCTCGATCGATACTCGCTCGGTCGAAGGGAATTCGGTGTTCTTCAGCCACGTCGCTTCTCGTTAACTTCGTCCCTCCCTTTGGTCCTTGAGGAGGCAGCGCGAAGGCACGTGACGCAAACGATTGACACCGATGTGACCGGTGACGCAATGGCGCAATTTTTGGGTCGTCATTTGTCTTCGTCCGTACTCATCTAACGTTTACCACGCGACTGATCTAACGCATATCATTGTTTTTCAGGCGATTCGAGCCTCGAGCACGGCGCGGAGGACATCAACCGCGAAATGGGAGAAAGAGACACTCTTCGGCGACCGGAGCTTCAGCACGGCGAAAAAAAGATTTCGAGGTGCATCTACATAACCGGAATGCTGATTTGAATGATCATCGAGACGCACAATAGGAGGCCAGTTTAAATGCTCGTACGAGGGGTTAATGACTCTGGAAATTGCTGACGCCCGCTGGCCCACCGAGAACGCCGGATGTCCGACGAAAACATCCTCTTACGTCGATACTGCCCGTAAAGAAAGTCGCGATGCTAATTTTCAAGTTCAACGACGATTAGTTTATTTGTTTCAGTAATCGGAACGACATCGATCCGCCTGGACGCGCCGGACCTATGGGACGCAGCAACGCTATGCTACACTGGAACTCCTTTTTGAGTTCAAATGGATTAATTGATCACGTTGATTTATCTAAGTATGGTACATAAGCTATTGCTACATGGTATTCTTTCAATTTATTACATTTTGCAAATTTTCTGGTGATAGGGGAAACGCGGTGCCGAACCTATAGGACACAACAACACTATGCGATATTGGGACCCCTTTTTAAGTCCAAATGGATCAATTGATCACGTTCGTTTATCCAAATATGATACAGATGTCATTACTACAAGGTATTCTTTTGATTCATCATACTTTTCAAATTTTCTTTGGATTTTATTGGTGTTAGGGGAAACTCGGCTGGTTCTGCAGTGCTAAGAACAAAATATGTTACATTTATGCTTCAGATTTTTATAGGAAAGAAATATCAAGGTATTTAAAGGTAGATCAATCCTTTGTTTAGTAGATCAGACAAAGAAAGTTAGAAAGGAGCAACTTAGATAAAAATCATGTAGGTACTACTGTGAGTTTCCCCTAAATGTAGTCCAACATGTTACTCATATCATGGACAAACTTCATTAAGACTATTTGAAGATTGTCTAAAACAAATTTTGTCCTGTACTCATGTGTTTGTGTGTAAAATATTGCTCCACCTCTCACGATATATTAAAACAAATTTAATACAATAATAATTGACAACATATAGGTACAAATTTATAGATACTTGTATGAGTGTCTGACCAGGTACGGGATTTTCCACTGTGGCGTCCGTGTTAACAGGTTGACTGTCACAGTGAAAACTGCCCTACCTAGTCAGACGCGCCATAAAATGCTCCGTATACTTATCATTTTCTATTGTTTTAACACTGACATCGGTGGGAGTTTCACGAGAATTAAAAATTATTGAATTCAACGTGTTAATAGCACTAATGCCATAGATAAGAAAAAGGAAATGACAAGACCTCCATTTGAGGCCTCGTTGCCATCGGTGAGCAACGACAGTACATTCCTCGTACCTCGAAACGTTCGATACGTTCACTCAATGATTTTTCATTGAAGAAAAAAATCTACTTCCAGGGAAGGTTAAACAAAGCGTGCCGGTGAGTGCATCGTCGCGATAAGGCGCTCGTTATCGCGGCCAGGTATCTGTGTTACGTGTCACCGTGCGTTCCGTCGATTTTTCTAAATCGGCTCTCGTTACATAAATGCAGTAACCTGTTATTATACTTCTGATTATAAGAGATAGCGTTTGCACATAGTCTCCGCCTCCGAGGCGATCGTTTAATCGATCGAGCGTTCGAAAGCAACAGATTTATTGCAGATTTATGGATAAATTTTCGAGCGGTCGTCGAATGTAAAAATAAACTCGTAACTCTCGAACCATCAAAGATCACGTAATGCAGTTTCTTGTAAGAAATAGTAAAAAAAAACACAGCTCTCAGATGTACTGTCTCGTAGACGTGATGACACAGATAAACACACCTGACGCGATCCTTATCACGCAGTGATTAAGCACTCACGATCACTCTTTTCATTCCGCTCTTTCAGAATCCTTACGTGTTCCTCGATCTGAATCTGTTATTTCGATTACGTTAACACACCTATAAATTGAACGGTTTAAAAGTTTCAAGCGATCAGTGAGTCTGTGTGCCGCGTGCGGAGAACGCCCATGGGCGTCCGGACCGCGTGCTCAGTAAATGGACGCACGAGTGGCCAGCACGTGATACGCTTCGAACCGTCGTGGCACGTTTTTCGTGTTTACGCGCCGAATGGCATGAAAAGAACGCTCGCGGGTAGCATGTTTGCCAAACAGCCGACTCATACCTCTTTTATCTCGATTACGTAACCCTTTCCTTTCTGACTGACCGAAATTTTAGCGTTTTTTTTTTCTTTCGTTTTTATCTCTTTCCCTCTCTGTCGCGCACGCTCTCTGATTGTGCGCTTCAATGTTTTTGTTTTATCTCTCCCTTTCTGTTATTCATCGGCCTTTCGATACGCGTGACATATCGAGCGATCGAAGCTTTTTCTGCTTGCACCGGAGGCAAATCTATTTCCATGGAAAACGGCGAATAAACTATTTCACTTTGAAGTTCCATCCGGTGAAACGGGAATAAAACGCCACTGCAGATTAATTTATAAAGGATGGGATTTTTGTTCAATTTGATTATTATTCGTGAAAATAATGACTTTATTTGATTCATTTATTTCGATTCAGAGGACTCTCAATTAATTATTCCAATATTTTGAGCATTTAATTTCGAGACAAAAAGTGAAATATTTCATCTGACAGTTTGAAATAATAATAATAATAATAATAATAATAATAATATAGTGGTAATTTCATATAATTAATGCAGCGTTATCACTCGAGCTGATCCCACCGTCATTCTCCGACACGCATTTTGATGTCAATCGTTCGCAATATCAGCGTACATAATTATCTGTGTCGATCCCATTACACAATATTTGTTCCCGTAACTCATTAAATAACTTTCACCTGTTCATTTATGATACCGTGGGGCAGTTTAAATATGTGTTTCGCAATCATTTTATATGTATAATTATTATAGCCGAGCTACTAATTATTGGTCCTCTTTCCGCCGCCATTTCACGAGTTCTTGCATATCGAATGAAATACCTGTATCGATTACACGGTATTTAGCGATTCATTAAATTGACCACATGCGATAGTTCGCGCAAGTATTTTTCTTTATCGAAAATTAGTTACGCAAACACCTGGGAAACATTGAAAAATTATTTTAAAATACACATAAAAAAATTTACACGCTGTCTAACAAAGAATAAAATCAACAGGAAAATAGATGGAAGAGCAATGAAATTAACAGATCGAGCAGCAGAAAGCGAGAAGTAATTTGTGTCAAAATGATTAAAAATTGCGAACAAGCCAGCGATCATGATGGAGTGGTTATAAGCCATAAGCCTTCCAATGAGGTACGGTATAATTTGTAAAAAAAATTTGCATATCTGGAAAAGTTACGTGGATCTAGGTTACCTTTTCGTGACCCATACGCTTCTAGAGCCTCTGATAACGATTGACGAACGCATCGTAAAAAATTCCTCGGCCTTCGTTTCGACGTATGGCGTGTATCAGCGACGTCGATTATTGCGCTTGTGTTTACGTTCGATTGTTAATCGAATGTCACGGCGTTTCCGCCGACACGTGCAGATAATCCGCACGCACAACGGAAAAAGCAAACAGCGGCAGACAAAACATTGTTGCAACAATACGAGGAATAAAAAAAAAAGGATGGAAGTCGAACGTTTGCTTCCTCTGCACGTGACACGTGTGCACCTTTCGCGCAACAAGATGAAACAATAGCCTTTTGTACCTGAGGTCAACGAGACTGTTCAAAATAAACGCTCGCGCGTATCGAATTGCTGAGTCCAGTCAGTCAGATGCTAAATTGCTATACAGAGTGTTCCATTTTAGTCTTTCCACGCGAATATACCTTTCAGACTATTGGTGATACAAAAACATATGTCAAACGGAAGTTGAATGATTTTTAGGATGTATAATGTGTTGTTAGTCATTTTTTTATACGCGTACGTTTTGGAAATATTTCGGTTTTGACTTTGTAAAATAATACTTGTGACTCCTAAAGCAGAGAATATTTTTTTCTTAACGCTATCAATTTCTGTTACAGGGTAATCAATGCAGCTGTTTCTTTTGTATGAAATTGTATTAGGGAATGTGTTTCATATGGGAATCCATTTCGCATACCAGAAAATAGGAAGAATTAATTAAAATGATTTCTGATCTTTCACGTGATACGCAGGTAGTAACTCCTCAATCTGATATCTGAAACAGGAAGTTGTTAATTGATGCTCCAATTAATTATCTATTAACACGTTCCACATGGTGCAGTCAAGACTGCCATAGTCAGACATGTTACAACTGAACCATTCGATGGAACGTGTCATGTTTTTTTAAAACTGTAGACGAAATTTTACAGAAATGTGTAATCATTTAATTGAATAATATGTAACATGTTAAGAGTACAATTAGATACTATTTCCTGATACATTGTTTTCTGTGATCAGGTAAGCAGTTACTGGATTCAAACGAATTTGATGCGTGGGTCACCGATGGCCCACGGGGCACAGAACGTCTAGGAATATGAACACATCATCGTTGGACCGGTTTAAAAATATGTGACCCTATTAATGATACGAAAGTACGATGTCTAATGCCGCTGGAATGTTAATATTGCTCAATTGGAGTCGAGAAAAACATGACGAAATAATTGTAGGGATTTAAAGTACCATTTCCACGTGTTTCGCGCGACAGAGCAATAAGCAGGTAAAAAATTCTTCCTCTGATTTATTACGACGCATATTTCTGAAGAATTATTAACATGTGCCCTCTAACATGCCTACATATCGATAACTGTGAATCATAGCTATGTAAAAATAGCTCCAGAATCAACTGGAAAAGTTTTTCCATTTCACTCTGGAACATTCTGTACATTTTAACAAGTCTGAGGCTATATTTCGATTGAATACATACAACATCTGCACCATACCCATACTGTGGTCTATAGCACATTGTGACTGAGTTTTCGGAGCTTGCTGGATGATTCATAAACGAGGTCAATGAATTTAGGGACATACAGTGCTTGCGAAAAGGAATAAAAAATGTCGAATAAATATAGGTCCTAAAATTAATCCTTTAAGCGTTACGAATACTTAAAGGCGTTCCATATGTGGCAACGTTCCGTGCGGAAAACGCCCATAGGCGTTCAGGAAGTATACAAATTAAGTACATTTAGCAGACTTTCGCACGAGACGTACGATCTTCCCTGCTTAAAAATTTATTTAGAAGTAATTCAGGGAGCTATGTCGATCGAACGTTAATCTCATAAAATTCTGACTAATGTCAATGTCAATATAATCGTACAGTTCTATATTCTTATGCTTAACAACCTGTACTCTAAAAAGCATTTCATAATGTGTCTGACTACGCACTTCTATTTCCACTATGGCGGTGAACGTGTTAAAATGCTCCTAAATTCGTCGACCTTCTCAATGAATCACTCTGCATAATTTCCTTGGGCCAGAATGAATAAATACCGAAATAAATTAAAGAAACTACGCCTACCGGTCAGTTCGAACAGCGGCTGTGCTCTACCATAAATTTTCATCGAGGTGCTCTCTCTTTGGAATGATCGACCGTCGTGTTTTTCGATCACGGCGAACGCGGTGGAAGTTTCACGGGTACTTACGCGTCCGATGTATACGCACGATGTTCGTGAAGAGAATTGGATGATGACACGTCGGGAACGATCACTGTTGGAGCAACACCGACGTGTCCTACATTAGTCGGCATGCCGACAGTCCGAAATCACTGCATCGAATGAAGAAAAAAGAAATATGAAGACACGCATTTCCGCGGAGACAGCCAGAGTGATCGATGCTGAGAGAGACCAGGGACCAGCGATTGCAAAACACGTTAATTCTTGGTCTCTGGCGCGAGCAGTTAGCCGGAGAACTTTTTCAAGGCTTCGAGCAAGAGGATTTCGCAAGAGGCCCGTCGAAATTCCGTCCTTTTCCGTCGACACTTCGCTCCAGACATTATTTGGGACGTACGGGAACGGTTCTCGCGTTTAAACGCGGACGAGACGACTTCGAACGCGTGCCTGGCATGGCTAAAAAACCAGCAGGAAGCGCTTTACACGAAGGTTACATCGATTGTTCGCGCCTTCGAACGCGGCCTGTCTGGACGAACGCGGTCGAATGCTACTTAAGAAAAACGACTGTTGTGGCTTCTTCTTCAAATTCTGCCCTTTTTTTGCCCAGAGAAAGCTTTCGAATCGGTTTGCAAATATTGGGAGTCGGTTGGAGATAGCGTGGGGTCTCCTGACTAGGTAGTTCAAGGTCGTTTCTTCGTCCAGAAGTTGATTCACTTATCATTTAAATTTTCGTGCTGTCGTTCAAGCAGATATTCGGTACTTCAGTAAAAATTCTCTGCAATAAACGCTGTACTAATATCATTAGTTATATACTCTACTCTAAGTTAACACAGCACTTTTTATATTCTTAAATTCTTGACTATTGTTATAATTTATTATTATTTTATTTATCATGGAACTGTGCTATTATACTGTGGATATTTAGTATTTATCTACTCAACGATCGTTTCAGACAAAACCAACCTGACCTACATGTGGTTGGAGGAACTGAGAACATGTTGAGGTAAAAATAGAAACTGTACCGCAGTGGGAGAAATGACCTTGAGCGGCCTAGTTTGAATGTCTCTGCTATATCGAGCCTATCTTGTTGCTATAGGCGTTGTTAAAGGTTAGTTAATTAATTTGGGGGCTTAATAAATATCATTCGCGATACACCGAGGAAGAAGTAATCTATAGGTTCATGGATCCATTTTCTGGCTGAATTATGCGCAGCAATAAAGGAATATGTGTATCATCGTGCCATTCAAGATTTGTAAAAAAGGAACGGAAATCAAAATAATAATTTTAAACACCTCATACGTGTATATTTGAATTTTGCTGCGAAAATTTACTGGTTCGCGAGTAAGACGATTATGGTGCACCGAATATATTCATGATACCGCCAGTCGATCGATACGATTTTCCGCTCAGTGGAAATGGAAACACATTAATGCAAAGTAAACAAAGAAACGCTGTCGATGGTGAAGCATGGAAACAAAGAACCGCTTCGCCATGTAGCAGACTCCTTGGCAAATTTCCACTGCCAACTATCCTGCAGCGGCGTGTTTCAACTTTTGCAACGCTATCCTAATTCCGACGATGCATAGCACCCCAAACTTAAATGGATAAGGATCGACGAAACATTAACAAAACAGCAGCAAATACAAATGATAAAATTGCTACAGAAAATTAGCACCGCGCGGTTATAAAAACAGTAAGGTAATTAAAAGCAACCCAGCCTAACATTCCTTGTGAAATCGAAATTAGATATCGACAACTAAGATTGACGTAACCGTGTTTTCTTGGAGTCGACGAATAACACGTGTACAAGAGATGCTTGATCATACGTTGACACGAGTAATTGTTTACAGCAAATTCAAAATTGCAAGGAAAATTGAATGATTTCCCAGTTCCTTTTGCATTTAACAGCGTCACCGTTTTCCGGTGCCATGAATTATTCAATCGCAAAATACTGGCTCGATTTCAGACATACGCACAGAATATTGATCTGCAACACGTGACACTGAATTATCAAGGTTCTTAAGTGTCGGCCAATCGATACCGAAAACCCTGAAGAATAATCGAGTGTCCCAATGATCAACCTAAAATCTCCACGTTTCACAGGTGACGCCTTGGTTGGAGTCTACAACGCAATTCCCAACGTCATACACACGTGACCGCCTCCAACCTCGAGCATTCCCAAACAAACCCCCTTCACGCGGGCCGAGAGATCGATGCTGAAGTCTCTCGAGGTCTCCCGGAAAGAAATTCCCAAGAACCGTTCGAAAGGAAACGGGAACGCGCGTGGAGAGCGTCGAGACGCGGAAGAAAAGCGTCCGTCGACGGAAAACTAGAACCGCGGCGACAAAAGAGGTTCGCTTGACGCCATTATCAGTGGAGAAAAAGAAGGGTTGTTCGAACGACGGGGACGTGCCCAGCCGAGCCTAGACGTCCTGAAAAAGACAGCCAGACATGGAGAGAGATTGAGCGAGAGAGAGAGAGAGAGAGAGAGAGAGCGAGAGAGAGAGTTGTATTGCGTAGTAAGCGGTTGAATGGATTACGTCACGCGCCAGAGGCGAGCAAGAGGGTAAAAGCGTCGCGTCAGACGCGCCACGTTCAACTCTCTCTGTGCATGAGCCTGTACATGTGCGTTCGTGTGCGTGATACAGGGCGTTTTGCTTTTGTCGCGACACAACAAAGTCCCGAGAGGACTTCGGCCCCGACCTCGGGCCGTTTTCCGGTCGGCCACGCACTACCGCCACCGTATCTCGTCTATGCGGTACGCGTACACGCTGGTGTGCGCAGCTTCATCTACCTTTCGTATGACAGGATGTCGTTTTCCAAGCCTTTCGCCGAGTCGAGGAAGGATCGATAGCTGAACAACTCCGTCAGTCCCATGATATTGGGCCCACGGACGTGGGGAACCCTGTTCCGTGTCCCCACGTGTTTCTCACATCAACACAACACTCTGGCGTTTCGCTTCTTTTTTATCCTCCCTCTGTCCACGGTTACAGTCTTCAACGTCGATACGTCGACGTTCGTTTCGTTCTGCTTGCTCGTTTTCACTGTGTCACGCTGAAAACTGGCACCGCGTTCCACGTGGGTGAACGTGTCCCATCAAAACACGACGCACACCGCGAGTTAGGCACATTCCACCGCGCATAGCGCATCAGCACGGTCGCGGCGGACCGTGTACCGTTCAATGTCCCTCGAGAAACACTTTGGATCGTTTTAGAACGAGGGAGAAGTTCGCAGGAAGTTGTTCAGATACGCGAGAACGGATAGGACACCGACATCCCGACGAACGAGTCAGCTGGTACTGATCGTATCATGATCAAGCGCTGACTTCGCCACGGATCATAGAGGCAGAGCGTTCCAAGGAAACCTGGGAACCTCGTGGTGAGACGGGAACACAACGTATGCGCCACCTTTAGTGTCGACGATCGAACTAATGCCAGGAACGTATACAACTGGACTAATGCCCCTACCATCGGACCAGAGATGTTCAAACGTGGCTCCCAGTTGTTCCCCCGCTACGTTCCATTCCCTTCACGGGGATTGTAGCTGCGTGGGACGTCGGTGGTCGTGACTAGATGATTCTTATGATTGAAAAACTTCTATCAGCACACATGATTCGCTTTTAACAAACCTCTGAATGTCATTGATGCTGTACTGCGAAGTCTTAAAGAATTGATACGCAACTGGGACAAGTATTTTTAACATATAGACCATATTCTGTGTCACGCAGTGGGAGTAAAAGCGCAGAAGGGATAAGTCTAACAATGAGCGACCTTCTGACACTGATTTAACAATATTCGCGTGCTTGGACAGATTAAATCCAGAAAGGATTAAATGCGCAGGTAGGGTGGTTCTGAATCGTTCTCTGGCCTATTGTTCTTTGAGGAATTGAATACCCATTGTTGGGTGCGTTGTACAGGGCTGTCCGCATGGCTGCAAAGCCGATAGATTAAGTTTAGTTGCTATGAATTGTTGTATTCTTGTCTACAGAGGTTTAAAGGCTGGATTATTTGTCGTTCCCTTACATTTACAGGAAGAATAGGTTTCCACAATTTCAAATTTTGTGATACCTGTTTTATCAAGAGCTGGTACTACCGTCGATACAGAATTCTACATTACCGACCCGCGTGCATTTTTAACGTACATCGATAAATCTTCTTTCGAAAATATCACAGACGAGGTATATAATAAACTAATCTTATGGGACTTCGTGTCATACGATCAGAAATATGAATCGCGCCAAAAACCAGTGATTTTTTATCGCACTCTACAATTTAGAACGGTGACTTTAAAAATTACAGCTGGCAAAAGGATAGACGTTGATTAGGTAGTGAATGCGGGTAATGAGCAACACATATATCACATGTAGCAAACAGATGAAGACCGATACTATATTTTATATTATGATTGTTTGCTGAATCGAATTTATAGATTTTATTTGTTAAAAACTTGCATAGAAAAAATATTATGACTGGAACTGCGATAGCTCCATGAAGACTGTATGTTATTTAAATAGAATTGGAATGCTATTAATCGCGAACGCGTTGCAGCAAACTGTAAGTTGTTCCAACTATTCTTTAATATAAACAATGCATTAAACGATTTAAAATATCAAAAGTGAAATTCAAATTCAACTATTCCTGTTTAATCTTAGTACTGGATCACGTTTCAATATATCGAATAAATGATAAATAATTAAAACCGAAAAATTATTAAAAATTAAAATAATTATTTAAATAAATCCCAAAATTGTTTAAATGCACCGAAACACCATGTATAATAAACGAAGCAGTCGATTATGTACACCGGGTAAGGTCACGAAAGCTGTTGGGTTAAGTCCCGAAAACTTTAAGTAATTAACAATAAACAAATATTAATTAATAATAAATTATACTGAATGAATGTTAAGCGAGAGCAGGAGTGAATATTAAACGCGATGAACATTGATTAGAAACGGTTTAGAAGTCGATTAAACGCGAAAACGTGATAGGTTAAGCGCGAGCTGTCAAACGATGTTATCGCTAGCGCGGTCCGAAGTCGAGTGAGGCCCCGCGAAGCGGTCAGCTGACGCGCAACGCGTTGCGCACCTCGGTGTCACACTTGACTACACCTGACAGCTGGCAGGTGCTAAGCGTATTTTCTTATCAGTTCAAAATTTGACATCTACCGTGCGGCCGCTGAATCGTTACTTATCGTTCCAACTGTTTTTTCAACCACCCCCGCGGATATTACAAGTGCAAGTTAGTGATCAAAAATGTCGGTACACCCGGTGGACAGTGGAACGTTGCTCGATAGTGCCTCACTGACAAGTCTGTGATTTTTAATGACTTGTGACAAATTTTCTGTCGTGTTTATTCGTTGGATTTGATCCTGTTTATTGTACACTTTACTATGACTTATCAGGAAACTTTGTGAGAGTGCTAATTACAGAACTCGTCTGGGTGTGACACAAAAATGGTAAGAGGGTCTTAGCACTCTCGAGCCGTGTGACACAAAAAAGCATTGTACGAGTAGTCTGTTCTATACATCGTCTGTGACAATATCAATAACTCTCATATTAAGTCCGTTTTTTATTTTAAGAAACCACGTAAACATCAAATTGTGAAAAATGTGGATTAGTAAGGGAGTTTCAATGGAAGTGCGAATGATTTCGATGTTTTTTAAGAAAACACGTTTATTATTTCCTTACGATCCTTACATATTTACTTGTGTACGTTCGAGGTCGCCGATTCGCATAGATTAAAAGATAATAAATATACAAAATGTTCGCAGAAAACAGTTCAGTCTAGTTTGTTCTTGACGATAACCTGCTTGTATATCGTCCGCCAGCATAATCTCTTCAGTCCCCACACTAACAGCACAAACGTTATCACGTAAAATATCACCACGTCGATGGAGTAATAGTGGATGACGCCCATGTACCTGAAATCGTTCATTCTTATCTAATCGTTTCAAACATAATTCAAAAAGAGCAAAGTGAAGTTTGAGTACCCGTCTGTCGATTGACAATATGAGGTACCAGTTACGCAATTGTAAAAAAAGAAAGCATCCCCGTACCTTGTTGAGCTTTTCAAATGATCGGCTCCTCTGTGCTTGGCGACGTGTTCCACCCACCAAGCTGCCAATTTCCTTGGACTAATCGGTAACTCTCGCAACAACGAGCTTCTCCTCTTCGCCGCAATTCGATACGAGTTGTTCTGCACGGCAGACACCTTGAGGATCCCCTCGCGAAGACTTCCAATGGTTATTCCAGCGAGATCCATCACCAGAGCATAGCCTAACTTTTCTGCAATTTCAAATTCAACGACATTGAACGACACCAGAAATTATTCAAATCGAAATCAGCGACAGAGTTTAATCCTCTATTATACATTTAGATCTCTATGTTTCCAGAACGTCGTTCAGGTGGAGGGGATGAGACCTTCAGCGGTCTGCTGCGGATCTCCCTACTCTTAACATCATTCAGGATTGCAGAATGCACTTCTCACGTTACACAAACGGTTGTGTGCAATGAAAAAATTGAATCCCATGATTTGAATTAAGGTGGTTGACACCTCTGTGTCACCATCGTTGGACTGGTTTAAAAATATATGACCCTATGGGGGTGGCACTGACTAATACCTGTTACTCCAACATTGGACCCTGATAAAAAACCTTCAGATCACAAATGAACGGTAAAACAGTGAATGACTGACCTGCTTGAGCAGCGTTTCCGTCATGATCGCAGAAAACGGGCAAAACGAGGGTGGCTGCTCCGTGATAAGCAGCCTCGTGCAGAGATAATAAGCCGCCGTGAGAGACGAACGCTCGGAGCTTCGGATGTCCAAGAAGCTCCTGCTGCGGCCACCATGCAGCTGTTCTGACGTTCGACGGCAGATCTTTGATCTTGCCACCCTCCCATTTCCACACGACGTTGTACGGCAGCGTGGCGAAAGCGGCCACGAAAATCTGTCGAAGCGCCTCCGGCATGCCCGCCGCCCTCACCGATGAGCCCATCGAAACGAAGATGAAACCTACCGGGATGAATCGTCAGTGAGATTTTCAGAAATGCGACGGCAGACGCGAGACTTTTCGCTACACAGAGTGACTGCTCAACTGCAGAACTCAGGAATTTGGAATACAAATGGGATTCATCAGCTGGTTGGATGGAAGAAGTCTATAGAATCAGGCGTGGATTATTTTGATTAAACAATTTGTTGAGCTAATGAAGCGGAGAAGACTCACCTCGTTGCAAGAAGGTCTCTAGATCAGCGCTAAGTTGGGTGGCCGGTTTGCAATGAAGACAGGCAACGTTAACAACGTTCGCTAAGTAAGGCACGGAATCAGCCACGCTGTAGTGACTGTTTTGCAGCGTCAACGGTATTTCCGTGGTCAGGTCTCTGACATCGGGCAACTGATCGCCTGTGAAAGCAAAAGGACCCTCGCGAATGGTACAAAGAGGATCATCCAGAATGATCTGGATAATAAACGGATTCAGAAAATTACCTAAGTATTTCCTGAGAACTGGTTGAAGATAGCCAGTGATCAGGATCCAATGCATTGTCCCCAGGGTAACCCGACAGGCAGCGTTCAGAATTCTTTGGAAGAACGTCATGTCCTGGGTGAAGGGTTTGCCAAAGTAGGGCGTAACCGACCATGGCGATGGATTACCCTGTCGACCTATCGAACCGCTGTACAGTGCAACCTGTGCAGGAATATCGATTTCGTTGCTGTCTAATGATTATTCGGCGAATAATTGCTTTCATTAAACGTTTAATAATAAGGAAACGATAGAGATCTAATTGAAAGACGATAGAGGACAGACTGACGTACTTCCTCTAGACCTGAGAGTATTCTTAACACTCGCCACCATTTCACACTAAACCTAATTAAGCGGATAAGGGAACAAAGAATGTGTTATGTTCTCGAGGCCAGTATGGTGGCTGTTTACATACAAAACGCTACTTCTTTAGCTAATATCCAAAGGATTAATAGAGCAAACTATGGAGTGGATACTAAAAACTAAACTAAACTGAAATTCTAACAGAGAAAACTCAAACAGACTAATTGTAAGTTCTAACAGACGAACTCGTGGTTCTCTGGAACTGATAGAAAGCAAGTATAACCGCAGAGGTAGAGGAGAGATTACAGAATGTTTACCGTGTTTAGCATAATAGTGGGTACGTTTTCTCCATGAAGGACCCCCAGAAGACACTCCGGATAGGCTCCATCCAGAACGGCGACGTCCCATCGAGCATGAGGATTGCCTTCAGGCTTCCTCAGCCACGAGACGGAGATGTCGTCCCGAAGAAGCGCCTCGCAAGCCTCCCAGGCATATCGCATTGCATCCCAAGGAGAGATAGGCATTTCATCCCGGAACCTCGCGCCGACCAGGTCCCATTCCGACGTGTAATTCCCAACGTAGGCCTGCCAATAACCAAGCATGCTCTGAATACGTCTTTTTGTGTAACCAAATCCTTCAGCCGTTCCATTACTTCCTTTTGTACTCATCTGCACATGATATACTCTATGTGACTCGAGCTACATGATTTCAAAAAGTGGGAAATTTAAAAAGATATCAAGCACACTGATTAAAAATTGTAGATTTGTTTGCTTAGAAACAGAAGTTTAAGAGCTAAGTTTTATCTAGAGTTGTATGGTCTCAATTTGGTACCAGTTCTCAAGTTACTATTCCAGGTTACAGAATTCTATTATCAGAAGACTTTAGGCTCCCAAATTGACAACTCTGTAGGAACTTTCTTCCTTTAACTCATTCAGGACGGCTCACAGTCAAATCAGCTGAGTGTGAAAACGTACACACACGCCACCCATCCTGAATGAGTTAAATATACCCCCCATGCTTTCGTACTTCTTTTTGACTGGTCGCCTAATTTACAATTTTTCTATACTTCTCCCACTAACTGGATCATTTCTGACCACCTTGTAGAATGTCTGAAGCAATCACCTCGAAGATGGGCGGAACGAACTCCTGCAGACCGTTGTTAGCCCCAGGTCCGGGAAACGCGCTGAGAAGCGTCACGTTGTGTCCACGTGCTTTCAAGCTTCTTCCAAGGGCAACGAAGGGCACTGTGTGCGATTTAGTGCCTCCCATTGTTGCCAACAGCACGTTGTATCCCATGGACGATCCACACAGCCAGATCATCATCAAAACGACCCTCCGGTCGATCATCCTCATTTTCATCGACTCTTCAGTTTCTGCACGAAATAGTTCTGGACCTGTCTCTATCTGACGATGCTGAAGCGAATGTTTCGAGCAACGTTCGAAGAACAATCGCAGGACCGGTTGTTATTAGAAGGATTGAACGTCGAGGATAGTAACATCGTCGTGCAGACTGCTTTTTCTCCAGCAGCTTTTCCCTCTAATATCCGATCCTCCAGCTCGCGGCTCCTCCTTTTCAGTTTAATTATTGTTCTTCAAGTTTCCGCCGCTGTTACTCTAGTGCACTAGACCTCTTAACGAGCTCGCGAAACAGCAGTTGCTTCGTCTGCTTTTCGTGGAGTTACTCGATGATATATAGGAGGAACGCGCGGGCTCGAGGCACCGAGTCTTCAGCAGCTAGCCGACCCATTATTATATTAATGAGTCCGTGATGTCCGGTTCGATCTTGTTTATTGATTCCTGGCAGTAGAATGAGCCAGCCCTCTGTTGTTTTCTTGCGTCGTTTCGTGGAATTTTGAAGCAGTTTATTTGCTCATGATTTTTTTACCATGCGAAGGAGGTCGGATCCGTGATTCCTTATTCCGTTTCCGTTTCCGTTTCCTGAAACCACAGGAGAATGAGATTGATTTATTTATTCAAGTGTTTACGTTGCACTGCTCGACTTTTTGCTGTTTCATTTCTTTCTCTCGGCTGTTTTATTTACGTGATTTGTTTAGAGGCGAACCTGCGATCGCTGAGTACGAACGATTGCAGTCTGCTCTTGACAGCAGCATGAATATTTTAATAATAATGATGTGCTGTTATTTATATTAGTAATTATCTACGGATTTTAATAGGAATCGTGTACCGTTCTGGGGAAAATCGACGATGATCGAAATCATAACGGAGCGCTTAGAGTTATTTTCGCAAATACCTCTAACGAATCGAAAAATACAGCACCGCGTTGCAGTGACTTTCGATTCATAAATTTTCTCAGTAGTTTAACGTGCGAGATATTATTCTTCAACTTTCAGAGCTACTGAAAGCGTTGACTGAGACTATTTACGAGGCTGACGGTGCAACATTCTACCACACAAATAATTAATACGTTGAACGCCACGGTGGTCACCGGTGACCGACACCTCAAATTTAATTTAATTGAATAATTATTGACTATCGCAAAACGCTGAGCAAACTTCATACTAAAACAATAATATAGGAACAGAAGAACACGACTGAGTACTCAAATCTGTTTTTTCTTTACGATTTATATGAAAGAAAAATGAATTATATAGTGTCTGATTGGGTATGGCCGTTTTCACTGTGGCGTTCAACGTGCTAACATACAAAATGCATAGAAAGAAAAAACAAAATACGCAATCCTTTATTTCGTAATCTCTGGAATGGCTGAAAGCATTCAAGAAACAACTTCTAAACGCGCTGCGAGCTAATAACAAGAATGCAGTATTTTATCGCCTTTTTATTTTTCATTGAAAAAGACGTAGATTTATGCGAGGAATAGAGTCGGGGATCGTTTAACGTTCACCCTCGCCTGACCTTTGATCCCTTTCCACGACAGGAATACTCGAGCATAGCTTTCGGTGCATATTCAAGCGGAGACTTTCACTAATAATCCGAGATTCGAGCGCGCCGGTCGTTCGACCCGACAATGCGATCTCTCGAGATCATAGCCTCGATCCCTTTCCGTTCCTCTCAACCCCTTTCTCCGTTGGATCTCTTCCGCGGTCGAAAAATGGATCTCGATACGGACGATTTCACCTCGAAGCGTTTCGACCACCGACGAAAGGGGATCGATCCGCGGCGGAAAGAGAAACCGGAAAATCGATCTTCTGTCAGAGGAAACACAGAAGCGAAAAAGATCGATTATTCCGCTTCTTGCAGGAACAAATTTACAAGGGATGCAACCGAAACGATTAATCGACGACGAAGAATAGAATCGAGAGTCATTGCTGGATCTGTGATGATGAAGACAGTGATTTGATCTCAGAATGAGAGTCATTGTGTCACTAAACATAATGATCTATGATCGGAGAAAATTGTAAATGTGTAATGGAATCTCGAACAGTCACTTCAGTGTCTCATGCACTTTCCTGTTGTCTATGATAAGAACACTTCGGTAGCATGTGACCAGTAGCGTCGTCTGACGTAAGGGCCACGTCAGTGTCAGGTGTCCTGTCGCACAGTCTGTGCTATGGACCGTTTCAGTGACACCTGTTCCATCCTGCTGCCTGTGCTGAGAGTTACTTTACCGGCACGTGCCCACCCATGTGCCGAAATCCACTTCAATGGCAGGGAGACCCTCAATTTGTCAAGTCTGATCAATTTGTTATTATCAGATCTTTGTGAGATAATATAGCATGCTCTATGTAGTGAAGATTTAATGAGATTTTTGTCAGTGGGTCGAAGGGTCATGAGGTTCGACAGTGTCTAATGTGTTGAGAGTCGGTCGAAACAATGCTTGGTACCGATCAATCGGACGGTTTGAACTTTCATAAATAAACAATAAATTCGTAGGGTGCGCGTAGTTGCTCGTAGCAGCAGGATCATTTGCAATTCGTACTCAACGAGCTCAATAGATTGACCACCGTGGCGAATATCGCCGTGCGTTGCACTCCAATTCATCAGCGTACAAACGCGTGGTACCTTTGTCTATTTCTCAGTAGATTGCCAGAAACTCGCTCAGACACCCTGGGGAACCTTCACGGGCTGCGATTACGGCCAGTGGGGAAAAACTGGGCTCTTCAAGGCCAGTTCTCGGTTACTTGGACCCACGACGATGTAACGCAGACAAAATTCACTTTGAATTTGAAAAATAATGAGCATGCAGGATGAAAACGTGGACTCATTTGGCAGAGTGTACAAATTAACAGATAATTGTATCGTACAGATTAATTTGCTCAATGAATAGATTTTATTTTTTTGTGACAGCATAATGAGCGATATTAAGAACAATGTAGGACAATGGTTTATAGTTTTTGCATACGGTGGCGTAGAGAAGTTTCTAGAAAAATAGCTCGTACAGAAGACAAAGTTAGAGTGTATGAACCTTCTCATCTTTTAATCTGTACGTAAATCCAAATTTTGTATGAATTGTTTAAAGCACAATTGGAAATGCGAAGTGCCCAGAAACTTCTGCACGCCAGTGTATGTTACAACCACATTTGTTACAACATTTTCACCGAATCTCAGTTTTGTGCGCAGAGCTTTCAAAGCGTGCGGTACTTCATTCGACGGTGTATGGACTCTCGAAATGACCTTGAATGGCCCGATTATGGTGTCTGTACGATATTTTTTTACAATCTTGCAAGGAACAATTCCGCGTGAAACGAAAAACAAAGAACGTACAATAAAATTTGTTTCATTCTTTGATTTTGAGATTTGAGTTAGAGAGCATTCAGTAAGGTGTACCAAAAACGTGACGATTTTTCTCACCTGAAACTTTCTTCTTCAGCTATGATCGCGACGGAGGTGACTTCTCTTTCCCTTGCACTGGGTCGTCGTCGTTCTCGTCAGCATTTCCACGAACGAAACTTCCTGAATGATCGAGGCAGACCGTTCGACGATCGTACAACGTCTGATCGATCGAACGACTTCGAACACCTTCGAACACGTTCTTCGTGGTCACGAGGCTCGATTTTCGGCACGTCTGTCCGGCTCGGTCTCGTTCGAACTTTCTATATCCGTTCACCGTGGATTTTCGACAATAGACAGACGGTCCGGAGAAGAATCAGGTCGAAGGGAATCGATTTTTCGATCCGATAACCGTGTGAAATTGATTTTCGATCGCGGACCTTGAAGATAGGACAAGTCGAACGCACGAAGCTCGGATATCACCGAGCGTGAAAGTTTGACTGGCCAACGGCAGCTTTAATGATCAGCTGTGCTACAGAGAGAGAGAGAGTTCTCCCTACCACCTTCTGTCACTTCTTTTGGTCTTCGTGAACATCTTCTGCAACGTGCGACGGTGATTGGATTCAGTCTAACGTTTTAGTTTTGTTTATTTATGAACAATCTCACGTGCGATTGAGTTTCATCGCGCCTTCTTGGCTGCTGAATCACCTGGCGAACATAATTATATGGTATATCGGAAGGATACTGAAATTAGGCTCTTCAAGTTCACACGTTAATTTTAACAAGTGATTTTTATAGTTTGACCTACTATTCCGTGTCCATTAACTTTTTATGGTTGAATTTCATTGCAGTCTCTTCGTTGATGTATCACCTGGTGAACGTAATCTTGTGGCACATTGCAGAGACACTGAAATTGGGCTCTTCAAGGTCACATCTTAATTTTGACAAGTGACCTTTATTTTTTGACCTACTATTCTGTGTATATTATTTTCGATTCTCAAAGCAACAAGACGTTCCAAATAAGACTTTCATTAACTGTTCTTATTAACTATGCAAAATATAATAACATAGTGTTAAAATTTAAAAGCTAGAGTAACAGCAGACTAGGTAACAGTTCCCCCAAACTGAATTAATTAATGAGTCAACGACTCATAGTGAAAGTTTTTGGCGCCTAAATCGTAGGATATAATTGTGTAAGAGATCACGGAATGATTTTTAACGATACGACCAGACGAATATTATAATATTTTTTGCAAAATGGAATACATTAACCTATATACAACCGGTAATACATTTTACTATAGTGTTTCATTCACAGTTTTTATTGATGATGTAGCCTAGAAGTTCGAGCACACATGCATACAAAATATGGAACTAAAAATTTCAACATAATTTTTTAACCTGCCATGCAGAAGTAATAAATTATTTTTCATCATGGAAAACTTGAATTCCCCAAAATTTATGATTCTATATTAATATACAATTTGAAAGAAACGTCCTCCAAAATTCTAATGAAATTCCGCATGAAAAATGTTTGAAAAATTACAAAAATTTCGATCTGTTCCAGAAGTAAATAGAAATCGCAAGTCGGAATGATAGGATCGCAAGAAAAATCAGTCGGAGATTTGCGAGTCGCGTTGAAATAAAGAATTAGGACAAATTTCACTGGTTCGGTACCGTTATGGCTTCGTGAACGATTTACTATCGAAACACTTGGCTGCACCGACTGTCCGATATCGAAAACGACCTCGTGCACGCCCGATCGGACCCGTTTCGATTTCTTCCTCCGATACCGTACCGTTAATTAATTATCACGAAACCTTCTGCCAATTAACACGTACGGTAAAACTAAATTGGAAGTCACGAGTTACTTTCCTGCGATCATCCAGAGAAAATTCTTGAAAACTTCGTTCACTTTCTTTCACTCAAGATGAAGATAAATTGTTTTTTAATAATAGGTATGTTTAAGGATTGTGTATTTCTATTTCTTCAACTACGTTCGTAGTATAAGAACTAATTTTAACGTTCCATGGAGCTGGTAAGCTCCAAAATTTATTTATAATTAAATAAATCTAAATTCCATTATTTTTCGATCTTCTAATTTGTCGGACAATCCAGTCGAAGTAATTTCGACTCGTCTCTCTTTTCACGACTGGTTGAGTCGAAAAATCGTCCTTCCACCAATTTCGGAAGCTATTCAGGATGTCTTCGGAGACGGAGACAGTCGAACGCCCCAAATCGATCGAAATAAAAGGGTCCTTTCCCTTCTGTCGTCGATTAATCGACCGTGTCGTCTCTCGTTCGGTAAACCCGTTGCAATTGTTTCTATTGAAGCCTTGAATAGCCCATTTTCCCTTTAGAGGACCTCCTTAATTTCTTTCTTCGAAGGTTAATCGCTCTTGAAACGAATTAGCCTGATTTCGCTAACCCATTCAGCAGGAGGACAGACAGTTAGCACGAAAATATTTTCCAAAAGAATTTCTCTCTGTGGATGTAAGAACAATTTGGGTTAAAATGGATTACCAGGTTCACAGTGCTGCTTCGTTTAATCGTCTCCTTTTTTTTCAGAGAATTACTTTCTTAAAGCATCCTAAACTTCCTTTTTAAGCAGCATGAGGTTTAAGCTACAAAAAATTGATAAAGAGTCGTTTTAGTAAATAGGCTGCGAATGTTTACGCAAATATATATTTTTTGTTATCGTTGTTGTAGAAATGAATCTTCGATAAAAGTGTATTCTGTTCTGTGAATGTTTAGTAAATGTATTTTTTTTGTACGGTTTTTAATGTGTGTTCTTTAGATATTTAAGTATGTCAAATTGTATAAAAGTTAGAAGTCTATTTATAAATGTATTCTTAGTTTTGTGCAAACTGTAAAAATGTGTCCAGAAGTGGTTGGGTTAGATTGGTAAATGTAGATTAGTATGACACCATGTGGGTATATTTCAACGACCTTCCTTTTATTGCAGTGTGATTTTATCGTATTAAAATAAAAAATAATTAAAATAATCATAAAATTCTCAAATCTTTGTCTTTCGACGTCGATATAAAAAATTCTGTAAATAGTATATGCAGTGCCATTTCTGCATTGTAAAGTCCTATTCTACAATGAATAAATGACCTAAAAATTTTCTTTAATCGGACGATGCTCGACTTTCGTCTTCGATATGAAAAAAACGCCGTCGAGCGTCGGATTTTTGCACGGGGGACGCTCGGCGTTCGCGAATTCGGTCACCGCAAACGACGGCACGGCTTTCATCCAGGCAACTTTCTAAAATACTCCTTTCTTTGAAGTCGCAACAAGTCATTTTTGCGTCCAGGCTTCGTGTGAAATTTCGTGGCCGAATTGTCTGGATCCCTAGTCTTCTTCTATCGAAAAAAAAACAGGAAACAAATCCCTCGAACGACTCGGTGAAAGTTGATTAAAGCGTGTGCGTATAATTCGCGATGACTGGCTGAATGAACGTCTCAAATTGGCAATTTCTGGATATTAATTCATCTTACCGCGAGAGATTCCTTGGTCGATGCAAGTTCATGGTTCGAAGCGCTTAAAAGCTTCTCTCCCGCGATTATTGATTCATTCTTGGCTTGTAGAGTCGCACGGGTGTCTTGTATTTCACATTAATATTATTTCCACACCGATTGCAAATTTTTATTTGACCCTGGCTACGGTTGATTTATGCGCAGAGCTCTACCGCTGTGCACGTGGCTCATAGAAAGTGTTTTATTCAAAATAATATGTAAATATTTCTTAGGAAAAACCCCTGATTTTCCTCTTAATTTTTATATGTATTGAAACAAGTTTTAAACATTTGATGTAATGAATGATTGTACAATGTAGCAGAGACTTTGATAAGTGTCCCGGAATTTTTTCAGATTTCTTGAAAGCCTGGAACAGGAGGAAAATGATGACTATGCCTACGCAGGGTTAAAAATGTTAAACTGACTGCCGATTAACACAAGCTATTCACAAACTCAACGCAACACGAAAAACAGATGAATTCTGAACTCTGAATTATTTATTCAAACGACTGAACTGAACAAATTACTTTTAAAAATGGTAATTTCAATTCAACATATAAAGTATATTATATATTTTTTAATTGTTGTAGAATCATTTCTGTACCTTGGCAGAAAAAGGTCCAATGTCCAATTTGCAATTTTTTGGGAAAAGGTGTACCTTGGCCTTTTTATTGCAATACACATAACTTTGCTTGTAACGGTAGAACGACAGTAGCCTGTTTTTCTATGATAAATTACATGATTTTTATCTGAATGGTGCATAAAACCCAAATGCAATAATTTTGGACACTGGCTCTTCTTCTACCAAGGTACAGAATTATAATAAAAAATCCTAGGTCAAGCATTGAATATTCCACTGTGCGTACCCTCGAGGAGTCTCTTAGAGGGTCCAACAAATTTTCTGTTCTTTCTGTCCTCTTTAAAGAGAATTTCTGTGTTTCTGTCGGCTGCGTGGAGACTTTGTGGCGATGCTTCGCGTGAAAAATTCTGTGAAAACCGCGAAAGGGTGCTTGATTCACCGCGAGAGCGAAATGACCACGCTGAAAAGAGATTTCGGTGGACGTGGAAAGACGGGAATGAAAAAGAACGCGATTGGTTGAGTGTACATTGTAAACGTTGCCAACGTTTTTACGCTTTTAAGCTTCATCTGCAGTCGAATCTCGTTTGATCGTCTGCCGGCGGGTGTGCAATCGTTTTTGCTTCTGTTACTGCAATTCGATGTAGAAATGCAGCTCCTCGAAATACAGCGGCGTGGTCGTTTCGTAAAATATCATCCACCGAGGACAACGTCTCTGCGGAATAGTTAATTTCTGACCGCGTTTCTCAGCAGTTTTTGTTTATTTGTTTATTCATTTCTTGGTTCTAATATTAAACATTTACACACGCTACATACGATATGAAACAGTTACTTGGTTAATTTAAAAGTCGTTGAAAGTCTTACACACTTTTTATTACTAATGCAAATGTTACTTTTCGTTATAGATGCATGAAACGACAAAAAAGAATGGAGATTGCCGTATGGATGAGCATTGAAACGTCGATTAATTTGAGTGAATTTCGATTGATCCATCATAACGATTGACGTCGAAAATGAAACTTGAACAAACCACCGGTGAACGGTCTCATTATATCGTCGTGTCGTTTTTAATTATATTAATCTAAATTTATATTCAATTTTATATCATATTAGTCATTTACAATGTCTAAAAAGGATTATACCTGATTGGTGAAATGAATCTTCGTCTTTCAGAATTTATTTACAATTTTAAAAAACGTAAAGTAGAGAGAAAAATATAAATTCTGGAATGATCGAACAAATTTTGCAATTTTCATCAACGCTGCAGGGCGTTGCGTAAATCGATAATTAAACCTCTCGAAAAATCGCCAATGGACGATTGCGTACACGTGATACAGGTTTCGATGCAATAAAAGTAAAACATGGAAAATGACTGGGGATGGAAAAATGGGTCGTCGAGAGTCTTCGACTTTTGTCGCAACTCCGAAAGATTTTAAACGCCAGTTAATTAGCCTCAAGGTTCACCCATAGATTAATATACAAATTTTTTTCAATCACTCCACTCTAACTTTCAACTTCACTTATTAATTTATATACCCAGACAATTATTTCTAATTTCACTAACTATTTTATATTGTTACAGGCAAATCAAATTAAAATAATTTAATTTTAATTATACTGGATGGTCCGTCAAAAATAAATTCAGAAAATGTGGTCACGGACAAGATGAAGCGTCTTATGACGAGATTGGGCCATTTTTTTCGGAGAATTATTATAGTTCGTCGTTACTGGGTCAAAATGAAAATCGGTTGCTTCAGAGAGGACTTGATCGCTGCAAAAAAAAATCGTGGTCGTTGAATTTCCTTGGCGATTTCACTTTCGCTACCGTGGCATAATCGCGCGTGTTACGAATAACAATTTGATTAAATGGAATCTTCCAAAGCTATAATCACGCCATTGGTAAACACATAAGGACGTAGGTGGACAATAAATAAAATTACTCGATTTTTATTCGGAAGACGTCCAATTGAGTAGATGCTTCGTTTATGATAAACAATTTTTATTACACTCATGGCTAGCCATGACTTTTTATGATCAATTCTTCGCTGTGCAGAGTGATAATTGACAAATTATTTTTAAATGATGTACAGGCTTTTCCTTTCACGTTTCATATTGAAAATGATCGAGCTTGAAGTATCACGTAATTAATTTGGTTGCAGAAGTTTCTACAGAATGTCAATTACTGCTCGCAACTTCGTGGCGCGCGAATAAAAATTTGTAACGTTAATATTTGCTCTCGGGGAAAAGTTTGAAACCACAAAAAAAAAGGGAATTCCGCCGTTTTGTAAAAAAATAGACCTTCCGTCTTGTTTCCGCGAGTTCCGTCGTTTTTCCTGCCCCTTTCACGCACTTTCATCCGTTTCCCTGCCAATTAGTTGTATTCCGCAACCAAAGGCTCGCAAAAACCGAAAAAAAAAGAAAAGAATTAACGAGCCACATATGAGTTTTTCCACAAAGAATGGCGGTTCTGAAACACGAAGTTCCATGGAACTCCGAGCAAATGCTGCGTTCGTTACGCTCTTCTTCGTCTGTCACGGTTTCCAAGAACGAACCTTGCTAATTAAGACACGGCGAAAATCTGCCGGCAGACGCGTAGAAAACAGACAAAACTGTCGGGAGAAGAGAAAGAAGTAAACGGTCAGTGATTTCGATAAGACATCTGGCAAGACAAAAGTACCGTAACATCTTACTTTTACATCCTGCGATCGCGATACCCCATGATCAGACGCAGATGTTTATGCAAATATACATTTACAGAGTTCAACAATTTTTCTGTGAATGCAGAAGAAAGAAGTAAATTTTGACATATTTCAAGTGAATGAATATGTTAATATTCCTGCCAGTGCTACAGGGAGCTCTGGTGAAGCATATTAATTAATCAACCTACAATTGATGCAGTTTATACTGATTTATAAATGAGCGAAACTTGAAAAGAGATCAATGACTGGAGACTGTATTAAAAATCGATTTTTACTTCAACAATCAACAATGAATTATAATTTCTCTACTTCGTTTCAGATTTACAAAGAGTAGGATGTTTCATTAAGTTCTTCAGGGTACCAAGTGTCTCCTATGTTCAAATTTTTTGACCCGTTAGAAGATTTACGAGCCAGACGCTGGAACGTCCGTCACTAAATCTATATTGAAGCATTCACAGTTCCCAGAAACGCTAAAAATCTTGTCAAACATTTCGACAGGTCCCTTTCTATTCTTCTTTCTTCAGGTTCGAACACTTCCACGCATACACGAATCGCTAACGAGGCGTCTAACAAGAAGGCAAACAGCTGAAAGCAAGGAGAAGGTTTTGGGAGAGAAAAAAGAACAGCGGTTCGAGTATAATTCCAAGTCCAATGAGTATATTGAATTCTGTTGGTCGGCCATTTCGGTACCAAGCGACGCAGACGTTTGGTCGTCGAAATCCTTGAAAGGATTCTCGATAGCGGTTCTCAGTTTCGTTGACCTTGTCTGTTCAGAATGGTCAAGGCTGTGTTTTGACTTTCTGGCACCTTGGACCTTGAACCGCGGATGTCGAAGATCTTCTTCAAGGACCGAGGGAACTGACTGTTCAGACCGGCGTAGATCACTGGGTTGTAACAAATGGAGGACTTGGCCAGCAACGCTGGTAGCACCGTTAAAGAGGCCGATAGTTTTGCCTGTTAAATAAAAAATTTCTGTAGGAAGTTTTTACAGTAATTTATGGACAACAATTTACTATTATTTTCAAGATTTAATAGCCAATTTTCACATTAACATTTTTACTCATTTTTAGAAGGAGGTTATATAATTATTGTAATCATTTTGAGTTAACATTTTTGTAATTTTACAATTTTTTAGATTAAATTAAAATATTAATTCTCACTATTTCAGAATGAACGAGCGTTACTTGCGAATTAAAATGTTAGAAGGCATGTTCTGTTTAATAATGGAAGCTGTGATTGTTTACACAGTCCAGGCTTGGCGCATTAGAAATTCATGACCGTGCGTTGCTTGCAAATGGACAAGTTAGAACGGGTTCGTGCATTTTCACACCAGAAGCGCGATTTAATGGGCACCGTAGTGAAAGTATTGTTATAATTTCCCATCAACATTAATCGCCATTATAACGTGCAACAGCATGACGATGACCGGCAACGAACCCTCGCAAAGTCATCTCACGTGAACAACAAGAAATTACAGTACACCGTCCTATTCGAGAAATTAACATAAATAACGATGCAAAAAGAAATCCACGATCGTAGAATTTCATTAATTAAATTTACATCTGCATTTTATGAACAATCATTGTCATCGATGCAAATGTTTATTGTACTGTTCGAGATGTTTACCAACACATGACTAACTCGTTTTACTATGTTGTTTACTGTGAATAATAATGAGCAATCATTAAGTCGCTCTCTCTTTCACGAGTAAATGAGATTGTTCGCGATTTTTTCGAACAGTCTAATATTTCAAGCACTCAACAAGCTATTATTAAGAACACAAATAGTAATTGTATGTTTATATAAAATCTCTATTTTTAAACTTTATTTTTACACCCTTCAAGAGCCTAATTTCATTGTTCTTACTGTGCTATTGAAGCGATACAGAGGCTAGGCACCTCAAGTTCACCTCTCCTTGCAGTTCTGCCACCTCCAGTATGATGTTTATTATTTTTTTCAGACCAACTTTCAACGTGTCAAACCTTTTAAAAGGGAACTTCACATGTATGAATAAGTGGATGAGAGGTGACCTTGAAAAGCCCAGTTTCAGCGTCTGCAGTACGATTAGGTCACAGAATACATGTATGTACTCACGTCGAAGTATTGTACGGCAAGTGCAAGGGCTGCATACGGGGACCAGGCGACCAGGAAGGCCGTTATCATCAACGCCACCATTTTGGTGACCTTTGCTTCCCGTCGTCCACGCGCGCCTAAATTCAGAAAAATACAACGCTGCCGGAAGAACGTGACACTGAAATTTCTTCTCAGAAGAAACAACTGGTCACGGTGCTTGAAATACATGGAAAAAACGATCACGTCGCCTTCTCTTTTCTTGAAAAATTAATTGCAACTGCTACACTGTGACCATTTGTACTGGTCCGCAGTAATCGTGAGATTCTTGCGAGCAGAACAAGGAAATAAATAGAAGGAAAGACTTTGACAGTTTCTTGGAAAATTCATCGTTAGAAGTAGACCTAGACCATTCTGTAGATGGAAGATTTTTAATGATAAATGAAACGAAAGGTCTGTGTAACTTAATTTTTCGCTTGTGCCCAGATACAAGGTGATTGTAATTGTTAAACAAAGATAGAGGCATTCTTTTACTGTTTCCAAGTGAGCGCATCGTTTAACGATCCTGTGCTCCCGACGATATCTCAAAGGTTCTACTACATAAACAGAGCACAGTACGATGCAATAAAAATTGAAGATTGCGTTAAAAAATGGGAAGTCAATTTATCAGTCGGAGTTATGACTCAGAACAGCTTAATCTCGATGTGATTGCAATAATTTGTGGGCATCTAAAAATGATCTGACTGTAAATTTCTAAAGAGAAAAGGGCAAAGAATGTTGAAAAGAAACTGGCACGATTACCTGCTCTCTTTCGAACTTTCCTCAGAGTCAATATAATCGCCACGTAGCTGCTGGTGATCACTATGACGGGAATAATGAGGCCAAAAATGAATAGAAAGCCAATGTAGCTATCGCTTTTCGTAACAGGATCATGCACCTCCCAGGAGACGCTGCAAGACACGTTCGCGGCTTCGAGTCCATAACTTCCCCAGCCGAAAAACGGTGGCACCGACAGGCATAGTGCATACACCCACACGAAGAAACCTAGTATCACAGCGTGCCTGTTAAAAGTAGACATTCTGAATATAGGGGCTAAATAAAAATTGCAACATGGATTGGCCGGAATGGCCGCCTGGATTGGCCGACTCAAATGGCAGGAATGTTCTACTGAAGCGGTCGCAATGAGCGGACGGAATGCTTTCAAAGTTTAGCTTCTTGTTCTGGAATGCAATGTACATTTATCTTTGGTCCTACAAAGGTGTTGTACCATTATATACTATTATAATGCAGAATGCACTTGTCCATTCCGGCCAATCTATGCGGCCATTCCGGCCAAACCGTTTTGCCAATTTCTACTTCATTTCTTTCTACTTTGTTACAGTATTTATTCACGGGTGTTCAACGGGTAAAACAGAGACTGAAATTAAATTAATGCCGATAGTTTTATATATAATAAGTGTGGAGTTCTGGTATGCGAAAGCTCCTCTTACGGTGACACAATTTTATTAAATCTTTTGCAAAATACATTGCGGCAGAACTGAAATCACAATACAGCACGTCGTTGCCTGTTACGTCACTTTGTTTGCGGAAAATTGATGTTATTCACAGTCAAGATGTAATGGGACTATTTGTGGTTGCAAATAGAATTTACGCGACTGAAGGTTATTTTATTTGCGGTCGGAGATGAAATTACTGTGATTTGCGGTGGTACAATTTTTTTTCTAAGTTTGTTTAGGTTTTCGATTTGGGTAAAAATTGAGGCGCACCTTAGCGTGTTCAATGGGTCTCGTAGTATACCATTTTTCTTCTCTTATTAACAAATAGTGGATAATTAATTTCGTGCTGGCGTTTCAACGGACATTTTTCTGTTTACATTTTCTATTAATCCCGAAATCATTTGACACGTTTTTACATTTTTTTCATGTTCATTACAGATAAACAATTCTGCCGAAAAAATAAATGGAAGATCCTCCAACATGGAGTTAACGAAAAATAAAATCTACGAACATCAGAAGGCATTATTCATCTCATTAAAAAATAAATTTGATCGTCAGCTGTGAATTCTTTATTCGATTCCAGTGAGCTCGAGCCACCTGAAAAATGTACGTTGAAGTCGATCTTCGAACTGTATAATAATTTCCCAGTTTCCTAAATTTTCCACACTGGATCGAAGTGTAATCTGTTAATGTTCGAAATGAAACCACATGCAAATAAAACAAACTTGAACTCATTTTTTTATGTGTTACAGAAAATATTAAATCTTTTCTCCTCGGCGGAAACCCGGCTGTTTGCGATATAATAAGCCAGAAAAAAAAGGACAAGCCGCAGAAGCGGCTGGTAACAAAGAAGAATATTGCTAATCCATAGTTAATTACGTATGCAAGGGAATAAGTGAAATCTCGGAGTAATTTTTATTGTAAGAAACAGTCTTATCTCTAACGATCGTATTCATAATTAAGAGTGTAACACTTCTGAATGGACGCTGTAAGCTCAGAAGAATTTATAAGGCTGGTAATCTTATCGTGGTTCGTTAATTAATTTTTCCTAAAAACTATCTTCCATTTTAACACGTTCATATCCACGTGCATGTGAAACAATTAAACACAGATTTTTCTGAATGGTCTAAAGACGGACTTTCAATATTTGAAACGAAAGTAATTAGCAGACTGTGGATGTTTATGCAAATATACATTCTCCAACTACAATATTTTCTGTTTTAATGTAGCTGAAGAAATAGAGCGCTGTCGAAAGTATATTTTGTTAAATTGCATTTAGTTTCGCAGTCTAGTAATAAGCTTAAAATGTGTTTATCAAATATTTTGTTGATATTAACGTTAACGCATTATTTTACAGATGCCTTCTTTCATGCAAATCAGGTTACTCGATCGTGAAACAGTTTACAGAGCAGTTACGATTGGACAAATCTGAATCGCGTGCGATCCCGATCGGTTACGATCCATTTCTTTCATAATTTCTTTCATTCGTGTCGTGGTTGCGACAGACTGAAATTTTTGGAGCGGAACGCTCCTCAATTGCTGCCCTACAATTCCGTGGAGTCGTTCTCGAAAATTAGGGAAAAAGGAGGACGAAGAATTCTTTCGAAACGCACGGAGTATATTGAGACCGGATAAGAAAAAATCGAGCGTATCTTACCTTATGGACAAGCCCTTCATCGGTCTGGCTATCAGCAGCCACCTCTCCACTGCCATCACTGTCAAATTGCCGATACTCGCGAATCCCAAGGTGGACATGAACCAGGCGTACCTTTGAGCAGACTTTATTTTAATAAAATCTTGTAAAATTACGGTTTTGTAGTTTTATGTATAGTAGAATGTTTAACTAATTGATTATTGAACTGTTAACAGGGAGACATGATCGTTTGGATGACAGAAGCTAGACTAATTTAACATGAAACCTGTGTCTGATATCTGATACAAGCAGGGAAACATAATTCTTTGGATGAGATGAATTTGAGTGAATGTAACTGAACACCTGATCTAACACACGCTGTAAGAAATTGGCTAATTTGGGAGCCATTTATCTTTGGATAAAGGAACTGAATCTGACCCAACCGAATCCGAAGTTTTATATGTGGACTGATTAGGGAGCCACCATTCTTTCGATGAGAGAAACCCCACCTAACTCAACTCAATCCAATCCAATCTGACCGACCCATCTAACTGAACCTTATCCAATCTTTGATACGTGGATTAATTAGGAAGCCATCGCTCTTTCTATGAGAGAAACTAAGCTCAACTCAACTGAACACAAGTGTTTATTTAATGAATCAATATTGCTAGGACCACTGAGAGTGTTGACAAGTGTATTTGAAGAATCTTTGGGTCGTCATAACAATTTATACTTTGTTATGTTAAGGTATCAGTGGTGTTGAATGCATTTGATGCGTGGGTTTGGTGTAATATTGTTTAATAAACAATAAGTTATACCAGAGACACACTTTGTAGCCCCAGTACCATCCTCTGGCGATCGCTGAGACCATAGCTACTGGATTTCCGAGTGCAGCCACCAAAAAGTCACCAACCTATAAAAGACAATCGTAAAAATTCAACGATCTTGTTTATAAATCAAATAAAGAAGTGTATGACTTTTGAATGACCAAAATTTATTTTATCTTTCAGAAACTTTTCGAAGAAGTGATCAATACTATAAATGGCGAATCGCTAAAAGTAATGGTCAGGATCTCGTGAATTAAAAGTACTTCTACTCAAGGAATGACTTAATATTTCACCGGACTTCCATACGCTATGTTTGACTGCATTCGATTGCATAATAATGAGCTGCCTGTTCAGAATTACTTTTCGGTGAAAGCAACCTTCACAAGCGATCATGTATCGAACCCGTGGGAAGTTATCTCATTAAACGGACGAAAAAGTTTCATTTCGAAGATAGAACACTCGACGATATAAGTGATCCATTAATAGATCCGTAACAATTATCCTGGTCGTCTCAGTTCTCGATAAGTCGCTCCAGATAGACCGTCCTATCTATGTTCTTCAAGTTTTTCCAGGATATCTCATCGAGATAGAAATTAATGAGAAAATTATTCGTTAAATATAAATCGCCCACCAATCCAGAAGTAGGAGAATTTGTTCGATACCATTTTCCTCAACTTTTCGTTCATAAAAAAATAATCCCAAGGGGTGCTTAATCTTCGTTAGCCAAGGGGAAAGGATAAATTCTTTACAAAAAGCTTCCTGGCGGAGATTTCTCGGCGATTTTATACAGGAGAAACTCGATGAATTTATAATCCTTCATTCGAGGTACAAATTGGAGCATTTGTTTTTAGATCAAATTGGAGTATAAATGTCAGAAACGAAGGTTTACGTTCTATACAATACAGTGCCTGTTTGTTATAAAATTGTCGAAGCTGCACTTTTGTGTTTACATTCTGAAATTATTGGAGCGTAGATTGTTCCCTGATATTAAATTATACAAACAAAAGACGGTAGGTTCAAGAATTTACAATTCATGATTGTTATTATGATTGTCTGGTTATTAGCCGATGGACCTATACTAATCGGCATCCTTTGAAGAACCAATTTATTTTTACTGGAAGAAATTTCCTTTCTGAATTATTAAAGCCTGGACTGTCCCTCGATATGAAATTACACGTACAAAAAAAAATCGTACAACCAGTCAATTATTATTATGAGTATCAGCTTATACTATTGAATATCCTTTGAAATACCATTTTATTTGTACCGCACACGAGCCCATTTGTGAATTAAACTATCCAAGTCAATTTTTAATGTTTCAGAACAATAGGAACTGGTCAAGAAATCGCATCGACTCGGTCCACTTAATTCTCTATTAACGCCAGAAGCGAAACAATGGTGTGGTAAGGTGATATCCTTCATTAAAGTCGAACTGCACTCAAGGACTAATTATAAACGGTCCGTGAAGGGTCCTGCTGATCAGGCACAAAAGACTGCAAGGATTATCGGTGAACCGCTTTCACGGTAACTAGCAAACGAACTTCTTTCTGTCACCTTTTCATCCCTCCAACCCTCTCAAGCATCCACTTCGTCGCATCCCGAAGATGGAGCACACTCCACGAATTTATCCTCCTTTTCTCCGAACATCCTCTCAACTCCAACAGAGAAAAATCGTGCAGACCCTTTTCATTTCGCTCCGCGGCGGTTTCGACGGAAAATCAAACAGCAACGCGTGAAACGGGCCACCCAATGTCCACTTTCAACTCGCAACAATAGCTATTAATTCTCGTGTTTAATTAACATCGCGGCGCTCCGTGGAGATTGTGAATCGTCCGCCTGCAAAATTACTCGGATTGCCCGTGTTCGAAATGCTTCCGTTCGACAACAGTGATTAAATTGAAAAACGAATTTTTTGTTTCAGACGAAAATGCTTTTCTCTTCGATCGCCACAGACAATTGGAAGGTGTAAGGGCGAAGCGATAAATATAGCGTTTTCATAAAGTTGTAATGGACAATGAGCCGGATTAATGGCGGCCGCTGGTGTTAAGGTATTCATGGAAAGTACGAGGGCTTCGTTGAGAAAATTCAGAATCACACTGTTCTCATGCAAATCCGTCAGCCAGTGTACAGAGTGCAGTTAACTTCTATTCCCCTTTGTACGAGGGAAAAGCGCTGCATAGAGCCGTATCTTAGAATTTTTTAATGAAATTCTGCCTGCTTACTGTTGCATAATATGCAATAGAATTGCAAACTCTCTGTTCGTTTCTTTCTGGCAAACGCTGTACACAGACACCGGTTAACAAGCAGAACGTAACAGTTAAAAGCTATTATATTGTCTCTGAACTGGCGTGTCGAGCGTGCTAAGAGTCACTTCAATGACAGAACTGCTTCTGCAGTGAATTTAGAATAATTTCAGAATCTTGAGTCTAACTGAACTGAGTTGTTCCACCAAAATTAAATTTAACAATGTAGCTTCTGTGTAAATACCCTGGCTGGCTGAACACTTCACTGTTAACATTTTCAAAGACCAAACTATACTTGAGTAGAAGCTTTAATTTGCACAAAAATTACAGAATTATTTGGATGAAAATCGAAGAAAAATTCAACGTTCCTGAAGGGACACTTACGACGAGGTTCACCAGGATCACGTTGATGGGCGTCCACAAGGTCTGGGCGTCCTTGACGATCACGATCGCGACCAGAAGGTTCATGGTGAAGCCGAAGAAGCCGATGAAAGCCAGTGCGATCGCAGCTGAGACGTAAACCGCAGGTACCACCTGATCTTCAACAATATCTTCAGGCACCACTGTGCTACGGTTCAAAGACATTCCGTATCGCGACGGCTGTACGGTCACAAAAACAAAGGACCACGTGGTGCGTGGGGACCGACCCTCTCGTACACGATTTTTAAAACATTTTTTTTATAGTCCTGTTTCTTTATCGTTATTTAAAGAAAGCGCGAAGGGTGAACGGCGAGCATCAATCAAAACCAGTGGCGAAGTTTCAAAGTCTACCTACCCTTATATAAAGCCTGGCTGAAACTACCCTCTCTCCCCCGACTGCACGTAGTATCTAGCGTACGCCGGATGGAACCAACCCTTGCGACGTGAAAAAGCAGCATGCGCGAGATCACCCCCGTAAACCCACTTCCTCTTTCTCTACACCCTCTCGACGAGCGAATGATTTCGATAGATCCGTTTGTAAACGGCCCACGGTGCACCCTCCACGTGGTTACGGTGGTTCTCCATGAATTCTACGTCTCGACTTTTTGAGACTCGAACAGCCTAATTCCGATATGTCTGCTCCGTCAGCAACACTGAAAAACCCTGAAGACTCGTTCAACAGTGTTTGAAAATTTATCATTCGTCTCTGAACTCACTCAGCGTCACGCAGTTCAAAATGATTAATAAACATTTATGAGGCTGATATTTTAAGCCTTATCCAAGCCACCCAGTCAAGATTATGTCAGCAGTGTCCCAGTAATTTTTTGCGCTAACCGTGTGAGAATTAACCCTTCGTCTAGGGTACGGTAAATGAAGTTTCCCTCACGTAACTCGATTTTCTTTCAAATCGAAAGAATGATACAAATACATAGGGTATCCTCTGAGACTTTATACAAGCTGGGTTGTCTTTCGTGAGAGAACAAATAAAAGATGCAGAGCAACATTTGTTTCGAGACAAGTGACTTTTGAAAGTTTGATACCCACTTGTACACCTAACTTTTCTAGTTCGTGACTCTGTTCAGAATCACAAATTCAAAATAAACTTTTCGTTCGTAGTACCTCAGTCTACGATATCCACACTTTTGTTTAAAAATTTTGTGTCATTTAAAACTTGATCGTAAAATATGGTAATCTGACGGCCATAAAGTGTAGGATGGATATGGTTCATTAGTCCTCTGACTACAGGCAACTTCGAAACGAGGCGAACGCTGCGTGCGGCTGAGCTCGTGCAGTACGTAGTGAGCCACAGTATCGAACGCCTATGGGCGTCGACAGTACACGGAGAGCGAGTTTCTCAAGCGCCTATAGTAAAGGATTAAAAGTTTTTTGTATGTCACTCTGCGTCAAACGACTAATGAACAAGAGTAACTTTGAAAAAACATTTCTACATCTATAGAATATTTCAAATACGTACAAAGGAGGGACAAATGAATTACAGGAAAAAAGAAAGTGATCCGTCAGGGGATTTTTTAAATCGGATTTACTTCATCCTTTTACTCTACTTCTTTTTCCACAAAAAATAGTTTTCATCATTCCAATATTTTCGACTCGCAACTCCAGCTAACATTAGAGTCCAGTCAAAGCTATTCTGAAACTAAATATGATCTAAATAAACACAAAATTTTGACAATAAAACGAGTGGGTGGAATCATCAGACACATGCATCAGCATCAGATTTTTTCATTTTGTTCGGTGTCGATAAAATTGCCGTCGGATTCAACCGTGTACAATTGAATCATCAGTAGTCGACGAGCAACAAAAATCGTTAAATCCTATTAATGACACAAAGGGATCGCACTCATTTAATCGTGGATTATTACGAAGGGATTGTCTTCAGGGTGTCTGAAGCGCAACGTAAAATGAGTCAGCATTTTTATTGAACGATTAAAAACGTTACGTAACATCGCTGATTGTTAGTAACATTTCACCATCGTCCGGCTGATGCGATACGTAACAATTTTTTTGCGTCAGTCGTATTAAACTATAACAAAGAAACATTCATGAGAAATAAAGAAAAGGATATTTTTCGTTATACAAACAACAGACAGCATCCTTTATTCGGCTCGTTCAATGATAGCGAAGATTCCACAGCAATTCGTTCGGACTTAAATTATAATTTACAATATAAAATGTACTTTTAATATTATTTAATGGGTCTACATCTGTTCCGTGTCGCTGTCTGAGTCTTCGGCCATCGCTTGTCGTGCTTTAGCCTCAGCATCAGCCTTTATGTCTGCTGGAACACGTTCGTGCCTTCCATTCGTATGTTTGCCTACCCAGCTCATTTCAAGTTCGAACTGTTTATCCTTCAATTCATCATGAACAAGATAAATGATACGTGCTGCTTCCTTCACTAAATCATTGCAGCTCATGTCTGATAGCTTCAACTTCTCAATTTCTGTTTTGGCTGATTGCTTTGCCTTGCCTGTTAAATCATATTTTACAATTAACATCAAGAAACATTGATTGGATAACAAAACAGGAAGCATATACAGATTGTTAACATACCAATAGCACAACCATAGTATCCATAAGATACTCCGGAAGGATCTACCATGTACATAGCTGGGCCATCATCTTCATAAGAACCAAGAATCACAGAACAACCATAAGGTCTTACTGATGAGTACAAAGTGTAGGCATGCATGTACATGGACAGTCTTCCATTCAGGAATTTCAAGGGAATACCGCTTCCATACTGAGACTTGTATGAACTTGCTTCGTTTCTAGCTGACTTTGCAATCTGTCTAGCATCAGAGATCAATCCGGAGACAGCCATGCCGATGTGTTCATCTATGTTGAAGATTCTCTTGTTCGTGCCTGGTTCATATAGCTTAGATGTAATAATCTTTTCAACTGCAAATACCACTCCATCTTTTCCTCTCAAGCCTATGACCGTCCTGAAAGAAAGAGTCTTGCATATTATTCATCCTATGTCATGAAGCATTGTGACAGCGATTACATATAGCTGATACAGTAACAGATCATTGCTAAGTGAAATTTTTTACTGTTTTTGTACACCAAACCCTTCATGCAATGCACATCATTTTTGGAGAGATCATAAAACACAGTTGGAGTAATTGTTACTGTATAATGTTAAATAATGTTGGCAGAATATTTACCCTCCGTTTTCGACAGCTTTCTGAGCGTATTCCACTTGAAATACACGGCCGTCCGGTGAAAATTGAGACGCAGACAAGTCATACTGGAATCATCGTAGAGGTTAGGTTTCGCTGTTATTCTCTGTTCATGATTTCTTTGTAATTAATCGATAGAATACTTACCCCTGTGCCTATGGAACTCATTTTTGATTACTTTGTAGATACAAGTACTCGTAATACTTGGAATTCGAAAAATTGTTTACCCGCACGACAGACGTGAATTGGCGAAAATCAAAACTCGATTGTCAGCGCCGTTTGTCTCATCGGTTGAGGTTAGGTGTCACGCTCGATACCTCGAATCGTTCGAGAATGCTTTCGATATATTTTTCAAATAATTCTCATGTTCAACGAACGCTTGTTTTGCAGCGAAGTGCGTGAAAAGATAAGAAAGAACAAGTAATAATGTAATTGTTGATAAAATTATTTTATTGTCTTTGGTAAAGTATTGATATATGTTTCATTTATTCGAATTTGATTATTTTAGGATGGAGCATGTGAATTCTTTTTAGGAAAAGGATTTTTGGTATCACTGAACACCTGAATGGCGTAGAACTTTGGATTTGGAGCACTTGTTTTATCTGTTTGAATTTAATGAGATTTTTCAATTCAACTATTTTACAAAATATAGTGAAGATTGCTTCGTGGGTTCTTCTAGTTATTTCTTTTCTTCTCTCAAGAAGTTTCTGATATTTTCTTTTTTACAAGTGTACTGTGGTGGACAGCCATCCGTGGCACCGTGTTCAATGGCTTTTCGAAATTCTGCTATAGTTTTCTCGTATTTTCCTTCGATCAGGTGAGTTCTGAAAATATAAAACACAGCGAAATACGAATAATTTGTCTATGTAAAAAAATATCAGTGTTTACAACACTTTTAACACTTTACTTTTGTAATACATATATTTTTTATTATCTTCAGGTTTGAAGATGGACATTCAAGATAAATAAATATTGGCATTAGATGGAATATTATTACTTACTGAGGTAAAAGTTTCATTGTTTCTATGATCATTTCTACAGCTCCCAAATATTCCTTTGCAACCTGTGGTTCCTCACAAGCTGCTCTGTACAGACAGGTGTCACCCATTAAGTAACCTAAAGCTAAGGCTACTTCACCTTCAGATACCACATTTTCTGCAAATCAATTATTACTCTCATGGATTTAAAAAAACTTTGCAGAAGCCAGGAGATGATTAATTAATTTTATTTTAACAGTACCTTCTTCTAATTCACGACCTTTGTTACCATGATTTCCTATGTATCCTGCACCGAATACCACAGCTTTCAGAACTAGAAGAAGCAACAGATTCGATAGATTCAGATTTAGCACCTGCAAAATGAAAAATATAAATTACATTTAATATTACGATATCTATTAAGACATTCGTTTATTTTAAAATATTAATCTACTATATTGTTGCAATTTATTTGGTTCAGGTGCTTCAGTTATGGAGAAACAGCATCTTGATTTAATTTAAGTAGCAAAAATGAATGGGACTATCAGAGGTAATTATTGCCACGGACGAAGAAGCTGATGGAATTTTCAAATAAAATTGTTTAATATATACATTAATAACAAGATTACTCCCCTGACTGCTGGTAGAAGATCTCTGCACAAGCTCCTTCGCGATTTCAACTAACATGGATCCACCAGGATTCTTGTTATACGTTCCCTTAGGAAAATCACGGTTGTCCGTGTTCCTCGCCGAAACTGCACAGCTCACTACCGCCAACATTATGCAGAATTTCGTGCTGAGCAGCATTGCGAATTCTCGACGTTCCAACAAAACCAACGGTGCTCATTAAACGAATTATAGTTATGTCAGACTGCAGTCCTCTTTCACATAGTAAATTTCGTCTCTTTGCAGGAATGAAAATGAAGGACGAACGATGATTGAAATGAAGAATTCGAGGTTCCTTGGAGAATCGAATGAAACTTCTGCGTTGTCCACGCGATAAGAGAGGACGGTGAATCCTGGACGAAGGAATCGAAGTGACGCGACGGTCTAGGAGAGCAGTCATTTTTATAAGGAGGCATTTTCCTTTCGCCGCGAAGCGTGAAGCCCGTTCGTTTTTTTTATCCGTGTGCATCAAACCGAAGGTGGTCAATGTCTCCTTGTTTTCTCCATTGTGACGCGTGCACAATCGTTAATAACGTTTATTACTGGTCCCTGCGCGATTTGCTCCTTTGTACCAGCGATGGACTTTCTTCGACGTTGACGGAAATAAGCGGTGAAAGCACGATGCTCGTGAACTTTTACTCGAATCGAGACGATGCTGTCACGTTCTGAGCTGCAACAGTGTCCCTTAATTGCTGGATCAAACAGCTGGACAGGATAATATACTTTGATCAGAGAACTAGGTAGCAGAATGTAATACTAAGAATGTACAGAGTATTTTAAACGGCCCTTTAATGTAACATAGTCACAATGGTTGACGATCCATCAATTTATAAAATTCTTCAGACATCAAAGTTCTCCTACACGATAACTGTACGAGCATGCATGTTAAGCTGATTATAAATATTTCAATGCTCGTTCTCACGTGAGACAACAGTTTGTAGCAAAGTATCTGACAAGACTATAAGCCAGAGCAATGGTAATTGATAGTTCGCGTTGGCGGGTCGTTTAAGTATTCATTGACATCGAGGAGCTTGCGTATCGCCTATAAGCAATCGACTACGAATGAGCTTAAAGCTGCTCAAGTATGCACCCAAGGTTCATGCGAAAAGAAGCATCCCCTAGCTTTCGAGCAAAGAAACCATGTAGAAAAATAATATCTTTTCGCTGCATACTTGATCAAGCGAGCACACAGGCCTCGAGGAATCTCATTAATACTTTACACTTTTATTACTTTCCCTCTAACTCTTGATCTCTCGTTCCCATACATTCGTCAGTATTAAAAAATTACGTGATTCTATATTATTTAACGCTAAATTTTTCATAGCATGATCATTTTTATTTCTTTTAAGACCATTTTTTTTTAATAGCTCACACTAGTCCGCTTTTAATCCACATTTATTCAGTTTATTTGTCTGTCATTGCATACAGAACGGAAATATAACTCATCGAAGTTTTTAATATCTGAAATAGAAAAGAGGAAATTTTCGCAACGAAATAAGCGGAACCTTTGTAAAACTTTTATGTTTTTATTCGTTGTCTATTGTCGCTCCTTTCTTTTATTGACAAATTTAGTGCAATGCAGAGGATTTCCCGCATTTCGTTGGAAGAAGTTTCGTGTAAAATTATACACTTTCGATTGTTGCATGGAAAGTCGATTAGAGTTAGGTGAATACGATCGATGCTGTAATTTGTTTAGAAATATTTACCTGCGAGTAGAGCTCCAACGTGAAGGAACAAAATCTGCCTGCAGTGATTCGCAATGGCAATTTCGCGCGACACATTATAATTACCAGAAATTTCGCATTTTTACCTGAAAGATTGTACCACTCGCAGTCGAATGCCGCTTTGGCGATATCAGTGCTCTGAAAAAATATTGTAAATAAATTAAAGAAGCTATAGACTAAAAATTGGCGTCAGTATTCAGATGAAAGTACTAATTTAATTGGAAATTAACATTATAAAATTTAAACGAAATTTAATAATTATCTAGTCGAGTCAAGGAATTTAGAATTGAAAGTATAACAAATGTATCAGGTGCAATGAAAATTTAATTAAATCGTACCTCGACCGAGAGTCTTTCGCCCACGTAACAATACAAGTATAATTGTACTAAAACATAAACAATGTAGGCCAACAGGAAGACCATTTGAAATGCCATATATTCTTTGTCGTCTCCATGGAGTGACTGAAAGTAGAAACTGTGTCAAAGGAGCAGCCTTTTGGCCTGTAATTATTTAAAATTCTTTTTATTCTACCATGATAGCTTGGAAAATCTGAAAACACAGTTGAACAGTGCAACCGAGCATTTGAAGTAGAAGCATCATGTTGAAGCAGCTTTCTACCTTCTCTGCAAAGCTTGAAAAAAATTATTGTACGATTAGTGTACAAATTGAAAGTTATATAATAGGCCACATACAAATTTATCAACAACAAAAGTAAAATTGTCTTATTTCATTAAGTAATTTTTTTGTTTCAGGACCGGTCATCCAGGATTAAAAAGCAATTTTAAAATAATTAGAATATTAAAGGTAACTGATATTAGAAAATTCTTGTGATTGCAGATGTTCATGTAGATATTCAAAACACAAAACTACTTAAACATGTGCAATCCAACATTAAAAATCTCATAATACAAACTTATTAATGTATTCATGCTTCTCAACGATTTTCTTCAACTTTATCCGCAATTGCTCCATGTCGTCCCCTTTAAGGCTTCTTATTTCCTGCTGCAGGTTCGTCAGCTGTCCGCAAACATGAAAAATCAGCATTGCCACAAAAGTATCGACAGCTGTGTAAGTTGTGGCCGCATAAAAAGCACCGACGAGTTGTCCAACTAACGTCAGTTCGTAATTTGGACTGACGGTCTCATTATATGGAAAATAGGCTCGGAACAGTATAGCGTATCCAGTATAGCGAATCGTTGAATATCGTACAAGAATGTAGATGATGACCACGCTGTGACAAAACACGGTACTCCTGATTATGGTCGTTCTGGTGACCCTGGCAAACCCCATCATGGTGTCTCGTTCCTCCCTGTTCATCTGCGAGTTCCAATCCTTCGCCATACACTTCAGCAGAGATTTCAATGCTTGAAAAGTAAGAAATGGAATGGTAGACGCTCTGTTTATTGCGTCATGCGATGCATAGTTGTTTCAGTGTTAAATTCACTGTTTAAGCCTTTGAGCGCTGTGGACGCATATATGCGTTCTCCATGACTCCATGGACACGTATAGTATGCGTCTCACCAATTTCTTTTTGCCAAATATATACACATATGATCCTATAATTTCCATTGTAACTTCAGTCGTCTAGATTCCATTTATCCTGTTCTGTGTTTGTTTTCGAATTCACTCAAAGAGTCCAAAACACAGTATGGTATGCAGTGGGGCCACAGAAATGGTTTAGCTTTGAATCGTATCGCACTCAAAGGATTAACTGTTCATTTTTAGTATGTAATATTTACTTTTGCCGTTGATCCAGAAAGCGATCGTCTTCAGAAGCGAAATCGTGATCGTTATGTTGCCCAGTGACAAATTTTCCACCACCAAATTAAAGTCACCCCAGATCAGGAACAGATTGGCCGTCTGGGGGCCGCAAATGAAGCACAGCATCATGAGAACTGGGATCAACACCAAGTAACTCGACGGTTGCTTCCATCTTCTCTCGTTTGGCCAGGTGCCCATGATTTTCATCGTGTAGTAGTTCCAACCGTACACGTACATCAGATCTGTTATTATCAAAGAATCTGACAAATTTCAAGCCGAGAAATCTTGTTTAAACACAGAGACTTATCCGGAAAAAAATTAATTGTATGCAGGCTAAACGTGGAGTCAATGGTGATATGAGTTTCGTTTAGAATATGTAAATACGAGTTTGTAATTCATTTTTCTGCTTCGTTTAAAAAGCAGCAGATTAAGGTAAAAACATGCTGACCCTGTTGAACATCCTTTGACGCCATTGTGGTAGCTCCCTTCCGGTAACTGAACAATATGTTCTCTTATTCAAAACATATTCGACAGTTTTCCCAGCGCATGCTCTCTTGGTGCATTGAGAATGTGCATCAGGATCAGTTATACATAACAGTCTGGACGATCATGGAGTTCGATACGTCTTCGAGGCCCCGCACAAAACTTATTATACTATCATAATATATTTTAGTAATTTTTAATATCAGTATTAAATCGCTGAAAGTAATTAGAGGAAATACACAGTAAAACTTAAGTCAAAATGTTAAAAAATTGGATATACAATACTTTCTTCATTACTGATATTTATTGAATTGTTGAAACTTATTGAAAATTCTGTGCCTCTGATTACTTTGTAGAGTATATGTACAATTAATTGCACAAAAATATTTTCTGATTTGTTGCAGTTGATGTATTGTAACATGTGCAAATATTAATTCTGATTTCATATGTGTAGGCGTGTGAGCCAGTGTGAAAGAGAAGGATGGATTATAAACGCTTCAATGAACGCTGAGTGACCCATTGTGCAAACAAAGTCACCTGTGTACACCTGAGTCACGTGTTCGAGGTGTTACGAATTTTAATGTTGCGTCAGTGACACGGTGAACGTCGTCGTGACAAGACATGTTGACAGATTGATTTGTTAACACGTATATACAGTTGTTTATGCCGTATCCTTTACAGTCCTCATCTTAGCTCCACTCTATTCTTTAATGTCTTCCTCGTGTGTCATGCTGTTCTGAGCTAATTCATGTGGTGTTAAAGAAGAAAGTGTACTTGGTCTTTTATAATTCTTAATCATTTTACATGCTTTTTATTTACAATATTTTATACAAAAAAATATAAAATAATTAAGAAGTATGTAGAACCAAGTACAATTTAATACAGTAAAATTTTGTATTATTAATTTGTTAATATAGTGTGCAGCGTACAGTGTCTGAATATTTTTCTGCTGACACTGACGCTGAAGTGATTCATTTTTCATTCGTACACAATTTGTACACTGCACATTATTTTATAAAATTTGATTTTAAAAAAATAATGCGCAGTATACAGTGCCTTAATTTTTTCTGCTGAAGAGCAGATGGTTCATAGCTCGATTGTACTATAAATATCTAAAACTTTATTCAATACATTCAAAGTACATATTGGCAGAAAACGAGCGATAATTATAGTTGCCAGTTTTAATCGGTATAAACACATACGATACTTAAGAACCCGTTTTTTATTGCGGTCCCACTATTCACTCTTTCATGGCTAGTAACACCGATAGGTATCCAGCAGACGTTTTTAAAACCTGAAAGAAATTTTTGTTTGATTTAAGAACAATGTTCATGCTTATTAGAAATTATTTATTTGTTAGAGTGAGTTGATGATTGAACTCACTGGTTTGAATAGTTCGAGGCAAAATGGACTGAATTTTCCAGCGGTTATTTGAAATGACACATTTGCACGACATATTACAATAACAAGTAATACTGCCACTTTCGGTGGCAAATTATACCAATTGCAATTATATGCAGATTGTGCGATTCCTGTACTCTAAAAATTAGAACATTAATTACTGAGTATTCAGAACTGATCATTTTAACTGCTAGAATTTTGTTTTAGAAATATTATAAATAAAAGCGTTCAATAAAGTTAGACCCTATTAATATGTTTCTGAAACAGATCAATAATTTTAAAAAGAAGTACATACAATTGTTTATTATTTAAACACGGTGACTCACTTGGCCGAGAAGCATTTCACCGACGTAACAATAAATAAACAGGTGTAACAGCGTGTAGATCACGTGAATGATAAAAAATATCATTCCAACTATCGGTATATTTTTATCCTGCTGATATATGGACTACAAAAAAATTGAATCTATAAAATGTATTTAGAATTTTCAAATATTATTAGCTTAATCAAATAGCAATTGTTACACTCTTCAATAGAATTTGAAGATGACATTTCTATTTTAAATGTTATAAGAAAATGTTTTTTATTTTGATCATTTTATTCATACAAAATTTCTAATCATTTTAGCAGACGTACGGTTATCATGCGATATCCGGTCAGGCAAAACATAGCAGTGCAGATTAGCGTTTGAATGAGAAGCATGAAGTTGAAACAATCTTCCACGATCACAGTAAACCTTCAAGTAATTCTCTAAATTAACAATTACAAAAATTAAATCATCACCAACAAATGAACCTAGCCGTACAAACCTGTACAATTGATTGTGCCTCTGAACGATAAAACTCAGTTGCTCTCTAATCTTCAACAAATTATTCTCCTTAGTATCGTTCACCAGATTCTCTAGAGCTGCTCTAAGAACAGCCAATTGGCCGCATAAATGCAACACAAGAACCGCCAGGAACGTGTCGAAGCAAGAATAGCAGATGCCTACTAAAACTGTGCTTATGAACTGTCCCAACCAGGTGATCTCGAAGTTTGGGCTCTTCTTGGTGTCATACGGAAACGTAGCCGGATGTAGAAGACCTCCCAGATCAGCTTCAGAAGCGTTTTGCATGTTGCTCCAGATTTGCAAGGATATGAAGGCGCATACCATGAGATACGATATGGTGGAGCAAACGATTGATATCATTCGACTTATCTTCGCGCTCTTCAGCATCGTTTGACGATCTGTGTCCCGGATTGGCTCAGACCAGTCGACAATCATTTGATGAACAAGGAACATTAGAGCTAGAGAGTATATAAATGGAATATGTACGAAATATGCAGTAAAGTTACATTTATTAACATATAATTAGATCAATTTAAGCTGAGTTCTATATTTCAAATAAAAAATGTAAAAATTGTTCATAATGCTTATTACTAGACTGTGAATGTTTATGCTCATATACATTTATGAATGGTAATACTTTCATATCTGACAAAATATGTTGGGAATACAATACGTATGTACGAGGTATATATTTCTTATTATTTATAAGAAATTAAATATCCTTCGTACAAGTATTTTTATAGTTTCTAAATTAGTAGATATTCGTGGACCACTAGAAGCTATAATAAATTATTAACACAGTGAACATTCAGACTCTAATATGTAATATAGCTATACTCAGTCGATTTCTATTTTCTATCTGTTATACATGTATATTAATGTAAACGGTAATTACCCTTTTGATGGTATCGAAGGACAATTTGTTTAATTAATGCGAACCCGATGGGTACGTTGATGGACAGATTCTCGATGACCTCATCAAAGCTGGTCGATTTTAATACCAAATTCGCGGATTGTGGCACACAGATGAACATGAACGTCATCAACGTCGACGCCCAAAAAATCAAATTCGACAAAAGCCGTGATCGAGTCGAAACATTTCTCGGGTCTGGCCACACACCGAGCAACGTTAAGTTGAAACGATTCCATCCCATAGCAAACTCCATGTTTCCTTTCAATGCTCGATAAGTTCGCGTGATGAGATTAAAAAAGCCAGCGATGTTCAGTAACTTGTACGTAATGAAACACCCCAGAGCTGAGATCATTCATAGAACTAACAGTTTATAACTACAAAATTAAAAATTTCTTTACATAATGTAACTTATTAATTTATTCAGTCGTATCAAGCTATATAAGGTCAGTTTGAAAATTTTGAAAATTGTCATTGATGTTTATATAGTTGCAGATCTCAGATATTAATATGTATTTCTTCAGAATTTCCTTTGTGTGAAATTGAAACAATTTATAATGTTTTAGGAGAATACTTCTCGGTCCAAGGTTTCGAGAATTTTTCCAGAAGATATCTCCATGGGAGTATTTCGACAACTGATCCCGCCGATCGAGCGCGTCCGTTCGCCAAACGTGCGGTTCATTACGCATTCCTTGACAAAAACGTCTCCCTGTGGAAACTTTTAATCGTCGCAAACTGAAAGTTCGTGGAACCTGGGAGAACCCTGTAATTTCAACCCTTTCGTCTTCGAACGCGAAGGCACCTGAACGAGAAACTTTGTGATCGATATTTCCATACGATTCCTGTCTACCAACAAAACTTCACGTTCGAACAAAAGAACAAAAAGTCACTCCGTCCACTGTCGTTTCTTCAGAGTCAGTGGAACTATGATACTGTTCGCCTTTGGAGGAAACTGAAACGCAGTGAAAGCGTAGATCATGCGGCTAACATTTAATTAAGTGCGCCAAGGAGGCTGGTAAATATTTCTAATCTTGTTATCATAAATCAGATAAAGATTTCTAATGTTCGGATACGTTGATTTTCTTCTCTGCTGAAGAGTCTAGTCGGTGCCGTTCGCTACCGTCAGTAAAACGGAAAGATAACCCATTGACGTTCTCAATATCTGAAATAATGGGGTTTTTCTTGTTCCAGATTTTCTGTTGTTGCAAAGAATTAACAGAGATGTGTCAAAAAGATTTACAGGGTGTTAAGCAAGTGTTCAGGATGCTTAATAAGGAGAATACTTGATAAACATAGGCAGATAATGAAGTTAATACCGATTTTTTTATTCTGTCAATGCAAATAATTCACTGGCTTGTCATGTAAATACCGACAAGTATATTACTTGCATCGTTAAGATTAAAAAAACGATTTTAACACAATGAGAATGTAATCAAAAAGCTTTCAGCACAATTTTCTTGAAATTTCAGAAGTAGCCTGCAAGGTCCTCACGCGGCGAAGCTAAGAAATATATTATGAAAATCCCAGAATTGTAGAATTATGCATTTATAGAAGAACAGTACATTCCTGGCGTCTTCTGAACCGCTTTCGTTAACACCCTGTCTACTTTGTGAACCATCAGTGGTACAATCACTGTTATGTTAAATTTTTTTAGGTAGACGCATAGTTGGTATTATGGATGGTGGATTTGCTTACGCTGCTGAACAGTTCCATGGAAAAAATGCCAAATTTGCCAGCCGTCAAACGAAGTGGATGTATAGACCTGTACATGAAAAATGGAAGACACTTGGCATCGGTGGATGAAACGTTGAACCAATTTGTTTCGTACGCAGACACGCCCATTCCAACGCTCTGAAAAATATTTTTTTTTGGACCTGACTAGAGTTATAGTAACTGTAACATAGATAACGAAATCATCACTGTTTCAACACGCCTGTCTTTCCAATTAATCGCTGCAATAGAAATACTTGTTGAGATCTTCTTTTTTCGGAACAAACATTATCGTCTTTATAGAGTAATTCGAGCACGGTAATGTACTTTTAATTAATTTAATTGCACTTCAGTAATTATGATTACGTTCAAGTCCATTTTCAATGGCGCAAACTGCATCAGGGCATTAATTATTGCGTTTGTATCCGGTACATGATGTTACAGATGCGTTTGACCGCGTTTCGAATGTAATATCGTTTAAATATTTCGTAACAAAGTGTTGAGATCTCATTTCGTATTTTATTATAAAAGACAATCTTAGTTTATAGGAAACGTGCACATAAACGACTAATGAAAGACAGTGTGTTAATTACGTTTGCTAGCGATGAATATTTCAATTGCATTAATGACACTTACGTGCACCTGAAGCATCTCACCGATGTAACAATAAATATATATATGCACTAATACGAACAATATGAGCAGCACATAGAAAAACATTTGTAAACTAAAAATTTCAGCCTCCTTTGACTGCAGTGTCTAGAAAAATTAACATTCATTTATTGCAAAGCACTGCTAACTTAGGGTTCTGTAATTTCTGTACAATTTTTAAATAGCAAGAAACTAATGTGAATCTTGAGGAAACTTACCTTGAGTATCATGAAACCTTGAAAACATATTTCAATGGTGCAGAGCAACAATTGAATCAGTAGTAGCATATTAAAACATTCCTCGATCGTGATAGCAGCCCTTTAATAACAAAACAAACAAGATGACTATAGCTTGTAGATTCAATGTGAAATTTCATTGAACATCAAAGATATTGTAACCTGATGTTAATTGGTACATAGAAAAATGAAAAGTCGTACTCTCAAACGAGCTTTCTTCAGAAATTATTTCTACAGCATCAAAGGAACATTTAATTCTTTTGCAAACGTTTTTCTACCAACAACTAATGAAACCGCAAATATTTATAATTATTTTGTCTTTCTTGTAAATTCGAGTATGTTTGCAAATTGTCCGACACTCGTTCAGAATGAGTCTGAGCAAATGGTCGAAGGATGTACTTGGAGGAAACTATAGATATTTATTTATTAACCAGTTCAGGTGGTCGTGTCTCTTCACGATCGCAGCCAGCTCCCTCTGAATCTCCTTCGAGCTTTTCGCTCCGCCTTCATCGTTCATAAGCTTCTCCAATCTTCTTCTAAGATTCTCGAATTGTCCGCAGATGTGAAGAACGATCATGGCGATGAGACTGTCGACGCTGGTGTAGGAGATCGTTGCGCAATAAGCCCCGAAAATTTGGCCGATGTTCGTGAATAAGAGAACCAGCGTTGGCCGAACGTTATACGGAAAGTACGCAGGGTACAGCACCAGCTGATCCTGTCTCTCCAATCTTTTGTCGCTTTGGATGACCTTTATTGCACGAAGGGTGAGAAACGACGTCACCATGGATTGTGTCAACACTGTGCACCAGATTGAGATGTTCCTGGCGGTTTTAGCCTTGCCCAGCATGCTTGTCCTCTCTTCCTCAGTCTTCTCACCGTTCCAATCGTTGTAGAAGGATTTTAAAACAACTCTCAAAACTCCATGAAAGAATATGTTTTGTTAGCAAAACAGCTGTCATGGAAATTATATCTAACTGCTTCAAATAGATTTTAATCAGATAAATAGTGATCCTTGTATAATTTGGAGCAACTTTACTGTTATGATTATGACATTAAACATTCAAACATTTTTGAAACATTCAAGGCTTGCAGAGTAGACAGTGCTTATGTATTCGAATAAAAATATCTAGTAAACGTGGGTTGAAAAATGAATATTATTCGAGTTATAAACAATTATCTGAATAATTTTTCGACAAACGTTTGTGAAATATTTTTATTTGTCGAGTGCTATCTATCCTGTAATTAAGAGACCACGGTGCAATTTGCAGAATCTTTCAAACTCGTATAAAAAATTAAATTCTTATGCCACGCGGAGCTGTTCAAACGCAACAATTTTTTTCCTAATATCAACGAGTCTGAAGTTATTTTAGATGGCAGTTTTTAATGACTTACTCTGTATATTGTAGATAGCCTTACCTTTTCGATTCCACCAAACGAAAATCATCTTCATTGTTGAATTCATGACCGGTACGTTGGCCGTCGTCAGATTTTCCGTGACCTTATCCAGGCTTCCCCAGATTCGAAATAAATTTGCAGATTGCGGTGCACCTATGAAGAGGACCATGCACGCAAAAGCTATCATAAATCTGTATTTTGCAAATCTGTCTTCGGATAGAATTGGATCCGGCCATATGCCCATCAGATATAGATTGAATCGGTTCCATCCGATAGCGAACTTCAAATCTACGAAAACGAAACAGCAACGGAAGTAGAATATATAAATTAAATAAAATCTCCTAAAGGAGAAATTAGATAAAACAGTCTCCGTGTGCTGAATTTGTCTACGATACAACACTCGTTTGATTTAATATCGTATTACTGTAATGAACGCGATATCGATTGTTAAATTATTTTAGTGTTATTAAGCTGTAGAATACTTCACAAAATATATAGATTTTAATGATGTATCACGATGTAATAATTCGACGAAATACGTAGATTGGTAGCATGCAATGAACAAGTGTGCTTGAACCAGTACGGGGCCCCGTAGCACACGGAGCACATTATTTCAGAACTCATATATAGAGCCGAAAGGGTTAAGAAATGGTCCTATTATTCCCAAAAATATTATGCAATGAATTTAAGACATTAAATGTAACATAGCACATTTAGAGAATAAAATAAACTTTCTTTCAGGTTCAGACAATTTTGTACCTCGATTGTGTTCCATCGATACCACGCAGAAGGAAAGTTTGCAACAAACTGATAGCTTCGAAATTCTGTGGACGATCCGACCAGAAGACGCATGCTCGTCCGGAGAAGTCAGAAACCACCCTCTTGCAAGAAAATATTACGAAGTCAAGTAAAATGAGGGGTTCGTAGTTTCTCCACCCCATAATAATGGAATAGAACATGTTTCTAATCGATCTGCACCGCAAGCGAACCGTCTTTAGACCAATTAATCATTCAGGAATTTTTTTTGTTTAATTCCCTGAAAAATGCATGATCTCACGACCATTGAACTTCCACAATTTTCTTTGTCTTCTAACAGTAAGCTAACTGACTCATGCTCTAGAGGCTGGTTCACTGAAAACAGGCACTTCAATATCTTCCATTGCATTCAGTATTACTTCACTCTTTATAGGAATATGTACTAAGTTCCAAAAGACAGCAGTGTGTGACAATTTCTGAGCACTAGAATCTTCATGGTGCATTTATATAAAGTTTAGGACAAACTTACATTTATAAATATTTGTCGAAATAGGAGGAGCAAAGTGTTTTAATCTAATATTATTGAAAATTAGTTTCCATTCGCATTCTTCAAGGTAGGACAAATTTTGTACCCGGTCAGACGTGTCAAATATTTTTTAACGAATAGTGATTATCTTCACTATCGGTCTATTGTTAATTTTATTCAAAATATGATGAGAATCAGGAATTTGTTGCGTGGGTCTGTGTGACACACGCGACAAGGGGCGTGTTGCACGAAAAAAATTGAACGACAATGATCGATGTTGTAAAAAATACCATTTATTACTATTAATTTACACATACATCCGATGCACGATATTGAAAAAAATCTTGTTTCGTACGAAATAAATATCATCCTCATTTCTTGTTTTTGTGAACAGCGTCGATTGAATTGAGAAGTCCGATTCGATCCATCCAGATCGAAGTGAAATCGATTCGGCGGCTCTGAAGGGATCGAAACGATCGATGAAGGCGTGTGAATCAAGCGAAAGGAAGGTGTCCCGAGGGAGACTCAAAATCGACCCGAACGAACGAATATTTCCTATTCAAGTCGCAACGCGGGACGTGGAGTAATTCTAACGAGGCTAGAGAGTTTAGGTCAAGTTTAAGCTCGTCCCTTTCTCGAGAGTCTTCGAAACGGTCAACCACCTTTCGTCGATCTCGTGCGTCTCTCTCAGAAGCTAAACCTAAGAAGTTCCTTAAAATTACCAACGTGAGTGCGTTATTAAATAGAAGGTGGCCGAAGATGGCGGATATGTACAGTTTTGGCTCCAGAGACCAGTTCGCGATCTCTTTCATACTCGTTCTTTCATCAACTGGTCCATCAAGTTGCGCTGGAATGTCTTCTTCGTCACGAGAAGATTCCTCTGACGATTTTCTTCCCTGAGGACTCCTCCGAGGGGAACCGGAATCGCAGGAATTTCATAGGATCCGACGGAACGCTTTCACTGGCCGTGAAATCCGCGACTCGTCAGCATCGTAGACCTCGAAGAAATCGTTCAGGTGGCCGACAGAGGCTTCAGAAGAAGACGTTTCCAGGCCTGGCCTGGGGACACAGAAAGCTGGAACAGTCGTGCCTTCGCACGGCGTCCATGACCTCCTGGAAGTGGCCGGACACCTGGACGGCTGCTCCCGGTTGAATCCTGCAATGCCATGCAAAATCGGGGGATTAATAGCCGAGTAGAAATTCATTAGAAAGCCTTGAAGTGTCGAACGCAACCGAGAAACCATCGATATCCTCGCGAGAATTGTAATTGATAGCTAACGGGATGAGCTTCTGTCTTCTGTAATTGGCAGACCGTCGCTCGAGGTCGCTAATAAATCGTACGATCGACTGAAGATGGCCAACCAGCCTACCGTGGTGGTTTTCAAAGTCGAAAGCTAACATTGAATCACGTCAGAGCGATTTAAGTGAAATTGGCTGGCCGTTAGAAGGAATGAATTGGAAGTTGAACGAACTGAGGTAGCTCTAATGAAATTCTAATGGACTGAAGACTCATATGTAAAAATACATTTTATACATTCGCTAAAGTTGAGTAAAAATTACATATAGGATCTGAAATTCTGAGGACATGTAGTAAGGGAAACAAGGAACAAAATATATTTAATGAACATGGTCCTGAAATGAATCTTTTGAGTTTTATGGAAGATCTCAGGGTTTGAGTTGCGTCCTTTACGCCACGTGCGGAAGACTCGTTTACCTATTTAACACGTTCCCTGCCACGTGTACCATTTTCGGTACACGCATCAATTTTAATTTCGTCACATAACTACCAACCTATATGAAATTTTGAGTAACATTCACGTTAAAATGATAGTAGAAATAGAAAGTGTAATATAAAATAGATAAATATTTGTCCAATCAATCATGTGTATTAATAAATAGCCATAAGTAACGTGTCTGTCTAGTTACGGAATTTTCTACTGTGGCAGGGAACGTGTTAATAAGCACGGTAGCTAAAGCCTATTGGCGATCTCCGCACAGACTCTAGCAATGTTTTGAAAGTCCATAACATTGAAAGGGTTATTTTGGAATGTGTATCGATTAAGCATTCTTTCATTCAAGCCCCCAAAGTCTCAGATCTCTTGTATCTTAATACCTTGTACACAGATGAGCTTATAAACCCTGTCCATGCGGTATATGCTTAATGTAAAAAACTTCTGTAGTGATTTCTGGCGTTTTATAGCATCCCATTAATTTTACAGGCACGTCAAGAGGAGCAAAACGTCGGATAAGTTGTCGAGCAACGAGAAAATCAAAGAAACGACTTGCCCAGACGGAACCATAGCGAGAAACGGATAACTTTCTTCCAGCTTTCGCCGGCGACGTCCTACTGACTGATTCGACTTTTACCTCTTAGCACAGTTTCACTCTGTGCACACATTCTGTGCTTCGTCACGGCACCGACGTGTGCGTGTGCGTGTGTGACTTAGGAAAAGCCCGAGAAAGGAACGACAGATCGATAGAAAATCGAAGAAAGACAAATAGATCCGACGTGACGCGGCAATTTCAACAGTCATTTATTAAACTGACGTTTATTGCCATTTTCTTTTTTGTTTTCGATCATCCGAGTTTTACACGCCGTTTCACTCACGTCAATTTATAAATGTTCGTCGCCCGAGACCTCCGAGCGAATCACCGCGGCGATTCGTTTTAGAAAGGACGGCAATTCTCAGAGAAACTTTGATCGCTAAGAGATAATGGTTAATTGCTCGTAAAACGACAGGAACGCGTTGCAGCCAAAAATATTGATTTTTAACTACACGTTTTTGCATAGAAATTTCTAAATCGATTAACAAGGTTTATTAGCCTTTTGAAGTCCAAAAATTCGTCACAGGCATAAGTTAGAATAATCAGAAGCATAGGCACGTGGTCCATGTGTACCTTGTAAAACCATTTAAACGTATATTAATAAGTATCTTCAGGTCCATCAAAAAGAATCCAAAAACAATTTGAACCGCAGAAGATTCAATAACTAATTGTTCCCTCATAATTAACAAGCTTCCGTTGTTCTTTTAGGTCAGGAAAAACCACGTGATCTGGCAGTAGCTGCCCGATTTTTCCCATCACGAAAACGAAAGGCCATTATCCGAACATAGACAGCTACATAACCGTATGCTAACCAGGCCAACATTATTATATCACCGTGGAATTGAAAAGCTTCCGGCTATTTTGTAACGAGACCAGTCTACCAGCCAGTTTTTTCCGCCTAGAAAACAATTCCAAGAACCGCATCGCCGTGGTAATTGTTCTGGAGTGAATTAAAGGATACTTACAGCCCTAACAGGGCGGCCATTTTCTTCTCCATCATGATGACCGCGTCAGGCCCCCTCTGAATCATCGCGTCGCAAAATATCCTCTTGGCACAGGGTGTGTTGGTCCAGTCGCCGTCTATGTGAGCCACTTCAGCTACCTCGGCGTTCTCCAAATTCTGGAGAGCATCTTCAAGCTCCTGATCACTTTCGATGCTTCTTCTTCTTCTTCTTCGTCTCTCGTCTCTGCCAGTCACAGAGTTATCCGTTCTGTCCTCCACGTTAGCCACGCTCTGAAGGTCATTCTGATCAGACGCCTGGCCCAGATTGTTCTCGAAGAGTTTCAACGGCGTGGAGCCGTCCTCGACGATCAGAATCGATGCGTCCTTATTTTTGCTCTTATAATCGCCATTTCGTATTCTCCTATGTGGAATCAGGAATTCCGTGACGTCGATGCTTCCATCTCTGACTGGAAGATCGATTTCCACGATCTCGCTCATGGAATCGGCTCCTTTTCGTTGAAGACGCTTGTTCCTGACGAGGTTCTTCAGGTTACCCTCAGCCTGGAAGATGTCCAAGTAGTCTATACTCCTTTTTCTCCTCACCTTTCCTCTTTCTCCAGCTTGTATTCTGCTGTCTGTATTCTGAATTGGTTGATCTCCCAGAATTAGAAAGACATCGTTGTTCAAGGACCTCGAGTCTTCGTGTACGAGTTGTCCGTTTCGTGCTGCGTTCTCCAGGACGTACAGAGCTTTGTTCTCTTCATCGAGCTGTCTCAGGTATGACTGATCGGTGTTTAAAGCTCTTTGGTACTCTATTTCAGCTGCAGTTCCATCGTTGGACCTCTTCAAGACATCCACGTCGAGGTATCTGCCTACAGCGACAGCACCGATACCAAGTGCAGCGCCTGATGCAACCAGGCCAAGAGCTGGAATGAGGATACTACCGCCGGCGGCTACCGTACCGACCTTGTCCTGCGCCTCTTTGCCCTTGGACAGACCCAAATTCTGCGAAATTTTGTGGGTAGCCTCCACCAGAGGATCGATGACCGGTCGAGTGAACTGCGACACCTTCTCCACGCCGTTCGAGAACTGGCTCTTCAAGTTCTCTGATATTTTCACCCAGAAGGGGGCGTCATTGGGTCTCTTCAGACCGTAGAAATGCTGATTAGGGTAATAGTTCTTGGTTGTGTAGCTGTCGACGATGTTCTTGTCGTTCAGCACATATTTCTTCTTCTGCCGCTGCTCGGTGAACGAGTACTGGTTCTCAGGAAAATTGTCCGGCCGTCTTTTCTCGTTTTTCAGGATCTTCGCGGGTTGGACACCTAATTCCGGGTGAGCGTACTGGAGAACAGGCGCCCTGGCTCCCGGTTTCAAGGCCACCGGTGCGATTTTCTGACTTTCTGGAGTGTACATCTGCGAGACAGGGTACACGTTGACTCCATCAGGGTGCAGCATCCTTTTGTGCGAGCTCGAGCGGTAATTCTCGTTCCTTGGCTCGTACACGTCAGCCTTCAGGGCCTCGTTCTTGTAGTTCTTCGGGTCCCACTCGAAGAACACGTTCTTGCCCTCCTCGGACTCCTTGTTGCCGTATCTGTTGAACGAACTGATGAAAAACATGTTGATCCAATGCTTCTATTTTCTTCAGGTATTAAAAATAAATGTGACCAGAAAGATTGAAGACAAATTGATACAGACGTCAAGGCGTGTTCCCTCTGTTGAAGAGAAAATAAGAAAGGGAGGCTAATAAAGAAAGAAAGTTTTGAGCAAGCTCGAAATGATGTCTGAGTCAGTCGAATTCAGGCTTAGAGATGGTCTCCATCGAATTCCGTACGCGTACGAAAACGTGTCTCTTTCACTTTCTCACCAGCCTCTTCGACACGCCAAATTGATCTACATTCATTGATAAATGCTTTGAATATCTCAAACGTATTAGGTAATGTCATGAAGTGACTTCTAAACATTGTAATAGAAGCGTATTGTGTAACACTGTAAAATTAAGAGTCTGTATTGTAAATCAGGATTCAAATTTCGCAGGAATTTGTTAATTTGAAACATTCTGTGTCACTGAATACTGCTTTAAGTGTTAAAACAAAACTGTACGGTTAAATCAATTGCACACAAAAGATACTCTCTAACGTTACCTCCTGTTAACGTTCTTGAAGAACCTGTCGAACCGCTGTCTGTCTGCATTTTCACCTTGATAAAAGTTGGAAGGAGCCTCCAAGCTGTCCGAGGTCGCTCCATCAGGAATTAATTTATTATTGATGACACGTGCGTTTCTCCAGGTCTGAATCTTGTCGATCGGTTCGTCAGGAACTCTTTTGCCGTGGATCACAGGGGTGCCATCCACATCCAAGGTCATCGGTGATCTCTTCGGGTTCGATTTCACGTTTATCTCGGATCTGACGATCACTTCCGGGGGCACGTTTTTCGCGTCTCTGTTCTTCGATAAATTGGCCCCGATGTTGGTCCTCGATGAACGAACCTGATGAGGCAGGAAGGCGTACCGAGGCTTCTCTTCGTCGTGATCGTTCAGCTGCAAGTTCCTCTGCGTTCGATCTTGGAAATGTCTCAGCAAAACCAGTCCACCGGCTGGAAGAGCTGTGTCGAACCTCGCGTAATTCGTCCTCTCCTCTGTGGTGGTCTTCAGGTCGCTTTGAAGAGGCTTCCAGCTCTGATACTCTTCGGTGGTCGATTCCTGTAACTGCACAGCCCTTCCATCGGTTCCCAAGGGCGTCCAATTACCGTAATCGATATTCTTCTCGCTGACGGTTCGTTCTTTGTCAGGAAGAACGATCTTATCCATCGTAGAAGAGTTCTCAGACCTTGAAGAACTCCTCTGGTTATCAGAGTCTGAGAGTTTCGCCCTTAAGCGTTCGATTTGAGCCTCTTCCAGCCTTCTGATCTCTTCTTTAGATTTTGCTTCCTTGGTAGCCTTCGAGGCCTCTGTTAACGTGCCGTTTTCACGTTTTTCTTCAAGATTAGAATTTTGGATACCCTTCGAGTCGATAGAGGGTTCATTCATCTTCGAGTCTTCAACAGAAGATTTCTCTCGTCTCTTGACGATCAGCGTGGCGACGCTTCCTTCGCTGGTTCGCACTTTTAGCTCCTCAGTCTCGCCTGGGAGACTCCTCGAGACTTTTAGCATCGTCCTCGCGTAACTGGGTTTAGGTAGGTCGGCGTTGCTGAAGCTGATGATGGTCAGACTGGCCAGGGCCAGAAGGAACGTTACCTGGAATAAGTAGATGCGATATAAATGATCATTAAACAATATAGTTCAGTTATTGTATGCAAACGTTGACCAGTTGAGTCAGACTGGTCTGTATTAGATTAAGTTAGCTCTGAATCTGAACCGAATGAATTGATGGACACGTGTCTTCGAGTTCTCCACGGCTGTGACAAGACAGGGCATCAGCCTCGAGCCGTCTGGCATATGAAATCAGCCTGAAGAACGTTTTCGAAAGTCGGTCTTGCATTCTCAATTCGCCAACGGCGTATTCGCATATTTTTCTATAGCGTTCGCTTCGTTAATCAATTAACACACCTCGGGGCGACATTCGAGCCTTCTCATCCTGCCTGGCCGATTGCATACGAATCAGCGAGACGGTCAAATCGAAATCAAACTGCGAACGAATCAGCAAAATGAAATTAGGAAGTTCCCAGAGCGTTAAAGACGAACGAGGTTTATGTAACGATTAACGCGCGCTATGGTTGTTTTTTAATGGAAACCAGCTCACAGGAAGTCCATTGTGCCTTTCTCGGTTCATCGTCACGTTTACATGTTACGCGTGCAAGAAACCGAGGAATGCGTTACATGTTTGATACAATTTTCAGCCTTTTCAGGGATTTTCATTGCTGAGACAAATATTTATTTACAGTTATTTCTGAATCGCTTGAACTGACGAATAATTGGAATACAGAGTAGGAGGTGGTTAACATAACATTTGAATTTTTTAAGTGACCAAAATTAACTCTGTCGGCCTTGAAATTTTTCGAAAAGGTGGTCGCTGTATGTTGAATTTGTCTACAGTTGAAATTACAATTAAAAATACTTCTAGAGACTACTGAATGATACATTGGAATGCCACATCATTATGAAGTCATCCAAATTTATTTTATTTTCAGCCTGAAGCCAGACACGGATCAGACGGACATTATTTCAAGAAGAAAGAAGTCACCTAGAGTCTTACGACAGGAAACGAGTTTCTGCGACGCTGGTCTTCGCCATACTACGTACCACAAGGTGGAACTAGTTTTTCAAAAGCGTCCTGTGCACGCGTGTGCGAGCATCCAAGACTGATCGAGAGAAAAAGAGGTGCAATTGCACTTTCTACGCGTGTCGTTACGCCGAACGAAAAAGGAAGGGCCTGTAAAGTTGCAGCTTATCGAATCACTGAACTTTCTCCTTTGTCATTCCTCCTTTTTGCCTTCGAAACGCTCCGTGTGTTCTGGTTGCACGTCACACGCCAAGTATCTTTTAATAATTTAAATGAAGCCCGCTGAACGTTCAGAATATCGATTTCATTCGACCACAGCTTGTTAAAGCATTAACAATCATTATAAGCAACGCCAACTTTCATGAAGCAGATTCAGCAGGAAACAGTTTGCTGAAAACGGTGACAGGAGTTTCATCTCTGTCTCCAAGCTGTTTTCTAATGTTTCTCTGAATGTTATTATTCTGTAATGAACAATTTTCTGCTTGAATTTGTCACGACCTTGCAATAAACGATTGCAGAAGCTGAAATCGATGTTATCGTAGCGGAAGGCTCGAGAGACTAGTGTCTTAGAAGGTAATCGCTGCGGGAGAAATTTAATAGCTTGCTGAAATTCTCGACATTCTTTCCGGAGATTAGAAAATAGCGATGCAGTAACCGACCGAAGAGATACTTTCTATTATATTCAGCCAATATTTGCTCATCTTGACTGCAAAGACACCATGCCGTCCTGGCGTTTGCACGACCGCATATATTGTCCCTGAATAGTCACTTTTAATAGTTTTATTCAGGCTCGACATATTAATTCATGTTACGATAACGAGAAAAATTATACTACTTGAGAAAATACAGCTCGACAACTTGAAAATCAATAATTTTCACTTTCCGTACGAATGTACTAAAAAACAATTATAGTTGTCTGTAACATAGGGTGATACACTGAATTATTAACAGTCAGGATAAGCAATTAAGAGCCAGAAGATTTGCACAGCGTTTGAAAAATTCGCTACTGTCTTGGGACGGTTGCAAGGGTGTTTTGCTCTCGATGGAAGAGTCATCGACGACAATTAAATCATCTCGATGAACGGACGAGAGACTGACGCTTCCCGGGTTCAGTTTTCATCGATTTCGCCGACTCGAGAGGACGAAAATACTTTCTAACGAAGGAACGACAGGGGAGAGACAGGGCGTGCGTGCGTCCGGAAGAAAATAAAATCGCGACGGGTGGCTGGACCAAAGGTTCGTCAACAAGTGAAATGGAACGACATGCTTTCCCCGAGCACGTTTCAACCGCGTTAACTCGTCGCACACGCGCCTCCGCCACCAGACGATCCACTTTTTCCATTCTGCTGACTTTCGATCGACCGGTCGATCCGATCCTCCGCGAGAAACTCTAGAGCCTAGGTTCGAGGATAAATCGATGGAAACTGCTATTTCGCGCTATCTCTACCAACCTGTCAGCATGAACTTGCGTATTTTAGGCAAGAATCGACGGCCACGTCGATGAAAATTGCTGTTTCTCGCGAATTCTACTGAAATATCTTCGACTTTGCGTGAAATACGCAGGAATTTGCGAGTTTCAGCATGAATCGACGTCGAAATCGATGAAAGTAGCTATTTAGTGTCCGGATTATCGAGGTTCTATTGTACTAAAGCGACGAATTCTTCTCAGATTGTAATGGAACGTAGATATTTATGCAAAATGTTACTAAAATAATCGTAGAAATTCTTAGGCTATAGCCATCAGAACAATTGTGATTCTTTGTACAAATTATGCGAACATAAAGTGGAAAGGATCTCGAGTGTGTTGTAGACGAAAGAATTTGTGGAATCATGCGGTTCTCTCTGACAATTTATTATCATAGACCTCGTTTTCCATCCACTTTCATTCTAATCATTTTCACGAAGTCAGGAGAGCAGCAGGTTTCGCAAATTGTAGTAGAATCGTCAGGATGACTCGATGCTTAATTGAATTTGATGCTGATTGCTGCGTGCGCATAGAAAGCTTTCCGCTGTGCGCTGAATTGCCATTTCTCTCTGATGGATATTGTTACTGCAGCGATAATTTGCTCTTTCGATTAGATCTGCTCTATTTGGTAGGCTTTCTTCAGCTATTACTCTCTTTCGCAGCTTCTGCATAATTTTTATGGAGTTCACATTAAGAGAACGGTGATTTTAATAATGGAGTATTATTCATGAAAAACAAAAACAGAAATAGTCGCTTCTTCATTAAGATTAAAATATTTAAAAGAACAATGAGGCTACTCCGATAAAAGAATACCAATATTAAAAGAGGTAGTATTATTAAAAAAAATTAAAATACAATTAGATATTCTGCACTTCATGAAAATTAAATTGTTGAAAAATAATTTCAGGGTTGGAGGAAGAGTCAATGGGAATGTCAAGCTTAGGAGTTTCATATGTGGAAAATGGCTACTCCAATAGAGGAATATCACTATTAAACAGGTACTATTGTAATAAAAAGAGGAAACGCAACTGTTCCTTTCTTCATAAAGAATAAAATGTTTAAAAATAAGTTTCAGAGTTAAAGGAAGATCAAGTATCAAACATAAGTCATGGTTTAAAATATCTGCAACTCGTTAATAAAGTTACAGTAACGTAACTATAGATGCTGAACGTCAAAAAGGAATTGGGATACCTGGTAAATGAATTACATTTTAATTGCTGGTACAGTTTGAATGAATCTAGGCGAACCCGTGAATTCATTACTCCAGTTAATATTCTTCATATTCCGTAATAAGGGTAATGAATCAACATTAAAATACCGAACGTGAATTACAGGTTCAGGCATTAATAGCAACCATACTGGCACAGAAAAATGAACACCGTCGGAGGGATTCAAGGTCTCAATTTGCATCCAATAACTGAGGAATGAACACCGATTTCCAGTGAACGGAGAAAATGTTTTCCAAGCAAACAGCGTTTCCATCGTTTTAATTAATAAAAGTATATATTAGCTTGCTGCAAACGCAATGTACTGTTCCTGCATGTCACGTTTGAACAGAATAATGTGCTCAGATTTTTCTCAACCATCAGTTTGTAAAATTCTACATATCAAATGTTGCAAATTTTTATATTTGGAATCTTCACACTTCTGTTTAACGTTTAATCTCTTCGGAAATAAATTTTCAGTAATATATTTTCCTGTTTATTACATCACGAACTGCAACGTATGCCAAAAAATTGTATGCAGCAAGCTAATGCGCTTCCGTCGCATGAAGACAGAGTGACTCAGTGAATCAAATGATTCGATTGACGAAAACCGACGACACGCCGGTGTTCATGAATGGAGGCTCGTTGGAGCGTGAAATCGAGGGGATTCATGAATTATCGAGCTTATGGGAACATGAAAATTGCGAAGTACGACTATTTAATGAACGATGGAAGCGCATGTACCGGCCCCGATCCGTGTCACATCGCGTTTCCGCTCCAGAAATCCCGCCGACCGACGTTCATTCTCTTGCAATTAAGCCGATCTATTTTTTTGTCTTCTTCAATCGCGTGCAATCTAGCCGTTCGTCCGAAACGACAGCGTCTTTCATCGAGATCTCCTCGTGACAGCGAAATTGAAATCGCAGAAAGAGGATCTTCGAGGCAAAAACTTGACAGCACGCGCGTAGATTAGATAAATGGCTGTCAGATCATCAAGGCTTGCGAGAGCATAATAAACCTACATCTATGTATCATTACTAATTATTAGTAACTAGGAAGTAATAAGTGTATTTTTTGTAGTGTCTGGATCAATCGGAGGACATTCTCCTTCATAACTGGGATTCAAGAGGAACCATGTGCAAAAATCTACTGAAAACTTTGAAGATATATAACTGTTCTCTAATTTAAAGAATCTCTCTTGGTACCATTATGGTCAAATCTCGAGAACTCTAAATGTAAGTTTGCACAAACTAAGCTGAATAATAGCTGAGACCATCAGATTAGTCCAAGATTATAAAATTGACCTGCAAAATGGGTTCTGATGTTGAAAACGATTATACTTTGTGTGTACTTCTCTGTAATTTGTACATTCTCATTATATTTATAAAAAGAAGCTATACTATGCATCAGGAAATGATCTTGAAGGGCCTAGTTTGAGCGTCTCAGGCTATAAACAGTCTGAGTGGGCGTTATTCTGACAAAACTTGAAGAATGTATCCTAAGCAACACGAGTGCAAGCAAAGTCACAGTGACTCTGACTTCTTCTTCTAGAAGAAGAGTCCAGTTTTCGTAAATACCTGAAGTTTGTCCATTTTTGTTAGCGTACCAGCCGGCAGTCAGTTTCTTGGGGTTCCACCGGCGGCGTCGAGGAGGATCGATGCGACGAAAATCAAAAAAACAGCGGCGAGCAGCTGAATGGGCCTTTTTCACATCCGCATCATACGAAATCTGCGAACGATTTTGACGGGGGTCTTGTATACGGAAAATAGTTGAAAATAAAAAGAGGAATCGAGAGAAGGAAGTGAATGAAGATAGCAGAGAGGTCCGCTCTCCTACGCACCTGTTGACTCCCGGAATATCTTCGCGAGACTGACGAAGGCGCTCAGTCAGCGGCTCCTTGTGTCTCCGACGAAGGACCGAGACTTCTCTCCGACCTACTTCCCGCGTTCGCCTTCGCCTTCTTCCGTCGCGACGCTCATAAGTCTCTACCGATTTATCGCTACATTTTCCGTATCGTTGACTCCTGATCACGGTGAATCGATCACCGTTCAACCTGCGTACAATTTCATGTAGTAGGTGCACGCAGGTTGGGCCTTCAAGGTCAGAACACCGTCTGAGAATAGTCTTCCTACCTTTAACGCGGTCTTCAATGTTTGTTGCATCGCACCGTTGCGATCACTGAGACTGATCATCGCTCCAACTATATAGAATTTATTGTTACAGTGTAGGGACATCCAGATCAAGTCGTTCAAGGTCATTCTATGCAGCCCTGTGCTGCTTGTGGAAGTTCATAGCTGAATCTATGTAGAACTTATTGTTACTGAATTTGAAGTCATAACTCCAGCTAACAATGGACTTCCTTTCATTCAATTTTCTTCTCCCGGTTATATGTTCATTACAACATTCTTCAAGTATGAGAAAAGACAATTCGTACTGTGTATAAGAGAATGACCCTGGGAGGTTTAATTTGTGTGTCTTTATTATAAATTGTACTGTCATTGAAATTTAAGACTCTGTGGAATTGCTCAGAATGTACAGAGCACTCCATCAAGTAGCTCGAGTAGATACACTAAAACTAGGTTGCTCAAGGTCATTTCCAAACGCTTAGCAAAGCTTCTCCTTTTTCATTTCACATTTACTGAAATAAATCCACAAATTGTCCAGAAATATACACAAAGTAGCATACACCAGGAGCAATTGTAACAGCCGTTTTGAAAGTTATAAATCATCTTGTAGGTAGACTTTATGATTTTGAACGTCCTATTCTGGTGGTCTCCGATATGATCCACTTACAGTCTGTCAGACAATTTTTCGTATTCCTATATTGACCTCAAAATTCTTCTGCGAGTCTGAGCAATTCCCTCACGTACCTGCAGAGCTTCTCTCTTCTTTATTTGACCGCAAACAAATTTCTAAAATTCCTCAAGGACGTTGAGTCGCTCCAGAAAATCTGCTGGATCTGAAACATCCTCAATCAACCAGCAGGAATTTCAACGACCATGAAAGAGAAGCATTATTAAGGTCAGGAGGATGAATGTGGATCAACGTGTTCGCGATCAATGAAGAAATTCGCGGGCTCGCACTTTCGGTCGATCCGTTGATGGTTCCTCCGGCACTTTCTCCGCGTTAACGAGAGTACTTCATCCCGTGTGCATGTGAATCGTCGAACAGCTGGTCCGATTTTCGTCGAACGCCGTGCGATTCGGAGACGACGTTCGCCAGACTCCCTGGCGAAACGTTTGACCGGTTTGCGTTTCAAGTTCACGAACGAGCGAGCCGCGCCGCGCCGCGCGCGCGTGCGTGCGTGTGTCCGTCGCTGAAACCGGAAGAGACGTTTCTTTGGGCGACCGTAAAACGGGTTCAGAGACCTGCCAGTGAAAGTCCATCGATTCGACCAAGAAGACGATGCACACCTGCGTAACCTCCTGCTTCTGCCCGCCAGCCAAACCCGTCGGTCACACACGAGATCTCGATTATTGTTTTTACATACGATGGTCCAGCTCGATTAATTTCCTTTGACACGTCCGCTCGACCAAAATTTTTCTTGCGATCTTCAGGACCGTTGCAACACGTCGCTTCGTTCTACCATATGTAGAGCAAGCTTTTTTCCCTCGGTTCTTTCACGTTCTTTTTCGTCTGTTTTAGTCGAGGGTCCGTTATGTGTCTACAGGGTAGAGAAAAATCTTTTTATTGACTAAATTACTTTTTTACAGAGTCCACTGACACGTCGACAGAAATTTGGATGAAACATGACTGCGAAGAGGGCTGCTGAGATGAGTCAGACGCCATGAAATTATGTGCGTGCGGTGGTTGGACATTGTCGAAAGCAAAGGAATTATCCTCGGCTTCCGAAGCGTTTGAACGATGCTATGAGAAAAGAAAGTGGCGATCGACTGGCTGACACGAGCCGTGACCTTCTTCGACCTTCCTCCGACCTTCTTCCTCCGGATACACCTTGGTCCAGGCTTCTCCGTGTCATGGAACGTGACTTCGCGTCTGTATTTACGGAAATGCGTCTGGAACGATTGCTATTGAGCGTCTTCTCAAACATTTTTCTCTGTACAATGATTTGCATAATTTGCTGCTTTATAATTCAGAGATTGAACGTAATTTAGGCTCCTTGAGTGTCCAAAATTGTAGGTATTTCGAAACGTATGTACCTCGAAATTTTCTAATTTTCACCGTAGCGACGCTGAGACTACATTTATCAAGGTCATTTCACCCTCTCAATCTTCAGAAATGATTTTTATCTCTCTCTACCGTACAGCGCCCATTATCTTTCACTTTCATTCGAATGTTCGTAAAAAGTGGGACTTCGTCTGTTTTAGGGTATACGTTGCTTCTCTAATTAGTCGAGTCACAGCCACGAAGAGCCTAGATCTTAGGTACGATAATTAGAATCGTTCGACGGTAGAAATTCGTGGACTTTCCCTCTTCAAGGGCAACGAACAGTCTCAGGAAGGAAGCGTTTACGCAATCAACGCTTCTATCGGCGGCGAGATTCAACGAGCGAGATAAGCTATGAAGACACCTGTCGATGATGACCGGATAGACACGTCGGTTTCTCAGGATCGAGATTCATGCTCATGGAGTATGATACAAGAAGAAGAAGAAGGCTGTATTAATACATCAATGTTGTCTTGTAAACTCGACGCTTCTTACAGCTGTTCCGACAGAGTCCTTTTCTTGCAGGTCTCCAAATGGACGCCTTTGTTTGGAGATCAGACTGTTGGAGGACTCAGCTGATTAACAACATATTAAATAGCGTTTAAAGAAGAGAGTTACGGGTTCATTCACTAGAAATTGCCACCTAAAAGAACTCCTGACTCATTGATAATAATAAATGAAGATTTCATGTTCCACTGAGCCTTTTCAAACACAACAGCTTTCATTCTGTATATTCTTTTCAATTATCCGTAAGTCAGAAGTTATTCTAGATGGCACTTTCTAGTTCTAGGATACTATAATGATTGTATAACAGGATCGTACTGATCTTGACATCTCTGTGGTACAGCTAGCCTTGGTTATTCTATCAGACTCCCTCTGTTGTAGGTCTTCAAAGGGATCACCGTCATCCAGACTCAAGACTCTTGAACAACCCAGCTGCAACGGTAGCAAAACAGGAGCGGAGGATCATTGTATCTCGTGGGTAGCTCCGCGTCCTTGAATAGAATTCGGCGACCTCGCTGGATAGGTATCATTAAGAATTATGAACGCGTACCCGTCCCATTGTGTCCGATACGAAGGCCTCGCTGTTTTCCAATATCGCTCGACGTCTTCGCGCGCACTCGTTTTCCTTGACATACCTCGAAGACGAGCCTACGCGTCGTCATAGCGCTCGACCCACGCACGCCTTCGAGAATTCTTGAAAAGCCTGCAGCCGTTGATTTTCTTGATCCGCCGACGGCCACGGGCGGACGGACGTTTTCATGTGAAGAGAAAGCCGACGGAAAAGTGAAAGTGTCGAGGCATGCAAAACTGTTGGAATAATTATTGAACGAATATTTGACGGCGTTGCTAGGGCACGGCTGAGTCGGGCTAGGTCTCATTCTGCCTCTCGTGCGGCTGAGAAACGTGTTTACTGGCTTTTGTATGCTTCACGTCCACGGAAGCAGGGCGCATGATTTATTGTCCTCGATGCATCGTTCTCAATTGTTACACAGATGCATCGCACGTGGTGACCACGCGGAGTCACAGATTCCTACCTTTACTTTCGCAACAACTCAGAGGCTGTCAGATGCAATTTAAAATTAAGTAATAATCATAATCAACGCCAGGAGCACCCGATCGTCTAATAAAAACGGAAAATATGGAGGCCTACGTCCCAGAAACCCGAATTCGCCGGAGCTGTTAGATTTTTCAAGCGACGTTTTCTTGCAGGGCGGAGAACGGGACCAAGAAGTTCGGATAATCGTTCGCCATTATTCAGCTGGCACAGTTCGACGAGAGTAAAAAGCTGGTATCTGCGGAACATCTGTCGCGAGCACCGGAAACCCGAGCTATTCTTCCGTTTTACGAGCGGTCTCGTTGCACGAAAACCACGACGCAGAAGTAGAACCCATCTCGCCGCAAGAAGTGGCTCACTTTCGTTGCCATTCGGTCTCATCGATCTCGCGTCGCCTCCAGGAACCGGCCACGGAATGTATGTTTATTAGAAAAGAGATGGAGGCTAATTAGGGATAAGTGGGAGCAATTGCTCAACTTTCTTTCCTGTGTTCCATCCTCACTGTCTCATCCAACCATCCTATTCAATCATTTTCTTTCATTCAAAATTCTTCTCTCTGCTGAACTCAGGCTCTCCTGGTGGAAGATTTCATGCATTGCGCAGCACAATGAGGAGCATGCAAATAGTCCATCTTAGAGGTATTTCAAGGACAAAGAATATGAGAAATGGTTCAAAGGCAGAAAATGTATCAGACTTATTATTAATTTTATAACTGCATCAGAAAGGATCAGACTGTATAATTTCTTATTTTGCAGGTTCAAGGCCAACCGAGGACGAAGTTTCTTTTACAAATAATTGTAGAATGGCTGTGAAGTCGTTTCAACGTGAAAACGATTATGGAGTCGCGTTTTGTCATGCAAAAAAGCGTCTGGCTGAATAAAGAACGAGAAGACGAATACGGGTTAACGAACAAATGGGAAATTCGGTTGCATTCGAAGAATTTTGCCGAGACGTCGTTAATCAAAACGTTACGGGGAACTGGTACGGTAATCAACGCGGCCATTCTTGCATTCCTGAAGTGAAAATGGAGAAGCAAGAGTGGTCCGCGACTCGAAATTCTTCTGCCATCCGATATGCTTCTTCGATAACTGAAAACCAGCGTCCGTCTATTAATAATTCCCTTTTTAACAAGATTCAAAACGTGCGCATTAATGTATGAGCCTGTGACGCGGAGAAATTATGAGGTTCGGTGTTTCTTTCTCAAAGATGAGATAACATCAGGCTGAAATTGCTGCAGATATGGAGGAAAGTTATTTTTGGTGAGGTATCCACGGTGTATGTTTAATGGACACCGATATTTTAAGCAAAAATATGCTAAACAGATTCAATTGGCCAATGAATATGTATAAACGTTGCTGAATCGTGCTGATTTTCTGCTTTTTCCCATCTCTGTGCTGATGAAAATGAAATTCAACTGAAACCGAATCTCATTTTTATACACGATACAAAAAGTCTGAACATTTCGCGTATTGTTTCGATCACTATTGAAAATCTAGCAAGGAACATAATTTTGTCGATTAATATTTTATTAATAGTAACTTTATTACACTTTGACAATTGCCGTATTAAAGAACAATTAAACACTGTGTCAATACATCAATCAGGTCAATTCAAATTAGTTAGTTCGTATAAATATATTGATTTAGTCTCAGAAATTATTTTTAAATACTGTAAAAATGATGGGTGCCTCCTTTAAATAAATTAGTAGCTTCTTTAATATATTCGAACGTCTAACAACACTCCATAAATAAAAATCATTGTAGCTACGACATGGTCTTCAATGTTTGCTCAAAAAATCGTGTACCAATTTATAGAAACTTCTGCAGCAATATTTAAAGTCGTAGAACTATTTCTTTCGTAAACAAGCAGCGATCTCTTGATACAGTCACTATAATAAAACATTCGATACGATTATAATTACAGTTAAAATACAAACAGGGAAAATTCCTATGAAAATGTTCAGACGATGCAGATATTACGAATAAGCACCCACCATTTCGTCGAAATAAAGCTGTTTTCGGAATACTTTCTTACTTTCTAAGCTGAATCACACGCGTGATTCACCTAAACATCCCGGAATAGTAAATTCTCGTGCGATCAAGCATCTAGACCGGTTGGATGCAGCGGATGTGTGCACGAGATGCACGTAGAAAGTTCGTTGCAATCACCGATAACCCGTATCTCAGGACATGAATTCTCGAGTCGGCCTGGCATAGAATACCATCGACCCACTTACACACACTCTGACTACTTTCACTTGCGGCGAAGTTCGTGGTACGGGCCCATTTCGAAGAATTCCCGAATAATCTGCTCATCTGGGCCCTGTCTGCCCTTTTCCTACCTTCTACAGCTGCCTTTCATTCGAGTTACACGGACTGATCTCTCTTAATCTATGCTAATCACTGCTGTAATTGCTACTTGTTCGTTGTTAAATAGTCTCTATTTGTTTCAGGTATGCTTAAGAAATCAGCAGGCAAGATTCGAGCAGTTCTTTTTCTTCACCGCCTCAAAAACTTCTTGAAGACCCGTCTCCTTGGCCACCGTCTTCGAAGTTCTGAAAATAAGAATATAATTAAAATGGAGAGTCATAGATAGACTGCGGATGTTTATGCAAATATACAATTTTAGAGTTCAATATTTGGTATATTAGTGCAGGTATGGGAATGAATCTTTGAATGCCGCTTATTCTGTAAAATGTGCACTCTTCATGAACTCAGATACGTTAAATTGCACAATGACAGTCTTCCCATCGGTTGCAGGTATCTGGAGGGAACAATGGCATGTTGGCATGCAAACGGTGCGCTGACATTTTTGTGGAAAGGTTTCGATCGGAATATCAAGCCTACAAGGGGTTAAGTTAGGCAGAATCACCTGGTAGCCAAGTTCCATAAAGCATTTTGCAACATGCTCGATCCATCGCTGCCACCGGCTAAGATCAGCTCGCAGATCGATCTTTCCTCGCAATCGTTCGATGGTTCACCATAGAATCGTGCCTGTTTGTGCTCCACTGGCAGGTCGGCGACCCGCAATTTCGAAAGAACGATACTTGGCTGACTGAAAGGATTCATTCACGATTAAACCTGGATCAGAGATACTGTCTGAATTAATACATCGCCAGCTACATGGCACACTTTAGCTGAGCGAACAGAGACCTTCGTTCTTTAGAAATGCATTGCAAAATGGAATGATCTTTTAAAGAAATATATGAACCCTTTGACTGCAAACTACTTGGGGGCTAGGTGAAGATCAACCATTAAACTTTGATACGTTATGGTTGTTGATACTTTCAGACAGACACCACAGGCTTAATTTTCAAGATTTTATGTAACTGATTGCTATACTGTTAAAGTTACACAAGCCTGAGTTCAGGATGTGGTTCTGAAGATGTCTTGTCACAAGGATGGGAGGCCTAGTATGATAATATATCTTACAATAATATGAGAACACATGAACGAATCCATACTGTACTGCACTCCTTCCTTCTAGGTGTGGAAAAGGAGAATTGACTGAACTGGCCCGCATGATGATCATCCAAAATGGTTGGAACGACGACACGGAATTATATGAAATAATAATACTAATTGCGAGCAAGGCTGGATGTACTCACGTTGTAGTATTATCAATTTTGACTACGCTTGGAGTTAGAGTGGCCAGGAGCAGGCCCAGAGGCAGGAAGGCGCCAATGAGGTGCAGTATCTTCTTCCACGGTGAAACTCTGGAAACGTGTCTGTATAAATGAACTGTGTTCAATCGCCATAAACAAACGTGGCTGATAATTGCGTTGCGAGTTTTACCAGCATTGTTCGAGCTCAGCTTACGGAAAAATGGTGAAACCGAATGCTTTGTCGCGGTTTAGAGTAGCCTAACTACCGCTAATAGAGCCGTGCGATTGCTTTAATGAGCTTTTCAAGAGATCTTCCGTTAGAAAAAAAATACTCGTCAAAGTATGAAACTGTATTAATACTAAACAAAAACATGATGCACGCGATGATAACTGAAAAGCGACCAGAAAATTGTAAAACAGTGTATAACATTGAACAGTAAAATAGAAGGAAATTACATAATTGCAAAATGAAGCAAAAATTAAATACTTGAAAAGCAAGAAAGTGCAGGCTGGAGTGCAATGTAATGAAAAACAGTACCTCTTCATAACAGGATAGACCGGATGATCACGATTAACAAATTCAATCTCGTGATACCCAACCGGAGGCTGATAAAAAGGATAAGGAAACTTTCTCGTCCTCATGAAAGTGGACTCCTGAACGTAAACGACGGCATTATTCGGCTTCTTGAACGCGTTGTACGGGTCTGGATCGTGCGGACGACTGGAATGACCGTAAAATCCAGCAGGGTACGGCGACGCCAAGGAATTGATACCCGCATGACCACCCAATTCATGTTTATGAGGCTCAGCATGGAATTTAGACGGTTTTCCAAAAATGGCAGCGGTTTCTTGCTCGTACGCCGGTTTTTCCAGATTCTGGAAGATCTGATGATCCATCAGATCAAACGTTCCACTGTTCTCTGTGACAGGCTGTGCAAACTGTACAGGATGCTGCTGCAACAGAGCCCCATAGTGAAATCTGGGAACATCCAGTGTATCCTGAAACTTCACATTGCCATTCTGCTCTGCGACTTCTGTTTTGGTCTCATCAGAAGATCCAAGGGTCTCCAAGTAACCCGGATGATAATTTCCTTGAAGATCTTCAGTGTGCAACGGTTCATTAGGCTGATAGACCACCTTGAAGTCCTTCAGGTGCTCCTGGTAAGAGGCAGGGTCCACTCCATTTTCAAAGCTGATGTGGTGGAGATTGTTGAAGGGATTGGTACTGATCCTGGATTCTTTGATCTCTCCTAGGTGGGCACTGGGTCTAAACGCTCTGGAGATATTTTTTTCTTCTGAGACAGGGAAGCTCAACTTTCTGGAGGTTTCTGGAGTGGTTGCTGGTTCTGTGGTCGTCAAATGCAAAGAGAACTCGGTTTCGCTGGAAATCTCTTCAACGGAGTCGTCGATCTTCTGCCCTTCAATAGGATCGTCTTTGTCTCCCCGAAGATTCTCACAGACAGAGCTTCTGAACAACAGCAGGGCGAACAATAAGAATTTTCCACGGAACATTTTTTTAATTCAGTGCTCAGCAAAGAAGATGAAGAACTGAACGGTTTCCATCGCGACGTGTCAGTTAAACTAAAGAGTTTCTTCAAGACTCGGGGTCTTTAACTCGAGAGACGTTTTCTAAAAAGCGTGAAAGACAATTTCGTCTCTTAATCGCAAGCCTCACTCCAATTGCCGGCGACAAAGTGGTCGAGCCTGGCGATTAGTTCCGGCAGACGTTCGCCATTGTGCGAGAAGAATGGTCCTGAGTGATGAAACTTTTAGGCTGGGTTTACCAACAGCTTTCCGAGACCCTTTTCGTGTATTCTCGTATCCATCAATTATTTTCGTTTAGTTCTTTGAGACGTCAAGTTGCACCGTAGTCATTCTCATTGTCAGCGCCTGTGTAGTAGGCAACATGCGTACTGCACGCTCTTTGTTAATTCTTCTGCTATTTAAATTTTTAAACATCTTTACGTTTTCCAACATGGTCCTACGTGTTACAGTTTTAAGGATAGATCTACCAACAGCCTGTTGAAACACTTTTCATTCATTCTCATGTCCATAAATTATTTTCTTTTATTATATTTCTTCGAAATATCAATTTACTTCGTATTCGTCATCGTCTGCGCCTGTGCGGTAGGCAACCCGACCGCTACACCCTCTTTATCAATTCTTCTCCTATTTAAATTGTTAAACATCCCTGTTTATTCCGATATTACTATCATCGAACTAACTCGAAACCTAAAATTCTTCATTTCAAGTTCCAAGTGAAATTTCATAAAATTTCTCCTTCGTTTCGCAACATAATCAGAGGCTCTAACAGGGTGAAGCCGAACGCACGTAAATGCATAGCTTTTCCTGCGGGAAAAGTGTTGTTAATGAATGGTGACGAGACCGGTTTCCACGGTCGGGAAAATGAATCTTTTTTTCCGTGATTCACGGCGGCGTGAAGAGTGTCCCAGAATCGGCCGAGAAATCTCGTCGCCATTATGCACCGCGCGTGCCCGTTCATGTAAACTCTCAGGCTGTTACGTTCTTTCGTGACTGGTCGCTTTAAAACTGCCGCGCGAACGCGTTCGCGACAGTAAAAACGTTTCATTATTCCAACCCGTACTTTCCTTGGAAACTGGTTGTCGATGCGTGAACATCATCCGACATCTAGGCTAGCCCCTTTCGCACGGCTGCCCCGTCTTCCTCGTTTTCCCGCCATTTTTCACCTCCGCGTCGGTATCAAAGTAATCGTCCATATTGGCCGAATCCCCTATCGGATGGACCTTTCTTCTCAAATTTCTTTATTCCCGAAATCTATACATTAACGATTTTTATAATTTTTTAAAATAATACATTCTGAGTAGATGGTAGTTAACACGTTGAACGCCGCGTCGGTCACCGGTGACCGACATCTCAACTTCAATTTAATTAATAATTATTGATTGCTGCAAAATTTGAAGAAAACTTCATACTGAAACAATAATGTAGGAACGGAAGAACAGAACTCAGTACTCAAATCTTATCTTTCTTTATGATTTATGTAAAGAATAGTAGTTTATATCGTGTCTGAATAGGTGTGTCTGTTTTCACTGCGCACTGTGGCGCTCAACGTGTTCAATTTACTGGCTGATTCTCCATGAGATTGGATATGTTACATTGCATAAAGATCCACAGTCTAGTTATAAGGATGTTTTTGTACTTGACCACAGTGTTTTATACAATTCTGATCACAGTCAAGTGAAGAATATGAGTCTTCATAGCAGCCAGGAAAGGAACATGTTGTGAATAGATGAAGAAACCTGGTGAACACCATCAGATGGACTATCAGTCACCAGATGAGCACAAATATGTATACACAGGGTGTTAAAAATGAAAGTGCTCATGAGTTACAGGATGAACAGATTAAAAAATGAATATACATGAATAAAAGGTAAAACTACTAGATTATTTAATTATTAACTCATGTGCTTGCTCAGGATATCACACAATTTTTACAGAAGCTGTGTACCAATGAGCTCAGCCCATTAACAGGACCTGAAGAAATGATTATTAACAATTAGGCTGTGGAATACTTCAGAGGTAAATGTTTTCTGTGGATGGTACACTGACCATACTGCATGGCATATCTTGTTTTAGACTTTTTTAATAAAAACAACAACAAACACAAGAAAAACTGAAGGGAATCTCCATTATTGAGGCTACAATGAGAATTATAGACTTATAACTGCACATGTTTTGCAAAAAGACTGACATAAATCATGCGGATGGCTTTTGGAGAACGCATCAGCACTGAGGGGGTTAACAAAAATTGCAACTCTCGCTTGAAACGACCCTGTCGGTAAAACAGGCGACGAAGACTCGTTAGGAGGAACCGGAAGAGGTTCGAAGTGAAAATAGAGGAGCCTGGTGATGCGACTCATTGGATGTCTTCGAACGAGGCGTAAAAAAGGAAGACGAAGAGAAGAAAAAACACTGTTTTTATTACACGGCTTCACGGAATGCGACGGAAGAGCGGAAGGGGTGAAAAGACTTTCTAAGGCGAGTTTTATCAGCGAGCGGCGAGAGTCTGACCTTATTTCAGACGGAGGTCAACTCGCGCGAAGAAAACTGGATGAAGGCTAGCATGCTAGATGCAAGATAAATCCTTTGTACGACTTCTGGGCCCGAAAAGCAGTCGCTACTGGTTCCGTTTCACAACTACGAAACAAATAGACTCGTCGACCTCTATGTAGGACCCTACAGAGTGTTTCAGAAAACTTCAGTACACAATTCTGCAAAAGAGGATGCAGTAGACTTTGCAATGAAACATAAACCTAGGTCGTAAGTCTCTGGAATCTAAGAACTCCGGTGTCTAAACTTGATTCTAAAGATATGAACGTTTTAAAAATAGTATAGTATGACAATATTATACACACTGATAGCTGTGGCAATTTTTATAAACATTCAATAATTTTTCAGATACAGAGAACTGACTGTTGAAGCTGTACACAAGATGTCTTCATCCAGAAAATGGCCGGAAATGTAAAAGAAAAATTCAATAATAGAGAAGGAGGCAGAAGACTAGCAGCAATTTCTGGAAAAATGTAGGCCAGCAAGACCTACAACCTAGAGGTTCTAAGACCTTGATTATCCGGAAATTAGTCTAATAACACCGTGTACTTAATTTCGCTCCGCCGTGTATTTTATATTCCAAACTAAACTTATGATTGCTATACGAAATTTAATTGCAACGCGAGTCACACTATCACGAATTATACTTTGGATAATCGAGGTCCTACCGTGCTGCGTTAACTTCTTTCAGGTGTACGTCGTCGACAGTGTCGACAGGCGTCTAACTACAGAATTCCTGGCTGAACTTCCGTTCTCTAAGGGCGACTACAATTTTTCCCTTTCGATTCCGGTCTGGCGGTTTCCTGGTGGCCTACTCGAAACCGGAATTAGGTCGTTTCGAGGCGTAGATAACCGCGAAAACGACGAGCTGGAGGCGAACGAAAAAGAAAGAAGAGACCCGCGCGCCTTGGCGAGCGCAGGGGAACGTCTACTTTCATTGTCGGCTGATTGAAACGGTAGGGGAACGCGGCGTGCACGTACATTCTCACGGCGGTGATTTGCAGGTCGTTTGTAACTGAACGTATCATCCCATTAAACGTTATTACTTTGTCATGCACGGTGAAATCGAAGAAACGACGAAACGGGAGATCCCACGGAGAGATCACCGTGCGATAAGACGTCGAGGATAACGCCGACGTTCACGAGCCGTTCAATTTTATTTCCTTTTTTCAGATTCATCGAGGATTTCAACGAAACTTCGGAGAGTTTATACAGGGTGAGTCGTCCAGTAACTGGGACAGACTCGAAAGCAACCGGTAATTAGAATCCACAGTTCCCCTAGTTGCGAACGCGTCTGTCTTCCAAGGTCTGATTAGAATACGCTGTTCTTTCTCGTCTTGAACGAACAGACTCTTGGTCTAATTAGAAGCTAAATGTATGCAGAACTCTTTCAGCTTCCTCAGCATCGTCTGCACATTTGTTATAAGAGTCTTATTTGAATCTTAGACTGGAGGTGAACAGAGAAATCTTTAAACTGTCTTGTCACTGAAGTGGTTCGTAGCACAGGCACGTCGGAGTCCGTATAGAGGCACTAAGCACAGTTGACAGTTGACAGGTGACAATTTTAATTTGAAGTCCAAGCTTTACCCTCAACCGGATGCCTTGTACAGAAATTTATAGATTTAGACTTTTCTCAAAATTTGATTCATCATTAATGAATTTGTTTATGTAAAATAGGAGTGAGCAGGGATGTTCCATGTTAAGGCAGAAGAAGATCGGTCCATTGAAGCCGCAACAATTATCTGTGGAACTCGAAGAACGATGGTTTCTGGGTCGAAGATGCAAAAATGACGGATCGGTGAAAATCGGCGGGATCGGAAGCTGGCTGCTCGTAAAACGGAAAACGGCAGAAGACGTTTCACCCGCGAAAAAAAAGCCTCTGGGTTTCTGGGCCGCGAAAGCGCAAAAATCGGAAAACGATCGACTCCCTGTTGTCGATAACAAGACGACCGCGTCGAACAGGGTCAAATAGGTGATTTATGGACCATGAAGATCGACGGTTTCCGTGTTCCACGCGGGTTCTTGATGGATCGAAGAGTTTCTCGAACCTCTGATCGGTGATCGAAGGCTCGCGCCGTTGCCATGATTCGTGAATGAACGTGATTGCTGGTACCCTGAAGTTCCTTCATCTGAGAAGCTGAAATTGGACACCAGGAGCTTGAAGCGAAGAGCGTAAAGAGTTCAGAAAATTGTTAAGAGAGAAAAATTGGGCAATATTCTGTTACATTTTTTGTCAAAGGTGAAGAAGAAACCTTCATTATCGTTCATGCCCAGCAGAGTATTAATGAACTTTATAATTCTGATTTTAGGGTGGAATTTGAGACGAAACGCACCTAAATGTTGCTGAGGAAAATTCCAGAGGAACGAGAGAAACGAGGGGAATACGAAACAGCTCGATGCTGACGATAATCAGAATCATAAGCAGAAAAGTCAGCGTGTAAACTAGCCGTTGATTGTCCACAGTGGCGCAATTAGTGCGTGACGAATCCTACCGTTTTTATCCTGATCCACACCTTGAAGAGCGTCGACAGATCTCGGAATTAGGAAACGTGAAGAATAATCTCATTGTTTGAAACTCTTTCTTGGCATCATTCGGAATAAAATGAACCACGATTCTCAGGAACATTAGAAACAGCAGTTAAAAACCGAAGCACAATGTGTACAATAATCGTTCATTCTTCTTCCTCGAGTTTGACCAAGTTTCAAATCTATTTAAAATTTTTTGTAGCTGCAATAGAATCATGGACGTGGTCTTCAAAGTTTCCGATCAAATCCCACGAAGTTCATCGAGCTCAGCAGCATAAAATTATATAAAACGAACGGTCTTCAGGGTCGAGGCCCTCCAAACGATCTCGCGTGACATAAAAATTCGCAATGTCGAAAACAATCTCGATTTTCGAATCGACTCTTAACAGCGATGCTTTCGTCCGTTTATCAGTCGACGAGGAAGAGAAGAAGAATCGATCCGGAGGAAGGAGTAAAAGGATGGTCGACGGTGTACGTTCTCCAGGTGACCAAGAAGAGTGCAGAGCGTGAACAGAGTGCAGCACGAGGGCCGGAGTGAGACACAAAATGGACCAAGTCACCACGAAGTGGGGACCTGGATTAAAAGCAAACGAGGGCAACGTCTCGGCGACAGAGCCATCTCGGACCTTGAAGACTCGAGGTCGAGTGCAACCGTTGTCATCGTTCCTCGGCGTCGCTGCGATCCGACGGTGATCTTCTAACGGGTTTCGCGGGTTCGAGCAGGAAAATCGAGGCTGATCCTGATTGTTCGCGTCATTAACGCTCGCCGACAGGAAGTCGACGTTCATCGACACGGTCAGTGACGCGCTGTGATTTTTCAACGCTTCATCTATCATTTTTTTACTTTCTTCTTGACCTCTTACTTTCGATTCCGTCGCTCTGAAGTATTTCTAAATAATCTAGACTAAACTGTTTGTACCGCAGTGTCTACAGAAGCTACCAAATCAAATTATGGTACCTACTGTGGCTGCTGTAACCGCTATGGCTGCACAGAGTTACTCTAATGACTGCTGCAATGTAACTATTGTTCTACAGTAATTTGCAGAAACTGCTGTATCAAACTGTTCCATCTACTACAACTTTTGTAACGGATATACCTACGATAACTGCTATGATTCTACTATTATATTATAATAATTATAGAGAACACTGTACCAAAAGAAAAAAACTGAATGATGATACATTGACCCTGAAGAACGCTCGAAAGCGCAAGTAACCACGGTCTCTCCGTTTCAGATGGCGTCCAAAGGAGCGATCTGTTTGCTGCTGGTGACCTTGACCCTGAGGAGCTCCGATTGTGACACGAGATACTTCGTGAAGATGAGGACGAACGCCTCCGAGATGTTCAAGACGAGAAGCGACAGTCTGAGGGTGCTTCAGGATCCAATTGCGGCCACGCCATTGTACGATGAGACAAAGACTGATTTCCAGAATGAGGACGAGAGAATGATCAAGGACTTCCGTAGACCCGAGGAGGAGCGGAAGGACTCGTTCGAGACTTCCACGTTCAATCCGGACGTGCTGAATAAATTCCTCGAAGAGTACGCGAGCAAGATCAAAGGAAGCACCGAAAAGTATCCTAGGTATCCGTTCAGGATCGTGAAGCCCGCCGAACCGCTTCCGATTCAAGTCGAAAACCATACCACGCACTCTTCTGCCGCCAATTTTGAAGAAGCGAACAAATTTGATAAAGATGTTGCCAACTCTACTTCGACCAACGACGGGGTAATTTTTCATTCAAGGATATATAACGATTATGATTCAGTTAGGTCAACCATTGCAGCTGTATAAAAGCGTGTCTCGGTTTTGGCAAATCGTGCGCCGTGTGCTACAGACCACTGTACTGGTCCGAGCCAGATGTTTGCTGTATTTGGAGGAAATATTACGTCAGGGTATTTTATTCAAATCTGTGCGTCTTGTTAAGTATATTCTATACAGTACAAAGTACAATAATTAAAGAGGGTTCCACCTGGAAATGTCTCGGCACACGGAACACGTTCTTTCAAAAAATTTTAGAGTTGATAAGGTTATCAAATGTACATGGATATTATTTGGAAGATTCTGAGGTGGTTATTGTTCGTTTCAGCTGAACGACGCTTTGAACGACACCCTGAAGAGAAACAAGTATTACGGAGCGAACTCGTATGAAGACAGGAATGGCTGGGTCACTTTGGAGGCGATTCCGTGGTCGAAGAGCAAGATTTCCAAGTGGCAAGCTTCTTCCAGTACGCCACGTCCTTGGCCTGACGCGAAACCATGGGAGAAACCTGGAGGAATTGGGAAGCCATGGGCCTCTGATTACTCAGTCAGGCCAATTTATGAAAATAATAAACCATGGTAATTTTATTGTCGACTTACACTTAAGTCTTCATTCAAATTTGACTTGTAAAGTTCAACTGATGGGATGGTGAACATGTTAAATTATTTTCGACTTCTTTCTGATAAACCTGAAGAAGCCTCGGTTATACATAGACACAAAGAAGCACCCAATTCAATACGCTAACCAATTCATCAAATTTTTCAGGTACGAGAAGCCAAAGCCAACATGGCCGGAGACCATCAACGAGAAACCCTGGCAGAAGCCAACGTCTCGACCGACCTATTACCCTGACAAACTCGACGAGAGCCAGGCACAGAAATGGCCACCAGAACGTCCATCATGGAACAAATACACCGAACGTCCGAACACCGAAATCATCACAGACAATCGTCCAGCGAATTTCCCCAATAACTGGAACCGACCTCAGCCAACGAAACCGAGCTACCAGTTCCTCGATCGATACCCTGAAAAAAATCAAGCAGACGAGAATAACGATTGGAACGATTTTCCAACGAGATACGAGGATCGTCCTCGACCGACCACGGAGAGACCCGGTTTCTCTCATTATCAGTACGTGAACAATCATCCACAGAGCTACCCAGAAAGCGGAGACGGCCAGTGGGTGCTTCTGTCGACGAACAGAGGATACTCGAAGACCCGGCAGAGATCGATCAAGATCGACACGATAAATTCAGCACAGAATGGGACCAGAGTCAGTGGAAAGAGGGAAGAACATGATCCAGGGATCGCTGTGATGACTTCCAAGAGACAGGTTAGGCTAGATGATCAAAGAAGCTCTCCTCCTATGTTCTGAGGATCTTGAATACAGACTCAGGGGGATCAGAGAAATTTTTTTATATTTTATTCCATAATTTCGATTCAGTTTTCTCGCTTCTACCACGAATTATTTCGCATTCTGTATCATGGAACGAGGGTTGCATAATAATTCTGATAAGATTGTTTACTCGTTGATATACCCCATCGATGAAACGTTCTTTCATTTCACGTAATAGTTTGTCATCCGTTCGTTACAAAAAACGAGCCGAACTTACGTAACTGGATAGAGGATGATTGCATGGATCATTTGCGAGCACAGCATGAAATAATCCCTTAAATCGAACCCCCTGAACAAGGGTACAATGAAAAATCGAAGTGATCATCATCGAGGTCGCTTTTTTGCCATTTTCAGCAGTTGCTTGATGAAATATCGTTTTCCTAGGTCAGGTTGACGGTGTTACCGTCAATCAACGGGACGAATACGACGACGTCTCACGGAGGGCTGCTGGAGGTCGAGAAGACTTTCAAGTCCGTGGACCAGAGTCGAAAAGAGTACGAGCTGGAGAGGCAGGGATTACCGTTGCTCCTGAAGAAGAGACCTATCAGGAACACCAATCAACCGTCTAGCTCTGCCGTGTTGGCCGCTGTCGGTGCAGGTGATAATAATTAATTAAGCAGTATCACGCGAGTGTTTTAAGTGGTCATGACTAGTCTGTGGATGTTTATGCAAATATACACTTCTAGAGTTCAATATTGTTTGTTTCAATGTAGCTGAAGAAGTGGAACTTTCCAAAGAATTGTATTCTATCCTTTTAATGTTTAAAAGGTGGAATTTTTATTTGTTTATTTATTAAACGTTCATTATTCGTATAGTTGAATGTATTGAACTGCATAAACATCCGCAGTCTAGTCATAACACTTAAAGAGTTAATTTTGGGACCTATGTTGGTCGCTTTTATTGTAACTGTATGAATTTGTCTTCAAGCAGGAATATTACCGGCAACCATGGCGATGATGATACCAATGATACTTGGCCGTCGAAAGAGGGACCTAACGTCCAAATCGAGACTCTCTGATCACCATGATTATTCACTCATGAATATCCATGAGACCACGGGTAAATACGGGGACCAAGGGACCAGGCTGAGGCGGAGAACGTAAATCAATCACGGCAGAGAAAGTCTCTGATAATTGAGAAGAATAATAGAAGACGCGAAAAAGGTGAACGAACGAGGAATTCAGGAATGAAATTTCTAACAGAAAACTGACAAATTGCATCTTCAAGAGGATTCTTATGACGTCACTGGGAAATTCTTTCAAAGGAGCCAGAGGATGACTCGACCATCGATTTTATTTTTCTATTCATCCTACCCAAGTTGGATGGAGGTTTTTTTAAGGGATCTCTCAAATTTATTTATTCTCATGAAAAGGGAAAGTTCGATTCGAAAGCAAGATTTTCAACAACTGGGTTGAACCAGAGTTTGGAAAGTGAAATTGTAGTTTGGTGTGAACAGGAATTTTTATGGGTGTAGACTTTGAAAGCAGAAATATGTTAGCTCGTCGAATTAGCAGGTGTTATCTGAAGTATTCTTTGATTAGCCTAATTTGTTAATTTGTACTCTAAGGAGGTCACATTCCAAGATTAATTTAAACAAAATTTATAGACACCTTTTAAAGTGCAACATAATACACTGCAATATTTATTACTCTTTTTGTTTTTGTTGAAATCGATATTTCTTATCTGTTAATGTTTGTATTTTTTTTAAGGAAACAGCAAAATATTAAGTTAATTACTACTTTAATTTTAAACAAACGATCTCTTCGAAAAAACGAGATTTTTTCATTCTGTTTTAAATCATACTTATATACGTGACAGGGTATTGTATAGACAGCATCTAACGTTTATTTATTTATTTATATATGTATATTTATTTATAACATACTTTACAATATCTCGCCGCATATTTCATCGTGTTTACTTAAATACTTGATAAAAGCATAAGTACCAACAAGAAGAAAAATAATAATATCGAAGAGTTACGGTCGAAATAAAACAAAAACAAAAAAAAATAGAACTTTTCGCCGAAAGTTTTTCAAAACCCGTCCCTCGTCGAGCGTCTCGCAATCGAACCCGGTTTCGAAAAAGCGTAGAACGCATTTTTTACGCACAATGCATTCCATGCGAGAAATCCTATTCCCGAATTTTTTTTTTAAAGCTTATCATTTTCATTTTCTGTCAAGGAATACCCGCCTTGCATAATTAATAAATTTCAACAATCTGAAATTTCATGAGCAAAGAGTGGACCCAAACACCGATCTTCTGAGGGAAGTCCAAAAGTACAAGAAAAAAATTTTTGTATAAAATTAATCCTTTGACTACAGGCGCTCATAGCGTACGGTCGACGCCCATAGGCGTCCTGTGCAATGGCCCATTATGTATTACTGCATATCGGCCGCACGCAGAGTTCGCCTCATTTCCAAGTAGCCCGAAAGGATTAAAACTCCTCAATATAGAAATAACAAAAGCGCGACATTTTCGAATGAAACTTTGTAAGGTGAACTAAACTATTCCAAAAACAAAAGACAATTAAGAAAATCGTCTTAGATCAGGCATGGACGCGTGTCGTCCTAGTGAGCACCATGTGACGTTTACAGAAGTTTCGTAGTGGGCGTGGCTTCAGCGCTCACAAGGGCAAGACGTGTTCTTGCCTGTTTTAAATTGTTAAAACACTACCTGTACCCTATCACCTGATAAAGTTTCATTCTAGAAACATGGATCACACTTTTACTGTCTCAAAGAACCAATTCGCTTCAAGGGACATCCGAAAGCGGATAAGAGAACAAGCAAGGAGATTCCTCAATTCCTTTAACTTCAAAAATTCGAGTCGTTCGTTCGAAAAATCTTGTTGAAAGAATCGTCGGGAGACGAATGTTCGTTTCGAAGAAGAAGTTAGTCAGCTAGAGGCCGGCATCGCGACGAGAACGTTTGATCGTCACTTCAGTTCATTGTTCTGCAGGCTCCTGGAAGGAAACACTTCACTCTTCCCCGTTGATTCTCTTCTGCACGTGTCCCAGGTATCTAGCGAAACCTTCGCTGGCATGCTTGAGCAACGTCAGGCCCAGTCTGAGTTTAATTTCAGCGATCTTCTTCACGAAACTGAAGAGATTGAAACCATTCTGCTCGGGGGGCTTCTTCGTGGTCAGGTCGATCCACTCGTCGGTGGTCTCTGTGTTCTTCGAGTTTGGTGTAGTAATGCCGTCCGAATGAGCTTCTGTACTGGCTGACGGACTCGAAGAATCGTTAGAGTCCTTCACAGCTGAAGAAGTCGACTCTTGCGTGGACGCTTCAGCGTCTGTGCTGGTTTCCGTCGTGGTCGAGTCCTTCAGACGCTGATCCTTCTCCTTCTGCTTCCTCTGGGCCTCCAAATCCTGTAGCTCGTTCTCCTTTTTACTCATGGTAGTATCGTAAGCTTCACCAGGCAATGCTGAGTCGATGATGTTGAGGATCTCGTTGCTGAGGTTCTCCTCCTTCTCCTCTTCTTCGAATTCTCTCTTCGACGGTATGATCTGAATCACAGAGTCCCTCTTTCTCCTCGAGTTAGTCTTCAGGGATCTAGGCCCATGTTCCACGGCCACAGCGGTTGGGGTGATCTCCACTTCCTCGTAGCCCTCCTCGGGTCTCGCTGTCTGAACCTGACTGTAGCTTTGAACAGATCCTCCGTTGAAATTAAAATTTTGTCCAAGATCGTGGTTGAACTGGCCACTCTCCGTAGCTTCATAACTGTTAGCTAGCTTCCCTGAAGTGGACAACGACGGTGATTTGTCTTCGTATGGTGGATACTCTTTAGGAACGCTCCCAACAACGAACTGTCGATTGGCTGACACCGGAACAGCCTGTCCAACCACGTACTCAGAGTGTTTGGTCCTCTCGTAATAGCTGGGTGTACTGGGTGCTTCAGGGTACCTGTACTCGGTGTTCTTGTACTTCAGAGCCGAAGCAGTGTTCTCTGGACGATACATGGGAGACGCTGAAGAGTACCTCTGCTCGTACTTCTTGGTAGTTTGAGGCTCATAGCTTCCGTCGTAGTGCTGGTATTGATAGTAATTGTTGTTGTAGTCTTTGACGCCTTGATACTTGTTGTCGTCGGTGGTCATACCCTGAAGAACCTTCGACAGGACTTCCTCTTCGTTCTGCCCGTAGTTTCCACCGTATTCGTCGAAGTTGTACTTGTACTTAGGCTCCACTTCGTAGTTTCTCCTGGCGATGGTGCCTCCGAACGGATACAGGAAGTAGGAGGCTAGTCCAAGGCCAAGTCCCACCAAGGACATTACTCCGAAGCTAGGCATCACTTCTCTGCTGAGGAAGTTGTATATCTGCGTGCTGATCGGTTTCTGCACCTGTTTCTTCTTCGTCTTCGTGGAATTGGCCGCCAGTTTGGTCTCAGGCGCGATTTTAGACTCCTGGATGTCGTTCTCAGCAACTGACTCCTCAGACATCAGCTCAGTCTCGGTTGTACTTGACGTGAGAGGCGCGATCGTGGTCGTGGTGGTCGAAGTAGCCGGCTTTCGTCTTCGACCCTTGTTCTTCTTCCTCTTCGTGCTCTGTCTGGGCCTCTTCGTGGTCGAGGCTTGAGTAGTCGTCGTAGTTGAGCTCGAAGTCTCCGTGTCCACGTTTATCTTCGTCAATTCAGGGTTGAAGTCGAACTGTAGATCTATCTTCGAGCTGTCCAGGCTGTCCTTCTCTGCTTCTTTATCCTTCTCGACTTTCTCTATCTTCAAAACAGGAGCGTTGACCTTGATGGGTTCGATCTCGATCTTCGTCGCTTCATCCACCGGTTTCTTCAGCTGAACCTTCAGCACGTTGTTCAGCTTGGTACCAACTGGTTTCAACTTGACTGGCACCTCGATAAGATCACTGTTTGACGAACTGGGCTTCGAGGTCGTTGTGAAGTCCAAGGTCGTTGATGCGGACACAGCTGGTAGCGTCGTGGTCTTCTGAGTGTCCATCAGGATCGAGGCTTTGATCTTTGTCACGAACATAGGCTTCTCACTATTCTCTGGCTTGTTCTTCGAGATCGTGATCATCTGAACAGGTCTGAAAGTCACCTTCTCGACCTTAGCCGTCGATGCATTCTCATTTTTCATTATATCAGGCTTAATGGTAGTTCTTCTGGTCAGTGGTTTGGGTCTAGCTTGCTGGTTAGGCCTATTCTTCGAGGTCGACGGCTTCGACAGTGCGTTCTTCGAGGCTGTCTTGGGCTTAGGGGTCGTTCTAACCGTCTGAACTTTCTTCGTGGTACCAACAGAAGCCTCCTTGCTCTCTAAGATGCTCAAGGACGACTGAGAGACCTTCGAAGTAGAGTTCTGAGAGGATTCATGATTCTGAGTCTTCTCAGGCTTAGTCTCGGTCCTCTTCGTGGTCACTATGACAGATTTCTTCGTGGTAGAGGGCTCTGGGACGTACACTGTAGTTGGAATAGGCATGGTAACCTTTTCGATCACTCTGTCTGTGGTGTCTACTCGCTCCATCAGGGTTGTTGGTTTCAGAGTCACCTGCACTTCAGCTTCAGAAGGTTGCTTCGTCTTCTTCTCCACTTCTGTGGGTTTCATCGTGGTGGATGGTGGATTTAAGAGGATCCACGTGGAGATTCCTCCTGTCGTCGTTGGCTGAGCCTTGTAAGCGGTCATCAGACGCGTCGAACTCATCTCCTTTTCCAATTCTTCTTCGGTTATGGCCATGGCCTGACCAGGGTGGCTGGTCTCGAAGTAGCTGAACTTCGAGTTCACCGGCCTACCGAATCCTATCATCATGGACTGAATCGTGTTCGACTCTTTAATTGCAGAAGCATCATTCTTGTCGACTGGTTTCTGACTTGCTTTCTTGATCAGGTTGCTGTCCAGGATCTTTCCAGAGTCTTCAGGATTGGAGACATTCAGCAGCTGAGTGGCAACCGTCCTCAGGGACTGGTCGATGTACTGCAAGTCCTTTAGCTGGCGTTGCGTGTCGTTCGGCTGCGAGCTGAAACGAAATTTTCTTATCAATTTGATGAAGAGATGGATTCAAACTTGAAGAGATGAGTTAGATCAAATCTGTAGTCGCTGAGAATTACTTAGAGCATCGTTGTCAATTATATTGTTTATTCCTTACCTTTTTCATACCCCAAAAAATGTTCAATCTTTTACTTCGAAGAGATTTTCGATTTTGTTATATTTACTTAACCCTTTTGCATGCTACACAAAATTATAAATGTTTCTCGATCAACCCACATGATTATTCAGTCACTATGGTGGGATGTAGCAGCGAAAGGGTCAAGTAACAGTTTAAGGAAACTTACAGGCAATCTGGATCCATTGCTGAAGAGTATAATTTTTCCTAATATTTCTGTATAGTTTGTTCAGTCGTGGAACTATAATTTTTTAATAACTAACGGGGTTTAGGATACGCAGGAGCTCGGGAAAATATATTCTACTACTTCTACTAAATAATTGTACACAGTAGCGTGCGTGAAAAATGAAAATACAAATTGTTTCGTTTGAATGGTTTATTTCGATTACATTTTACTGGCACAAACACTAGAAATGCCCTAAAATTATCATTAAACTCTTTAAATAATTTAAATAAATAAATATGTAAATATTACAATATGATTTTTTTAATACTGTTCTTTGCTTCACTAAGCTTAGGTTTAAAGCTACTTGTGGCGAGGTTGAAATTTCCATTCTAATACTTCCTGTTACTGCTAATATTATTAACTATTTAAACAAACCCCCTACCATTCTCGAAAATAATAATTCATAAACAATCTGTCCTACTATCTACAATCCTACTGCCTGGAAAAAATTCAATCTAACTAACAATTGCCTCATTTAAAGCAATTTTAAATAAATAATTTAATTAATACATATGAAACTTAGCTAAAAAACTAGGTGTTTAGATAACTTTAAAACCTGTAGGATAAGAAAATTTATACATTTCCCTCGTTTCCCCTAGATTCTTCCAATTTCACCTGTCCCTATCATTTATGCTATTCATTCTTACCTATACCAATTTGTACAATTGACCTAATCAACTTCACAAACCAGCAGCAGCCTGAAAAGAAAACTTCAGACACTACAGCTTCATCTCTTCCTCTTCTTCCTCTTACTCTTCCACTCGTTCAATCTACCATACTTGTACATGGACTGCCTGACAACCTCTTCAACATTCTGCCAAACGCTACCAGACACCTTATCACTGGCACGAGCGAAATTGAACGAGCTGGGGAACACCCAAGGGAAAAGAAAAGTCACTATGCCAAGGACGCCAGCTGCTAAGGCAGTGAAAGGTGCAGCAGCCAAGCTGAAGAAGCCATAGTGCAAAGGATTCACGAAAGTGAAGTACGTGAACACAGAAGTTATTGACTCCATGATACCAGTGGGAGACAGGTCATACTCATCGTCGTAATCGTCTTTAACAGGAGCTGCAGTGGAAGAACCTGAAGACAACCCTGTTCCAGAAGCAGGCGACACAGCTGCACCAGAGTTAGGGACGTTTGTCGATGCAGGTACTTGCAACAGGGAGTTCAAACCAGGTCCATTGTTCACCTGGCTGGCACCAGACTCCTCAACAACTGGTAAAGTTTCAAAAACACCTGGAGAATCTCCTGGTACATCTTCAGTGAACTCTACAGGCTCTACGTCACCAGATGAAAGATCATTCTGAGTGTTCGAAATGCTGATCTGAGTATCCTGGAAGACCTCTACGTTCTCCTGAAGACCTCCACTACCTGGAACCTTATGAGGACCGTAATAACTACCCTGAGGCCACTGGGACTGATAGCTTGGACCTGACACCTCCTGACCGAACTTATCAGTCTCTAGATAAGTCTGATAGCTCTGATCATCTAGAGGAGACACCGTGGAAGACTTGATGGCATTAGTGTTGAAGACATGAGAATTAATGATGATATTCAAATCTGAACATCCATCTTTACTCTGAATGGTGTTGTTGATCCTCGTGAACGAGTTGATCAGTATAGTTGGACAGCTCTGATCGTAGGTCACCACAGGAGCTTGAGGTACCTGCTGAACTTTGTCCTTCTCTTCATACGAAGTGAAGCCTATGTGGACGTTAGGGCCAGGTTTCGAAGTAGTTGAAGAAGTTGGGTACAACTGGGATAAAAGAATCGAAGGAGGATACGAGCTCTGCCCCTGAGGGTACACAGACCCTGAAGATGTCCCTGGAGACAGTGGTCCAATTATTTTTACTGGAACCATCGTCCTGTTAGGCTTCTTGGGGTCACTATTTACAAGATGAATGACAGTGTTCTGAGAGACTTGAGTCTGAGGATTTAAGGTAGTCTTATTCTTCAACTGAACGTTTCCTAACCAAGGTGGTACCCTGGAACCGTCAACGTAACCTGGACGATAAACCTCAGGTCTGAAATTTTGGACACTAGGCTTGGCAGGCCTGTTAGGCTCCAAGTTTGAATACACAGGATCAAAAATAACACTGATGGGACCATTAACCTGATCATTGTCTACCACGTGACTGTGGTTCGCGGTAAATGCAGGGATTTTCAGCCAGTGTATAATCTCCTGCAGATCTGGACTACTGAAACTGGAGTTCCTCAAGACGACAGGCCTCTTAACAGCCTCTTCAGCCTGCAAACCATCTATGGAAGTATATTGTTCATAATTGTGGAAATCTTCTGAATTTTGAATGGCCCCATTGGGCCAGTTCTTCAGGTTCTGAGTGGTACCATTATTTTTCAAGAAAATTTTGTTTCCACCGACCTTAGTGCCCTGACCTTTCTTGGTCTGAGTCACCTGGAGGTTCGATGGGCGAAGTTTGGTCCTGTTGGGGTGTTTAGGATTCGAATGACGATTAGAATTGGGTGGTAACTTGGAAGAAATATGATTGCTGGAGTGTTTGCTCTCTAGGGGTGTCATTTTGTTGATAGACTCGCCGGTCAATGTGGCGGTGATCCTTTTAATGGCCGCCACTTGATCGAACGAACTTGAAGAGTCGACCCCGACGAGACTTTTGTTCGAAAATTCTGTGTTTCGATCGAAGAACTTCGTCATGGTCGACCTTGAATTATTCAACGCGACTTCTTCTGGCCCTCGGACGCCAGTAGAATTCTTATGAGAGTCTTTCACCGAATTCCAGGGAATTCTCGAATTCGAATGTCGATCACGCGCCTCTGAATTGGATTTTTTAATTAACCTTGTAGAAGGCGTGGTAAAATTGCTATTCGAGCTGATTGGAATGACATTTTTCGGAGCTGGTACCCTAGATTGATGATAGAACGTGTTTCTATACTTCAAGTTTCCGTTTCTAGTAGGTCTGACGCTGAAGGTCTTCAAGGTCTGACGACTGTCGCCGTTCGTACGGTTCGATGAGATCCTTCCATTGAATTTACCTGAATTTTGGATGGTTCTATTTTTCTGAGAGACATGAATGATTCTGTTATCGTAGAATCCTTGTGAATTCCGAAAATTGCCTGAGTTCAGGGGTTGAGTTGCTCTCGAACGTTTCGACTCGACACTTACCTCAGTGGTGTGCTTAATTAGGGGAATATGCTTATTGTTATAGTAATTACTAGATGGAATTCTACCAGTTCCGGAATTCCACGTGTACCTGAGATCTTCTCGGATATTTCGAGGAATGTTGGATGGTTCAGAGGGTTTCCATTGCTCGGTGTTCGACGTCGTCCGTGATGGAATCGACGCTTCTGAAAAAATAAGACACAATTAATTTTTTAAATTTAATACACTGAATGAAGAAAAAAAATAATTGACCTCCATAAACACACACATTCTGGAAAATAATATTCTGACTACTAACATTATTATTATTATACTGACAACATTGGACTAAGTCTTGCACTAACAAACGCTACACTGACAGTAATTGATATTACAGTTTTCAAAATTACGATATGAAATTATAATTGCTCGTCAATCAGATTACGAAGGAACGAAATGTTCAAGCCGAAGGAAGTTTGCGAGAGCGATGAAATGAAGAAACTTTCGTTCGTTATGAAATGGAACTTTGAAACTGGTTTCCATGGACAATTGTTACATGTGTGACCGTTCGTTTAGAAAATTTACATGGCGAACGTATGAATTATCCGATCGTCGTCAGCATGCAATCCACCTGCGGATCGATTCGTGTAATCGCACGTTTCGAATACTTTTTCTGCGGACGTTGACGTGATGGATATGAAGAAATACCGATCGTTTGGAAACAATAATTTCAGCATATCAAAAAAAACGTATTTTTATCTGCAAACAGAAGGTGGAGAATTTTTTGTGACTCTACAACGAAACTAACGAGATAAAAATTCAGCTTTTAAAATTAATATAAAAAGCAGCTGATACAAAAAATAGAAACAAAGCTAAAAATGATATTAAAGTAAAAAGTATGGGGTGTTACACAGTATATGAGACGCGCAGCAAGTATAAATTCAGCTCTTAAAAAACAAACCAGAAACACATATGTTTTAAATCTTACTGAAGGCGTACTCCAAAAAAGATAAAAATATATACTGAATCTTTCAGAAAAAAATATACAGTCCCATTTATAAAAAGAGAGTACATTTTTAAAATTTCTATAAAGTGTGTCCACCCCTTAAAAAAATACATGTAACATTTTATGTGCCCTGTGGACCATTTAATGTCCGAATGAACAAGCTCCATTTTCTGTTTCTAATGTATTTTGCAGAAAAATGTATTTCTACGTCGCAAGAACGGTATAATTTATAGATTATAATGGTTCAGCCAGTGCAATAAGAATCAATGAAGAACTGTGGGAAAATTTATCGTATTACAATGATTTCAATGATTAGATACGGTCGAAAGCGAATCATCCGAGTAATTGCACGCCGCCTTCGGCTATTAGAGGCCACTCTGAGTCGAAACTTTCGCGGAAAACGACAACGTTTCCATTAACTGATTTGCAACCGCGTAAATATATAGTTTGCATGATCGTGGGCCTTCATTTCCGCGGGAAACAGCGGCGTTTCCTTTTCGTCTGCACGCTTTTTGCCAGATTTCATCGCTCTGCAACGCAATTTTTCGTCCCCCTCTAATATATTTCTTCTTCTTCTGCAGATTGCAACGCTCATTCGCTTGGATGGTCCCGAGGAAGACGCACTTCCGGTTCAGAGAAGTCGCGATTCTTACCGATTGTTTGTGGCCTCGCGTCCACCGATCCTGCAGCCAGCAGGACCACCACGATCTTCAGCAATTTCATCCGCATTTTAGCACTGAAACATGAAACAACTTTAATTATTACGCTGCTCGTAGTGTTCTCATTCAGTATAGTTTGTTAATTTGCATGTGGGACTGGTCCTTGCTCATGAGTACTTGTAGAATTAATTAGAGACTTTTATTTGGGAATGTTCGTTCCCTGGAAATTGATTTTTTCCGAAACTACCGTTGTGGTGGCATTTTTATAAGACGAGATCATCTGTGAGATACATCTGTATCTCCCAGATGTCCCAAATTTTTGAATTTGAACAGCACGAAATCTGATTGAAAAAATCGTAGCTCGTGAAGATGATTAAGCTGAGACAAGCATTGAATACAAATGTACGAAATGAAGTGTACGTGCAATAAATAAACATGGAAGATTCTCATTAGAGTATAATAATAATTCGATTCAGCAATGTCTTCCTCGATGTCTTTATCGAATTTCGCCCTGCCTCAAAAGCCCGCAAACGTTCCACTAATTGCGATGCGGTCAGTATCGCGGTCTGAACGATCGATGAGAATCGAATACGAACGATCTTGTCTATCCGAGACCTTCGTACGCAAATCGGCGATCAAACATTCGTGTCGTGTTGCAGATCGAAGACGTTCGAACCCGCCTGAATCGATTAGAATTACGTCACGTTTCCGTCATTCGCCACGGAAGACGGTTTTTTACGTGCCTGCGAGATCCTCCTATGGGAATCGACCATAAACGGACGGCCACGTTGATTTCGTTCCCATTTCAGGAAGGTCGAGGCGATCTTTTCCGGACGAGAAACACGCGACGAGTTTCCATGTTTGATCGCGCGCCGATAGTCCATTCTTGTCGGGACGGACAATCTAGATCCTCGATCGAGATCAAGATCGAGATCAAGGATCAGTGGGTCGAAGAGAAATCGAGATTCCTTGATCTTCCGACTGACATAATGACTTTTTGGCAATGTTTCGATGATATGCACGAGATACCGTGTGTGCTGCTTTTTTTTTCTTCAGTTTGTAACTGAATTATCGATGAATCATTTACATTGACTGTATTTGAATTGACTTATTTGATTATTTAGAATTTGAAGTTTCCTCATCATTTTCTGCAAATTATAGTAATAATAATAACGATGATACACAGTTTCTTAATAAAATGTTTATGTAAGTAGACAAGTTGAAGGCAGGCAAGACATTGTTGTTGCAAATCTACTCTGAAGGTGATGTTGGAGATGTTCCACTTTCATTCATTTTCATTTTCATCTGTTTCAAGATTTTATTCATCATTTCTTTTCATTTTCTTCTTTTCTTCTAAGCTTCTCTAGTTTATATCGACTTTCATTTCCTTTCTGTTTCACTTTTATCTCGGATTACTCTCTTTTTAATGTCTCTTCATATTTTCTTCTTTTAAAATCACCTACTTCAGTATCTTTTACTTTACAATACACACACGTCTCCTTAAAACAATCATTATCTACGTATAAAAATAATTCTAAATTACTATCATCCATCCTATTTTATATAATTCCTGTATTTCTTCCATTTCTTCCATGCCCAAACATTCCATGGAAGTGTTCAAACACATAATGCGATTATTTAACAAAAATGCTCAATGTAAATACAAATGACCTAAAAATCTACTAAAAGGAGTCTATAAAAATTCGGACAAGTTGCATCGACTCAAAAAGTCTTCAAACGCAAGTATACCCAGCAAACTCGTCTGCCGCAACCTAATTAAAAAATTACAGGCCTGTTCCGTATTTTTTTACCGTTGCATTTTTTCGTTCACGTTTGTATCCGTTAACGGTACCGGAAATCGGTCTGTCTACGTTCGCATGTAGACGCCGGATGCATTTGCAAGGAAGACGATCGAACATGACAGAAGACATTGCAGAAATCGTACGCGCTGTTATGCGTGCTGTTTCGACTCTCGCATCTCTTCCTTCTCGCCAGATTTAATTCTTAATTGGCTATTAATTTATTCATCCACGAAACGAAGAAGAGAGAAGAAGCGACGCTTGGAGGTCACACTCTCGTCGTGACGCCTACGCTTTTTCAATAAAATACAGTTAGCGTTATAAGGTGCCGCCTCTTGCATTCTTTTGTTTATTCCGAAATAAATGAAACGTGTCTGAAAGGCAATGCCTACGTGTGTCGATGCGTTTCACGGCATAACAGCGCCCAGTCGTATTTCTTCTTTACGGTGAACGTACCGTTACAGCATATTTAAATGCGCGGCAAACGGCGTTGTCGTTTGAACGATCGTTGTAAACCGCCGTCACGGTATTTTATCGCGACGAACCGTTCCCGGCTAATCAAAACCATTGTAACGTTTTGGCGGATGCCTTTCGAGGTCGCGATTTCTGACCCCGAATCGCGATTTCGGACTTTTCTTCGACTGTTCTCGATTTTTCGACGTTTCGAGGGCAGGCGAACAGGCGACGTCGAGGAAGAAAATGAGAAGTTTCTGGAATTTCTTCCTGAAGAAACGTAGAAATTGATGAAACTGCGGAAAAGTTTGATGGAGAGGAGATTGGACGTCGTTTTAGAGGTGAAGAAAATAGTACTGAAGTTTTTGGAGAAGTAAAGAAGTGAATAAAGACAAAATACAATGAGAGAAGAAAGCAGGGTGTATATTCATGAAGAAGATAGTATAGAATCCAAAGTAGACGATACTGAAGAATATACAGAAGTTGATGGAAAAGTGGACACTGAAGTATTGCCAGAGATAAAGAAATATTAGGAACATAAAATTGCTAGTGAAGAATATATAGAAGGAATCTAAAAACAGAGACTACAGTATTAGGAATAGTACTGAAGAAATATATAGGCAAAGAGTGAAGGGAAGTTCCAAAAAACAAAACAATTAAAGAATAGAACTAAATTTTTCTATGAATATCAAAAGAATATAAAGAAGAAACATAAAAGTGTAGTAATACTGAAGTGAAAGGTACTGAAGATATGAACAAGCAGACAGACACTATTCTGTACTAAATGCTATAATTATAAAAGTAAAGTAGAGAATAGTTACAAAGATATTAAAGACTATACTGAAGAAATGCAGAAGACAGCAATAAAACGTTACACAAAGAATACCAGGGTACTAAACAAATAAGTAAGTAGGTGAAAGTCTAACAGAACAGTGAAAAAATAAGCAACAATAAAGAAGACAATAAAACAAGTGTTCAGCCCTCAATGATCCCAGTATAATAATTTCCAATGATCCTTCACAACATTCTCCAGACAACAGTCAGAAAATGACTCCAACCACGCAGAGACAAACGTCACAAAAGATAAAAGAAGAATACAAAGTCACCATTCGCCACGAACAAAAACAAAAAGGAATCTATCGGAAAGCAGAAAATCAAGTTTCTGAAACGCAAGGACAAGGATCACGAGTCGATACTCTCTGTGCGTTTCTCTCTTCAGCAAGTCACTCGACTCCGCACAACTGCCAACATTTCACCCTCCGCGCGCTGGGGAGGCTGAAAACTGAAGAAAACCCTTACCTGAATCTCGAGAGTCGCGTTCAGTCTCATTTAAGCACCTGGAACGAGAAGAAGTCGAACGATCGCACGACGAACGGACCCGAAGAAGCGAGAAACGACAGCGGAGGACGCGCGAAGAAGAGAAGAAGAAACGATCGAGCGAGAACGAGACGCGAAGGCGAACTGGAAGAAAGCAAACTGAGACCGTCGGTGTCGTCCGGGTTGGACGATCTTTCGACAATGGTGCACGGCTGACTGAATCGTCGGCGAGAAGCCCGGAGAAGGCTGTGCACGCTAATCCACGAAGAAGGTGGAGAGGCGCCTCATGCACGAGTCATCGGGAACCCGTTACTCCGTTGGATACGAACGAGATCTGCTCGGGTTGAATAACCTTATGCGCTTCGGGACGTATGCTAAAGCGTGTTCCGTGGCTACCTTGGCCGATCACCTCGGGAACTAGGTGAATCCGAAGAGCCTGGAAGACAGGAATGCTCGGGTGATGTAACGATGCGATGAAAAACGCGTCCCGTAGTCTCACGACCGTGAACTCCCTTCGAACAACCACTTTCGTCGTTTTTTTTTGTACCAGAGACAAGAGGATTCTTCGAGTGACTCTTCCAGTATCATTTATTTCTTTTGGCTGCCCAATGGATGAGATTTTGGAGGATTTTTGAACTGTTGTTTGAGCGTGTAGGATTTATTAATTGGGGCCAGCGGGTGTACAGCGGATGTTTGCTTCGCAGTGAAGAGATGCGGAGAAGAAGCATGGTTTTGAGAAGTTCGAGGTATCAGAAAAGTGTTCGAGATTAGAGAAGAAGCGGAGTTTCCTGAAGAAACAGGAAGAATAAATGGAACTTCCCAGAAGTAATATGGAGGTATGCTTCTCTCAGTAACAGAGAGGTATTCCAAATGATGTTTGTCTGAAGAAATCGTTGTACATGCTTCACTTTTTACAATTTCCTTGCCAATTTTCAATCGCTACAAGATCTCGTTTGGTAACTCCACGCGAAACTACTGTAAAACCGATTCTCCGTTTATAAAATATCGGAAGAAAAATTGAAACCATGGCAACGGGTGGCACGGTAACCGTGGCGAACGTTTCCGGAAATCGAATTGATAAGGCAATCTTGTACGATAAGTTTCGTTGCAACGATCGTTTTCTAAAACGATCAGGAAGTCCAATAATAACTTTCTCGAACGATCTCGATTCTGGCCGAAATCCATAGAAGTCAATGAATAAAATATCGGTTCGACGAACAAAACGACAGAAATCATTTACGAGAAAATTCATCGTAGAAACTGAACCAGGAAATCCTTTTTCATCTCTGAAAGAGTATGCAAGGATCATTAAACGATCTTCAGATTGAAACTGTAGGTTGATTTCATTGTTCTTTAACCAAAAATCGAAAATCGTTCAGCGTGTGCTAGGAGCCACCGTAGTTCTTTATTATACGCTGTGAAGCTAAATATTTGAATGATTCATGATATCAAGGCGTCTGATTAAAATCTATGTCTTGGTAAGTATTTTGTAAGTTCACAAGACTGAAATAATTTAATAATTAATGCAATACACGCTACGGCATTGAGATATTCAGCCTAACGCGCGTTCCATCGTAGAAAATTTCAGCACACGCGAACGTTTCAGGGTGGAAAGGGTTAATAGGTTAAACAACACGGTGAAAGAGCAACGCGGTATCTAGAAGAACAGACTGCTGTTTGCGGAAGTGCAATATCCGATTCCCTTCCACCGTGAAACGGGTTCTCTATTTTCCACAGCGAGTGGATATGAACTTCATCAATATTTCACACGTTTATCTGAGAAACATACTAATAGCAAATACAAAACCGATAGCGTCATTTTTTAATCAATCGCGTTTGAACGTGTAGTACAACCGACAAGAGTTAGATTCCTTGTAAAAAATGAACTGAAATTCTGAAATAACTTTTTCTTATACCAGGCGACGAAATTTCATCGAGTACACGTATACTTATCTCGTCATTTAGTTTAAATACCATGTCTGCAGAGTCATAAAATGTGGCACTTCAAGATCATTGTACTATTTAAAACAATTATTGGAGATGCTGAATCCTATATGTAATGTTGAGTACATAACAATGCTCTTCAAATTAACATTTCTGGAATTTGTACCATTTCTGACTAACATTTCAGATGATCGAGCGTTCTAACATGTTCTGTCCTTTCAGTGGAAAAACACCCATTTAAAACCGTGATAAAATAAAAAGGACGTTTTTTAAACATTTCCAGAACGAAACACAGTTCCTCAATTATTCTTCTATAACTGCCCTAACATAAAAATGCATCGTTGCATAAACATCCACAGTCTAATAATAAGAGAACAGAAGTACATGTGCACTCGATGAAATTTCCAACTCGTTTTTCAAAACAATTTCTTCCATAATCTCAAATCATTTTTACATGGGGAATCATCTTCCTTTCGGTCACACCATCTGGTTGCACCCTGTGTAACAAATGCATGTCATCAGCGGACGGTGTTGCAATATTTTTGTTAATTTTGGTACTTGGTAGATTGTTGGAAATTACCTAGAAACGTGGTCCCCTAATTATTTTCCGCGGTGTATAATAGGAGAACGTGTTTACCGTCCCAGTATCGTAGGCAGCCGTGACTTTATGTGGGACATAGCGGCACTTCTTACGGCCATAGATACCTTTCCCATCTGATACCAAACGATGCTCATCGACGTTACTGTCTCCAGACCATTTCGACGCGTGTCTGGGAACTGGAAAAGAAAACAACCACTAATTAGCTTGGTTCTCCTTTGCAGAGACAATCGTTATTCGCCTGTTGCTCGCAGACACGAGCACAGCGCGTTGAATTCCAAGAGTTAGGCGAAATCGTACAGGTTCATTTATAGACTGAGGATGTTTATGCAAATTAATACTGTCGAACATCTAGAATCTGATTTTGTACAAAATGATATGCAAAGCATATGCACTGGATTGAGTCGTAAATAATTTCCCATTTGTCTTCTTAAATTTGTTGATGATTTATTATAAAATGATTATTGTTGTTTATGCAGGTTGTCCGCGTTTTACGGACTCTTTCCCTCAAACATGAAGCAAATATCAGTAGCCCAAATAAACTGTTTGAATTTTTAGAAAGAAATAAATTATTGTCCAGCTTTTGATTGATTTAGTTGTAATAATGTGTTTTTGTATAAATATCCCCAGTCTTGTGATCCACCAGAAAAAGGACATCTTAATGTCTTCTGTTTGATTGATAATAGTAAATAGTATTAACAACAGATAAATTGTTTCATGGAGCAAAGACAATATAGCAGAGCATTTTATTCCAAGGTCATCTTTTTCAAGTACGATCGTTTGACCTTCAGTTGCACCAAGGTCACGTCTTACAAGTGTCACATTCTAACAGGCTCTTGGAACGACCCTGAAAAGAAGTAAGAAGAATATACTTTTTATACTATGAAATTCCAGGTAAAAAATAGAAGATTTCTGAATCATGATTCTTTCAATACTCTTAAATAATTTTGAGACATCCTGTATGCATCCTACGAAATCTGTATAGTTTTTCGTGGTGTAGCTTTCTTAATTGTTTACTCGAATCGAATCAAAAGTTCTAACGACTTAATGATACGATTCTGTCAGGATAGAATAAGGTAGCACTGATGAACTAAAAGCAAAGGAAAAATGGCGCCTCTTCCGGGGGCAGAATGTAGATCATCGCCGATGACTCCGAACGATTCCCATGACAAGTCTCGGCCAATTAATTCGACGGGGCAAGAAAATTGCTGGGAAACGTTAAATGCGTTCATCCGCGGCTCGTCGTTAATAAAGGGTTGCAACCTCGCCACGAAGAGGAATATCAGAACCTGAAGAACGAAATCTGGAGCATCCAAACCAACGGAAGTTCTACGAAGCGATCCTTCTGCTCCCATAACCGGCGGAGTTCGAAATTAAATTAAAATTAAACGCCTCATTCCCGTCTGTGCAAACAGAATATCAATTTCAGCAACTTCTTCAGGTACAAAAATAATTTGTAGAACTGAGTTAAAGTCAGTAATATTTCTTTCACGCGTTTCTGAGCGTCGAATGATCCAGAAGAGACAGTAAAAATAGATCAAACTTCATTTGTTTCGAAGAGAAGTCTTTACTTTCTTGAAGAAAACGAAGTTTAACATCGAACAGCCAAAATGAAACATCGAAACTCCGGATGCGAGCATCCTGTGCTCGTCTGTTCAACGAGAATCTTCGTTGCCTCGAGCATGAGAGTCTTCAAGTTCATGTTAATTGACTATTAGCCGGTTCTGAGGCGTTCTTATCTAATATCGCAGAAAACGAAGAAAAACGGAACCTGATCTTCCTTGGAAATGGATTAACATGTAAAGTATCTATACAAAGTGTCCTAGGTTCAAATATTTCTTCAGAGCTCAAGAACTATGGATTTTTCGACTAATTTGTGCTAACACTTTTTTGTTTATTTTATTCAGTACTGCACGAACGTGAAGTTAGGATGATTATTTTGGAATGTCCTGCATATTCGAGGACTTGTTAGAATGAAATCAAACTTCTTCACTCACGTTCACTAAAGCTTCTTGGTGCATTTTGTTGACTACCATAAGTGTTCAAAATTAGGACAATTAATTCTGGAACACCCTGTATGTGATATCGTTCAGCTATCGACTAGTGTTCAGATTATCATTAAAACGTTTCGATAACGGTTCTCATCACGGAAGCATTCCCGTTGAACGATTCATTTTAATTATTCACGATCGACCATGACGTAATTCGTAACGAATTATAAGTGAACCAGGCTCGAACAAATTTATTAAATTCTTTAATTTAAACAAAGAAGGTTGAACAATTTCTCAGCCATCCATAGGGTCAAATTCAATCAGCACAATTCAACGTTATACCTAAATATCCAATTGGAGTAGAGTGATGTTCCTAAATACATGACCTTGAACGGCCCAATATGATTCTACAATCTCTACGACAGTTCCAGCTATGCAAAATCAATGTGACAGTGAAGAGCAGGTTATCCAGGAGCATTTAGTAACAGGAATACAGTAACTTTATTGTGAATGTAACTGCTTTGAGTGACTGAATCTTTCCGATGGATGATGTAATGGAGAACTAGGGGGTCATCGATCGGAAAGAGAACGAAAGTTTCGAGGAAGTGAGAAACGGCGACCCTCGAAGAAGGAAAAAGTGACACAGACTACAGAGGAGCGAGGTACTAATTGTCTGAATCACGATAATTGACCAACACGTGAATATCAGGAAGAAAAACGAGCAAGAAGAAATTTCTAGCAAAATTATTAGATCACCTGTAACCTGACACTGGCAAACTACTGGTTTATGTTTTATTTAACCCAGCCTAAGCAGTGTTTCGGTCATTTCTCAATAGTTATGGACCCAGAAGGTTGGATGTACTTTTTTAGACGCTGCTTGGAAATTCCCAGTAACAGCAGGAGATAATGAGATCATGGAATATTAAAAATCTGGAGCTCAAGAAGAGTTAGAATAATTTCAATCGACTTAAACGCGATATACTTAAACGCAACATAACTCGATCTGCACGAATAAAACACGGCCAGATTACTAGATCGTGTCAGTTGGAAATGTTTATGTTGAATGAAATGGAACCTGACACAACTTAACACCAGCAGATTATTAAATGGAACCGAACCTCATCTAACTAATCTGTGTTATACAAAACACCCGACTGTTATTATAATAGAAAGGCTGCAACGATTAAAAAAGATGTTGCCGGTTAACGACCAACAAGCAGTGTTAACGAACGAGCAAATTGTTGCATCGAAGGAAGCTATATTGCCGCTCGCGAAAGTGCGCGTTAATTGCCCCGTCATTAACTACACCGCCTGTAATAAATGTTTGTAAACATGCCTCGTAAGGCGCAAATGGTTCACAAACGATTTCCTCCATGAAATTCTGATTACGTCGAACCGTGATCGCCATAGCTATCCTAAAGCTACCCAGATTGGCCTGTTCAAGGTCATTCCCTCAAGCTACATAATAATTACAAAATCTCCTCGAATATTCATTTTTCGAATGTCTTGCATTAATACTTTTCAGTGCGGAATAAACAGGAGAAGCGATTTACCTGAAAAAAGTAAATAATTCTATCATTTTCTTCTTTCAAACGAAAATTCTCAATCAGAAAATATATTTTAAAAAATTTGTGATAGCTTACCTGATGATTTTCCGTAGCTCGAAGATTATAATTTGTTCCTCCGCTTTCTGGGTCGAATCTGTTTCTTCAAGCATCGATTTCTGCTCCCATCGAACTATATTTCGAATTTTCCATGGACGATCATGCGGTCGAGCTCGCAGAGATTCCGCTTTTCGAGGCCTGAAACGAAACATCGATTCACGGTCAAGAAAGGAATAAATGGTTCGAGTATCGTTCGCATGCACGCGATCGTAGACGAAATGCCCGATGCACGAATCACATGGAACGATCGAAAGAATTGGAGCGAATTTTTTTCGAACGCGAATTGATCGTTCTTTTATATGAATCTGCTTCTTTCTCTTATTTCTCAAGCTATTTCGCAGTGGTACCATGATTCTACAAGGTGATCCACCAGAAACCGAACACCTGAACATCTGCTAACATGTCTTCATAATATATAAATATAAATATATCCAAATATTAATTTTATAAACGAACACTATAAATATTTCTAAATCGCCAGCCGTTTCTGCTGCCATAAAGTCACAGCTCGTGAAGAAGCAGATTCAAGGATGTACGTTGACCTTCGGGTGACCTTCAACAAAACAATGCTGTTTTGGAGAAAGATAGGGTTGCGTGAACCACCCTCTGTATTATGAATATTGCCTTGAAAACAGATTGAAATCGAATTATTTCGACGGTGCTGTTTAATTCGAATTAATTGAAATTTTGAAATTCGATGAAATTTCCAAGGAAAACGTCCAGCGATAAAAGTGTGCTGAATATACGCTGAACGTTGTAATTTGGAAAAATTTCAAATGCGAGTACGGGGAACACAGCAATAGCAATTTCCCTCAACACCGATACGCGTGCGTGAGCAAGAAAATTACGAGCCATCAGCATCGGGACGAAGTACGATTTTATGGTTTCGCGCGGGAAGTTCGAAATTCGCCGAGCCACCACGAATTTGCATGGAGTCGATTATTTAGGACCACAAACGGTCTCTTCTCGACGTCGTTCAGAGGTTTCTACTCGAGGAGATCTCCGTTCGACACCTTTTATTGGTCGAGCAATGAAACCTGGTCTACCCACATTGCCCGATAAGCAGCTTTTCATTTTTCTTCTTATCGTCGTATCGGTTATCAGGTGACTCGAACGGCGTATGCAAATTGTAGTATAACTATATTAGGTACATTTCTGCTGCTTTGCACGAAGAAAATGTTCGATCGTTATTTTACATGTAAAGAGGACGCCTTTCTAAACATATAAATTCAAATTTTTCGCGTGTTTGGAGAATTTTGAAAGTATCATCTCTCTGGCGTATTCGATATGCAAACTATTTTGTTGTTAATTTAGTTAATTTCATTTTGTTACTTCATTTTTTGAGATATGGATCTGTGTAAGTGTAAGTCGATCATTTTCTTGGTCATTCGCAACTGACTACAGATAAATTATATGGTCCAGAGACAAATTATAAGAAAAGGAGAGCTCAGGAATCTCCAATAGTCTTCCAATCCAACACGTAGACTGCAGATTATAATAATCATATCAGTAGTAATGAATAATATAAACTTCTTAAGCAAATAATTGTGAAAGTAATTAAAAGAGCCTCACTTCTAGAAATCCCCAAAATATTTCTTCTTTCTCCGCTCCGTTCGTTTTCTTCTTCTCTTGCGTACAACGGTGCAAGAAACGCACGTTCAGAGCATCCGACAAAAATCGATCGGCCTGTCTTGTGATCGTCGATCCGGAAGATCGATGTCTTCGATCCCATAGAAAAGAAAAAGTCGCACGTACGACTTTCTTCCACGTGCTCGTTCTATCTGTCTCGTCTAAACTGTTACCATTTATTTCTTTTTGCTTATTAAAACGATATTACGTTCCAATTTTCCCGACTGCAATTCATTCGTGAAGTTTCTACTCGCGACCTTCGTCTTTTTCTGTTTCCTGCATTCTTCCGGTATCGTTAAGCATAATTTTCTCGACATGAATTTTTCCCTAACACACGCTTTCTACGCTCCTCTCTTATCGACATGCAGGATTTTCTTCATTTCGTGTATATTCGTTACCGAGTAGAAGCATTTCATGCTTCGTTTCTCTTCTCAAAGTAGACTGTAACAGTGCCCCCGCCAAAAAGAAGATTTCTTCTATTATTTATAATATTTATATTCTTCTTTTTCAGTTGTCTTCGGTCAAACACGACTAACACTAGTTAGTTAGTTTTTCTTTTTCTAACATACACTTCTGTGACTTCTTCCAGTTCTTCTTTCTACTGAAACAAAATTATCTTCAGCTTGATGCTTCAAAAGCATAACGTTATACAACATTCTTCTCAATTTTATTATCTTCTTTATTTACAGTTTTCTTCACTAAGATGTGTTAAGAAAATCTTCCTTTGTCTTCCCCTCTGCTGATTATAAGAAATACTTGTTCTGTACGCTTCAAGAAGATTATATCTTACATCCTTCCAGCAAGTTTTATTTTCTTCACTCTTTCTATTCACCCGTTTCAATGCAACAAACGTTTTTTCGCTCAGAACTTTCCAGCAAGCTTTTAATTTTGTCTCTCCTGATATTCTTCTTTGCGATGCGTCTCTATTATCGAGAAAAAATTCTGTTATACATGTATATCTGAGAAGTAGTGTCTTATGCGGTCGTTAAAGTCTCTCCTTGTTCAAACTCCTCTGTACTCCCATCTGCAAACACAAAATCACAGCCTCACAGCTTCATTTCACGGTTCATACTCTCTCAAACAGTATCATCAATACCCTTCTCGCTTCTTTTGACGCTGAAGAACATATTTTTCGTCGCTTTCACCGAAGAGCTTCCTCCGTCATCGCTTTAACTCCTCGAGTCCTGTCCGTTTTTCTTCAGCTTCCGGGACCAGTTAAGCTTCTTGCTGGCCGTAATTACGAGCTCTTAATAGTCACAGCTCGGAGATCGATGCCGTCGTCACGATATAAAGTAAGAAATACGCTGATGAATAATCCAACGATCAGATGCACTCCTCGACTTATCACGCGTCTCGATTTAAGTCTTCCCTTCCGTTCTTAATTGCCTGGACACGGTCGATCGTGACCCTGTTTGCGCTTGGTAAATTGTTCGCCAGCTAAACTTCCCGTTCGCGTTTCCATGAGATCGTACCGATCGACCGGTTCATAAATACGTGTCTCGTGTGACCGTGCACTGTCAGGGAAGTTTGCATGTTCGCGAACGCGATGGACTTCCGGTCTGCTCCGCTAAGATTGCAGGAAACGTTCAATTTCTTGAGTAGGATAGCTGTTCCTTGACCTTGTCTAGTGTGAATAGATTTCCAAAAACTTGATCTTAACCCATTTGGAACTTTAATCTTTTATTTTTAATCCTGTCCAGGCTTTAAGAACATCTTCAGCTTCAGAATTAATTCATTTGGCATAAATGGACACCTATCAGAATTTTTTCAAGATCCTTTTACAGCGTCCACAGCTTCAGAAGTATTGATTCAAGTCCAGTTAGCTTGCCAGTGGGCCTGATCCTTTGCAGAGTTGCCTCCAATTTTCACAAGGTCCTCCTGCAAATCTACAGGCCCAGAAGAATTAATTTCAATGATACCAAATTGATTAGGTATGAAAACGTTCACGATCGATCCTCATATAACTGGATGTACAATATTGCTTCCTGATAGGCTCGATCCTTTGCAAAACAGGTTCTTCTAATTTGCACAAGGTTCTCCACACCCTCTTCAGCTTTAGAGAAATTAACGTCAACGGCGTGAAAGCACAAATATGAGAATTTTCACTATAGTTTCCTTGATAACTGAATGTCTGTCGAGTGTCGAAATTGCACTGAGGCTGGATGGTGTTTCACCGCCCCCGATGTAGCTTCTCCTTTCCGTAGTGGAGTCGAGCCATTTAATAGTGGGGACTCGGATATCCCTTCTTTCTCTGGGAAGCAACACGCGGACTATGTTGGTGTCCTTTCGTGTTCGCGATTGTGATATCCTCCTCACGACACCGCAATCCTCCTCTCTGCTATTGTAGGGCCTGCTTGAACTGCCATTTCAAGGCCACGCATACGCTGAAAGACAAAACCGCGTTAGTACCATCGTTGCTTCTCTTCCAGAATGATTAATTTTGATGGAACTTTCAACATATTTTATTGAACAATTTTCTTCCAACTTCAACAAGCCAGAAGTTCTGTTAGATGGTAGTTTCTAATGACTCACCCCGTATATTGTGGATATAAGCCATTGTTAATACTGGTAATATTCTAGTATACTTAATGAAGCGCCCCTAAACATAATTCTCAGTATACTGTCTATACATTCATTTCTTTCTACAATCATTTTGCACATACCTTGTACAACTGAATAAAGACTAGAAGTTAGAAAGGAACAACACTTGAACCGATGAATGAAGAGCAAAAAATGGTTCTGTGTCATTTCTTTACACGTTCTGCATGACCTTGAAACGCCAGCTCAATCCAGCCCTACATTAACCGCTCGTGTTCTATCACATTACTCTTCCTCCTCCTCCTCCTCCTCCTCTTCTTCTTCTTCTTCTTCTTGGTGTTCCCACGATTCTCTCGTTTAACTGGTAGCACCGTTCTCGTGACTAGTACCGCTCCTCGAAAGTGGAGATTCGTGTCGATGTTTTCGTCGTCTCCTCTATCCAGCCTACCATGGAATTTGGCACCGCCGTTTTTCGTCCAGTCGTTCCACTTTGCACGATTTCGTTGGTTCCTCTTTGATCATGACTCATCATAAAATCTTTTAACTCCTTTTTTCACCGGTGCGATTGTATCTCGATTCTGATGAAAGATAAGCAGAGGAGTATCCTTATGGAACGGCAAGAATCTCTGATGAACACTTTTGCAAAGCATTTTAACGATACCAGTCTTCGTCACGTTGTTAACACTAGGACTGCCAACAACCAACGCACATGTATCTCTACAGAAGCAGTAAAAATGACAGAATTTGTTGTCAATCATTTTGATAGCATTGGCAGTTCTGGCGTTAAGAAGACGCTCGACAGTATCATATATATCTAATAGTTTCCAACCATTTTTTTAAACACCCAGTACATTGGTCGAAGCTTCCTTCCTTTGTATGCAAAAATCCTACTGGATCTCGTTACCGCTATTTTTACGCACCACGTGAATTCTTAATTAAGAGAACAGCGACGGGGAACGTTTGATTTCCGCTGAAAAACAGGAAAACTCGAGCGAGCTGCAAGAAAGTGTCGTCCGGGGCTGTTAAATGCAAATCGGTGGTCGTAACGGGCTAATTTCCCGTAAGCGAACGCATTAACTGTTGGAGATGTACGAGCTATTGTTTCTTCACGCGTATTTACACACAACTCAGCTCGTAGCTGCCGGTTTATTGCGTATCTTGATCGTTTTACCGGTCCAGCGTGTTCCATTTCCCCGTTGAGACCGCTCGAATCATTTATCAACGCCTCCACGATGGTGCATGGCGACTATTTACACGTTCTCCGGCGCTTACCGTCAATGAATGCTAAAAATAAAAAATAGTGCATTAATAAAATTTCAGAAAACCGGTGTTACATACACAAATGGACGGAAGTTGAAATAAAATAAAGAGAAAATGAATGTACCACTTTCCAAAGCAATAAAACAATGTAGATACACAGAGTGAGAGGGTACATGTTGCATCTTTGTCACCCTGTATATCATTCATAAGTAATTTTCACAGTCCGTTGAAGATGCAAATTCATCTGAAGCAATTTAATTAATTGACTTCCTAGTTATTCGTAGACGGCACCCTAATAACGGCGTTTGCATACTCCGACTTATCACGCGAATCCACGTAAATCATCAGTTGTACTCCGGGTAATTAAAAACCGATTCATCCAGTTCTACATGCAACGCGTTGCACACTGATTTCTTGATCTTGATTCTTCATAGATCGTGCAACTGTTACATGTAATTCATAAATTATTTACTGATTACTATTATTCTGTCCACGCAGGCTCAAATTACACTGCTATTACACTCTCGAACACGCCGAAGAAACAGTAATTGCAAGTAGAAGCTTCTTGTAGAACTAAACTTCTCGAACGGTGCAAACTCGACTGTCGGCACGCTGAAGAAAAATATTTTTCAATTACTATAGCTATTTCTGGGTTCAAAATATTGTGTTAATTTTACAGAAAACTCACACTTTTTGTTGTGTCGTCATTTGTGCATAGAAGTTGTTCCTCATTAAATTTTTGCCACGGATTTTCATCTTGAAATACTTTAGAAAATACTCGGTTCTTGATATTGTTCTACAAAATGTTTCAAAAAACGATGATTGATGACATCAACCTAATATCTTCAGGATTACTGAAATACGGTAATTTGTCATGTTCCACCTACGTTTTTGATAAGGATCCAAAGAGATCAGAGCGCGGAGCGTTCACGCGCAATTTCAAGTCGGAAATTCGCTAATGACAAGCGCTCGCACAAATCGCTGGCAATCATCTAATAACAGGGGATCATTGTGTTCTTCTGTAAACAACGGCGGAACGGTTCGAAGAAAAAAATAGAAGAAAAACTGCTGTATCCGTCCTGATAGAAAAGTACGTCGGCGAAACGTACGCACACACGGCCACGCGATACCTGTAATTAAGGAAACAATTATCATTACGGTACATTTGCACACGTGCGTAGCCCAGTTTTGCGCCACGTACATTAGCGTAACGACGCATCGAACATGAAGTTACATTTTTTCCTCCAGATCCTGCGGAAATCACCCAAAGCGATAGAAAATGCGCAGCTCGCTCTGAATCGCTGTATAATAAACATAATTGGATCGAATCGTATAATTTATTGCTATGTAACGAGACGTTCAGACGTTAACATGATCTTTGCAAGCAGCTTCAATGAAATAAATTATTCGAATAATTTCTTATATAAACTCTGAATATAATTAATATAATTCGTGTTGATGTAACTATGTTGCACAAACGAAAGTGGAGTAACATTCAATTATGACAGAAGCAGCATTTTAGAAAAACTTAAAAGGAATATACCGATCATTTTTCATTAATATTTCCATTTTTTATGTATATGATAGATAAGATAGGTCAAGATTAGCCTTCAGCAAGTACCATTCAACAGAGTGACTAAGTTTCAATTAAATTTTCCTCGATGTCCACCTATCATTAAGTTGCCAACTTTATGAATTTGCCGAAGAAACTTGAAATTTCCTACAGTGATAAATATCAATTGAATCCATACTTTTCAGTATGATTGGATCGTTATCCAAGGAAGGTACCAGCAGATTCACCTAAACATAGCGGCCTCGACGCGCAAAATGTCACAGCAGAAGAATACGTGGGCAGATGCAAACGCGTGCTCCATGTGGATACGCTGAAATTTAGAACGCAGGGGCACGGGGCTCGGCTCTTTTCATTTTTAATGAAATAACGGTGTCGAAAACCTCAAATTATCTGTGAGAAGATTCACGGAAGTCCTTAGTCACCCGACAGAGGCTCATTGTGGGATCAAGTCGAACGACTCCGTCGTCGTTCCACTTTTTGGCAACTCGACAGCCACATATCCGCCGGAAGTTCTCCAAATTGCCGTAGGGTTCAGTTCTCCGACTCGCTGCGACAGCGCTTTCGCTTCCTGTACCGAGAAACTAAGTCGACCGAACGTAATCACTTCTTCTTATGAAAGGCGGATTAACGATCTTAAAGGATACAGGATAACATGAAAGGATTCTTCTAGGTTGATGTTAGTATATGGGACGTGATTCATTCGGTTACCTGCAAATAATAATCTTTTATAATTTAAATTGTTAGTGGAAAAATAACAGTCTAAATTTATAATAATATTATTATCTATAATTAGCATATACAAGATACCTTCCCATTTCTTTTTATAGAATAAAATCGTGATTCTCTCTGCCTTAATGTTATTTATTTAAAGGGTGCGGGATAACATTCAAGGATACTTCTGGATGGATGTTAGCGGAGTATATGGGACGTGGCTAATCCGGTTACCTGCGAATAAGAATTTTTTACAATTGACATTGTTAGTGGAAAAATAACAGAGTTCACATGTGTAATAATATTAATGCCTATAATTATCATATGTAAGATACCTTTCCATTTATTTTATAGAATAAAATCGTAACTTTCTGTGCCTTAATGTCATTTATTTACACGCAAATATATTATAAGTATATGTATATATTTATATATTATGTATATATCATTGTCATATTGCTATACCCTTGAGATTTACACGTACGAGCCACGCTTCTTTAACATTCGTCGCTCTCACAAAACTGATACGGTATTCCTGATTGTTCTCGTTTCTCTTCTTTCACTATTGCAATTCCAACAACGCTTCAATCTCGGAGCACTTGACAAAATATCCTCACGCCTTGGTTCTCTTAACAAATTACCACAAAAGAACCGATGGTAAACTGCAACCATATTAAAATACAGTACAATTCGTCATCCTGTCTAAAAAGGCTGTAGAGGCCTACTGGACTCTAAATCTGATTAACAAAGTTCCTACTTACTTAAACAAATTTTAGACAGTGCTCGCGAGATTACCCGACAAAGAACAGACTGATAAATACTGCTAGACGCATCCTGTTCTTCGACAAGCTACCGTCTACGGGTATCCTGTCTTCTGAGCTACAGATCACCGAATCTTCGTTCAAGATATGCGTGCTACAATCCCTCAGGATCCCTCGGAATAAAGAAAATGTGATATCCCTGTCTCTCGATACAATTTCCTCCAACGAACAAGAAAACAATTCTTCAGCGTCTCGCACGCGTAGGTAGCCTGAACGGAATCAGTGGATTCGTTAAAAAATCGCTTCGTCGAAACGTTCGCAGCTATCTGACGGCGTGTAAAAAAGGACATCGGACCGGTGTTCACGCTGGGCAAGCGAAAAGCGATATTACACAGCTTCCTTGGTTTCATTATTTACATCTACGACGACGACGGAGGCGTCGGTGGCTCCGGACGCTGCTCCCTCCAAACGGTGAAAATGTACAGGTTCGACGTACGTTGCACCGCTTCGGCGGGTCGTCGACCGCAACGTTTTAAAAAGCATCCCTCGACAAGCACAATCGTGACCAGATGAATCCTGAAATCGTAAAACTAACGGAACATTTACCGCTGCCGCGTAAAAAGCACATAAATAAGCTGCTCGTGTTGTACGTAAAAAAAAGGTTTATTACAAAAGAAAACAGATGGCAGAGCGAATCGAATCTGTAAATGCGAAAGTGTTCACCAAATTCTCCTGTTTCTGTCTTTTTCGTTTCGTTTTCTCTCGTGTCGTCAGACGGATGAAAATTTCAAAGAAGAACGTTCACGGGAATGAAACTCTGCCCTCGTAAAACGATAAAACAATTCGACTTTCGAAGAAAAAACGCTTCCGTCGAAAATGATCCCTCATTATACAATATAGTACAAATTCGTGTTCGACGTCGTGTATGGCATCTCGAAGAAGCTTAATGTTCTGAGGTTCATACAAAATATTTTACTATGTACAGATTGTTGTCTCTTTCTCTCTCTCTCTCTCGCTCTCTCACACTCTCACTTTCTCTCCTCGACGGATTTTTCATTATATCGAACAACAATTTCCATCTCTACGACCTGCCAACGTGACATAAACGTTTCCTCGATCGACACACACGCCGATGCACATGTGTATCATTAGATCTCTACAACATCAGGGTTACGACTTTACAAAGCTTTTATGCAAGTGCTCCGAACGAACCGTCCGACCAATCTGTACTTACTACGAATCAACGAAGTGTGTGTGTGTCAGTCTTGAGTCACTTTCATAAAAGCTTCAGCAACTTTTATGACCAGGATTTACTTATACTCGATAGTTATCATATTAATAGTGTCTTGGCACATTTTCTCCTAACACGTAAATATCATGTTTACGGTGACGTACGTAGATACGTATGATGTACCTGTTTCTCCGGTTGTATACTTGTGTTTCGTTTATGTATTAATGTGCATAATCTTTCAGTGTGAACGTGTGAGTCTGTGTGTAACTGACGCTGTCGGTTTTACGCTATCACTAATGGTTCGTCGTCGGAAAAGCCTCGTATCACAGGGCTATCTTCCTCTTCTGAAAGAAAAAATTGAATATGAAGCACATGTTGATTCCCTCCTCTAGCGATGGATCAATGAATCTCACCTAAGCCGTCCGTGGTGCCAGGGAACGTCGCTTGTCCTCGTCTGGTGTCATAGTGACTATTGGCGAACTGCGTGAAGCTGTTGGACAGCCTTCTATGCCTGACGACGAAGTACGCTAACGCGGATCCAAGAGCGACGATCAGCAGACAGATCGGTATCGCGAAGGACAGGATGTTCGACGTGTCTATCGACTCTGGCCCCGAGAAGCTCTTCAATGCAGTATCACCTTCAACAAATGAAGAAAAGTTAAGGCTGGTACAATTTTCCAGTGAACTCGTGGATCCGGTGTAGAAGCAAACAGGAGATTCAGTGTATTACCCTCGAAAGTTCTGATGCTGACGGTCTCGCTCAAAGGACTCTGATAGCCCTCCTCGGTAACCAAACGAACGGCGAAAGTATAAAATACATTTAGCTTAATGTCTGTGAATGTGTACGGTGGCTGATCGGCCTTGTAGACTGTAGCAAGCGTTTCGTTCATCGTGTACGATCCTTCCATCGCGTAGATCAGGTAGTGATACTTGTCCGGCTTCAGACTCTTGGGCAGATCATGCTCCTGCCAGAAGATCACGTAGTTCATGTTCTCGTAACGAACTTGCAGCTGATGAGGCGGGTAGATCATCGGTGCCGTATAAATGACCGGCTGACTCGGTATGGCGTTTTCAACGTCCGTCGCCACGATGATTCGATATTTACCACCGTGTTTGATCGAGTTGAACGCGTGCTTTATCGTCGTCTCGTTAGTCGGTGGCAGCGTCACGACGAAAGACGTGTTCAGCACCATCTCCGTCACGGTGATCTGTGATTGATGCAACAGCAAGGGTACAGTGAACACACTTAAACGAACTTGAACTCCGTCTTTGACAAAGTATCCTCTCGCAGAAGGAGATGGAGACCTGTGCGAGCGCTTTGTTCATAGTATCTGACTCAAAATATTACAAAAAGAACGCTCGTCCAGGTCGTGATCTCCCCTCATAAATTGAGAGCTTTCCCTTTGGGATTTTGGTCCCAACAGAAGCTTCAAACTCACCGTATATTTGATAGGCTCCTCCATCATGGGACAACTAGCGCTCCACGAGACAATCATGGTATCCGGCCTATCCGAAGATGTGACTCTTAATTTCTTTGGCGGTGCACGTTCATTGAAGTGCGTGAACACTATGATCGGTTGACTCAAAGGACCAGCGCCGTACTCTCCATTAACGCCCACACCGAACATATAGGATTCGCAGGCTTCCAGGTCCTTCACCGTCGCTGACAGATTCGTCGTAAGGATTTTGTACTCTGCAAAATAATATAGAATCAGGACGAGCTACGTGCATATGGAAGATTGAACGCTGAAGAAATTACCTTCGAAGAAGCCAATCATGTTGACACCGTAATGAATGGCATACTTCCACTTGATTTTCCGTGTACTCTTTGGCGGATCCCAAATCAGTTTCACCGTGGTTCCATGTGGCTTAACCAGTTGACCAATGAGTCCGGTCACCGTTGGCAAAGGCGTACCCAACGTGGTGGCGGTCACCGTAGTTACTTTTCCAACATACTTCTTTTTCACTGCTCCCACTTCGAAAGTGTACTTGGTTCCTGGTGCCAACTTAGTGATCTCTATGTGATTTTCCAGCGTGGTGGTCATCTTCAACACGGGATACGGAGCCAGAACCTTAGGAGTGACATGGTACTCGTCGACGTCCTTCATCGCCTTCCAGGATAGACTGACCGAGTTGTTCGTCGTTCCTATTACCTTGATGTCCTCGACTTCGTCTATGTTCGCAGCTCCATCGAACGTCAATGTGGCGACGTTGGAGGACACGGACTCGCCTGCGCGGTTCTTTGCTATCACCCAGAACGAATAGTTCTTCCCTGCCTCGAAGGGCATGTCGATTATCATCGAGGTGTACTGGTGCCTGAAGAATCTCATTGGTGGTATTGGTGGAGCAACGTAGCACTCGTAACCTTTGATCTGTCCATTGGGAAGTATAGGACAGAACCAACTGACTTCTACTCGAGTTCCATCCTTTTGGGTGACTGAAACATTCCAAGGTTGTGAGGGTGCATGTTCCCCAGTGGTGACTAGCATGTACTTGGCAGGTGGGAACACCGTGGTCTGGCCCTTTATCCTCACGTAAACGGTTACATTGTATTGAGTATACGGGAAAAGGCTACCGAACTGGTACTCCACGCCAGTGATCCATTCGGTGGCGTTCTTCCATTTATCACCCGCCTCCGCTATGGATGGCAAGAACTCAAATGTAATGTTAGCCGGTACAGGCATCCACCAGAACAGAAGGAAGCTGGTGGCGTTCAGCGAGCGCTCATCCACTCCCATCACGAGCACCTGGTACACGCGAGTATTGTTCTTGTCGCAGTTATTCTCATCGAAACCATCGTAACAATCCTGATTGCCGTCGCAGTAATTAGCTAATGGGAAGCAGCGAGTCTCGTCGCAAGGGAACAGGCCGGACTCGCAAGATGGTGTGGCTGCTGGACTGGAGTGGGGTTCACCGGAACAGCCCAACTCATCGCTACCGTCAGGGCAATCTTCAAAATCGTTACAGACGTCCTCCACTGGTATGCATACGCGGCTCATGCGACACATGAAGTAACCTTCTCTGCAGGCGAGCGGGACTCCCTCGCAATGCAATTCATCCTCTCCGTGAGGACAGTCTTTGGATCCATCGCAGACCCACGCAGCCTGTATACACTCGTCGTTCGCGCAACGGAACTGATGAGCTCGACAGACTTTAGGTTGCTCCGTATCGAATGGTACAGGCGTAGTGTAATCCTCGTCGGTGCTTCCGCAGCCAATCTCATCGGAATCGTCCCCACAGTCGTCCACGCTGTCGCATTTCCACCAGTATGGCACGCATTTCTTGTTCTTGCACATAAACATCCAATCGGTACATGGACTGCTGGGTGGCGTCGGAGGCAGCGGTGCTGACGGGATGGTCGTGTTGCAATTAGCCTCGTCTGATCCATCAGGGCAATCCTTGTCCCCATCGCAGACCCAGGAACTGTAGATGCAGCGGTGCTTGTCCTGAGTCTGATTACAACTGAACTGCCAGCTTTCGCAGACCATTTTGCTACAGTCAGCCTCGTCAAGGCCGTCCTCGCAGTCAGGTTCGCCGTCGCACTTCCAAGCGGTCGGTATGCACAAGTAATCCGACTTACAGAGAATTTCGTCGGCCCTACAGGTGCCCGGCGGTCCGTTCTTAGGGCAGTCCTTCTCATCCGAGCCATCGCGACAATCGACGTCGCCGTCGCAACGCCATCTATGAGATATACACCTGCCGTTGTCGCATCTGAACTGGCTGTCTGTGCAGTTCGAGTACTTGCAGTTGACCTCGTCCTTGCCGTCCTTACAATCCCTGTCCAGATCGCAGACCCAGTCCTTGGGGATGCACTTATCGTCGCACTCAAAGTTGTTCGGAGTGCACGTGGTCCTGTCGCAGTTGACCTCATCCGAGTTATCACCGCAATCGTTGTCCCCGTCGCAACGCCAGATTGCCGGGATGCAGACGTCGTTGTGACAAGTGAATTGAGTAGCAGCGCAAGTGTTGTCTACTCTAGGACAAGTTGAGTTAGAAAACGGTGTGACACGACCAGGACACATGCATTTGCCTTCTACCATTTCCATCCCGTCTGGACAGAGACAAACATGACCACCCCGTGGAGCTCCCACACAGATGTGGGAACAAGTGCTGTTCACGCAGCTGTTCGTCCCAACCTGAATACTGTGAGCGAATACTTTCAGATCCATCAGACTAGGTAGCTGACCGTTGATGGTCGTAATGCCCAAACCGTGATCTTTGTCCGCCACAAATATCATTGACTGCCTCCAGTCATCCCAGTACATGTTATCCTTGAATACAGCTACAGCAAACGGATGAGACACCCGCTCGACGTTTGAGATGATCTTCTTGAACTTCTTGCCATCGAAATCGCTGGATCCAATGTAATCCTGTCTAGCATCCACCCAGTAAATTCGTTCAGCTATATGATCGATAGTTATACCATTTGGCCATTCGACGGTGGGTTCCACGAACAGCTGCTTCACTTCTGTTCCATCTAAATTAGCTCTTGAAACCGACGCGAACGTGGGAGCCCAATCAGTCCAGAACATGTACCCATTCATAGGATGAACTGCAATGCCTCTAGGCTTTTGTAGATCGTTCGGTCCTAAGATCGTTCGGCGCATCCTTCCCATGGTGGACACGTCTGTCCTGATTACTTGAATCCTCATTTTAACGCCATCAACGAAGTAGAGAAGATTGGACACCCAATCGAGCGCCATTCCTTCCACAGAGCTCAAATCCGTCTCTACCAGAATTTCTGGATAGCTTTTGCCATCTTTGAAACACTGTCTACCGATAGTGTCATTCACGATGTCCGCCCAGTACAGGCAATTGTTCTTCATGTCGAACTCGATGGCTATCACGTTCTTCAGACCGTGTACAGGCAGCCATTCCAGTTTATTTTCCACTAGGTCGATCCGGGAAATGTGTTCTCGTTGAGCTACCAACAGGAACTCTGACTTCTCTTCTATGGGACAAGGAATTTCATCCGGTTCGAAGTTCCTGGCCGTGCCACCGATGCACTTGTCATTGACAATTTTAACGTAACCCTTTGTTCGATTGTAAAATTCTCCAGGTTTACAGGTGCTGGGCACGGCGTAGGGGTCGAAAGGTACAGACTTATCGCGGACACAGTGATCGGGGTTTCTGATACGCATGAAACCAAAGGCGCACTGATAGTCGTTGTAATCACACGGGCATACTTCAGTCTTGACTGGTCGATCGTAGTCCACGCCAGTGTAGCAATTCGCTCTCGCGGCTCTTCTCTGATAGGTTTCCTTCATACCCAAGATACAGGACGTCACCGGTTCGTCAGGGTTCGACGGAGACCAGAACTTGAAATCGTCCTCGGTGCAGTTTCTCTCGAACGCGTTCCGTAAATCGACCTTGATTATCAGCCATTGGTGTTGACCGCTATTAGAACCGAACATCGTGAACACAGTCGTGTTTTCTCCAGGTTCTGTCATCAGTCCGTACACCCTCAACATTTTCTCGTTGAATTCGTACGACTGCCAGGTTTCACCCTCATCGGTGGAATAAGAAATGTCTCTGGTTTCGCCGCGAGATTTGAAGTATTTCACGGCCACCAGAAGGCCACCGTGGTCTCCCATGTTAAAGAAGTAATAATCCTTGAGAACCTGCCTCCACGTGAGACCAGCGTCTCTGGATACGTAGAGCGCAGGATGTCCTTTGAGATTTGTCCCTATTACTCCGGTGGCCATTATGATGCCAGGGGCGGACTTGGAACTGATGATAGACACCGATCTTGTCACAGGATACAATTGGCTGAAACGTTGGCTCAAGTGCAACGAACAGTCTTTCGTGCAGTGAATATAAAAACCTTCGTGGTTGGCAACGGGTGGTTGAATGGAATTCCAGGTTGCACCATGATCGAATGTTATTAGCGAGACTAAATGCTCTGGCCCTATCGAACCTGACTTCGGCGTTCCTTTGACTTGCGACGCTATGTAAATCCCACGAAGCCCTTCGACTTTATACAAGTCCGTAAACGGCTCATCGGCCACGTCGCTGAAAGAACGAAAGACATTCCGTGTAACTCGAGTGAAATTTTCAAAGCAGGACTCGCGAATAAATAAGTATTCGGTCACCGTACGTAATGTACACTTACTTTAACCAGCTGTCCTTCCATGTACTGTTTGGGAAAAACGTAAGAATTCCCTCAAGTGATAACGTGAACGTGACTTTTGTAGGATGTACGATCTCTGACACATAAAGATTAACTTGCGTTTCACTGTGGGAGGCCGCAACGAAAATTCTATTCTGCACAACGTCGATTATATGATAATCTTTACGATCTAATTCCGTACTGAATTCAGCCTTTACGAAACCGCTGTTTTTGTAAGACACATACAGATCCAGGTTTTCTGATGATCGGTTCTATTAAAAAAAAGAGAGGAATTTTCTTAATTTCCGTCTGTAATTATTCCGGGTAATATATAATACAAGTACGATGAAATGTACCTTCGAATCCTTCGCAGTTGCGAATCTATGATCGCCTTTAATTTGAAAGTCTTGCACATCGTCGATCACCAACTTCAACCCTGTCCCAGAGAACCTGAGCGGTTTAGAAGACTGCATATAAGATGTTATTCGCGATAAATCCCGTTCCAGGACTCTGTTAGCTCCAAATGGTTCCATGCGTTCAAAGACTAAAGTGGGTTGATTGTTTCTAGAGGACCAAAAGAACGCTTTTACGCGATGATGCAATTGGTTCCATGAGGCTCCCGTATTAATCGACATCCATAACTAAAATGAAATGGAAACGAAAAACATGTACACATTGATGCTAAAGAACATAATTCGTAGTTAAACAATTTGACGCTTACTGGGCGCATTGGGTCGACTTTATCCAGTGCAACAAGGATTCTGCTGTCCATGTCATAAAATGAGATCTCGCTCGGGTGAAATGGAACTTGCCGTCTGACGATGGTTTTGCCACTGTCGTTTGTAAAGAAGATCAAACGGTTCACGCTGTCTACAAAGGCACACTGCAGCATATTTGAAATTATTAGAACAAACATAGATTGTGGACAAGGTCAGAGTTAATCTAAAGAAACTCACGACTTCAAAATTCTTTGGATGATTAGTGAACTTGTCCAAAGTTGCATACGGTGCATTTGGCTCGGAGGAAGTCCGAAATTCTTCAGTCTTATTCTCGAATGTGTCGCCATAATCGTAACTTATATATACAGCGCTGGGATTTTGGGGCACAGAAACTTTGCTTCCGTACAGACGCAGAACAGATAAACTATCTCTTGCCAGACATATTATTATGTTAGATCCTTCTCCGACCCAATGGACCATTAATTGTTGATGCGTATCGTTCAAGGCATTAACCTGCAAGTAAAAGTATATGATATACTTATAACATATGTTTAAATATTTTTTTTATAGTTTATACGGATTAACATACATTAATCTATATAATGTATACATATATATGATAATCTTTGTATACTTTATAAAAAAGAAAAATAAATGGAAGCAAGTAAGCATAGCTTATTTTCAAGTTGAGTGCATTTGTATCAATACACATGATATTTATGCTGAATGTTCTTCTGATGTGGCAGTACATGACAATTAGTCATAGGTACGTGTCATTCCTTTACATACAAAGAAGCATTCATTATATATACGTATACTAAAATACTTGTATTAGTGATAACAAAGAAAACCTGTGTCAGCAGGCTAAGTTGATAAAATAAACTGCATGAATGTAGATTAAGGCATTAGTCATCAATAATAATGTCTACAGTTCTGATATAATATTAAGTTCCATTGTAATATTTCCCACTGAATTTCTATTAAGATTTCAAAATAAATTTTATATTTCAAACTTCCATTCAACAGTGAGTTGAATGCTTCCATTGATTTCATATGAACACCTTTCACTTTTTTTTCCTTGTAATACAATCATTGCTTGGTTCCTAGAAATCTTTTTCTCATACCACAGCAGGAAACAAAGACCTTGAAGTAATTTAATACAAAGAAAAGCAGAAGTAAAGATTGTTTTGATGCTCTTAAATGTTTCCTGTATACATATTAATGAATGATATTTGAAACACGAATATTAAATTGAGACGAATAAAGAGATTCTACTAATTAATGAACAGAATATTTTACATAACACCAAGCAAGAAAATAATAGATTGTTAGAGCTATTGTATGTATTCACATGCGTGTCTAAAGTATGAAGTAATATTTTTTCCCAAAACTATAAATATCGTGTGATTCATCTCTTCTATCTGTTCCGTGCAAGAGTGATGAGATTCTTTCTGCATATTTCCTTTACCACTCAAAAAATTAATAATAACAATTTATTCCGACCTTTGTCCAATCTTCCCACACATCTGTACCTATATAACACGTTTGTTTATTATCAGCTTATCCTTATCTGTATTGTGGTGAACATTATTAATACTTTATTATGAGTGATGTTATTCGATAATTTCTTTGTTTGTCTCAAACAATATTCCCAAACCCAATCTGTTTGAAAGATATCAATTTCACACGAACATAAACACAAACTCCAAAGTATAATAATTTTCTCAATTACTTCCAGGAAACCTGTTTCACATCCCACAGTCTTTCGCTCTGCAGTGGAAGCTGCACATCCACATGCAACGCTGGTCACAACTGAAAGTCCTATCTGTGTCGCAAACAGCAACATACATAGGAATAGGAAGGAATCGCAGGAAAGATTAAACAGTTCAGAGGATTCATATATAACGCTACTGGTCTGCAGAGCGATACAGACTTCTGCACGTCGAATAACAGACCGTCGGTGTGACACTGCTCCGTTTCGTGAGAGGATTGATTAAATTTAGTCCGGAAGAGACATGATACGGCAATTACGGTCTCCCCTGTGCATCGTAATCGACGCACAAAGGCCGGCCTGTTACAGTTTCATTATCTGCCGCGTGAAATTCTAAAACTGCGGCGTATCGTCTGCGACGAGTCCCCAAACAAGATAACGCCGCGACGATAACAACGCAGAAGATGCGTCGAACGTTGTTGGCGCGAGATCAGGACGGAAACGACTAGCGGATGATGCTGGAGAACAATGATTTCCGTACCTTGGTCGTGATGTTCGGATTGTTGTTCGACGGAGTCGTCGGAACGTCTCGTCGGGTTCGAAAGAATGACGTTTCATCGTCATCGTTGTCGTGCACTGTCCGGTCGATGACCAAAGGTTGTCTGTAATTAACGCCGTCATTGTCTTCGGCGACGTGCAGCGTCCTGGCCCTGTCACCGAATCTTTGGCCGTTGTTGCAACTTGTTAACAATATTAACTGCAATATGAGCGCGGAGTAACGGAAGGCCGAAGTCATCCGGCCGGCCATCTTGCTCAGACTGACTTTCTTTAATGACACTGTGTGTGCATATATGCACGTCAACACACGCGCGAGTTCGGGCGTTCGCCAAGCCGAGCGAAATCGCGCGTGACGCTGCATGAGCGCGCGCCTTAAGGTTTCGCCTGCCGCGGCCAGACAGAACGGTGGACGTTCTTTGGGCTCGAATTGCGAAGAATGTTAACATGCGGCATTTTTTGTATTTGACGATTTAATGGAACGTATCTTAGGCTATCTGGATTTAAGATTTTATTGAAAAATATTGAAGTTTGAAGGAGATATAGTAATTCTTGTAAAACGTATCCTTCCGTGCGCGACAGGATGATTACGCGATTTCGCCATTTTGGTTTTCGGGAAACAGTTTCGAGAAGTAGTGTACAGTAGAACCACGATTATTCGAACTCCAATCATCCTACAATTGGTCATCTTATGTTAATTGCTAATTAAAATTATCAATAGTAACACTATGTAGATAATTTTATGCCACTGTGTATTTAAACTTAATATGAAATTACAATTTGTATGTGGAATTAGAATGTGAATCTTGTTACTAATCAGAGTTAGAATAATCGAGGTCCTACTGTAAATGTATTTAATTTGTATATAAAAGAGGCTTTTGAAATTAATAAATAATAAATTATATCAAAATAAATGGGCGTAGCGAGGTACCGCCCATCAAAGGACCGCAACGAAAAATATCGCGCGTTGAATATGCGGCCGCAGCCTGGCGACCATCTTTGATCGCTTTTTGGAACGCACGAGTAGATGCGTCAATTCAAATTATTGAAAATTATGCCGGAATTTCAGACGTCGCAATTAGTCTCCTAATTGATATTCATGTCCTTGGTAAACATTGAATGTAAATTGTAGAGAATCCAAAAAAGAGTTAACGATAACTCTGGAACGCGGTGCCACGAAAAGGGTTCTCTGAAAATTTCGCCGCTCGCAAAATTAACGAAATTAATCATCCTCGTGCAAATAAGTATCGTTTCAGCCAATGGAAAAGAATGTTCACGATAAAATCGAAAACCGTCGCTGGGGGAGCAAGTACTTTTAACGGCGGCTCTCAGATGTAATAATAAAACTACATTAGATAATGGCTTTCATTTCCTGTCGGCAGCCCTGCTCCCTGTTCACGTTTAAAAATAGAACGTCCGATGCGAAGACATTTTTTTTGCGCTTCTTAAATCATTCACCGAAATATTTCGCAATTTTTTCCGGCAATCGGAAAAATGTTTTTTCGAATTTACTATACGCTCGGTCGGTATTAGAATTTTTATAATTAATTCGAAGAATGACTTTTAAGGAGTCATGGACGGGAGCTGTTTCATGCAAGAAGTACCATAAACTGGTTTTACAGTTATCATATATTATCTATTATAATAATTTTTATTTCTTATAACTTACTGTTCTTCATTATTTCATATTTATATTTATATATATATATTTATATATAAAACACATAGCTATGAAATATCGAGTTGTGTGTAGGTAGCAATGCGACTCTGATTATTTAAAAAATATCCACTAAATGCACATGCATTAAATTAGAAAAGCGAACGTGTTTGTCGTTTCTTCTTTTTTTTTTTGATTCGGTCGTTATCATAAGTGATCGGGTTTATCATATCCGTTGGTACACTCCGTTACCCGTGAATGGTATGTACAAATCAATGAAGCGCACGGTACAGTAGAGTAAAAACATTTTCCGTCTCACGAACGTATTTACCAACATGTACTACACAATTCTTTTTTTTTGTCGCAGAGAAGTCCATTGAAACGTGTTATCGATTAGAACAGAGAAATAAGATATAAAAAAAAGTGCATTCCAGAGCATGGAACAAGTCGGATCGTTAAAACACTTCGATCGAGTCGCATTGAGGACAATAGAACGGAAACGAAGCTCCTCGAAGAAAAATCTTTAATCTCCACCGAGAACTTTCAAGCGGATGCTCCGACGCGCTCGTGGACCCCGCGATCCACGAAACGAGCGTGATAAATATTTTTTAAAAAAAAAGAAAAAGAAAAACTTCAACAATCGCGAAAATAATCCGCTCAAATAGCAAATATATAGCGAAAAATCGGTTAAAATCGAGCGAGTGACCCTCTGATGGTATGACCGTTATCAGAGTCTCATGATTGATGCAAGCTCGCTCGATGATAACCGCATTTTGCAGCAAGTCCAAAGAATGAAACGAGCCTCTCAGACGCGAAACTGATCGATTCCAATGTATTTAATAAATTCCTCAATTTTTTTCAACGAGAAATTGAGCAGACGATGTTCATAACGTTATCAATTCGTTCTACTTTTGATTTCATGCAGTCGATCAGCTTGGCTCTCTGCGAGGCTCAAAATGTCTCCTCCTTGTTTCCTTCGCATCTTTTTAATTCCGTAGAATCGCATGATATATTCGTGGGATATCGTGTAAGAGGAAACTCTCTCTCCCTCTCTCTCTCGAATTAATAAACTGTTCCTTTCTCTTTCTCTCTCTCTCTCTCTTCTTTTTTTATAATTCTTTTTCAATGCGTTTTCTCCCGCCAGGGCGCAGCATATTTAACAATTTGTTAAAAGCTAATTCATATTTATATATTTATATAATATTTATATATTTATTTATATATTTATATATCATGTCCCAAGTTAGTGTGCTTCTTAAAATATATGGCAGTCATCGAAACGCAAACGAACCGTTTGCGGAAGGACGCGAAATCAAAAGAAAAAACGGTGCGGAAAGGCGAGAAAGGAAGCGGTCGATTTCAATCACGAGTTCTACAAGATTTTGCATGTGTTACGGTGATTCGTAATTCGTGCAATAAGGCTCGATTAGAAATCAGAACTGAAGTCGCTACAACTTATTGCAAAGCGCTATCAAATGTAAATTAACATCGTGTCGAATAACAAATTCAATCTTCAACTGCTAGGATGATATGCAAATGATATTTGATTCAAATCTACATCGACTTTGCGGTTTATAAGCAAGTTAATCTAAGGCGCCTTACCCTAGTTCTTGTACGTTTCTTTTTTTTTTTGTAATTTCTTAGCGTTTTCATCCTATCAATTGAAAGTGAAAAAGGCTCGTTTCGATTACACAATTCACGACGTTATTTTATATTCGAAAGCCTCATCAGAGAAAGGTTCTGACGGACATGCAGAAGAATGGACGTTTACTCGAAAAAACGTAGTGAAGTATCACGACGTCACGCTAACGTGGGACATCGAATGTCACTTTCTCAACTAGCGATATTGCAAAGTGTCCAAAAATTCCTTGAGAGAACTAGAAACGCAAAATAGACTTCGAATGGCCTACCACGACGCGTGAAGTGTGTTTGTATTTGTGTCTGTGTGTGTGTGTGCATGTGTGTTTGTGTCTGTGTTTGTGTCTGTGTTACACATACAGCTGTTTAAATATTCTATTATTCCGTGGCTGGATAGTAGTTCGAGAATGTAGGCAATTGAAAAAGACACGTTTAAAGAAGGGTTCTCCTTCCATTTTCATTTCGCAAAACACCGTTGGCCTTGTGTGTGTGTGTGCCTCTCCTATCATTTTGTTTTATAATATCGACGTTGCATTTTTCTTTCTGTTTGTTTAACCACGCAGAGCGACGAAACATTTCGTTTAAACGTGTGTCGTGTTGTGCTGGCGCGTACGAGCGGCTTTTACCGAACTTCACTGCTCCGGTTTAGCTGAAAATTGGCAAACAAAGCAAACGTTAAATTAAAAAACGTTAATGCATCGTTGGGAGGGAATGAGGGAATTTCTGGTGTCTCTTCGACACCGGTTACATGGTGTGTTCATTATTTTGTTCACCTGAGATCTTGGACCACTGATTTTAAAGCACAGAGCAAAATACTGTAAAATATGGTACCTACCATCATTCTTTTTACATCTCTTTGGGTACCTAATAAACTGTGGAACCATCTAAAATCTTAATAGCTTCTTCAGAAGTGAAAGATATAAAATGAATAATTTTCAGAAGTATTTCTGCAGCTATTAAAATTGCCCAGGAGATTTATTAGTAACCCACAGAGAAAATAAAAAGGATATGGCTCTAGCCTCAAATCATGTGGGGTCCCCCCATGAGGAACACTTACAGCACAGTCCATTATCGTTCCAGTTCATCAACTTTAAAACTGTTTATCGCAAAATATTTTAAACAAACATAGAAGTGCTTCATGAAGAACACCATGCAGAACAATATTATTTCTAACTGGTAGTATCTTGTAAGAATTCTTGGAAGCTTGTTTCCTTCAGGACACTTGTAATCTCTATCTGAAACATTTTGTTTTTTTATTGACAAACAATTTTAAAGATTGCATAGTACTGGACAGAGTGAAATGGACCACTCTGTACTTGGCAAAGAGACATTACTACGGCTCAAAATATCTTGTGATGCTGCTAAATCAATGCTATACTATTTGTCAAGGTCGGACGAGCATACGAATGCTACACATCAAATCTGGACAATTAAGGAGACTGGCGTGAATCAGCACCGTCTTTAAGTGCTGCACGCTTTTTTGGGTGTATTATTTACTTTGAGTATATATATATATATATATGTATACAGGATGTGCCATTTTAATCAATACATTTGAACACCATAAATAATTTCTAAGCTATTCAAGTACATTGATTAAAATGGAACACTCTCTTTATATAAAGGCAGCAGAAAGTTACTTTTACAAAAAACGAAAACCTCTGAAAGTTCTCCGACAGCAAAGAAGCGTGAACAAATGATGTGTATGTAATGAATAAGCAATGGATAAAGAATAGCCACAATGATACACAATATCATATAGATGATCTACGCATATATAAATACATACTAGGCGAACGAAAGAAAGAAGTCTGATGAAAAGTAATGAAAGATGCGAAAAAAAGAAGCGCCTGTGAGCTGTTTGACAATGTGATGTGTTCGATAACAATTGTGTTTCATATCGTTTCAGTTGCACGAATTCTCGAAAGCTGATCATACAGGAAATGTTTTGTCGCTGAGATCGCAACATGCTAGCTTGTCATTTACAGTACAGTCACCCATCGCTATTCGTTGACGTTGCTGAGACTGAATTCGTTGGAAAAAAAAACCACTTCGACTGCAAACGATTTCTTTTTGGACATTGCACTCTTCTCTCTAGTGACACGTTTTCATATATTCTCAAACGGGTAATATCTGAATCGCTTCAGTTTTTCGTTTAACATTTAGTCACATCGAATTTACTAATTTTTTATAGAGCGTTTTTCTAGGCGAAAAATGTGTACAGAGAATAAAGTAAAAATTGAAGATTCTGAATTTTTACTTTACTCTGACGAGGAAGCTTTAAAACTTTATCAGACGTAGTCTATGAGAATCAACAATTAGATTAATGATTGTAATACATTTATACAAATCCTTGGGATTATTTCAGTAGACTATACACACCTAACGGATAACGAAATATGACTGTAATTTTAGCGACTCTAGAATCTCGACGGTCACCCGCTGAACCGCGCATATGAAACACAGTAAGCACTGCACATACACGTTCTCCAATTCAGAAGAGAACCTCGTCAAATCATTCCGCATTCACAATTGGAAGAACATTCCTCTTATACTTTTCGTAACGCTAATCATAATGAACAAACGAACCTAAAACAAAAAACTGAACAGAAAGTAGGTAAAAAAAAACTGGTAAAGATGATCAATCAATCAGTGTCGTGCATGTAGTACGGAACGGTAAATGGTCTAGGATTGTTGTGCGACTCACCGCATCACTAAATGTTGTTCCAATTGTGTACTCTTTTTTCTTTACGTTCATTGGTTTCACTTTCTACTTTTTGGCTTTTCTAAAATATGATAAATGCAATGTGATCGAATGAATGGATGGTTTGCCAGCGCGCGATTCGAATAAATGATGAAATGCCAGGGAACACCTCGAATCCACGCTCTCCTCCGCTCTCACATTCGTTTTTCATGCTCCGAGGTGATCGCCTGTCACTCAACTTAATGATGATCAATGAACATTCAAGAAGGAAGCAAATTATCCGTTCAAATACCTACGCGTTTAACGAACTCGGTTACTTAACTTTCAGAGACATACAGTCGACGAAGGAGGGCTATTCGAAAATCAAATTAGATCGCTGGACGTAATTAATGGAAATTGGGGAGGGAAGCGGTCAATCCACCGGTTAAACGGTACCTTTACACGGTCTTCCGTACGAGGGATCAACATTAATTTGTTCACCTTCACGGCAACCGTGAAAACAAACAAAACGATTAGCCATAACCAGGGAGAACGTGAGAAACAAAATGCACAATCGCAAATGGACAGACTCGACCGGTCATCATGGAACTGGTAATCCATCAAAGGGGCGACAGCAAGAAAGAAAAGGCCTGAGACGGGGCAACAGATGCTCTTGAACTCCGTGAAACTGATCTCTCTAGGTCGTGATATGTCGACGTCAGCCGTTACATCGGACCCGGTGTACCGACACTTTTCAGAAACGTCTAACCAGACTCACTTTTTCTTGAGAGTGAAGAAGCTACGCCGCTTGGTTTCGGCTTGCGTAGGAGCCGGCAAAGTGTGCGCCCTGGACGTGCTCGCACCTGATGTACCCTGTGCCGCTTGGTTCAATGCGGAAACCCATTCGTTCATTTCAGCGTCGTCTTTGGCCTGGAACAGGAAGTCTGATCCGCCCTGGGACCTGAAAAGCGTCATGTACTTCATTAAACAATTCCTATTCCGTTGTAAGTAGACTTAAAAAGATCAGATCGGACAATCTCCAACCTGGAGACTAAAAAATTCTATCAAATTCTAAGTTGAGATGTGTTTGTCTGCCTTCTAATACACCTCAAGAAGTTTTGCAATAGCTCAGCTACATTTAATGTTTCCCTCGATTGACAAGTGACGCCGTCTAGCGGCGTTTCTCGCAATGCGAAGAAGCGTAAGCGTAGCTATTCGAATTAAGCTTCAGACAAGCCAGATACAGCAGAGTAAAATTGATTTTGAAACGTATATCTATTGCTTCGCGTTGAAGAAACGTACTTCACTCGGAAGACGTGTTTCTTCTTGGTATAATCGTTGGCTACGGTGATGGTTGCGCCCTTGAGGTCAAGTGGTGCTTCTCCTTTGTATGGTTGATCAGGTGCAGCCTTGTACGACTTCTGGTCCGTGTATACGCACAAGCTTTGTCCACGGACGACCATGTACACCTTGTGCCAGGATCGATTGGTCGCCTTCTTCGTTGTACTTTCCCATTCGTGCTTTCGTTGCAATACTCCTTCGAATTCGTCGTCGGTGGGACTTCGTTGCTCTGCAAAATCAGGCACAACATGAAGCATCCAACAGAAATTTCAAGCAGGTCAGCTTGCTTGAATAGTACTATCTACGTTACAATCAACATCCAGTTCCCTTCAAACGGAGCTGCGAACAGTTTGTAACACAGTTTGAGTAATTGACAGCGTACGTTCCTTACAGAAATCCTAATGACTAAAGGTTTCACCAAGTGTGTTAGAAGATGCTGAATGCAATTCAAATCCCAAACATACGCACATTCACGAATGTCCCATTTATGAACTGATTCAATGGCATATGATTAGTAAAGGATGCAGCATATCTCATCGGTATCGTTAATATTTCATTTGTCATTCAACAATACACAGACAGAGTATTCCTGTAATTACATTCAGCAGAGGACAATTCTGAAATGAGAAATGATCAGCAGTTTTCTTCGCATTGAGGTTCTTCGAGTGTCCTTGCACCTAGATAATCAAGCACTGACGTTAACTCTTTTAAACTTAGGGGTGTCTTAGGCTAATGTTAAATCCATGGTGGTCTTATCTCTAAGAAATGGAAGTAATGTGTGGTGTTACAATGGAAAGACCGGTAGAAATGTTCGAGTCTCGACTTGAGGATCGCTTACCGGAAATGCTGCGTTCATCGTCACTCACGCCACTGCGATCTAAACTCGGCGATTTGGCGGATTTTCTCCAGCGGAAGCTCCTAAACGGCGACTTGCTGCGACTACGTTCCTTACGTCTTAATGTACCAGACTCGGAACCGGTTCCACCTTTCGGAGCTTTCAACGATACACGCAACACACACGAACATCATTAGCTACTTACACTTTCACATCGACAGCCTACTTTGTGGAATTGATCAGGGGTAGTTAGGGGGTCGATAGACGTTACTCTTCATAATTATTCGAACTGCAGCAAATTCTGACTCCGATTCCGATCACTGTCGTAAATTTCAACTATCATCGTTGGACATTAGCAACATTGTTCGAATAATTATAAAGAGCATTGCACATTTAACGTCGTACTACACTCACTGGGTATTTATGTGTTTTTTAAATAATCATGCGACATGCTCATGCGGGAACTCTTCTTCCCAACACCTTCTGAGAACAGTCTAGGCAATTTGTGGGAAGAAAATGGTATTGAAAGTGTACGCAGTGTTCATACTAAGATATCTTATAAATCTCTAAGATTCCATTTTCACCCAACTTTTGTTTTCCCGTGTAAGAACGATACTCGACGACATTCAAGTCACTTTTTGAACGTTTACAGACAAGAAATAATCATGACGACTCTTGAACAGTTTTTTGGTAGGAAAGCATTAGAGCAAGAAGACTTTTGTTGCGGCGAAGAGGCAAAAACGTCGCAGAGAACTGGGTTTCATCGAGTACCCGCGTTATCTTGTCCAGCACCCTCTTGGTCGGGTATAGCAATAGTTGATTTGCAAATGAAGGATATATCGCTGAGGGACTACAGAGGAAAGTATTTGATACTACTCTTCTATCCGTACGATTTCACTTTTATCTGTCCCACGGAGATGGTGCAGTACAGCGATCGCGTCGAAGAATTCCGAAAACTAGGTAGACTCTTACTGTTATCTTGAAAGTTGTTAGAGGACCCTAACGTGTAAAAGACAATATGAGGATACAATTAAGTAAAGATTGACTATTAGAATATTGATGTGAAGTATTTTGTGAAAAGGTTGTGAGATAGTGGCCGTTTCCACTGACTCTCAATACTCCCACCTGGCCTGGATAATCACACCAAGGAAACAGGGTGGTCTGGGCGACATGAAGATCGCCGTTCTATCTGATAAGAATCATGAGATATCGAGGACGTACGGGGTACTCGACGAGCAGGAGGGAATATCCTTGAAAGCATTGTTCATCATCGATAAGAATCAGTCGATCAGACATTTTTCATTCAGCCAGATATCCTTATCGCGTTGCGTCGACGAGACCTTAAGAATCGTGGAGGCTTGCCAATTCGTGGACACGTTTGGGGATGCCTGTCCAGCTGGTCCAAAGAAAGGACAACACAGTTCTCAAAAGCCAAATTATTTTAGTTCCACCTGATCACGAATACCTATTCTTCCCCTCTCAGACTGAAACTTTGGAGCCTCTTAGTGTTTGTAATGAATTTTATAAATGGAAGGAAACTTTGTATATTTGTTTTTAAGTGGATGAATAAAAACAGTGAATAGTAGTGATACATGTGGACTTACTCGTTGGAGTGGATGGACCGTATGGTGATTTTTTGGGCGAAGGTGTTGCAGGTGGTGTTGCTTCTCCTCTCACGGACAGACGTGCAGGTTTCTGAGCATGCACTATACCACACACCAATTCAACATGCTTTACTTGAGTATCAAATACTGTTACTCTATTTGGGACAATTAACACAATAATCAAAACCATTACGTGGAATGTAAATAATATGATCATCACAACAACTGGGAAGAAGAGGAGGCAAAATGGTGCAAAGTAGTTTGAAAGATTTAAACACTTAGAGATAGAATAATTAACAGCGGATGAACAAATTGCTCTACAAGCATCAGCAGTTGCAAAAAAAAAAAGCTGTACAATAATAAGCTGAGTTGGAAGTCTATGACAGTCATAGTGTACGCTTACCTTGAACTATAAACTAAATCTTTTCTGGCAACTACATGAAAATGATCAAACAATTTCATCTGTGTAACTTACATGTACCTACCACTTGGTTTAGAGGAATCAATAACAATTTTCTTTCAATGTGTCTTGATATGTGAATGATAAGTAACAAATACGTGTGGTTCAAGATTAATTTTAGATCGCTTGATGTCAGTTTTAGTAAATGAAGCTGCGCGTCTCGGGTAGAGCGACTCCATCACCTGCTAGAAAGAGTTAATACAAGCGAATAAACAAATACGATTGCAATTATAGCGATAGGCTAGTTGCCCTACGAATATGCTGAAAGATTCAAAGTTTCTTGTGAAATTCATAATTTAACCCGCATTATGCAGAACAAATTTTTTTATATGCTCGTTCAGGAATACTTTTGATTTAATCCATGAATAAAATGTTGGGTTGATTACCCTTTCATTGTTATTTTTACCTGCATAATACGGGTTCGTTAGAATGTGAAGAGAGAAGAAGGAAGAATCTGCCACAAAACGCTGCCATGGACAGATGATTTAATCTTATGCTCCATCACCAGCTTAAAGGATCAATAAATGGGATCTATATATAAAACTTCATGTAACTCAACCATCAAATACCAGAGTCTTATTTATAAAACAGGAAACCGGGAAAACAACAAGAGCAACAGAATGTTTCTGCTTCACAGAATTCAGAAGATCATTCTCACTGTCAGATTTTATATAAAAGACACTGGAATTTAATAGAACAAGTCGAGATCAAGAAAATTAATACGTGACACACCGTTCCAAATACAGCAATTATTCTAAGTCCTGTAAAAGATTTTGCAACACTCTGCTCTCCTGAGCAATTAAAAATTAAATAAAAAATGAATTGTACAGAAGAAATGGTGTGAAGGCGAGAAAAATAGTGTACCGATTAAAATGAAATGATAACACATTGAAAAATGGAAGTAGTTGAAAAGCAAAAGTTGAATATGAAGTTTTGAGCGCATAGAGGGTGAAATTGTTTTTCTTTTTTTCATTGGGACACTCACCTTCCTTGGGCTTGTCTTGAGGCTGTGGTGTACGTGTAGAAGCCTTGCGATGTGCCACTGTGGTTTGTGCATTCCGTGCCGCATTTCAGGGTGCATTTCAAGGAGTCAGGGTCGAACGGATTTCATTGGAACGGAGTCGGTTTCCCGACAGGTTGGAGAAGAGGCAAAAATAAACGTGCTGTTAGCAATTTCATGCTTATCCAAACAATCCGCGTTCGTAAGACCAGTCGCCGAAGAGTTAAGTGTACGAGACACGTCGAAAGCACGGTACACATTGTATTAGTAGTACAACAAAAAATAGAAAAAAAAAATTGCAGGTATTTTGATTGATTGTTGTAGTAGATTCGAGCAATAATCAAGCCTGCGTTATTATTTTCATCTGTCAGAAAAGATTTTAACCAACAAGCTACCAACCAAATCTGTTCCTTCAGAGATCTAACTGTTATCGAAGAGAGTACTATTGTTTGTATTAGATCAAAATTTTGCAACGAGAGTACTACACTCTTATCAGATTGTCTTTCGGTATCGTATGCAACACGCGTGATCTTACCATGTGATTCATCTTCACCGGTTGGACGTTCTCCGCTGGGTACGCCTTCAGCTTCAGCTCTGCTCAATACAAATATACGTCTGTTTTTATTCTGAATACTCAGCTGAATTTTGTTTTTATAGTACGTCTAATTTCATAGATGAATTCTCTAATTGTCAGATGGAAATCCCAGTACACCATAACTTCATTACTGGGCGAAAATGATACCTAATCAGTGCTTCATCGTTTACTAGAGTTAAAAGGTAGTTAGCTACAGCGTACCGTTCACTGGGCGGTTCATCTGGACTAGTTACTGGTGTTGCTTTAGCTAATCGGGCTGCCTCTGCCGCTGCGGCCTCCTCTTTCTTGCGTCTCTCCTCCTCTTCCCGCTCTTGTTCCCTCCTCTTCAACTCTTTCAGCTCAAACTACAACACGCGTACATTTAATATAAAAGAACGAATTGATGTAGATAAGATTTTCTGTAATTTTGTAAATACAAAGGGACCGACCGTCGTGAGTCGATGCAAGGCACTAAACCTTTCCTCCTGCGCAGCTGCCGACTTCTCGAACGCTTCGTGTTTCTTAATTAAGTTCTCGACTTCGTCGATCGTGTGCTGTAACAATCACATTGAGAATTTATATTGAAACGTTAAAGAGAAGCTTGGAATATTCGAGTGAGTATCACTTACGCCAAGCTCTTGGCTCATCAGGTATGGTTCCTGAGCGATCAGCCACGCCTCGGCTACCGCGGCGTCTCTGGCGAACTGATACACCTCCAATACTGAAATTATAACGAAACAATTAGTTATTGTTGCGACACGTAAAACAATCGACGATTTCAGAGATATTAATACTAACTGAGCTGCAAGTTCTCCCAACGCTCCTCCCATCGGTGCAGCAACGCGTTTCTGTGATCAGTGAGAGCCGCCAACTTCTCCTTGATCTGAGTACTGGCATAGTGGTTCCTAGCTAACAGGTCCTTTCCAAGGTTGATGCACGCCATCAGGTTGTCCTCCCTGGCGTCTATTTCAGCCTTCAAGCTCTGATGATTGTTCATCAACAGCTCGACGCCAGCGACGTCTCTAGGCTTCTCTGACGTGTTCATCTGACGCACGACGTCGTCCATCCAAATCATGAGCGTTCTGACCATGTTGAAGAATCTGAAGAGGTCGCCTGTGTCCTCCAGTTTCGCTCTCCTTCCCTCGCACAACGACTGAAGGTTGTTCCAAGCTGCCACAACCTCTCCCTCGCGGTTCGTTATCTCCTTAGCCTTGTCACCAGCATAGCTGGCCTGCAATTTCGAGGATTCATCCTGAATCTGGGACACCTGGCTCTGCAACGTGGACAGATCTTGCATGAAGTTGGCGTGCTTTCGTTGAAGGGCGGACACGGAGCCAGCGTCGCGACCAAGCTCCTCGGACATGGCGTTCTGCTTCTCCAGGATTCTACCGAGGACATCTTTGCAATCATGGAAGAATTTATGCAGTTCCCTGCTGGCTTGCAGCATCTGCGTGCGCGTCTCTATCAGCTCCAGCAAGTCTTGCCAGACGTCGTTCAGACCGTCTTTCCATTCTGCTATGGTGGCTGCATCAGAGTGACCCGTTGCTATCAATGAATCAGCGATTCCATTCACAGCTGCAACTCTCTCTGAACCTATGGCTTCTGTGTCCCTAGCGAACTCCTTGAACCTCTCCCAGAGGAGAGTCACGTGATCATAATCCTGGCCCAGCTCGTGGCTTCCAGCCACCAACTCCCTCTCCGCGATCCACTGCTCCAGATCATCTACTTCTCGGCTCAGCATGAACAATTTGAGAGCCTCGTCCAGTTTGGCTCGTCGTTCGCCAGCCAGATCCTTCAAACCAGCATACAATTTGTCTACCTTGGATTGCTTGACGGCTATCTGGTCAGCCAGAGGATGTTGATCATTTATAAGCTGCCTGGCGGTCTCACCCAGCTGACGAATCGTGTCAGCATAGTCCTCGACGGCATGTTCGAGGGACTCGTGTTTCTTCATCAGGTTCTGAGCAGAAATTTCGTCTTTGCCACGGTCCTCCACCATCATGTACAATTCCTGTTCGCTCATCCAGGACTCCGCTTCCATGGCGTCGAAGAAGTACTGCTGAGCCTTCTCATTCTGTAAAAGATGCCTGTTCCTGTCGTCCACCGCGTCCTTCAGCTCCTTCCACTTCTCAGTCAGTTCTGAGATCAGCTTCTGGAACTCACTGCTGTCCTCATGGCCCTCGTCGATCAGTTTCTGACCGTTGTTGCACACCAGGTTGATCCTAGGCTCGTGATTCTCTATTTCGGTACGGAGAGACTGGTTCTTCTTCTTCAACATGTGAACGTTGAACAGGGAGTTACCGTACTCTGTGCTGGTGGCCTGAGGCATCTTCTCGGCGATCCAGAGCTTCTCATCCTCCACGTCTCGTCTGAACTGGAAGGCCTCCTTCTTCTTCTCCAGATGACGCTGACGATCGATCAGCGGAGCCTTCAGCTGAGCGAATCTCTGTGCAACCTTCTCCTTCTTGCACTTGATCTCCTCCATCTTGTCATCTGGAACCGTCCTCTGCAAGTGTTCAGCCTGTTTGTCCAGTTCGGTGACCTGGCGAGCCTTCACCGCCATCTGTGTCTCGATCATCTGTTGTTTCTGCATCAGGATGTTGACTGACGCCAGGTCTGAGCCAGTGTCAGTGCTCTCGATCTGTTTCTCTAATTCGTTCATCCACGAGTCAATGTCATCGCAAGTTTGGTGAATAAGAACCTCGCGATTGGCGTCGAACAAGCGTTCACCCTTGTCGTGAGTAGTCGTCTCAAGTTCCTCGAACTGATCAGCCAGTTCAGCCACTTTGGGCTTGATGATTTCAGCCAGGTCAGGCTTCTGTTGGATCAGTTCTTCAGCAGCTTGCTGTAACTGCTGCAAACGGTCCTTGTTGCTGGCGATTTCCGCCTCGAAGGCCTGGTGTCTGGTCCACTTGCTGTGCACCGTCTTCGCGCTCCTGTAGGTCTCGTCCTGGGCGGTGATGTGCTTCTCCTGGACCCATTCGCCGAGCTCTTCGCAGTCCTGCAAGAACATCTGTAGCTGCAACTGATCCTTCAGCTTCTCCATGTATTGGTTCGCCTTCTCGCGATTTATACGACGACGCTCGTTGATGTTCTCCGCCTTCTTCTTGACTTTGTCCGCCGCGAAGTGACCTTCGTCGACAAGTCTACCGGCGAACTGTACCACGGAGTTGATCTTCTCGTCGTTCGCGTCCATCGTCGTCATGAAGGCCTCGTGCCGCTTGATCATGTGCTCGGCTTGCTCGAAGTTAGTCGGGGTTTCATCCTTAGCGAGAATGTGCTCTTGCTGAGACAACAGCACCTCTGCTTGCCGTGCGTCGCGGTCGAAGACCTGAAGGTTCAGTGAGTTCGATAACAAGTTCTGTCTGTTCACCCACATCTGGTGCAGCTCCTCCCAGCCCATCTTCAGAGCGTTCAATCGTTCTCTTAAGAACATGTACTGAGTGTCACCATCGCCAGCTTCGGTGGTCAGCCTCTCGCCGTACTCCATCATCTTCTGGTAGTCGTCTGTGTAATTATCTATTTCCTCCTTGATGTTCTGGTGCTGTGTCAGCAGTTTCTCCGCATCTGCCAACGTAGTTGGAGTGTCCTCGCTGGCTACGTCCGTCTGAGTCTTGGTCAACCATGTCTGGAAGTGATCAAGATCTCTCAAGAACCTGTGCAGGTCGCCAGCTTCTTCTAACTTGGCGTCGCGTTCCTTCAACATCTGCGTCAGCTGCTCCCAGATCGTATGGATCTGTGCTATTCTTTCTCGAACTACTTCAGGATCTTCCAGGTTCTGTTGTTGGATGTTCTGTGCCTCCATCTCCAGAGCGTCCAGTTTGGCCTGAATGGCCGCCAGGTCGCGTTCCATTCCGCTCAGACGACGTTGCAGTGTCATCACGCCGGTCAGATCCATCTCCAGACTGTCCGTTTGCTGAAGAATACGCTTCTTGTCCTCGATCCAAGAGACTGTTTCACGGCATTCGATGTGGAAGGTCTGTACACCGTGTGCAGAATTCAGTTCGTCTCGTTTGTTGTCTGCCTTGTCTCGAAGTTCTGCCCATTTCTGGTTCAGCTCGTTCTGACGGGCCACTATCTGTTCCGAGTTGGGATGTTCTACGTGTAATAGCTGTCTGGCCAGCTGATTCACCACAGCAACTCGAGACGCGTTTGCAAACATCTCCTTCTCGAAGCCATTGTAACGGTGCTTCATGATCTCCACGTCCTCGATGTCCTTGGCTGGAACCATCGTCTCCAGCATTCTGTTCTTCTCACCGATCCATTGTTCCACTCCATCAGATTCGCTGAACAGTTTGTACAGAGACAACGCATCCAACAACCTCTGCTTGCGTAACTTGGCCAGTTCCATCAGCTCCTTGTACCTGGAATCGATGGAGGCTAGTCTCTCCAGCACTTCTGGTGACTTAGCATCCTGCTCGCCGAGGCCAGACGCCTGTTGATGAAGCTGGTCGATGATGGTAGCGTAATTCTTCAGTTCATCCGTGACATCCTTGTGTTTCTTCAGCAACGACTGAACGTTCGCCTCATCCCTGCCAACATCCTCCGAAGAAACAAGCCTCAGAGTGTCCAGCATCCAAATATCAACGTCATCAGCGTCCGCGAACAGCTGATGGTAGTCTACAGCTTCCTCCAACCGTTTTCTTCTGAAAGCAGCCAGGTCCAGAAGATGGTTCCACATTCCTAGGATTTCTTGAAGTCTCTCCTGAATACGATCAGAGCCAAAGTGTTGCTGACGAACCAGTTCGTCTCCGACAGCGGCTACAGACATCAGTTGGGGTTCGTGAGACTGGATTTCGTTCTCCAGAGCTTTGTGTTTCGACAACAGCAAGTTTATAGTGGTGAGATCGTGACCAATATCTCCAGTAGATACGATTTGTTCCTTCTCCTTGATCCAGTTCTCCTCGTCGGCCATGTCCCAGTAGAACTGCCACAGTTTGCGCGACTCTTCGAGCCTGGCTCGTCGTTCAACAGCCAGACGAACCAATTCAGCGTAGGCGTCTTCGAGTTGTTGTACGCGTTCGACGATGATGGTTGGATCACACGGTCTGTAGCCATCTCCGTGTTCCAGGAATCTCTGGCTCTGCTGAACGACAGCCTTGACTCTCTCGCCTAAGACGTTGATGTCAGCCTCCACGAGGGAGTGCTTCTGCAGAAGATCTTCCACGCCCATCAAATGCTTTCCATAATCGTCGGTCAACAGACGCAGCTTTATCTCTTCCATGCTGTCCAGAATGTACAACATCTCCTGGAAGTTCTGTTGCAGCTGCAGAGACAGTTCCAGCCTCATTCTTCTAGCTCGCAGCAGTTCCAGGAGGTAGTTCCACAGTCTCAGAACGTTATCCTTGCGAGCGTTGATGCGTTCAATGTCATGATAATTCTCAGCCTCCAGCTCCTGAGAAACAGCCATCACAGCTTGAACTCGTTCTTCATAAGCGAAGATGTCCGTTTCGATAGCCTCGTGTTTCTTAGCTGCAGCTTCTACGGCGGCAAGGTCGAAGCCAAAGTTGTCTTGAGAGACCAGTCGCTGATTTTCGGACAACCAGGTCTCTCTCATGCTAGCCTTACGGTTAAATCTCGCTGCCAGCTGCTCCAGCTTCTCCTGGCGAATCAACTCCTCGCGCAACGCCAGTTCTCGCTCGTGTTCCGCTTTCTCCAGCCTCTCCCACGCTTTGTTTATGTCGGAGATCATCTTGCCCTCCTTCGGCGTGTACGGCTTCTGGTTGTTGGCGCGCATCTTCGACTGCAGCGTGAACAGCAGAACCTCGAGGTTACCTTTCTCCACAAACTTCGGCGGTTTCTCCACGGTGCGGTAATTCGAGAACTGAGAAAGCTGAGACTGAACGCCGACCAAGGAGTTGGCGAACCTACGGTCACCCAGAGCCTCTATGGTGCTCTCGATCCAGCGCAACAAATCGCTGGTCAGGCTCTCGTATTCGTGTATCATGCGATCGTTCTCCATGGCTATGCCTACGACTTTGCCTATCCTCTTACCCTGGACAGTCTCCTGTTTCATCTTCGAGAAGTAGTGATAGTATGTGACTACGTAGGTGATGATCGACTTCTCGTCAGGGTGGTCGACGAAGATGTCTTCAGCATCGAGCAGCTTGGTGAGACCAAGCTTGTCCTCGGCCACGTTGAAAGCATTGTTCAGATTGTAAATCGCGTTCGACTTGGACAGCTTGTCGAAATGAATCAAGTCTGGACGATGTTTGTGAATGATCGCGTTGAAGGCCAGACCGTCACGCCATGAAGTTGTGAAGTTTCGTACGTTTACATTATGATAGCCAGCGGTTTTCATCTGACACCACAGCAGCAGAGCGTCCTTCGCTGACTTCGTTTCTTGATTGTCGGTTTCTTCGATGGTGATGTCCTGGATTTGGAATCGCAGAATTATGGTCCATATCAGACCCAAGCTCAAACGAGGGTTTCCATCGACTATGTCGTGGGATCCCATGTTCTCCAGGTGCACTCTTTGCTCGCGCAAGAACTGCAACGCCTTGTCGACGTTCTCCAAACAGTGGATTCGCATTTTTCCCTTCGTCGGCCGCGGCAGGCGTTCTCCAGAGAGGATTTCTAATAATTTGATCAGCATCTTTCCGTCTCGGAGGTCGACGTACAGGTCGCCGATTCGGCAGGAACACCGAACCAAGTGGGAGTTCACCCATTTTTGGAAAGTCTTCTTTTGTACTAATTCACGTTCACCTGATTTTAGGGAAATAATATAAAAATTAATAACGATGTAGTATGTCTTAATCGCAGCATAGATGTTTCTTCATTGGCCAGACTGATTGTAAATTCACGTCGTTACCTCGTAAGTTAAAAACAACCCTGTCATAGTCCATTTTTTATTGTCCACATTCGATTAATCATATCAATATTGCTTTACACTATTTTTTACAGTTTTTTTTACTATGTCCAGTTACATAGTTTCTCAACCACTCAATGACTACGTACTACTAACGATTTTCCTTATAGAATAAAGAACTCTGCAGTGTGGACTTATCAAGCTCATATCTATATCAAAGGATGTGGCAATAGTTATTCGATTATTTAATTTCCTAAACGGCTAGTAAAGCCGCAGTCAACAAAATAAACTGCTAGTGTATTTCACAACGTATGAAGTACAAATTAACAAAATCTTCACTATATGAATTTGCTTATACCAATTTGTTTATAGACATTATTCTAAAGCCACAATGCCAGTGAAGAAACTTCTAACAGCAATAAATAATAATATAGAAATAATCCCAGAATTGCACAGTGACACGGTTGTACAAACTTGGTACAATGAACAAGTGAGGATGTATATCCTCTACTTCAACTGTTTTACAATAATTATTCAGACGTAGATGAGTGTGCAGTTTAATCCGACCACAGTGAAGGACACATATAAAATTCATATCATTGTTTAGTAGCTCAAATTAGTGTAACATCATTCTGTACAATCATCTACACTTTTTGTAGACTGCTAACAGTAACACACTGATGTATTCCGACAGTTTCTAATTTTTATTTTCAGTAGAAAATGAATATCGTCGCGATTCAGGTGGTGAGTTCGATCAGTGCTCGAATAGTGTACAATAGCAACATCATTCGACACAATTATCTACATTTTTCACAGATTACTAACAGTAATACATAAAGGTGTTTCGACAGTTTATAATTTCTATTTTCAGTTGAAAATGAATATCGTCGTTCCAGTGATGGGTTCGATCACCGCTCGAGTAGCGTGCAATTCCAGGATAGGGGAATCTTCGAATGGAACGATGAAATACCGGCTAACGCCTTGATCCTTGAACGTTCGAAAAGTCTCGAGCTCGAGTTTCCTCCGTCGTATTCGTACTCATCGACGATCTCTTGTTGTAGCGTGGGGTCCCAACCCCCTCGCACCACCGAGATGTCGGTCGTCATTTTCTCAATCGGACCAACAACTCACTTCTGTCTTACCCTTCGAAAGGGCGCTCCTGAAACAAAGTCACGTCATTAGTTCCACCCTCGTAACTTGTCCACTCCAAACAACTCTTATAGAACACTGGCACTAGGTTCTTCAAGGTCATTTCCCTTCTGGTCACACGGTGATAACGAAATTGCGGGTGTTTATGCGATTTAACAGCTCCAAATAGACGAAAGACGCAAAAGTTCATTTTTTAAATCTTTGAGTCTGTAATTGCTATCGACGCTTGACAAAACCGTTCACCGCGTGCTGTCGACGCCAATGGGCGTTTGGTGCAACGGCTTTCCGTATGCTACCGCAGCTCGACCGCACGCAGTGTTCGCCTCCATAAGACAGTCTTGTCAAAGCTTCATTTCTTCAACTATATTAATACAAGTACGATACTCTGAAAATGTGAATGTACATAAACATCCGCAGTCTGTGATACCAGCAAAATCTCAGTCAGAGATTTATCATTAACATTTTGACTCTTATAAATCATTCATCCCACATTCTATATTTTTAGAAAAGGAATGACCTTGAAGCGCATAATCTCCCTGACAGTGATGACTGAGCCGCTGAATCATTGTATTTTGACCAAAACTCTTCGCTAGGGTTCCTTTTGCTTAGACGAACGACGCAGACAATAGTTTTATCGCAACGGGCCCCGATTCTCGAAATTCAGATAAGACAACCTATAAAAGAAGAGGAAAATAGGAAACATTCATCAGCCATTAAGTTGGAGAACACGGAATTCGAATGTATTAACGCGAAGAGGTGTTTGGTATCTGATTCTCGTTCCTTTTATTTGTAATTCGGCACAATGGGAACGTTTAAAATATTTGACCGGCTCAATCTTCGCGTAGATAAGAGCTGCAGAACAATCTTATCATTTCTCCGTGTGTTTTACGTGTCTTGCACGCAGAGCGAAGATAACGGAGCTTCGATCGATCGAGCGTTTTAAAATTCCAGCTAGAAGATTACTATCCGAGGAAAGTGCAATTAGTCTCGATACTTCAAGGCCATACCCTCCAAATTTATTTCCTACTTTTCACAGATTTCATTCGACCGATACAGAACATGACTGACGGTTCTAAAGCCTACACCGAACCTAAGAAACGCCTGCAGCGGTAATTCAAAGTCTCGTCAGCCTTTGCATGGCAATGATTGAATTTTTTTATCAGAGCAAAGACGATCCAGAAATGAATAAAACATGCTTCTGCAATGATTTCATCGCCTCGGTCGAGCAAACAAACTGCACGGTTCATTGAAAATTAAAATGAACGATAGAAAGATGCTATGAAAAGAATCGAAGTCTTGTACATCGTAATCGACGATCCAAAAATCCGAAATCGAAATCGATACTTTAAATAAACAACTTTTCTGGAGTTGCTTATTACAGTTTCAACTTTTACTATGCAATTTCGAAATCTCTAAACTGTGAGCTCGTCGTTAACAGCTGTGCTACCAGCCACCACACTGGCTTAGAGTCACAGTGTCGTCCGTGCTAGGAGCCACTTCGCGATTGAAATTCAGCACGGATGCACCGATCGATCCAGAAGAATTCACCAGAAACGGATTCAAAACCGATTTTTGGAATCTCATATCGCTGAGAGCACGAGGTGGGCTTCTTATCGAGCTTATCAGCGTCGTACAGAAAGAAACAGCGTTTGATAGGTAGTGATATTGTCAAGTGCACGTACACGGCTCGTTTCCAGGACGGTCGATTAACAACGCGTAATATTACGTCCTCATAGCGTGTGGGAGTTCCTCGTCGTGCGATTACATCACGCGAATGATGTCACACGTGCGAAATATGCACCAATGGCGTCGCATCGTACAAATGACCAGTCACATACTGTGTACACACGTTCCTCGCAGATTCCGCAATTAAGTAATATCCGATTGAGAAACGTGTTACGTCCACCGCCGTGTGTGCGCTCGTTCTATAAAAATATGCGAACCTTTTGTTCCTGCATGAATATTTATAAAAATCCGACGATATGCGAGCGTTTTATTTTGAAAATGGCGTGAAGCAGTTTCGAGGGAATAGGTGAGTGCAAGGTGTTTCAATTAGAACTAAGTATGACGCTTTTATTTGAAAAGAATTTATTGTATATCTCTTGAAATCTTTACAATTCGGTTGAGAAATGTATAGATATTAACTGGAATTAGAAGTATATGCTGCTCAGAAGAATTAAAGGATTTAATTGATTAATGTTGATTAACTCTTTGACTGCAGGCTACTTGGAAACGAGGCGAACGCTGAATGCGATTTTGAAAGGCGCGTGTTAGGCGCCGGTAGCAGTCAAAGGATTAAGGAATCTGGTATGAAAGCTGCAAATATTTTACACAGGCACATCCAATGAAAATATCATTACATTGGGTACAAATCATTTTTGTTTCATTGCTAATATTTCTTAAATTGTCTGAATTTATTCAAAATCCTGAGCCTCTAATTGTTTTGACCAGAGTGTTTGAGGAAAGTTTGATGTTAGATTAAAAGTCACTTGCAAAAAAATGACTTATGCCAATCTGAAAATTGAGGGCTTTAATGAATCACTGGAAACTATTTTCACTCGTGTCCTTAAAAACTGTATTGAATTCTTCACGTGTTATTGGGATGAAAAGACCATTGGAAATTTTGAGTTGTAAGCGAGGTGCTCCAGAGCTGTAGCCTTCTGTGGATCATGTTCACGGACCAATTCTTCATTCCGTTCACTTGTACTCATCTGCGAATTTCATCCAGCAATTGAAGGAATCAAACTATCTGTCGATGAATAAAAAATATTTCAGTCGATTAGAAATGTTGAGGCAGTAAGTGAAATCCTCCGGAGCTGCAGCGTTCCGTAGACAATGTTCACGAGGCGATTCTTCATTCCGTTCGGTTCAACTTATCTGCGAATTTCATCCAGCCATTGAGAGGGTTAAAGTGTCCGTCGATGAAGGCTTGACAGCACATGAAGAGCCCTTAAACGACCTCGTTGACGGTCTAACCGTGTGCACGGGTAAGTCGGCACGTCCTCGGCTTGTTCGCGCGGCTAGCCGTGCAAAAACTCAAGGAAAACCACAGTAAATGGATATGGGCGTCGTTCTTTGACGGTGACATTTCACCGTAACTATATGAGGAGACTCCAGGTGAGTTTAAACGTATTACGAACGCCCTCCAGCCGGCATCGATACACCGCAACGAAAAATGCTTCTAAATACGTTCTAGACACGCCAGAGGCTGACATAAAACAATCGTTCGTGATATCCGTCGTTCTTGAACACCTTCGTGCACGAACAGCCACTATGGTGGACATTCTAGCTTACCGTCGTGTACGAACAGCCACTATAGTGGATCTCTGTCAAGCTATGCTTGCTTACAAATGATTACTACAGTGGATCTTTACCAAAGTATTCCTCTGAGTCCGAAAGGCCACCATGGTGGTCGTTATAGGCTTCTGTCGTGTACGAACAGCCACTATAGTGGACCTCTGGCAATTTCTCTATCAGAATGGGCGCTATAGTGGATCTCTATCAAACAATCCTCCTGTGCGAATGGCCATTATAGCGGATCTTTGTTGAATTATGCCTGTGTGCAAATGGCCGTTACAGTGGATCTCCATCGAGTAATTCCTCTGTGCGAGCAGCCATTATAGCGGACGTGCTCACTGTACGCGCAGAACTCGAAATAAGTTACTATAAAAAAGCAGCTGTGAGTTTTTGGGTCAGTTCGGCGAAAGGGTCAACCTTTGCTCGACGAGTGGGATTCAACGGGGTCACGAGTGCCATGAGATATCGGTACTTTCGAATTTCGTTCGCCTTCATAAGTTATTTCAATCTAATCGCGCGCTCGCCTCTTCGACCGGTGCTTCAATGAAACTGCTGCTTCTCCTTTTACGGCCGGCCTTTTCTTAGAACGTTATGCAGCTCCGAATGCACAGGGTGTCCCACAAGCTCGTGCCAAAAGAAAAACGTGCACCGTCGTCTGAAAGTTTGAAATCACTTGCTGACTTCTAGCAAAATCGAATCAATTTTGTAATATCCTGAATTTTCCCTACCGTCTGAACAGACATTCCGCTTTCTCAGAGAAACTCATTGTCACGAAAATAATACCTATCTCTTTGCTCTTAAATTGTAGAGAACATTCTAAATCAAGTTTTTCTTTGTATCACAGAGTAAGAGCTACTACGAGGCATAATTTTGCGGTGACGAGGATCGATGAGGTGGAATCACGATTTTCCTTCGACCCAGTTTGCAGGCCGTTTTCGATGAATCGAAAAGAAAGTAATACGAGAATGAATGACATTCTCAAGTGTCTGGCAGACACTTACGGTAAATTAGGAGCAATTACACGAGCACCGACATGGTTAATGAGCATTGCCAGAAAGCGGGGTGAGGAGAAACCGTGGAGAGTAGAAAGATTAGTGACTCTGCACCGAGTGGGTGGAGTAAAATGAATCACAAAGTGAATGACACGATAATCGGGGAAGGTTAACTTTACTCGACGTGCTTCTACGGTTTACGCTCGCCTCCGACAACTTACTATGAAAGCTCGACTGACCATCGAGTTCTCGTAATTTAAAATTCGATTTCAGAATTGTTCAAAACTCTCGACTGCAACACGCAGAAATTCAGACGGTAGAAAATTTTATTCTTACGTACGCAAAATTACTTTTCTTTTTGAATTTAAGTGCAACTGGTCAATAGGAAATTTTTGTCGTCCCTCATACATGTCATTTCTCATGAATATTGTAGCATTGTTCAAATTGCAATACCCTGAGAAAATGTTAAACAGGAAACAGTAAATAGACCCAACCTAAGAGTTTCTCCCTATCTGTCGAACATTTTGTAATAAAATTACATCTAGATACGTGACACAGATTCTGTTCGACATTTTCGAGTCACGTGAATTCATCTCAAGGCAGCTTTAAAGCTTTTCTGAGCAATGCACCTAAAAATAAGTCTAGACTTCCGGCTACATCGATAGTACGAGTGCATTCTCGATCTTGTAATGAAGTTGATCCAGATCTGAATGTTCCTGAATTATAGTATACCAATGAATGTGACTATAGAATACAATGTTTTTTTAATTGTATCAACTTGTGCGATAGAACTTAAATACAAGAAATTATTCTACACTTTTGTACTATTTGTCAACATTTGAATTTAGCTTTATAATATTCTCGAAATGTAATGTATAATTATAACTCAGAAAATGGGGCATAAACTATTTTAGTTGCAAGAGTAATCGGTTACATGAAAACGTAAACGAGAGAAGCAGTATGCAAAACAAGAAGCTCTTTATCCTTGGACAGAAGAACACAGAGTAGGTTTCTATCCAGAACCGTGAATCTTTTGAATTCTGGCACAGCCTTCACAGTTCGCTCTTCAGGCGCATTGGATTCAGTAGCAGAAGCTTTTGTTCCCACTCGGGCACGTTCTAATGAAGATTTATCATTAATACGATCCTCGGAGAATTGTACAAACGTTCGCAACTTTACTCGTTCTAAAAAGATAAATCAACTCGAGTCAACTTAAATCGACGAATCAACATGAACTGATAAGTCAACACGAATCGGTTCAAATCTATTCAGATCGACTCAAGTCAACTCCGATCGATTCAAATCGACTCAGGTCGATTCAAGCCATCTCAAATCGATTCCAGTCAACTCAGATCGACTCAAGTCGTCTCGGATCGACTCGAGACACTCTCTGATCGATTCCAATCACCTCGAATCGACACGAGACAACTCTCTGATCGATTCGGGTCACCTCAGATCGACTCAAGTCCGCTCGGATCGACTCGAGTCAACTCAAGTTCGAACATCTTCCCTCCCAAGCAATCGATTTCTTCGGTAATCCTGAATGAAGGTAACCCGTTAACACGATTCAAACGAATTCCAAATGGCTCTCTCGTTTTCGAGGAAGTCCTTTGCGTTTCCGCTACAAAGAATTATTATAAGAGCACTTGCGTACAGGTAGTAACCCTGTGGGATTGTACGCAGGTACAGGGGGGATATACAGTATATATGGTGAGCATTGGCGCCACGTTGACTCCGCTGGAAAATCAATATCATGACGCTGTGTTCGTGCCGTGTTCATCTTACCTTCAGCGTTGCGGCGTCGCCTACATAGCGTCTACAGGGTGTTAGTCTTCCAGAGTACCTAATACTCTTAAAAAGATTCTAGAAATCCTCAATTAACATAAATCCTAAAATTAACCCTCAGATATTACCGGCGTTCATAAGTGCTCTGAATGTTAATACATTCCGTGCGGAAAACGCCTGCAGGCGTTCAGACGATGTACTCGGTAAATGGCCTCAACGATCGTCCGCACGAGATGTAAGTTTTCATTTAGGAACTCGCGTCGATTATACATTAAAAAATTCGACAAAATTCGTCGATCGACGTAGAAGTTATTCGATAGGCATTCAGAAGCTCAATGACGAGTACTATTATAAAATTGAATCGCTGTGCAACCTAATTGAAATCTTAGATTTCTTAACGCAGAGAAAGCACACAGTTATCGATCTTAATATTCACAGAGGATCGATTAAGCGGCAGGTTAACCCTAAACTTGGAAATTACGCGAAGAAGCCCCGGTTGTCTGTAACAGTTCCCTGCAATTTCTTTTCACAGTGTAAAAGACTGTTCGTCTGGTTGCAGCGGGTTTCATTCGGTAGAATTCATACAGCCGGTTATGAGAGCGTCCAGGGAAGGTCGTACGAGCTTTTTCCGTCAAGGTAAAGGTGAAAGTCTAAAGGCGAGTTTCCAAAGAATTTCTCGTCAGGTTTTTAGGAGTATTACAAAAATTGTACAAACACTGAAACTTGAATTTAACCTTGATACGATTAAAATTATCGCTTTGCAATTAAAGAAACACTGCTCAAAAATTAGGGGATCGTGTACTTAAATGACTTAGTGTTTATTAAAGTGACGGATACTATAATTATGTACAATAAACATGGAGTGCCTATGGTAAAATATATCTTTTATTACTGATACTTGGCAGATCGTTAGAAATTCCTAAAATGCCCGAGTCTAATAGTTTTGAGCCGTATAGTTCAGAGACAATGATATTAGAGACAGTGGATGGAAGAAAGTGGAAAAAGGATTGCCTGGGGGACGACCTGATTTCCAACGTCCCTGTCCAAAGGATGCCATCAACAATGCGAGTTTATTTGACTCGGAAGAGGGGTTCATTGGCTAATGAGGTTAAGAGCGAGGCTAGACAATGCATCGACTCGAATATTGAGCAAACGAAGTAACGATGTGTTAAAATGGCCACGCTGCTATTCACTCGATGTTTATGGATAGAAAGTGGTAGCGATTAACTCTTTGGTAAATTAAAAGGGACGCGAAAGCTCTATATTAGAGCTGCAGCTATCGGTCAAGTTATTAAATTCTCACGGTACATTTAATTGTAGATCCTATTTTCCTTCGAGCTACTGAACGTAATCAGAAAATTTGACCACCACGAAAGACTACAAAAATTAATACTGTGCATGAGGTAACCCTCGAACAGCACTGCTATGTGGTTTCACATTATTCAAGTCTTAGGATTCACATAATTTTGGAGAATCGCAGAAAAAATATTCAGCTAAATTCATTTCACACTCACAGTATACAATGAAGAGTGTTCTATGGAATAATTACAAACGTACATGCTAACAGATGTAGATTAAAAAAAATTTATATATCTGGCTAGATACAGAATTTTTATCTTGTTATAGAAATTACAGTTGATGCAACATCGCTGCACCTGTATATAGTGTGCAATTAAAATAAAATCGTATATAAATTTATTAACATAATTTTGTCGTTTTTCAGCAAATGCTCGAGCAACAGAGGTAGATGCAAAATGCTTTCCGCTGGATGTCATTATTCGTTTGCGTTCGAAATTCCTTGGCACATGGTCGGTTTTCTATTTATTGAGAATGAGTCGGCCGGTTGCAGCGGCGAAGGGTCAAAAACCTGTAACTTGCAGGGATTCAGTAAAAGCAGACATAATCCGCGTGCAACTGCATAATCGATAACGAAGACTCGCTCGATCGCGTAACACACATTTCATTTTATTTATTATTTCTTATTCCTTGCTCCACGCAACACCAGGATGCGCCGGATCAAACAATTTCCAGCATATCGACGGTAATCGGTTCACGGTACGTGAATCGTGTAACGCGAACGAATCGGATAAAAACAACGTCGGTTTACATTGTATTTTTAGGCTCGATACGGACGATTAGGTCTCCGTTTGCTCTACGATAAGGATTCAAGTACATGCCACTCGCATTAGCCGATGTATCCTTGGATACCGTCCAGTTTCAATTTACGGAATCGTAGAATTCGTTCTTGAAACGATGCTACACACAGAACGTGGAATTTAGAATGTAGAAAAGTAATTTCAAGAAAAAAGACGTAAGTGCTAACAGCCACTGTAGTGTACCTCCGACAGAGTCGCCTAACAAAGCTATTTTATTCAAAGATACGGCAGCTTATTTTCTCTCGAATAATAAACAGAAGTAATCAGTTAGAATTGAGCTAAACTTAATTCTTTTCGTTTCATTATAGTTTTATTTCATCAGAATAATTGTAAAGTTTAGAAATCAGCTTCATTAAACCGTTCACCTTTCGTTCTCCGCATCACTTCCCCCTGTGTTCATTTAGGGCAGACCTATAATCCGCCCCAGTTTCTGGAATTACTATGGATCCAAGCAGATTTCACAGTTATCAAATAAAAAGGAGCAGTACGAAGGCTTCGCGTCTGCGTTGACGTTAAAGGTTAGTACCTTGATCATTTCTTAGAGCAAGGTGAGGAGACACCCTTGTCTACTGGTAGGTCACCGAACCTCCGCTATTCTCAAAGCAAGATTTACTTATTAACCATTTATTAACAATTTCCAATTTATTCACCGCCTTGTACCATGCGATGCACAGGATGCACGCCGAGTGTGCAAAGGGAATATCTAGCACGAATAACAGAAAATGATTCGTAACTCAGTAACTTGATTCGTTTTGCTAGAAAGTCGAGAAGCATAATGCTCTTTCGAAAATACACTGTGACGACGCGTGCTAATGAATGGAGTTTTTGTCGAACGCGATACGGGTATGGTCGGTGGCGACACGGAAGGTATATAAACGAAGGCCGAAAAAAAGCGTCGATTAAGGCTATGGAAGTGTTAGCTCGTGCATAGAGCACGGCTAGTGCGCCGCTGTACACGAAACTACGTCACGTCCGCATTTGCGTTAATCTGCCGCCGGCCGACTTGGTTACCTCCGTCATTTACTTGGACAACGGGTTCCCTTAACGCATCGCTTATCACTTAAATCCTGAAAGATACGATTTACGTGAACCGGCCCGGCGGAGGTCTTGATTAGCTGCTCGTTCGCATAAAATCGCTCCGCATCGATCGCGTCTGATTCGCTTAAACAGAAATGAGAACCCTTATAGGTACCGGATGGACGCAGAGCTGAGACTAAAGAGTAACGTTCTGCTGGAAATACTGAAGCGTTTCCTGAGTATATCGTTGAAATGTTTCATCATAAATATCGCCGAAATGTAAAGATGACAGTAGAAAAATTGTTAACTCGAATCATGCATAGTGGTTCTCAATGCAAGGCGTACGAAAGGAGAGCCACGGTAGTGGCTTGTCGTTCCAGCGACACAGAAGCCGTTACAGTGATTCAGAAGCCATTATAGTGGCCATTCGTCACAAGCACTGAACGCATCATAAGCACTGAATAAATAAAGTATTTCAAAATACTAATGAATGCGTGTACTCCTGATAATTTCTGTCGACTGAATCATTCAACAGCTCATGAATGAAATTATTATTCCTAAACAATGCTTTATTTATAATTTTAAACAAAACATGTACATCGCAAAACAGTGTTTTGTAACACTTCCACGAACTTATTATTCAACGTTACCGACGTTATCTAAGTAATGCAACAATTTAAAAACAACACGCAGCAGATTTCGTTTTCTAAATTTTACTTTCCGAACTGCATGTTGTTGCAAATTATACGCCTTGTTTCATGCTAATTTCATTTTTCTTTCTAATTTAAGACAAATTTAATTCTTCAGCGCGTAGCACTTTTCCACGCGTAATAGCGGTTTCATGAGACGAAAAATGTCATGTTATAAATATACTCGACCAATCGTGATTCACCGTTCTCGCGATGCAACGAAAAAAAGAAAAGAAATAGCCGAAGATACCGAATTCGGCGAAGATTCGAACTGACGCCGAGTTGAATCGACGAAATACGTGAACGCAGCACGTACTAATTAGTTTAGCAAATTCTGATGTTAGTTAATTAGCCGATTGCTCGATAACGACCAACTTAGTCGCGGCTGCTAACGATGCGCCTCGGAAACTGGTTTCCATCGTAAAAGGAAAAGTCAGGATGTTACTCGACGATTACGCGAACGATCGAATTAATTTCGTACCAGTTACGATTTTACGAACTCGATATTACGAGACACGTTTTAGCAACAAACGAAACAAAAACAGATACGGTAACACAATAAACAGACACAGAGACATTTTTAAACGATGATAAATGTTTCCTGGTAACATAGATTCGGTGCCAACTGAAATTCTACGAACCTATATCAAGCATAGAACAGATAGTCATTTTTTCCAAGATGTACATACGAGTTTCGTGCCAATTGAAATGTTACGAGTTTTACACACAAAGATTTCGAAATCGTGCAATCAATATTATACAAATTTTTATTCGAAACTTGAAGAGACAAAAGCAATAAGATAACCAGTAAATAATGTTGGAACAAAAATAATGAATTGTTTAAAAATTAATTCAACTGTATGAGGATGCTGTAAAATCGACGAGGACGGTTCAACGTCCATACATGTTCTCGCACCTGTAAAATACGCTATAATACCGTTTCCCTGTACAGTATAAAAGTGTGGATGCGCTAATCGGAGCAGAAAAGTTAAAAACGCCCCACAGGTATTTTTAGAAGGGAGCAATGTGATATATTTTTCAAGAGATATGACAATAGAACGAATAAGTATTGTTTTGAAAACGCGTGGACGATGCTAAAAATAACATTTATTTTTAACATCGCCTACGAATTGTAAAATGGTCTCGGCGAGTCCTTCCACGCGAAGCTATTTAAAAAAAGTAAACAAAGCGTAAACTATCGACACGCAATAAAAATTGCACCCTAGTGATATGATAAACAGAAATGAAATTTGAAAAATGACATTCCATTCATCTTGATTCGTGTAAGAAAAACTTTCTCCGCGTCTTGTATCGATGAATAACCATATTCACGATATAATCGAACGCTGACGTCATGTGCGTAAATCATTTACATACGATTTCTCTGAAAATACATCGATGATCATTAAGAATCGATCAGTCGAGCATCTCACTAATAAATTCAATGACGGTTCATACAATCCAACCACTGATACGGTTATCTGAATAATATTTTTTAGAGTGTACACAGATACAGTTATTCTGCGTCGACCTTTGGGACGATTTTCTGCATTTAGACGGAAACCCTAAATCCCTAGGCAATCGAAATGCATTGAGACATGGTCGAGTAAGCAATATTGAACATAATGGATTCCAAGGTTTATGGGGTCGGTGGAAGGACCACATGCTGCGTGTTCCTGGCTCGAAAAATGGCAGGATGATTCGACGTGCAACGATTGAGAACGAAAGGTGCACTTCCGACGAACCACTTCCGGTTCTACCCTTCACAAATCAAGCTAAGGACATCAACATTGCACAATGTTGCAGGCGGGTGATTTGCTATTCCAATTTTCCTCTAAAATTCGGAATTACTGTTTATAATAGATAAACCGAAGTCTATCGGTATTCGTGTAATTTTAGTTAGTTCGGTTCGAACAATGGATGATTCAGTTAATCGGTGCTCGACTGATCAACGTTTCGATAATCGAAGGTACATTCAATAAATTTTATTACGGTCAATCACGGTCAATTATACTACGTTATGCATTTCGATGACTATAACCTCATTATTCATGTATGAACCGGATAATCGATCACTCGTTTATCGTGTTACATATCGTTTCAAGATAAAAAATTTCAGAGACTCAGGGGCCACAACAGTGGCCTCTCGTCTCAGTGACCTATAATCTAAGGTCATCAACACGAACTTATTTCGATTTTGCACGAACACATTTTTTGCTATTAATATTGTCCTCTGAAACCGATCCTTAACCTCAAAGGTACTATTTAGAGTTGACGCTTATAAACAATCCAAGTTTTGTTTGATTGGTGCTCGAGTAATCTGAAGTTAGGTTAATAAGAGTTCGAACAATCGTTGCTCAAATAATCGAACTTCCGGTTAATCGACGTTTCGATAATCGAAGGTACATTCAATAAATTTCACTACGCGATCCGTCATATGAAATAGTCAATCACGGTCAATTAGACTACGCTAGGCATTTCAACGTCTATAACCTCATTAATCACAAGTGAACCGGATAATTGATCGCTCGTTCCAAGATCCAAAAATTAGGGTTGCAACCGAGTACGATCCGGAAGAAGCTATCGCGAGTCACGATAATTTATTAATTTATGCTGAAGACGCGCACACGCCCAAGCCCGGCAACGGTGACGTAACTGTAAACACAACGCAGCATACACACAAACAAACCACAAATAGAAAGACATAGCTGTATTGGAGAAACTTTGTCTATCATCATACTTTTTCTTATCCATCGATAGTACTGTTAATTCACTGTGTATACTTTGTTGTAGCAGAAAATTCCCTATTTGAATTCAGTCTCGTCGATCTTTCGAGACTGTCGCGGCGAGAATCGAACGATCTGGTTGGTCGACAGGATCCAGACGCTCGAATTGTTTAAATATCGCGCGTATAGAAAATTTATGACGCTTCTACGACCGGCACGAAGCTTTTTCGATAATGACTCAGCACCAAATTTGCGTCGTGACGAAACCGTGTTGGCAATTTAGAACAGAGCGTCACCAATTAAACAACCACGCGAGTGATCTGGTCATTATTATTAACACAGGATAAGCGCAGGGTGTATCTATAACCTGTGCTCAAACTTTACCAACATACTCTATTGTTCATTCTAATAAGAAAGTGTTATACGAACACAGATTCGTAAAAGCTTCGTTCCCGAGATACGGCGTTTTAAAGTTCGTCATTGAGGTTAGGTTTGACAGCGAAGCGAACCTCGCCCATTCACCGTTTTAGGTTTATTACCGCATTATCTGTTTCTATACTGACGCAATAAGATCAGACACCCTGTGGAAACAAAAACTGTACACACTATTCTTTAATTTTTGAAAATTTATTTGAAAATACCTTAGACACAAGAGCCTACCGATTAAATGTCCATTCTACAGGATTATCAAAATAAACGATAGTAAGTACTTATATCTATCGAAAGCGATTAGATTAACTCTCTTACGCTTCCGCATAATCGCTATTTTTGAAACAATCAGATTTGAAGCTTCTCTTTCGAAGCTTGGGTGAATTATAATTGCAAACAGTCTACACCGGTCGCCTGTGAATCCAACCGGAACAGTTAACACGAAAAAACATTACGACGTTCCCCAGACCTGTCATTCCGAAAATCGGCCAAGTATTCACGAAGCACAAAAGAGCCGCAAAGTCGAAATACACACTTGCGTTTCGTCGTAACAAACGACGTCACGGCACGACGGATTTTCAGTGTGAAGCGGAATTAGGTCACCGACAGATAGGGCGTCTTGACAGGTGAACAAAACCATTCAGGGGACACCATGTAGCGGAAATTAAAGCGCTATATATGAACGCGTACCGGACACAACCTTGTTCCGGAAGAAAACTCGCTCGAACCCCTACTTCCCACCCTCTGTTTAACTCACGTTGCGAAAAGTAGCCAGTGAATCGTGCTGTGTCGATAAGTCGAAAAAAAAACTAGTTTATTTGATCGTGCAGTGGGTTCGTCGGTGGAATCGATGCCGCACTGGGCTGAACTCGTTGCAAATACGCGAAGCGACATAAACATTTAACGAACGAACGGTCGAGTTATCGAAACGATCGTTCGATTCGAACGTTGCTTGATACAGGACCGAGAAACTGGCTGGTTGCGATTGTAAAGCGGCGAGAAGTCGAGTTAAGGCGGCACACGCCATTTTTATCCGTGCAATGTCTCAGCCGTCACGAGACGGCCTCACGTAAAACTCGAGAGCTTTCGAGTTTTCGAAATGAAAGCTGGGCTGACTGTGCACTCACCTTCTTGCGAGGATACCCTGCGACACCGTTCTATCCGAGTACTGGCATAAAAACCCGTCGATGTACACCAAAAAACCACCGATAACGATCCACACGTACCCGTCCACACACTCGACCGGCGCGCAACCGACTGAGCGCATACGGCGTCGACCTACGCCACCGTAGCTTAGTCCCTGTTCCCGGTCGACCAATCAGAATCTCTATCAAAAAACTGTGAAACTTCTTTAACTATGTAGAGAATATTTCACTGATCTTTATATCGTACAGCAAACGTAATATAATATCGTTTTAGATATGGATATTAGCGTTTGTAACTACCTACTATCGAACAACTGAATACCATCGCGTATAATTAGATAACTTAATCTTGAGCCCTATGTCTGTATTTCATACAGGAAGCGTTGCTTAATGAAATTTTGTTTAAGTTGAACGATATGTGACTCCGCTCGAAAAACTAAAAACTATGATTATATAAAAAATAATTCACTGATATTTATACCGTACCACAAATATAATACAATACCGTTTTTAATATCGATAACAGCGTTTGTTACTACCCACGTATGAAAGATTGAATAGCTGTTTACCATTACGTAGTGTTCCGTAATTTAGTTTTGAGACCTGTGTCCGTATTGCACACGGGGTGAGTTTAACCCTTTACACTTGGGTGGCGCCATAATATTCACGTTTCGAATTTCCTACTTTTCAAAAATAGCTAAACATAATGTTCAGTATCGTATATTCTGCAATGCACATTTTGTATAAGTATTTAACTGAAACAAACTGAATTGAATTGGAAGGGAATGTCCTTGTTAAAATTGGTCAGGCTTAATAAGTAATTATAAATTGCTACTTGGATATCAGAAAGAAATAAATTCATTAGAGTCGATAAAAAATCGTAGACATTATAATAATTCTGTTGAGTAAATGCAGGAGATCGGTGTAAAAAGATTTTGAATTTCTTTCTGTGAGCAATTTGAATGATCAAGAAGCACGCGCTCGCGGCTACGTCTGTATAGCTCGACAACTTAATCTCATGACATAAAGGCGTGACACAGATAAAGTTAGAGACGAACCTTACGCATTGATAACGTATAACTGATACACTGTCGTTGCTAGTATTGTTATGTAATGTCAGTAAAAAAAAATCACCGGGTAAATTTAAGTGAAAATTGCTTACTGTTTAATGAATCCTGACTTCAGATCTCAAAACTAAGTTGTCGGGTAATACTGTACCTGGCTCATAACAGCCGGCGTAGGAATACAAGATAGCTTATGACATCACTACACAGTCCCGTTTACCCATATTCTGGACCGGGCACGCCCCATCCTCCTGTTACACATTATTATGAAAATTTGAACAAATTACCCAATTACAGCAAAAACATGTACTTTCAGTCTCGAAGGAGATAAATGCGGGAGCACGAAAACGTGTACTAACGTTTATTTGCGTTTATCTTATCATTATATCGGTTCAACGTGTTTTTCACGTCAGTTTCAGAAAATTAAATGTTTGACTAGATTATTAATGAATGTATTATGAGAGTAAAAATCAGCTTAGAATCACAGTAAACTTGAATGGAAAAGCGAATGGAAAATGTGTACATTTATATACATAACATGAACAGAAATACATCACAGCGTACATTTACATTGCTTGATATAAATACATTTACAGTAATCCTACTTTATCCTTTGCGATCCTGGCATGAGTAATGTACAATGTCTCCGTTTGGATACCTCGCGAACGCACTGCAAAATAATGTTTTATCACGATTCAAACGCACGATAAAATTGAATGAGCACGACGATATTTGCAGAATATATAAACACAAACCTCTGGTTACTAAATCTTTTCTTACACACTGGACATATATTAAATTCTGTCATCAGAACGCTCTGTGATTCATAATGCATACGCTGCTCTTGCACTTGCAAGTGTTCAGCATAAAGCAATCCTTTCAGAACTTGTATTCCTCTCCTGGTATTCAATTTCTCTTGTAAACTGACTTCCAAGAAGTGCTTTATTCTACCTATAGGAACTGTATCTGGCAGAATATCTAGTGCCTTCAACGGATTTATTTTTGACGCGTGTTTTTCGAGCAACTGAAGTGCCATCTCCAAATCAGGCTGCGCTGGTTGTTGAATCTTTGCAGTGCATCCTGTAACATTTCTTTGCCGCACATACTATTTCTGATTATTTCAGAATGAACCTAATACAGTGTACAATTAGTTTTACCAGTCTGTTTAAGTCCTTCATTGTCAGGTTTCAGTAGCTGTTGAATGAGTATAACATAGACCTCGTCGGCGCCATCAGATTGCTTTTGTTTATCTGCATTTTCTTGATCTTAAAACAATATGGAACGGTTCTATCAGTTTGTGAACAAGCGTTTCTCATGCATGAACTGCCTAACTAATTGACAAAATACCTACTTTGGTAGCTGGTGTACACTCTATCGCAATACTCGGTGGCGCGTGTTATATCATTGAGCAAATTAACGTATATCGATATAGTCTGTTGATGACGTCCGAGACGACCGAGAATAATTGCCCGTTCCTCGAACAGACTATCGTATGGAAAACGTAGCAGTATTGTCTCCGGCGTGTAATGCACTGATTTCTCTAAGAACTGCTGCAATTTCTGTCGAATATGCTGTACTGTTTGTTTTTCAGCTGGTGTAGCATTTTCACTCATACATGCTAAACATTTTTCTTTGTATTGATGTATCAGGACGTTATGGCATAACGGATTGGTATCTTCCCAAACGTGCACCACGTGTTCCAAATATGTTATAACTAAGTCTTTGTGATAAGAAAGAAGATAGTCCAGTACCTTCGGTCTCGGTAACTGCTCAACTTCCTACAATTACAAATATATATTATCTACATAATTTATAAACAAAACGAATGTTCATTTATACATCATTCGTGTGTTATATATTACTTGTATATCTTCCATAAAAATGCGAAGTCCCTGCTCTGGATCTTCAGTCAGGACCCAGCCAGCAAATTTTAAAATTAAATCTATATGATCCTTGCCAAGATGCTGCAAATATTGTATTGTTCTTTCAGTGCCCTTGAGGCTAGAATCATTTTCTTTCGCATGTTTTTCGAGAAGTTCTAGCGCTTTCCTGTGTTGCCCTTTAATCTGATACAGTATAATAAGTTCAGGATATTTTTGATGCATGAGTAATGTTTTCTCAGCTTCTGCTAGGTGACAATGATTTAGTCGAAGTAGCGGTGCCACTAATGCATCGGTGGTCTGAAAAAGTATGTAAATTGATACAAGTTTAACGGTGGGTTTTCTTTTTGCATCGTAGTTTCAATGATTACCTGTAAATAACATTTCAACAGGGTCGTGTCTATAATCTTTAATAGCTGTTCAGTAGCTACTGTTGTCATACTTTTTTCTGCATCCATCAAACCTCTTTCTTTAGTGTTATCCTTAGTTTTTGCTTGTGTGTCGCCCATCAATTTGTGCCTGACTGCGGTCAGAAACTCTATTAACGCTCGCAAACCTTTTTCTAAATCGTGATCTTGTAGTCTGGGCAAACTTGATGTTGGATCATTGAGTTCAGCATTATTACTGGAAGGTGTAACTAAATCAGGAAATAACCTGATCACTTCATACGGATCTGTTCCTGACTGTAGAAACACGTTCATTGCCTCTTGGAATCTTTTGTTATAGAAAAGATGATGTGCATATAATGTCTGTATTTTGTACGTTTGTTTGATCTTTTCCTCTTGAGTTATATCCGATAAACTCTGAAATAATAAAAAATATTTTAATCGTTCCAAATATTTACAATTACGATTACCTTGAATGATTAAAAATATCGATTACGTACAGTCAACTTCAATGCCAGCTGAAACTGATTTTGTTCAAGTAGTGTTCTAATTTGGAGTGTTACATCAACTGCCCGCACACACCAAATGTGACTAATTGATGCCACAAAAACCTTTCCTGGCTTACACCTGTATATAAGCCTTGCTTTGTTCAAATCTTTTATTGTTTGTATGTGTATACAACCCTCTATAGTGTATACTTCCAATCTATCATGCACAATTCCAAGAAGGTAAGGCTCATCCCAGGCTGAAATAATTAAATCCACATGAATCTAAACTATAATTATACAAATAAATAATCACAGGAAATTCTGTACCTAATGCACTTGGTGTATCAGACCATTTTACACGATTATGTTGAATCAATTCGCCCTTTGTATCCATAATAAATGATTGAGAATCTTTCCCCAATACAAAGGATGTGTCAGACAATTTTGTAACACTTGGTTCTGGAGACTTTCCTGTTGGAAATAATTCTTTTGGTTTTCCTTTTAAATCCAGAATCGTGTATGACAGACCACGAAAGCCCAATATTAATGTTTCACCACACCTTCATTACAGTCAATACATACTCTGTTAACTTATAGAATTAAATTTAAATAATTCCATGCTCAATGAATACACACCAGGACATTTCACGTGGAATATATGGCACAGTCAATTCGAAATCAGAAAATTCCTCAAATTTTTTCCCTGTCCAATCATATAATTGTAACTTGCGTTTCACAGCAACACATAAACGTACATGTGCATTTTTCTCTCCAGTTGAGCTGTCAGTTGACTGTACATCCAACGTGAATAATGTGGCACCACGTGTTTTTTGTAACTGATACACTTGTTGGAAATTTGGTGAGTTCAGATCATGAATACAAACTACATTATCTAAAAGAACAAAATAGATAATATAAAAAATCATTTAATGTATAAATTGAAGCATTATACTTACAATGTAAACATAACAATACCTGTCAAAAGTATCAACAAATTATATTCTGGTACAACATCTATCTGAGTGATACGTTTTTTGTTAAAATTTTTACTGTGCCTCAATAATTCCAATTTGTGACTGTCATCCGATACACAAGGTACATTGTACATAAGAAGATGTCCTTCTCTTGTTCCAATTAATAAATTGTCATCTGAAACAATTCATTCTTATTAACTACACTACATTAACGAAAAAAAGGACATGCGCTTTGGAGAATCTAAATATTCCAAATTCTCATGGGGATAAAAATTACCTAATTAAAAATCGACTTATTTAATTAATTAAAGCTTTTTATAGAAAGGTTATAACGTCACCCACCATAAGCAGCCATGGATTCAATTTGAACCGAAATATTTAATATCGACGTCTCAACGTAAGCGTCGTGCATTTTTGCAGTTTCAGAAACAAGCTCTACCAATTATCTTCGAACGTATTTCGTGATAAGAAATCAACTCCCTCTGTATATATTAATCACCATTTACGGTTGTCATTCGAGCATGTACACTATTGTTCAGAATACTTGTCAACCCCACTCCCACTGAGTGTAAGTAGTACCATCTCTGATGTAAGCCCGGAACTAAGTAGCAAAACTACAAGTGTCGCCATCTAGCGAAAAGGACCCGATTATTTAGAGAAAAATCCGCCAGGGGCGCTACGAGTGGCACGTCGTTCTACAGTTCCAATTGCCAGCAGCAGATGGCGCTGGTGACACCTCATTTAGTTCGAATGAGCCGCTTGCTGCATGCTATTGACACCCATCGGCGTTCGACAGAGCCATCTTCTGCCATTCCCCGGAACTATACAACGACGTGCTGCTCGTAGCGCCCCTGGCGGATTTTTCTCTAAATAATCGGGTCCTTTTCGCTAGATGGCGACACTTGGAGTTTTGCTACCTAGTTCCGACCTTTTGTCAGAGATGACACCACTTCGGATGTCAGCAATTAATTCTGGGGCCCTGTCAGAGATGGCACCACTTACGCCCAGTGGCGCTGTAGTCTGCACCACAGAAACTCGCATCATAGATGGGAATGCCGTCTTTCGCAGTGTCTCTCGGATGGCAGGAGTGGGGTTGACAAGTATTTTGAACAACGGTGCACTTACTGGTCTTCGTGTTTTTCTGGAGCACGTTTTATCATGTGGTTTCGTGTTTACTTCTTTGACATAGTACGCACAAGTAAAATTAATTTAGCGACCCACGAAGATGTCAAATTCGCTGGTGCGTAAAAGTCTCGAACTGCTCGGTTACGAAAAAGAAAAAAAAGAAGGTTTGTGCTTATCTATTTTTCTTTAGGTTATAAGCTTGTGTTAACAAATGACACGAATTTTTTGTTTCACAGGTAAAAGAAAAAGGAAGCATACAAATTACAAGGGTGCCTTGGATCTGATACCCGCGAAACACAGAGTATTATCCAAAAACGACAAGACAGGTATACATGTGGTTTAAAAAAATGTAAATAAGTTCACATGAAACATGTGTATTGAAGTCACAACAGTTTTGACTGTGGTATTCTTGGACTGAATAAATAATTATTGAGTATAAAACAGTCTGTTATGAACTGTAATATAATCTAAAAAGAAATAGATTGTTTATTCATTATAAATATGTTTGTAGACCTTGGCACAATACTTGGAAGATCCAGCAAAGTGACTGTTTATGAGACTCAAAAACGATTGGCAACACAAGAAGATCCTACAGATAAAAATGTGCAGAGACTTCTGATGCTTAGTAACAATCATATTAATAAGGACACAGCAGATAAGGTATTGTGTATTTTCCAAGATTTAATGTGGCTGTCATGCAAAATGTGTATCAACTAATCATTTTGTTATAGCTATTAAGTCGGGGTGTAAAGAAAAGGTGTGTCCCCAAGACTGAGAAGCCTAAAGAGCCTGAAACCACTGTGTTCACTGAAGAAGATTTCAAGGAGTTTGAAAAAGAATATGTTGCTGAATAAATTCTGATATTTTACTTTTGAATTATTTTTTTAAATTAATCAGAAGAGTACTATTAAATTGAACCACTGAACTTTATAGTCTATATATAAAACAGAAGCTAATGAGTATAAAAGTAAGACATTTAATTACATTTTATGCAAAGAACACTCTTATCAGCTTATAGGGAAAAAATCGATGGTTCATACAAGTATTTAATTTTAGCACATTGTAACTTGACTCTTAGAATGTTTAACACTGATCGTGAGAAGGGTAAAGTCATATTAATTGTAACATCCATTTTATTTCTCTACTACACTGTATGGGTGATTGGTCTACCATTTATTGATGATGATAATAGGATACAATCACTTTTTCTTTCTCATAATGTTGCTCTAATGATACCTGCGATTTTCGGCTTGTGTTTCATTGGCGGATTAGTCTTGTTCACTATTTATCATGTCAAGCCATACCTTTCCTATGATAAAATAAATAAACTTCATGACTCATAGTTTCTATGGAGTGCATGAGTACAGAGAAAAAAAGAGTTCCATTGTATGTTTGACACAGGCTTTGATAAGGGATACTATGTTTTTCATGTCTTCTGTCTTGAACGAGTACAGCTAGTACATCTGGAGTTGAAGTGGCTTATGTAACTGTATTGCATCACTTATAGTTGATTACTACTTTAGTTACTTTGGTGGGGTTGGATTCAAGATGTAATGGATAAACCATAACAGATTTAAAATGTCTTCGAAGAAGTGGATTGTGCTTGGAATTTCTGGTGCAACGTGCAGCGGAAAAACTTCTTTGGCTAACCGAATCCATAAGGAATTGAAGAATTCTGTCTTGATACATCAAGATGACTATTTCCTCTCAGCGGATGATCCGAGGCATACGAAGGTACCGGAGCTGAATGCTATGAACTGGGAACTGATCACCAGCATTGATATGGATAAAATGCGATCGGATGTTTTAAAACTTCTCGAATCCTTGCTGAAAGAAGAGGATCTTACCGAAACGAACGGCAAAAAAGTTTTAATACTGGATGGCTTTAAAATTTTCGACTGCAAAGTCATTTCAAACTTGTGCGATCGTAAATACTTCTTAACGTTAAATAAAGAACAATGTTGGAAACGAAGGCAGGAAAGAACTTACAATCCACCGGATGTTCCTGGATACTTCGAGATGGTCGTGTGGCCAGAATACTTGAAGCATAAAAACGAATTGACCAGAAACCAAGATTTGCAGAATACGATAGTATTCATTGACGGATTAAAGAGTAAACAAGAAATATTTGAAACGGTCTTTGCGGAATTAAAAGAATTGTTAGCTTGAAATCTAAATCACGTCATTATTACATATATTAAGAAAAGAAACACTTAAAACTAGAAATAAATATACATGGACTTCTGGATATTTATGTACCATTCAATGAAGACAGAGTAATGGAAATATTGACTACAAAAAGATGTTTGCTATACATTCCAGAGTGCACAAGATGTAATTAAAATTACGTAGTGTTCCTTTCAGTTACCTAAATAATTCACCTTGGATGTTCCTTTGCTAAGTGTAGAATAAAACAATTACTGTAGCACATTAATATTGTATATTAAATCTTCATATAAATCGATCACTTTCGGTTTTACTATAAAAAGCGTACTTCACTTACCTGGCACAAATGTGCATTGAGCGCTTTTTTTGTTATGGTTCATAATTAAATCACTTATGTTTTTGCATTAAATATATGTACATATGTCATTGTTGCATTAACAGTAATGAACCTGATTTTATAAACTCCCTTGTAAATGCTTGTGTACGAATTAGTGTAGCTTGTTTACCTTTCCTTTATGTTAGAAACTTGATAATTTTGCAGCTAAGTATCACAATATACTAACTATACCATGTACAATTTCCTTTAGCTTTCACATTACTTGCAAAGCCTGCTTCAGATGTTAAATAATTATTCAGGAAATAATTTTGTTTCATTCTCTACGTATAGTATTATATTTTGTACAAAAATTAATTGTATAAGGCTTAGAAAATAAACGATATTTGAGTTGGTAACTCCTTCACAGACACGCATCGTAACTTACAACTTATTGTTGAGCCTTTGCTTTTAGAGATTCGGAAAAAGTACACGACTTACGATTAAGGAGACACTTTTAATTTTTAATGTTTTCCTGTTTTTTTTTCGTCTCAATGCCAGTTTACAATTCCACGTAACGATAGTGTTTTTTTTTATTTTGTACAAAATAGATTACGTTCAGCCAAACGTTTGGATTTGTATTTTCATCCAAAACAGGCTTCATAATGTTCGAGTCTCGGCTGTCAACAAGATTTTTTCATTCGTTTTCCCTTTTTTAATAAAGATAACGCACAACGACGTATATATGTTACATGGAATAGGTGTTATGTTTAGGTTGACCTTGCACGTTCGTTATGTTTGTTGCGGCAGGTCCAGCTGTCTGATCGTCTTGATCGTTCTGACCGCATGCTTTTCGAACATACTGTGGCGTTAGGACAACTTCCTCTTCCATCTCGAGCACCCGCTTGTCCAATTCCATACATGTTGCCATTTCTTTTTCTAATTTCGCTAACATTTGCGGTGAATTGTATTTCTCTGGATCATCATGAAACACCACCATGCCATCCTTTTGGTTGATTGTTGCGAAAATCTCACCATCTTCAATCTAAAATTATAAAGTGTATAAGTCAACTGTATATAGGTATTATATCCCAGTTGAACAGTATATCCAATTACCATGTTTAATATGTATCTCTCTGCATCAGCAGGTCCTGACAATTGAACTCTACTTGCTACATCACTTAAGCTAAGAGTCAAGAAAGTTTTTGTCAACCTCTGTATATTTTTTTTGTACAAATAGCTGAGCACTTGTTTCACCAAACCTATGTTATGATCTCTTGTAAAAAGTTGTTGATATTCTGTGATAATGTTCTGCAATTCGTCACAGCTGTTCATCAAATAAGCAGTGGCTAATTCTTGATACTGTTGACTGAGTGGTTTCATATACCTGTTGACCACTTGACTTGTATACCTGGGTAAGTTCAAGACTTTCCCATGTAATATTAAAGAGACCAGAATGTATTTTTTGTAGGCCTCTAACATGATGTAACTAACTGCCATGGCAGGTGTTGTTACGCATACTTCAAAAAAGTACAATGCCCTATCATAGTTTTTCAGTGCTGTGTATATCATACCACCATAATAATAATAAAGCAAAAAATATTTAGAATCAAATTGTCCTCCTTCTTGACTGATACCAGTGACATCTATATCAAGAAACTCAAGCGATGGTTTGAAACATTTGGACAGAAGACATAATTGGCATAGATCTGCATGTATTGAAGTTAGCTGGCTATCAAAAAGTTGAATTTTACGTATTGCACGGCGTAATAATTCGATACCACGCAAAGGTATTTTTAGCCGAACTAATGTTTGTGTGAATAAATGACACAATTCTGCATCTGTAACATAAACAATAAATTGAATGTACAAGCTGTCATTGTTTATCAATGATTATAATCTCTGTATAAGAGAAAATTAATACTTACACCTATCAGGAGCAAATCTAACTTGTTCTCCATGACAACCAACAATAAATTCTTGAACCTGATTAAATAATGGCTTATAAGCATCAACATTGTTCTCTCGAGCAGGATCAGGCAGTGAAAACTTTACACACAACACTGCCAAAATACCTAACGAATGTTGCTGCAGATCTAATGTTTCCAAAACATTATCCAGATGTTGTCCATTATTCATTAAAACATCTGTGCTTTTACTTATGATTTCGCATAGCTCACGAAAGTTACCTACAAAACACAATATATATATTTTAACTAAACCTAATACAATATACATACCAACAAACAAAAACAGATAAAACCTAATGCAATAACAATACAGTGATACACATGAAGAAGAACTTAAATATTAACTGATTCATGGGAACATTAACAATCTACAATATATTAGTTAAAAATGTATTCAGAACATCCCTAAGTCCCGCCTACAGGTCTCAAGAAGAAGTGGTCTGACAGTAGCATGAAATTAATGCTTAAATTCCGTCTGAAATATCACGTGAATTGGAATGTAGCATCTGGTCGACAGACTGGCGAAAAATAAATGTCGGTCGTAGGGGTTAAACGATCGCTCTTAGAGGTTAGGTTTCACGAGAACGTAGGGAAGGTCCGAGCATCCGTCCTGTACCTTGCTTCGAGAGCGTCCGCACGTTATTTACAAACTGCTCCAATGCCGACGCCATTGCTGCGATACCTTCCTTCTCATCACCACCCTCGGTCGGTGATGAGCCGTATTTACAGGAATTACGTTCGCGAACAAACGATCACCCAAGATGACGTTTTGAAACGGGCCACCGGAACGCTCTGAAGCCTGTCACGGGAATAGCCGGTCGCTTTGAACTCCCTCTCGTACATGTCCTGAACTTTGCAAATATTCCGTAACAGTAATATACTGCAACTGTATAATATTATTGTGACAGTACTGTAACTGTATAATATTATTGTGACAGTACTGTATCCGTATAATATTATTGTGACAGTACTGTAACTCTATAATATTACCGTAGTAGTAGTAAGTGGCTATATGACACTAGCGGCAATACGCATTACTCTAACTTTGTATAAGGTTTTTATTAATTAAAACAACGTGCTACGATAGAATCCCTGTTATTCGAACGTTCCAAACATACTGTATACTGCAGTGACGTCAAGTACAGAGCATTAGATAAAATTAAGTGGGAGAAATGACCTTGAAGCATCTGATCTTTGTGTCTCAACGGTAGAAGAGGTTTAACTCCGGTAATGGTTGCTTGGATACAAACGATCGTTTCAAACAATTCGAAAAAAGAATGAACCCAAGTGTTTTCCTCAGCAACGTAAAAAAGAGTATTTCATTGTTAAGTAACAGTACTAATTAGCGGGTGTTTCGATCATGTCGAGCAGAACTTACGACGAAATTTGGAAACACGCGCAAACCGCTTTGGACGAGCTCGTACAAGCGGACTCGACTCTGCAAAATGCGAAACCGCAGAAGGATCGCAGAAAAGCCCGCAACGCGGTCTCCGAGCTGTACGTGAAGTATATACTCGTCTGCAATCAATTGGAATCATGTTACGATCAAGCGATACAGCCGCAAAAGCGATTGTTGTTGAAACAATCGTTGGATTCCTGTTTGGGCAGAATTTTAGAGCTGAAGCACGAATTAGTCGAGATAGAGCTTGCAGATTACAGTTACTTCGATGATATTGTGAAAAGATTAGGGGTCACTCCGCAAGAGATCGAGATCCGGGTACCGAAGTATTTTAGGCGGGAACGTTTGAACGAGATTGGGGAGAGACGAAAGTTTACAGAAGATACTTTGAGAAACTTGGGGGCTCTGGATGAATTAGTTTCTGCGAAAATGATGTCCGAATCTGAAGCTGTCAGATTGATACAGGTATGAATTTAGCGGATGAAAATTTGGAGTATAATCACTCAAGGTGATCCCAAGGTCAAGAGTTTAATTGCAAATGTTTCAGGCTCACGAGCGTGCGAGACAAGGTCGTTTGAGATTTCAATTTATGAAAGAAATTAGACGAATGAAAGAACGGTCGACTATCAAACCGGAAACGGAAGTTCCAGATGAATTGAACGAAAATGCGGCTGCCATGAAAATTCAAAAAATTTGGAGAGGGTACGTCACTAGACGAAAAATTCGAAAAAGGCGGCTCGAAGAGATGCTGTTGATTGGTAATTCATACTTCATAGAGCAGTAATGTTTATCTATGGGAATTATGATATTAATTTTTATTTTCTAAGGTATGCTTCAACCAAGTCAGAAAGTGACTGAGAATGTCAGGCAGCATGAAAGAAATAAACAAGAAAGGTATGAGAAACAATTGCGATATCAAGAAATGTATGCAAACTTGATAGTGGAAGCGAAGGAAAGAATTCGCAAGGAGAAGAGTGCTATAATGGAGGAGAATATAAGAAGTGAAATCAGGAATTGGGTGAACACATACTTCCAGCAAACAGGAAAAATTCCTGATTTACCTTCTGCTGAAAGCGGTGGATCTAGAATTATATTCAGTAAACAGGTAGAGTTAATATCTGCACCCGTAACAGCATTCCAGAACTGAGTAGTACAAATTGTTTGTATTTAGGAATCTGAGAGTACCATAAGTAAGTCTACAGCAGTGTCTTCAAAAGAATCCAAGAAATCCAAGAAATCCAAGTCTAAGAAAGACAGTGAGACTGAACAATCAGAAGAAGAATTAGACCAGGGCTTTAAGTCAGTACCATCTAACTTTTTATCAGAACTGATACGCACCGGTCAGGAGTATCAAGAAGTATGGAGAGACAAAGATGAGTCAATGAATCTTGCACAATTACCATGTACAAATATGGTAGAAAATGAAAAGACTAAAGAAGTTGAAGATGAAGTTAGAGTCATTGTAGATCAAGCTCTTAGGGGTAAACTCTGCATTAAAGTAATTAAAATTTGCATGCAATAAGAACAAAACAGTTTTATGTACTTTATAAGCTTGTGACACTGTAATCAAACTTAAAAATTTCAATTAGGTGACATAGAAGCTCTCCAAAATGCATTAGACAGAGACAGGGGATTTAAAGGCAAACGTGCAAAGAAAACTCAAAGACGAATTCGTCGTAGTGGGAAGAAGAATAAGAAAAGAAAAGAGAAGGATCTGACACCTGATAGAACAGTAGAATCGTTGTTTGAAGAGTTACTAACACAAGGCATAATAAAGCTTCATAAAGAAATTTCACTTACTGATTTCAAGGGTGAAAAGTCTTTTGCTAACTATAATTTAAGAGAACAGGGAAAAGATCCTCTGCCAGCACTTGGTACAGTATCATATATCAATATATTCCATATTACTTACTTCCATTTTAACTGTTTAACTAATTAATTACTGTATTAGGAGATATAAGACAATTAATAGCTGAGTACTGTATTCTTCCTTTGGGAAATAGTAATTTTAGAGAACTTACACCCCTTGTAAGATCAGTGCTAATAGCAGGATCCCATGGCAGTGGGAAGAAGATGCTGGGGAATGCAATTTGTACAGAAATTGGGGCTACTTTATTCGACATTACACCAGCCAATATAGCAGGAAAATATCCTGGAAAATCAGGACTAATCATGCTTGTTCATTTAATATCAAAGGTACAGTATAAAGAAATTACACAAATGGGACCCAGGTATTCAAATATTGATTTTACGTTGTCGTATGAAGGTATCACGTTTACTGCAACCATCAGTGATATTTATGGATGGGGCTGAAAAACCATTTGTGAAGAAAGTGCCAAAAACAGATAAAACTGATCCAAAACGTTTAAAGAAAGATCTTCCAAAGTTGGTCAAAAGTATCACAAATGAAGACAGAGTAATTCTAATTGGAACATCCAGTTCTCCATGGGATGGAGATCAAAAGCTTCTATATCAAACTTATGATAAAGTCATATACATCCCCAGGCCAGATTATGGAACCATGTCTTATATATGGAAAGATTTATTATATAGAGTAAGATTTGATCAAATTACAAAGTACTACATTCTCTTGAATTAAAAAATGTCATAGTTATTTTTTGTTAATTCATAGTATTCTGGAATCAGTAGACAGTTTGATACATCTGCTATGGCTAAAGTATGCGATGGTTTTACAATCGGCGCCGTGTTAGCATCAATTAACGAGGTAGTGTCAGAAAAATTGTTCTCATGTTATCATCACTATTTATACATTTTTTTCGTTCTAATTAAATGCACGTTAGATTATATTCGATATAAATCGGCACACAGGTAATGACCACGAAGAGGATGGTACAGTTAAGGACTCATTCCTTGACTCACGGTGAACTGATAAACGCGATAAGTACGAAGGACCCCGTCTATCGTGAGGAAGAAGATGCGTTTCTGGGTTTGTTTAAATTTTTACGCACAGAAGAATTAATATTGCATAAGCGGAACGATGACCTCTGCCATCTTTTTTATTGTAGTATGGCTCACGAAGACGCCGATATATCGTAAAAAGCAACGGGTGCACGAATTGGAGCTTCAAAAGTTAGAGGAAGCGAACGAAAAGCAGAAAAGGAAACGAAAGAACAAACTATCGGAAACAAATTCAACCACGTGAATTGATCAGAAAAATCTTACTGCACGCGATACAATTTTTTATATCCAATTGCGTAACGTTATATCGGTATGGGTGATAGTTATTGCAAACAATTTTATAGGCTTCAATAGAGATCTTTACTGCTCTTACTCATAAGCGCGAAACTATGTACATAGAATATGGATATAAAGTTGATTTACGTAAGGTTAACGTAAACATAACGTGACCACCGTTCACGATGAGGATCAAAGTTCTACTGCGAGTAAGCATTGAGAAAACTATGTCTTATTCAGTCGAAATCTAAGTTTGAAGGTAATAAGAACACAGGGTCAAGCAAGAAAAATCGCATGCTCCTATCATCGGTGTTACCACACTGTCTGGCGATAGTGACCTCAACGAAATGACTGTTTCGATGGCGTTATTTTTTTCTAAGCTACAAATCATGTGCGCCTCTTAGTTTAGCAGTTATTGTCGCATCGTAAAATATTATGCATTTTTTTTTCTGAATAAATCAAACCAGAAGTGTCACATGTAAGTTTTACAACGATAACTTTACTGACTCAAGACTACGAGAATGGCACGTGTACCGATTCTAAATCGATAAGATATTTGGAGTCGGTTTTCGATCATTTCGTCGGCGCGTGTTCAATAAATATTCCATTACCACCACGATATTGCAATTCGTATTATCTTTGGACAAGATATTCAGAATAATTGTCTAATATTAGAACAATTTCATTCGATGTATGGTATCCAGATTTTCCAGAGTATTTGACAGACTGATGATCGATAGATGTCTGACTGTTTTGCGCGGTGTATTAGGAATATCGTAGCGCCGTGGAAAAAAACACGAACGGTCAGCCAAGAGCGATATCTTTGGCTGCGTGCTTTCGAGTTAGAGCCGCTACAATTGCAATTTGGCCCGTTTTTATTCATGAACCTCCCTTTTGTACGAGAGACAAGTAGGATGCCACCGTTAGCTTTGCATGTGGCACAAAAGTCTCGTTAAGTCTAAACTTACACAGGTTACATGTTCCTTTCTTCGGTTCACGTGATACAGCACGTGGGCAACAGGCTCGTGGCGCGCACAGTGGCAAAGACCTTTTTAAAGTGTTATCGGTGCCATAATATTTTTTTTCTACGAAAAATACTTAAACTGCCGTCCACAAGTATCTGGACAGCTCGTGAATTCAGATAAATAAAACGCCACAATAATATAACTATTTTTTAATAAAATCAATGTCGGTTGAACATTATTTGTGAATAAATATTGCTTGTGTTGTTCAATAATAGATATTTCAAGTATTTCAGTGATATTTGCAAACATATAAGTATCCGGATACTTTTGGATGGCATTGTATGTACATATGTGTAGGCTCTCTCTTTCATTCTTAAAATACGCGTTCATTATGAAACCGATTGATAGTGATACACGACTGCGTTTTTATTGAAAATTATAAATCGATCGAACGTATGAATTATATTACATGAAATTCAATCATAACCAGTAAGTAATTACATATTAACGATTCATTTAAATTTGTCTTTCCTCGCTTTCTCTTTCTTGTGCAGTGGCTAAGGCTTTCCGTTTCGAACAAACGATGCCGACGTACCGAGGAAACCAGGCACATTTGTAATGCAAAATCGATTAAAACGTAAATCCTCGATTTCATATGATTTAAGACATGTGTAACATCGATGGAAATATTATTATCGAATAATAAACGATTGGTATCTTTCGATCGATACTGAGAACAGTGTTTTGATAATCATAATTTGTGTACAACATAGGAAGATATGAAACATTCTCTTACAAGGGGCACTTAGGTTCGTTAGGTCGGGTTAAATCTATAAACGTGCCTGTAATTATGTAGTGCTCCAATTAAAAAACCTGAAAAGATTCAATGTATTGCTTTGTGTTATATTGACTGAAAAAAATGGCACATGGTAAAAAATAATTACATAGACCAGGTTCATAATCACCGTTTTTTACGTACACACAGCATCTAATTATTGAAAATTTCTAGTTATCGAAGATCGAAGACAAAAGAAAAACGTGTAGCATAAAATATAGGATTAACGCAAAACTTAAAAAAATCAGTGTCGATTCAGTTGTAATGCTCGCCAGTCTCAAGAAGAATGTCTTTTTTTCATGAAAGTATCCGTCAGGTGGCCCGCGTTGCTCAGGCCTTGCATCTCGTATATGCTGATTCCCGTGAATTCTCTTACTCGAAAGTTTCCAAGAATTAAGTTAATGATAACTGGTCGTTTAACACCTCGTTGCTTTATTTCGCAATTGCCGTTTAGTAATCAGTAGAAGATGCGTGGTTCTGAAGATATGAGGGAAATCTACTCTTAGATGTAAGATTATGCAGAGAAATGACACCAAATTAAGTTTTACAGAGGTGCATATTCTTCCCTCCGTACAACTCAGCGGTTCAAAATATGTATAATGTGTCTCTCGACTTTTTCTACTCGTCTAGAATGGTCCTTAGACTCAGGGTTAAGTTTTGCCTGGAGCATACCTTCGTCTCTGACCGCGGTCAAATTGCTTAGGCGCGTCATATGGTGTCTTACGTAGAATCATGGGAAAAAGAGTCAGCCCCTTATGAGATTCAGGGGCTTTTTTTAAAAATCGGATGAAAATCAAGATCACTTTTCAAAGAGTCTACTACGTTATCCTGTAGCTAGTCAATTTACACGTTTAAAACTTTTATTAAGCAGTAACGTTACAAACTGCTTAAAAATTGTTTTTTTTTTTAAGTTTTGCGATTAACTTTTTTTCTCCTATGTTCGCCGGGTTGTTATTATGAAGGTTTTATATGAAGGTACTCTGGTGGTCAAAAGGAGAAACCTATACCTAATAGTACAAATATGACTCTGTAAATATCGTCGGGTCTGCCAGGCCCAACGTTACCACTCACGGGTTAATAAAAACCGAAATTCTCTTCTTCCATGCAGGGAAAATATCAGATTCAAATTGCGATTGCGCCTTCAAACCCCCAATGTGTCCGCAAAAGGTTAAATAATTCCCTTGTCATTATTCCGTAACACATGATAAAGAAACGAGGTTTACAACAAAAAATAGAACAAATCCTGGAGGTATCCAACGCCATAAAAACATAAACAAACGGCATCGAAAAACCGTGGGGCCCCGGTGGCCGGGGTGGCATCGGTCCCCTTTCCGCGGTGACCCATCGCGCGGTCGAACGAAATAATTCCATCGCGTGTTATCGGACGATAATGCGAAACAAAAAAATGATGTAAATAAAAACGAATCCAAGTGACATGTGACAGCCGAATGTACGTAGAAATCGATCGGGACACCGTCGAATTGTGCGACATACGGCTGGCTAGGATGAAAAAGGAAGGAAATATCGTTGACAGAAGACGAGGATCGCCGGGGTCCATGGCGTCGGTGCGCCTGCGTGCCGGAAACTCGGGTTCTCATTGGCCGACAGCACATGGTCTGATGTCAGACCACAGGGTCTGTCCAATTCAATAATAACGAGATGCTCACGAGCTAGACGCTAGCCAGTTCCACTGCGACGTGTTCGCGACGCTCCTGCCGCGTTTCTTTCACGATAACAGAGAGCCGCACGTTGAGCGTCTGAAAGTCAACGACACAAGTCAGCCACATTATTTCACCCTCTTTCGTAAACGTACATTCCATTGTCTGTCGCCGGTCGACGAGGTTCAACGTTAGAACAATTTTGTGCCGGGTGCGCTGGACTCACTCTACGAAAGAGTTTTACGTGTAGACTATATCCACGTGCGAGGTGAGTCAGCAGATAGCATTTTATGGAATAATATAAGAATATACTGATCTTTAGATTTTATAATCGTACCGCCTGCGGTGTGGATTCTCTGTGACTTTTCCGTGTATTGAATTCATTGTATAACGGTACGAACTGTGAGTTTAGGGTATCAAGGTGTATATGGAATTAGGAGTCAAATTGTATTTCCTGCGAACATTTTAAATGAAAAATTTTAAATTGTGAGACCGGAATTTTTATACAGAGTGCCCAGCTTGTTCCTGCCAAACTTTGTCGGTATAAGATAGGTCGTTTGAAAAATAAATATTGTAGATCTGTTTTATTATTTTTATTTACACCCATAGAATATATCGACAAAGTTTGGCCAGAACAAACCGGGACACTCTGTATAGATACATTTTAATTTGACCGTGGAAGAGAGAAATTCTCTTTTAATGATTAAATGTACGTTTATACGTTGACGACTCTGAACGTAGTGTTTTCGTTATCGATTGTCCTGCCTGTGTGAGCGAGGCCAACACGAAATTTGATAAATGTGCCCTACAAATGGGCCCATCTAGGTGGATTAAATTCGTTCGATTTCCGTAGATGGCGAGGCAGTGCAGCAAACGGTTTCTAAAATCGATCATCCGTCACGAATTCTCCTTGAGTAAGGTGAATCTTTATCGAACTACGCGAAACTCTAGACACGAGCCGACTTTGCAGACCGTTCGGAAGTTTCGCGTATCGGATAACGTAAACACACCGGTTGTTGCGGTCGAGTCGCTCCATGGAAAACAATTTCTATGACTTCCAGTGGTATCATCGAAATGCACCGTAATGAATCTCTAATGATAGATAATCTTGTTCTGCGAATTACAGTTACCCACAGAGGACAATGCCATTTATGAGAGTACATATCGGTAACGTGAAAGTTTCAGCCTAGGAAGCGAAACAGTAATTCTTTCGTCGCGATAACGGTCCACTGTTCTACCATAACTGTTTCACATGGCTACGGGACGCGTTGCAGGATGTACATAAGTTTATCTTCTGTAAATACGAAAAACTACTTTTTACTAGATGATCAATGTTCCTTGAAACGGTCTGTTTCGACTGGGACACCCTGTATATGAGAAAATATATGCACTAGGAACTCGATTACACGTACAATAGATAAATCGATAAGTAGTGGACTGCGGATGTTTATGCATAATGCAGAATTTTTTGTTTCGAATGTACTTGAAAAAATGAAACTTCGAATAACTTGGTAATGTTAGATTGCACAAATCTCTGCGGTCTAGTAATTAGCAACAGGGTGGATCACGTTGCAACTATGTTTCACAGAAAAATAACAATTTCATTTTCGAGTATAAAACACATGATACTAATGAAGAACACAATATAGTTAATGAGAATTGACATAAGATGACCAATTTTCGGATAATCAGGGTTCCACTGTAACTCCATTTAAAACAGTGAACTTAACCTCCGTATCTCGTAAATTAATGATCTAGCAAAAAAATGCAACTTTCATACAAACAATTTTTTGTCCCTCCAATATCTTAGCATGGACACCCTGTATATATATTTCTTTTCATATATCCAATAGCGTACCATCTCGCTGTAAACGTGGTTCAATAAACTCGATACAATAATAATATCACACGTTGCCAACAATAACACCTCGTTTTGTGCGTTTGATGGCGTAGCTAATGAACCGTGGTCCAATCTCGAGGAATGTTTAAGTCTGGCTTGTGTAAAGTTTCACTACTGCGCCGCATTCTCGATATTTTCATCGACCGTGCACAGTAGTATATTTTGCGTCATCTCAGACATCGTGAGACGTATCATACAACTTTACCCTCGAACTGCAAAAGTACGAAATTACCGAACGTCTTGTATCCTTATCATTAACAAGTTACTTCGAACAGCAAGATACATTGGTATACATAACAAATTTGAAATTCATCGAAAATCATTATAGACATGATTATCAACACGTTCGATGTCTTATAATTCATATATGATTCATTGGATAATTTAGCTTAACTCTTCGGCTGAGGGCTACCAGAAGAGTAGGCGATCGCTGCGTGCGGCCGAGCAGCGGTAGCACGTAGTGAGCTATTGCACTGAACGCCAATGGGCGTCGACAGTAAACGGTGGACGAATTTGTCAATCAGTAGCAGTCAAAGGGTTAAATGTTCCACGAATTCAGTTTTTAGTGCGTTACAGGTGTTGTTATTGAAAATCATGGTCGACCACAAATTAGCAAGTCAAATATCGTGTCACACTATTTGTAGTTGCGATCAGCTTACCGGCACGTGAATCATTGCGTGATAATTGTCGATTAATTGTACCATGTTGTAAAATGAAGTAAAAACGATCCCGCTCACTCTGCGTATCATTATGTAACAAATTACTATATCGCATATATTATTATTCGAGTGTCTACGCAAAATCGCATGATGTAGAATATCGTCATCGGAACATAACATGTTTGGGAGTTGATTGACGCACCAACGTTACGTTTGTTTTTGTTCTCCAATACGAACGTGTATTATACTTTTTCGTTATTACACACGAAAGTGTCGTTAGGTAACCAGTGATTTATTCAACTGGCGGCGATGCATAGGTTCCTTGGAAAAAGGATTTAAAACTTCATCGATACATAGTGCTACCAAAACCGAACAAAAAATGTTAGTCAATATGGGTCCGAAAGTAAACGCTTTGAAAGTTATGAGCTCTCGTAACCCGATACAATACTTCCCACGCGGAGAATGTTCATAGGCGTTCGACGCACGACTCATTAAACAGAGGCCAAGTTTTCCGCACGCTAAGGAGGATAAACTTGTATAAACTTCTCCACTTGTGTACCAACTCTTTAAAATTGTACACTCCAGCACATTTGACTTTCAAAATATTGTTAAAATCAAAGTCTATATATGTTCATGTACGCTCTTCATTTGTCAGTGCATTTGAAACTTAAATAGTGAATCAAAATCGTTGGAAAAATCGTCGGACAAGGTGTTAAGGATTTCATGGTCGTTTCTGCGAAGTGTAATCAAGTGGACAAACAAAGGAATAAGTTTCGTTTGCGGAAACGTGGCCGCTCACGTTCTCTGGTTCTTCGCTATTTTGATTCTACGCGCACCGACGTCGCGCAACACGTGATCGTGTGATGAACCAGCCAATGTGCTGAGTGGCTCATTTTTTCTCCTGCCGTATCTTTTTTGTTTGGCCGTGTATCGGACGCGACACGCACGCACGGGAAGAGACACGAAATAGGCGATCTTTTTTCCTCGATAAACTTGATTTGACACGATAGAAAGGTTAAATGTTAAACGTCCTCGGTTACGGCACAAGAAAATGACAAGTACTATTTGAACATGATTGACAAACGCTCGGGTCTCCCAATAATTTTGAACAACTATTCGACGCTACTGCTTCAGCAGAATTAAATGATTTATTGCACGTTAAGGCGTCCAGTTTACACAGTAAACATCGAATAACAATATTATTGCAATAGATACAAATTATTGCTGATATTCGATAGACGGTCGATAATTATAGAAACTTCGGAGTCACTAATTATTTTGAGCAGTGTATTATGTATCTAGAAATATCATGAACGATAAATATTTAAATTTACGACCTTCTCATTATCTCTAGCATCGTTAATTTCTTGTATAAATAAATGATGTTACGAAGTAATGAATCGTTTGTTGTATTTAAGTGTCGAAGAAATGTCTTGGTACATCTACAACGTAATGTAGTATTTAAATGTACGTATCACGAATGGATAGCAAACAGCGAAAGTATACATTAAGGTCTCTTTTTACCTGAACAACTATGTTGTTACACTTAGGAATTTTAGTTCTTTAAATAAATCTAGGATTTCTGTTCACAACGCTGCAACATGACTTGTGCAGAGCGGGTACCCGGAAAGAAAGAAACAGAAACTTTTCTGCGTTTTTTTTTCCAGGAAATTGCAAAGTTTCACGTGTCGTAAAACAAACAGGTCGAGAGAACAGCAAACTGAGAAAGAATATTTTGCAACAGAACTGACTGTATATTTCGATTTGTTTTCTCATTGGTACGCAGTTTTTGTTAGAACACCTTATGTGCGTCAGTAATTTTTTTGGAGTAGTAAATGTATGGGTGTAGTTTATAGAGCGATCAAGTTTATTTGAATCGTCGATAATATGGTGCATGCATTTTGATATTGTAATCGATTCCTCTCCCTGTATTGCTGCAATTCAAATTGATGCGCATTTTAATTAAACGACGCTTTCATTGACGTATGTAAGGAACACACGATCTATGTTAACCTCTTGCGTTTCGATTTAAATATGAAAAATTATGCAAAGAAGCACCATTTTTAATTGCTTGACGAGTATAGCTCGTCATTGTAGCGCAAGGGGTTAATATCGATAATACGTGAGACAAATTTATTAAATTCGTATATAGTGTGCGACAAGTGTTCAGGAATTAAGTTCGAAGGGGTATAATTGGAAAAAACTTCTGGACACGCGTCGTGTACCCGTGAGTTATTCTCGTGTCGATGATAAAATAACAGGAAATAGTTCATGGTCTCAGAGAACACGTGTACCCGAATTTTGAGAACCGAATTGGGCGAGGACAAAACGTTCTGACGGAAACATTTGAAATTGTTTCAAATCGATTCTCGATTGTTAATTTTTGGATAGATTATCTGTGTTGCAACATCCTTGTAGCGTAATCTGTCCGTTATCGCGTTACTTTTAACCGCGCAAGGAACGTCGATCGACCGATTTAACGGAACTATCGTTTCAGATAAACTTCGCGTAATTTCAAGGCTAGTCGTGTTTACCTCACTATCATTGCCGCCACGGCCATGAAATCCATAGAACCCGACGTTCGAGCGTCGTTTTTGGACACGTGCTGTCCTCCGAGTATCACTGAACGATAAACGTTCGATAACTTTCGAAACGTGATTATTAGGAAAGAATCGGCGATATTAGATTCTTATCGCTTCGCGATGACCTGTGGGATTATCAAAAAGTGGCCAACTCGAAAATTTGTTACACTATATACAGGGTGTCCTTCAGGTTTCTGTACAAACTTTGTCTATGCCTTCTAAAGCTAAAAATAAGACTGAAATGTACAGCAAAAAGTCTATGAATGTGTTATTAAAAAGTTATAATAAAAACATGAAAGTTGTAGTAAATGTTTGCATTTGGAAGAACGTTTTGTTTGTTCATCGATACGAGCCTGATATCGACCAAGTTTCATCAAATACAATGTTGAATTTCTTGATTAATTCATTACGTGTCCTTTCCGTTTCATATGTTTCTTATAACTTTTCTAACATTGTTATATGACACTTTAATCATCCTGTACAGTTTGCATACACAATATCTTTACAATGAAAGTTTTTTGTTTTGAATGGTAACAATGAGTGAAAATAATGATAATATTTATCTAGAGGGTGCCTTAAATTGTTTCTCGTGAATGTTCACTGGGATTCAGTTTGCTCAGATTTGATTTTTTTTATCGCGTACATATTCAGAGTATATATGATACATAAGTGCGGAAGCATGACGAAATGTAAATCCATGAAAATTTATACACATATTGTACCACGTGACAGTGTTTAATAGGAATATTAATAAGCTGAGATTCACGGAGTCGTGAGGCACAGCAGGTTAAGACATGAAAGGCCAATTAATGCCCGCAGAATAATTTCATGCTATTCTCGTAAACGTATCTTTACCTTTTCTAATCAGAACGACCAATAATAAATGAGTTTCATTCTACTCGCTGATGTATTATTCAAACGATATTAACACTAGGTTTACGGACATTTCTTATATACCTATATCTACGAACACGCGTCAAATTGACGCGTAAACGAAACCGCACATTTTCTTTAAAAAACAACTTATTTTATTTAAAAACAATATATTTTTCTTCCGTTGAAAATCGGTAAATTTGTAAGCGCAATATCTCGGAAACCGCTAAAAATCGGGTGTATACATTAAAGGTCAGTGAATTCATCTTGAAAAGCACTATCGAATGATCTGAACAAAAGTACATAGTTCCATTTAAAGAAACGAACTTGACCATCATATCTCTTTAAACCTCATTGGTAACAATTTAAAAAAAAACATCATCTAGGAGAGTGATACATCCGATTTCACCAGAAGAAAAATTACTCTTGACATTAGGGTACTTTAAAACTTCAATATACATTTGTATATTTGTATACACGGTTGAAAGTCGCTTATAGGAAAACAGAAGCATACTTCTCCGTTGTAGCGGTAAAATGTGTCTGACGCATTCATTTAGTACATTTTCGAATTTTATTTATGAACATAAATATAAGTAAAAAATACTTTATGTGTCCTTTTTATATCAATTTCATATATGTCTCGACACATTTTTTTGAACTACATAATTTTTGTAATTTTTGTCACTAGTAGCATAAAGGACAGGGTTTTTGTATATTTTGTATCAGTTTTTCGTCCCCCTGTGGAGACGACTGCAATTTTGTCGACATTCCTTCGCGCGTTTTCGAAAGACTGCCGCTGATGCGATGATCGCAGTGTTGAAAATCGCGCCTAGGAAATTTCACCTTTAGCGATAACGCAGATCTCGATTTGCATGAACAAATTATGAGGGCTTCAGAATGCTGATATTTTTTTTAAACGATCGATTGAGATTTAAACAGCACTGCGAGAACATGTTTAAGCTTTCTGGTATAATTATGTAAAAAGCATTTCCGGTGCAGAATCTTCTTTATTATTATTCTCGTTGTATTAAAGTGCTAACTATAAAATTATCAAATATTATGATGTACTATAAAATAACTTGATACAGTTATTATAATTAGACTGCAGATGTTTATGCAGTTTAACATTGTTTTGACACCCTGCATAGTTAAATAATTAAAAGCAAAATTAATACTTTCTTAACAATCATAATGATCGTATGATGAACCATCATATTTAGCAGTTCTACATTTGCCCTGGCAAGCCATTTTTCAATTTAGTATTCGGTACAGAGTTTGATAAATAATATAAAATTTAGATAGACTGAATCTTCAAGCTATAGAATACATGACAGAACAAGACGAATAAGTTCATTTCACGCTACTATACTGTAATCTATCTGTTAATGACAAGATTATCGCGCAGCAGGGAACACGTTAAATAATAATAATAATAATAAAAATATTAAATTCCCTGGAGTATCGAACCCTTTCACTTAACTAATTAATATAATTCTCGTACGAGTGCCCCGAGTAACGAACGTCAATTAATTTCATCTCCGGAGGATTCGTTGATTTCTTCGTAATTACACGATCCATCGAGGTGAATCGTTATCGTTTCCCGTGCATCACGTAATAACGCGAGTGTGGCCGTGAACTTACACTTTGCAATCGTTTACGTCTTCTCTTTACGGTTGTATATTCATGGGTGAACCACTACGAAGCTGTTCGATATAAAAAAGAAATTATTCTGTGATCTTCCGTGACACCATGCATTGATGTCAATGAATTATTCGGTCGTTGTTCAATTATGATAATAAACGGTAATGTACGCGTCATAATGCGTATCCATGCAGACGTGCATAAATTTCGCTGTTCAATTATTTCTGCAATTAGCTACCTTATATTCTAATTAATTATTGCGACAGGCAAATTTAAGAAAAGAAACGGAAAATACAAGACGGCACTACTCAGACTTTTTATTTAATTTTCGGAATTTCAATACTCTATTTTCTGATGTTTTTAAGAGAAATATTTGGACAATTTGTTAACGTATTTTTTGTAACACTCGGGCTGTCATGGCGGGCGACAGAATTTGTCCAATCAATTACTAGTTTATGTAAAATCTTTACGGAATTTTTTACTGACGGTGAACGTGTTAAATATAAATTATATTTCGTCACCGTATCTTTTCAAACGTATTTTACAAATTCATTTATAGTGAGCTCACACATGTTTTTGTACGTTGTTATTCAGAATTTCAGTTTCTATAATCTCCCATCAATTTCTTTGCAAACGTCCTGAAGCACAAACTGGATTTAGACTGCTCCTTTTGCTTATTATTTCTGCAATATTATGTGTGACAAAACTTCTTTTATGTCACTCGATAAATCAGCGACAGGCGTTTATCGAAATTAGTATTCTGTTCCTTTTGCGTCGTTCTGAAAAGTGGATGCTCACCGTATGAATATTTAATGAACGCAGAGACTGTCGTAATTCTTTTTATACACAGGATTTTTAATCAGGGACACTGTAAAACTTCTAACGAAATTTCTTACAAAATTTTCGACATTATGTGATAAAGTTTCCTTAACGCACCTACATTATTGAGAGTTAAAAAATAATAATAGTTGCAAGGATTCTACACAGTAATTTTAATTATGCAAAACGGGCTCGAGATAAAAAGCAACAATAAATTTATTGCAATGACTATTCGCAGGAAGTACATGTTTCGTATAGACAGCCGTTTGCTTTAATGCGTTATTTTACGTGACTTGCGTAACATGACACTGCAATGAATAGTAATTAGTGATCATTATAATCATCGTTCGATAAGGATAAAAAGGGTCAAACAAAAAGAACGTCTATGTTACTCTGATTTAAATATTCTGATCTTTTTTTCCCGGGTGATCGGCATCGATGGTGTAACATTAATGACAACGTGCTTTGAGATGAAAAAAAAGCGCATCTTCTGCACGCGAGCACGAGCTCGGAACGAAATTGGCTTATCACCCCGGCTGAATTCAATTGAAATCGTTGAATTAGTCGTACGCGGCGACGAGATATCGCCTTAATCTAATGCAATTGTCCGGCCGTCTAAAGTGCAATAGTGATTGCCATATGGCGACCTATAAACGTGAAATTTCCTATTGAATCAGTTAAGAAAGAGATTTAATTTCTAAGAAAATAACAAACATATCTTTCCTGTTTTCAGCTGACCGTCCACTAGGCTCCCACGTCTGATATACTCTGCGAGAAGCGTCTGTGGAAGATTTTTCGAAAAACCGTCGCATCAGCTAAGCCAAAATGCCAGCTCAGTCCGAGAACGCGAACAGTCCTATCGTAAGAGAACCCACAGTGAACAATGGCTCCTACCAGGTCACCGATGACATCGTCATCAGTGGCTTCTCAGGTAACCGAACGCTCACTTTTTCCCATTCCTACTCAATATTGACGAATTTCTAAACCGTGCGTCCTTTTAGGCCGCTTTCCTGAGTCAAACGACATAGAAGAGTTCAGAAAGAATTTGTTCGAGGGCATCGACATGGTCACAGACGACGAGCGACGTTGGCCATCGGGTATTTACGGTCTACCCACAAGGACAGGCAAACTGAAAGATCTCCAATGGTTCGACGCCACTTTCTTCGGTGTCCACGGCAAACAGGCTCACGTGATGGATCCACAGTTGCGTATGCTTCTGGAAGTAACGTATGAAGCCATAGTAGACGCTGGTATGAACCCAAATGACGTCAGAGGATCCAGAACCGGCGTGTTCATCGGTGTCTCATCGTCAGACTCGGATGAGTTCTGGACGCAAGATCCGGATCAAGTGAACGGTTTGTCCCATCTCAGCGCCAGCAATACCGTAATTAGGTTCAATCAGATGGTAATATGTTTAAAATGATCGTTTACAGGGTACGGGTTGACCGGGTGCTGCAGAGCGATGTTCCCCAACAGGATTTCGTACACCTTCGACTTCACCGGGCCAAGTTATGCGATAGACACAGCGTGTTCCTCATCTTTGTACGCAATGCATCAAGCGATCACGGCTATACGTTCAGGAGAATGCGATGCAGCGATCGTTGGCGGCTGCACGCTTCTTCTGAAGCCTACCGGCTCCCTCCAGTTCCATAGGTTAAACATGTTGTCTCAGGATGGCACGTGCAGAGCGTTCGACGCGGACGGTAAAGGCTACGTTCGAGCAGAAGCTCTGGGAGTTGTTTACCTGCAGAAAACGAAAGACGCGCGCAGAGTTTATGCGACCGTAGTTCATTCCAAGACCAACGTAGACGGACACAAAATGCAAGGTATCACGTACCCGAATGGCGAGATGCAGAACAAGTTGATGCGCGAGGTGTACGCCGAAGCGGGTGTCAATCCTGCGGACGTTCAGTACGTGGAGGCGCACGGAACCGGCACCAAAGTCGGTGACCCGCAAGAAGTCAATTCCATAGCTAATTTGTTCTGCAAGGATAGGAGAACGCCCCTTCTTATTGGCTCGGTGAAGTCCAACATGGGCCACTCTGAACCCGCCAGCGGTATTTGTTCCCTCGCAAAGATGCTGATCGCTATGGAAGCTGGTGTGATTCCAGGCAACCTGCATTACAAGACTCCCAATGCAGATATACCGGCGTTGAGCGACGGTAGCATAAAAGTTGTCGACAAGAACATGCCGTGGAAAGGTGGCCTCATAGCGCTCAATTCATTCGGTTTCGGTGGAGCGAACGCGCACGTTGTCCTTCGCAGCAATCCAAAGCCAAAGTTGTCGCCGATTTTAGACAGCAAAGTGCCAAAGATCGTCACCGTGTCGGGCCGTACGGAAGAAGCTGTGCAGGTCCTCCTGGACAAAGCCAAAGAACACGAAAAGGACGACGAATTCCTTGCTCTTCTTCATGATACTTACGCGAACAACATAGCAGGGCATATGTACAGAGGCTATCACGTGATGGGCAATGTAAACGCTCAAGACATTAGCGAATGCTCTACAGAGAAACGGCCCGTTTGGTACGTGTTCTCTGGCATGGGAAGTCAGTGGGCAGGCATGGGCAAAGAATTGCTTTGCATCGAACCGTTCCAGCGAAGTCTGCAACGTTGCGCTGAAGCTTTGAAACCCCAGGGAATCGATTTGATGAATCTCATCCAGAATGGAACGCCTGATATTTACGACTCTAACGTTGTATACTCTTTCGTAGCGATCGCCGCGATTCAAGTCGCGCTTGTTGATGTTCTAACATTTCTGGGTGTTCAACCGGACGGTATTGTTGGACATTCCGTCGGAGAATTAGGCTGCGCGTACGCTGACGGTACTTTCACGCCGGAACAGACAGTTCTGGCTGCATATTGGAGAGGAAAATGCATTTTGACTTCGAGCCTGGATGAAGGAGCCATGGCTGCCGTAGGAATGAGCTGGGACGAAGTGAAAGCACGTTGTCCACCCAATGTTACCCCAGCTTGCAACAATGGAAAGGACTCCGTGACAATTTCTGGTTCGGCCGAGGCCATGAAGAAGTTCGTTGAAGAACTGAAGAAGGAGAACATCTTCGTCAAACTGGTAAACAGCTCTGGCGTTGCGTTCCATAGTAAATTCATAGCCCCGGTAGGGCAGAAGCTACGTACCATCCTCGAGAAGATCATACCAAACCCTAAGCAACGATCCTCAAGATGGGTCTCTACGTCAATACCTGAAGCAGCTTGGAACAGTCCGTTAGCGCAATACAGTTCAGCAGCCTATCACGTCAACAATTTACTGTCCCCCGTGTTGTTCTACCAAGCGCTCTCACATGTTCCAGATAACGCTGTTGCGATTGAAATAGCTCCACATTGTCTGCTGCAGGCAGTTCTACGCAGGTCGTTGCCACCGTCGGTGACCAACATCGGCCTGCACAAGCGAGACGATCGAAACAATTTAGGTTTCTTCCTTGGGAACATAGGAAAATTGTACATGGGAGGTGGTCAGCCTAAAGTGTCTAAACTGTACCCGCCAATTAGCTACCCTGTCGGTCGTGGCACACCCATGTTGAACTCTCTCGTCAAATGGGATCATTCTACTGAATGGAACGTGGCCAATTTCGGCTCAAAAACTGCAACATCCGGAGAGATGGTGGTCGAATTCGACTTGTCCAAGGAAACGGATGAGTTCTTAGCTGGCCACACGCTGGATGGGAGAATCCTTTTCCCGGCTACCGGCTACTTGGTCGTCGTCTGGAAGACCTTGGCGAAATTGCACGGAGTCGACTTTGAAAAATTACCAGTCACCTTCGAGAACGTGAAGTTCCTGCGAGCCACCATCATGCCCAAGGAAGGTCCTGTGAAGTTCCTTGTTAACATATTCATGGGCTCCGGTGAATTTGAAGTTTGCGAGAACGGCAGCGTCGCGGTTGCTGGCAAAATCTCCGTACCGGAGAACGTCGGAAAGATGCTGTTGAACTTACCAGTTCCTGCTGGAAATGAACCTGAACTGCTGGAACTGAACAAGAATGACATCTACAAGGAGCTCAGATTGCGAGGATACGATTACCAAGGATTATTCCAGGGAATTGTATCTGCTAACAACCGTGGTCTCTCCGGCAAACTGCTCTGGACCAACTGGATCGCGTTCATAGACACCATTCTTCAGTTCAGTATACTTGCAAAGGATACTAGGATGCTGTATCTGCCAACACGTTTGCACTATGTTGCCATTAATCCAATGGTTCACTTGGAATGCGTGAAAATCTTGAAAGAAGGTGACACCATTCCAGTGTACTCTTATCCAAATATTGATGTTGTCAAGTCAGGAGGAATCGAAACGAGGAAGATGAAGGCTTCCTTGGCCTCCAAGAAGCAACAGATTCAGGCTGCAAAACTGGAGAAATACACGTTTGTGCCTTACACAAATTCTCTGCCGCTGGTACAGGACCCTGAGAAAGCCAGGCAGCACGCTCTCACTGTTTTGTTACAAGTTGTTTTACAGAATATGAAAGGAACGAAAATTAAAGTTGTTGAAGTTGCTGGAGAACGCACTGCTGATGCTCTTTTAACGTCGAACGTGCTGGACATCCTTTACGGTGAACCTTCAGTCACAGTAAGTGTCACGACGATTATTCAAATAAAATAAGTATTGTTCAAATAAAATAAATTTGTATTTTTACAGGTTGACATGCAAGTTGCTGCGACCTCTCCCGACAAATACAGTAGCGTGGAAGCTCTACATGTGAAAGTTGTCTCGCGTAATGAAAACACTACAACCGTTGGTCAAGATCTAAATCTTGTAGTAGCTGCTAACGTGCTGGCCAATAAGTCGACGACTGTACCGAAGAATCTAACAGACAGTTTAAAGGCGGGTGGATTCATACTGTCGGAAGAAACGGGTCAGAGTGACCTGAACGCATTAAAAGATTTGAATGTGCTTCATGTTGCAAACCAAGTCGTGTATGGTCGATCTTATGTACTTTTTAAGAAGGCAACGGAAAAATCTGAGCCGATGGTTGTGCAGATTACAGAAAAGAACTTCCATTGGCTCGAAGATGTGAAGGCAGCCTTGAAGAAGGCTGTGTCGCAGAATCAAGAGCTCGTTCTTGTGAACCAGGGCGAAGAAACGTTTGGTAAATGTTATGGAACATTTTTGAGAATCTTGGTAAATGTACCATCAAAGTGATTGTGATAATTCTTACACGTTTCTTTGCTTCTAGGTATGGTTGGATTTATGACCTGCGTTCGCCAGGAAGAAGGCGGTGACAATGCGCGTTATGTGTTCATTCAAGACAAAAACGCGCCCAAATTTAATCTCAATGATAAATTATATGCCGAGCAATTGGATAAGCAGCTGGTAGCTAATGTCTTGAAGGGAGGAAAGTGGGGATCTTATCGGCATTTGCGATTGGATCAACACAATGGAGTGTCCTCTCTTCAAGTAGAACACGCGTATGTTAACGCACTGTACAGAGGTGACCTGAGTAGCTTGCGCTGGATAGAAAGTCCACTCAGTTACCACCAACCAGAGAAATGTCTAGACAAAGAGCTGTGTCATGTGTACTACGCGCCATTGAACTTCAGGTACGTTATTTTTAATCGGCAGTAAGCGATCATCTGGTATTAAATTCAATCGTTGTAATCACCTAATCAATGTTAACAGAGATGTGATGTTAACAACCGGAAAGCTGACAGCAGACGCTCTTCCTGGATCCGTGGCCAATCAGGAATGTGTATTGGGTCTCGAATTCTCTGGACGTAATTCAAAAGGCAAACGAATCATGGCTGTGCTGCCAGCATGCGCTTTAGCGACTACCGTTCTCGCAGATCCTGGTTTCATGTGGGAAGTACCCGACAAATGGACTCTAGAAGAAGCGTCAACGATTCCAGTAACTTACGCCACGAGCTACTATGCCCTCTTCGTGCGTGGACGTCTAAAGGCCGGTGAATCAGTCCTGATTCACGCTGGTACCGGAGGTGTTGGCCAAGCTAGCATCGCCATCGCCTTGCACGCTGGATGCAAAGTGTTCACCACCGTAGGAACCCCAGAGAAGCGAGAATTCTTGAAGAAGATGTTCCCTCAGCTCACTGACAGGGAGATCGGCAATTCTCGAGACACCAGCTTCGAGCAATTGGTCATGTCAGAGACAAACGGCCGTGGTGTCGACGTGGTGCTCAATTCATTGGCTGAAGAGAAACTGCAAGCCAGCGTGAGGTGTCTCGCTCTGGGCGGTCGCTTCCTAGAAATTGGAAAGTTCGATCTGTCCCAAGACGCACCGTTGGGAATGTCTGTGTTCCTGAAGAATACCAGCTTCCATGGGATACTTCTAGATAGCATCATCGAAGGCGGCGGTGATATGCAACGTGAGCTTGTCAAGCTCGTTCAGGAAGGAATAGACAACGGAGCTGTTCGCCCTCTTCCTGTAACTGTATTCTCAGAGCAGCAACTTGAGCAATCGTTCAGGTACATGGCAACGGGTAAACACATTGGTAAAGTTGTATTGAAGATTCGAGACGAAGAAAAGGAAAAGGTCGTGCAACCAGCACCGAAGGTGGTCGCAGCCATTCCACGCGCCTACATGAACCCAGAAAAATCCTATGTGCTTGTCGGTGGTCTTGGTGGATTTGGTATGGAGATCGCGAACTGGATGGTCAATCGTGGTGCGAAATTCCTTGTTCTAACCTCACGATCTGGAGTACGCACTGGCTTCCAGGCATTGTGCATTCGTCGTTGGCGCGAATCGGGTGTAAATGTTAAGATATCCACGGCAGACGTGACATCATTGTCTGGAGCGAAACAACTTATCCGAGAGAGCATGGCACTGGCTCCCATCGGTGGTATATTTAACCTGGCGGCTGTTTTGCGAGATAAACTTATCGATAATCTTGACGAAAGCGATTTTATTGCGTCAACGGCACCCAAGATTCAAGGAACCAAGAATTTAGACGTAGTCTCTAGGGAATATTGTTCCTCGTTGGATTACTTTGTCGTATTCTCGTCTGTCTCGTGCGGAAGAGGTAACATGGGTCAGACGAACTATGGTCTCGCGAACTCTGCTATGGAGAGGATGATGGAACAGAGACAAGCTAACGGTTTACCGGGTCTGGCTATTCAATGGGGAGCTATCGGAGATGTGGGCCTGATTTTAGGTACATTTATCTATCCGTCATACTTTAATTTTTATAAATGTGAATTTTGTTTATATGCGAATGGTACGATTTGTTCCTTCTTCTCATAGAATCACTGATGGGTGACAATGACACCGAGATTGGCGGTACTATGCCGCAACGTATGCCAAGCTGTCTGGAGACGTTAGATGTGTTCCTTCAGCAACCACATCCAGTCTTATCTTCCGTCGTCGTGGCGGACAGACGCAAGACCACAGACAATTCAAACAAATTAAGTTTGGTCCAGGCGGTCGCCAATATCTTAGGTATCAAGAAACCGGAGTCTGTTAATCCCAGCATTAGTTTGGCTGACCTTGGAATGGACTCTTTGATGGGAACGGAGATTAAGCAGACGCTCGAAAGGAATTATGATATCGTACTGTCGGCACAAGAAATTCGTACTTTGTCATTTGAAAAATTGGCCTCCCTCGATTCTGGCGCAGTCGAAGAAGCGGCGAAACCGGCGACTGAGACACCTAAAGAGAACATTGCAGAGTTTTTGTTCCAGTATGAGGGCACTGAGATAGTACCCACGGAGTCTCTGGTGCAACTGAAAACGAAGAGTTCAAAGGGAACACCTGTGTTCTTAGTTCACTCCATCGAAGGAATGATAAATTCCCTGAAAACTTTGGCAAGCGAACTGAACAGACCCGCCTGGGGATTCCAGTGCGTAAAGGACACTCCACTGACCTCTATGCAAGACTTAGCGAAGTTCTATATACAAGAAATGCAGAAAATTCAAAAGAAGGGGCCGTATCACATAGCGGGTCATTCCTTTGGAACCTGTGTTGCGTTTGAAATGGCCCTTCAATTAGAGACAGTCGGAGAATCCGTGGTTTTGACTCTTCTTGATGGTTCACCAGACTTCGTAAGGTTACATGCTGAGGGAATTTCAAAACATGTTAGTCAGACAGGCACAGACGCCACCGAAGATAGTTTCCGGAAATCTATTTCGTTCTTCGTCGTGCAGTTCAATACAAAAGCCAGTTATGTTCAGGTAATTGAAATGTTCTTATATTTTTTATGTAGAACCATTCAAGTCTCATGATAAACCACGTATTTAACTGCCTGCATTTTATTCAGACGTACGATATCTTGAAAACCGCTGGGACAAAAGAGGAAATATTAAACAAAATGGTTGAATTAATCAATAATACGCAATTGAAGGCTGAAGACCTGAAAACTGCTGGTGTGTTGTTCTGCCAAAAGCTGCAGGCAGCTTACTATTACAAGCCAACCACTAAATATAGTGGAAATGTCACGCTAGTTAAAGCTGCAGATAACTTTGTACCTCTGTCGAACGACTATGGCTTGGCAGAGGTAATTGCTACATTTAAACGCAACGAATAAGTTATTTCAATAATTTATTCTCGCGTGTGCTTAATATTTGGCATTTTTTGCAGATCTGTAAAAAGAGTGTGCGAGTCCAGGAACTGGCCGGAAATCACAGGAGCGTTTTGATGGGACAGAGCGCGATGCAGATCGCAAAGATTCTGCAGACATAAATTCTCGTCGGTTTTACGATACTTCGAAATTCATAGCATTCATATCATTATTTAAATGTATATAAATGTTGCATGGATACATTTTATAGTGTCGATGTACATTGATATGGATGGGGTTTGTGAGAACTTAAATATTTAATACGATTCGTACGTATTTCGCTGTAAAGTTCTTTTTGTACAAATATCTCTTCTTTAAGGTTTCCACTCACATTGTTCATACATCATTCGCATTATTAACTTATCTAGCAAACTGTATTCCTTAATCTTAGACTCTATGAAATTCGAAAGACATGTGTCAAGGTAAAAGTATAGATCATTTTATTGTAATCTATAATAATTTTAAGTAGTGCAAATAGATGTTCTGAAGTATAAATATTTAAAATCTCGATTACAAGGGAAATATGTACTATAAGTCTTTGTAATGGTTTCTGGTGGACAAGTTAACATTATTTAGACGTATAGTCCGTGCATATTTATTTCGTCACAGTAACACGTTTCAGGTAAACCATGATATTTTTGCACAGGAGAAGTATTTGTAAAAATATTTTAAACGATTTTAGGAAATGTATAAATAACAAACGTCAAAAGATGGTTGTACAATCTTATCCGTTCTTTTCCTTTATGAGTTTTAGTTTTATTACGTTTTAAACAGGGTATCTGGACAAATAGAAGAAAAGGATACGAACATTCCAGTGATAAATATTAGTATATGTTCTATACATATGTATACACCGTCGCAGTCTATTGCACATAACATACTTAATGCTTTAATGAAAGCAAAGATTTCTACTATTTTTTCATTATCAACAAATAAGTTTGTTAGATAATAAAAATGTACATGTTTATAGACTTTTTGATTGTCACGTTAAGTGCATCAACTGTACATTTGTTGTGTGTTATATATTTTCTTAAATTGTGTTTAAATTGTATTCAATTTAGGAGCAAGTAAAAAAATACAAAAGAAGTACATTTGTAATTAATCGAATCCCACATTTCATTTCCATAAATCTTATAAATATTATCTTAACAGTAATACTGACATGTACAAATATTTAATAATACATAAAAGTATTACATAAGTTATTTCTAGAATAATATCTTTTTTTTTTTATAAAAACAATCATTGAACGTTGAAAATCACATGTCTCCTAAAAAATAGTAAGAAGAATGTATACTTTCATTCGTAAAAGTAATTTATTTTCCTTGTCTTGTGCGATAATTCGGGTCGGAAATTGCAGCATTTGAATCACACGTGAAAGATACAGTCAATGCATAACGAGTTCCGGATTGTACCTGTTCAACTGCATGCAAATTTTCACTACCCGATGTGAACATTGATACCCTACCTGTAAAATACATTAAAAGTCATAAATATATTCTATTAGCTCGTGCATTATGCCTGACCATAATTATTATTAACCTTTTCGGGGTTCTACTGTTGTATTAACATTGTCTTTGTCAATAAATATAAATCGACCTCCCTCAAAGTCCCTCCCAAAATCATTCAAGTAAAGCAAAGATGTGTAATGGAATGATTTGTATGTTTCCTGAAACAGAAATAGTGTTTATTATTGAATTGCATCTAATTAGTTATCAATAATTAATGATATGTACACCTTATCAACATGAGGATGCCAATATTCATCATGTATTGTTTTTGCAGATGCATTAGTCATCCGTGAAAAGAATGTAGGCTTTGTTAGGAATATTTTATTAGCAGGTACTCCAAAGTTATGTGCTACTGCATGTTGTATCTTGCTTTTCACCACTCTGTAAGTATGAAGCATCATATAATTATAAAGTCAGAATTAATATTTACTTTTCAAATAAATGTAACAAATTTATGTACTTGTAAATTGCAAAATCGGCACTATTGAATATTTTCTTTGCTTCTGGGAGTATATAGACATTGATAAAACCAGAACCTTTACTCAGTGCACCGGAATGAAGATCCAAAATGCTTGCACCTCCATCAGAACCACCTAGATTCAAACCACTCACTGCTATTTTCAGCAGGACATCAGTCTCTGTAGATGATACTAGTTTGTCTGTAACTATTCTTCCACACTTCTCAGGCACACACTCTGGATATATGCTTGTTTCAGCTTTATAATCGCTCGAACACTCAACATGCTGGGTACGGCTTAATAAAACTTCTTTCTGTTTCGCTAAATGAATTTCTTTACCCTGTTTACTGTTGTACCACACTACGAATAACACTGCAAGTATTAGAGCACAACGTGACCATACCCTTTGATGAGGGAATGTCACACAAGGACCATACTTCCTGCAAAATAATGTACCTTATAAATTTCATTCATGAAATGTCAATAATCAATATCAATACTATAATGATTTCATTAATATAGTCAATTGATAAAGAATTATGTATAATGAAAATGTTAATGCTCTGTATGAGCTTCAGGAATCTTTTACACAAAAGAATAACAAGAGTTATATAAAATATGTAAACAATGGAGCTGGTAAATAAATGGCTAGATAACCTATACAGTAAAACATAAACTCAACTTGTACTAAAAATTGGTTGAACCATGAAGTACAAATTACTGTTCAAAGTATAAAATTTAATGTTGGTATAAACTAATAATCAATATCAAGAGGAATATTGTGTTGTCTTACATACAATTTAACTTCTTTATTTTCGTCTTCTTTTAAATCTTCTTGTTTTTTATCATCAGGTTTCTCTTCTTTTTGCACAGATCTCTCTCCTTTTACTTGTTTCTTTTTTCCTTTCTTGATCTCTTGTGACATTTTCGGAAATAAATGCTGTTATCACGCTCGCATTTAATGGTACGGACACCTACCTGTATACAGACACGTGCTATAGGAAAAGTCAACTCACTTTTCAAGGTGGCTGTCCATGATAACTGCTATCACCCACTCGTTCGCGTTTGCAAACCTAGAACACAATCATTTTGCATTACTAAATATTAAACACACTCAATTTTACAGATATAAAAAATCCCAGTACATATTTATATTATTTATCTTACCAAGGTGAACGAAACAATAAAAATATTCGACGTTGCACAGGTAACCCAATATACAGTTATCCTCGTTCAAGGTCATCGGAAGGTCATCACAGCCTTAATGAAGCGCGATTGAGTTCGAATTCTCGATAACTACAACCCGAAAGAAGGCAACTTACCGGTTATTATATTCATTCTGTTCAAACGACTCCTTCATCAGGGGTGTCTAATTGGATTGTTCATTACAGACGTCTCACCCTCTGTAAATAAGGAAATGCTCGGTTTCCTTCATTTTAAACTTGATGAATCGTTTTTTACGAGATGCGTACCGTTCAGTTTTTTATGTTCAGGTCGGAGGGTGAATGAAACGACGACAGAAGGTGAAGCTCGGGGGTTGGTGCTCGTACAACTTCTGGTTTAAGTTTCAGTTAGCATTTGTAACCATAGTTACACACGGTGAAGCATGGCCGCTCGATTAACAGTTCGCCAGTGAGTGTTGCGCAGGAAGGTGACCAAGTACGTGGAATGTCAACGAAAGACGTGCTTTTTCTCGTAAGTTAGATCAAACGAACGTTGCATCTGATCCTGAAAGCATATTCCTGCACGTTACCGGCCTTGCACCTGCAATCGCCGTCATTGTTCCGTCCCACGCTCGAACCGAAGAACGCGTGTTGCGTTGTCGGCGAAATTGACTTGTTAGGTTGACTCATTTGCTGAACTTACAGTCAGATTGAATGACACTCGATTTTATTATTCTTTTATGGAGGCATTGTTGAAAATTGTTAAGTGTTTGGAGACCTCGCTACGGTGAAATAAGGTGACCGGAAGTTGGTAGAGTATAACAGGTAAAACGGTGCCTGAGGTATATTTATTGAGATACAGTTTCGAAATAATGGATTCGTTTCGTAGATTTTAAATATTCGAAGGGACCATTATGAAATTGTGTTGGGTGTTATTTAAATTCAAATTTGGACACATCTATTGCTTACACCTAGGTGTTCGCATATTTGAAGAGCAAGCGGTAATACTGTTTTATTGCTCAGCAATTGTAATGGGACGCTACCTTGCTTTGAACACCGTAAAAATAGATGCGTAATTGCATTAGTAATTAAGTAACAACATAAGGGTAAATCCTCGGTTGAACAACGTACGCTTCACCGTTTCTTCTAATTATATTTATCGATCACTGAAGACATCTAGATTCTAGGTGTTTCCAGATCTTATCTTGAAAAGAAATAACAGAAGCGCTAGTAGAACAACTAAATGCATGAGCCCTACGTTCGAACACCTGTTACAAATGCGTCTACTTGTAAAAACAAAATTCAAGTTCACTGAGTCATTTTCCTTTTTCTGCTGCTTCTGCTCACCGGGCGGTACCAACCAATTTTTGGTATTGAGAGGTGTGCTGCTTAAAACGGTATACCCTGAGTAAATTGTCGTGACTGTCCGATTTTCGCCGATCGACCGATATCGTACACGCGGTGGAGCACTATGAAAACATTAACGATGACCCACTTACGTCCCTAAATGGTTAACAAACGAATCCACCTTGCGAGAACCGTGATCTAGGGCAGCGTCCATCGAGATTAGCATTTTCTTAGGTTCGCATGCGGTACGATCTCTGTACGGGTCGGACACGCAAGAATATGGATTTTCTTCAGTAACTCCAGCCGACGAAAGAAAATACGCTGGGGACGTATCAGAAACATACTCGATTCCCTGTGTACGAATCAGAAAAAATTACAACTCTCTGCGAATGCTCGGCCGAGGTCTGTCGTTCATTTATTTATTGTCGCGTCGGTGTCCGCCTCTTTAGCAGAATCTATACATCGATTTTCGTCTGCCGGACATTTATTGTTCGGCGAGCGAGCGAAATTCAGTTGTCAACGTATTTACTTGACCTGACATTGTTTAATCGACGCATAGAGGCACCCGTATGGTTTTTCATAATTCATGAACGGCATGTCAACGTTACCAGCGACGGCTTTTCCGTTGACTGTACATCCTGAAACTTTGACAAACGCGTACACGCTGAAATATAGCCAGGCCCCTCATCGATCTCATACGTGTCGGTCTCCCCTGAGTTCAGCAACGTGATTTTCACAATTCTAACAACTAAGAAATGATTGATTAACAATTGTCTTTATTCAACAAATTATTTACAGAATAAATATAAAGACGTGTACATGTAATCGTGCGAAGGGCAAGGTTCACAGAGACCCATGCATACTGGCCATCAGCGAAAACGACGCAGAGCCACTAAAGTGACTCGTAGCGCACAGGGCTCGGAGCCATCAAAGTGGTTCGCAGCACACTGAACACGGATCCACTAAAGCGGCTTGCAGTACACGGGACACGAGGCCACTAGAGTGGTTCATAGCACACAGGAAACGTATCCACTACTGTGGCTGGTAGCACACTGGACACGTATCCACTACAGTGGCTTGTAGCGTATCGATGCTGGAACCACTATAGTGGCACATAGCACGCAGGGGTCTGAGCCTCTAAAGTGGCCCGCAGTATACGGGGCATTGAGCCAGCATGTTTGCTGTCAGCCCAGACGAATCGGAGCCACTCCAGTGACTATTAGAAATCTGAAAGGCTTCATGTTATTCTGAACGATAACTATAACAACCTGTTTCTTATCACGAGGTGATCTCTGATAAATTGTATAATAATCTCTCAGATGCTTTGATCGACCACTTGGAGGATCGTATCGATTGATTGAAGCTCGATGGTTCAATCGAAGGTGAACCGCCTCTTCCGGGTGCCGCTGATCCACGAGATCGAATCTAATCTCATTATGAGCATGGAAGCGTGTTTTTGAAGTAGTATTGCACGAAATTAATTTGTGCGGAGTGTTTTTGAAGTTTTCTCATGGATCCGTTCGTAATGCACCGTCATCGAGGTCCGAGTACACCTTTCATCGCGATCCGTCAGACTTAGGTTTAGCGAAAATCAATAGCAGACGGGGTATAAATCGTGGAGAACGGTATGAAAGGTCATCACGAGTCACGTGTTAACGGCGATGCACGGCCGATGCAACATCGCATGACGGAAACAATCAAACCGCTCGAGTATGCTCGTATGATGCACTCGGCGTAGTAATAAACGTGCCGTGAAATTCATTCATTAGCTAATTCGAACGGACGCGATGAATAGGTGAAAAATTATGTGGGTCGACGTTCAGGGTCTTTACCGGGTGATCGATAGGTGCGTATGAACAGGCGTGTCGCTTCCGCGTTCAATCGACACGCGTACATTATTCAGACTGGCTGGTTCCGTGACGGTTTTTCCGTACGCACGAATGAAAAAATATTTGCCACCCCAGACGATCTTTTTTAATTAGAGTCTGTACGGTATAAACAATAGAATATGTATTTTTCAGAGAGTACTATGATGCGTAAAGGGTGCCTCAGGCGGACGAACAGCTTGCAAGCTGAAGAAAACCTTTAGAAGTTTTCGACCATCCGTATGAAGATGAATCGATACATCACGCTGAATCAATTAGGCGACGGAACGTTCGGCTCCGTCGTTTTAGGGGAACGAATCGACACCGGTGAAAAGGTGGCGATAAAAAGGATGAAGAGGAAATATTATTCCTGGGAGGAAGCTATGAATTTGCGCGAAGTGAAAGTAAGGATCTGCCTGATACCGTTCATAGACCATGGAGGAATGAAGTATTAAATAAATAATTTGGTTTTTAGTCGTTGAAGAAACTGAGCCACGCGAACGTGGTGAAGCTGAAGGAAGTCATCAGGGAGAACGACGTGCTGTACTTCGTGTTCGAGTACATGAAGGAGAATCTTTATCAGTTGATGAAGGATAGGTACGGTTCGAACGGTCTAAACGTTTGAAGTGTAGTTAGGATTCATCGTTTCTTTGTAAAATCGTTCGCGTCGCTATACGTTCATAAATTCGTTATGCAACAGGGACAAACTTTTCCCGGAGCAGGTGATCAGGAATATAGTGTACCAAGTGTTACAAGGCCTGGCGTTCATGCATAAACATGGCTTCTTCCATCGCGACATGAAACCCGAAAATTTATTATGCATGGGACCGGAATTGGTGAAGATCGCCGATTTCGGGTTGGCGAGGGAAATACGGTCAAGGCCTCCTTACACGGATTACGTGTCCACGAGATGGTAATGTCCATTCCTAGAAATGGAGTATGAAAAAGACGCTTCCCAAAAAATGAAAATAAAATTCAAAATACCTAACTCCTGGCTGTAAATTATAAACGATTTGATTAACTGTAAGAATTTTCGCACTGTCCAGGTACAGAGCACCGGAAGTGCTGCTTCACTCGACGACTTACAACAGCCCCATCGACATCTGGGCGGTGGGTTGCATCATGGCCGAATTGTACACGTTCCGACCGCTGTTCCCCGGGAAGAGCGAGATCGACGAGATTTTTAAAATCTGCTCCGTGATCGGTACACCGGAGAAGGACGACTGGCCAGAGGGATATCAGTTGGCTGCTGCGATGAACTTCAAGTTTCCTAATTTCACTCGCACGTCTCTGAGCGTTCTGATACCGAACGCCAGTCAAGAATCCGTGATTTTCATGGAAGATATGCTGCAATGGAATCCCATAAAGAGACCAACGGCACAGCAGTCCTTAAGGTAGCTTGAGGATCTTATCAAAATTCCATGGCAGGAAGCAGGAATTATTGAAATTATTTCTCCATAGGTATCCATATTTTCAAGCGAACGCTCCACGGATAATCAACAGCAAAAAGATTGGCGTCGCGTCACACCGAGATCTGGTTCTCAACAAAATCAATCTTCCACCTCCCGTTCCTAAGCAGTACAGCTACTCGCAGCAAGACATCTTTGATCGCTCAGAGTCCAGGTAAAAAGAGTACTCGAGTTGCAAGACTTTCATAGATACAGCACACTTAATAAGACTCTGTGCATCATTGCAGAGCGCAAGAGAAGATAACACAGCAGCAACAACAGCAACCAACGCTACCATTGTTGAACCATAATAATTACGTCCGCGAGAATAATGCCCCCAAGTGGGACGAGGACGATTTTGCCGAGCTTCTGGGGTGCGTTGCACGAATTTCCTAATCAAACGCGCGTTTTTGAACGAAACGGACCTTCCTCTGGCCGCTAGCGGTCTCACTGTAATCTAATCCTTGAATTGTCCACGTCAGAAGCAAGATCGTTCCCGAGAGCGTGAACGCAAAGCTTGTCCCAGAACGACTGTATAAAGAGAACCGTGCCAACTGGAACGCCAATTATTTGCCAGAGAAACAGAGCAACTGGGTGCTGCCGACTTGGAATGAACCGGGCCAGATCAATTGGAACCAGTCGCAACCGAACCTGAAGAACCCTAGGAAAGCGTCGGCTATACAGCACTACTTCAGCGTCGTTCGGTACGTCGCTAGCGAGACCTCGAATCTGTCGTCCAGGTACCGAAAGTTCCGAAATCTTCTAACGAGTCACCCGACCACCTATCTGCTGGTTACAATGGGATGCGTACTGTTGTGCTGTCTGCTTTGGAAAAACGAGCTTCACGAGCAACCCACCCGTATGATCGATCTTCTCGAGCAAATTCATGAGAGCACCAGCTCTCGCGACATAGCCCTTTTGAAGTATTCCAAAATCGCCATGCATCCTATACACGTCTGCATGCTGCGACTGAAAGACCAAGCGTCGAGGATCTGTTGTCCGATTACTGTTCCAAAGTTTCTGTCCAACCTGCTACTCTTCGTTCGTCACGTCCACGTCAACGTCCTGAATAAGACGCTTCAGCATCTGTCCATTCTGCAACGTTTGACGCTTGTTGTCTCCTTTCTACAAAATCTCTGTAACTATGTTCTCCTATCTCTAATCTAAACAGTATTCTTCAATGTTTGAGTCTGATTCCGGGATATTGGAGATGCTCCGGTACGATCTTTGGACCGTACGTTCATCAGCTTCTCGTTAGACTCGAGCACCCTCTTTTGTGCGCGCTGCAGAGACTTCATATGCTACTGACGTTCGCCTTGAAGATTAGGAATTACAGCATCGTTTCTCTCGTTGTCAGACATATCACATCTTTTCTATTGATTACTATAGGTCTCATGATTCTGTCGTTCCGTCGTTGCAACCTGAAAAGTCGATTGATTACGCTTTCACTGTTACTGTTGTGGACGTCCTGTGTCTGTTACTGATAAGAAACAGTAAGCAGGTGCCAGTGTACGAATCCCCGCCATTGTAAATCCAAAAAGTGTTCAATAAACTAATTTCAACTATGCCTGTGGTCGCTGTGTCATTAACGATTGTCATTTCTGTTGTACTTGAAGAAACGGGGACGCCGAGGCGAACCGGACCCGATTAATGCGAAACCTGGTCGGTCAGCCGACGACAGAAAAGTTCGAGGAGTTCACTGATTCCTTCTGGGGGCCCAGGAACTCTGTCGACAGCCAGACGAAGCAGTATTATCTTCCACGTAGTCGTTACATTACCGATCAGGCTTTGAGGCTGCCTTGTCCTAGTGTTTACGGTACGCAGACTATTACTCATTGTTTAAAAAGCGTCGATGCATATTAAACACCCATAATTAATATTTGCACGTGCACTATGAATTTCACAGATACCACGAACAAAGGAGTGCTTCAGTCAGCTGTTTATGGAAATGTGCTTAATACAAAAGGCAGCGGAAGTCTTCACGGTCGAACTGATTGGGCTGCTAAATATCTGAAATGACCGCTTTGAAACTGTAACACGTACACCTCGAATTAGTATATTTCTTTCTTAAGGCGACTTCGACTGTGATAGAATGGTATTTATTGTTTCATCGCGTGGAAGGATTTAAACAAACAATGATACGACGGAGAGCAACTAGGGAGAATTGTGACGGACTTACGAAGAGCGTAATCACTTTGTTAAATATTTTTCGAGTCTCATAAGTGATTGCACTCTTCACTGAATGATGCTTAATCCTTTGACTGATATAGGCGTTCGACAAAGTCGTTCACCGTGTACTGTCGACGCCCATAGGCGTTTGGTGCAATGGCTCGCTACGTACAACCGCAGCTTGGCCGCACGCGGCGTTCGCCTCGTTTCCAAGTAGCCGCAGTCAAAGGGCTAACAAGCTGATTCAATTTATGTACAAGTAGGAAGGAGTTAAAGTTGTACCTTTCTACTTTTTTAGCTGACCGTATTTCAACGATACCTGTACGACAGAATTCAGTGCATTAATTATTTTCTCTTCTTTTTTCGAAGACTTTACTTGGTATAACGATAATCGTTGCGGAGCGCAGTAACTATTGAATAATAGTAATTAAGTGCATGATGTTTCATTCGTAAGGCGATAATGGATGAGGTATATTGAAAAATATAATATAATACAATATAATATAATATAATATACATATACATATTTATTATTTGTACATATTGATTAATTGCGATGTGGAGTAACTTCTAACGCGCAGTAGATCAATGTAAAAATCAGTTGCATCCGTCATCCCTCTAATCGATAGAAATTTCTTTTGTTTTTCGTGTTCAGTGCGTATCGAAGTTCGTTCAGAAAATTACTCCATGTCGCGTCCGATACAATGTTCAAGGATAGGACATTATAATGAAAAATATGACATATAAAACAAAACGGCTCTCCGTATTTTCTACACACAATCGTTAATAAGCATCCTTATATCGTACACTCATAATCGTATAACTCACTCATTTCGTTCCTCAGCCATCATGATTTTCGATCGTCTTGTCACGCTCGTAGTCTTAAATCGGTTTCATCGGAAACTGTCTCGGTAGGTGTACAGATTCTCGAACGATGCAAGTCTCAACGGATAATCAAAAATACGCTGACGACGATAACAGACGTATGCTGCGCTTGTAAGACTCGGAACGTTTCATAAAAATATCTCAGACAAAGGAACATGTCGTGAAAAAATCTGTTTTACAAATTATTTCCCTCCCGTAGGAATTTGTACATATATCGCATCCCTGTTCCTGAACCCCGACGTCGCCTCACGCTGGTATTTTTTCATAATTTTTGCAATCTGAAACATCCTCGATCAGGATACGCGAAAGCAAGACGATTCGACGAGTCGTATCGACGATTTTGTGCACGCTAGCAGTATCGTAGAAAAGAAAGCATCATATATGTATGAAAGGAACGGTGATATGCTTCGACGATGCGATCGGAGGATCAACTATGCGGTTCTATGCGGTTCTCGCGTGTGCCGACGTCTAAATGACTTCTAGACTTATCCTCGAATACACGAAATATATCTGTTAAGCTGCTTGGATGGGTGGTACATTGTGGTGAGTATTACGCATATATAGTTATCCATTAATGTAATTACGATTTTATATTCGAAACGATCGTAAAAATCGCTTCCGAGTAAGTCCGTTTTCATTCACGAGCTTGGATGAGCTTCATTATGTGATCGTTGATATGCATAAGGAAAAGCAAAATAGAAAACTGACTACCCCTTTTTGTATTTGTTTGTTTAAGTTACGCGTTTAACTTCTATCACGATGCTTGGATACGATTAATCGTAAGATTAACGCAGAAATTTCGAACGCTAGAAAGATCGAAAGCTTGATTATAATCTCTCCCTCGTACAACCGTGGATATGTCTGAAACGCACGATATCTTCTTCTTCTTCTTCTTCTCCTTCGTCTGTCTCGCTTATACGGAAGTACGCTGTATTTTACATTTACATATTAACTAGTCACGCAGACGTGTAACAATTTCGTACAGAATGTACTCGCGTAAATTCAATAATTCTCAACTATCGATCTAACAAGTGCAGAGCACATCAGAACTACCTGGAAGGACTCTCGTCTCGCGTTCGCCTGACACGAGCTTCTCGATACACAGTCATTCCGAACAGTTCTAAACGAAACTTAAATCAACGAGCTTTAAGTACAGAATGGAATAGTTTCAGCGATCCGAAAGAGTTCGACCCTCGAACGTGCATGATCGAATGTTAGGATCTTTTGGACTCGCTGCGTTATTTAGGAATTAGGAAGTCTTTCGTTCGTTCGCGTACAGCAAGTTGTACAGCTATACAAGAAAGTTTGATAAACAATTCACTATGAAATTATTCACAATGGTATGAAAGGCACAATATCTTTGAACAGAACGAAGTAAAATTTCGAACGAATTTACCCTTGTATTATGAAAGTTTGCAGCATTTCATTCAACTGAAATTGTTATAAAATGTTTTAATGGAACGTCCGTTGAAAGAAAATATTAATCCGACTCGATATGATATTGCTCCGTTCTTGATCTATGTATTGACACCCGATCATTTTCCACTGAAAATACCTGCTATCCGTTCACCGTGTTGTTAAAAGTTCAGAAAACGTAATCACTACACATTATGGAATCATAATGAGAATAGAACCCGAACCTTTGTGTGTGTGTTCAATCTGGCAATATTTGTCAACGTCCACTAATCATTAATCGCTCCAAAATTGTCTAAAGCATTGGAACTTAGGAATGTATCCTGTACACATGCTACGATTTCAAATAAAAACCAAACGGAGTGATCCATACGATTGAGATCTGAACGAATTGAACAAAACGGGGGAGTTTGAAGCACCAGATTCAACACAGCACACAAACGTGCGTGTCCTAGTGTTGCAAAATCGCGTTATTAACCGCAGTAGTGACGTTAATTAACACCTTTGGGGACATGGTTGTAGCTGTTTCCATGATACCGGTAGTCAGTGTGGTCCCAGTGCTGTTAGACATCAAAGTGGACGTCAATAGGGTTGACAGAACGCTTACGGTAGTTTTTACGGTTGGCGTGGTATTTTCTAGCATGGGCAAAGTGGAAGACACGGCGTTTATCAGAATACTTGGCGTTGTTACGTTCAGTGGCATCACCGTCTGTTTTGCCACCTTCAAACATACGTCTTTGAGCTGAACCTGAGGCCCCAGGCCAGCTTCGATCATGTACGCCAACAACGAGCCAACCGACAAACCCATAGTATACGACAAAGTCATAATATTACCTTGAAAAACAATATTTGTTGAAGTATAATTACAATTATTAACTGTTCGTTAAGTAAAATTGTAATACCTGCTAATTCACGGTGCCCTTCGGGAACTTTGGTAGGCGCCTGCATCATCGGCACTGAGCCAACTATGCCGTTCGTAACGCCAAGGAGACAGGAGAATATCAGCGGATATGCTTCGCCAGAAAGGATCGGTGCACCTCTGGGTAGCGCGCAAAGTAGGAACAGTGGAATGAGTATAACCCGAGCAGTCGAGAAATATAGCAGCTGAGTGCGTTTCCATTCGTACGGTATCAACGCAAGTATCTGAAATTTGATCATCGTTTTAAAGTACGGTTTAAATAAATACAAATAGCAATGATGATACCTTGCCCACTACGTCGGAAGCATTAAACGCGGTCATCAAAATCACCGGCATCCAAGACTCGAGTTTACAAGAAATGATTTCTGATATGATACCCGGGTACAGGCACAGCGTCACAGAGTATGCTGTTCCGATGCTGACCATGTATGGATGTATTATTTTGGCCACCTCTAGTCTCGCCAGTAAACCTCCTGAAAAATTGATTCAGTTTTGCTTCGAGTTGTTAAAGACCGTTTCAACCAACGCACTTTTAATCTCAGGCCATGGTTTATTGCTGCTGCTTTGCGTTCCATACGCTCCCCTCATAACAACGACATCCTCGACTTTGTACGTGGGTCCAGCACTGCCCGGCGGATTCCCCGATGGCGCACTGGGTTCGTACACAGGATTGCTGAACGAAAATGCTGAGTATTGATTCGTTCCTAGGAATTCAAACACAAAATCGAGATGAAGAAATTGTATTTCTATCTAAGCGATTTAAATCAATTGTAATTTACCATTTAACTCTGCATTTCCAGTTGCAGGTTCGCTTGCCAGAGGGCTGGTTTGAATCTTCAGGACCCCGTACTGACCTTTCGATGGATCTCCAACTTGATCCAGCGGATCCATCTGCAAAATAAGAAGCCGAGTCAACAAACACACGTTCCAATTGATACGCATAGTAATGACGTTTCATGCATACTAGACCAACATCTTCTGTAGGCTCCAATGTGATCCGATTCCTTTCCTGACACAGCGTTATGTAGAATTGCACGAAGTCCGTCTTGCGAACCGTTTGGTGCAGCACCAAGCACAGTAAGATTGTCATGTTGGATAAGATGAAGAACAGGGACGTATTGCCACGTTCATTGTCGAGCAAGGATTTTGTTAATATCCGATTAATGGACACCCAAAGGCCAGCGATACCTGTGCAGAAGAAACAGGATTATTATTAATCAGTATCTCATCAGAGATCTCCAGTCTTACTATAGCTTGTACTTATCACTCACTTTCTCCGGTCATCACCGCCTGAGTGTACCGAGTAGGAAGCATGGACGTGTATCCGTAGAAGCTCGATTGTTGAACTGCAATTTGCAATTTAAAAGGTGAATTTGTGTATGCCTGAATAAAACGATGTAAATTTACAATGTTTGGGAGCTTTTACCGGTGCATCCGAGCGATACTATCGCAACGGCAACCAAGTTAATTGTATAAGAAGCTGCGACGCCAAAGGCTTCCCACCAGACCTCGCAGATCACGACGAAATTTAGGATAACGAACGATACCAGGTACCCTGAAATCGTCGACGATACATGGATCAATATCAATCGATCATTTTTATTGATCAGGACCATGTGTATATTTGTGTTTCCTGTCGATCCTTACCGAAAGATATTCGCGTGTTCAGAGACAGCGTCTCGACTAGAATGTTGTTCGCGAAAACCGCGAAAAAGGACATCGTGATGTAGACGACCGACATATCGAATATCACGGTGGTTCCAGGATATCTCGATTGAAAGTAATCCACCGCTATGATGAAGCTGCAAGAAAAATAAAAATCGTCATTATGCTTTGAAAATGGAAGAAAGTATTTCGAAAATGTTGAAACAGTGGGTTGATCTATTCGATGCACACGTATACGCTTGATGTACGACTGATTAAACACAAACACACGCGCACTCGATATACAACTGATCACACAGAAATACACACACACGACTTATGAGTGACCGCACACAAATATTCACACACAGTTTACTACTGACCACACATGCGCACGCGATATACAAGTGACCACACACAAACACACCCTGAACATACAATTGACTACAACACACATACAAAACTTACAAAAAACTACAAACATACAGCCACACGCGCGCGCTCGCGCGCACAAACGCAGACATACACACTCTACATACGACGGACCACACGCAAACACTCAGTCAATATAGATCTGACTCCAATCAGACACACTGTATATACAACTGATCATGCATACATGGACTCAATGTAGGATTAAGTCCACAGACGCGTTTGTCATGCAACTGACCATGCATACACACACGCATACACACAGGAAGGGAGAGATAGTGTGTTATTTGCGGCAAGACCTGTTGTAGGGCAAGAGAAATCCTATACCGCCGAGAATCAGGGCGAAGTAGATGAAATTGCATTTGTCGACCGGCGGAGACACGTGGGTGAATCCGTTCGAGAAATTAAACTCGTCCATGCCCCTTGCGTTGCCTAATTGCACGTATCCGCGACTCAAATTCTCGTCCATGTTTGCCGCGACGATCGGAGGGTGGACAGCGGTGAAACGATGAACCGGTGCGGAGTTCTACGACTCCATGCTCGAGCCCGCGTCCGGGAACGGCGTCGAGATGTTCAACCAGGACACGACGGCACCGTGCAGTCGCCACTCGATCGGTTCACAGCACCGGATCACCGGATTATTTTGTTTCTTCACGCACCGCGACAAAGGACGTGATTCTCGCGCGTTACCGGCGCATGCTTTGAAATTTTGCGGCATTGATTTCTGCGCGCGCATCGTGCGCCCTGCGTACCCCTTTTCCGCGCGAAATTCAAACTTTAGAGCGGACAGACGAGAGCGGAGACGCGCTACGAATCGAATCTGAAACTTTTGTATCGTTAACCGAAGCACATCAGAGTTCTTTTTCTGATGGGTAATGAGACTGACATAGTGCGTTGATACTATGTGTATGGTCTCACGCTATGCGAGAGATAGTCTATGTCAGTAACTGTAATTGGATCGAAGAAAGATGGATATTATGTTTGTTTGGATCAATTTTCGCTACCGTCAATATTTAGAAAATTTTCGAAGTTCAAGTGGTTTAAATCAGCCGGTATAGTAGGCTGCACACATTCAATATATAGTACACCGATGAATATACTATATCGCGATAAGAATGCGCTTGCGCACTGCGTCACACTTATCACTTATGAATCAGCTGATGAGAGAGGAGGATTGTTGCTAGAACTTTCAACGACATTAGGGTGAAAATTTGAGAAAATATGTCGTTAAACACAGCGCACGCGAACGGCGGTGTTCTGATACACGCCGGGGAATGGTGAGTTGATATTATTTTAGCCATTAATTGTTTACAGGATTGTTAATGTCGGTGTGTACCCGATTGTGACGTTTCTGCAACGTAGTTTACTGTTCCGGCCTCCTTGAAGCCGACTTCCTCGTTTTGTCAATAATCATTCCTCAGCAATAACCGAATCGCGTACAAAATATATAAAAAAAGATCCATACATCCTGTATAATGTTAGTAAATAATAAATACTATCGAATTTGAGGTCTTCTTGTTGTGTGATGCAATCACTCTGATATGCAAGAAGTACATGTTTGTTTGTTTGTTTAGCATATTATTATTCTGCGACAATGTTACCATGGAGTTTCATGGACAAGAACAGGCAGAGTTTCTTGGTACCAAGCGTGGCCGATTATACCTGACAACGCACAGAATGATCTTCAATGCCAAAGATCAGAAAGAGAAGATGCAGTCATTTAGCTTTCCATTCATAACATTGAGCGAAGTGGAGCTCGAACAACCGATGTTTGGAGCTAATTACATCAAGGGCAAGTGTCGTGCACAACCCAATGGCAATTGGATCGGAGAATGCAAATTCAAGTTGCATTTCAAGAGCGGCGGGGCAATTGAGTTTGGACAAGCTATGTTAAGAGCAGCTTCAATGGGTACATATAAATAATATATACTTATTTAGTGATTGAAAGTGTTTAAATAATTTCCATTGATGTTAATTGTAATTGATTTTTGTTGCTAGCTCAACGTAATGGACCCGGATTTGATGCTCCACCACCGTACCAACCACCAACTTCTAGCTGGTATGCTGCACCACCGCCAGCTTACCAAGCAGCACCAACTGGATATTATGGTTGGATGCCACCAACTAATGTATTTCCAGATGTGCCACCAGGTTACTTTTTTTCTAAATCATTTTTTATGACAGCATTCATAGCTTTCATTAACTTACCTATTTATAATATAAGCTTATTTGGCAAGTGAAATGCCATTTTTTATATTCTTTTATATATACAGCAAATACTGTGTTTATGACGGATATGCCACCTCCATATCCTGGTATAAACTCACCTTATCAAGGATATGCAAGTGGTGCACCGCAACAAGGTGCATGGGGTGGTGCTGGTCAGCAAGCTGGATGGACACCTCCACAACAAAATGGAGCACCCGGATGGGCTAATCCAAATTATAATGGACAACCAATGTCCCATGCAGGTGCGTACCCAAACTATGGGCAATCAAATTACAATAATTATCCGCAAAATCCTCCTCCATATTCCCCATATGCTCAGAACAACAATTATGCACAACCTGGACCTTATCCACCACAAGGTCATTATAACCCCTACCCACATAATTACTAATTGTGTTAAAAATGTGGATAATACTGATATTTTATATATGTGCTAGGAAGTTGTAAAATAATAATTCATCAATAACTAATTCATTAAAATTTTCAAAATGATTTCTGAAGCAAATTGTATAGTATTGTAACAAATGAGAATTATTTGTATTTATTTAGATTATATTCAGTCGAAAACGTTACTTTTTCATATATAAAAAATGTTACACATTCTTGCAACATATATAAAATACTGAACACACTGAAGTATTTAAGAACAACAATATTCAACAAATTTCAAACACACCTTTTTTTAACATATGTAATCAAATGTGATAAAAAAGCATTACCTATTGTTATTGTTTAGTATAGTAGAGTATTATATTTTTGTGGTCTTAATGAGAGCTTTGTGATAATTATTATAATACAATGAACATATTATGTTATTAAAATTTAGCCAAATACAATTTGCTGTTTTTATTTAAACCTACCAAATTTAAATAATACTTTCTTGTAAAAACTAATTTTTTACAAAGAACATTGAATAATGGTATAATTCCCATTTCATCTGGCAAACTTGAAAGTTTGTGTATTATGCAATATTGTTGCATAACAGGTTTGGTTGACCTGAAGTAAGGTTGACTTTCACTATGCTCAGTTATTATCTCATAGTTGTCAGAGATAGTTCAAAAATACGTGGTGCTATTATGAGTTCTTATCGATTTTAAATTTATCCATTGATTTGTGCCAATTTGAAAATAGTGATTAAAATTTCCAAATTGTGTGTTTTTTTGGTAAAATAGCATTAGAAAAGAAATTGAAAATTTAGTATAATCAATGAATGTCTCAACCAAAGTATTCTGTGACCAAGAAGTAGTCTCATTCTTAAGTATTGTAAAGAATAAGTTAATACCATTTGAAGAACTATCCAATTGCAACCAGTCTTTACAGAAATTATTTTAAAGAATTATATGAAAATTGGTTTATTTTAAAATATTACTTTTATTTTCAAGTCATTTGATGCTACCATAAAATAAATGACATAATAAAATTCGTTTATGCAAAAATTCAGATTCTAAGACATTAAAATACTTTATTTAAACATTTTCTGATAAGGATAGAAAATGCCCAATCAATTTAAGTTTACAGCATCAAATATTTATACGAGTATGTAATTTACTATAATATCAAACATACAATTTAACTTTTGACACTTTCAATTTATCAGTTTTTTACTTTCTCTTTTTCCCTTTACAGATGCAAAGGCAGCAGAAGCTGCTCAAAGTGCATATTATGATCCAAGTAGACCACAGTGTGCATACGTTCCTCCTCCTGCATACTATGTAAGTACAATACTTATCAGAATAATTTTTACTTTTATGTTTCAATACTTTTGTATTATGAACACTGAAAGCAAAGCTGATCCTGTTATATTTCAGGAAAGTCCACCAAGTTTCCAGCAAGCAACAGAAAAGAAAGATCAGTGAAAATACACGCATGATTTCCAAAAATGGTGGTGTAACATCAGCATTATTAATGTCTACATAGTATTATATGTACAATATTCGCATACTGCATAGTAACAGGTATATGCATTCCATTTTAGGTTTTGCTACAATGTCACATTGGTGTGTGCATTTAAATGGAACAATAAATCTATCTTTCTTATACTGTTCACGATTTTGAATATAATTCTGTAGTTGTATTGTTAAGCTTCAAAGTACACAAGTATTTATACTTATTGTGTAGATTGTATGAATGGTCTATAAAAAAAATCTATTGTTATGTTTTGTGTAATTAAATGAATATATAAAATAAAAGTTACTGCATATGAAAAGAACGATTGTACTGGAATATGTTCCATCTGTATTCGTATGTTTTATTAAAAATGATAAGAAAACATACAACATTTGTACATGTAAATGCATACATAAAACTGTAATTGGGTATAAAAAGAACAGCTGACAGGATCAAATGGAGTTTCTAAGTAAATTTATAGATAATTTCAATTGTTAAAATATATATATATCTGTATATTTTCAATTGGAAGATAATTACAAATATTTGTAACATGTATATTTAAATGCTAATATTTGTATAAAAATTTAAATATAGGTATATAAAAATAATTTTTAAACGTACAATAACCAGTACTTTGCAGCACAAATGGTTTTGCTTGTGCTAATGGCGCCTCAAAAAATTTGTGTTATTACTTCGACTAGTTCCTAGTTATGGCAAAAACGGCATATATAATAAATTCATATACATTTAAAAATTTTACATAACTTAATAATTTATAACAATTTGAATAGGTACGCAGTCTAAAACATTGCAAAATACATTATCTTTTATATTATAATGTATATATATATATATATATATGTTTTCACTAAAAATGGCACCTATAAATATTGTATTAGATAAGATTTTCCTGTACAAGTAGCTAACCACTTAAATGCTGATCTTCAACAACATTCGTATCAATCCTTAATAAATTAAAATTTCATAATATCAAATTTTTTTGTGCATATAAAATTTCCTATAGTACAATAATTTAATAAGGCAAGGCATTTGGAATTTCCTAACTCCATCATATAAAAATTGTGAACTGCATAGAATACTGTCTACACAGTCCATGGAATTGTACAAATGCAATTGTATACTGTATAAAAATCTACCCATATTCTGAGGTGACTGTCAAACTAAGATTACCATCTTTAACATAAGTGCCATGATACCAAATTCTTGTATCCAACAGAACAATGTCTCCAGCATAAACAGTAAAATTAAAACGTTTACAAATATTATCACATTCTGGAGTTGGAGCAACTGTCCATGTTTTATTGCCTATAATTTGTCCTTGCCACATTAGGCGTGAGATGTAATCCAGCTGTAAAAAAAGGGAATAATAAAATGTTAATTTGCATCAATGGAACTGTAATTTCTGGTATTACATATTATTTTGTATTGTACGTACATGCATAATAGCACCTTCCTCGTATCCCAAAAAAACATAATTGCTATAAGGAATCTCTGCATCTTCTGGCAAAAAATGAGGTAGAGTGTAAAACTGTTTCATAATATCCAAAATTTGAAGGTGACAGTTTTTCCAACCAACATACCACGGATCTTTACCATTGAGCTGCATGGCTCTGTCTTCGCTCATTGCAAAAACATCTCTTAAACTAGTAAAGTTACTTTTGAAATGTAAGAATTGACATTCTTCTACAGAATCATAAGCACCATTTGTATGCTCGTATAAATTCCTAAAGAATTTCCAGCTGAATACTTTTGATGCTGGCCAATGACTTGCAGCATTCTTTATCACCATAGGCCTGGAAGAATAGGCGTACTGCTTGAATTCATCTCTGGTCAAATTTGGCAAGATCAGAGCTGATGTAACACCTCGACAATAATCACAATTCGATATTGGTCTTGTGAATTCCCATATAAAATAATTATTTGGTACCAAGCATCTTGTTCCACGAATGCTTCTAATTATATCAATATTCAAATACTTAAAAAGAATGCTACAAAATATTGGTGTAAATAAGGCGAAGAAAAGTTTCTTGGAGCATACATAATGTAAACCGAAACTTCTCTTATGCTTTGTGTTATTTCTGACACTAGCATATTTAAGGTCTGACAGAGATGCGCCCTGCTTCAGGAAGCTCTCAGTTAGGGCTAGAAATGCGTCTTGTACATTTTCTAAAATATCATCCCTCTCATCCATCACTAATAATACTGGCAAGCGTGAGGGATTTCTCTGTGAAAATAAATTTAAGTAACCATTGATATTCTCTGTACTCCAAATTCTATATTAATATTCCTCTGTTCAATTTCAATTGCATATCTTCTTTGTAACAACCTTCATCTATATCATAATTGCATTTATTGGAATGTATCTGTTCCTGGCACTTCACTCAGTCTGATTACACTATGTTATCTGGAGATAACATTGTTCAGTTATTTGATGAGTATCATGGCTTCAGAGTTAGATAGTTAGATGGATATCTGAGTCGGTAACAGTGAGTGAACATTCATTATTTGCACGAGGTGTAAAAATGAGGATAATGGAGCGACGTTGATTCAAACGGTATCAATGGTAACGTAGAAACGGGTTTCCTCGAACTGCGTGCTTGTGTTTTACTATCCTCGTACAAACACGCACGCACGTTGACGTGTACACACGCGTACGTACACAGCGAGAGACTTATCCTTGAACTACTTATGTATGTTTCACCGAAAGTTTGAAGGTGTGTATTGATTACGGCACAGATGCCATCATCGTCTGATGGGCTCTGAATTCTGTGCCTTTTCCCGGCGATTCTTGCATCTGCTTCTTACGTGAGGCAGACAAAAGCCTCGAAGGCCGGCTTGCTCCGCCCGGAGTAATTTAATACCTTAATGGGAAATTTCCTGTTCACGTGTTGAACAAATGTGGGCAGAGCACTCCAGCAAATCCCCAAAAAAATTTTTTTTTTAAAATACTTCAAATTAACAGGATTATTAGACTTCTGAGTTCCATTTTTTTTTATTAACAATTTAAAAGGGAAATGAATTATGGAAAACAGGAGGCCCTAGAGAAGTGTTAAAATCGTTTATTTGATCAAATCACACAACATAATGTACAAGTCTTATTTTGAACGTACATTGAAACAGATTCGTAACGTGCATATCGTTTTATAATTCATTTCACGGTAGATACATATTTATTACGGTAGTCGAGTTTGATTTGTCGTTTTCTCAGGATCCCGTTTTTTCGGTTGTACACGTTTACATGGTATAAAACCTAATTTACAGCAGTTTTTATTAATACTAAGTTATTAGTTTGCTCGTCACGCTCGTCGAGACGCGGTCCACTTGAATTTCAGTGTACAATGAAATTTCGAAGTGGTTCTTTTCTCGGGCAATTTCTTTCGCTAGTAGGCCAATATCGAAACGTGTAAATGTATTTTAATTTAGCGGTAAATTCGTTGTTTACAGTCGAATAGTCTCGTTTGTTTTTTGATCGTCGTGTAAAATGCGGACTCTATTTCCTGGTGGTTGACATTAGTTTATTGCAACTCGTATGATGCGTGTAATTCGTACCATTTTGGTTTTTTTTTTCAGTGAACGAGATATACTTTGAAATAAAGATTTCTGTCTGTAATACGCAACGCTTGAAAGAACTGTTTCGATATTAAATACAAATGAAATATAAATCGTAGACGTTGTAAACAAATTCGAAACATCGTTTGTATGAATCGTTACTTATAATTGATTCGTTAATATTATTAACTGTGGTAAAAAGTTGAATTATTTCTCGACGAACTTCGAAAGATTGTAAATGCAACATCATAAACTTCTTTGTTCACTTCCTCCTACAAATGTAATTTTACAAAAATTTCACTTTTATTTCAAAAGTCAAGTTATTCTAGTTTAAATAAACACAGAAAAAATGTAAAAAGTCTTTCATCTATATTCATTTAAGTGATAACTCTGTTCATAAAGTAATATACGTATCTTTTTTTAACGTAAATGATATTTTTTAGTGTTAAAAAACGCATTATATTTACAGATCTTATACACAATATAAATTCAGACAAATTAAGATTACAATTACAGTATTATCTCAATGTATCACAAATCTTTAATAGTCCAAGGATCACAATATTGTATAAATATTTCATGATCAGAAAGTACATCTCTTTAAAACCGAATATGACAATTGTATAAAAGAACTGCCATTCGTATTCAATAAAATTAAAAATTATTTATCTAGAAAAGTGTTTCCAACAGAATACTTTTATTAAAACATTAGTTATAATCCAACGCAAAATAAGTTATTACTTACTGTTAAAAATGTGTGACTAGCACAGTCGTGTTTGTATCAATGCTTACACCTGATTACACTTTGCTTTTGAAGAGATAAAAATTTCCATCAAAGTTCGATCAGAAGTAGCACCACTTGCCAAGAATAGCATCTTTTATAGCTGATATGTATTGTGCAGGAACCCAATATATCCAATATCTTGAAGCTTCTGTTGTACCTAGCTGTATAGCCTGCAATTTTCAGGGACATTACCATTACCATTACCATTCTTGAATTTTAATAATTATTATGTTCTCATTAATAATAGAAAATGCAAACCATAATATGATATTCTGGATGATCGTGTATTGGTTCACTGTGTACACCCTTTATGGAATTCATAGGTATCTTGTCTGTTCTCTCCTTGGTACCAATCCAAAGTTGATCTTGCTCCAATTTAAATGTTAATCTAACTTTGCCACCAGATTTGTTTAACATTCCAGACAGTGGAAATTCTGGTAGAGGCTCCTGATGTCAATTGTAATTCATTAGTATTAATATACTAATAATAATTATTTGATTTCTTGATTAATTTACAGAATCATACCTTGCTATCTAATATACCAGGCATGGCATCTTCTGGCACACCTTTATCTAACACTTTTCTGTGCATTTTCTGCTGAGACAAGGGCTCTTTACTTGTAGTGGAAGCTGCTTCTTCTGAAAGATCCTGTTTCGTTGGAATTGACACAGCTAATACATCATCTAACTTTGATCCTACTACCATGACTTTGGCACCTTGAAAACAATTACATGTTTTACAATATTTAACAACTATTACATTAAGACAATCACCCTAATACAGAATATTTAATACCTTTTGTAACACCCAAGCTTCTAAGGGTTTGATCATCTTTGGCTAATCCTTTAATCATCACTTTCTGCATGGCTTGTGGTACAGATATAATGTTTTGAAGGTATGCTTTCAATTCAGCAACAGTCCCATCAAGTGGGAAATTTACATTAATCCTCTGCTTATTATAAATGACTTTAAAGTCTATGTTCTCTCGGGGTGGTTCTTGCGAGGTAGTTGCAGTGTTGTTCTCCAACTGTGTTTCAGAGCATTCATGCTTCGGCGTGGAGTCTTTTGTTTCCGTCGATGCGGTTTCATTAGAATTTGTGTTTAATACTAATTCAGTGCACGGAGTAGAACTACAACAATTGTCATTGCTTTCATCCTGCGCAGCACCTGGAAAAAAATTGAAGAACTGTAATTGAAATGCACACACGTACAATAGTAGTTCTAACATAAAACAACTGCTTAAAAATATTGGTTTTTTCACATTATTTATCACAAACAAAAACATAAGAGGTTAGGTTCAAAATGACACGTATTTACAAAAAGAGTCACAATTTATAGACAATATTTTATGAAGCTCTGTTCTTGCACGATATTTTCAAAAGTCTGCGAGTAGGGGTGTATGAAATTTTAATAAAAATAATAATCCTCTTCGCGAAATAAATGCAACGTATACAATTGCCATTTGGAATATTTCGCGATAGCGTCCGTTCTATTTAGCATGATCGAAAGGAGAAACATTCGAAACGGCAACAAAAAATATTTGTCGACGATCGAACGGCTAAACGCGTGAAAAAATCGCCAAGATTTCGTACGTACCGACATACTCCATGATGAACTGTATTTCGTTGACCAATCTAAACTATTGCAGGATGCGTTGCAATTTCTCCCATTCGTATTTACACCAATCCTTGGAATGACTTTCAAATTTTCAAATTCGTTCTAGAAATACGCCAGATCATTCCTCCACTTTTTATCTTGTATTTATATTATCGAGGGAACCGAGAGGGTTAACGCGAGTTCGTCGTATCGAATGTTACTCTGTCATTCTCGATTTTGACGTTATTCGGTGCGATCGATTGCAGTTCGATAAATGCATGGTTATTATTCATTTTTCTGTCGCCAAAACGTTCCGATTTCTTGCAAATAATTTAATATACGAATAACATTTTATTTAATTATCCGTTAACAGCGCGATGACAATTTTACGACGTTAACAGAATTCGAAAGAATCCAGTGAGGATGGAGAAGAATGAATTCTATGATATAGAAAATAATGGGGAAACTTAAGAATCTTAAACATCTATGACATAATTTATGCCTGTAAATATGAATAAGGAAGATTATCATTTACTGTTAATACATATAACTTTTATTGTTAAAGATGTCGATAGTCTAAAATAAATTACATTTCATTCGGTATGAAAGCAGAACTTGACTAAGCTGTAAAAAGAAATTAGATATTTAAATATTCGTAACACAATAAATGTATAATAATAATATAACAATAATAATTTACAGTGACAGTGATTTTGAAGGTTCGTGAAGCAGGTTAGAAAGAACTATCGATAGGAAGGTAAATAAAGAGGAACGCAATCGTGGATAATCTTTTTATCGCATAAACATTGATAAATAAAATAATAGAAGAAACAAACATATCCTTCCTCTTCGAACGCCTGAGCGAGACTGTGGAGTGCAGTTTCCCCACCACAATAATTTTCTACCTATTCATTCCATTAAGAAAATTCAAGAGTATTTTATTATCTTCTTTTAACTGCAAATTTCACATTTAATTTCGACTTTTAAGAAAAATCTACTGACACCAAAAACAACCTTGATTTCCGAGCTATATAAATGTCAAAAATGGCGTACGTATCGTTTGTTTATTGTTAACGCTAATGTTTATCAGCGATCGGTATTCAGGGTGAATGGAGTAATCGTGCAGTCGAATGTCGCGAGGTGGCGGTGTAATCAGGCGATCGCCATCTTGTGCACCACATGACCTCGTTGCCGTGTCCCGTGACCAGCTCACGTGAATTTTGACAAATTCAAACGTTTTTGGTAGAAAAAAATATGGATATATTGGAGCAGCATCTCGAACAGCAGGATGTCAGGTAGTGTTTATGTTAAATATCGACCGGCTGATAATGCGAACACCTATCCCTCCTGTTTCGCTCGAGGTCTCCTCAAGGTCATCACGTAGTGCACAGTGCGCACTTACAAGACTTAGGACAACAGTCGTGGAAGTAATAGGCATAGACGTAACACTTTAGATAAGTTGCATATCCATTCTTCAACGTACGCACGCTTGTTTTACAGCGCTGTTAACGCGAAGGATGACGGTGGCACGGGAATCGTCATCGAGGAAGCGGAAATCGTGGATTGCGAAGGTAAAAGCACCAGTAGGCTTTCATTTACGAAGACACAGTGTAATTTCAAAAGAGAACGTTGATGTAAGTGACAATCATCCACACATAGAGACTGAAATTTATTTTCATCATAGGAGAAACTGTTGGAGAGGATGGAATGCGATACCAAGAAGCTCTAGCGTACAGAGTGGTTCAAGTAAATGGCACTACTGCTGGCAATGAAATAGAATTACCAGTGACTCAACCAGGAAATAACACAGTACAGGTCCTAACATCTCCATTAAACGGCCAGTTTTATGTTATTGGGAATGCCAATGATGTTTTTACCACGGCACAAACCTCGAGATCACTGGTTCCACGTACCACCACCCTACAGATAGAAACACCAAAAAATTGTACTCCTGGTTTGAAAAAGGTATAAACCTGCTTCATAGAAAATTTTCCAAGGAGCTAGTATTTTGTTATTTGAATTTCTGCTTGCTACAGAAGTGTATATATTTTTTTTTATCATGTTATTAAGAGAGATGATAGAAGGAGAGCAACACACAATGAAGTGGAACGCCGGCGAAGAGATAAAATAAATAACTGGATTGCAAAGTTGGGGAAAATTATTCCTGACTGCAATACTAGTTCGAATGCTAATGGAAGTGGCAGCAGTGGTGAAGGCAAAGCAAATTATGAAACTCAGGTACTAAAGTAAAATTCGAATTAAAATTTTAGAAAATTGCAAACAGGTAATCATTTATTCGTTGGTTTGTTTATGCAGAGCAAAGGAGGAATTTTGGCAAAGGCTTGTGAATATATAGGCGAGTTACGGGCTGCTAATCAGGGTCTGGGCCAATGTCTGAGGGACAATGAAAAACTGCGGCAAGAAATAGCTGCATTGAAGCAACTTGTTGCACAGTTAAAACGCGAGAACCTTCAACTTAGGTCACAAATATCCTCCACAGGAGCTAATGTTGATGTTGTTCATTTGAGTCCTTAAAAGATTGTTAGTTCATAACTCAGTGCTTCATTTTGTAAATATTAGGATACATAAGCTGACGTAAACGTCAGAAGAAGTATTTACTCTTATAATTGCTTTTCATGAGAGCCACATCAAATTTCGTCATATTGGAATTACATTCTTTTGAATGCCTCACGTGGTCCTAATGGCATGGTCATAACTGCACTTTCAATGGCTATATATCCACATCAATTTACTAATAACATGAAGCCTAACAATATTTCGGCTTAAACATAGAATCGGAAATCGATTTTGTGTGCTAGAATACATTGCTGAAGATGAAAGACAATTTTTATAAGTTTTTAAGCCGGCGAAAAATTTTTACTTAAACTTCAGATTCCACTTTCGTGTGATACTGTAGCAATTAAAAGATACATAATATCGTTCTAGTTACGGCTGTACCTCGTAGGACCCATTGAGAAAAAAAAAATATAATTTCGAATATGCATGTGCATTGGATCGAATTACCTCGTGTACATGAACGAGCCAAGGCTGTGAATATTAAGCATTCTTTTGGACCTTTCGGATATGCAATTTTAGACTACGGAGACAAAGTTAATTTTTTTAAAATGCGACTTTCGTTACAACATGAACAATGATGAAATTGCGATGCGAAATATGACGACTGAATCTTTACAGAGATCGTTAAAATATTTTTTATTTTTAATACTGTTTTCACGAGAGTAGAGTAGGTACTTCATAAAGTGAACTCTAGGGACTGAGAATGTAAAATAGATTAATCGTACACGTATAGATGTGTATGTATATTTATATATGTATATATACACGTATGTGTACATATGCATATACGTACGCATATAGCAATAAACATATTTTTTTCAAACGGGGATTCTGAATACTGTGGGCGAGTATCAGAATCATTGAAAGAATTAAATACTGGTTTGTAATATATCGTTGATGTATATACCGCGAGGTTATTGTTATATAATAATAATATTATTATTATTATTAAAATGAAATTTAATGAAATCCCCATTGTTACTTTTATTCCAATATTAAACGACCCAAGGTTTTCCATTTTTTATGCATAGTCTTTATTCGTTTTTTTATACATATGATACAATGGAAATGTCGAAGTTACTGGAACACTGTTTGCGATGCATTTTTTGCTTTATACTTTTTTTTTAACGATAAAAGACCCTGCACCTCAACAGCTTAACATTTTGACACATTTTTAAACTTTCAGACCACTTTTCAACGTTTTAACGTTTAAAATAACATCTACTTTTATGTAACGTCTGCATCTGTCGCTTAACACGTTTACATAATACACTATTATAATACAATATTTAATACTCTTCAATTGAAGTTCCACTCTCTGTAAAGAGCCGCCATATCATCCCCTGCTGCAATAAAATATTAAGCACATCGTGAACATAGTTTTTTTCTTCTTTCCGTTTTACCGAAGAAGTAACGTGGTACGGATGATTGGAAAGCTTCTTACAATGCTTTTAGTCTCATTGTACATACATACAAAAGTTTCTCGGTGGAAATTCTCTCATAATTAGTTCCATTTGCGCCAAATAAAATAACCGGAAGCTTGATTCTGCAGGCAACTTGTCTTTCCTGACGATTTCGGCTAATTACATACAATTTCATTTGAAAGTTCAGAAGTAACTTATTATAGTATTTAACATATATGTATATTTGAATACGCTGGAAATGCATTTAAGGACGTCCTACTTTTGTTCTTCTTCGATGAATGTTAGTTAATACACATACAGTTATAGTAGATTTTATATTTGTAACTTTTTTTTTATGTACAATTATTGGTAGATGTTGAAGCTAACATAACAGTTTAGTGTGCGACATGTGATTATGAATGCCTGTTATACCTCCCTTCAGTAGAGCCAGGACATCCTTAAATGACCAGCATAAGGTTCCTGAACGATCACGCAGAGAAATTATATTCGTATTGCTGCCTCTGATAATTAATCTTCTAGATTTCTAAATGCCTGTTGAATATCTTCGTGCAACTGATCGAAGTCAGCTTTGATTTTAGCCTCACCATCTTTCACTGGATCCTGAAACACGTAAAAGCGTTGCTTATATATAATTCTACAAATTAAATAAAATATATTTGGATAATAAATACTTACCTTGAATTTCATGGAACTCAACTGGTAAAGAATATTACCCATGCTATCCCTAATAACGTTCCACGTTATTTTATTGTCTGATTGCGCCGTAGACTCAACTGCATGCCTCGCCATATCATAAAACGCGATCATGTTTCGCAGCATTCCCACGGTTTTGTAGAATGGGCAGAAACGATCATACGGTGAATAGCTGCGTGAAACGTTAAAGAGTGAGTCAACAAGGGTTAAGCTCAAATACATTCACATTGAAGAAATGATTCTTACCTGTTCTGTTGTAAGAAGTCGTCTTTCAAAAGTTTAGCAACTTCCAAAGTAATTTTGTCCGTTTCAGCAAGGGAAGCTTTACCTACTAACTGTACAATTTCGGATAAATCTTCTTCTTCTTGCAGGATTTCCTTGACCTTCGTTCTCAAGGGAACGAACTCGGGATAGTTCTTATCATAAAAATCTTCTAAGGCTCGCAGATATTTACTGTACGATATAAGCCAGTTAATGGATGGGAAATGTTTGCGTTGTGCAAGTTTCTTGTCAAGACCCCAGAACACCTTAAAAAAGTAGATAAAATGAATAAATATTTTCGAATCAAGACCTTCAAGGGAATAAATAAATATTAGAGTATTCAATACCTGGACAATACCAAGAGTTGCACTGGTAACGGGATCGGAGAAATCACCACCAGGTGGTGATACAGCACCTACTATACTGACGGAACCTTCGCGATCAGGATTACCTAAACATTTCACTCTGAAAATGACAAATTTAATGTTTTTAGTATTGCCAATGCAGTCGAGATACTAGTTCTAAAATTGAGAAAAAAAATTCGGGAAGAACTACCTTCCAGCACGTTCGTAGAAGCTAGCTATACGAGCTCCAAGGTAGGCCGGGTAACCAGAATCTGCAGGCATCTCGGCTAATCGACCCGAGATTTCACGAAGAGCCTCAGCCCAACGAGAAGTCGAGTCAGCCATCATAGAAACATTGTAACCCATGTCACGGAAGTATTCTGATAAAGTGATACCTAAAACAAACAAGAATGCATAACAGTTTTACTCAATCAACTGTCCAGAAATAGTCCAGTGCTTCTTTTGTTTCATTAACTAGTAAACGTACCCGTGTAAATGGATGCTTCACGAGCAGCGACAGGCATGTTTGAGGTATTAGCAACCAAAGCAGTACGCTTCATGATAGACTCGGTGATACCGTCAATTTCTACAGTTAGTTCAGGGAAATCACGAAGTACTTCGGACATTTCGTTACCACGTTCTCCGCAACCGACGTAGATAATGACGTCGGAATTGGAGTACTTCGACAGAGCTTGCGAAATTACAGTTTTACCGCAACCGAAGGCACCAGGAATTGCCGTTGTTCCACCTTGGACGCATCTACAATTTCATGAATTTTTTCAGTACGCGCTGTTTCTACCGCGAGGTGCATGTGAAAAGAACAAGCCTTACGGGAAGAGAGAGTCCAAGACTCGTTGGCCAGTGAGCAAAGGATGATTAGCTGGCAATTTTTCTGTAACAGGACGGGGTTGACGTACCGGCCATATCTGTGTGCATACATTAGTGTTACACGATTTAGTAGAATCATTTTACTTTTATATCCACACGTTAACTATAATACTACTGCTTGTATACCTGAAGCATAGTGTATTTCTGTCTCTCGCCATCGAATTCCGTTTCTAGAATGACGTCCTACGAAACATAAAAACGTGAAGTAAATCAACGTGTATTTGCAATTTTAGCTCTTTATGTAAACGCGTATAGCTTACTTCAACTGTATAGTTTCCTATAGGAGCTACATAAGTAACAGTTCCCTTGCTTTTCGGAGGTAAAATCATTTTATGTTTTACTAATGTGTTTTCATTCACTACACCAAACAAATCACCACCAGTGATATGACTGCCGTTCTTTATGTTCAAAGGATTAAATTCCCAAGATGCAGTTCTTGATAACGCAGGCACATTGATACCCTTTGGGATGTAAATGGAACCAGTCATTTCATTGATATCTTTCAATGGACGCTGAATACCATCGAAAATGTTGCCAAGAATACCAGGCCCAAGTTCTACAGACAATGGTTTCCCAGTACGTAACACAGGGTCTCCTACAGTTACACCACTAGTTTCTTCATACACCTACATAAGAAAAAGTAATAAGAAATGTGTACAAATTTATAAAAATTTCCAATAATAGTTCATAATACCTGTATGGTGGCCATATCTCCTTCCAAACGAATAATTTCTCCTACTAGTTCATGATATCCTACTCTGACCAGCTCGTACATAGCTGATCCAGACATCTTCTCAGCTGTAACAACTAGAAGAAAAAAAGATAATAAAAAAAATCAGAATATTAAAACAAAAAAAATATATTGTAAATAAACATAAAATATACTGTGCACTAACCAGGACCAGACACGGCGTACACATAGCCAAATTTGGCTTCCCTCTCCTCATTACTAATTTTTGGCAACCCTTGGCTCATCATCTTGGATTGTTATTCGCTTAAAAACAATCAATATCTGAAACAAGTCAATAAACAAAAATTACCATACACATCCTACAGAACAAACAGAATTAAAATTCCTTAAAATGAAATAAGCATGGACAGAGAAAAACTAAAAAATGTAATAATTAATATGTATTATAATAGCATTTAATCATCGGACTAATCTTGCTACTTCACTCTGACATCCAATCATATAAATCAAACAAGTCTCAGACCAGCAAAAATTTGGCAAAACGGAGCGTGGAGGGCAGTAATTAATCAATATCGATTATTCTAAGGGGTGGTTCGAGTGAAATCAGTTGAAAATCATCGAGAATGTGGATGTCAGAGAGCGCATCCATTCATCGTAGAATTCACGTGAGCAGTTCATTTAAAAAGTAGGCGTAGCCCTCTTCGAGCCCGCGGAGACGTCTGCTCGGCCGTCGATTCCAAAACGAGACGTTTCTTATCGATCGTGCACCTCGAATGACCGTCCTCGTTCTTTGTACAATTCACTGAAACTCGAGGAAGCTCTAACCGAAGAAAACGTACGAATTCTGGCGCTGATCGAAAAACGATGGCGTGTTCAAACTGGCACGATCGATACTATACGCGGCGCCAGCCTTTCTGCAAAAATCTCGGGCACGGTATATGCGGTAGCGATTTGTTATAATTGTATGAGTTATATAGCGAATCAAAGAGCACAGTTTGGACCGAGACGGGCGTGATAAGTGACAATGAAAAAACTTACGAAACGTGCAACGTATCGAGGTAATTCCAGCTCTACAACAACGAGTCAAGCTTCAGAGTCGAGGCTGGCTGCTATCACAAGACAGGTCAGCTGACTGAACGACGTGCCAGTTTACAAGTGTCGGACTCTCCCGCGACTAAAGGGCGATTTTCATGTGCACGACGTTTATCGACGATCGCGCGTTCCTAAATGCAATCAAAAGAGACGTAATCGTTACGTTAAAAATAAGTAGACTGATTTATGCCTATGTTTAGTATAAATGTTGAAAGTTAACGTTGCGGATACCAATATTCACTAACAAGGTGTATTCTTATTATTATTACAGTAGAAATTTTATGTGTTATATAAATATATTCATAAATTTATGATCGTGCGTTCCTAAATGAAATCAAAAGAAGCGTAATCATCACGATAGCAAAAATAAGTAGGAAGACTGATTTATGGCTATGTTTAGTGCAGATCTAAAAAGCTGTACGTATAAGGTTATAGGAATAGTTCACTACCAAAGAGTATTATTATTATTATAGTAGAAATTTGATATGTTAGATAAATATATTCATAAATTTATACTAAAGTTAGAGTGATAATATAAAAAAAATCGTCGATGTAAAACAAAGGAAAGCAGAAATGGTGTAGCGTTACAATTTAAAAAAAAGATTGTAGTTGGACAAAAACAAGAACGCTTCTTGAAACGCCATCTTGTGGAGTGTATGCAAAATTGTAAGGAAAAACAAACCTAACCTAACCTAAACTTTGTCGATCTTTGTTGCTCTCTTTTTTTTCTAATTCGAGTGTCAAGGAAAAGTGGCAAAAATTTTCATGTTTTAGGCGCCTTGGATCATTTACCCTAAACTATTTCAGATGATCGACGTTCTATTACACTTTCGTCTCATATCGATATTTAGTTGAAATTCTGTTCATTCGTTCAGCTTACAATCAGTTGACCGCGGCAACTACAAACTGCACGCGCACACTTTTAAGCAATACCAATGAGAGCTGGTTAAAATTAGATGCCAAGGCAAAGTTGAACTTTATTCCTATAATTATTGTGCGCTGTATGCATTATTCGTCGCACACCCTTTCGAGCACTTCGAACACAGACCTTCGTATCTTTTTTTTACGAAAATGAGTGAAAATAGAATCGCTATGAATACAACAGCCGGAAACATTGAAGAATATCTGTAACACAATAAAATGCATTCTTCAACGACCTAGAATGTAGGTGTTGCTGTCTTCTGAAAAACCACCTTCTTTTCTCGTTTTCTTTGGGTGTCTGATTTATCGTGCCAACCAATTTTTTCAGCCTGCCTACTTCCCTCATAAGCTTAAATGATAATAATCTATAAAAATTCATGAATGTAGTATGTACATTCACGAATTAATCTGCAGACTTTCATAAAGATATGTTGTTCAGTTTTTTCCCCCAAAAGTTCCCTAAATATAGCCTGAAACCGGGGTTAACGTAAGCCTGCCTCCTGATCTGAAGACTAAATCGTCTGACACTACAAACTCTACTTATCATTTCGAACCTTAATTTTTTACCGCCCTTACAATTTCCCGGAACGCGCCATCTATTTGCCCACAGTTCTATGCATTTCCTGACCTCACTTACACGAGAACAGTTACGTAACCTATTTAGTGTCGCACGTGTGTTGGTAAGCGTGTTGAACGCATATATATATCTATGTATCGAAAGCTCGAGGATAGCATTCGAGCGGAGGACACCACGCGCGACAGAGCGATCGATTTCCTTCCGTTGCATTCCGTGTTTTACGATTTGTCAATCGTACAGTCGAATGTTTTTCTTCGAAGTTCCAACAACGTTGCAGTAATTTCACGTTCACGACGAATTTTCTTCACGAACAACGCATTCGATCGAAGATATATACGCTTTCTCGGTGAAAGGGGAGTACCGTTCTCTGTTCTTGTTGTTGTTTCCTTGGTAATGACAGAACGCGTTATGGACATAAAGAAGTTGCAAGAATTCATGGAGCTGCTCGGACGATTGAAGGTAAGTCGCCTGTCGATTGAGAAATTGCTCGTGTCTCTCTGTGACAAATATAAACTCGTGATGAACGCGTGCAGCCTTCGCTTACGTATGTGTCAAACGCTCGGTTTTGGCATTCCCGATCAGTCGCGTATAGCATGATTTCCTACAGTTAATACCGCGTTCCACATTTTGTATTATGCAGAGCGTTTGTTATGTAATGACTGTCAAAAAATTTCGTACGTTCACGAAAAAAAATGTCAGTCACGTGTTTTACCTTTGTGTCAGTCATTTGACTCACATTTCCTTTCACTCACTGCAACAGCTCATAGGTCGTCTTATGAAATAGATAGAGCTTGAAATTGATAGAACTGTACAACACTAGCTCTGTACTTTAATCATGTTTCTGTGAATCATAACAATTTTATCTTGAATGTATTTTTTAAATGTTGTACGTTTTGTTTATTTTCGTCAATGTTATCTCATTTTCGTCAATGTTATCTCATTTTCGTCAATGTTATCTTATTTTCACATCTTGTTTTGATTGTTCTGGTTGTAGCATATGAAAAGGACTGGATGGGTGATCAGAAACATTTCTGATCCTGAGACTATCGCTGGTCATATGTACAGGATGGCCATGCTTTCTTTTCTAGTGGGAAACGAAGAAAATCTAGACAAAACCAAGTATGAAATGGTATTATTGATATCGTTTGAGTAACTCTTGTTACTTTGGAACTAATGGGATGTTCAATAAATAATGACAATTTTTTTATAAAATTTCTTTTTGAGGGACTGTGCAGAAATTTGTTTGATCCATTTACATGAATGAGATATATATGAAAGTCATGAATTAAAAATGTATCATTACTTATTGAACACTTCACACGTAATTCCATGATTTTAAATTATTCTTTCTTCACTGTAGAATCATGCAGATGACATTGATACATGATCTGGCGGAATGCATAGTGGGAGATATAACACCTCATTGCGGCGTGCCACCTGATGAGAAACACAGGCTAGAAGATGAAGCTATGGAGGGCATTTGTAATCTCCTGGGTGACAGAGGACCTATGATACTAGAAATATTTCGTGTAAGCACCACAGACATACATTATTTATAAATGTAGAACTGAAATAGATTATTTGTGATGAATATTTAACATTGAGATATATTGGTATGCGCAGGAGTATGAAAAACAAGAATCCCCTGAGGCGAAATATGTTAAAGACTTGGATAGACTGGACTTAATTATGCAAGCGTATGAATACGAAAAAAGGGACAACATTCCTGGAAAGTTGGAGGAGTTCTTTGAGACAACAAATGGGAAAATCAGACATCCGTTTATCAGTAAACTAGCGTCTGAAATCGCCGTGGCAAGAGCAGCGCTATGTCGCGATTCATCTAGTTCAAAATGAGACACGACGTCTCGCAAACGAAAGTTTGACGGCATCATTTTTTATTTAGCTCAGTTTTTATATCTTTCTCGTGCTGGAGTTTTGTAAACGTAATACATAAGTTGTAAAAAGTTAACCAAGTATAACGCGTACTTAAAAAAAATGTTATTAAGATTTAGGTGCCTACATTTTATAATCGCTACGTTACAGCATTTTAACAGAAAATGAAGGTAAGTCTTACACGTTTGAAAGTATTTTCCATACGGTGTGTTTTGCTCTGAATATGCAGCAACAGCATTCCCCTTTATTTTCTGTTAAGGTGGAATAGATTCAAATAAAATGTTGAGACGTATCGATTAAAACAAAAAGTAAAGCGTTATAAAATAACTACAATATTATAATGTATATTTTAAAGCACAGCATTGTTCAAGAAAATACCAAATTCGCTACTGATTGCACTGTAACATTCTCGACTGGAATTGGTATTCACAGGATCATCATACATAAAGTTTATGTATCGTCGATGAAACTAAAGATTGTCTGCTTTCTTTTGCAATTGAATTGATAGTCATCATACCAAACCATTATAAATATATTTGTTATCATTTAAGTCTGAAAGTTAATAAACTTTTTAAATAAAATAGATCGTTGGCTTTGATAGTTGGTTCCCTTAACAACAACAATCCTGATACGTTTGTTCACCACCTGGTGATATCAATTTTATTATAACGTAATATACAGTGTGTCCGCGCCAAAGTGATACAGGCCCGTAATTTCTCAAATATTAAAGATACAAAAAAATTGTTTATGTGAAAATTGCATGGTACAAGGGGGAACCTTTCCTATTCGGCCGTGTTTCTTCCGTTGAAAATCAGTAAATTTGTAGGCGCAATATCTCGAAAACCACTACAAATCAGGTGTATACATTAAAGGTCAGTGAAGTCGTCTTGAAAAGCACTATCGAATGATCTGAACGAAAGTACATAGTTCCATTTAAAAAAACGAACTTGACCATCATATCTCTTAAACTAATAATGTAAAAAAGAGTTCGTCTTCGTTAAAAAATGTGCGCTCTTGTACCATGCAATTTTCATATAAATAATTTTTTTGTATCTTTGATATTTGAGAAATTACGGGCCTGTATCGCTTTGGCGCGGATACACTGTATACATAGATAATCTAGTGGCTCGTCCTCGACGGCGTTGTCCTGTGATCAGATGCAATTTTCCGGAAGATTAACTATAATTGCATATCCGCTCTATTCGTAGCCATATAATATGCTGCTAGATTTCAATCAGCATAAAAGAAGGGTAGCACTATGTAACCAGCATACAATTGCATACTCGGCTAAGGTGAACAGAGATGTTTGGTCGATACTCTAATCAATTCAGAATTTTCTATTTCGTGGACGGAAGAGGATCGGCGGTCCTATTTAACGCAGTCACGTGAGCGGAACTGCGTTGAACCATTATCAAGAACGTATGTATATCGACAGAAGCGGAAAACATGAAGAGAACACGTCGAGCGATAGTTCATGAGGTGGCACCTGGTAGACCCGGTACATGTAGACTGTCGACAGGTCAAACCTGGTCTCGTGCAATAAGTTCGCGTAGTTCAAGCGTGGACAGGAAGAGTCTCGCATCAGCTAGTACCCAAATCATTCGCAAGGATCGCGCGTCGAAGACCAGCGATATCGGAACATAATTTTGAATTTCGAGGAAGAATTTCTTCCGAAGAGTATAACCGAACAGTTGCATCTGTAAAGCATGGAAGGAAAGGGTGAAAAATCAATAATAGAGTCGCTCGATGGGGAAGAAAAGTGCGTCGAGAAATTGTTGGTTCAATTTAATCTACTGGAATTGAGCAGCGTGCTGAATTCGGCGAATTTCCGCGAGATTTGCACCGCAATTTTTCGTGCGGACGAGATCAAGGACAACGAACAGAAGGTCCAGGAAATTTTCGATCTGTTCGACCGGGATGGCGACGGCGTTCTGAATGGACGAGAACGGAACATGTGAGAACACGCATCTGTATCACCGAAACAGGAACAATGGATCGTTATCGCGTGCGAACGTCCCACGCGTTCATGAAATTCTTTTTTTCGACGCGGTGTTCGGAGTAGACACATGAATATACAGAATGGTCAGGTTTCCTTGGATAGAAAGTTATGAAAATATGAGAGTTACGTCGTTTGATCGTTGCATAATCGTTTGGCTGTTATGTGCCACCATAGTGACTTCTCTAAGTAATCATTAAGGACGAAACGCCACTATAGTGGCGCTATATGTAATCGTTTCATCAAATTGTGATTTTCTGGTCCCAGATCCATTTTCTCGAATATTTCAATTGCGTTTCCTTGAACGATTCGTTTGATCAATAGATTTTACGACTGGCTGCGAAAGATCATCGAACCAGTGAACGTTCTGTTGATCGTGGACGTTCAGAACGACTTTATCGACGGATCTTTGGCCCTTCGTGAGTGCGCAGGCGGCCAGGACGGAGTGGACGTGGTGAAACCGCTAAATCGGTTGATAAGGGAAGGACGCTTCGATAAAGTCATTTATTCGCTGGACTGGCATCCCGAAAATCATATCAGCTTCTACGAGAATCTGCATTTACGGGAATTGCATCCCGATTCGAAGGTACAGGACCCTGAGGAGCCTTGAAAAGGGTTTACTGATTGTGAGAATCCACGAAACTCCCTCTGTAGATTTTTTTTTTATTCAAATCTCCCGCTCTGAGGGTAACAGGAGCCACCGTCGGTAAAAACAGGTCCTACAAAATTGATCACCCTAAAGTGGTTTACTATATTAAATAATGAAATATAATATTTTTTAGAATCGTCGAGGTTTTTCTACGAACAGAGCGCTTACGGAAGACGGAACATCACCCTATGTAAAAGTTTCAATTGGTTTTCTTTAGCACGTGTTTAGTTTCACCCAAAGCGTTAAGGAATCTCAAGGAGTTGCCTTTGTTAGGAGCAACACGTGCGCGCCAAACGCTTTTCATTCAGCTCTTTCAGGGTTTGGCGTCGAAGAGAATTTATGGCACGTCTATGACTAGTTAGTCCTTTCAAGCTATTTATGTTTGAAAGAGACAGCAGTTTCTTTGTGTATCTTTAGCGCAAGGCGCGCGCCCGTTTGAGGACCTAGAAAGTAGCAGTTGGGAGACTGCGTGTCTGTTCAGATACTTGACCATTGTACCATTGCGTCAAGAGGGTCCTGAGAGATTCTCGCAACCTTGCAGCAACATCTGTTTTCTTTCTTTTTTAAAAATACTATGAGGGGGATCTGTGGATTTATAACACAGGACGCGATGATCTTCTGTCATTTTTTAATTTTAATTATTTAAAACGCTCATAGGTGAAGAAGGAGGACGCGAAGCCGTTCGACACGGTGTTGTTCGACAAACCGCGTTTGGAGCAGAAACTTTGGCCAAAACATTGCGTGATGGACACGTGGGGAGCTGAGTTGCACAAAGATTTGGTCATCGCACCGGACTCGATTCAGGTACATTAATGAACAGATGAATGATTCTCAACAAATATAAAAATTTCATAAATGTTCATTTTTCCGCGTAGGTGCGGAAAGGTCAGAACCCGGAAAGGGAAGCGTACTCGGTGTTCCTCGACAGCAGCGCAGAAAGTTCGTCGGAATTGGAAACGATCTTGCAAGAAGTCGGTGTCACGAACTTGTACATTTGCGGTTTAGCGTACGACATTTGCGTGAATGCCACTTGCTTGGATGGCCTTCGATTAGGGTACTCGGTGGTCGTTGTCGACGATTGCTGCCGTGGCGTTAGCGAGGAAGACGTAAAGACTGTTAAGAAGTTGATTTCTGAAAACAGTGGCTTGATCGCCGACAGCGACCACGTTCTCTCGTTGGTGAACGAGAAAAAACGGAGCCTTATCTTGAGCTATCAATCCGCGAAGACGTTGACCTCGATTTCGAACCCGTGAAAGTTAAAACGATATGAATACTGTATGATGATTTTTCAAAGCTACTGAGGAATTTTAAATAGTTATCTCGATGATGGAAGTCAGTAGGATCTTTCGTCTATGACATATCACATAAGAAACCCACTGGAATGTTTACTATGTTTCTTCCACCTCTCATGAGAAGCTTCTGAATAGTTTCAGGAATTTTATGACAGTATTCTTAATACCTCTCACACGTGGAGATATCATCGTCCTACAGTATTAGTTTTAGTTAGTGTTCGGTTAATTTATACAGATACTTTACTAATAATAATAATTTATCCTCGCTAGATACACAATGATGTATTACATTTCATAAATATTCTCCGTTCGAAGGTCTAATAAATATAAATACAATAAATATGTTACTGTGTTATCGTTTATCAGTCGTCGTTCGCTATTTATGTGGCGAGTTTATTAGCATTCGTGCGGTTTTCTCGATCCTGTTAGCCGACTCATCGTCCACCGTCAATTTGCATGCGTATCTATGTCTCGCTCCGCAATCGTCGCTTTGGTAAGAGTACAACCTGGACGTTGTGTTGTACCCCAGTTTTAAACACCTGAAGACATAGTACAAAATTGAATTATTTACTCAATTGACTTGGATATTAATTCAACTGAGCAACAGAGATTTTACTGTATACAGAGTGTCCCATTTAATAGCTCCAGTTTGAACACCTCCATTGTCTTTGAAGATGCAGTAAAATGTGTTAGTAACCAGTCGCTGATTATAACCAGACTGCGGATGTGTATGCAAATATACATACCATGATTTCAATGTTTTTTGGTTTAATGTAGTCAAAATGATCAAAATATATCTTATTATTATTATAAATTACGCATCTTTCAGGTATTTGAATATGTTAAATTGCATGAACATCCCAGCCTAGTTATAGTATTATACAGGTCATATCTGAATAGTATTTTCAGGTAGCTGAAGAAAGTTCGTTCACCTGCCGTCACCAGGAACAGTTTGCTTGGTGTTCTGATAGACCGGCTTCGCGCTGCTGGCCCAAATCCACAGGAGACCAGGATTCAGTCCACCTGTCCAGAAGTTCCTCCCCTTCAGCTTGGAGTTCGTTTGCAAGGAAGCCAAGAACTCCCGTTTCTCGTCGTCAGTTTCGAATTCAAGCAGATGGCCGCCCATTCCGCGACAAAGACTGGCTGATGATTTCCAGTCGAATTCGCGGTTGCTGAAATGGTAGCAGTTCTGACCGATCTTCGTGTAATTCGCCGGACAGGATTCTGAAAAAACAGCAGATATCGTGAAGCGCTGAAAAAAAGGTTTCAGATCGAAGAAGTCTGAGAAGAGAAACTGGAAGTTACCTTTTTGATTCGTGTTGCCGGAGATCACGTAGTAGAGAAGCTCTTCTGCTCTTCTCAGACGATTTTCTAGGAAGTCCACTCTGTAAACCAGTTTCTCTATTGCCCCTGGAAGTATAAAGCACACTCTATTGTTATATTATGAGTAGACCAGCAATGAATTAGCAGTAAACACTATCCATAATATATGTCGGTATTTGGAATGACATTTCTTCTGGAGCAACTAATATTTATTTTATGTAACTGCAAACGGTTGTGCAATACTCAGACAAATGTTTGTCTGGTCTGCTCAAGCTTTGAAATGATTCATTAGTTATAAATGATGTTTACCGAGCAGATAAAGGTCTGTTTCAGTAACTTCTCTCTTGTTCGGCGTGGATATTTTGCTCGAAACGGTGAGAGTTTTATCACCCAGCTTCATCACCTTCGACGTTCTGAAATTCTTCGAGTCTGAAACGATCCAGTTCTCCAAAATCTCGCTCCATGGTCCTGCGATCTCAGTCGTGGAAACGTTTGACAAACTGGTGTCCGAGAATGAATCATCTGGAAGCGTTTTAATGATCTCTTTAGTGAACATTTTAGAAAATTGTCAGACACAGTTTAGTACCTAAACCGCACCTGGAATTCCCGAGCAAGCACAGAATTCTAAGATCGCCAGAAGACACAAGCAAAGAGCCCCACTAGTCTTCATGACAAGCCTGAAACTGGAGAATATTAGACGCATCATCGTAGAATACATCGCCCGAACGAGAACAGATTCAGAAAAACCGTACGCTGTTTTTATTTCGGTTCGAGCTATCTCCAACTTTCTTTGAGAAAGTCCGACGATTGGGGGAACCCCGCGTGCGTCACTTTATGCAAATTTCTTTCGGGGAAGTTCTATGCTTAATTGTTAACAATCATGATTTTGTTTATACTATTTTATTCATTCCTCAACTCGTCGGCACTTAATTGGATTTTATCAGGTGACTGCTATTTTTTTAAAAAATTTGGAGAAATATTGAAATTAAAATAATTTAAGATAAAATGTACATGCTAGAATAATTAAATATTTTTTTTGTATAATAAATTCTATTTTCCACCGTGACACTCATGGTGTTAATTGTGTATATAATTCCATTTAACAAAATCTCACAATGGGAAGACAATTTGTTGGATACAAGATCACAGATTAGTTCACTTACATAATACTCGTAGAATAAGTACGTATTCTCAGTTAATATCATTCCACTTGTTATTTTGTTCCTTCAGACTGTTCACCTGGCCGATCCGATTCTGTTCGCACCTCGCACGCTACTATCGTCGAGAGATTCGACCGCATAGCCTTCCGATGGACACTTTCTCTCCTCCTTGGAAAAATGACTCACTTTCTTCGGTGGATTCTTCGCCCGTGGCAGCCTCACATTGAACCTTCTCTAATTTGTTTGCTCCACCGTTCTCAGACCAGCAATTACCGTCACAACCAATCAATCATCATTAAATCTAAAATTAATTACTGCTGAAGTGTAAAATATACGTTCAGATGACATAGATAACTCTGAGATACAAAAAAATCGTTAACGATCTCCAAAGCGATGACAAGTATTTTTTATTATAGTAATTGCTGAATGATTGCCCTAATATTCGCTAGTAAATTGCTTTCTGATGTTCCTCAGGATCATTCGCGACACGGTTCACAAAATCGTCGCTGGTTTTTGCACGCTGAAAAGAGGAATCGCAACGTAACGCAGAGTTTCTTAAAGATCGCCCTACTGACACGATTCTCTCCGTGAAACGGAGATTCGTTTTCCTCTTGCACCGGGTCAACCAAGTCCGATTCACGAAAATTCCTATCCACCTTCGTTCGAGAGGACCAAAAGGATCAGAACACCATACACGTTCATTTTTTCCGTATCTTTAATGAAACGAGTAACTGTAATGGAGACGCGTCTGCAATCGTCTGTAACCATGTAACTAGCTATACATTTTCTATGTACATTGTGTTAATGCTCATTTAAAAACCGACAGTAATTTGGAGCTGCTGTTTCAGTTAATTCGTCTTCAGTCTTTCATTTTGCACGGATTAAAAGTACACGGTGAGATTCAGTCGTTCGTTCGTCACTTGGCTGTTCCTGGACCTGGTTTCTGCTGCCACCTCGACGCTGTCCACCGTCTGAAATGAAAGCAAGAAGTTCAGATGCAATTGTAAATTTTTAAATTTTTATTTAATTACCCTGTCATCGTCGTCCCAGGAAAGTTTCTTCACTCTCTGGGAGCAGGCTGGCCAGGCTGGTATCAAGGAATCCGGAAGATCGGCGGAGTAGTTCGAAGATTCTCGAGAACCGGTGTTAAAATTCGTTTTAGCGCTCAAATCGTTCATATTCTGAACGAGGCCGCCTATATTGGGAATATTCGACGTTGCTGACAGACCTGGAGGATTTGGAGCAGGTCCCACTTTGTGCCTTGCGTATAAAGGTACCTGCCTGGCTGATGACAGACCTAATTAAATGTACAAAGACTGATCAACAGATGTAACGATACCAGATTTTCAATTTTATTGTAGAATACTGGAGCTGAAGGGACTTCTAGAGTTCAGACGTCAACTACAAAATGTTCATAGCTCCATTTACATTGTCCAAACTCTATAACATAGAGTGTCTAATATTTAATCATTAAAGCTAGACGACAATATTACTTTTAATGGTAGCACTGTAAGAGTTCCGTGCCCCGAACACAGGATTTTCGACGTCGTTGTCATCGTTGCTCGCTTCTCGACGTTCACTAATATTGGAGTCATCGATGATTTCCTGATCGACGTGATCCTCGAGATCGTCCGCTCCATCGGCTTCTTCATCATTCTCGTCGATACTGTGCGCACCTTCAGTGTGGTGTCCTCTGTGGGAGACCTCCAAGGCGTCTTGAAGCATATTCGCACCGAGTACTTGAGGAGTTGGGCTCAAGGCAGAGGGAACAGGTGATTTTTCACGGTAACCCGTTCCCACGGAACTCACCGACCCACTGGTCTTTGGTCTTTTACTGAAACACGTTGTGAAAAGCTCTAATTTCCAAGAAGCTGCGTTTTCAGATTAAGAGTGGGAGTCATGTTTGATTTGCGTTGAAGATTTCATGAGAAGGGACTTATTGTTGAAAGAAAAAAGAATCAGGCAAGTCAGATTATCAGCTTTACTTACTGTTTATATATGTACAAAATTAAAACAAGTATAATAACTCCTAGGAGACCCAAGACAGCACCAAAAACGGCTACCAGGAGAACACTGCTGCCCAACCAAGCGGGAGCTGCTCTGGCAGCAATTGGCAGGGAACCACTGTTGGGTATATGCACGATCACTGGAATCATGCTAGATCTTTGAGAGAAAGACAACTATGGTTAGCAAAGAAATGTTAAGATAATACAGAAAAATTTCTATTAGGTGTCTTTGCGTGTCTACCTGGGAGGACGTCCCGAATCTGATGCGACGGCTACTAATCGGGCCAAGGAACCGTTGATAGCCGCTATTGATCTCAGTATAAGCTCTCCATTATCATGTATCTCGAAAGATCTGTCACAGTTGCGTATTTTAAGGGTGCTATTAATTATTTAGATATTTTAACAGAATTTACATTTGTTTGTGTTTCATACCTTGCGTCTGGACCCCTAAGAGACAAGCTAACTTTGTCATCCCTGTCTCCATCGGCGGCTTCTAACTTTCCTGGAAAGTTTTATCGCTGATAGAACACGTTTAATGTGTTTCATAGATTCATCGAGGAAAACTGGACGAGTGAAAGTGGCTTACCGACAATGGATCCCTCTTTCAAGGTCGCAGCGTGAAATTCGTATCTGGGATGTCGAAACCGGGGCTCCCATTCATTGACATCCTCCACGGAGACATTTACACGCGATGTATCGTTCTGAAACGATATTTGCTAGTTGTTTTAATGTTTCAACACATCAGAAAGTGTGATCTGTCCATGTTTTAGGGTTCTGGATAACATAGTAGTCAAGGTTCATAAAATTGTTAGTATCAAGTTTGACTCACATGATGCCCATCAGTAACGCGGACCAGAAAGCTGTGTTGGATTCTCCTTTCATAATCCAACGTGCCCTTCAGGATCAGTTCACCAGAATTAGTGATGGAGAACCTCTCCAAGTCCTCTGCAGCTCCCACGAGCCAAAACCTTAAATTCTAAAAACGGAACAATTAATTTACATACACAATTAGCTCAATAAATTTTATTTACAACATTCATACTTACAGAGTCTCCTTTGTTCACTGTTGTTGTCAGAACCACGCTTCCTGGAGGAGTATTTTCTGGGATACTCGTTTGATGATCCCGGCGTATGAATTTCACAGGAAGTCTTCCACCTAATTTAAGTTTTGTTTGTTGATCAGAGATGTGTGGAGCGATTGAAACAAATTAAAAGTGCAGCAAGTTGCTTACCAGCGGTGGGTTCCACGTTCCAATCGCTCTCTCGAGAAACGATTATGGTGGAAAGAGCATACTTGTCTGGATTGTCCACCTGTGTAGCCTGTAATTACAATTCAGTTTCAGAAGTTATTACCTAGATTGTGAAGGTTATTGAAACAAATCCATAAACATATTTTATTAGAGAAAGTATAAGTTGCGTGCCTTAACAACAATTGTTGCAGGAGATAGAAGTTCATGTTCATAGAGTGGACGAGTTATGGCGACTTCGGCAGTTTCAGGGTTCAGAGTAAGAAATGGCAGGATTCCACCTTGAATAGTATATTTCACTGGAGCTTTGATCCCTACATCTTGATCCACGGCTTTAATTGGCGTTGGATCTACTTTTAGGACTCTCCTCTGGAAGAAAATGTAATATACAAAAATATGGATTTCAATTTAAATGGTATTCATCAGTTTAATTTATTAATTATACCGCTTTGATTTGTCGAGGAATGACAATTTTATATTGGTCATTTTGGAAGGCAGGATTTTGATCATCCGCGTCGATGACGTTTACGTACAGGGTCGTGGTGGATGATTTTGGAGGGTTTCCTTGATCCTGAGAATAAACAGATATTTCATTAAAATATCAGTATAAAATCACAATCGTTTAAGTGATGTAATTTATAAGAATTATAGTGATTCACCTGGGCGCGTATGTCGACAGAAAAATTAGCTAGAGTTTCATAGTCCAATGGTTTCCTTAAAACTAGAGTACCCTCCAAAGCATTCACGAACACAAAGTAGTCCTTCAAGCACATTATAGTAGACATTAAGAAAACATTTTATGTATGTTGTAGAAGTAAAGTAGAAGGATAATAAGGTATTCTACCGAATGAGGTCCTGGTAGCACGGCATACTGAACGGTAGAAAAAGGCCCTGGCTGATCAGCATCCACTGCTCGTACCCCTTGAAGTACTCTGGTACCAACAACAGTAACCTAAGGATAAAAAATGAGTCTTCATGACAAGAAAAAGCTCACTGTGACAATAAGATGATCTATATGAAATATTTAATAATTCTTGCCTCTGAGATGTTGAGCACATAAGGTGCGTTCACAAATTGAGGAGAATTGTCGTTCGCATCGGTCACGCGGATGTTAACAGGTATCACGAATCCCTTGCAACAAATGTAAATAATTAAAACAATGATAGTCGACGACAAATTACGTAAATGCAGCTTAATTAAAAACTTACAGGATCCAAGGTGTGTTTCCTTTCACAAATGACATTCACATAGACGCTGGCTGGTCCATCGACGCCTTCCTTATCGAGAGGTCTAACAAGAGTCAAATTTTTCGAATACGCTGAGAAGGTCACAGGGCTGTCGTGTTCCTGTAGCCTCAGTTCGATGTCTCCTTGAGGTCCAGGATCTCCCAGCACTCCCAGGACACCCACGGTGTCACCAACCGGCAGATCCTCGCTGACGAAAAGGTGTGCAGCGGTGGCACCATTCTCCAGGAAGCATCGTGCGTCACGGATCACTATGAGAATATTATATATTTCATTATTTACTGTGATAGATCGTAAGAAGTTATCTTAGGAAGACTGAGCTTGCATACAGGGTGGTACCGTAATTATCAGTAGTTCAATGTTGTCAAGATCTTTAGGATCTTGAGCAAGTTTACGTATTCGGGTTGCAATCGGTATTATTATAAAAAAATTGGAAGAGTTGGGTTTTGTAGTATGTTCGGTCATATTTCAATAGATCAAAGTATTGTGTTCAGGAGTCATGTGGTTTTTGGGTTTCCGGCGATCTCAAGAACCGGTTGAACACTTGTCTCCCTACCCACAGACTTCCTTTCCTTCTTTTATAAAACTTGCGTGGCATTAAAAACAGATGAAACAGTCAGCTGGATAATTTTTGTAACATCCTGTATATGTAAATATTAAAGATTAGTAAACAATCGGTTTATTGTAAAATTATATGAATTATAGATTACAATATATGTATGGTAGAGAAAATTTAAATTTGAATTTAAATTATGGAGGGTTTTTGTTCATTGGCTACGTGACCAATTGCGGGCTAATCTTACCGCGAACTTTTCAAATGCCGCGAACCTAAAAAATACCATACACATGCAACCATTTTTTACAGTAAAAAATTGATATAATCAAATCGGTTGGTTTTAAGAGATCGTTTCCATTAATTTACCGTATACCGACGCCTATGTTCTCCGTTATTTTATGTAAGTTAACTGTACCGTTTGTGATTCTTTATATCCACGAAAGATAGATCATTCGATCGTGTATTCTTCTATGATTTACGACAGCGTTATCACTGACCGATCGAGAATCGATCAAAGATCAAGTTCTTTTCAATAATTTATAGCACCGTCTTGATTTTTACAGGCCTGTTAAGGATGTCTGTACGATATAATTTCGATGACCTCCTCAATTTTAAAATACTGTATACAACTATATACTTACATTTTTAAATATTGAACTGCAACAAACAAACTTATCGATAGCTCAGTTGGTACAGCAGTTTGGACGAACAAACAAAGGACATCAGTTGAATTCAAATAATTGCTAAATGATTCATTATTGATTCATTACTAAAAGTACCTCTTTCGGTAAATTACGAAAATTTACATCTCAATGAACCGCGAAACGTTTCATTCCTGCTTACAGAGCCATGACTTCTCCCATTTCCATAGTAGATACCTACATTTTAATGACCGACGGAGTATACGTGTATATGCGGACGTATCATACAGATGCAAAATAAACTCATGGAACCATTATTGTACACAGGGTGTCCCACGCGACAGAGCTGTATCATAAAAAAGTATTTGAACACTTGCCTAATTGAGTATCTGATTTCAATGTTATGTGATGGAAGATCTTTTACTCCATTTTATTTCCCCCGCCACGTCCTATAAAGAGATTTGAAAATATCTTCTTTTGCCAAACCTATAGGACAGTTCCTTTAACAATAATTGTTTAATAAAAGGTGCATTTTGGACCTCATGTTGACAGGACATTTTTACTCCATTTTATCTCCTCTCCTATCTAACTTCAGCAGATCATTTTTTTCGGGAACACCTCGTACAACAGTTACGTTCGTATTGGCAACGTGAATGCGTCCGTGTGTGTACTGACGCATGCACACATAGACGTTTTAGGAGCGCGTGCACGAGGGTTAGAAGTGTGCGCTCCCCTGGAGCGGAATTCCGCCCGCTGCAAACTCACGGCGTATCGACGATGCAACGTTCCGCCGTTGCCTTTCGTAATCTTTTTCTTTTTTTTTTCCTTCCCCGCGGTTGGAGACTTTTCCAGAAGAAAACGATAGTACTCGTTCGACGGGATGACAGGGATTTATCGAATGCATCTCTGCTGCGCGGGTTGCAGCTCGCAGGGGTTCGCCGCGCGAACACGCGACCCGAAATATTTGACGATTTCTTTTATTTTAATTGCAATATTGTTTAATTTTTTTAGGCTGCGTCAAGTGTATGATTCACAATTTTTATGTCATTTTGTATTGTATAATGAACTATAATATTTAACGATTTTATATTTGTTCTTTAAGTACAAAGAATAATATTAAATACTGCTGCAGTCTCGAACCATATGTTTCAGCATCCTCTGACAATATAACTGAATGGATGTAATTTTCGAAAGAATGTTATTTCCTTTTTAACATTTCGTGTACGAACATGTACTATTCGTTTGCATACATACAGTTCGAACGAATGCTCGACCACAGAGGAATTCGAAAAACATCTCCTATTCTGATCGGAAGTGACTCGAAGAGATATTGTTCCGCCAGCTTTATTTACTATGTTGTATTCAAGCTTTCAGCCATGCTATTCATGGTATTGTAGAATATTCATACTTGAAACTATACGAATTCCAATACATAAGATAGTAAATCAGTAAGTATCGGTAAGTATTAAGTGTTAAGACGAAATATAATTGAAACGGCTGTTTAACACTTTGACTGCCATGCCACCCATATACGGGTGACACTCAAATTCAATTACTAATTAAAATTTAAGTTATCAGTGTTTATTAATACTATTATTATTATTAATAGCATTTAAAACTTTAGATTCAACATTATCAATTAAAAAGAGCGTAATTTCAGATTACATTCATGCTGTATCGAAGTCTAGAAAGTCGTGCTGTTTTCAGCCAATATAGGAGTAATAGTTAACGTGTTCACGTTGTCTTAACACTCGAGTTTCCTGTACAATGTGATAACGGCTGATAATCGTTATGCAAATGAGGGTCACCGTTCGCATAAAGAAAACAAATGAACCTTAATGTCCTTGGCGAAGAAAATGCTCTGTGAAACATGTCATGCTAATGAAGGACTGCCGTGAAGTTATCTAGGATACATAACAATACCGTTAAGTATACGCAACTGCGTTAATAAGATAAGGACTGCTTAGCATGTAAGTGAATACTCGTCTTAACCAAGTTTCTATGTCTGCCAATTAAAGGTTCGTACTTATTTATAAGTTCTACTGTGTTATACAGGCTGTTTTTAAACGGGAATTTAAAGATTAATGACGAAATTAATTTTTTGAAGTATAGGTAAACACACGCTGAGTCTGAAGTTGGCGGTGAAACTTCAGGAGCATATTCAAATAACTTCATTACTGGAGAAGCTTGATATTCTACATATCATATCGGGTGTCTGAACAGCGGCTAAACAAAATTTCGTCATGTTCATTAAAGAGTTGCATTGTCAATGCTTGTTCATATGGTTTATACTGTATATAGTATATGTACAGTATGAATCTGAAATGGGTAGCATAATTTAGGGTATATTCCAGGCAACGTGGAGATGAAAATAAGTCATACGAACATGGCTCAATTTCCGTAATTCTACAGCTTTAAACAATCACATATTTTCTTTGCGTCAACACAGTAGAAGAACAAAAAATATTTCTTCATTCCTAACACGTCTAGTATACATTCTTGACGTTTGCCTACTTCAGAATGATTCCGCGTTATACTAATAAGCATAAAGAATAATTGAAAGCACAAAGAAATCTCGAGAACATTCTCTTCCAGGTGCTGCATACTCGAGGCGAGTTTAATCGGAATTGCCACGAATGTCCACTGACGATTAAGAAAGGAAAGGGGACGTTAAGCTGGGTATCCTAATTTTCGCAACTGGAGAACTTTCTACAGTAATTTGATCGTTATCCGGGTGTCGCGAGAGTCATCGAAGGGAAACGTTGTCCAGGAAGCGTGGACGGATTTCGTAGGACGAATTCGAGACACGGACTTCTTTTTGCAAGCATGATTCTCTTGGTGGTTCGCACGCGATCAACCGTGTGATGAAACGGAAGAAGGGGCGATTAAGGTCGCGGTACCAGGAGTGGAAAGGGGGGAGCGATAACAGGGGAACAAAAGGGACGAAAGGCAGCGGAAGGTTGAACAGGTGGCGTGAGAAAACACGAAAGACCCACATTGTCCAGTGTGTAAATGCAGCGTGCAACACAGGATGGGCAGGATCTTCAGAATGTTCTGTCTCATGGCGATCCAAGGTCATCCTTCACCGGTTCGAGCACCGTCCGATGCATCTGCAAATTGATTAACAAATTGCTATTACTATTCAATGGGAGTTGAAACGAAGAGTAGCTTGAAAGATTATTGAATTAATTTTATTTATTATTATTTTGATTAAGGGCGTCTAATTTTTATCGTTTCCTGCAGTAGAATGCGATTCAACAGCAAAATGGATAGAGAATTGATTAAGAAAGGAATTCATTTTTGTGTAATTCAGTTTAAGGAGAAGTTGGAGAAATACCTTGAAAAATTATATCTCATTTTGTTTCTTATTAATTAAAGTAGTTTCTTTCAACTAGCCTACTGTATAACATTATATGTTTAATAACAGTTCTTCCTTTAAACTGCTCAATAATTAATGATTCTACTAACTCATTAAATCTCCAAAGTACATACTTCTTCATTAAATTCAAATTTCAGAATTCCTTAAAATTCCTGACTGTAACAATTTGTTCCTGAGCTCCCTGCAGCCTTGAGAATTTTTAAGTAAACTGCAGCTTTTAAATTTTTCACTAATTCCGCGATAAGAATTAGACTTTCCAAGTTCTCCGAGGATTGTGCAACGAACTCGAATCTCCGTATTGAAATCTCCGTTTCTAATTTGCGAACGTTCACGTTGTTCTTCCAGTATTCCCGTGGTGCATTCGAATCGCTGAACCGTGAATGATTTTAATCGGTAAAAAATCGAAAACGCAAAATCCTGCTACAATTAACATGTTGACTATAGAACATTTAGTACAACATTTCAGCTTTAAAACTTTCAAGAAAAAAAATCATCGCTGCGTGCTGGAAATATATGGTAGTAGTGGCTCGTAGCACACGGAAACAATTTTTCGAACCCACATATTGGTTCATAGAGCAGGTTAATAGTACGCTTATTATTTCATATTATTACTGTAATCTAAAAATCATCTATTCTAATTTAATTCGATCTGCAGGGCTGACACGAAGACACTCAACGTGTCGGTCAAGGGTTCCTGTTTCGTGAATAACGTGTGGATGTCCAACAGAAGCGGGCGCAAACATTTGTTCGATCGACGTCGGATCTATCCAACTGGTCGAAAAAAAAACGAGCGTGTGCCTGCTACTGGCGAACATAACGCGTGGTTAGAAAGCATGCGAAGAAACTCTTTATTACGTGAAACCTAGATACGTGGAACGACACCTAAATCGGGGGTGGGGGATGGCGAGAGCGATAGTTCGTCGATTGTAAATTCGAAGAAGGACAGCATGAATCGAAGTGCACACGCAAGAGTGCAAATTTATGCGTATTTCATGCAAAATCACGGTTCAAAAAGACTCTGGTCATTTGCCAAATACAACGTCCCACGGAGAGGCTAAAAAGTTCCACTCGTTAGCTCATAAGGATAATTCGCTTGACGAGCAATAAACTGTTACCATTCATTGCTCGAAATGCAGTTCTTCGCTGTGAAAATATGGTTTGGACGCCGTATCCCCGGTAAACTCGCCAATTACGTTCTCTATCGGCTGGAACAAAGCGGTAAAGACAATCGCCGCGAGACCAGGCGGAAATAATCCGCGAAACGGAGAAGAAAAACCGATTCCTAGTAGGGCCAAATGATTTATACGGGATGCATGAGCCGGATACGGTGGTTATGTGGGCCACGATACTCCTGAAATTCACGGGACCGTAAACTGAAACGCACCGCCATGGGCAACCGGCGTAAAGTCCTCCCTCCTGGCCACGATTCGCCATGCCACCGATTCGATGGTGATTCAAGGAACATACCTGTATGAATCATTTCGTTCCTTCTATACACCATACAATTCACACAGTAGCCGTTTGTATAATTTTGTTGATTCGTAATTGGATTACACCTTGGTGCAGTACTTAGAAAAGAAATAGCGGGGTTGTAAAAACGGCGGGGTCCCACAGTTTACAGCTTTGCGGTTTTGGAACAAGTGGTTTGACACTTTTTTTGGGGGAGATAAGGGTTTCAGACCTCAGGCAAGGCCTTGTGAATTATCTCAAAGGAGCTTTTCATTGACTGTTATACTATTGGAAATTAAATCTCTCTTCGACAAACTTTTTAGACAAATAAATTTGTCGTTCTACTGGTCAGAAACTTACAGTTGAGTATCGTATACGGATCTGGGTCTCGCCACCTGAGGGTGCAATTTATGACCTCTCCACATCTCTTCTAGGGGCTATAGACTAAACATGTGTTAGCGATGGAGTATTTTTAAGAGAAGTCGAAGGCAGATGGACGCTATTTCACCTTAGCCTTATTTATGACTGGCTTGAGGACCGTTTTGTGTCTGTATGTAAAGAGTTCCGTTTGATGGATAAGCACCAGACATTAGCCAGAACCTTGAAGTCGTATGGCTATGGGTTGTCATAGGATTGATTGTTTGAAAAAGGCATGAGACAGAGTTTAAGGGTGGCAGACGACGTGGCGCCCCACTGTTAGCTTTCCCAAGAAAAGGGTCATTGTTCCTGAAGGACCTGGCCACGGAGTGTGCCTTCTGGTAAGAGGACTGTTTTTTTATCTCAGAATCCTCATGGAACGAGTTTCCCAATTTTTATCCTGACCGCATGATTAATTTCTAACATCTACTTCCACAGGGTGTTTATGAAAAGAGCTTCCATTAAGCATAGTGGGGGGAGTAAAATGGAGTAAAAAAATACCCTATCAACATAGTATCAAAAGAAGATGTCCTGTGTCCTGAAAAATATCATATTGTCAATGCTTACCACAAGAACTCTCAGAAGAACAAAATCGCCAGGAATTATAGCGTCCACTGAACAAACTTCCAAGTGCTTCGGTTCACAACAAGAACAAGAACAAACTCTCCCTTCGAATCATCACTGTTAATTACAAACCAGAACACTTGGCCGAAGGTTTTTCAACAGAGAACATACCGAGTTAACGAACACTTCCTGAGGTTCCCTTCGATAGCCTCCTCAGCGTGAACGTTTCCATCACAAAGTGAACCGTTCCCGACACGAGACACCATCGAACCACCCGAACGTACTGCAACTTTATTTACGTTTTCCTTCGCGGCACGTCACGCGAGAATCTATCAGATCCTTTCGAAGCTTTTCACGGTCCGAGTTGCACGGCCTGTTACTCAGGAGGAACCTGCAGAACGCACCTGTCCGTTTTCGTCCAGCAGGACGAGCAAAGTGCGGTAGAGCGATACTCGGGAAGTCGAGTTCCCCATTGTTAGGTAGGGGAACACCGACGACCAACCGACCACCTTCCTCGTCCTGCTTCGAACAGGTGTTTACTTTCGTTGAAGAGGAAACGCACGAGTACGAGTGCATATGCAACATGCCCTCTTACCCTTCGATGGTCTCGTGAAAGCCGAAATCCTGTCGCTACTCCTCTTTACGGCGCTGTCTATTGTTCCTTCGCGTTTATGGGATTCTTAATTAGCCGCAGACAAAGCAAAATTGTGTTTTGCACGGTTTAATTGCGTGAAATCTGTACCGACTCCTGCTGATGTAGATGGAATGGTTGAAAGTTTGAGACACCAGACTATAGTCGTTATGTGAATGTTAGGAAACTCTCGGGCTACTAAAATCTGGAAAATTGAATCGAGTGTTTAATTGTATGGAAATATGTACAGTCTGTAAGAATTATGAGCGGATTGTAGGTGTATCTGGCGCCAGTTGGATCACAATTGGATCACAAGCTTGCTGGGCTTCGAACACGTTGCCTTCACGCGACATTGCGTGTCAAGGAGTGTTTGTCGAACACACCAAACACCCCGTCAATATGTTTCCTCTAAATATTAGAATTTTGCAATTTTATGTTCACGACAAGGGAAATGCAATAAGCTAAAATTGTGAAAGCGGAAAGGCTGTTGCAAGTTACAATTTGTTATTATTTAAAACGATACAGACAATTGTTTGGTCCTAGTATTTAGATAAATTTTTATAAAGTCCCTAAAGATGCTACAATTGATTTTGACATGAACGTGGAATTATAGACACACATAGAAGATACTGGATTCACATCAGGGGAGCTCCGTTCCACTGTATGTGAGCGTCCTGCCACCTGCAAGTAATCAAAAGACCAATGAATATCTTGCTGTGAACAATTTCTTAATCTTCTGCAACTATTGCAATCTATTATATTTACTTAGAACGAATAAGCTTTTCCAACGGAGTGGCAGCAATGTCCGTGCACTCTTTGCTCGTTCCCTCTAACTCTGAATCATTTCCTGAATTCGACCTAGTGTCCACAGTCAGAACAGCGTGACTGCCGCCGCAGGTGAAATACTGAACCTCGAAGCTTCAACAACAAACGTTCCATAGGAGAATACATCAATCTCTTAAACAAGAATAGTTAGTGAAAGAGTGAAAGATATACCGGCGTTCAGCGTGGTAATTTCTAAGCAATTCTCGATTGGTGTTGAACAGGACACCATGGTGACCATGGCACAGGGTGACCCAAATGGGCAAGCTTGGAGTTTTGAGACGAGAACCTGGTTCTTTGCCCATCTGTCCATCGCCCTCGTGAACCAAAAATCCGATTTCGCTTCGCACAAGGACGCCCCATTGTGGCACGGCCTTGGAATTCATACAATAATTAACAATCAGGATTAAACAGACATGTCGTAAGGTGAAATTATGAAAATTGCATACGTATATATTTTCATCCCCCACGTGTAACACTCCATTGTGTAGGTGAGGCGATGCACGACCGGTTAATAGGAGCATCACAACGGTGGTGGGGCCTTCTTCAGGGCAACCGCTTAATATCGACGCTTTTGGGTCTTCCAGATCAGCTTTCACTCTGTGTTAATGGGAATAGCGAAAATTTCAGTTAGTAAGACAGTAAGGCTTAATTTATTAATTTATTGTAAACTGAATGGAATCACTGACTTGGACAGGCCTCTAGACAGCACGGAGCTGTACAGCAACAACTTGGCGCCAGGACCTCCCTCATCTTGGAACTGAACAAATTTTTAATGAATAAGGTTTACTATCTTTTTACATTTCCTCAGTATTCAAATTACCTACCAGATACAAATATCTTTTGATAAATATCTCGAGATCCTCCAGAGATTCAAACTCGAACAGATGCAGCTAAAAACAAATTATGTATCTGTTACATTTGCAGTGTGACATACGGCAGAAATTCTATAGTAAGCGCTTGGACTGGAGCCAAGAAATTAATTGAACCGTAATGCGATGCCGACAAGTTAATTTTCTGTTTTGTTTGTTGCCGCACGTACAGTTTCCGTCAGTCCATCCTGAAAATATTGAACGCTGTGTTGCAAATAGGCTGTTTCTTGGGGCAACGCGACCACAGCTTTAGCGTTGTTCGCGTTTCCGGCGACACTCTGATTTGGCGAGCAACCAGTATTTTGGGCAGCAAACCCGCCGGCGCATCGCCAAATGATCTCCGCTATCGCGGATGTCAGGACATCGATCTGCCTGTCGTATGAAGGTTTCAGCAGGCTAAGTTGAACAGAAATAATCGTCAGAAGTTTCTCCAGTTGGCTCTCGATACCATCGATACTAATTCCTTGACTAATTTGACCCAGATAGCAACTCTTGAGCTGTAAAACTGTCTGACTCAGCTACGAGAAAATCAGACTAAAACAGGATATGATTCCAAGTAATTAAAAGACCATTTGGAGAAAAGTATGGTTAAAGAAGAGGTAGAGAAGCTAATCGTTAACAGAAGGTAATTTAGAAACTCCTGTCTTCAATGAATTGAGAAGAAGTTGGGTCTGGGCCTAGTTAGTCATTAGTATATTGCAAATCAGGCTCTTCTACAGACTCCTCGATGACGTTTACCTCTCTGGACTCGCATGGCCGTCTCGTCTATTGCACTTGAATAAAAAGTGTTTGAGCATGATTGCTTGGACAGCCGTGACAAGGCCTCTCGTCGTGTTCCTCGGAGCTCGTAATCCAAAGGCTAGGTTCTGACCGTAAGGTCTTAGGGTCAGTCCGGTTCTCGCCCATTCTTGTCGCGGTGGACTGGCTGAACTTCCAAAAATCAACATCCTCAGTGCCTGGAATATGTAAAAGAATGTAGTTTGACACCGTTTTAACTGAACTCAGGCGCATCGTGCTTCAACTGACATCCTTCCGTACCGTGAAAGTCTCTTCTTAAACAAATAATATTCATTTATGAAAGACGCAATTAAACAAATTACCATGCACGTTTCCTCTTCAATAGGTTTGCCGCCAATCACCGCCGTCTTGGCCAGCGTCCTCGTGTTCCTCGGGTATATAATTTTCTCTGAAACGAACGACACACAGAACATCAATATCCATACTCCTCTTGACATCATTCGCAAGACGATCCTAGCCACTTTTATACTCTATCACCTGGATAAAGTTCGTCCGGTTCTGCCATCAGTGCTGCACACCTGGCTGCTCTAGCGGATAATAACATTCTTCGAACCGAAATCTTCGAGTTTACAAGATTCTCAGATCACAGAATCCCGCATGAAGATGATACGAAACGCGAGAGAAGTTGATTTCGAGCGAACGGAGCCGGGTACCAGGTGAATTGCAATTCGAAACATCTACGTGACACTCCAGGGCAAGAATGCTTCTGGCAATTGTCGCCAAACGATGCACACTGGCACACCAGCCCACCAAGCTATCGACTATCAATTGGGATTCGTGCCGAATTCCAAGACCCTTTATATACGCTTATCCGCGCTGATATCTCGAGAAGTCCGTGAAAGTTGAAGCGCACGAAACGCGTCAATTCGGATGTCCGATGACACTCGGGAGGAATACACGATAGACATGCCCCAATAACGTCTGTCTGTCTGGCTGTCTGTCTGTCTACGTGTCTCGACCCACGCGAGGAAAATCTAATCCTTCTAATGTTTGATCCTTCAGGCGTGCAGCGGATGTACAGCTTCTTCTACGCCCGTGATGCATACAAGCTGAGCCACTTAAAGCTTAATTGCCGTTGAAGCGTGTGTCGACGGGCTGTGCGATGCAAATCGTGTACACGAGACTGCAAATATACGTGCATGTTGCATTTAGAGTGGAATGTCAATCGTACAGGAACTTCAGAAAAGCTTGCGTACGCGTGGGAGTGAACGTGGGTCTGAAAGACATCCTAACGCATTGTCTGGTTTGAAGAACCCTGATTTTTCTTTAAGTTCTTGGTTCAGTACCTCTAGTTTATCAATTGGAGTACTGTGACTTTCATGTAAATGTCCAATTATTGAATTATTTAACAACCAAAGCGTGGTCATTCAGACACATGTTACAAGGCCCTGAAGTGTGGTAGAAACTTTTTTGTATACCCTGTAGGTAGTTATAACATATGAGTCCAGCGAAATGTGTGTGCAGTCGAATATGAAGCGGTGAAACGAGTCAAGGTTTTTCCGCAATTTTCGCAATTACCCGATGCGGCAGACGTAAAATTCGCTTCCTGAATCGGTACAGGGTGAACGAAACCGGCGGAAAATTGAAAATGCCGTTTCACCGAAACAATTGAATGCACCGTAAAGTGATCGTGCACCCTCGAACGTGTTCACATTTTCATTTGCCATTTTACTGTTTCTGCACAGGTGTACCGTTGCACACATCGTTTACAGGTGTGTCTTACGCAGATGGTTTCGCGTGACACGATGAGCTTCGAAAAAAGATCTACGTGCAAGTCAATTCTTCCTTAACTCGTGAACCTCCTTTTTTCTCATTTGAACAAACTGTTTTGGTACCTGCCCGCGATCTCCGCTCTTCAAACACCTGCCGATAAAAAGTATTCTAAATATACTGTGCAATTTTGTATATAATATTTTCTTAGTATTGTCATCGCCTATATTAATAAATCACGATAGCATAATATTTTGTTGTATTGCCAATTCTGCTGCATAATTAGGCAAGATTGCATGTGGCAATACAGATCTCTAAAAAATTGCAACAACTGGGATACAAAATTCTTTCTCACTCGCCACACTTTCCAGACCTCTCTCTCTCTCTAACGGCCTGCCATTCATTTAGAAGTCTAGACAATTTCCTAAAAAATAAAGTGATTAATTGACCAAGAAAGTGTGGAAAGTACAATACAAGAATTAATGGTGCTTATTTCAATAAGCTAAGTTTACTCTATTCGTTGTTACAAATCTGTAGGAGTTGTAAAAAATCTTTTACAACGAGAAATCTGCAAGAATTTGTGCAGCGACCTGATATATAAAAAAAATAATAACTGTTCACCAAGATATTTCTATTTCTTGATCAGACATTGCATTTCCTTTGCTTGTAGAAAATTTGTCACCTTTTTCTACAGTAGTTCCAGAACCATGATGTTTCTATGATTCCAGAGACGCTGTAAAATAAAAGAAAAGTGAAGGCTGTGGAATAGAATGTTACAATATCGAATTTCATTCCTTTGGACGTTTACGATGGACAACACGTGAAAGACACGTTCGTTTTATGAATAACGGGGCGGTTGATCTCCGGAACACGTCTCGAACGCTTCGGAGGCGGCGTCGGATCGCGTGCTCGCGTGCATAATCGAGTCTATCGAATTACGAATTCGCGTCGGAACAGGCATCTGCATTTGCCGATTACACCCACCGATATAACGCGGCTTAATTTACCTTCGCGAGCCGGCTCTCTCCGCGATTCATCGATCTAATTCACCCCGAACTTCTCTCTGCACACTTGACGATTCTTGGCGAGCCGACGAAACTGCTACCCCCGGTGAAATTTAATTCATTCGCTGTCAAGCTGTTCGACACCTCGCAAACGCGATGCTTCCACCCCGACAGATCGTTTAGACCTTCGTTTTTTAACAAATCAGGCTTCATTTTTTGATTTTACATCGTTAACAAATTATAGAGACTTCTAAATTAGAACTTCAGATGGTGTACGCATCTAATTGGTCCCTGGAGCAATCACATTTTGTCTATGATTTTTATTTCTGAAAAATGAGGTTTTTGTAAATATAAAACCGTATTGTAAATAAATCTACTGTCGTAGTATTATTAAAAAATATATTAGAGCTACCTGAAAGCACATTTCACCTACGATTTCTATTCCTGAAAAAGAAAAACATTTTTTGTCAATATAGAACACTGTTTTCAGTTTATCCATCGTTATGATATTATTAAAAAAATTATTAAAGCTACCTGAACATCTGAAGTTACATTTCGTCTCAGATTTGTATTTTTGGAAACGCAGAAGTGCATTGTAAATTTGTCCATTGCTGGAATATTACTGAAAGAATGTCAGAGCAACCTGAAACGATACTGTAAATGCTTTTTATCAATCTTTGTACGATTTGACGTTCCCTGAAAGGAAATTAGAACGCCTGTGAGAATATTCATGTAATCAGAAACGAGAACGTGTGATACCTGGTACTGTACCAAGGAAATTGCTTCAATTTGAAAGACAACGGAGCACCGTTTTACTCCTAATCAATCATCGAACCGGTGTATGAAATTAGTTAGCAGAACTGGCGAACAGTCTTGTGTAACAATGCCGTCGAGCGGTGCACGATTCCCAGAATACGTTTCTGAATAGACAGGAAAATTTCTTGTACCCTGAAGAAGCTTCTCCTTGCGTTTAAACTATTCAGGAAAAGTGTAAAAGTAATTGGTTCACTAGAACAATCGAATCTCCTCGGGCTGATACTGATTCTCGGAAGCATTATAAATACTAAGTTTGAGAAATAGCAAAATTGTACAGGTTTCTGTAATCTTTAATCTTCAATCACGCTCCTTGACATCATGTAACGTTTCACTTACAACGTGAATTGTAATTGCAAATGCTACTCGTGCGTGATTCTAGAGAGTGTAGAAGAAACAGCAAAAGTGAGTGCTCAGAACGTGAAAGTGGCCCTTCAAATTCATTCTGTAATTTATCTAGCAAGACGTGAATGTGTGACAATCTATAGGTTCCTACATAGAATGCAACGTTTTAATGGGGTGTGTCTAGAAGTGCTTGGTGAGTCCCTCGATGATCATCCAAGAAAATACCTTTCTGCCGAAGATACACCGGCTTCTCCGCGCGCATTTCCGTGCAGTGCCTCTGTCCGCGTGCGGAGGATGCTGGTGTCGTCGTCGAAACGGTATTTTCTTCAGTTTCTTCAAGTTCTTCCATGATCAAAGTAGTTCTCCAAACACGGTTAACGATGAAACTCTTACAGACACACGAGACGCTTCATCCTTATTCAAACGCTGCTTCAACAATCCTTGCTGGTCCAAAGCACAAGGAAGAGTCAACTTCCGTGTCTGATAATCAAAGAGACTTTCATACAGTTGATTGACAAAGCCATGAAGACGCTTCAGGTGCAAGATCGTACCGATTAGCATTTTGAAAAAGAACCAGAGGCTATATCGAAGAGTAATTTTTCGTTTCGTTCAGTGATGGAACTTCAGGGTCCTCATAACGTGGTTGCTGTGCTCGTGGTACGTCCGTCGTGACGTTTGATCTTCGGAGAGCCGATCGATCCTTCCCTTTTGGATGTGTTAACAAGTAGAAGAGGCAGTCAAGTGCTCGTTGCTGCATCGAGCCGCCAAGACTGACAGGAGTTAATAATTCCGGTAGCTTTGAGCCGAGTCGGTTCATCGCGCCGCGCACGATCCCACCAGCTTGCGATTAGGTATATGCATAACAGCGGGCCACGAAGTCGAGGACCTGGAACCCCGACGAATCCAAGACCTCGAAGGAATTCCTGATATCTGGTCCCTAAAAAGAAATTTCATTAGTTAATTTGTACAAGAAGCTCTTCTGTTTTGCAAATTAATTGAAACCCTTGAGCACTCTGAATTGTTTCTAGGGTGTCCAGGAACCCTCTAAGGCGAGGAACTTGTTACATCTGGTTCTCAGTGACAGCCTGAGAGTATATGTAGGCATTTAAATTACTTCAGAAGTTCTTATGTGCGGGTGTCCCCTAGAATCTAATAGATCTATATAGGCAATTTTCTTCTGAATGTATGAGGAGTTGCATCAGGAGGGGCTGAAAATGTAGATTGACCAATATCAGAACAAGTGCATAATTTTGTAACAGTTAATGGTAAATTAATGTTTAAACTTATTCTCTTCAAATTGTTTGACATAAAAATTGCTCATTTATCATTATAATTTGTTTGCTTGTACATAGACAAGATGTGTAAAAATTTGGTACCGCCAATTTTTGAACATTCTATATATTCCTGACGGAAAAGACTTGGCGCTAACTTCAGGTTTTACCTACGTATTCGCAACATGTTGAGCCTACATAATTATATGCAAATACTACGTCACGGTAGCATAATGTGCACGGGCATTTATGAATGAAAAGGAAATTGTATTTTCATGCATCTCGCGGGTTTAGGAACCATTACCGTAACAGCGTCGGGAAGATGTTATCTAATCCAATAGCAGATGTACCGCAAAGACATCTAAAACAATAAAACGCTGCTATACATCATCTATAACAAATATATAACTGTTTCACGCCATTCAAAGAACTCTTAATACTAGTACAATAGTATTCAACGATTTATTCATACGGTTTTACATTATACTCCAGTATTTCGGAGCACTGCAAGTATTCTTACCATTCAAGCGTTGCCAACTTCACTCCTTGGATCACTTTTCCCGCCAAAACAGACAACATTCTGTTCTGCAATGATAACAAAAAATTATGAGCAGTTGGAGAATACAAACATGTTTTTTAAAAGAATACAAAGGGATGTTACTTCGTGAGATCCTCCAACGGTTACTGAAATCCACAACGAAATCGAACGATCCTTTTATATCTACACAAGGTTGCATTTATAGGTTGCAGCGCTATGATTCGTTCCGCACGTACTCCATCCCGTGATTTTATCATGGTTGCCGATCTCTGCACGCGTTTCGTGCCATTCTCATTCGATCGACTTGGATAATCGAAAGCAACATCGGTATTCCGTGTCGTACACTGAAGGTTTTCGGTAAAATTAACTTGCACGTCTTTGTGGGACAAGGTTGGGTCTCATCTCATTGTGTCAGCCTTTAAGAGAGCAAGCGGTTAACGCATTTTTACTCTAATTGGTCATCTGCAAAAGAATGAGAAATCAAATTAAATTAGACTAAATGCTCTAACAACAGAACACACGTAACCTAAAGAATGCCATGGAACGGGTTTCCAAACCCTAAAATTATGATCCTACCCTTTAAGAGGAGTTAGAAAAGCAATGTCCTTGAGGACCGTCACTAACTTGGCTGTTTTTCCGTACGTCACGTGCAGAAGGGAATTCTAGACAAGAAATTTCTAGACTGCACTCTTGTGGTGCTAAAAAAATGCATATAGTGTATCTAACAATACTCATCCTCTGTAGTACAAAGGCTAACGACTCGATTACGTCACTTTTCCTGTACGAATGAGTGTATAGTACTGATTTCTGCTATTAAGACAGTTCTGCGAACACACAGGGGAAACGTGTCGGTATCATCGTTTCAGGAATCGCGTATCAAACGATTTCACCCAGATCCAACCTGGACGAGTCGTTAAACTTCGAGCAGAAAGCGTATCTTATCGCTACCGTCCGTAATTACCAATTTCCTGGCTAATCTCGCCGACAAAATCGAGATTACGGCGGTCGGCTTAAGTTCAAGTTCGAGCTCGTTCGAAATAGACGTTCCATATTCGGCCTTCGAAAGTACGAGCCAAAGTTCCGAATGCGAGCGTACGTGGGCTTGCATGCTCTCGAGTACGTGCGGATGTACATATGTAAAGTCCTGAACAGGTTCGTGTGTACACGAGCTGTTACGCGAACTCGCAACACGATCTAAAAGCGATGGACTCTTCTAACTTTCAGAAAAAGTCCTAGAAGCCGCTCGCGTGGAGATCTTGTCGCACCGACAAGTGGATCGCTCACCGTCCTCTGTCTTCCGAATGAATTGAGTCTTATTCGCAGGTTTCAGGACTAAGTGGTCGAGCAATACCGAATATTCGCGTTCGTAAAAGGAATGCAATCAACGGCTGCGTGAAATCGCATTTATTATTGGCTCGAAAATCGTTCGATAGCTCGTTGCCGACCTTAAGGGGCATCCTGCATTCATGTGCGTGCATTCTTGGAAAACGTTTGCATGCGCACGTATATACGTATATATGTATATACATAGGCGTCTGGTATATTGCCAGAGTGCAATATGAAATTGAACTTAGGAGGCGGGTGTAGCGTAGTACCAGGAGCGAAGTTACAGGAGATTACGTGCAACCACGAGTATTTGGTTACTTAATGATCGATCGGATTTACACGTTCCTGCGAGTATGTTAGAAACTCGCTGCTGAGTATCGATTAGCGTTCGTAAGGGGCACGTTGCACTAAACCGTGCGAAGCGATTTCTTTTTATTTTATAATTTGGAGATGCCTGCGCGTCAGGCCAGGAAGTTTGAATATCATCTACACAGAATGAATTGTTTCGTTTTGTTGCGTGAACAAATTATGAAGATTGTTATTGCATAGACTTTGGCAATAAACAAATTTGAAATAAAACTGATTTCTATCCTGATGAGAGCTCTGTGTTATCTACAGAGTTGACTGTATTTTTTTATCTACTTGAAGCTATTGAATGAATGATATATTTTTAAAACTGTATGTCAGATTTGTGAGACCTGAACACATGGAACATCCCTGCTGTTGCAAATATTATGAACATTTTTTTTTTCTGATTAATGAGCGTGTCGGTAATTGTAGTTTTATAGATAATGTTATCGACGCTCATTGAAATTGTTCGAAACGTATTCTTTTTTGTATCTACGTTTCTAGTTTTTATTATTTTTTCTGATAAACATTCATTTGTGATAATATTTACAATTTTCAATTAAAAATAAAATCTTCCGTAGCTTAGATTCCTATTTTACCGACGATTACTAAAAAAGTTTTGTCATCAAGGTTAGAGTGGTGTATAGATGTCTCTAGAGTACTGTGTATATCCAGTGACCTAAAAATTTGTATCAATGAAGGTGTAATGAGTTAACCTCACGGAGCTGTTGATGTGCATGGTAGTACGTATATTTTACTGTTTTCGTATTCCAGAGGTACCCAAACGCTGTAGTTCTCGAATACTAATACGTTTGTGTCGCAAATTTGTTGAAAGAAGCAGGAAAGAGTGCAATAATAGTGAATTACGTCGTGTCTCCTAACGTACTATAAACGTTTCTGATCGAATAGAGTTTGATACGGAACACGATAGTTCATTACGTATCTCTTTCATTTATCCAAGAACATAATAACTATACTAATTAATTTTCAGTTCATCGTTGGTTTAAACAATGGGTAAGCACGAAGTTGGAACACCTAAATACATTGCAAACAAGATTAAGGCAAAGGGTCTGCAGAAATTGAGATGGTACTGTCAGATGTGTCAGAAACAATGCAGAGACGAAAATGGATTCAAGTGTCACACTATGTCAGAGTCCCATCACAGACAGCTGTTACTGTTTGCTGACAATGCCAGTAGATACATGGATCAATTTTCCAAAGAATTTTCTCATGGTTATTTGAACTTACTGAAGAGACAATTTGGCACCAGACGTGTCCCTGCTAATCGTGTGTATCAAGAATATATCTCGGATAGAACACACATACACATGAATGCTACGATGTGGCTTACACTGACCGGGTTTGTTAAGTGGCTTGGACGTAGTGGACAATGTGTTGTTGATGAGACAGAGAAAGGTAATTTGCTAATTTTTAATTTTTGGGTATTAGGTATTTAAAGAGCTTAATTTTTAACTATTTTCTTTATCTCTGTAGGCTGGTATGTGACATATATCGACAGAGATCCAGAAACACTGGCTGCTCAAGAAAAAAAGGCTAAGAAACAGAAAATGGACAAAGATGATGAAGAAAGGATGATGGAGTTTATAGAGAAACAGGTTGAAAAGGGCCAGCAAGAAACCAGTAGCTCAGATGATGCTACTAAAGAACCACTAACACGTCCTGAGAATGATGTCCCTCTGGTTCTTGAAATGAAGATAAATAAAAAGCCAAAGCTACTACCGAACATTATAAAGCAAGAAAAAGCTGATGGTAAAAGTTCTGCCAGTGACCAGTCAGTTTCATTGATTTCCAATATAAAATCTGAACCAAGCGACGAGTATACAGATACAGAAGCTAGTTCAACGAAATCGACAGAAAAGCATAAATCCAAATTGGATGTAGATGATGACCATAATGAAGGTTGGCTCAGGGAAGGTTTGATGGTGAAAATAGTTACAAAGACTCTCGGAGGAAAGTATTATAAAGCTAAAGGAGTCATTCAGTCTGTTGAGAATTCTAATTTCGTTGGAAAGATAAAATTAAAATCACCCGAGGAAGTTGAGAATCATGTTATAAAGATAGATCAGGAGTACTTGGAGACGGTGATACCTGCTCTTGGAAAGGAAGTTGTGATTCTCTATGGAAAATACAAGGGAATGAAAGGGGTGGTGCACAAACTGCACATGGAAAACTATAGTATCGACGTAGAACTTAAAAAGAATGGTACCATTGCAAAAAGGCTACCGTATGAACAAGTATGCAAATACGTGACGTGATCTTTGTTGCATTGAACAAATATTGGGTATACGTTTCCCTAACTTGCATTTTATAAATGCCGTTTTTACATTGTAATACTGTTCGAATCTTCTATTTATATTTTGTACATATTATGCAATAAAATGGGAACTCTAATCTGTACTATTCAGCAAGTACATAAACATAATTTGTATTTCTCTGTGTAATCATTGAACTACTTATGAGGGTACCTGTGTACAAAATTAAATTTCAACTCTTTTCACGTGTAAATATGTATTTTCAAATACATTAATTTTGACAGTTATGCGCGTTGTTTACTGTTTCATAAAAATTTCAAAATTTGAATTTAGTTGTTGTGTTGACTCGTGTGTTTTGCGCATGCGCAAACAACAGTACTGTACGCCTATATAAGACAAGCGCGGGATGTATCTCGGTTTTGTCAGTCGAGCCTCCGAATGGGACCTATATGGTTTGAGTCCATTTTTTTCACTCAATAGATGGCGCCACGTGTTTTTACGAGTTTATTGCTCGACAACTTATTCTGGCACAACATGTGGCTTTCCAATCACGGGAAACATAACCTCTGCTGTTCATTCAGAAACTGTACATTACTACTGAAACAATGAATCTTTTATTTTGTAAAAATTAAGAATTGTTGTTTGTAGGAAATGTATAATGATCTATGCATGATTGTGTTCTTTTTCTAGCCTTCGAAGTTATCGAAAACAGAAGAAATCTGTTTACAACACACAGTCGATCGGTTGTTTAATTGTTATACATTTAATCATGCATACTTTGTTCAACGGTGACAATTCCGATTCAGACGGAGAATTAAAGATAAACTCGGATTACGCTAAAAGTTATAATAACTGGCGACAAAAAGAAGAGTTAAATAAACGTGAGTATATGAGAGTCATTAATTTCTTGTACTTTGGTACATTAAAGAATATTTTTCAATGAAAACATTTGCATTTCAGTGAAAACAAAGTATGGAGACATTAGTGGAAGTGAAGCATCAGATAGGAGTTCTGACACAGACAGTTCATCTGAAGAGGAAGAAGAAAATGTACGATATAATTTTTATATACAAATATGTTCTGTATCAGCTTTTAACTAAATCTGTTTTCACAGGAAATGAAAGAACAATTTGACAGAGACTTCTACAAAACATTGGCCTACTTGAAGAAGAAGGATCCAAAGATTTACAATCAAGAAGTAACATTTTTCGATGATACCAACAAAGTACAGGAGGTGCACACTGAGAAGAAGAAACAAAAGACAAAAAAAGATAAAGCTGTCTTTTTGAGAGATTATGAAAGGAATATTATTGTGGAGAGAGAAGGGAAATTTAGTGACAGCGAGGATGAGAGTATAATTCAAAAGAACCAGAAAGAGAATAACAAAGTTACGTATGTAGAAGAACAGAAGCAATTGAAAGAAAGTATCAAGAATGCACTGCATGATGAGGAAGAAGAGGATGCAGACTTGTTGAAACCAAAGTCCAAGTCTGAGAATGAAAAACAAAAGGTAAGTTAATAGTTGCTGTGTAACTTCTAAATTATAAAATGAAACTTCTGTTTTATTGTTTAGGAAGAAGCAGATTACAAGGAATGGCTGAAAGGACAGGAGCTGGAAATAAATGAAACAGAGCAGGAGACACTGAAGCCTCTTCGTGATTTTTGGAATAATCCTAACTTGGATGAAAATGAAAAATTCCTGAGGGATTATGTGCTGAGCAATAAATATATGGATAATGAATATGCTGATCCAGATTTGGACGACGAGCACATAGTTCACGACAGCGACGAGAATTTATCAGAAGACGAAAAGAACATCGAGAAACAAGAAGAGTTTGAACACAAGTACAACTTCAGGTTTGAGGAACCTGATCAGGAGTTTATTAAAAGGTATCCGCGTACTATGGAGAACTCAGTGAGAAGAAAAGACACGCGCAGAGCGGAAAAGAGAGCAGAAGTGAAGAAAAGAAAAGAAGAGGAGAAACTAAAAAAGAAGGAAGAGCTGAAGCAGCTGAAAGCATTGAAGAGAAAAGAGATCGAAGAGAAGATAGAGAAACTGAAAGAGATCACAGGTGTTTGCATGTTTCAACTGCATAATTAATGTTTGTAAATAACTGTATAATCTTGAAAAATTGTTCACAGGAAACGAAGACATCAAATTTAATGACATTGACTTGGACGGTGATTTCGATCCAAACGAACACGACCGAAAAATGACGGAAATTTTCAATGAAGGCTATTACGCGGCTGCTGATGAGGACGCGAAGCCTGAGTTTCCGGACATCGATGAAGAATTGGAAATTGAGGATACGTGGGACAACTATGATCCAGCTACAGAGAATTATAATGGAAATGAAGGAGAAAATCACGAAGCGCCGCATTGCGAGGACCCGGACTTTATTGTAATTAAAATTATTACAGTTCTCAATCACTCTCCAGTTGAACAAACTAGCTAATAATTTTATAATACAATTTTAGATGGATGCTGATTATGATCCATCCAAAAGTGCTCAACAAGAAGTAGAAGACACGAAGAAAAGGAAACGTAACCGAAAATCGAAGTTCGCTGAACTCATGGCGAAAGAGAAGCCGAAATTTGATCCTCAACAATATAAATCTTTTGAAGAGTACTATGACAAGTATTATTCCTTGGATTACGAGGATATGATCGGGGATATACCATGTAGATTTAAGTATAGAAAAGTTGTACCGAATGACTTTGGCTTGAGCGTAGAAGAGGTCAGTTTTATTAACAAACAATATTTTTGGTTTGTGCACTGTCTGTAAGCAATATTAATACTGTATTTTTTAATCAGATATTAATGGCGGATGATAAGGAGTTGAACAAATGGTGTTCCTTGAAAAAAGCGTTACAGTACAAGCCAGATCACGCGGAATTAAATGATGTTCGCATGTATAAACAAAAAGCGAAAAACGAAATGCTGAAGAAGAAGATACTTACAAGTTTGTATAGGTAAGATGGAAGAGAATGGCACAATGACTATTCTTGGTCTTAAAAATAGCTGTCTTATTGTATATTTTATATTTTTTAGAGCTCCTGAAGAAGAAGAAGAAGAAGAAGATGCAGAGAAAAACGAAAATGCGATCAATCCTTCTACCGCCGATGATGAAACTACGAAAACGAAGAAGAAGCGGAAACGGAACAAGAAGAAACACGGAGTACAAAATGACCCATCTGTCGTCGAGGCTGGACAAAAAGTTGAAGAAAATAATATTACTGAAAACAATAGAATCACGACGCAAGAGAAATCAAAGAAAAAATCAAAAACCGAGAAACGAAAAGAATCTGTAGATCAGACTGAGCAGCCCTCAAAGAAGAAACGTAAAGTCCATGAGTTCGAAGAATCAAGTTCCACAATCGAGAATAAAGGTCAAGCAGAAACTACCAGCAACGAACAGGCTCACAAAGAAGCGAATTCCAAGCCGTTAAAGAAGAAGAAAAAGAATTTCGACAAAATGAAAAAGAAGAACTTCGACAAAACGAAGAATAAAGACTTCAAACAGAAGGAGACCAATGGCGACGTAGCTTCTTTGAATCCAGAACGATTGAAGACATATGGAATAAACCCAAAGAAGTTCAAAAACAAACTGAAATACGGGAAGAAGCAACAATAGTTGGACATGGTGTAAATACAAATTTGTACATATTACTTGTTACTGAAATAGATCATTTTAAATTTACTCTTTGTGTTGTTTATTGTAGTTATTGGTCTGAACCAGATTACAGGGTACAGCATATTAACATTTTTTGTATTACCTGATATTAGAGGGCTCTATTGTCAATGGAACTGTTTTTCTGTTTCTTTTTCGCTTGGTCATAGTGAAAGCAGAGGATGCACCCCTATTTGATATCAATAAACATGCTGGGTAAACGTTTGGATCGAATACCCGCACCCTCGAAGAGGAGTGGCCTTCTTGTTGGGGCGAATCCGGTTCGACATGATAAACGACGTTTGCGGATTATTAGAATCGTAGCAGTCTGCGTTTACTCTTCTAAAATCTCCATCAGTAATCCCACCCATATGCTTCGGTTAAGGAAATCTCTCCTCCCAGCTTCTACTTTATTCTACATGAACATGTTTCTTCAATTGTTACAGATGGCAATTTTTTAATATTAAGCAGGAGACTGTGAATGTTTATACTACCATACATTTTTAGACTTCCATATTTCCTATGTTAATGCAGTTAAATAAACGAAGCCTCAACCAGACTGCATTCGCTTCTCGAAATGTTCAGAATATGTAAAATTTATTTTGCTAAGTTATCGAATGTCCATCATTCACCAATTTACAGTACAGTCTCATACACGCGTTGACTAGAGATTGAAATTCGAAAGACGCGTAAACAGAGTTTGTGGAATTTTTATCAATGCAAGCAACCACTGACTGGAATAATTTAATCGCCACTGAAGCCGAGGTGTCTCTCCCGAGTTGTACTTAACGAGAGGGGAGAGGATTAGGCTAGCACGGTACTTGCACCCATCTAAACCCCGTCTCTCCGATCCTCCGGGAGCAATATATCAATTCTTACCCCCAACGAGCGTTGCACAGTAGCAGGTGGCTCCTGACGGCCACCGTCGTTCGCACCCTTAATTCCCAATTAATGTTACACCCGTCGTACACGCGTATCCCGCCGCCGTGTACAGCTATGGTCAATTTTATTGAAAATAAAATTATAGTGTATATTAACCGCAACAAAGGAATCCAACAGAACGTTTCGTGGTATTATACAGGAGGATACAAAAGAGGGCCTAAGACTTATAGTATTCACCGAGAGAAGCAAAAAAATGTCTAATGAAAACGCAAAAGAAAAATGAAACAAACAATTTTTGTTATTGATTATTGATGTTATTGTCACAACTATGTATAAGGCGACATACCTCGTCCAAAGCGACGGGTGAACGACATCGAGTAGCGAGATATCTCGTCCAGAGAACCGGATGAGCAGAAATCAGTTCGCGAGATATTTTGTTCATAGATCCAAATGAGTTAATGATTCAAATATTCTGTTTCGCCGCTCCTAGACACGTATCATCGCTAATTTCGCGAATTAAGAGCAGCTTAGGGATGGCTCGATGGACGAAAGTACCTTTACCGAATTACAAGCTATCGAGTTTCAGGATTACCGAATTTCACGGGCTAACACCTCCATCTGGAATCGTAGAGGATGCGTATGAGGGTCGGTGTAATTGAGGCATCATCCCTGTCCACGTTCTAATTGGCGGAAAATAGTTAGGGCGAACGTGTCCTTTGAACAGGAGCGATGAAGAACCTGTTAGCTTGTAAACGAATCTTCTCTCTCCCTCTCTTTTTTATTGGGTGAAGAAAATATTTCTCTGCTTTCAGGTTCAACATTTCTACAAGATGTAATGCATATCGTGTGTAAAAGAATGTTAATAAGGGTTTGCTCCGAATGGCCATCCCTGTTTCAGATGATTGAGGGTTCAGTGTGTTTATTATTCGACGGGGAAGCGTGTGATGTCATTTTTAATTAGAATTCTTCGGCTTTGGGATGTCCCCAACCTGTATCAGGATCACGAGATACGTGGTGATGGATCCGACGACCTAAGGAATAAAAAATTGTATAAAATCAATCGCAGTTACTTAAATTTGTTTAAATCGTCGACATACTTTTTGAATGAACGTGTGATCCATGTCGAAAAATCCGCAGGCGGTGTACACCAGCGGGTTCTGTATCATCTGTAGAGTGAAATCTCGAATCTGAAGAGGAAATAATACTTTTATGAATCATCTGTTCACAATAAAACGAATGTATCGATCGAAGTTCACTATTTTACCTCTGCACGAAATTCTCTGCTGGATGTAGGCTCATAGAGCTCGCAAATTATATCCCCAGTTTCCGCCGCCTGTACGAAGTTATCAAATACCGAACAACTATAAACTGTCTTACATTAACCAGGTTAATATAGTTTGAAAAAATTCGAAAGACGATTTACTTCTGCGCTGGTTGCAGCCGACATGTGATTCACGATGAAGACCTTCAACGAGAAGAAGAGAACGCACGAAGACAGGGGGAAGATTTCTTGGATGAAAACGTAGGATTCTGGCTCGAGCCATATGGCTCTGTACATCTCGTAGAGAAGAACGGTGATGCAGACGAAGGACGTGGTCATCGTCAACAGAATTTGTACTCCGTACATGTTGTTTATGATCCTGTTGATCTTGATCAGTTCCAGATGAATGTGCCTGTCGATGACAGCGAAAGCGATTTGTTTATACTTTTGGAATTGAAATAATCGATAAGATAAATTGAACTTGTTGAAGAAAATTCGCTGAAGAATGCTGAAGAAAATTTGGATTGTCCATAAATCTCACTTTACTGCTCTCAGGGTGTTTATGTTGCCACTGCCTGCTCGTATCGGGTCGTTCTTGAACGAAGCGAACTTCTTCGTATCGAAACAGTACTTCGTCGCCATAACTTTTTTGTGCCGAGGAGAGTCGGAGGCGGTGGACAGCATTCCTCGAAGCAAACTGTTCAGTTGGTTGAACTTTATGAAGGAATACCTGTTTTTTCGAACATTGTAATTTCAAGAAAACTCGGGTTTGTACTGAAATTGAAGAGTTAGTAGAAAATTCAAATATTCATGAAATCGGAGGAGTGGAAGAAAAGTCTAATTTTCAGAAAAAAAGAAGACTCGAACTTTTCTTTAATTTGACAAAAAATCGTAGAAGACTCTCCTCTGATTTTTGTTCATAAAACAGCATGGAATTTAGATCGTGTGCCTACCTCATCCAAAAGCAAAACGAGAGAGAAGTGATAGTCACCAGCATTATCGGCAGGTTTATCTGGACCGTCAGAAACAATTTTATGCCTACCGGTGTCGATGGTATAAACTGAAAATGATAAGTGTTTAAAATATAAATTAAAGCAATTGTCGCGGAGACTCCTAACGTTTGCAATTGACCCAAATAGATCCTCTTATATCGTTTCGATAGTCCCATATTTTCCATCCGAGTGTCGCATGCGTTTATCAGCGTGGCGATTGTTCTGAATCTCTGCACAAAAAGACATTCTACAAATTAACAAATTAAAAACAATCTTACAAGTATACCGCGCTAACTTCCCTTTATTGCGATAAAATAAACAATTCTGATGCAATTTGCAGAAAATAGCAAAGTACCTGTGACTGTAACGGTCGTAAAAGACAATTTCTTTCTACATACTCATAAATATAAATTACTTCGAATGTTTCTTTACCAGAAAATAAACAATTCATCAAGATCTGAAGCTTTTGCAGAAAACAGCCAAGTACCTGCGACTGTAGAGTTCCGGCGACGATCAGAGCCAGGGAGAGACCGGTGCTGCTGTAGAGCAGTCCCAGGGACACCATGTTTCCAAATTGGTTTTGGTTGAACAGGTAATAAGTCTTCAGGTAATAGACCGACTTGATCATAGACACGTGGATGCATGTTAGGTAGAAGAGGACGTAGGCGAAAATGGCGAGCACCCTTAAGTATTTCTGTCGAATGTCTATGTAGCCAGTTCCGAAGATCAGATTCACAGTTAGCAAAGGTTTGATAGCTTCCTCGATTGTTTTCGGCTCGAGCATCCTGCGAGGGAGTGTGACCAAGGGTAGAGTGTCTTTCGAACTGTTCCAGGGTCGCTCTAACACGAACCAGGGAAATGATTATCGTGTCACGTAATTTCCGTCGTGTTCCTGGGAAATTAATAGGCAGCCAAGCGTTGAACGTTGTCGAATAATGAAAATTGCTCGACTCGGATCGATGAAACAGTTATTACCATTGCACACGACCTCCGCTGGTTATGCGATCATCAATATTTTATTCGAGGATATGCCCGCTGTTCCGGATGGATGTTTTCGATAATATCTTCTATTCCATTAAGGAATAGTGTGGAATTTTATTTGATATTTTATCAGGTCATGTATGGTTGAGGAAGGATAGCTATTGGAGTATGTACATACAGGGTGTGTTGAGAAGTTTTACTTTATGTCGTTCTATTGAATAAAATAGTTTTGAATAGAGCACCCTGTATATAGCGATAAGAGCAATGGCACAAGAAAGGTTTTTTTTAGTGCAGAGTTTTTGATACCGTGTCTGTCAGTAAATGAATTGGAGTAATGATCATGAACAGCAGAATTTTAAATAGGTTTCTGATTTATGTAAATAATTATACGTATCGTATGATATTTTCTTCTCCCTAAAATTCATTTTAATGCACAAGTAATTATACTGTGAGAGTTTGGTTCTTGAGCGGATTCGAATACCCCTCGTCGATGCCTTGCCTCCATTGTATCATAATAACCAAGTACGTGGTCACGACGCTTATGCACTGTATAAATCATGTGATTGTTTATTAAACTATAAGGAACAGTTCTTATTTGTATGGAAGCGTACTAACCCCTCGTATAGTGGTGAAGCTCAGTCGAAAGAAATTGTACTTGGACGATCTCCCTTGGATGTGCGATATTTGTAGAGCGAATTGAGTAATCTGCGGACAAACAATTTTATAAAATTAATCGAATCTTCGCCATTTTACACTTTTACATCAACCGTGTTGAGTGCGTTCGATCATAAATAAATGAATGTACATCATAAGACTGTACTTCCAAAAATCCGAAATTTCTAGGAACAACCAAAGACACTCCGAACGAGTTTAAACGCCAGTGTGAAGGACGGTGGACGTTTCGTGCAACTGTGGCGCTGCGTGCTACTATGCATATTCACGCTATGGCGGACGTTTCGTGCAACCGTGGCGCTGCATACCACAATGAACTTATATATCTGTAGTTCTTCACCTCGTCTTTCATTTCGTTGTCGATTTCATACAAGGAACACGCGTGAATCGTTTCGGTGATGTCGTCCGCCTAACAATTACACAAAATATTTACACATGACCATGACGATATTGAACGATGAATTTCAATAATACTCGCCATTTTACAGGTGTACTCGCAGGTGATGGTCCCTATTACTATTTTTGTGAAAGTCAGCGCGACATTCAGGACGGACGTTAAGATAGCTGCTAACGAGTAATCGTAGACAAGTCCGGAATTAATCAGCATGTAAACGTAATACAGGATCACGGTGAAATATATTATCACCATGGTGATGTATACCATTATCTGTGTGTCGAACACTTTGTTCAGATTCTTCGAGACGCAGCACAGTCGCAGGTGTAAATATCTGAAAAAAGAACGAGCTAATATTTTTTAATGACTCTCTACTCTTCGCATGATCTACAATTCTTAATTATTGACAATAAAAAGATTCCAGGCTCTGGTACGACATGGGTCCGATCAACAGAATTACTTAACATCATGCTTGAGGTACAGTTCTAATTATAAATTCGAAAGTTAATTGCATCTTTACATTTGTCCAATTTACCTGATGTCTTGCAGCAGATGCATTTTTTTGACGTACTGCGAGTCTCGTTCGAAGCTAGAAACCTGATTCACGGAGAAGACTTGTATCTGATTACGAAAAGATTCGGAATGGAACCATCTGTGCCGGCCTGTAGGACGTCTCTGATGAGCGTATGTCGTAATTTCGTTGTAATTGTCATCTTTCGAATTCATTGCACGGATTCGATGATTCTTCTCGATGAACCACTTCAGCAATTCGTTCGTCTGCTTGAATCTCAGGCCCAGCCAACTGCAATGCACCAGAAACTTTCATGATATCGTCAAAAGTCTTCGAAACTCTGGACCTATTAATGTAGGACTTTATTATTAACCGTTGAAAGTACACTAATTATTGTGGATTAATTAAAGCTGTTTCTTATAAACCACCGTCAGTGGTTCTCAAACAGGACTACCAGGTAGAAAAACATAGAAACTGTTCATTTATCAAGTTACATAAGATTTTCAAATGAATTTTCAATTCTATGTGCAGTACGTGTTCCTAAAATCTGTAGTGAATTTTTTGTACACCCTGTATAAATTTTATTTATCTTCTACACGATGTACCTGTGTGACTACAGTGTGGTACAAATATAACAATTGTTTATTCATTAAATCGCGTGGTGTTTTCCAATTCACAGTTAGTACGATGTACACCGCGTGTCCCTAAAGTTTGCCACTATCTTTCTGTACTATACGTACTATACGTACTATGCGTGTACGGTGAAGTCGAGCACAGTAAGCGAAGCTACGTTCGATCCGTAGGAGCAACTGACCAAACCAATGTAGGTGATGATATCTATTCTTCCTTCGATCAACAATTTTGTGTAAACTATATGCGCTGTTATATCAACAGCGAACCAAAAGACAGCAAGGATGTTCTGTCGAAGATACAGTCGACGATAATGGAATTGGACATCCCATTTCCTGAACCTATCCTCTATTTCGGCGATTTGTTTTCTGATCATCAACAATCCCTAAAATTAAGAAAAAGAAATGATTAATGCATTTCATACCACCGACACACCTTCACCTATGAAAAAACTATTATCAACACGTTATGTCCACCTCGAAATCACTCAACTTTTGACTGAAAGATTTTCTGACGTCACTGATAGGCGTTCCAGAGCCCTATGTTTAAACACAGATGATTAAAAAATAATTATTATTTGTTTTTTTATACTTATTTTTGCTTGCAGAATCACCCCTTGAAATATTTATCACCTGTACTGAGACACCTTGTATGTATACATGAAACTACTTAGGACACTGATCTTTGCCACAAATATCAAGGTCATTGAAATTTACGAGGTGGACCTTTCTCTTCTTTCAGTAAAAACTCTGTTAGATCTTTTGAAAGAAAGTTTCTGTACCTTCGAATGGTATATACTGAGGATAGCTATGAGCACGTAATGTAAAATGTACACTACAGACAAAACATTGTACGAGATACGTTCTACAGGTCCGAAATCACTGTTAGCGTTCTCCAACTGTAAAATACTCATGAATGTAGTACACGTGAGTAACAAAAGAACACTGTAGATCCAAATGAGAATCCGCTTCCATCTGTTCTCGGGTTTCTCGAAATTTCGAATTCCAAACAAGCGATACGACATAGTGATCCATGATGTCACATCCTCGAAAGTGTCCAACTTCATCGCTGCAAAAATTACTTTTTTATCTTATAAATTTCATTTACATCGATGGTGCTTCGATTTTTGTTTCTGGCGTGAGTCATGAGTAGACGGTGAAAAGTCAGTCATTTTATCGTTAAAAAAAATGTGTCCAACCGTTTGTGCGTAGAACAAGTGTATAAATGTAAGAATACCACACATCGGAAGATAATAGCATAATCAATGAGGAATACAAATTGTATAATAAAATTCTCGATACTTACTGACTCACGTATCTCTTTGATACAATTTGACAAATTATTTCAGTATTTTCGATGGATAAAAAAAGGACCTTTAGGAATTTTTAAAACACCGTACGAAGCTTCAAATCACGTGGACACTTTTTTTCGAAAGTGTTGATCACACCAGAGAACAGTTGCTATTGAGTCGTGTTCGACACGTTCCTGCTACAACAAATGAGACCTGTTATTTTGTTCTAAGGCGACGAACGTCGAGCGCAATTATGGCAGCACCATTGGACTGTACGTCCACGGAATGATATAAAGGGTAATTCATTTCTAGCATACGGACGATTATGGTTATTAAAGATTCGCGAGCGATGGGTGAAGAAATTGCGTACACTCTGGAAGATTGCCTGAAAATGCTGAAGAACGTTGACAATTATTAATTAATAATTTATTCGCCAGAAAGAGAACCCCTCGATTTGTTTAAATAAGCAACGTCATTTGGTATATAAAAACAGAACTCAGAAATACTGTACACAGTAAACATTGCATACACATATTATTATAACAGATAAAAATTGTTTCATAAATTGTCCAAAATTACTGGAATCCCTGAACTTCTAATTCTCTTCAGCAGTGTATTATTTAATTGTTACTAAATATCTGGTGCGCCGGGATGTGTTCGACAGATAGGCTGACTTCCACTCGTCTCAGGTGTTACGAGAAAATCGATACTCGTATCGTATTCTTAAGTTCAATGTCTCCGAACCCATTTATTTTCGTCGATACGCACTTATTATTCTCTGGAAATAAACTAAAACATAAAAATAAATGCGAATAACAAAAGATACTCACGTTCCGCACGTAGTTTATGCAAAATTTGACAAAAATATTTGATTTCGGCAGAAATTAGCAGGCGATCCGAAACGTTTGGACAGTAGCGTACATCTGTACCTTGGTAGAAAAAGGGCCAATGTCCAATTTGCAATTTTTGCGGAACAGGTGCCCTTTTGATCGTAATACGTATAACGCATTGGCCTCCGGAGAATGCACCTAACTTTGCTTGTAATAGTAACAGATACAGTGGCCCTTTTTTCAGTGACAACGGCCACGATTTTGATGCGAATGGTGCATTAAGATAAAATGCAATACTTTTGGACATTTGTCCTTTTTCTACCGAGGCACGGATAAAAAGAAATTAATCGTGACAGGGTTGAAAGCAATTATCTGTTTCCCTTAGCGGAGTCGCCGGGCAAAGGCGAGACAAAAAAATGGAAACTGGAAAAGAACCCGATGAGCCGTGAAGTTGCTTCTGTTGTCCACTTGTGACTGAAGGTCTGTTTCATCCAATGATGTCCAATAACTGTGTAACAGGACGAAGTGCATTCGATTGCATGACGATCGGTGTGCGACAAGGACTGCGAGGGGCGGCGGAGGATTTAGGATGCGTGGGGTCTTGTAATCCCGAGGGAAGGAAATTCGGGACGGTTCTCTAATCCGTGGAACAAGATTGATTTAACGACTTCGACCAGCATCTCGAATAGCTGCACTCGATTTTCGAAAAGTTTCGAAGGGCATTAATAGTGTTCGAGGCTTCCGGGTGCAAGCTGTGTCCAAGAGAAGAATCCTCCCAACGTTGGTACAGCCAACTGTATGTATGTTCTGTCAACCTGTCTAATTCCTCGACGTATAATTACTATAGTTTAGACGATATCAATGTACGAAAATTCATGAATGTAGTATAAATATACGTGAATAAATCTACAAAGTTTCAGAAACATATGTTGTTTAGTTTTTTTTAAAAAAATTCCCAAAATATACCCTGAAAAGACCTCGAGGAAGGAGTAATCATCTACTATTATTTAAACCATGTTTCTGTTTATCTTCTAAACTCGAGCATTCATACCCTATTATGGTCGAATATCAACGAAGCGGTACCTTCGTATCCTACGAAGGTTGTCCAATATCAACAATTTCTTTTTTTATTCACTATATTTATTTATTTATTCGCTAAAAGTGAAGACAATGTACACGTGTGTTGTGTGGAAAAACGATTGTTAACAGAAAACAAACTCGTTGTAAATCAGACAATATCATTCCATTATCTATTGTTAAGTAACAATATACATAGCTTATAGAAAGTACAATCTATATCCAAGAACAATTACAATACAGTTTTTAATTTGAAATAGATATGCACAAGATTGACACTCGTTTCAGTTTTATTTACAACCAAACTATGAAGTTACACGTTCGCTGATTCACAATTAGAATATCGACGATTAAAGCGCACAGATCGATCAACCCTTTGACGTATATATACGTCCATAGAAGTAGAGGATCCATCAGAATGGACTGTGGACGTATATACGCGTTTAGCCAATTTCTCATAATAATTAATAATTCAATTATGTTCTCCTCGTCTTCAGAGAGGCGACGAACGAGGTACCATTTTTTTGTGTTGATCTCTTAGAAAGTTATTCAAAAATTGATTGTATGACACATTATCAATAAGTATTCTGCCCAGACGAAAATGATTGGCTCTGAATTGCAGAGGGTTGAAGGTATTTGCATACATTATTTACAGTTCCGCATAAAAAATATAAGAATCGCAAGGATTGTGACAGTTTCAGGGTTCAAGCTTCGAGGACGTGGTTCAGATAGGCGATGTAACAGATGGCTAGCCTCAAGATCTCAATTTTCGAGAGCTTCTTGTCGGGTGGCAAGGTCGGCAGGAGCTTTCGAAGTTCCGCGAATGCCAGGTTGAAGGCTTCCACTCTGACCCTTTCCCTATAAACAATTAAATTGCACATTGGACGTTCAAAGGCCTGTTGAATTTTGATTAAATCGAAGCGAACGCAGGAGGGAGATGTGAACTCTTTTCGAGGGAGAAAATAAACAGTTCGAAACAATTGGAGAAAAGAATGTTGAGATGATAAGAGATGGTTCATCATGAAGCTAGGATTTTAGGAATTTTTACAGGTTGCTATTATTAAGTCCAGAATTATTATTATTATTACTATTACCGAGTCGCATGTGCGGTTCGATACTTCTGCGTCGCTCTCCTACGTCGACGTCTCTCCTCCCTGGACAGGGAACCAGCACCTGGTGCACCAACCCCATTAACAACGACCCCGTGTCCACCGTTCGCCATTGAATTCCACGTCTTCGATTGAGCAATCAGGTTTAAACTCCGTGCCTTTCGCTGAGTTTTCTAATAAAATTCAATTCCAGTGGAGTTCGAAATTGTACTCAGCATCTGATGTTGAAGAGATGCTCTGTAGATGGCCCATTTTCATGATTGGTCACTGTAATTAATCGACAGAAACTTCCTATTCATTGCTAATTCATTGATAACCCTTTGATTAATCTGAAAATTCTCATTGCTCAACGTTATAGTTCTTATTTTGCAAGCTTCCGTAGTATAAACATTTATGTAAAATTTTAGAACAATACCAATAGAATATTGCTGAATCCAATTTGATATTATATAAAATTCATTTTTAAACATATTTTATGCCAGTCACTGGTGATTTTCATGGCAGTCGATCTGATAAACACCCACAGTTTTTACAGAATTGATATGATTGATTATTAATAAGCATTGGTTAGCTTTCACCGCGATAACTCGAATTATCACCCTTCGATGTGCGCCCTAGGAGAGAGGAAAATATTGCAGACGACGGACGAATCCCGCGGGAATCGTCTGAATTCGGGACAAAGGGTTTTCGTGGCGAAAAATAATAAGCTGATCAAATGTTTGCTGAAAATATTTTCCAGGAAACGTGACGAATTCTCTTCGATCCGAAAGGGTTCACCCTTACGAATATATCGGATTTCTCCATTACTTTCTTTTTTGGAAAGAACTACGAATATTTCCTATGAAAGAAAAATAAGGAAAGTCGTTTAAAAAAATAGAAATATATAATTAATTAATCTAAAGAAAATCTCGAAAAGGAGATGAATGAATAGAATAGTGAGGAGGCTGGTAAAAAGGACAAAAAGGACGAAGTTGAGGAAATGGCACCAATTCCCAAAGGGCTCTTAAATTCCGAGCAGTTCGACGGAATCTGACGAAAGGTGCTACTGTATTATTTAAAAAATGCGTTATTCAGAGAAACGGGAGACGATCTGCTCAATTATTAAGATAAAACGACCCCTGGTCTCGTTCGATCTGATTCTTATGGTAAAACGGCAATACGTATGGACATCATTTCGCCGCAGGTTTAATATTTCAGGAAATTCCACCGGATTTCCATGTCGTTCGACTTTTATCGACGCAACTCTCCACGATTACACGTTTTACGATTTCGTGACCGAAATTCAAGTTTCGTTATTTTTTTTACTCTCTACAGGGACAATTTTCTCTGCTTTCTGAAGCGTAGACAAGAATAAGCTCATAAATATTAAAAATGAAGTTAGTAAGGTCACTTAAAAGTTATTGCACTTATGTAAATTTGTTTGGAGCTCCATAGATAATTGTAAGAGTAAAAATAGATTTTATAGTTACTGTATATTATTGGAATTTCTTGGTATTTATAATTTTCGATTATTCGCAACAATATTGTAAATCAGACAACTTTTCTGTACAGTACAAAATAAAGCCTTACAAAGAAAAATTGTTCATACTCACTTTAAAGCCATTTTTTCAGCACCGATTGTTTCCACGAATCCAATTTTTCAAAAATGGTACCTTCTCACTCTATCTCTCTTCAGCTCCCAAAACTTCCATAAAATTCACAAAATATTCTTTCAAGTCACTGTACTGTTTCCAGAAATCTTCTTCTTCAAACTCACCCCTAATTCTTCAGCCTATTCTAAAATTTCACACAGAATATATTTTAGTATTACTTTTTCTAAAAATCGTAGAATAGTCGTTTAGTGGAATCTGTCAAGGACGATCACTCGACGAGATCACCAGCACCTCTGATAAGATCTTCAGGGTTCGGATGGGCAGGATGCGTGAAAAAAGGACAAGGATTATATCCTCAACCCCTGAAACACGCCCTCGAATGCAACCCTCGACGTTCTCCAATCGAATCGCTGGAAACAGGGGTTGGTACCGCCCCGAACTACCCGCCATTTTCTCTGGTGTCTGAAGACGATGGAACCAGGGGTGGAAACGCGCGAATGGGTGGACCATTTTATCGATCATGCGACCTCTCTGCGTCCTGGACCGTCGATTCGACCCTCTGGAAACCGTACAGCGATTGACAAGTTCTGACTACGTTTTTTTATTGTTAAAAGCTTTGTGTTAACGATTTTCTATGGGTGCTGATTTTTTATTTTATGTTCGACTTGGTTTTTTTGGAAAATTTATAGCATGGTTTTGAGAGATCCTGATGGACACCGAAGGAGATTTTTCTCTACTGGAATTGTGTAAGAATTATTGTATGTGAGAAGCTTGAATTTTTTGGAAACTTTCCAAGAGTTAATTGCTATTTTTGGAATTCCATTTCAACAGAATATGATGCTGTTTTGTCAGTTTTGGTTTCATGTATTTATCAAACTCCGTAAGTTTATAATAGAATTTTACTTTTCTTTCAGTTAAAAGAAAATTTTCCAGTCGAGGCACGAAATATTTTGCAAATTCTATATTTTGTTTATTATTTATTTTAGGCAGTAATTTCACAATGGTAACGGTGGACGATTATTATGTTAGAGGCGCCGGCGCAGATGCTTTTTCCTCAGCACCTGATCCTCCAAGGAAATCCATACTCTGTTTAGCTTCACTATTCCTCCTGTTACCAATTTTTTCTCTAGCTTCTTTCATTTTTTACTTCACAACGACGTTTGATAATTTAAAAAAGCTTTAGCTGTCATAAAACCCATTGAAACAGTATATTTTATTTAATAAAATAATTTCCAGGAACAACTGAAGAGTTCAATACAAAAACAACCCTTGTCAAAGTTTACGATGACAACAAAACTTTATGATATAATTGGATACAATCATCCAGCGATGTAATTACTTATGACACCCATAACAATTGTGTAATATGATGAATATTCTGTTAAAAAAAATTGAAATGTTTTGTACAGAAATTAAAAACGCTGCAGCATTTTTCATCCTTCAATCTCTTAAAATTAACCTTGAATAAAAGTTAAACATCTTTTTTTGTAAATATAAAGTATATTTTATACTCAACCCTCTTATTAATTAAAGGGTTGAGTCCTAGAATCATCTACTGATTGCACATAAAAATCTTCTGCTTTTTAATCGGCAAACTATCATCAGAATGAAAGTGAAGAAACCTCAGAGCACAAAGGGGTGGCTTTTATGCGTCGAAAGTTTCGAGGGATGTAAATTACGCAACTGTTCGGACAAATTGCAGGCGTGTGAGCAAAGGGTGAAAAATTACTATAGCCACATGCACGTGTCGCAGATTACATGTTTGCAACCGCACTTTGAATCGACTCCCAGTCGATTAATGTTTGGATGATTGCAAGTGTCATGAGATAGTTCACGGCTCGTTGCTTTACTCCATCAAACCATCGACGCCTTTTCTCATCCTGTCACGTGCCACGTGACTTCGAAAAGCAACCCTCAAAATGGGTCCTTGTGGTTTTTGTCACCCTGTTCTATATGCAGAGTGTATTATTAATTTGTTATTATAGTAAGTCTGCTTTAAATGTATACAGCTTTGTTGCAGATACCCAAAGTTGGATGCTTGAACCCTGAGAACAGAGGGTTGTAAATTTTTGAGACATTCAGTTTTTATTAAAACGAGTAAGAAATTGTTAATAAATACATATCGTACACTCAATATAATTAAATTCATTTATAAATCAGAAATATTTCAGCCACCTCAAACAGAAAAATAGAGAGCAGGAGTCAAAGAAGAATACTGAAGAAAAAATGTATTAAAATATTCTAAGTACATTTGTTTGCATGCTATTCAATTCTGTCATAATGAAGTAGTCATTTTATTTAAAAAGATAATTTGAAATGAAGAATGATGTTTCAAGATAAAATGAAATATTGCTTTTGCAATTGCAACGTTTACAATTCATTCATCAGTTCATTATTAATTTGTTTGTTGTATGCAAACCGACACGTTGATAATGTAGCGGAATGCAATCAATTATAATGTGACGTGATGACAATGAATTGTTTGCAGCATGAAGGGTAACGAACGGAAGGTAGCAGCACGTACAAGGTCGCTTCTTGAACGAAATAATCAATATTTCAGTGTCTGCTGGTACATGCCAGCTACCTAACAATTTTATCGACTGACAAAAGAATCGATTGCAGCTTCAGTAATTTATTATGGTCGAAAAATCATTATTTATGATTATTAAAATACAATCTCCAAACTCCGTCGGTTACAATATTAACGCATCACATTTTTTTTTATTAAAACACATTTAATTTTATAATTTTCCATCATTTTACATCATTATAAAAATTCAGAAGGCACTCGAAGGGAGAGAGGAAAAACAGGAAATGTCAATTTCTTGTCTGCAGTGTTCAACTTGGAAAAAAATTATTCTTCTACTTATTTCTTTTCTGATGACGAATTAGAGTATAAACTTCATATTATGAACGATAAGTTAAATATTCACTGAATCTTCTGAGTATTCAAAATTGATTTTCTGAATGAAGCTGATTTGTGACGTTCCCTGTTTTTTCCTTTACTCTCCACTTTAGGTCCTCAAGCTTGACAAAGCGCAAACATACAACATTGATAGCAAACATGTAGTACAAAATATGATGATGTTTAACAATGAGTTGAATATATTAAAAAATTGTATTTGAAGTTTGTCACATTCCATTCGTTTCGTTAGTTGTCTTGTCCACCTGCAGCATGAACAAATTTCTCATGGTGCTGCCAGACAAACTGGGAGCAGAGACTTCGAAATCATGAGTCCGAGCGCAATGACGATTTCCGGTTCTTTTCTTTGGCTCTCGGAACGCGGAGATCCAAACGTCTGCTTTCTTGGACCACCGGACCCTCCAGGCCCTTTTTATTTCCGTTCTGACCTCGATGTTCAGCAGACAATAGAGCATAGCCACGAAACAACCCTGAAGAATATTTTAGATTCGTCAGGATCAATTTTTCCTAATTTTATAATACAGAAGAAAAGGTTTCTGAAGAAATTTGTTTACTTGAAATGACGCGAATAATTGATCACAGAACAGCCAGATGATTTCCACGCGGTGATCTTTGTGGCAAGAGAGGCCCAGGAAGAGCGTATAGTGGGCCCCAAAAAGAGGTACCAACACCAGCGTCGACTTGGCCCACCTGCTATATGAAGAACATGAATTCAAATTTCTTTATAGTACTAGATTAATGTTAAAAATGTTGTATACATGAGAGTATTGTAAATTCTCAATTAATTATTCTGTAAATTTACCTGTACTGCATTTTTTTACGTTGTAAATGGACCGACGTCTTGAACTTGACGAAGAGTACTCGTACGATGTTAATGAACAGCAGGAAGTTGAACTGTCACGAATTAATTAGTCCTTTCTCTTTAAACTATTAAGTGAGTGAATGAAATTTTCAAATCGATTTTTGTTTACCAATATAGAGATCATGATGGGTATTCTTATGACGAGAAATAGGGAAGTGTTTTCGTTCACGGTCCAACAGAGAGTGTCCTCAATGGTGACTTTTATTATTATCCAGGGAACGACCACGAATACAGGCAGCCCTTCATCAAAAAGAATGAAAAATATAATTGATTATAAACAATCTGTATACGTAGTGATGAGTAGTATTCTACAGGGTGGCCCGAGCAACTGGAACAAGTCATGCCTTCTTTCTGATTGGAATAAAAAAAATGTGAATCCCTGAAAATGTAGTTCCTCTAATATTCTTTTCTGATTACAATCAGAAAAGAGGTATGTCTTGTTCTAGAAAACGAGCTAGATCAATAAATCTTACCCCAACCCATCAGGATGTACAAATTGATGGCTGCTGTGTCAGTGCAGAATGCTAAAAACACTAAATTGTGCAAGTATAAACCTTCCATCAGTATCCAGGAGTAATTGGCAACGATAAAATACTGCCATACGCTTGTGAAGGCCTTGCAGATCCATGCCTGAAACAAATTATTTGCACTGAAATAGCGTGAAATAGAGTTCTTCTTGCACATAGTGAAGGTCATGTCAAGATCGTTGTAAATACAATTATTCTAATTAGCCTACGTTTCGTTCCTTGATGAACGCGTTCTCTTCAACGGAGACTATGTCGAAGAAGACGCTGACGCCATCCCTGAAGACCCAATCTCTAAGAAGTGCCGTGACAGCTCTCATTATAAAAGAAGCGAACAGATGCATGTGCAGTCTGTTTCTCGGGCTCCTCAGCTTCCTGCAGCAACAACAAATATATCGTCAGTGTTACTAATAAAAATTGTGAAAATTAAAATAATTATAAAATTGAATACCTCAGTAGAGAAAATACAATCATGGCGACGATCAACATGCTGAAAGAGGAAGCGTATCCAATTTGTGAGACGATCCTGACGATGGGCAGCCATTTCTGTCGATAAACCAAAGGCATGATTTATAATTTATTTAAATTTTGGAAGAATGTAGTCTGGTCTTACAATTAAATTAATACCAACTTCAGAGATTCTTCTAAAGTCATATAAATAAATAAAGTGTTCCAACCGTAACCATATGAATAAATAAACGAAATTGCTGTTTCAGGGGACGTTTAGCTTACGTAGAACAGTGAGCTGGGATTCTCGTACTGCAGATACACCCTTCCGAGCCCGAAACCGGACACAGTTTCGACGAAGAAACGAGTGTCGGTTTCGTTGAAAGGATCACAGAGACTATAGTTGCTCCAGGAGTCTCCCTCAGACTCCGTGTACCATTGACCGTTCGCGAGACACTCTTTTGTCGCAGTTAGAATACTTTTCGACGAGTTCGTGTCGAATCCTAAGATTCTTCCGGGTGGACAAGGCAGAATCGCGGTCATCGAGGCTTTTGTATACGGCCAACAAAGTAGTCCATCGAAGTATGCCTGACAATGGCTGTGTTCTGTCCCATTTAGAACGCTGCCGTTCTCCACCATCGATGTCCTTCGAAAAGCTTCTGCCAGCGTTACGTCTATTAAATAATATCGTTTATTTATTAATTCATTGTCTATTGGTATGATTTTTTGCAATTTTCATAGCAATATGATTGGTACAATGATTCGTATCCAATTTATTGTGGTCAAGATAGTGCACCATACATTTTTGCAATAAATATCTGTTCTAATTCATTTTGGAAAGATATATAACTATGTTTTTGGAGAAAAATATAACAAAGTGTCCTGAATCACTCCAAATAGTGTTATACTGCACCATGAATTTTAATATTTTTCTAGTACTGTTGAATAACAAATTCAAAAGAGTTATGGTAGGTTTTGCTATGGATGCTTTGGGTCCCAAAGTTGGGGAGTAAATGTTGTAATATTCCTCGAAGTCTAGAAATACTATTTAATGGAATAGTTAATAACAAACTCACATTCTTCCCTGAGTTTCTTGCATTTCAGTTTCTGTTCGGTCACGAAACGCCCCACGGCTAATATTATATCAGCCTCTGTCTTCGCTTTGAAATCGTCCGCAGCCATTTCGAGTCCCTCTGTACCGCTCATTATCGCGAGAAAACGTTTGAGAGCATTCTCTTGTGAAAAAAACTTTCAAGACGGGTCTCTTGGTAGACGAGAAGAGGGTTCTCGAAGGATAAGTCCGGTTCGAGCGACGCGAAGCTTCTGAAATCTGGAGTCAGAATGACGACAGGGTGGAAGCTACCGCAGTGTTTGCGATCTTGCCTCGCCCTCCGTTTTCTTTTCGCATTCTGATCACCTGGGGGTAGTAGACGTCAACGAAAAGTCAGAAAAGGAGAACTTTCGCGATCATAACTAAAAACGATTTAACATTTCAGAAAATCTCTTCAAACAATCGGAAATCGAAAATTATTATAGATATCGACACGCAACAAACGCTGTTTCATTCTCAAAACTTCTGACTTTCATTAGAAAAATAGACCGATGCGTTAAATATATGCAGTGTCTTCTTTTTATAAATATAATAATATTCAAAAGCGAAGCATATATTTAATTTTTAATTTTTAAAGTAGAAGAAAAAATGCGCTCTATTTTTATCAAATGATCGACCCTGAGAGACCAAGTGCGGATGCCTATGGAATAGGAAGTTAGCTAATAACCACTGCGGTTGAAGCTGAAATTCCAATAATAATAATAATACGAACTCCGTGCAGGCAATTTCTTGCAAACAATTTTGAAATATCATCAACGAGAGTACTATGATAAATATTATATCGTTACAAGAAGCGATGTTGGAATGTTTGATTAGATGTATCGAGATAGGGTGATGAAATGCTATTACTTATTGCGAACTGCTTTATGCGGGTCGAGGAATGTAATAAAGTAAATCGGTTGGCCACCACGTGCACCCATCCATCATAACGTCGATCGTTCGAGTGTACTCGAAGCTCATGATAAAGTATTGATTAAATCATAGCAGTGTAGTCGATTAGAAAATCGTATAACATGCTGAGACTCGATCGACCGGAACAAAAAGTTGCAAAAGATTACTCTCTAAAATTGATCAAATTTAAAACAATATAAAATGGGAATTAACATTACAGCGTTGGCAAAAGAATTAAAATAAAATTTCCTGTGTTAAAAAATACTTGTTAGAAGCATTTCTTTGTGTCAGGTTGAAACTGGAGGGAACCTTTATGTAGGACATTAAAAAACAAGGAGAAAACTTTGTATTCAAAATTCATTTTATGTTAAACTTACACCAACCACACTTTACAACAGATTGTGTTCCTCGTGGATCAACTTGGGAAATCATCCGCATAATTTCAAATATTTCTACGTTCCTTCATTTGGCAAAGACACAATATCATTCATCACAAGAGTACCAATAACATCATTGGACAAATTCGTTAATTCATAATCATTCTTAAGCTTGACTCTCGACACTCTTTACCAAGTACAACGACCACGGCGGATGATTTTGCACTCCGGATCCAAGGTTGAGCTTAAAAATCACTTCTTTTACAGCCATCGATGTCGGTAAGTGTCAGTAAGTACAGACGATTCATAGTTTCACCACTCTACATTCCATCAATTAGCTACGTGTTTATTAGTAATTTTCGGGCGCGTTGCTCCCTGGTTGTCGAAGTCGATCGCGTATTTACAGTATCGGTTCTGGTCTTCATAGGCCGTACAGTTTAGCCGGAAGCGACAGGAAGCGTGTTCCTTCAAACAATGTCTCTGAATGCTACAGGATTCTAAAAGAACTATTCAGGATTTACGGTTCCTCTGGTACTGTGAGTCTTGAATACTTTTTTTAAACGGTCTGTACAAGTCGAACGAGGCTTCCCTGCTTACAAATCTACTACAGTAAAAGACACAACAGTGTACGGCGAATTTTGGACGCTCGAATTCTTCATCCGCAGAAAATATCTTCTAAAATGTTCTAACAAGGTTCTGGTAACAATGCAAACGAGACGTGTCACCTACGTGATTCACTCTGCTTTCTGACGTTCGTTTGGTAAAAGTTCTAAGATCTATATGTGGCAGTTACAGAGAGAAGCTTACGCGGACAGCGTCGTTCAACCATGCTTCGTTCGACAAACTGATACTTTTTCCGTGACAGTCTTTCGTCCTAAAAAACGTCGGACCTGCAGGGGACGATCTCGGTGTCGAGACACTTAGGAACGCGCTAGGTGGTTTTACAATTCACCGTACAACAATGATGACGCGATCGCGCGCCGCGAGTAGACAACTGGAAAGGCACTTCGAACGAAAAGTATGGCATCTCGAGCTACAACAAGGCGTGTTACCGCGAGACTCGCTCTTCAACAACTCGTACAGTCTGTTTCATACTTAGGATCGAGTACTCCATGCCCTTTTCCATGACAACAAAAAAAAAGAGAGAAAAACAATATTCATTGTGCCTTTGGTAGAAGTTCCTTCCTCGTTAAGTGTAAGTCTTCCTTCTCCTAATCTAACACTCTCGTTCCGTGTACCCGATGCGAGTTCTCAAGGGATCGAAGTCCATCGACGTGCAATCAGTGCTCTCGTGTGCCCGCTGGCACACGATCTCTCGAGAATTCTTCGTTTCTTCTACGGTCGTCTTACGTTTCCCACGTAATCAACGGTTCAGCAGATTGACATGATCGTGTTGATAACCCTACCGGTTGCTTCTTGGAGTGATAAAAAAACGTTATCGGAAAACCAGCGACCTCGAGAGACTCGGTCGCGCCGCCATGAAAATGTTCAACGAGCCTACTCCGGGGCTGTCACAGGGTTCCTCATAGTCAAATGATGCTAGACGATCTAACAACAGATCTAACCGTCTCGTGTAACGTCTCCCTTCGCCTGCACGATTCCCGTGAAACAATTCAGCGATCAGTGTCGAGCTAGCGAACGGTCAGAGACATTTGCCAGGATTTTGGGAACACCACTGGGGCCACATCGCTTCCGTTTTCAAACCTCGACTCGTCAGGAGTTCCATGTGAGCTGCCAGCCTCGTGTACACGCTTTCGTCCGTGGAGTAGCCGTTGGTTGGCAAGTCGCTCCTGAAGGAAAAGCAGAAGATAGTAAAAAAGGAATATTGAAACTGAATTTTATTGCAGGGTTCAGCCTACCATAATCTTTCAGCGAGAGCCGACGCTCTAGGCCATAGTCGAGGTCCTAGAGACGCGTCGCCGAGTTGCTCGCTCCAGATCGCTGCTTCCCCTCCGAGGACTAAATTCAAATGTTGCTGAGGATAATCCCTCCAGGGACGATGATTATACACCGTCTGCCAGGTACGATACTCGCCGCAAGCGGCTTCACCGGCCTCCCTCCATCTACCGAAACCGCAGTCCAAGTACCAAGCGTCCACGTGCGACACGATCACCCTGAAGCCATCCTCGAGGAGGTCGGGCGTCTCTGGCCAGTTGCTACCACCCCAGGACTGTATCACGTGAACCTTAGGGTCGAAGTACGTCGTTATGTAAGGCCTCTTCGTCAACGGCGAGCTCCACAGAATGACAGCCTTTGGCATCTCGTCGCGATTCGCCTTGACCAGCCTCTGCAGCATCTTCGTCTCGAACTCCGCCCACATAGCGTGATGATCGGTCATGTTCTGAGCCTGCATCGCGGCGGTTATGTTGCCGTATTGGGCCCAACAGTCCAGGTTCACCTCATCGCCGCCGAGATGCACCACGTCACGGATTTCTGTCAGATCCAACAGCTCCCTGTACAGCCCCTCCAGTATTCTGTAGGAGTGATCGTTGATGGGATTCAACTGACCGCAATTCGGCTCGCCGCAATACGACGACCATGGCTGCTGATCAACGCAAAGAGCCAGCTCTCCGTAACCGTACTCCGTCCCTGAATAAAGCAATTCAATAATGAACCGTTTAGCAGCCTCATAAATGCTGAACACACGGGGTGTAGAGAACTTAATGTACAGCAGAACCTCGATCATCCGAACACCTACCATCGAAATATTGACCGTTCTATCAGTCAGGCACAAGCTGAAATAATCATTACTGATGTTGTGTATTTAATTTTACAATGTGGCTCTGCTGTGCATTATGTGTCAGAAATAGATGGTCAGTTTTTTAGTCAACAAATTCAGTCCAGTTTACAATAAAGTATACTGATTGCTCAAACAGAGTCCAACAATATAGAACCCCGATACAACTTCAATTTCCGTATTCCTTTGTGCAGAAACTTTGCAGAGAAGAAAATCCCAACTCACCCCACTGCCAGCCAGCGCCAGCATGGGCCGGAGAATCGATCTCGACGAGCACCCTGATACCCCGGATCCTCGCGTAATCCGCTAGATCCTTCACGTCATCGGGTGTGTAGATCTGATCTCCGCTGTAGGCGCCCCACCTGGCCATTTCAGGGAACTGGGCCGAGTCGAAGGGGAAGCTCTGCGAGTCCGAGATGTGCCAATGGAACGTGTTCAGCTTGGAGGCGGCCATGCCATCGATCACTCGCTTAAGTCGTTCGATGGGAAAGAACTGTCTGCCTGTATCGACGAGCAGCCCGCGATAAGGGAACATTGGCTTGTCCTCGACGGATGCCCGCGATAAAACCCTCAAAGCACCCTCCCTTCCGGCGGTTTCGTCCCACCAGATCATCTGTCCGAGCGTCTCCAGGCCGTGTCTAGCGCCGAAGTACGTCTTCCCTGTTATCCGAGCTTCCAGAATCCTTCCCTTAGGCATCAGCTCCAGGGTGTAAGATTCGTCCGTGTCCAGGCTTGGTCCGGTTGGTCGACCATTGCCTGCGCTGATGTATATCACAAAACCGTCCACTCCGGATCTGCTTTTCGCGTTGGCTACCTTCATGAGACTCCTGATGTTTCCTGAAAGACCAAGTTGTCCGTAAAAGATTTGACTCTTTCCTTAACTGCAGTCGCTGGACTTACCAATGAACACATCCTTAGCATGCTCCAGCAGGTTCTTCGTCTCCTGGTCGCTGGTGTTCACCGTGACGAACTCGATCTGCTGCAGATGAATGACGATGCTGTCCTCGCCTAGGAAAATGGTCCCAGTCGGTCTTGGCCAAAGTAGCCGGGTGTTTCCACCGCACAGGGCGATGCAGCTTGCCAAGGATGTCCTGGAGGATTTCACTGCCCTCCTCTCGCAGCGACCGGAGATGCAGGCCCAGGACCAGGGACTCTGAAACGTCCTGCTCCGCCCAACGAATATAGGAATTAAAAAATGTTCACTGATGCTTTAGAACAGGTAAACTGAACTCGTTGCCTGCAGGGTAGTCATTGCATTGTTCCAACGAGTTCAGTATGCCTGCATTGGAAGTATAGTTGAGAAAAGCAATGTAGTCAGATGGTTTGCTAGGCGATGGAAGCTTCAGTGTTGCTACACTGGATACTTAGGTACAAAGAGAAGAACACCCTGTAATTATATATAGACCTGAGCGAGCTACATCTCTTCAGGTCCGTTTAAAAATTCTGTTTAATTGAAAATGCCACCATATTGCTTCTCTAGACTACACTAAATTTTCGTCTACAGTGAAGATGGCTAGCCTTTTACTGGCAACCCGACAAGCGGAACAGGGGATGCACAGAACACACAGACCAGCGGTTAGCTCGCAGAGTCACGATCATGAGTTCGTTCTGAGTCGAAAGTTTCGACTGGAAGTTCGGCAGTTTTCTTGGAAGTTACGTTCTGCTTGATTCGGCCGATTGGTCGGGCGATTTATGGCGAAGGTTCAGCAAGGCAAACGAGGAGAGGAGCGAAGGAGCACAGAAGCTATGTACAGAAAAGACTCGATGACAAATGCGAGATGTATTCTTCGTGGAGGAGATGTAGTGAAATCATAGGTTTCGGGTGTCCTAAACAGACACGTAAGCCAGAGTCGTGTGAATCATCTTCCATGTTCTGACCTCATTGATTCCAGGCCTTGGCATAATTGCACAGTCATATATTTGACTTTGCAAATACATGGTTTATTATGTATTCATTGCTAGACTGCAATTCGATGAGTAATTTAACCCTTTGACTTCATAGGCGCTTGAGAAAACCGTTCACCATATACCGTCGACGCCCATAGGAGTTAGCTGTGACGGCTTGCTACGTGTTACTGCAGCTCGGCCGCACGCAGCGTTCGTCGTTTCCAAGTAGCCCGCTGTCAAAGGGTTAAGAGTGACGTAAAACAAAGACTCTGTGACCTTGCACTCGCAAAATACAGTTCTCTGGGTGTTCTATATCTTCGACTACCTTGAAACCAAAAATACTGAACCATCAAGACGTTGGCATGAACATCAGTCAATAGGTCCCATGTCATCAAAACTCAGGATTCACAGAACCTTGAGGATTCAGAGCTACTGAAAACCTTGCAATTCAAGACTCCAGGTCCAAATAGAAAAGAACAGTTGGTTCCAAGGGCTTGCTAATAAACTTTTAGGTCACTCTGTTACATTTTTCACGATCGAGGCGAGGTACATGCAAAATTGTGCCGACGAAAAAAGCAAAATGGACGCGACACAGTGACACGGAAGACAGACGGATGTTGGCTCCTTGCTCCCAAGGAGTCAGGGATGGCTGATAGCGAAGTTCGAGGGTTGAAAAAAAAATCAAAAAAAGATAGAAAGCTTGAGCAAGTATAGGCTGCCTCCTCAGTGAGGTGGATGTTACCTAGGCTCTTCCAGATACTCGTAGAGCCGTTCCTCCGGTCTCTTGGTGCTTTCATTACCGATCAGGAAGGTAACCAAGCCTCGTTGCAACTCCTTCAGTCTTTGGTGCGCATCGAGTCGCCGGAAGTGCCGGGTAATTAACAAAACAGTGGCGGCAACAGAATTCAACACAATTAAATAAACGCGCGCGCCGTTCGAACGGAATTCAAAGCACATCGACAAATAATAGTAAACGATCAACGAAAGGGAGTGAAACAGACACGACGGGAGGGAATCGGGGAAGAAAATAAGAGGTAAATGACCTTAACGTTTGCACTGTTCCGATGATTCAGCCTATCCTCCGATTGGGTTCTTGTGTTTGGTGATAACCCCGTGGAACGGAGGTGATAACGGGGTGGAGAATGGGTGTTTTAAGTGGACACTTACCGTCGTGACGAGAACGGCTGAAGAGAGGCTAATGGTGGAGCGTGTGCGTACATGGCGATGAGGAGGACCCCAGTCATCAGGACCAGGAAGAGGAGGATCTTCCTCATCCAGCCGCTGGGCACGCTGCCCACCATTCTAGCGAGTCTGAAACAATGTAACAATGTAATTAAATGGCGTATAGTGTCGACACTGCCACATAGGACACTGGCTCTCATTATACTGTTAGATGAAGTACAGGGGACATGAGGTTTTTATTTCTTTTAGCGATACTGGGGCTAGAATCCTCAAGCGACCGGTCCAATGACGTAGCCGTCTAAACAACATTCTACGGAACGAAGCCACGCATCGAAAGTTCCCCTAAACCAGATTAAACTCGAAACAGGATCGACGCGATTCAAGTTCGAGCTTCGTCTGGCATTAGGACGTGAAACGGCTTAGCTGCGACCCGACAGGTAAGCAGTATGGCGGTCGCAACAAGTGATCGAGATGGAGCGTGCAATTAGATTCGGCGTTATTACCTTCGAGCATGATTCGAGAGGAAGGCATCGAATTCGATGAAATGGTTCGTTCGTGGTCGAAACGACCCACGACGTATCGAACGTTCAGCCATCGACCATGCAGGGGAATCGATTTTCTTCCGCAGCTCGACTCCAACCGGCCAAGACCAACCCGTCACAGCTATTGCGTATCGAAAGACTAAAGTTTTCGTGTTAACGAACAACTGTACCACGGCTGATCGATTCGGACAACCTGTACACGATGAATTGTCCCGAAGGACGGGCTAAAGTTCCACGATTGCACCGCGTGGACACGTGTGCGTCCTATGCATGATGGATCGGTGGGTCAGAGAGGATTGAACGACAATTATATCTGTAGCCTGGTAGAAATAGGTCCAAGGTCCAAAATTATTGCATTGGAATGAAAATCATGAATGTTATCATAGAAAAAGGGCCACTGTTCCTTCACTATTACAAGCAAAGATACATTCTGTAGAGACCAGCGTGTTACGTGTATTACAATAAAAAGGGTGAACGTGCACTTTTTCTACCAACGTACTGATATAATTATTGTTCTATCTCCAATATGAACCCTGAAAGGTACTTTCGGTAAACGTCGATGGGGCTCGTGACTAAGTTGTCGAGCTATACATTATTTTTTTCAGAGATTTTTTATTCCTTTTAATATCTATGAAATAAATGTAACTGAAAACAATCTGTGATATTTTTTTTCGACCCTGAGGAGATTGATCACGTTCCTGTGCTACACGCTACTGCCTTAAAAAATTCCTAAATCATCCGACTTCATTAAACTCGACCCTGAAGACTCGAAACACCTTCCTGAAGTCTCCTCTAAGATCTATTAAAATCGTTTCATTATAAATCACTTTTACAAGAAATTCGATTCTGCGTCACCCTCTGATAGAGACAGGTGCTCGACCAGAATTACCCAAAGAAATTAGAGGCGTTTTCGGGTGCAAAGTGTGCAGGTTGCAGCACATAATGGCGGTGGCAAGAAGATCTGGAAACGGAGAAACTCTCGGCGTTACAAAAGGTTTTTGTTTCAAGCAGACGGCCCGTTATCACGATATACACACGGGTGCAGCACACGAGACACGCGTTACGTGACTCATAGAATGGGGAACAACGCTTTTGTGCAATTAGGTCCCGCGAACCCCTAAGGCGTCTCGTACAATACGAAAATAATTCGTCGTTTTTTCCCCGGACGGTTGATTAAAAACAATAGTCAACGATCTGAAAGATCGTCGCTCGAAAAGGAAAAGTATTATCGCTCGACGTGACCGACGATATCATTCCGTAAAAATATTATTCTGTTATTTGCACAACGTCCCCTTTTGCGATTAATGCCTGACTCAATCTGTTTCACCTATCGATTCGTTCCGAGATATTTTTTAAACATTCTGAAGAGTGTAACTTCAAATGAAAAAATAGATACGATAGTGAAAGGCGATAGTGGTTGATAAATTTAATTTTTATAACATTTATATGGTGACAGTATATTTTGATATAGGAGAATCGATGTGTATCCTACTTTTTATATAAACCTCGCGTGATTGTAATTTATTCAGGTTCCTTGATTGCTCAGTCGATACGTACGTGATACGTGACTGTGCTGATACGTTTTTTTTATGTTCATTTATTTGTGGCAACAACCCCGAAGAACATATTGACTTTTTTTAAGCAGTGTTTTTATGAACAGGGCTGTTTGTGGTTTTTGTAGCATTGTAGGTCCAAATACAGCGCCACCATGAATGAAAACCGACTAATTTATGCAGAAATTTTGAGAATATCTTTTTGAAAGATTAATTCTTGACGAGAGGAATGCAAAAAATTAAAATAAAAACGTCTTCAATTACACGGTCAGAATCCATTTTTTATCCCAGCTGAATAAACTATAGATACATGTTGCATGGCAAAGACCCTAACCAACCTCCTCGAAATCCATAGTTATTATTCCTTCCACACCCTGTATAATACACATATGCACACTCTTCACCAATAACATTCTCAAAAAACGTCCGTAGCCATAGTCAGAGACGAGCAACTATAGAACCATGTAAAGGCAAGGTATAATAATGAAACATCGAAGGGGGTGAGAGGTGGCCTAACCCTTTTTAGGGTTGCACCTTGGCCCTGTTCTCTTTGTCCCAGTTCCACATCAGTGGATCGTCCTGTCACGCAAGGCGTCGCGGCGGTGCGCGTCGTGCGCCGACGGTAACGTCGCGACGCCTCGAACACCGCCGCGTAGCGTAGCAACGCGCATAATATGGCCAGCGTAATAGTTTGAAACGAAACGGTTGCCCGAACGGATCGTGATTCGAGCCTTTTCCTCCTCCGACTCGATATCAGCGTCGATCCGTCGCGATCGACGATCGAATGGACCGGAAACGTCGTCCCTCGCGACGCCGGGCGCCCCGAAAAATCAAAAGATCGTACGTACCAGTCGAAAAGTTCAAATTTTCGAGCTCCAGCAGGTGTAATTTTATTAATCGTTCGTTTCAACAAAGATATCGTGAAGAATGAACCGATTTCGCGAGTAGTAGCACGCTTTACTGTGCTCCGTTGTTAAGAACGCTTGGAGTAAGCCCCGTTCACACCGGTAGGACCATCGAAATCATCAAACGCTATCAAATATCGATAGTACGTGGAGATTAAGTACGATAGAGGAGATTGCAATTGCACTACATGCGATGTGAATTGCTGATGATACTGATTAGTTTGGGAGTTTCTGTGTAGTGTGAACGAAACTTTAGACGAAGCGGAGGGAATTGTTAGAAATTGTTGGAGACTGTTTAGAAAGTATAGTTAATTTAGCCTCTTGGAAGCCTCGGTGATCAAGTATATGAAATATAAAATGAAGAATTACACGTTCAGTATAAAATTATCGTTTGAACAATTATGCACAGTGTAATTATACATAGTTTTTTATCATTTTTCCTGCATCTGAAAAAAATATGTGAGAGATCGATGTTATCAGATAATTCTGTAGATTATTTATATTTTAGAACTTCATGAAAGTGTTGAACAAACAGCTTCTGTTTCGTGAATATTTCTTACGTCAGCCGAGGAGGTTTCGTACAATTTTCTATTAGGCTAAAAGTTTCGTCAATTAGGTAGGCTCAGCATAAATCGATCGTATAGTCGTGAAGGCCGAAACAAATGGCGCAAGAACTATAGTGACGCTCTTTTCGCTTCACCTTGCACTTTATGTACACGTACGTAATATTATAAAAAATTACTCGATATTCAAACAATTTTGTACCACCCATAAAATTAGTTTTAACTCAATTTGGCTGATATAATTTCAATTGTTTCAAAACAATTGGCAAAAATTCTAGATAAATTGTATACAAAATTGAAGGTGCTATTGAATTTATAATTTGAATAACGACATTCTTTGCAACTATGGATCGGTAGAATATATTGAAGAAACCGATTGATCGTTTCGAATAATTTGTCAAGAATACGTGACACTGAGGTTTCAGATACCCGTGACACGTGAGCTTTAAGGAATCGTCTGCCATGCGATCACAGTATGATGCTGCTATTTTAATACCATGTCAAGGTGTTAATTATGCATGGTCGTATTCAAGATCGAGCTTCGTTTCGCATTGAAAACTGCGTGTATGAAACTGGGACGTGTGTAGTTTAATTTCCATGAAATTCTTTAGATTCGATCGAAGCCTCCATTCACTTGGCGCCAATAGAAATTTCTTCTGTCGCGCACGTGTATCAACTTTTCATCATCCGAACAATAATATTCGTTTCTGCAACGTTTATTTATTTCGTTTCTATCGCTACAAACTTATGTTACTAAACACCTAACGCATCAAGTTTGTTCAATTTTTATTTTATTATTATTATGATTTTAATTTTCTAATTAATATATGCTTTTGTATGTTGGATGAAAATTAAAAATGATGAAATGGCAAGTTTCAGCAAGCTGGCAATTTAATTATTATTAGTTAATTATAGATCATTGAGATTATTATTTATTTTAATAACATAATTTTATTAATTTTATGTAACACTGTGGTCAGCAAAAGAATGTTTTGTTCTCACTTAATTATCAATTAATTTTATGCAGAAATATATTCTGTGCCACTGAATTTTGTATTCATTTAAATAAAAAGGCAGTCGAATGACTGAGGTTGTAAAACAATCTATTTCACGTAGAAATTTATTTCAATTTTTGTTTCGTTTTTAGTTTGTCTTTCTGGTAGCTAGAAAATTCTTCCACTAAAAATCGAAGAGCATAGTATGGTCGCTTCGTAAAGTTCGGGGAAAATTGGCTTCGATCGACAACTTCCTTAATAATTCACGAAGCCAGTTGACGTATGACCTGACAAAAGCATGTGCTCCTGTCATCGAAATTAATTTATGTGACATTTAGCAGTTATTGAGGAACGTCACATTTCATCAACCCATAAAATGATATTATCTCTTACTAAGAAAAAACTGTCTTCTCCGAAAGTTATCTCTACAAGTAAAAAATTCAATATTACCCAGCATAAAATAATTTACAGTAAAAGACATAAATTAAAGATCGAAGGATCGAACTTTCAATTGAACAAAATAATTAAAAAAACATATCGACATCGAAATGATTTATACAATAACATTCTACACGAAGAGAAGCCAAAATAGTCTTTCATTACAACGTTCGAATTGTTCGAACAATCTAAATTCTACTGCACCTCAATTCCAGTTTATTTTCTGCGGATAAACATTGCACAAGAGGCTGACCACGTAACAGGCACCGCGACGCAGAAATTCCAGAAACAAGCAGACTGACAAATAAAATGATGAAAATTGCGCAGGTAGAGGAACGGTATGCGACAAAAACGAGGATTTCGATCGAGGAAACCCGGGAGGATTGAAGGTTGAATAATTCGATGCAAATTCGCTCGGGAGGATCATCGAGGACGGTATCGACACAAAATATAGTGTGTCACGCTCTGAAAATGTCCCTAGACTCGAACGCACGAGTCAAAAGGTAAGGGGTGACTCCGCATTCCCTTAAAGTTCATCACATAATAAAATGACACTTCAAAAGGTCTCTGTGCTTTTTTGGCTCTCCAAGATCGTGTCAGTAGCAAATGTTGAATTTTTAACGAAAGTGTCACTAGAATGCTGGCAATTTTCGTATAATACGAACATATACACTATCGTTCAAAAGTATAGTAGCATCTGGTCTGAAATTACATTTTATAGCATGAGTTATAGAAGATACAGCCGATTTTCTCTTCCCGTAATTCTTTTGACAAACTGAGCTCTTCTCGAATCGATATCTCATGTCGACCAACACCTGGCAATTTTGAACGGGTCAGAAGGTCAATGATGAGACGTCTAGAGACTTGTATTCGACGGTGGTCACTCCGAGCGATTTCTGTGAGGGCAGCACGATACAAATTTTGTATTATTTATGTGTGCTGAATACACCACCGACTTATGCCCACGTATTATGATACAGCCTGTATATTTCGTGTTATTTTGATAACGTGAAGGTGTCCAAATACTTGTGGACGGTAGTGCGAACAGGCTACTCTGCTAACGATGAAGAGAGTGATAGACCGGACGTTTCAGGACGAATTTTGGGAGGACGATGGCAGTGATGACCGCCATCGAGGCCAGTAACAGGAATAAAGGAAACGGGACGAGCATGAACGAGGACGCGACCACCCTGTCGAGGTACAACGTTTCCACGACAGCCAGCGGTGCAGCCAGCAAGACGAGTCACTTCGAAACGGATTTGCATGGGAATGTTAACATTCTTCTCGGCGGGTGAGTAGCTGTATTTCGTTTCCGATACCCGATACGCGATCGACGCCGCATAATCGGCGGAGCTTTCTACAGGGTGGTCCTGAACGACAGCTGCGAACGGTAGACGATTCTAGATGGAGTGATTGAACACTCTGAGCCATGAAAGTTTCTTTGACTTCTTTGTCAGACTTTTCTGGGTACCAGAACGAAATTTTGCCAGTTGTATGAGTTGTTTGGATCTGAGCTAAATAGAATGGATGATTTTGGTTAGGTAGGTTTGGTTATTTTGGGTAGATTAGTGGCTGGGATACAATTTCTGATGGGTCGAACTGTAAGCGATTTATGTTAATGTTTTCTTCTTCTTCTTTGTTCATGTGATCTAGCATTCGACTGCTGCGGTTCTACAGTTTTAGGTGGGTTGAAAACCACGGTGTGTCCACGTAGCAAGAACCACAATCAGCGAAGACACCCATCTTAGCTCCGACTGTGCGTAGAGTTGCTTAACTTCGTCTTCTTTCTTATCAATTCCGTATCGATTGTTAGGATTATTTATCCAGGTGTCCTTCAGTCTTAGATGAGTTCAGATCTACCGTGTGTCTATGTCGCAACAACCCGGAATCAGCGAAGACACTCACCTTAGATCTGACTGTTCTCAGGACAGCATAACCGCGTCTTCTTTCTATGTGGCTCAGTATCGATTGCTATGATCATTTATACAGGTGTCTTGTAGTCTTGTGTGGGTTCAGAGCTACCATGTGTCTGTATAGCAACGCAAAAGCAATCAAGACGGTCACCCATCTTATAGCTGACCGTGTTTACCGTAGCTTAACTTTGGCGATCGGATGAGAGTATCCAATCTATCGGTATCAGAGTCAATAACCTGGTTCTAGTTACCCTTCACTCTGACAATCTTATCGTACGGTTTTATTCGTAACAGACCTTCCATTACGTCGAATGGCCTTCTACCGTAGATCATTGCTTATGTCACACTATTATAATATAGAGGGGAATGTATACCTCACCATGTAAAAATCTACAATATTTTGTTTCTATGACGTAAAGTAAAGAAATTATTTTGATGGCCCGTTCTGAATGCCGCACCTTGTATAATCATGAAGTATTAGTGGTTAGACCGCTCTTCTATTCGCCCGACAAAGTCCCGTGGAACTTTCTCGTGAACCTTTTAGACGAACCAAGGAAAAGATAACATCCGGCAAGAAGTTTCGGCCTCTCCTCGGTATTATAGACCGTGTTTGCTGAACAAACCACGAAATTAGTGTTTCTCAAACAGGATTACTGTAAAAACGATTTTCTAACGGAACAAGATTTCTGTAATTTCTTGAACCTGTTACAAGAAAAAAAAGAGATTAAGGATATACAAGTTCGAGTACTGCACGTGCTGTACAAAAAAAAAAGGTACTGGAGATATACACTTTGGAGTACAGCGCGTGTTATACACAAAAAAGGGATTAGAGATATACACTTTGGAGTACAGCGCGTGCTATACAAAAAAAAGGGATTAGAGATATACAATTTTGGGTACAGCACGTGCTATACGAAAAAGGGATTAGAGATATACAATTTTGGGTACAGCACGTGCTATACAAAAAAAGGGATTAGAGATATACAATTTTGGGTACAGCACGTGCTATACGAAAAAGGGATTAGATACACAATTTTGGGTATAGCACGTGCTATACAAAAAAGCGATTAGAGATACACAATTTTGGGTACAGCACGTGCTATACAAAAAAGGGACTAGAGATATACAATTTTGGGTACAGCACGTTCTGTACAAAAAAAAGGGGTGCTGAAGGTATACACTTTGGAGTACGGCACGTGCTGTACGAAGAAGGGACTAGAGATATACAACTTTGGGTACAGCACGTGCTATACAAAAAAAAAAATGTGTTACTAGAAACCACGAGAAGGGGATAGAAATTAAAGCCACATTTCATACAGAAAAAATTAAAGGAAAATCAATTGAACACTTCACCCACCTGAAGCCCAAATGATAGCCTTCACGCTGCATGGCGCTCATCGGTCAGAAGAAATCGATTAAATTCGAAGAGATTTACGAACCTTTCCTAGTAATATTTCCACCGTAACATTTTCTAACAGGAAGATATACCGCAGTCTCAAACCACAAGTGACTGCACACTAGGTATTCCAACACAAATTGTCCAATTTTGATTTTATTTAACGACTGAGACCCTGCGGCAACTAGATTTACATTTCAATTACTATTGGAAACGACTGCGAATGCGTTAACATAATCCCCTTCTTGAGGCAGCGCGGGAAAATGTCTGCGCCTTGCTAAATATACGCTCGGTCGGCGTTTAACCTTATGCTCCACATCTCACGGCGACGAGGCACGCGTGTGCATGCATGTACGTGCGTGTGTTTGTGTTTTTCAGAGCGATGCTCAGCGGCGTAATTATGGTTGTCGTTCTTATGTGCTACTGTTGTCACAAAAGCATACGAAAGAACCGACCGCAGGAGTACCCGCAGTATTGGAGAACGGAACCGGACGTCCACAGCCCCGAGGTTTTCACGACGGAAGCTCACGCGAACGTAAGTCACCTCTTCGGACAATGATCGAACACGATAATTTATCTGTTCGACGCGTCGTTTCTTTACTCGACTCGTTTGCCACACCTGTCGCCAGTGAAGTTGCTTAATTAAATAATGATGAATTCGTGTGAACCTTTGACGGGAATATATATTGGATTGATAAAAATTGTAGTCGTGAAGAAATGAGTGAGTCAGCGTAATGACTATTACCACTTAATCAGAGTATAATATTCTGTTTAATATGCAGAGAATTTCACATGGTAGAACTGATTGTAAGAAATACAATTTAATAAATATAGGTCCGGGAACCACTTGTTTTTTACATCAACAATTCGTCTAGATAATTTGAGCAAATATACGGTGGAACGTTTCTATACTTGAGAATTTCTCATACACCTCTGTCACAGCATACTCTATTTTAATCATTTAATGACTAATGTTATTTACAAAATTTATACAGATTCCAGAACACAAAATACTGTAACTTTGTTAATTCTAAAAAATTCCTAGCAAAATCAAGAATTATATTATTTTTAAATTAGAGAAACGGTCACTCACCTCTGCATGAACCTCGAGAATGGTAGCTTGACTCGAATACTCAAAAAATCAGCCATCTGAGCAACCAAACGCCTTTCTCAGTCAACAATTACATTTTTACACTCTCCTATTCATCACTAATTAAAACTTCAATCCCCTGAACATTCAAAACACGTTGCAACTCTTCAAGTGGTTTGCTCGAACGGTCAGAGCTTACATAAGCTTCAGTTAAAATAGCTCCCGCAAGCTCGTGGACACGATTAAGGAAGATTTCGGCGGTAAGGCGCGTTGAACAATGTTCTCCGACGGAAACCCGATAACCACGTTTGTTATGAACAAAGACGAGCGTGTTTAGCCAACATTCAACCCGGCGGACGTTAATTCGTTCGCTGGAACGCGCGTATCAAATTGTAAAATGCTCACGGATGAATCAGTTGACTCGTAACTGGTTTGCATGAGTGTCTTGTATCTGCAGTGCTACGAATTGCGGCGAAATCGTTTGCGGTCGGCGATAAAATCAGTACGACACTCGCGCTAGCTTTCTTTCGAGCTATTTCTGCCTCATTCACAGCGAAATCACTTCAATTTCTCATTAGACCACATACAAAATATCTTTCAAACTAATCAATTTTTTGCGAAAGTACCTTAATACTTTTTCGCAGAGAATAAAAAACGCATAATGGGCTAAACTTCCTAATGATCTTTCTGTCAGCAGTGTTGCGAAAGACAGTCGACAACGGAAGCAAATCAAGACGAGAGCGTGTACGGTAGCCTGTCCTGCCCGGTGACCCCAAGCTCTGGACCAGGACCACCTCCGACCTACGACAGTTTAATCTTCGACCCTCGTAGCCTGCCAGCGAGCATCGACAAGAAGTCAGATGGTCCCGACACACCTGGTGGCATCATTCCTCCGGTGGTGTCCAGTCTTCTCGGGCTGACGACTGCACCCGTGGGATCCACAGAATGCAATGAAACCACGGAACAAGAAACCGTCGTCGACGAGGGTTTGCCTTCCTACGAGGCAGCTCTGAAGTTGGACTCCAACGGCTACGTCTAACAGAGGCCTCCACAGAGAGGGGGCTCCTGATAAAAGAAGCTAGAGGAATTTTACGATTCCTCGAATCGATTATCCACGATTCTCTCGGTGCTTACACTCGCCCGGCTCTCTTATGGCCGAACGTGGAGCACCGAAGCCATCCGGAACCGAGAGAATCGCAGAGGATACGACTCCTGCTTCGTGGAATCGATGAACTGTTTCCTGGACTAAGAGTAACGATCGCACGGTGAACCGGGGATTTGTAGGGCGTTTGGGAAATTCTTTTCCGATTTTTCAGCGGGTGCTAGAGATACTGGCCGAGCATGATTTTAATGGACGCTGAGGAACTAGATTGGAACAGTGTTTGAAGTCTGGAGTGCATGAAAAATTTACTGAAACCCAAAAGCAGCTACCAACTCCTCCAGAATCAAATTCTAGGCTGCAACCAAGCTCCTCTAATTTCTATAATGTCCTGGTGCGTTGTCTTTTCTGTTGAGCGATCTTGAAATTAGAGGAATTTGATTGAATGGTTATCGATTGCGACCGAGTGTTTTCATCGAAGGAGCAATGTAAATTCGTGTAAATAAAGAGTTAGTGACTTGGAACGGCGTGAATTTTCGTCGTCCATTCGAATTCCTGTGTCTTTTCTCGCTGGCTCGGCTCTTCGGCGTTATTATGTATCCTTACTAAAGTTATGAACAGTGTGGCTCGTATTCTAACTACCATTCTTCGCATAGAAATGATCATGCTGTAGTTGGACACCTATCTCGAAGAAATATACGAGACTCCAACTTTGAACGGAATCGAAATGAGAAGAATACTGATTTTCGCCAAATATACGACAGATTATTCACAAAATCACATAACCTTAGACCGTGGTACTCCCAACGTCGAAGGTTCCAGCTCGAAAGGTACTCCGCCTCGGCTGGAGTGCCCTTGTATAGATTTTCGTATCCTAGGTGACCAACTTTTGACCCAGGAACTCAGCGATTCGAAATTGTTTGTCAAAAACAGTATGTCATAGTTTAATCAGCGCCTGTCAGCATGACACCGTCGAGAGAAAGATAAAAGTCGGAGATCTTAGCCTTGAACCCGCGAAGGCCACTTCAGCGGTCCTTGGCTACGGCGTTGATCAGCTTAAAAAGCACCACTTTAAACAGCCCTGAATTGCAGCCTCGCTCGTGGCCGTTCGCGAACCTAATCATCGAGTGTCGCGAATTCGTCTACGCCCGTCACGATCGCCGCAATTATTTAGCGCGAACGTTCACGGGCCTTGAGACATCGCTGGTGCACCGGCTGTTACATCAGTAGGTGATTTTCCAAACCACCTCCGTCTGTGATTTCACACGTCCGTTGGGAATTAAGACGGATGCATTCCGATTTTGGCGGGAATTTTAAGGAAAATGGTAGCACTCTACATAGTATGTAGTTATTGTATTAAACTTGTAGGTCGCAGCTCTGAAACATTTTTGAGAAATTTCGTTTCAGAAGTTGAACGTCAAACGTTGAAGCGTGCCAGTCGAAGAAATTCGCATATATTTTCTTTTCAATTAGCATAAACAGATATTTCTCTGGAAGCACTGAAACGACAGAAAATTTCCAAAATAATCCGATAAGTCGAAAGAAGCTTACGAAATTATTGATTCTTGATAACCTAATTAACAATTCGCTCTTTATAAAAAGACACGGTGTTCTTAATTTGCAAAAGTATCTTGCAGCCTGACAAGAAACCTTGAAACATTTTTGGAATTCCTTAAAAACATTCAAAACGAAATTTACGCAATTCCTACGATCTCACGCATATGTCTCTTAAACGATTTAAAATTTATCTAAAAAGAATTAACTGCATGTTATCGTAGTATCATTCAATGGGCGTATTAAACAAATTCTTATTCTCGAGTCTTCAGACTCTGAACAACACGAATCAACGAGATTAAGTAGCTCATTGTAATTAAGGTTACGAGCATGTAAATTGCAGCTTTAATGTCGTAGATTACACTCTGATGGGCTAATCGCAATTTCTTTCACTCGTTCTTCATATTTGTCATGTTATTAATTCCCCCAATCAATTTCATTCTGCTGATTGAAGCATGTATATATCGACACTCGAGATAACCCCGTCACGATAAATACGTGCAATCAGCACGTAAAATTAGCCGAAGATTAAGAAAGTATCGTGTGCGCATTGTTTTTACAATCGATCGATTACATGCAAAATAAGCTTATCTATGTACTCGACGTGAACAACACCACATTAAACTGGACACTTATTTATCAAGTGTTAAAACATGATAACACCAGTAACTTTGAGACACCTTGTACGTGGAATAGTAAAATTATAATCATTACAATATTTACACGGCTCAAAAAAATTAAATGACTTATTGTTTATTTACGTAACAGGCATTGTAAACGTTGCAAATATACAGGGTTGGCCACCTAATTACTGTCTTTAGGTACGGCGGTATGAGAAAATTTTCATACGTAATTTATATGGCTTCAAAGGGCGTACTGTTAACGCCCATAGGCGTATCCAAGTAACCCGTAATCGAAGGGTTAAAAAGACTGTACAATGCAATTATGCAGTCCCCTTCGAATGTTCGTCTAAAAAAAAGTTCTCGATGACGTCAGTATTCATCGGAACGGTTCCAGTTGCGCGGCCAACCCCTGCAGGTGGGTTCGCGAGGGGCTGAAGGGGTTGTGGAGGTTATCCAGTGCAATCTGGACAGGTAGGGTGTCAGCTGGTTCGCGGAACGAACGCGGACAAGTGCAAAGTGCAAGTTGCACCGGCGCGAAGCCTTTGCTTGATCAGAAAATATCTGATTAAGTCGAAAGGGGACGGAAGTCTTTGAAAAGCCGAAGCAAGACTTCGCCGTCACCTAAGCCGGTGACAAAGCTGCAAAACACACGATCATGCTGTCGGCGGGCAATCAACGGGGATAATAACGGCGACACCATTTTATAAGGCAAGGCCGATTAATCGAAACACAACCACGTTGCTTGTTTATTATGCATCAGGAGCTGAATTAACGTCCATCGCGCAGCGGTCCCAGTCACTCCGGTGACATCATTCGATGTTACGTGATCATCTTAACACGGTTTCTTTTGTTCGTTTTTCATCTCTATTTTTAACACCACCGGACACGGAAATTTCATGCAAACCGCTCGTTGTTTGCCATTTTGCTACGGTTTTGGGATTTTTTGTCATCCCCTTCGTGAGGATTGTTTTACTGCTTTTAAACTTTGGGCGACACTTTGGGTGTACTGTTAATGAATAGACCTAATAGAAGGTCTAATAAAAGCAGTAAAAAATTGTAAAAGTTATATTCATTTTGTATAAAAACTTAGAAGGTTTGTCATTTGCAGTTAATGCTGCGTAGCAGTCGAAGTGTTAATTGGATGTGATTGTATAATTGTTATCGAAAAATTGTGCTATCTCTAACACAAATGAACTCTTCATGGGATATGGTACGATAACGCAGAACTTTAGGAGCATATAGTACTTTCAAAAAGGAACAGAATATGTCTTGTTAGCGGAGATCCTAAAATGAACCCTTGAAAAGTTATGAGCACGTAAAAGTGGTACGTGCATTTTCCCAACCCGTGCGGAAAACGCCCAAGAGCGTCCAAGTCGTGTACTTATTGCGTAATCCTTACTGATCATCCGCGCGTCACGTACGATTATCGTCTAAACTTCTGTATACGAGCAATATAAGTTGTATAATAAAATTCTCATTAATTATTGAACGCCTCGGTTATTTAAAATGCATAGAATATTTATCCGCTTCGCGTTACGGTCTACTTTCGCGACTGGTGTGCGTAAATCGTTAAATCGCCTCGCCGGGGTGGTTCGAAAACTTTTCGACCCCCTTTTTTCCAACAGACCGGGCAGAAAATGATTATACTGTGCCATAAAAACTTCTCTGCCTTCGATTACGAGGTTTCGCGATCCACCGATGAAACTATCCGCGGTTACAGCTAAATAGTTTCATTCGCTGAACTCTGCAAGGGATTTCATTCTAATTAAAGGGAATCTGTGATGCAGGAAAAAAGCGTACAAATATTTTTTAATGGGTAGCGCCTGAACAATGGCTGATTAATAATTGCAACGTGAATGAGAATATTTCTGAATAAATAAAAAATTATTAACACATAGGGAAAGTTCTACTAATCAATGAATTAGTTCAACAGAATTACTTAAATTATTTTGTTCTAAAATATTAACACTTGGTGCTCTCTATATTTCAAACTTAATTTTTTTTTTAAATTTAATCTGTAATTTTTATTTACAGAATATATTACCAGAATTTGAGTAATATTTTATGAAACGTCCTGTAGGTCTGTTCAAGCTATTAAAACTTCAACGAATGACGTACTGCCACACCAGGACAAACTCATAAATTCTTAAGCAGAGAAAAAGGATTCCATCTGGCGTCTATGCAACTATCGCGAATTTATCGTCTTCGCGTTACGTTGATTACAGCTAACAGTACGATGCGATGAACATATAATCAATTTTTGTTCGAACACGTATCGATACGACGAACAAAAGATAATTAAATTTCCAAACGAGCACGCGTTCCGTTTCATTGCTCTAGAAACCTTGAGGAACGCATGACGCTTGTTTAATCGTGCAACTCATCGCGTTCTCTTTCTCAAGCGATTTCTACGGTCATTCCCACCGAGAGCCATAATTTCGCGCCGAAGAGAAAAAGATCGCGGTCCCGATGCATCAGACGGTTAACTTAATTTCAATCTAACTCTAATCTGGAACTAACCCAGATTTCCAGCTGGACCCCAAATCAAATTAACGACCGTCTACCGTTACAGGCTTAGTTTATTAATCAGATAATGAAAAAAACGTCGACGCGGTGGTTTCTCGCGCGGACGCTCGTTAAATTTTTCATTAGCCGTCCGTTTCGGCACGTAATCTCGATGCAGGCTCGAATCGAGGATTACGCGACGTGATTTCGATTGCAACGAAAAAAAATTGCAATTTTTTTTCGTCTCTGGAAAATTTATAGTTTGTGACGAAGATGTAGGCGGGAAATTCTGATTTAGATGTTTCGATTGGAAATTTAAAGCCACTGCAATTTGTCGTTTCATGAAACTATTGTTTGAAAATATAGACACTTTTTATATTCATTTTGTCGAGTTTATGGTTACGTGCGTATGTGGTGAATACAGTAGAATTTCTGTACTGTCTTCTGTTTGTTACTCATTCGACAGATCTTTTGTAAACAAAAGTAAAGCCGATCAATGCAACAATTGTTAAATTGCTTCGTCAATTGCCTGTACTCCCACGTTATGCTGGTCATCGAACAATTATCCTCGTTTCTTTTATTTTTAAATTGTTGCTGTAATTATGTGAGATATCGAAGGAATTTCTAAAGAAAAAAAGCAATCAATTGTACGTTAAAAATTTCGCAAGATTCAGACGAAAACATGCTTCATACATGTTACTGTAAATACGGTCGATGTATAATATTCATCTGCATAATTTGAACATATTAAAATGTATGATAATTCGCAGACTGTGAATCACAAAGTATCTGTGGTTTTTAAGTGATCCAACGTTTACGAATAAGAGTAATATTTATGCAAATATGCAGACAGTTGAAAAATGGATATGAACCAAAATTATAAACAATTTGGTGCTGAAAAAAATTGTTTATAACTCGGAAAACATTAAATATTCGACCTACGTTTATTAAAACCATTTTACTCCAAACTATTTTTTAAAGTCCTGCATACATATTTTTTCAAGTGATTAAAAATGTTCATTTCTTTCTGCAATTTCCTTATCAATACTTCCCACTCTTATCTCAACAAGATCACTTTCTCATTATGTTATGTACAATGTCATCATGCTTCTTAAGCTGACTGATAAATCAAAAACAATTTGTGTTGATTAAAAAAACACAACTGATAGAAAATAACACGAAACGAGCAGATAAAGTGAATATATATTTTTCGTCTTAATTTATAATTAGCTCCATTAAATTAACGCCTTGTCTTATAACGAGTCACACTTGTGACGAAGATTATTCAAATCGAAAAGCAGGGGTTAATCAGTTCGAATAAACGAGTCTACTCTAAATTTGCCACGATGCATAACAGCATATAGAAAATGAGAAAAAAGAAGCAGAGTATGCAGAGCGTGACGTATATAGCTCCGTCACAAGGCTTCGAACAGATGAGCGGTAATCAGTCCGCGTTTAAACATCGTTTCAGCCTCTGAACCTTAACAAATCGGCGACCGAAGACGAGATATCTCGTTTTCATTCAAATATGCATCGCTAACCGGAAACGAGATTTCTCTTTTTCAGGTGTCTGTGTCGTTTAGTGAGAATTTCCCAAGATAGCGGTTTCACGAAGCTACTTTATCAAATACAAGATACTGGAGCAGCTTGTGTGCAATCTGTGAAAATTTCGCGTGACTGTAGGAATTACGAAAGAAACTATCGCAGTTTTATTTCACGGACGGTGCAATGACCTATTCTTCAAATATCGTACGGCAAAATTATAGGAAAATTGTAGCTATGAGGTCGTTGATACGTTGAGAGATCGGCGTTCACAACGCTCACGACTTTCACAACTCTCACAACGTTCTAAACACTCAAAACGTTCGCAACGCTCACAACATTTAACGTGTTATGAGATTCGTGTTGACAACGCTGACAACGCTCAAAACGTTCGCAGCGCTCACAACGTTTAATGTGTTAAGAAACCACGTTCCCAACGCTCACACATTTAAAGGGTTAAAAGACCCGCCGCGTTCACAACGCTCTCAGCGTTTAAAGCGTTAAGAGACCAGCGTTCACAACGCTCACAACGTTTAAAGTGTTAAGAGAGCCGCGTTGTGAACGCGGATTTCTCCCTGCGTGACCGACAGGCAAAAAAGCCGGCCGTCCCAGGCGAAGTTCCACCGTTTCACAACAGCCTCCGTTCACCTGGGCCGGCGATCTTTCGCCGCGTAGGTTGCGCGGTGCAGCGAGCCAGCGAAATAGGTTACGCCTTTGTTCTCGAGGACAACAGGGTACGAGAGGCTTCGAAAAGGACGCGGTGACAGCGGAGGAAAATCCGGTCGGTTGGGTAACGGCGGTAAGGAAAATCGATGCAGCACCGCGAACAACACCGTGAAAAGAAACTCACCTAACCTTGCCTCGGCGAGGGAAGAGAAACTTCGCTGGGTTCGGCGTGAGCCCCTTGCCACAGGGGTTCCACTTCGATTTCAACCCTTCGATCGTCGCCTCGACGGACGCATCGGTCACGACGACCGTCGCGGGCGGATGGAAAAAAAAACGAAATTCGGCCGAACGTTCACGGATAACGGTACATCTCAGCCATGTCGGTGGACAAAAAAGAAAAACACGAAGCCAGATGACACGATTTGGCGCGCGCGCGCACGCGACACCGCTGTCAGACTCGTCGCCGTCGTTACTCGTCCCGCTAACGCATAGCACGCGTCTGCTGCCTACGACGGGATCGACTCGAAAGCGTACGTACGCCTCTCCCGCCGCTTGCTTCTACATTATACGAGATAAATCGGAGACCGGACGCACTCGCGACTCGCGACGGTCGCAGACTGAACGTGTCTGGAGAGATCGGGACGACATCTGACGGGAATGAGCGAAGAGAGAGAGAGAGAATGACCGTCGGTTAGGTTAGACCGACGCGGGATGAATGAGAGCGTACGACGCGACGGAGTGCCGTACCAGACTGCCCCCTCCACTGTCTGTGCCCCTGTGTTATGGTAACCGGAACGTTGGTTAAGGAAAACGAATAACAGTGATATTTTATAAAATGGTACCAATCTGAAGAATGAACATCGATTTTTTATTAATGTCTTGATTCTTTAATCACTCTAGATGTCGTGAATATTGATGGTTTAGTTTTTTGTAGCTCAGGCACTGATCACACTCATGCAAGGGTTGCGGGACAATTTTTTCAACCTGTTTCCTTCTCCGATGAATCATTACTGTAGTTTAGCTGATAACAATGTACCAAAATGTACAAATGTTGTATGATTGTCTATGAACAAATCTGCAGTTTCATAAAAATGTTTAGTTTTTTTAAAAAAAAGTTCCCAAATATACCCCCGAAACAAGCCGAGAAAGGGGAATACCCCGTTTGGAGAGAACTTCAAGTCGGAAAGTCGCTTGTTGATGTGGAAACAATTATTTCTGTCTTCTGTTTTTTGTGGTCTGCACTTGACAAACAATGTATTCAGCCATTGTATGCTGAAAGAAACGAGACAATGTCCTTGAAAAATTTTTTGAAAAAAACACGGATAGGGTGAATAGTGGAAATTGAAAAAAAAACTGGGTTTTGTGTTCCCTTTTTTTCCTCCAGTGGTTGTTTACGAACTACTGCTTCTGTGTAATGGAGCACATATTCTGTTCATTCTTTTCTCGATACAGAAGTATTGAAATATTATGACAATATTTTCAACTTAATATTCTACAAATATTTAAATTAATGGAACATTTAATCAGATACATTCTTGTCAGGAAAGAAATTAATTTTTCTGTTTTACGTTGGCTATCGAAACTGAGCAGGATACATGTGCTACATGAAAGTACTTTCGGTGTTTATAAATTATTAATCAGTAATTTGATACAATCTTCGCGATCTCATGTTGCACAAAAATCAATATGTCTATATACCTTCGAATAAGAAGAAATTTTTCTATATTTAAATGAAAATGTTAATCACAGCAACAATAAACTGTTTCTAAACTGAATATAATTTCAACGACAATCAGTACATGTTTATGCTTTTAATAGATTATCCTCTCTCGTATCAAAAATACTAACACCATACAGTTACAAAATTTATTAATCCTAAAAATACTTATTAATTCCAAATGCGTCATATTGGAGGCGTGGGATGTATATATATATATACATATAAAGAATTTTCATATACATATATATCATAAAAGCGCAGTTAGTGAGATGCAGTTTGCCAAGAGCACATATAATTATTATTCAAGAAAAGAAAGGAAAGGACAGAGCATTTCAAAGTTGACAAAAGTACAGAGATTCAAAGAAGAAAATTAAAAAGTATTTCACGTGTTTCACAGGTGAAATGTTGAAAACAAAAATAGTAATCGACTCGTCGAGACGATTTTGACGATATTCGTCAGTGCGGTTCATCTAATCTTATTACGATGTGGCGGTCGACCAATGAAAACATAGTCTCGTTCCACTAATATTACACGTATTCAAGTGTCGCCATAAATGGAGAGCACCTGAGGAGAAAATTCTGTTCCCCGACCACGTGCCGTGATAACACGATTGTTTCGATGGTTTCGGAAATGTTGGAATCGATGTATACTGATAGAAAAGTAAGGTTAGGTCACTTATAGCCACGATAATTGACGTGTCAGTGCAATTGCAAATGGCGGGCGCCAATGGTGACATTTCCTCGGTCGGGAGGAAAATCGAGAAATTGGCGATAACCGCGGAACAGTCGACAAAAAATGAGAATGATAACGATAACGTGAAAAGGTCTGAGCCACGTTTATGGGGTTTCGAGACCCGAGAATTATACAAAATCGCGGTGAATTTCTATAAAGGTAAGTCCGTCGTATTGACAGTTTACTCGAATGATCTCCGTTCTTTGTTGTTTGCTCGCAAAAAACGACGTGTCCGTGTAGATTCCTGTTGTCACGTCGTTCTGTTACATTTATGCTACACCATGATACCCTGAAGTATGAAATTTCATGAGAACTTCACTTCCATTAACTCTGTTGATTTTATTGTTTTGAGTGGTGAACAGATCACTCATAACTGAATGTACAATAAAATCTCTCTATCATCTCCTATATTTTAGCTTGTTTTTAGTGTTACATGAAATAAATAATTGTTATAGAGAAAGAAGGTAAAGCGGTCCATCTGTCTTATGAAGACAAACTGAAGTTGGTAGCTTTTACCCAACAAGTAACACACGGAAAATGTACAGCAGAGAATGCACCACCTTTGGGTGTGTTGGATGTGATTGGAAGGGACAGACGTTTGGCATGGCAGAATTTGGGAGATATATCCAAGGAGCAGGCAATGGAGGGTTTTATAGTTCTATTAGATAAGTTATGCCCCTTGTTCAGAACTGTAGTGGAAGCACAAAGAAGGGATGTGGAAGAGAAATTACGGTTAAAAAAGGAGGAAGAAGCTAGAAAGTTGGAGGAGGAGAGAAGGTTAAAGGAGTTAGATGAAGCGAAGAAGAAAGAGGAAGAAGCTAGATTAAAGGAGGAGATTCAAAGGAGACAAATACAAGATGCCTTAAACCAACAAACGTATTATCAATTTAAAATGTATGCAGAACAACAGTATCCTGGAAATCCAGAGCAGCAAGGTGTTTTGATCAGGCAGTTGCAGGAGCAACATTATCATCAGTATATGCAGCAGTTGCGTCAGAATCAATTAGTCATAGAAGAGCAGGGCTCTGAAGCGAACAATGCCACGATAGACAATTCCCAAAAGGAAGAGCACAAAGAAACAAGTGAAACAGCTCCATTGAATGATGAAGACTCTGATGAACAGATGGATGATTGGCCACCTATAGCATCTGCTGAAATGTGGACCAGAAAGGGTGTGGAAGAATTTAAGGAAACCATTAGGAGAGAAGCTGGTGATGCTGTTATTAAAGTTGGACATGGGGAGACAGTGACTGTTAGAGTGCCAACTCATGAAGATGGCTCTTGCCTATTCTGGGAATTTGCAACGGATGGTTATGATATTGGCTTTGGAGTTTACTTTGAGTGGTCCAAACCAGATACAAACCAAGTGTCAGTACATATTAGTGAGTCTGAGGATGATGACGATGAGGAGGATGATTATGAGTCTAGAGAAGATTTAGAAAGTGGAGTAACAAATGGTATCATTCAGTCTGATTACAAACCAGCATCACCACCCATAAGTGTGATAGTACCTGTAAGTATGGGCAGATTTGTGTTCAAACAGTATAAAACAAATTTGAACTTTCTTGTACCACTTTTACATTGCTCTATTGATCTTTGTAGATATATAGGAGGGATTCACAAGAAGAAATCTATGCTGGGAGCCACAGATATCCGGGACAGGTAACTGAATGCATCTTTAAAAAGTCTAAATACCAAATACATCATGTGTTTCTAAAAATATACTGATCTATTTATTTGTTGCAGGGAGTGTATCTTCTTAAGTTCGATAATTCGTATTCACTTTGGCGAAGCAAAACGCTTTATTACCGAGTCTATTACACACAAAACGGCTACGTGAAAGATTAGCTTTATTGAATACCACGGTGAATCACTGAGTGTACAACCGTTGAGAACTAGCCCGAACGCGATGGTCTGCCGATACTGCTAGTCCAACTAAACGAAGAGTCCTATATCTAATTTCTGTTCACATAAAGCAAAAAAGTGTTCGCAAGAAAAAAAGTATACTTATTATAGTTATGTAAAGACACTTTATTGTTTAATACGGCAAGAAAGTGGGCACAAGTAAAGAAAAAGGTTCCTATCGTTCTCTTTCCCGTGAATGTTTATAAACGAGCAAACGAAATGTATAAACGTCGGGTAACAACAGTGTATATGCTACAAAGTGTTTCTTTGTATCCGATATATTAGTGTTGTATCCAGCTGTGTATTATATCAGTAATGTATCGGTGAATGTATGCATAATATTGTTTTCTGTGGCCAGATTTTAGTCTGTCTTTGTTATTGTCTCACTCATGACTGTATCTTATACTTTTATTAATACTGTCCCACGTTTTAGAAAAATACAATCAAGGAAAAAATGTACCAGCGTTATCATTCGTCAACCCTATATGATTTTGTACCTGTGCAAAAGAAGAACTAAAATTTGCGAGAATTCTGCGGGAGAAAGTCCTTTTTTTCGTGTCAACGTTTATTGTACTATAACCATATCGTTTGCTTCTTTACAGGAATGATTTGTATATCGTTAATAATAATAATCATATACGCAGCAGTATATAGTTACAGGCTTTTTACGCGAACGAATATGCGTGTACGTAATCGCGTATAAACGTGTCTCCAATTATCGCAATAATAATAGACAATTCGCTCTATAATAACAATTTTATTTAGAAGAGCACTTTTTTGAGACGGCATGGGTTTTTTCTTTTGTTACGACGATTGCACAACAACGAGGATTTCATTCGATTTTGCGAGAACATCAAGCGTTAACAGCGAAATTACTCCTGACGTGCATCTTTGCAATAGACGAATTTTGATCGATCGAAAAGTTCGTAACAAAGTGAAATCGATCGTTATTGACAAATATTATTTAATTGTTCAAATTTTGGACAATCAATTTTTCATCACGCATTCAACGTTGACATTTGCGATGATTTCTTAAACTCTAGATTCGCTTCTACAAAAGTATGCCTGAATCAATGAATTTTCGAAATCGAAGGCTCGCGTGTCCGGTAGAAGGGACACTTTTCAAAAATTAACACGTGACCACTGCCACAGTCAATGCGCGTTATTTATAAGAAAACACATTATCTTTGTAACATCAGCAATCTCGTATCAATCATTCTAAATTACTTTACACTTTTTTCTAGTTCGATTGTATCGGTTAAATTTTGAAACTATACAACTACATTTTGAATTGTTCCAACATAATTGTTGCATTGATTACGCAGCATATCCGCCATAACGGAAAGCCGAAAGTGTCTCTTTGAGATCAGTGTGTCTTAACTATCGAAAAGTTCTATTGTACGCGGAATAAAAAATTGTCGCACGTTGTTCGTTTAACGTGTAAACTTAAACAATAATCACGAGCGTTATCCTGAGTTGCCTTAACACTTACACGGTTATCGTGAGTATCGATTTATCATTCGTCTACCTTAAATCATCCACATTGTTTATACAGTTACTCAACGAAACGATTTACTCTAATATACTGCTCAGAATGTTCAATAATTCATATTTCAAATATTGACAAATTAAGAGAAACGTTCTGTATCTAATATTACAACCATTTTATTCGATGTTCATTGTGTGCTAATATTTATAGCTTTTTTATAGTATTTGACACGTTAATAAATAATAAATAATTCAAGCATGCGATTCCCTAAGTATTCTGAGCGGTATATTATCGATAATTTGAAAAATCAGTTTCAGATTCTTTCCATAGAATAAGCTGCGCGCCGACGCGGCATTTTGAATTTGCCGCTAGAATCGCAATCGAGCGTTCATTGCGATTATCGCTCGCTTCGATTCATCATTAGAAGATGCGCGCGCACGTACATTTGGAACTGAGAAATTGGTATAGAATTCATTTCAATCCTGGTTTTACCGACAAATTTTGAGTTTCACGGAAAAGTATGATGCTGGATGAGAATTTTCATTTTCGATACGATTGACTAACGCGGTGAGTACAATTTAAATACCTAGCTCCTTTATGAACATCCATTCTCGAAAGAAGAAATGGCATTTCTTAAACTGCGAGCTATCGAATGTTTATTTGCAAAGCGCCAACCCGTTCGTTTATTCTTCGAGTAAAATTTCTAATTTTTTGAAAAGAAAAGTCGAATATTCGCGTGAGAAAGAATAACGAAGAGAAATGAAAAATTTCAAATAAGAAATCAATGCCGCGAGTAAGGGAACGTGAGTGTAAATATTTATTTTCTCATGAACGATCAATTGCAAAATTTTATTCTGCGATAAAGATTGTACTCGAATGGGTTGACGATAAATAATTTGATGATTGTATTGGATGATTGTGTGAAATTACACGTACACACATATGCACGTATCACGGATCCCAGAATCCTGTCTTTACTTACTATGTATGTTATAATAATAATAATAATAATAACCGTCGTGGCATAATTACATCGTAAACTTTATGCCAATTGACTCTTCATAAATGAGTTATACTTACCAGTAATTAACATTCATTGAAATTCAATGCGATTTTTCGCATATAAAAAGTACATTTATTCATGATCATTCGGAGACGGTGAGTTGTTAAGACTTTTGGAATAATTATACCACGATCACAACAATTATTATTAAATGTAATATCATCTATCAATGATTATCACGATCAGCAATTGGCATCGATACACATCCTCGAGTATATGAAAAATATTTTCCTAAAAGCATAACCGGTGCGTTCGTTTCGCCACGTCAATGTGTATATATATATATATATACATATGTATATGTATATATTAATGGTATAATAATAATATCGTCTGTTACAATATAAATTGTTCATGAAAATTTCGAAACCGGTAAAAACGATCGGATTTACGTTAGCCTGTTTCGTTTTTTTTACATTTCGATTATAGCTTCCCAGCGCGAGCAAACGTGTAGACAAAAATATATTATTGTATATACAGGATGTCCAAAAAGAGTCAAACTTCAGTAGCGTATACTACTCTTAAACTGAAATGAAAAATTCTTAATCAACATGGCTCGTAAAAGGAACCACTTTAGTGTTATTAATGTTCATAATCGGTCTATATACAGGATAGACAAAAAGTATTTAACAAGTATTTAATTTTCTTAAACTAAAACATTGTTTAAAAGAAACCGTTATTTTAATTAACAGTTAAGTATGTGTCCCCTTAAATGTTGAAAATATTGAATTATCAATTTATTTTATTTTGAAAATCAATTGTCAGTTAGTTCTAATTGTAATCAAGACATTTTGTTGATATAAGTTTCTTCTCTTCTAGTAGAGTGGTATATGATTTTTGAGAGTGAGATTTTTTTTGACACCCGGTATAGGATCTATGCACAGAGAAGCGAAGACTTTCAATCGTTTTCGGCACGGATTTCTTTTCAATTCGTTTCGCTTAAATATCTAGGTTCATCTGCATGCATTTGAGCGAACGTTTAGAAACTTTATGCTCGGTACGAATCGATCGTTCGATGTTTCGTTCTTCTGTGGACCTTAAAAGACTTTGGCTAATTGTTAAACAATTATGACGAGGAACGAAATTAATTTAACTTTCGAAATGTACAGGGTGCTCTGGAATTAATAATTTAAACAAAAAAAGGAGTGATCAATTTTCAAGAGGCAGTTTCACCTATTAAATTTGAAATTTGTCTAAACAATACGAGGAGTCCTAAAATTGATGATCGTAACTTTAGGTAAGTACAGAATTCATTATAATAAACAAAAAATCATTACTAAACGTTGGTCGAAAAGTCAATAATTTTCGACGTGTACAGAAATACTTGATTTTATCCTAACAGGTGTTCGAACATACCTGGTGTTCCAAGAATTCGTGGTCGTGACTTGGATTATTAATAATAGACACTAAAACAAACTAAACAGGGTTCATAAACGTGGATTGAAAAAAGAATAATTTTGGAGATTGAACCCACGTTCTGATGGAGTCAAACATTTTCAAACAGCTCCAAAACTATTAATTTTTCCATCCAAATTTGCTGACACTGCCTTACTTGTTTCACAGTACTATACTTCGTACCAAAGCCTCCAGTTACCGGTGATTAAAGCTTACACGCTATATTTATATATACGGTGTGCGCATAATTGACGCCGAACCAATTGCACGCGAGAGATTGCGTTTGCAGGCGTGTCGCGCGAAAGAAATTCAAATTTCCCGCGAGGGAGAGTTACCTTTGCACGGAGGGGCACTTAATGTTCTCCATCGACCTGTTCTCCTGTCTCTCGACGAGTTCGCAGCCGGTGTATCGATCTAAAACGACTTCGATCTACCATCAAAAATGTACGCTGTAAAGCAAAGGCGAGAAGTTCGTCCGGGCAATAGCCCGGCTAGTATTTATGCCGTATTTACACGAAAACTCGGTAGGACGGATATTTACAATCGCGTTACATCGTGCCCCCTTCGTTATAACGACGTCTCCATGTTCAAGTTCGTCCATTTGTTGTTCTCTGTTCTGTAGTCCTCCACTCTGCCAGTGAAGCTTCGACGTTGATTCGGTTCTGTACGAACAGGTTTCGTTCGTCTCTCCGTCAACGAACGGGTCAATTCTGTTCTACGAGGCGACACAGACTCGTTTCTATCCCCAATTTTACCCTGTGGATTCGAATTCGCCCCTTCGTAAGGTGGAAAAGAGGTTCCGTGTTGGTAGACCTTAGCAGGCTGATTTTTAGCCAACTCTACGGTGTCCACAGCGCCGGTGGACGCTGAAAACGCGTAGGGATAAGGGTGTTGACGATCAGGAGGACAGGAGAAAGAGGATGGATGAGAGGTGTCCGAGTAACGTTGCCTATGAGGCTCCTGGAACCGACGTCGAGACGCCTTCCTGTCGCAAGCCAGGGACCTTCCCAACTGAGTCAGCATTGTGTGACTCGGCGTCTCTTCTGTGGGTGTGGAGTCCACTTCCTGTCTGGTTCGAACCACGTCCTTGCCTCCGAAGGGGTCGCCTGGACAGACTTCTTGAATAGGACTGGGGAAGATCAGGGTTCTGAAACAGGTGTTGATCGACGTTAGGAGAGATATTGACTTGGACCAGCGATTTCTGATGAAACTGGGATTGAAATGTAGGCAGAAAGATTAAGATCCTTAATGATTTCCCAATTTCTACAAAGTAAACATGACAAACCATACCTGCTCTCACGTTTCGAGCTCCCAGAAGCTTCTTCGCACTTCACTCCCGTGAGATTTTCCAAAAATTGCTTCTTTCTTCTACCCTGTGTTCCATTCAGGCTCTCTCTCGAGCGAGAAGACAAATTGATCCTTCCTCCACCATTGCTGGTCGACGCATAAGCGTTCGTACAGCCCTCGTGATAGGACGATCTAGACTTAAATCGATCTTCCGGTTCAGTGTCCTCCTGGTCAGATAAGTTCTGAAGCTCCCTCGCGGTGATCAACGTGTACCTTCGTTTGTTCTGCTTCAGAATCGACTTCAAGCAGAAGTAGGTTTTCGAATTGGGCAACGTACAGCTGTCGGTGGACATGGGATTCGCGATCACTCTACTTGTACCCGCTATTCTCTTAGGTATAGCTCCCTTACTTGGGTCTACGGTCATCCTAGATCGAGAACTAGCTTCATCCAGGGAACAAAGGGAGAATCTGAACTTCCCCCGTGATCCTGATGCTTCTAACTTGTTCCCATCAGCTTCTCCTATCCCATCGTAGCATCCAGTCTCTTCTTCCTGATCATTTTCCAGAATATTCCTCAAACTTCGCCCGTTCAAACGAAGGAACCTCGTATCAGCCTCCAACAAGTCGGACCTAGATCTCAAGTTCGGCTCAGACATGTCTCGTGGCATGACTCCAGACATTTTCCCTCTTCTGATCACTCGAATCGTCTCCATTGAACTAGTTCCCGGCGTTTCTTCCCTGGACTCATTCCTTGAGATCTCAGAATTCTCTAACTGCACCTCGACCAGCAGTTTTCCACAACTTCCACATTTACCGGTCTCGGTTTGGCTGACGTAGGTGCAGGGTGCAGGGTGAAAATCGACTCTAGCTTCCATCAGTGGTTGCCTGGTCATGTCACTGGACTGTCCAGCTTCTTCTTCCGGTCTAGGAGCCTCCTCCGGCGAACTCTCAGAGGTCGACGCGGTGTGACAGGGACATGAGCAGTCTCTGGACGTTGGGTCACGTCGATGGGTCGAATCCTCATTATCGAGATCCACCTCCTCTGTTATAATATAACCTTGCTCCGCTCGCTGATAGAGGAGTGCTTCTGAATAACTTGGCACCATTTCTGTGACGCTTGCATCGGGATGCTCGAGGGGCCTTTGGTCGGGAGCTGGATCCATCAGAAGCGCCTCGCTGTAACTCGGTGCCAGCATGTAAGAGCCCGGCTGATTGATCGTCTGTTGGCTCATGGACGCGTGTATTGGCTCACTTCCGCTTGGGGTGTCATAATTAATGCCGAACAATTTTGTGATCTGTCGACAAACCAGGTTTCTGATCGTTAATTAGGGGTTTGAAAGGGTTGGTGATGGTGAACTAGTGAATTGTTAGGTACTTCCAGGGTTTAGTGGCCTCTGGGTACCCCGAACTTATAGGACGCAACGCGAACTGACACGACACGTATGAAAATTGCTAATATTATCGATTTAACGCGTATCAGAATTTAGAAAGTATTAGGTTTTTCAAAAACAACTTTGATGTTCACCTGATAGTCTGCGTACTGCGTTTTGTATTCTATGATCACTCTCAGTGGCCAGCTGAGTAACAGAGCACTGAAACTCCAGTATACATAACGATTGGTGAACCACGGATTCCCTAGAACCGCCACCAGTGTCGTGGGATTTGGATTGTACCCTAAATCCAGACCTTCTCTCATTTCCATGTAGTCGTCCCTTAACTCCTTGGAACAACATTTTCATTGGTTACAGAGATTTTAGATAATTGTAGGTTTAACCCCTTGCCTTGTAATCACGAACTAGATACATGACGTTGATTGTAGTCGTACTATAGTCAAGGTATGCAGACTAAATTGTTGACGGACACTCTTTAAGTTTGAAAGTTGAAAGACACATTAATGCCCTGAAGAGAACCCTAAAAAGGGTTCTAGTCCATGTGTCTCTATGATAATGCAAGACTCACTGATGCTCTAAGGTTAAACTAATCTTAAGGCAAGGAGTTAAAGGTGTTCAACTCGTCATACTTGCTCAGCGAAGAACCGCGACCTTGCGTCCTCAAACTCTGTCGCGGATCTCATGTTCGAGAAGGCGAACCCTTTGCTTAAATTGATCTTCGTAATGGGCACTTTAGGGTCCAGAATCAACTCTTTGCTGATGTCCTTCACGCCGCAGTAATCGTAATAGTAAAACGACGTCGCAGCGTGCGTGTTTATTCGTTCGTAATAGACCTGAAGAAGAGGGATGATGAGAAAGGAAGGTAGATCGAGGAGAGATGGGCCATTCGATAGAACAAGACAGCACGATAGCAAGCAGAAACTTCAGTAACTGTTTTATGTTCGAAATTATTACATAGCTAAGCATAGAGAAAATAGCAGAGGATGGCTTAGATGGCCCTATCCAATGTGAACATTTGTTTTTCCAATAAACATAAACATCCAACCCCCCTAGCTTATAGAGACCTATCGTTGCTCGAGAAGTAAAATTTCTCCCACCACACGTCCGTTTCTACACAGAAACAAAAATCTGACTCTTCAAGATCATTTCTTTGTCAAACTCGCATACGACACAAACTTAGTATCCTCCCAAATGGGAAAAACAAACTCCTCTGAGTGACTGCCCTGCCTCTATTATTGAGATACCATGTCTGTGTATCTTCCACGAGATTTCGGTGTCTCTACACGATGTCAATTAACACAGTAGCTGAACTACAATTGAGTTTGCCTCTTTTCCACCAACTTCTGTTGATATCTGCCCCGTAGTGAGGGCGAGTGGTGGGAGTAAAAACCGCCCAATGGCGACAGGCTCGGTACAGGTTGACGATCACCGCGGTTTGAGGTGTAGTTTCGGGAGAAAACGGAGAATGTTCCGAAGGGAAATGGTCCATCTGTCCTCGGGTCAAGGTTCAGTTAGGCTGTCGCGAAGCGTTATCAACGATTTACCATCCCGCGGTTTCCTTTCGTCTGGATAACGAGATATGCGTTGCACGTTGCGCGCTATGTGTTACCTGCGTCGTAGTGTAATTGTCTCCGTTTCTGTACCGGGTAATTTGTCGTTTTCTGCGCACGTAGTGATAAGAGACAGCCTTCCACCAGATCGTCGGCTGCGCTGATTTCAGCTGCGTGATCTTCGATAACACGCTGTCCTGACTCTCCGCGTGCAAGAGATCGATTCTGATGGGTGAATGATAGCACTCCACGAGGTAGACCAGGTATAACATTCCCATGAACGCGACCTATCGAAATCGATACCGTAAATCTTTCTTCTCCTTCGATCCATCTTTCGATCCGTGGATATTCGAATGTCTGAAGGATCGATGGAAGTCAAAATTCTTTTTGATAAACTATTTTGTGGTAGTCGACCGTTTGACTGCTAAGCACCACCATAGTGGCTTTTTTTCGCGCCACGCGTTTAGGGTCACCATGAGTAGCTTGTGGTAGTTTGTTTATATATTGAAATATTTAAGCGAGTGGATACGAAGAGCCACTATAGTGGCTGCTTAAAAAAATTTGGTTTCAATTTTTATGTACTTACGGGAATGTAAATGTAACCATCGTCGCAGGGAGACACGTGTCTCGTGCTTTTAATTGGGTACCTCGAAAAATTGATTACGACCTACGAAAAATTCGATTTTCGAGGAGAAAACTCAAGGATTCTGATAGTGCTGTGTGATAAGAGATCTCGTAATGTGGAAGTGACGTACCTTGGTGACATTCACGCATCTACACCACGTCACTGCGGCAAGGCAGCCGTATATCAACACGGTGAGCACCAAACATTTGCAATTCGGCTCTTTTTGCAATGTCCCGCAAAGAGTTTGAGACAGTGGTCGCTGCTGCACAGACATTATAGCACGAAACAATAAGAAGAAACAAAGAAGACACTCATCACAATATCTGCACGATACGCTGTCGATTGTTTAATGAGATATGACAGTACACACTCACAAGTATTATTTAAAAAGAATGCTAGTAGTCTTGAAGACAGGCATTACACTCAACTCAGAGATGAAATTGAAAATGATTATTACAGTTAATTAGTTCAAGCAAGAAACCTTGAAGAAATTTATTTAAAAATTTAGCAGAGAAATGAAAATATTGTTTAAAGATTTAATTTTTTATATAATTTTTGTAGAAGCCTCTGAATCATTAGAGATCAAGATAAAATTGTTTGAAAACCCAAGAGGGTATATAAGAATAAAATAAATCACTTTGTGAAGTATTGTAACAATTACGAATGTATCAGAGTGACTATTGAAGCCTGAAGAAAAATGTGAGTGAACGTACTTCCTCGTTTTCTCGATTCATCGTTGCAATTAATCAGCAGCTCGCAGAGAAAGATTCCAGTGTTTTCCTGTGTCAGAGCTCAAGGCTTTCCATTTCACCAGCATTCCCCGACGTCCTTTATTTTCCGTTCATTAGCTTTCCCGCTGCGGTTGCAAGAATTTAATTATTTACTTTGGACGGAGATAAAACGATCAAGAGGAGGATCCTTTCAAACGAGATGCTTGCCGAAGCAGATTCATGATTTTCTAGTTAAATGAATTACTTCATCGATATTTTGTAACTTTGTAACTGAAGACCCTACATCTGAGACCTCGTCGCAGCAATTAATTTTAATTAATTCTGAAACACGATCCTTCTTCCATTCGGATCGATACAAAAATTCTCGAGTGACGTTACGAACAGTTTCTATTGTTAAAAATATTTTTCAATTACATTTTATGGTATAACGAATTTTATTTAACAAGGAAAGAACAATTCATCGAATAAAAGTACTTTAGACTTTTCACTGAAGTTCAGTTAGATTTTAAATTAGCACAACAGCTGGTTAGCGAAGTGGTCGTTAGAACAGGCGACCAGATAAGTTCGAGTCAGTATAACGGCTTGTAGCATTATTTTCTGCCTGGCCAGTACAGAATAAACATCGAAATGGTTAGATAGTCAAAATCGCAGGGTACACATTCAGAGTGAATTAAAATTCACAGTCCCTCAGGGTAGTCAACAATCTTTCTTTTTAACTTTTCCAACGGTCCTCAAACCGAGGCTGAAGCATCATCGTCTCCGCTTTTTAAACACGTCACTCGAAAGCCGTACTCGTTAACATAAACACGAAATCGTACTTGGATCGGTAATGAAATGTCTGTGGGCTGACTTTGAGCAATTAGACTCATCAGAAATTTCGACTGAATAACTCTATCAATCATCGAAGACACCAATAATGAATTCTTTAAGAAAAATCGTGTATAGGGTGGTTTAATCCTTTTAACGTCGGGAAATCCAGAGTTATCTTCTAGCCAGATCTAGGATGATAAATATTGGGTTGAAGAGTTGACGTACACCATCAGAGTTATAAATACATGGAACCCTCATGTTCCCTCAAGAAAGAAGGGTTACAGCCCTCATATTCACGATACAACGTTCTATTCCTGCTATAGCAGCCGCATGAAAAATTCATCACCAACAATCGCACGAAAAAATAATGATTAAAAACCATCCTGGAAGACCGAAGTGTCCCCGGAGGAACAACGTGACCCTATCTGAAAACTTTTCACGCGTAACGATGTTTGCCTATCCGTCTGCGTTTAAAGGTTAAGCAGCGTGAACGGTTCAGACGACAAATAAAATCGATCGTAACAGACAAAGGGAAGGGACGAACCCTACCGACATCCACCACAACCTTCATTCTACTTATCGTACTTCGCGGGCCTATCCAGTCACTCTTCGTCGCGTCCTTCGATCTTCTGATTCATCGCACCCTTCGACGGTCTTCCGAATTTCAACGGAAATCCGGCGAATCACCACGAGGAATGTACATCGGCGCTTGGAGAAGATTCAAGGGAAAGTGAAATTGAAAAAAAAAAAGGAAACAAAGTGGAAGCGGAGGATGGACGGTCAGACCCGCGTCGTGACGCCCCTAGCCGTCGTCGTCGGGTGGATCCACCCCGAAGCTACCCCACGGGCTAACTGCCACCGTCGACACAACGATACGGACGCGGCATCTCTAACTGACGACCCTCTGAGACTTCGACGTCGGCGTCGTCCGCGGCGTCGGCGCCCTTCGAACCCAACTGTCCCGCGGCTGCGCCCGCTTCCGCGTTCCTGCGTCCTGACGCGCCTTTTGTCTCCTCGGCCCATTCAGGCTGGGGCCAGACGACCGTTTGAATAACGTCCCTTGTTTCGTCAGGTTTTTATTGGTTGTTCAGGAAGTTCGTAGCGAAATTTTATGGAAAATTGACAGTACAATTAATGTATAAGATTTGTACTTTGTTAGATGATACATACACAATTAATTTTAACCACTCTTTGCTGTTTTGTAATTTCATGATCCTATACCGGAAAAGTTTGTCATCTCCTTGAACAAAAATTCCTTAGAATCTTTAATAATGTCTTGTAGAGATCGAAACAAGTAATTTTGTTTTAATGCACTGTAATAATTATGAATAATTTTGCAGACTCCTATACAAGTGGTAGAACGTTGGTGCAATGTCTGGACTATATGCTAGATGGATCATTCCTTCCTCTACGTCCTGGTGAAAGATGTCTCCCCTTCTGTTGAGGACTCTTGAAATTATTTAACAATTTTCTGATATTCAACCGTTTGACTGCTACGAACCACTGTAGTGGGTTCTGAAGAAGGTATTCCTTTTTATCTATCATTATCTACCCACGTGGTTTTAATTTGGCACTTCGAAAGATTGATTGCAACCTACGAAGTTATTTCTGCAAGCTTCAGAAAAATACTGAATTTTTCACTTTGTTACGGTCGCGTCAACACTACTGATAAGTGGTACCAGACTGTAAGCAGTCAGACCTCGATACAATACTAACGCTGACGCTTATGAATATGTTTGTTTTTCTCGTTGCTCGATTTCCTATCGATGTTCGAACATCGTTCTTGTGACATCTCATGCACAATTCATTTTACTTCGAAATTTTCCATTTTTCCATCGCGAAGATAACATGCAACGCTGGTGAAATTAAAGGCTGCCGCGGAAACAATGTTTCCGTGCGATGCATAATGCATCAACCGTATTGCATCGACTGTAACAGCTCGACAAGATTAACACGTTCCCCTCGTTTAAATGATAATGTAATCGTAAATCATTATGTTAACGTTTTGTACTGGCTATCGACTGATTCGATCTCCTGCACGCGCGAAAACGGAAATCGCCGTATGCTGTTATCGGTGTTGTTATCCTGTTTGCTGATCGATTTACCGCGGTTTCCTCTTCGAGAAAAGCGTCGCTCATATCTCCAATTTAAGCTTGTTGAAAAGAGTGACATAAGTATCTGCGAATTTATCTCAAGAAGTACATGTTAATTTTACCAAACTTTTATTTATTTATATGCAATTATGCTCTGTGATAAAGAATATCTATCAATTAAACGATCAAACTGTACTTGAAATAACCAAAAAGTATTATATAAATATATAACTTACTATACTAATTTGTCACTGTGTAACACGTTGACTACCACAGTGAAAATAGCCACCACTGGCCAGACACGATATAAATCGTAAAGGGAACAATTTTCAAGTATTCAGTATTGTACACGTGTTCTTATAGTAGGGTTGCAATGTTAAATTTGCTCAGAATATAGTAAAAGTCAATTGTTATTTAATTAAATAAAATTAGAGACGAGGACCATCCCCGTGGCAACCAACGTGATGGTAAAGCTCACATGGACATGTCTTTATATAATATTTTGTATTCGATTTTATTTATAGAACAAGTTGATCGTTTGAATGGAAAATACCATGGATATATAATCACGAGACTGCGGGTGTATGTGTGAATATACATTTTCAGAGTTCAACAATTTTTATGTTACATAACTGCATTTTGTGCTTCATTCGCATATAAATGTACTTTTTAAATTTCATAAACATCCGCAGCCTAGTAATTACAAATTTATTATACACAGTATACATAAAAAAAACTGCTAAATATGCTTCACAATGATGAGAGCAATTCTTTTCTCATCGGCACGTGGAATAACAACGAATCTTGTATTTACATCAGAATAGGGTAGAAGCCTGTCAGGACACCCGTTGCTGTAAGCAACTGATCCTGTTTTCCTCTCGGAGAAATTCTATTCGTCCCCTGTATTTCTTACGCCGGATAAACGGCGCCCGAAGTCCTAGTTCTTCGATGTTCAAGGATACTCTGTATTAAAGAGGACCCACGTGAATCCTTTTTCCCTGTTTTCCCTGTCAGTACCTTCGGTTTCAACCTCATCGATGATCGACCTCTGAAAAGATACACAGGAGTCCTCGATGTTCTCAGAATAGTTTCTCAGAAGTTCCTAATTGATGGTGAAGATGTTGAGCTTTAATCACGCATAAATTCGACACGGTCGTTTTGAGATACATGCGCGCTCGCCATCATCTCAAATTGCAATCGATAGATAGCCGACGAGACGGCGCCGAAACGTGCCTTTATCCGACGTGGCCACAATACAAATAGAGGGTGTCCCGAAAGTGACACGATTGGAACGTCGGACCTACAGGCCGGAACACCGAACCTATAGGACGGAACGTTAAACCTACATGACGGCCAAGATATGTTTGCTCAGGGTACACTGTGTTGTTTTGGATCGTTTGACGATGACTTCGAAACATTTGATTCCCTTTTGCGATACTGACAGTGTCATGGTGTTGTATATCCTGTGTTAATTCTCTCAGAAGCTAAATTGATAGACTTCATAGAATAAGAAGTAGGGATAATTGATAAGGTGTTGTATTTTGCGAAATAACTGATAGGGGGGCCGAATCTGTAGAACGATATGCTAAACCTGTACGACGTCCCTGATATGTTTGTTCAAGATGCATTCTTATCAAACGAGCCAAAGAATTTTCCGCACGGACGGCATGAACGCAGATCGAACATATGAAAGCCTATGACATTTAAATGGTCAATTTTACAACCTGTATTAATTAAGCACTTCCTGTTCCTTTTTAAAAGTACTATATGCTCCCAAAGTCCCAGTCTTTTCTACGTTGTTTTAACATTTTTATTCTTTTATCAATATTTAATATCATTGACAATTCCATTAAATTTTCGATATTTTCATCAGCCGTAATTATTTACTCGACAAGCCATTTGCACGACGTCGAAGTATGATCGACGTTTATCGTGCAAAAGGGTGGAATTAAAGGGTCGTTTGATCGCGCTGAACTCGCGCAATAATTATTTGCGTTCGTTTGATCGCGGCTTATCAAGGGAATTAAAGGGTCTGGCTTTCCATATAGACTCGCGTTAACGATGAAAATTACCGAGCAGGCGGAAAAGCGTATTTTCTCGCACCCGCCACCCTCCCTTTAGAAAAATTTAAAAGCTCCCGGGATTAAATTTCATTATATGACGGCGTGGCACGTACGCGTTCCCACTTTGTTATACGTCCGGACGAATGAATTCATAAACGAGACGATAACTCTGCAGCAAGTGAAAAATTTGCGATGCAATTCGAAGTAGAACGGGAAGGGAACATATGAAATATTACATCGTTTCATAAGTACATATAATAATATAATTTAAAATGATAAAAAATGAGGAATTAATAACGTTGAAATTTTTTGTCGTTTATTTATGTTTGAGTGTTCTTTAAAAGTAGATATCCAGACCAAAGACGATACGTAAAATGAAACAGAGAACCTTATTTTTATTCGTTGAAGTTCAAGTTGCTTCTATTATCGGGCCGAGTGCCAGTCGTGACGAAGTAACGATTATTCCTCGTTCTCGCGATATCTTGTCTGTTTTCGCAGCACCGGAAGCTGAGGCGTCTAAAATTATTACAGATAAAAATATGAATCGTTGAATAAATAATGATAACGATACACTAATATAGAAGGTTCAATAATACACGGACGGTATATTTATTTAGTCAATTTTATTACTTTGTTCGTTTGAGACTTGCATAATTATTAGATTAATTTAGTATATTCAAAAATTTGTATCACGATATTTAAATTTCAAATTCACAGCAACTTATTTTCAGTTACCTGCGCACTTTAATTTCTTTATTATTGCGAACGTGTTCGTAATAAAATTTCAACGACCACTATTTTTCGAATAAAAAGTACCCGATATAAAAGGAAAAATCGTACGGCGTAGAAAGAAGATGAAGTCGTATCAATGAATATAGAACGAAGTCGATCGCAATGAATGAAAACATGAATAAAATAAAATAGTTCTCTTCGGTCGCGTGTTTCCGAGGTACGTTGAATTGGAAAATTGGAAAAATCGCAGGGAGGGAGAGACAGAAGAGGTCTGTAATTCCTATCGATTCTGTGTGCCGCTCGGCGATTTTCCGATTCTAGTTTAGACTCTATCCAAACAGAGAGCGCATATTAACGCGACCCAATGAGATACAATCCCGATTTTTGGCCCACCGCCAAAACCGCATTTTCTCTATAGTTCGAATCCTTCGGGCACATATAGCGATTGATATCAAGGATCCCATATGCACACTACCTCTCAACAATTTTAGGACACTCGCTGAATTTTATGCAAGCCTGAGAAACAATTATAAGATAAATAACTTTATATAGAAAATTTCACAGAAGAAAAATTATGATAAAGCTAAAATAAGCATATCATCTTTTATACATGAAAGATAATTTCACGTAATCAATTTCACATATAAAAAATTGGAATAAATCTGAAATAGTCACATGATATTTCACGTAACAAATGTTATGTCTAACGAAATAAAAATTAAGTAAAAAGAACGCACGAACTTTCTGTACATTCGTTTACATTAATCAAGTCTTACAAAATAGTTTTATTTCCCTTATCGCTTAGAGCGTGACGATCGCGATGGATATATAATTCCTGTTTCCCATTCGAAAAGCTGATTACAGAGAAGTGTTTCTAATTACTGGGTGAAAGGTAGCATATTTAGGCCGCTCTTTTATTTTCGCTGGCAACACCGTCTAAATTGCCTGGTACGTGCTGATTAAAATCAAGCAAGACTTAATTAGGCCGGTGTCATTAGAGGAAGGCGTTCTACTCGATCTCGATAACGCGCCTCTGCTTGGTCAAGAACTCATTTACGTAACAAATTTTTCACCCCCCGTTGCCGAGATACACTCCACCTGTATCCCGTGGGTTCATCCTCGTGGAAGCTTTTTTTCTCCCGGCCGTCGGGAACGCTCGTTTGAGCACTACAGCACCATAACGCTCTACCTCGGAGAAGAGAATTTTAAAAAATAATTCTACCGTGAATTTCGATCGGCAAAATTTCACCCATCACCGTGTTATGAGAATATTTTATCAGTAATTCACCTGATTCCTGCAATTTTCATTTTTCTCTTTATTGTAATTGACAAGACTGAGTTAAAGTCAAATCTCTCATTTTCTTTAATTCTATGGAATATTCACACGGGTCGTCGGTGACCCATGCATTAAAACCCACTAACCTCCATAAATTTTTAAGCACAATTAACATTTCGTGGACATTGTACAATAAGGAGTGCAAATATTTAATTTCTTAACAAAACATATTCATAAAGACCAATTTTCGTATGTCTGACCACGTACGGAATTTTTCACTGTATGAAATGTGAATAAGGAAGTGTCTCATACTTTGAGAGCATATAGTGCTGCCCGAAAGGAGTAAAAAATGTCCAATAAACACACGTCCTAAAATTAACCCTTTATGAGTTACAGGCCCTCAGATGTACAGAAAAATGACTACGCCCCGTGCGGATAGTCAATCACCTGATTTAACAACTACGCACTCTGAACGCCCTTAGGCGTTATCCGCACGGACAGTACTAACACACCCCGCTCAGATAATCATCAATAATTCCTAAAGGGTTCATTTTATGATCGACGTAGACTTAACACTTTTTGTTACTCCCTGCAAGATCTGTATGCTCCCGGAACCTCGGGCATTGTTTATGTACGAGACACGATTAATCACACTCGTTTGTTTTTTGTAAACAGGCGGTCGAAAGTTGCTGCACGCTGAAATAATGCGAGAAAACGGCGTGCTGCACCTCTGAGATTGTGCAACGGGACCCAGTTGAATGGAAAGAGCCGATGATCGGCGGAGTGCGAGTAATCGTTGCCCGGTAGCCTTGTCCATGAAAAGGTGATGCAAGTTGGAGCGCGAATAATGCGCATGCATGCACTTTGTATTTATAGAGGCACCGGCACGGCCCTATCAGAGCGAAAATTTAAGTAGCTCAAATCTATCATCTGCTTGAGAACCTCTAGCGATAACGCTGGACGGTCTTCTTTCGTCGGATAGTCCTTCTAAATTATGTGCACCGTCGACGGTGACCTTACACTTCAACATTCAAGACGCCTCGCAGCGGGCAGAAATTAAGTAAAGGCCGTGTCGGCTGTGATTAAATGTCAGAAGTACGAATGAAGTCGATATTGAGAATCGAGTGAAAGGTACAGTTCGATGACTGCAACTTGGAAAAATATAAAAGTGCAACACTTGTACACAATTTTTTCTCTCACGTTCAAACTAATTTTAAATAGTTGCTCGAGGTGGTGAGATTCAGCGATCCACCCTGTACAGTCTCCAGCTAAAGATAGAAATAGCGGATAGAGGCCTGAGGATGTAGTTTCTGTACAAAGACATTGTTGATATCGATCAGCTCACGCGAAGAACTGTCTTACTATGTCAGCTTGAAAATTAATTATTCACGTACTACATATTGCTTCAACTCGTCATACATAAATTAATCTAGTACTCAGAGATTACCATGTACAAATACTTACGATCACGTAATAGAACCTCTAATAGAAGTAGAAAAAAAAACTATGAAAATTACCATTATTATTGATTATCAGAGACACGATCAGAAGTTCTGTTCACACCATGTCACAGTCGAAAAAAAAGGTCCTTTTTCGCTACTGCAACCTGCTGAATTTGTTCTGGGGTACGAAAGAGACTCACAGGAGGCTGTCGATTGAAATTGTAATTTTATTCTCATTAAATATAATCGTGATACGCGCTCAAAGTATTGCCTCTCGCGAGCCGGCCGGGCAATTACAAAAAAACATCACATTGCCGGCCGGCCACCGATTAATGCCTGTAGAGTAGAAGAACGATTAATTCGAAGTGAGTAAAACCCGACCGCAATTGACAGAGGGATTCGTCGCGTGTCGCCGGCCCGAACGAACCCTTTTTCGTATTTACAGATCCCCATAGATCTCCCTATAAAATATGTTAGGTGTATTGCTACGAATTTTCACTCTCTCTCTCTCTCTCTCTCTCTCTCTCTTTCAGCCGATGATAAATCCGAGACACTCGTTCGCCCTTGAAACACGATCCCACACCCACATCACAAATACAAAATACGGTAGAAAAATCGATTCGTCGTGAAATCAGGCTGAAGGGAACAAAGAAACGGACGCAGGACGCATTAGAGGATCGTTTTTCGCGTCTCAGGCTGTTCAGAGAGTAATCGACTTTCGTTATCGCCGCTTCACGTTGAATATAATCGTCGTATCAAATTGAAAAACGCGGAGAAAACATTGTTCTTCTTAAATTTTTTGTCTCTTTTTCATCTCGACGACAAGGATCCTCGTCGATCTGCCAGAACTAATACAAGTTACGGACATACAATGATATCGATAAATAGAACGTGTGTATGTGTATATATTAATATATAAATAGCACGATCCTTTACACTAGAGTACAAGGGTGTATATACATGTACGACGGATGGAGTCTTCGCAATTAGTTCAAACCGGAGCGTCGACGAGTTCTCCTTTAGAAGTTTCGAATTTTTTCGCAACACGCTGTCGTCCCGACGACTCCTATTGTCCTTGCGTCTTTCGAACGATCTCTTAATTGCAAAAGTAGGAAAATAGCGAGGGATTCGGCGCGAATCGTACTCAATCTTGCACGGGCAGAGGCCGCCCTGAAGAGCTCTCTCCCGTTCGAAGAGGACGGAGAAACGATAAGCAAGTTTTATCCAAGGTCAATCCAACGTATGAAGTTTCTTGAAAGTATAGGTCCACCCAAGCAGCTGATCAATGCAAACAGGTGTTTGGTTGTTAAGTACAAGAAACAACCATGTCACTTTGAGGAGGTGCACATGGTTGCATCCATGAGAATTAAAATCTTATATGGTTGCCGGTATATCAGGGATTGAAACTGCTTCAGAATTGTTGAAAATTGTTATACAGGGTGTACCAGGATTGAACCATGAAACTGCGCCAATATTGGCTATGTGTATTGACTGAGAAAAAAGTAAACAAAAATATTGATTTTTATGTGACGTCTTCTTGTTCTTTTTGACATCCTGTATGTTAATTAGTTTCTGTAGTTCTAACAGTTTCAATCTCTGGTTTAAGCTGAGGGGTCATCGATGCTGACTATCACAGGAGAACCAAAATTATTGCCCTAACAATTTGAAGAGCGACTAGATGCTTTCCATGAAATCTCGTTCCGGTTCGATGCCACGGCTCACAGGGGAATATTGAACGATGGGAACACGTTTTCAGTGGAATTCACGAAGCTCTTTCTGTCTTTCTCAAGAAATGAAACCTCGATATCGTTGAATCATTCTGTCGAATCCAGATTGTTTGTTCAAAATTCTCTCTCTATATTGATATCGTCATCCAGCTCATTGCTGATAACCGTTCGCTTGGTTTTGAGCCTCTTGACTATCTATACTGTAACCGGTTATGCTATCCGGACTCTGTAGAGACGCTGCGTAGAGTGGATTCACCGGTGTTGAGTTTGTGTCGAACTGGGTCGAGTCATAAACACTGTGGTTCTGCGAACAAAAGAAACAATTCGACGTTGCACATTTTCAAACAGAAGGCACTACACATTCAGTACTACAATTGCACGGATACAACGCAAGACGGTGAATACTTTGAAGCCAATGTGCCGGAACTGTTCAGTTCCTTCAACATGTACGGTGCTTGTCTTTGGGTATGAAAAAGAAGCGGATGATGGTGTCAGATCAGTCGCAACACAACAAAATCAAAATGTTAGCATTGTCCACTGCCAAGTTAGTGTAAATAAATAAAACCAAGTGCATCGGCTACATGAAGAAGTTTAATTAAGTCTAAACATGCTGTATATACAGATAGACGAAGCATTTGTGCGCTTTTCCATAGATACATCTAATTGTTAACACATGACTACGTCACGCCCGTGACACTTCACTCTGCCTCTCAATTATTAAAAACAAATCTAACGGTTAAAATCACTTGTTCCTTATGTACAAACTACTCGTAATGACTTAGACTTTACACCAGTAACTTTTAGGGAATATTTACAACGAGTCAGTCTGTGTGTAGGATTTTGTATCATGAGAACAGGGATTAGGATCTGTTTCAGCGTCAGTTCTACTCGAAGTCGGTGTCAATGATAACAGATAATCATTTAAACCACCGGACTGTTTATTCTTTGAATCTTTTTCTCGTTTCTTCGACGTATTTTCTGTCGTGAAAGGTTTCGACAGTAATTGTTGTGTAACGTTTAAAGCTTCAGTGGAATCAGACAGAGTGTCTTCTAAATCGACTTCAGAAATTCGTGGACACGTGTCGTCTTTCACATCGTTGTCCAAAATGGATTGCAACGCATTTTCAAATGGTGGTATGTCGAGAACCTGAGTAGCCACGCTCTCTGTCGATTTTTTCCTTTCAGACTCCAGACTGCTCTTTCTCGTCAGCGAGAACAAGTTCGTGTTGCTGTTGTTCACTTTAGGTTTGTAAAGGAAATTACTGGCGGTGTTCGACGGGAAAAGCAGATTCGAGACGCTACTGGGTCCGCCATATTTAAAATGCGTCGTGGAACTGCTTTTCCAAGGGCTATTGGAAAATCTCAAGTCCGACGAACTCTTTTTGGTGTCGATGAAATTGTCGGATTTTGTCAGAGGATAATTTTTGAACTTGGGAGTAGTTTTCTCACCGCTCAGCCCTCTACTAAAGGTTTTGGACTCTCTGGTGGATGCCAAGGAGTACAAGGAAGTTTTGTGCTTCGAGTGGGATGATTTCAGTGTCTGTGAATCATATAACGGCATGTGAATAGACGGAGCATGGACCTGATAAATATAATCGCTGTCTGTTCTTAACGATGAGAAACTCTGCTGATGCGGTAGTGATACTGTGTCTTCATCCATTGCATCGTCTACTTGCGCCTTGTATGAGAACATTATCGACGGTTGTGAGACCCTGCAAGAAAACTCGTTGGACAGATACTGCGTGTACATTTTAACAGACAAGTGGAAGATATTCAAGTCTACTAACCCGAAAACTTCTGACAGGAATGTATGATAAACCAAAGGGGTAAAAAGAGTCAAATAGACAGCTGCAGTAAAATCCACGACACACAATCCCACAGGATTTTGTGTATAGTTTAAAAAGCCTGCACCAATTGATTGTACTAAGTCTAGCATGGCTAATGTACCAGCATAAATGTAAAAACTTTTCCTTGCTGCAACAAAAGATAACTCATAATGTATGGATCAGTATAAAGCATTTTTTAAGTCAACATTTGTATCAACGTACTTGGAAGGGTTAAACGGTCTCTTAACCGCGTCCATGGCAGTATCAATATAAACAGATATATCTGCAAGAAAGTATTAGCAGTTATTAGGAAAATTAATAATATACTAAAGTAATGTTTTATTGAGCCAGGAATTTACCATTGTGAAAACGAGACTGCTGCAAAACCAAAACATCATACCCCCATGACCAAATACATAAAAATCTCTACTGGGAATATGGAATGTATCATCTGGTAAAACTAGCTCCAAAGTTCCTTGAGTTATTGTAAATGCCAATGCGATGAACGACGTGGCGAGTAATACTCTACGAATACTTGAGCGACTATCCAGATGTCCTAAAAAAAAAAAACAGTTGCATGTTTAAAATGTTTAACAAGCAACTCCAAGCAATAAAAATAAACTCACCAAAAGCCAAACCAAATATAACCACACTCATTTCTGTGGATAACAGGAAAAATCTCACTGTGACCCACAGTATTTTGTCTGCTTTACCACCAACAGTTGCTGCCGCATTTACACTCATTGAGACTACGCAGCGTATCACTGAAATAACTACATTACAAATGACAAGTCCATAAAAGGCTAAAAATATCGGACTACTCGTTGCTCGTAATTTAAGCCGTGCTCTGTTGAATCTTACTGCGATGAATAAAAGAAACAAGAGGTTTGGTATCAATATGATCACATCCCATATTCGTACTCTGAAAAATGAAAACAAATTAACACAATGGAACCACATGATGTTTAAAGCACTACATACCTTGAATCTTTAATTTCTTTGTATAGGATGAATTTGCAAAAGTGCTCTTCATCGTTCATCGGCGAACTAACATTAGGAATCATTGTACTGCTCAAGTCGTATGTGTGCAACCAGCTTTCTGAGACCTCTTCACGCACCGCACCATACATATTTTTTGCTACCACACAGACGTTACGCTCGAACCATTTCTGAAACTTTCACTAACAAACAAAGAAAAGATAACCGTTAGTAATATGAATCTACATTGATGTTCTAATGATTATTAGACATTCTTTATTGAGTTTGTTGATTACTACATACTCTGTAAGTTCCTGTATCACAAATTATAAACAAAAATACATTATCTATTTTTCCTGGAGGCACAGAGACGCAAAACAAAACGAAACAACATACAAGTGAAACGTCACTTTTAATTAAATTGTACATCGAGGGGGGTTAAGCGTCGTAGTCTGACGAAACTGACAGAATAAACATAACCTCAAAATACTTGGCAGTTTTCCCAGATCACGACCTTCGTATCGGACAGAGTGCAACGAGGGATCAACGTAACGACGCAAACAGACCACGAACGTTCCTCGAAAACAAAAAGCAAATCCACCTCGTTAAACCTGCTGACCGAATCGATAATCGTAGAACCTCTTCTCTATCTGTCAAATCTCCGAATAAATAAACCAATTCGCCCACTTGACCATCGTTAATTGAATAAAGACGTGCTTACCGTAAACGCAGCGTTCCTCATCTTTCCGCGAGAAAAAAGCTGCCCGTGTGGCTCGTTAAGCTCGACTATTTCGCAGTTTTTTTCCACTGCTCGCCGCTGCTTGTTTCTTTGTCTTATTCGTGTCCGTCCGCGGCGTCTCGATTCGCATTTTCGCTATGATATTTCAGTGTCCATTTGACGTTCGCACTCGGACGTCGTTCGCTTCTCTTCCCCAGGTAATGGGACAGCCAGCCGACGAGGAGCGTGTATTTGATCGCGAACGAGAGAAATGCGAAACGAAGTGCGCGTGACTGCGTACGGAGCTTGACGTTTCCGTGAAGCTCGCGTTTGATCGGCTCCGTCGTTCCGGACGATGCAAAGTGGACTTTCCTGAGGCTTTTTCCAGGTGACGCCACGATTCGAGGACGCGTAACACCGTTGAACCCGCGAGACGTTCTCGCGAAAACGGGGATGCGCTCAGGCGAATCGCACGAATTCGCTTTCACTGCTGAATCATTACGACGATTACGCTACTCGACCGTAGGTTAGGTCTGTGGAAAAACAAGCGGAATGGCCGCGAATCGGCTGGAGTAAACCGGGAAATACGAAGCGGCGCGCGGACACGGTCCATTTATTATTCCGTTCACGGCACGGTCTGTTTAGAGGTTTTTCGAGGCGATCACGACGCTCGGGATAGCAACGGTTCGTTTTATGATCCCAATCGGGGGAGAGTCTTTTTTTTTCTCGTCTCATGAATTCTTGAAGGTTTCGAGGAGCTTGATCACGAGACGATGGTTGCGTATGCGAGCGAGTTGCTGAAGAACGTTCATCAGGGTCTCCCTGCGCCGGAACCTGGCGCGGGTTCCTTTGTTCGAGGAGATTACGAGTATTGGCATTATGGTTGCGACGGGTTCGATGATAAGGTGTGTGATACGGTATTGTTGAAAAAAAAATCATGTTGATTCAATTCCAAAATAAATAATCGATAGACAGGGTGCGGATAAGCGGTGAAATTGTATGATAGCGTTGCCACTAAAGTGGCTTTTAGCTCAGGCGATACGACGCGTCTGAGCCATTATGGTGGACCTTAGCGCAGAGGACACGAATCATATGAGCCATTATGCTGGTCGTTAGCACAGACGACTCGAATCATGTGAGCCATTATAGTGGACCTTAGCGCAGATGGCACTAATCGTCTGAGCCATTATACTGGTCCTTAGCACAGACAACTCGAATCATCTGAGCTATTATAGTGGCTCTTAGCACTTGCGACCTGATACATCTGAGCCATTGTTGTATCTTAACAAAGACGACATTGCGAATTAATAACATTTGTTTAGGGATGGGGGTGCGGATACAGAACGTTGCAAACAATTTGTTCGTGGATAATAAGGAACAGAAGCCTGGACAAGTCTGTTCCGACCTTAAGAACTATACAGGAGACACTTGTTACGTTAGAGGATAAGGAATCGTCATTTATCGGATCGAGAGAATGGATAGGCAGTTTCGAAGTAAGCTCTCTTTAGTATCAAAAGCAAATCAATGCTCTGGAAGATCCTTCATATCTTAAGATAAATGTACATTTATTAATCCTTTGACTGTGGCACTTTTTAAATTTTTTACGTACAGTCAAGGGGTTAAAATTTGGAAACAACAGAACCTCGAAACGAGCGTTGCTGATTATGAGCAATAAATATTTGCGATAATGCGATTGCATTCAATTCGAGAACAAATTATGTTGATTTATCGATAACTCGTAGGTGTGCCTGGTGTTGAATCATTTGTACGACGTTCTCAGTAAGATTGTCCACGTTCCAAGCGGCAGAGCGTTATCAGAACAAATATCTGTTATCAAAAGACACTTTGAGGAATTCGGTAGCCCGATCATGATGGGCGGCGACAGAGATTGCTCCAGCAAATGCGTCGTCGGCGTTCACGAGGGTTCCAGGAACACCTACATGCTGATCGTGGACCCGCACTTCGTCGGCAGACCTAGAAACGCTGAACAGTTGGTAGAGAATCATTGGGTGAAGTGGCAGAATGTCAACGACTTCGTCGACAGCTCCTTTTACAATCTTTGTTTGCCGCAAGCGAAATCTACGGCGATAAGCAATAAGTAGACACCGATGAATCATCGGGGGCGTCTGTGGATAAACGAAAATTTGTGAATATGTACAAGGAAAACGGTGATGAAATTTAAATAAATGTTTAATACTTCATTACTGTACATAGTAATTGCTATGAACACCCCTTCTTATGAATCCACAGTTATAATATTGCTACATGTAAGATCCTCTTAATCAGTATTCAGTATCAGACAGACTCCTTGAAGAATCCAGTGTGAATTATGTTCTGCTGTAGCAAGATTAGCTTCAAACACTAAACCATCTCCCATCGCGTTTCGTCGGTTGGATGTCGTGTACACGGGTGTCTTGAATGTATTCTGAGAAAACATGATTTCAGGTATCCAAGATGTTCTAATAATTTTAATTGATGTGTTCATTAGTTGAGTACCTGAAGCCTGAGTCTATGAGCCTCTACAGGAATGATAGACAGTATAGGCAGCTTCTCGACGAGGATTTTTGGATGTGACCTTTTCAGACACCTCTCCTCTGTGTCCCATCTAGCCCCCTCCAGGTATAAACCGCTTACATAACAACCCTGAACAATTTTATTAACACATTGTGTGTAGGAGAATGGGTATTGTATCTTATTATAAAGTTTGATGAGGAAATGGAAAGAAATTAATTTTTTTTGTAATTTAACAGGTACCATTAGCTAAGGGCCTGTGTTAAGGCAGGACCAACAGTTGCAAACACCACACAGAGGCTATTAAACTTTTAATGAAGCGCGGTGTAATTTGAGTGGATATTAATTTTGTACCTCGTCGGGTCTCTCTTCAACTTGATCAGGCATGGTGAACCTTGACACAGCTGTGTATGTGAGAGAACGATCGAGGGACCAACTGTTTCTGCGACAGGCCATTTGCACAAGGGCTGCTAAATAAGTTTCTGGAATATGTAGGCCGGATAGCCAGAGAACTATTGGCTCGTTGGACGTGGACTAGAGGATTAAACAATTGATTGATCATGAAGCTAACGAATGTAATGTGATTTCGTTAATTATTTTTAAGTGTCATCACTCACCCAACCATTGTACTGTTGTATCCTCTTTTCAAAATGCTCCATCCAACCAGCCAAGCTTTTTCTGGTGTCTGGTGCCAGTCTGGACCACTCTTTAGGCAATGCACCATTGTACAGTGCTGTGGAAATGCTTTCAAGCATGGCGTCCATTCCTATTTCACCAGCAATAGCCTATTGTTTCATTATATTAAAAATATTCATATGTCGATCCTTTTTGCACAAAGTTTTAATTTTGAATTTAATGATAGTGAGAACCTTTCTCAGTTGCGTTATCGTTCTTTTCATCGTTTCAATCAGTTTGTTAAACCTCTCCAGTTCTTGGAAGAGGACGATTGCTGTTGGTGTAACCACTATTCCAAAATTTTTCCTTACTCTATTCAGATCATACTCAACGGGAACTTTATCCAAGATCTCCTTAGCAATGGTATCAATGAATTCATCTTTGCTTATTCCAGTACTGCTCACTTCTGAAATTTCAATATAGTCCCTCGAGGAAAGGTTCATATTGAACTGACAATTAGTGGTAATTAATAACTTACTCATTCTGTCCAAGTGTACTAAAATTAGTTATCAGAAAGGTCATTAACAGTACGGTATTTTATGAAAAAAAATATAAATATCAAAATCGTCAGGGCGAACATATTTAGAAGAGTATCAGAACAATTAGGTAACACTATTACATTCTTACCGGTGTGAGGCTGCAGTTCTATGAGATTGTTCCACATTTCTTTCACCGCTTGTGTGAAGTACCCAATCTCAGCGTTTGGATGGAGTCCAAAGACTTCCGGCGTGTTCACCAGGGGCAGTTCCTCGATGAACTTCAAGTAATCGTCGCGTTCACCTTCCGGTGGAATCGCGTAATCAACGTGTTCGTCGTGATAGAAATGAAACGGTTGGAAATCGTCGAACAAGAAATCACCGAAATATTCGTCCATGTAGGTGTGAGAGACTCGACGATCGTAGCTGTCTATCACTCTTCCACCATACATCACCTAAAGTTTTTTAAAAAAATCGTAATTGTTAAAAAATGCAGTTTAGGGGAACTGAAAATAATTTTATTGCAATTGGAATTTGTGATATCGAGGCAGGGATGTCAGATTGCCAAGCGCCACTGTACTGGATTGCCACCAAGTGATTCTCGGTTTTTCTGTATGTAATTACTGAAGACGAAACGCCACTATAATGGCTTTCTACTATGGACTGTCAGTTTGATCGTGTTAAACTTCCTGTGTTCAGATAAAAATCACGAACAACTCAATCAATGAATTGATAAATGAATTCAGAAGAGAAAGTTATTGATATACTTCGCCTATGAGATATTTCAAGCTGTTCCATGGTATCCTCGCATCATTAGCCAGAAGTGCCTTAGTGAGATACGTATCGAGGATAGTTGTGCACACATTGAAGTCTGATTCGTTGAAATCATAATTTATGTTCCAGCCAATTTTGTCGTATCTTCTTCTCTCCTATTACGTGCAATCAAATAAGAAATTGATCAACTGTCTACATCAATCAGTTTCAGAAAATACTTGAACGTCTAAGAAGCAAAAATCAGCAACATATAAAAAAATGAATCTTTATAACGTCATCAATCTTCTCTAATTTTTTTATTGGATTCAGCTGATTAGTTTCTGCCTCCTGAGAGAATTGTATAAGATGAATGATCGATTTACTTGAACGACCGCATGATAGAAGGCCAACACGTAAATTAAGTGCTTGTAAGCGGGATGCTCGCAGCTTTCCAGCACTTGCGGATTCATTTTGAAGTAAGTGTTCTCGAGGTTCAACTTCAAACCGCTCGGTGGCTCAGTGACCACTGGAAACGACGAAGCTTGTTAACTTACAATTAGTTTAATTAGCAGACTGGCTATGGCGGAGGTGGAAGACCTTTCAGGGACTGTTGCAATATCCCGATTGGAAAACTGGGTGTCGGGTCGGTCGTGAGCCACAGACGGAAGTCTGGATGAGGTTTTCCAATGTTTTCCAAAAGTTTTTCCAGTTCTCTCGTGAAGCTCAATAACAAATGGCAGTTTTGCAGCATCAGCCACTGTCCCCTGGTCACTGCTATCTCCAGCAATTCTATCGCAGTCTATAAATATTTATTTATTGATTAAAATGTCTATACAGTTAGGCACTGTAGTAAGGACGTCCTGGGCAGACTGGTCAAGGTCACAGGTCCACGCAAGAAACGATCTTTACTTTTCTTTAACCAATTATACACAAAGAAAGACAACAGAATAAATTATCAAGATTTTCTGCAGACACTAGGTCTCACCTTCTCCTGACCCTGTCCAAGAGACAAATATTTAAATTTTCCGCCTCCACAGCCGTATCTATCCGCCAACTTCATCAATTCTGAGGACGGATCCGAACCAGGACTCAGAATAAAAACGATGGGCATTGTTGGGGTGCTTTGTTCGAAGATCAGGTTCATGCTAACATGGGGTGGAGTGATGTATTGCTCGCCCATGATCTCGCTGATATAATTTACGATGCCCCTGTAGACCCTGTCGACTCTGAAGCATCGTATCAGCATCAATTTCTCAAAAGGCTTCAGCTTCGACGAGTAGCCCAGCGGGAAGTCCTGTGATTCTGGCGAGTCCATGTCGTACCACTGATAAAATATCAAACACAGTAGCGTTAAGTCTCTACTGCGATGTTAGAGTTATTGAAAGTTGTATTACATATTGCCAGTCGTCGCTGTACTGCTGCAGTTCTTCAGGAAGTTGGCCAAAGGTGGCAGGAAAATCGTTGCTCAATTTAAGGAGGTCTACCCAGCCGGTAGCAGGCAGCCAGTTGGTGGGATTGGTCCTGGCAGATTTTTCTAAAGCGATACTGCCTTTGATGAAGAAGTCCAATTCCCTCTGACTGACCTTCTCCAGGCTCTGCTGCAGTCTGACGCAAATTTGGAACGAGAACAGCAGCTTGTGCCTTTCGAAGATTCCCGTGCAACCATAGTCGTACACGTTCTTCGTCAACATGGGGATGATGTTCTGCAGGCGATGCTGCAGAGCTGGGTCAGGCAGAGCTTTCTTCAAGGAGTAAGCGAAAACCTCGACGTAGCTGATCAGGGAGTACTGGTACATCGTGTTCACCATCGCCATGTCGGCCAGAACGAAGAACAGGATGGCTCCTCGTTTTGCGACTGATCGATAGCCATCGCGAAGTTTGTTCACGTCCGCTGCAGTCACTTCACCGAGATACAGCTTCGTCATCACCTCGTTCGCACTCGATTTCGTGTTCTCCAGAGTTTCGATCAGCTCGATGTTGTCCAACATGTTGCCCTGATTGCTGGCGATCTCCCTGAGCAAACTGTCCTCCAGTTGTTGAAGAAGATTCTTGTTTTCGCTGGTCTCTGCTATCAGGGTCTCACGTTGCTCCTCGATGTCTGGTCTCTCCGTTCTGACGACCACCGACAGCAGTTGGTCTTCTAAGCCCTGGAATTAGAAGCTTCTTTGTTCTGTTTGGTCTTCTGTTGATTAATAGTTTGTTTAGCAAAATGTTGAAAATAATCACCCCTATGGTCACCATGTAGTTGATCACGGTAGCCTTGGCGTACAGCGCAGGATCGAACATAGGATTGGACATCTTCGTGGTCAGATACATTCTAAACTTTGGATCATAATCTACTTCCTTATCACCCAAGATAACGAACATCCGACCACTCGCAACTATAATAACAAATTCACATTCAGTCTTATAGATTTTTAAATCGTACCATCCAGGTTCCTTGCTCATTACTTTGTATATTTTTAGATAGAACGTTGTCCACGACAGGATCTACTTCATCGACGTCCTGGAATAATACTGGCAAGCCATACTTTATGGCAAGCTCCAGCTGCTTCAGGAAATCAGCATCAGTGAAGGACAGGATCTTCAGATTTTTCTTCTGTTCTTTCTTTTTGATCCAATTGAGTGCTTGTTGCTGAGGATCTATGCAGAGCGGGAACCTTGAAGCTCTAGTTGTCAGGATGCCATTTTGTACTGATAGCTCGTCTGGTGGTAAACCTTCTGATGTCCATCTAATCAATTAAAAAATCACTTTTTTCTACTGACAAATACAAAGGACGTATACTGAATTGTTAATATTTTTTTCAGGCATTTAAACATGTGTCCAAGGCTAATATTTTCGTCTGGAACCAAACATGAAAGTATCACACTCAGAAATTTCTGAAATAATGATGCATTATTTATAAAAAATGTGTTAAAATAACATTGTCAAAAATGTTGTAGTAAATTAAAAAAAAATTAGTTTTGGATCGACGTTCGTTGAGGGGTAGTGACCGTGAACACTTTATACAGTAAAGTAAGGGTAGAAATAGGAAATCTTACGTGCTAATTTCAACATCGCTGCTCAATTGACTTTCTATCCTAAAATTCTCTGTAAAAGGAATTTCTTTGTTCACCACATTGTTCCTCCAATCTTCATACAACATTTGGTTACGATATTCGTAGGAGAATGGTCCACTGTACGCTAAAAATCCAGCCGAAAGCAGACAATTTCCAACGATCGTTTCAATTTCTCCGTGCAAGCTCCCCAATTCTTTTTTCCAACGTTCGTTCTCGGACGATAGGCCATTGATTAATTTATCAGCAGCTATCAGTCGTCTCTGCAAAAGGTCTGTTTCCTCTTGAAGCTCTTGCCTCTCGGACATGGCACTCTCGTATTTCGTATTCAGTTCGGTTATGGCTTTCTCGAGCTTCTTCAATTCTCGTTCCTCCCTCTCTAGAGCTTTTCGAGCTCGCTCTGATTCCGCCTCCAGGGTCTGAACTCGCTCCATTTTTGGTTTTACCTACAGCGGAGATACCTCCTCAGTCTCATGAAAACTCTTGTTATAGGATACTTTGAAACTTAGATATCACACTCCAGAGATCTTCTGTTCAGTATGATTATTAAATAAACTTTTTATCAAGTGGATGTTTTTCATTTTAAAATTTTTTAAGGATACTTCAAGCAACTTATAAACATCTAAAGTGTAGTACAGTATATGAACTTCAATGATAAAAATAACACTGAAAAATAATAAACAAAAGTTGATATATACATAGGTTCTATGTCATAGAAGATGATCTAAAGAACCAGCTCAATAGGAGCATGCAGTATTTATTTTATTAAATAGAATAGTCTATTGTATTTAAGATATTATTCTGAAACTTTATAAATATTCTTTTACTTCTTATATTTCCAAAAAATTATAAACATCTACTTGTGATCAAATGTAAGTGTACCTCTCTGTAAACAGCACAGTAATCCAGCACAGCAAGCACGAACTTGTAAAGCCCATAGCCAGCCCTGCTGATACTTTGCATCTGGTCCAATTTGGTGGTCTTCTTCAAGTGAGCTTTGACCGCTTGCTGTTGACGCAATGTGATCTTATCGACATTCAACTCTTGCAACGACTTCAAGAATCCAGGATCGCCCATCATTCCTTTCGCGCCTTTCCAGGATGTGTCCTTGATGCCTCGTAACATAGCCACGCATTCTGAGACTATTTGCACTGGCTCCGGAGGTGTTGCAAATGATCTAACGATTTTTATACAAAAAAGTACACATCAGGATCGTGTAGAATATTTAAAAAATCTTTTTTTTTAACATCTTATCTCTAAAATATTGAAAGGAATATAATCTTGAGCATTATGTTATTCTTTATGTTAATGGGATATGATTATTAAATTTATACTCTTTGTAGGTTCAAGAGGAGTCTAGTTAGGAATATGGAGGGACTTCATTATCTGTTGAAGCAGGAAACAAACCTTATTTCAGTAATATCCGCCTTTTCCAGCTCCCCTAGGGCCAATCTAGCTCCGTCCAAGACAGGCTGTGCCTCAGCTAAGGCTTGTCTGGCTTCAGTCTCCTCCTTGATAATGATTTTCCTCTGATCCTCTATTTCTTTTCTCTTATCTACGCTCAACTGCTTCTTCTCCATCGCTATATCCGTGCTTTCACCGATGGAGCTTAAGAGTTGTTCGCAATTTTTCGTCTGATCCGCCACCTTCACTCTCTGCACCGCTAGAATTTCGTTCAGCTCCTTCAGGGTCTCCGAGGCCTCCGCAATCTTTTGCAAACCTTCAGTATAAACAAAAGAGTTAGAGTAGTTTCGAATACGACTTTAAAAATATTCATACAATCTGTATACATCGTTACACACCTCCAGACAGTCGATCACACTGAGAATTTATGTAATCTTTCGTCTCCAGTAACAGTTTCAAGTACGTGTTTATGAAGTCCAGGTAGTGTTTCGGTGTCACATAGTTTCTTCTTCGTAATTTCGTTTGGAAATCCACCGTGTAATCGCACACTGTTTTGTGTACGTACACCATGTGCTCTACCAATGACTCCCTATAATTTTGTGGTACGTTTGGATTCTAAAATACAAGAAAAATAATGATTTGTGGTATTAGGTGTTGAAAAATAACGGCAGTGTCATAGGAATAAATTTTGCACACACATCTCTGAGGGTAACGTTTGCAACAGCCACTAAAGCTTGTTCAGGCCATGGGAACATCCAGTCTATGGTGGTGCTGTTCACAAGACCAGGATAATTACGACACCTGGTCCTTAATAAATCTCCTGACGGGCTCATGGACAGGGCGATTCGTAAATTCTCCATGCTGGTCTTTACGAAGTACGACCACACGTTTTCTCTGAAACAAAGGAAGACACCGAATCTGTCAAGTTGAATTTATAGACACATAATTCTAAACAGAATTGTATTCATAACAACAATTTTTATATTTTATTTTTGATATTCTTCTTCTTATTATTATTATTGTAGAGACATCTAGACTGATCAGAGTCTATTCAGTATCACATGGCCAAAAAAGAACAGCCTAAGTTGGATGACTCTACTATACTATCTACTCTAAGATAAAGGAATGAATTACTCCAATTGTCTAATCAAATAGCATACTGAATTAATCATCACCTGGTGATTCCAAAGCCAGCCTCCTTGGCTTGGTTTCTACACGAATTAACTACTTCGTCCTTTTCGTCGTCGCTGAAGAGGGATGGTACAACACCTGTCATCAGCATATTGTTCACCAGCTCCAAGAAACTTTCGTCAACAATATGAGAAGATGTGAAGAGGAACACGATCCTCTTGTTATCGACTCCAACCATGTTGTAGAGACTTTTCATGTCCTCTCGGAAGGAAGATTCGTTGTAGCCTCTGCTCAAACTGATCTCGAAGGTCTGATAGCCGGCAGCGTACGAGGCTAACTTTATCACTGATTTTTTACCGCTACCACCGATACCAATCACCAGCATGTGACCTCTGTGCATCCTGAGCGCACGGTGCACTCTGGTCAGGTGTTGAAGGGCGTCGTTGAAGAGGACCATGTGGAGTTTTGTTGCCTTCCTCTCATTATATTCTTCAAAAATCTATGAACACGTGGAGGATCATAAAAATTGCACAGGGTGATGAAGAAAGTGTCAAATTTTAGGATACATTTATTGTAGAGACAGAAATTAGACCTTTCAAGGTCGTTTGCTATTATTCAAGTTGGTACCTCTAAGAATAAATTATAGATTGCTTCATAATCTAATAAGTCTTCATAGAATCGAGGTTCTTCTTCATTCACTGCGTTCCTGAAGTCACCAAATAGCAGAGGGTCTCTCAAAGCATAGTCTATCACTTCACGTTCTTCTTCCCAACGTTCTTCTATTTTTTCTTTTACATATCCAGCGACTAGCTTCTCATCCTAAAGGGACAAAATTCTAGTTAATTTTCCTATTTATTTTGAAACAGAGAGAATCGTTTACTTCTTCGTTGATCAGTCGATCACATATCACTCTGGTGAATTCATTTCTCCACAGTCTGACGACCTGTTTCACTGTTGGAAGGTAGTCAGGGTGAGACTGAAGGAGACCAGCCGTGATTCTTGATAAATCTCGCATATTGAAGATGTAGTGAAATTTGTTTGGTGTTGGTAGCAATTCTGAGGTAACTGTCTGTAGAAATGTAACGTATAATATTCATTATAATGTGTTAAACAATTGTTTGTTGTCATTTCTGGGATCGTCAGTGAGTTTATGGAAGCTTCAAACAATACTAATCTAAAAAGAATAGAACCTGATAAAGGTCCAAAGTGATCTGCACCAAAGCACCAGCGATCGCCTGCACCTCTTCTGAAAATGTCTGCAAGTGTCCGCTCAGTATACTTCTGTAAATGTAATTCAGAGTTTCTTCAGCTGGAATCGTGACATTGCAAACGGAGAACATGGAAATGAATCTTGGATCGACTTCGTTTCTTCCTCCTCCGGCTTTTCCCATAGCTGCTAGGTAGCCTGTAAAACAATTGCGCTAATTATACATCAGTTAACATTTTACATCTAATCATAATTTACTATGCAACATACATAGGATTATACACTTTTATATTAAGTGAACAAACAATATAGTGAGAGCAATAATAGAGTAAGAACGATACACAAACAAATAACATAAGCTACAGTAGACAAACATATGTACAGCATATGGTTGACTAAAAATTGAATAATATGCTGGACAAAAAATTTAAATTTATCCCATAGTAATGTAATAAAGTATTTATAATTCTATCTTTTAATTTTAAAACCTCATATATTTAATTAATACATTTGCTTTTCTGTGAAAGAATGTAATTATTTATACGTACACATATCCTTCATGTATTTCAGTGTCAGATCTCGTCCACGATCATAGAATCCGCCTTTCTCGAACAAGAACTTGAGGAGCGCGATCGGCTGCTGAGTGCCATAAGTGTCCACCAACGGCATGTTCATGTCATCGATAAAAAGCAATAGCTTTTTACCTGGCGGTGGCCCATAAATTTCTCTCGTCCTCTTCTCCACGACAGCCTCTATATTCCTCTGCACGTCCAACGAGGTCGTTCTCGATGAGAAATTAATCAACAATTGATTCTACATCAATCACAACAGAATTATTATAATCTTCTATTTCACAACACACTGAAACTTATTATTTTGTTTCTGTAATCCTTCAGGATATGGCAGAAAAAATTTGGATGTATATTATATGTCTTGTAACTATTAAGAACAGTTTCTGTGTCATCCTCTTTATTTTATATAAATTTTTAGACACTCACGTATTTTTCTGAACTCAAATTTCGGAGGAATTCATGAATAATTGCTGTTTTCGATGTGCCAGTTTCGCCGACCAGCAGACCGGGTCGATCGAGATTATTCATCAATCGAATGAACCATGTTGTCCTCAAAGTATCGACAGTGGGAACCAAAATTTCCGAAAAATTCCTCGTCCTGTCGTGTACGTATTCTGGTACCATCACTTTCCATGGCACCCAAATATATTTTTGTACGTCCAAATAGTAATCGTATAATGTCTTATACGTGACAGGAATATATCCTATTTAACAAAAATCAATTTTGAATTTTTTCTGATTATATAACAACACTTATCTTCATAAAAAATTGTTTAAAATTATTAAAGATTATCTGAAATAAATTTACAATTTTTAAAATTGATGTTTAAGAAGCATACTGTGGATAGATGAGTTTCACTGCTAATTTTAATACCAATTTGCAGGAAACAGAGAAACTTACGTATAGTTGCTGGTTTTTCAATGGTATCCTGAACGAGCATAAAACCAGAGGTCTTTTTCACGTATTCATCGAATTCTGGCCTGTCTTCCGCGACCAAAGAAGCTCCTAATGACCAGTAAGAAGCTTGAACGTACATAGCTTCGAGGACTTCCTCTCTGGTGGTACCCACTTCTGGTTTCATGTCCTCGTCCTCGTCGATTTTAATCGTTGATGCTTCCTGAAGGACCGAGAGGAGACCGTCGAACACGTAACATAATTGAGTGACCTGAAGGAAAAAGGAAAAAAAATTGTCAGTACACAATTATATAATCATTCTTGCAAAATGTTTGATACAGAAGGAGTCAAATAAAAATTTGAAGATCACATAAACTTACAGAGAAGAAATAAATTTTGTAACACAATGGACAAGAGCCAGATATGGAGTTTTAACAAGAGGAAAATTGGTACACATTTGTGATAAACAAATTATAATCCAGGAAGGCGTTTAAAGAGATTTTAAACTTCCAAGGGATCAACCCTTAATATATAAGAGGTCAATCTATGTCTTTTCAAGTGTATGATGTATTAAACTGCATAGGCATCCGCAGTCTAATCACGATATGTAAAACGAGATCGACCAGCTTTTCCTTCGACAACGAGCACCATAGAAAGCCGGGTTTAATGAACATTATTAAAGCTGTAATTGTTACCATGTTTAATCCGGTTTGCGGTATGATCATCTTAAGCGGCTTGACCGCCTGCATGCCCAACATTCCGTGGATAATCAGCATGATACCGCCATCCACGTATTTCTCGCACATGGAGCTCAAGAAATCACGATCGGTTTCGTTCTTGCCTCGTAGCCATTTGTCCATGTAAGGCTGGTAACTCAGGTTCTTCGGATCCACGTAGACCATGCCTGCTCTCGACACTGTGGCCGGTGAGGCGTATTGCAAATCGCCTACCTTTTACGACGAACACACGTGAAAATCGGAATCCATTAGGGTGACTAATGAGTTCTAAGGTTGCTTCGAGTGTTAAGCCCTCCTGTTTCTCGTTTCAGCAACCTTAGCCTTCTTCGTTTCGCAAGTCTGTCTTTGGAGTATCTTTAGAAGCTAATCTCTGATTTGTACAGAGGGATAGCTTCGTGAGCATCCACTATAGTGGCCGTTCGTACACAGAGATACCTTCAGAATCGGTCACTATAGTGTCTGTTCGTATACAGAGTTCCATAGACGTCCACTACAGTGGTTGTTTGTACAGAAGAATAGCTTCACAATCATCCACATTAGTGGATATTCGTACGAATATTTTAGTGAAGATTGAGTTAAGTTACATGGATAGTGAACTTGTTAAGAATATGTTCAATCGTGTTACCTCGAATAAAAGGCTGCAATGATTCTGCATCCTAATTCTTTCCTGATTAGCCAGAGTGAGAAGCTTGTTATCGTCCATTACAGAATTCATGTTTTCGATCCATTGAGGGTCTACATCGCCATCGAACAAAATATATCTTTTCTCATTTTTATCTGGCTCTAAAGGTCTGTTGACCTCACGGAAAATGTGACTCAATAAGCCGTCCGTCCAATCGCGAGTGGCTGGGTCCAGTACCCCATAAAGTTCTACCACCGTACATGCCTTTTAATCAGATTATTATTATTATTATTTGTGGATTTTGATTTTATTGAAAACTTATGAAGATACCTTAGGGTTCAAAGTGTAAAGTTTCGTTGGTGTGCCCATACGAGTCTGAGCTTTGCACAAAGTCTCGATCACAACAGTTTTGCCACCCCCTGTGGGACCAACCACCATTGTCGAGTGTCTGGTCATCATCACTTCGTATAATTGTACAACTTTGTCGATCTGATAATTGATAAAATATAACACCCCATTAAAAAATAATAGCGACCTCCGAACGTCTCCATTTATCAATAGAGAAATCATCTAAATCCTTCTTTTTTCTAGTCGTACATTTTTTAATATTGTCAATAATTTTCAGGATGTCCTAATGGATCCATAAAAACGGGATACCCTGTGCATACCTGTTCAGGAAGAACGCTGTATCTCTGTTCCTCCAGCACATGATTGACGCTCTCATTAAAATCGGGATAATGAACTCTAGGACAGTCGAGATCAGGAAAGAGGTCCGCGATGAGTCCCAGGAACAACGGCACGTCATCAAAAATAAATTTCGGTAGGTTCATGTCTCTGAGAGCTCTCATGAGCACCACGTTCTCGGCCAGGTCGCCGGAAGTCCTCTTCAACTGGCCGGCCATATTGAGCACAGACTTGAGAGCTCTCAGACCAAAGTCGTAGTGGTTCTGCTTGCTCAGTTGCTCGCGCGCCAATTTGTAAAGGACCGTCATCTTTTTGGCCAGGAGCTTGGCGGTCAAGAAGCCGGAGCTAAACAGCTTTATCTGGCAGATCAATTCGTTATCCGGCACTATGCAAACCACGGGCCTGAAGAGAGCCTTCACCGATTCAGGCAGCTCCGTTCGACCGGCGTATCCAGGGTTCATCGTGATGAATATACCGACCTTGGAGTCCAGCACTATGTCCTGGCCCTCGAACTGTGAGAGAAGTACATTCTTCTATAAAACTATTTAAATGTCTGTTTTTTTTAGTGTAGTTAATTAAGGAGAAGGGAGAGGAAGAAGCAAAGGTAATTAGAAGAGTCAGTGCAAGACAGGAGCCTTTTCTTATCAAACTTAATTCAGACTAGAGGTAATATTTTTAATGAAGTACTAAACTAAGATAGGATGTTCTGTGTACCATAAATCTGTTTGCTTTAGCTTGCAACGCAGAACGTATAGTCTGAAGCTGCGTGGAAATGACTGAAAGAACAGAGACATCAATACGGTTGAACTCGTCAAAGCATCCCCATGCACCACACTGCGCCAAACCACTCAGTGTCTTCCCTATGGCCACGTAATCCATCCCTTCACCGCAGTTTGTGACGATGCAGAGGAGTCCCAACGCTTTTGCCAGGTCCTTGGTAGTCTCTGTTTTCCCGGTACCAGCGGGACCTTGTGTAAAGTACAAACTAATATTATTTTTTTACTGATGATAACTACTCAGGACTTTGTAGATTTGAATCTGAGAATCTGGAGACTCTGGAACCTTAATTGGGACCATTCAGAATTCAGAGGGTCCCTTCGAGATCTCGAAAATTGGAATCGAAAGATCTAGAGATTGTAGAACTCCAGTTGGGACTACTTGCAATTTACTATCTTTGTATCTTTGAGATTTACTGACCTGCAGGTGCACCACCCAGGTGCATCGATAGCGCCTGTGTAAGAGTTAGGTATATTCTGTCAGTCAGGGGTGTGACTACTAGCCTCCCATTCAGTCCCATATATTCGTAACCATATTCGAAAGCTCCTGTACACTGATGCATCCAAACATTGTCCAGGTCATGGATCCAATAGAACCTTTCAGAGAAAATTTATTAATTTTCTGTACTGTATTGAAGGAAGATTTTAAGTATTTTTTAGAGACTTAATGCAGAATCAGTAGAGACGAACCTTAATTGACTCTCCCATTCGAATTCCATAGGATCTATGATACTGTCTCTAACAAAACCTTCGATGATGTCTCTAAGGTGAACGTCAATAGTTAACAACATGTCCAATTTTTTCCTGTCGTTGTTAGTTAATGTATCACCGCCCATTAATGTTACTACCTCGTTCAGCTGATCGTTCAGTTTCTTTAAGTACTGAAAATGTAATTGAGTTTAAATTAAAACCTCCAGGTAGACTTAAACATAAAGAAATTAAAGTACCCCTTTCATAGCACGTTTTTGGCCCTGAGAAATTTTGACAAACACGTTCTCCACTTCGGCTGTCCACCATATTTGATCGGCAGCCAGAATCATCATTCCTTGAAAGTCTAGCATCCATTCTGTCCTCGGTCTTCTCACCTAAATAAAAAATTAACACGTCTTCCTTATCGTTATTTGTTTATTTATTTATTAACGTTTACATATCTAAGTTTTCCTCGAATTTAATTTTTAATTTTTACTTTTCCATAGTTGTAGACAGCCTTCTTCGTCAAGTATCGATTCGATCTCTTCATCTCTTCGAGGGCAAGGACCATCCATTCCTCAATTTTTCCTTCGGCCAACACGGGGTTCCTGAACTCCATGATCTCTCCCTCGCAAGAAATCAATGCGTTAGCTGTCACGCGAGACGTGTCGCTCAATTCGAAACGAAATTTCTCCAAATTATCGAACATTTTGCCCACGTGCTCTTGAATAGCTGTAGGCACACCACTGCCAAGAATACTAAGCAGTTCATCGTCGCTGAGGAATGTGAATCTTGGGAAAATTGCTCGTTTGCTGTTCAGATAATCCGTCAGAGACTTTTGGCAACGGTCTAGGCCATTGATCATCGATTCGAAGTCTTCTTTTCTACCTGAAAGAACGTGAATTAGATAATTAGAGAGTTGAAATTTAAACTACTTGGGTGTCGGTTTTTTTTCTTTAAAAATTAAAAAAAAGATTAAGTGATCATTTAAACAGATTAATTTTTATACCCTTAATTGTGCAACACTCGAGAACGTTCAGTCTTTTCGAAGTATCGACCATAAGCTTTCGAAATGATTTATCGATGTCGTCGAACTTTTTGGCTTCGTCTGGTAGCTGCAGTCTTATATCGCCCCCTACGAAAATACCCTCGAGGTACAGCCATTTTTTCTGTAAATGCATCCACAGTTCTAGTACTTCAGAAATAGTGTGCATGGTGGTCTCCCATTTCTGCACTGTGTCGAGAAATGGTCCTATAAACTGCGAAGCTGCCATGCCATTTACGTTCATCATGTTGTCTTCCAGAACTTGGTTCAGTTCATCGATTGGAGCCAGAATGAATCCACGATCCTCGGTGCCTAGAATAGAAGTTTCCAGATTTTCCAGATTTTTACATATATTTAAAAACATATTTTCTCTAATTTAAATTTTATCAGTTTCGGGTTGCTTATTTAAGGTTTAATTAAGGATGAGAATAGTTCACCCTTGAAGTGTTTTACAACTGTGAACTCCATGGTCTTCCAGACATCAGTCAATTCTTTAAGGCCCCTTTCTATGGCAAGCTCTTTCACAGCATTCATAACAATCTCCTTGGCGATGTCTTGATACTTTCCTAGCTCCATCGCGAACATATTCTCCAGGGTGAATCTTGAAAATCAAAACTCAAATTAAAAATTATATTTCAGAAAATTTTTCAAGATAATTTGATGAAGGATCGTACGACTCACCCCTTCAATATTTCTATTTCCCCCTGTTCCATAATTAAAAAATTATATACCAGAGTCTTAAAAATTATTATCATAAATTGTCTCGTTAAAATATTCTGCAAAAATAATGCATTATTAGATATTACAAAAAAAATATATACACACTAAGTTTAAAATTATCGCTATGATAATAGTCAGACCAAAATTCAGAGAAATTATATCCGAACTATCATATACAAAATAAAACACTACAAAGTCTGTGTCCATAATTCCAAGCACTATAAAACACTGCAAAAACAAAAACTCAAGCCTACAAAAAAGACAGCTTCAGTAAAAAAATAAAAATACACACAATTCACTTTTTGTGACACTGACACTCATACAATTGTATCATTTTTTAAGTCACTTGGCACATTTTTAAAAAATAGTTATATCGTTCTGCAAACTTCATCAAATATGTTTTCAGATGTCCTTTCATTAATGGTCTCCAGACCTGTCGGGGTCCATGTCGAAATGCTGTCCGGTCTTCTTCATCAACTCCCTCCAGTGTCTCTCGCGCATGGCCTCGTTCTTCAGCTCGATGAACAAGGGCACCGAGTTCTTGAAGCTCTTCATGTTCGCGTCCAAGGATTGCCCGATGCTGAGAGTCTTCACGAACTTCGGTAGTCTCCGGAATTCCCTGATGAAGTGATCCATGCCGTCGATCAGTTGCTGAGGGTCCAAATTAACCCAGAGGGTCTGCGCCCACACGTCCCGCATACTGTTCTGCTCTTTGTACAATTTGAACAGCATCTCCATCCCTTCGTACTCCTTCTTCACGTCGAGGAACACCGAGTAATCGGTTGCTGGCAGGTCGAACAGTAATTCCGAGTTGATCATGCTGAGACGTCTCTCTTCGTGTTTGACTATCAGCTTGCCATACTCCTGCATGGATGCACCGGTGGTGTAAAAGTGAGAGTATACGCAAGGTGGCAAAGAAAAAGGGATGAATTGTTTTTAGGATATATTAGGTGGAGTCATAAATAACTGTTGACACAGAATAGATACTTTTTCTTGCTAAAAATCAAATGGTTTACCTAGATTGTTAATTTGTATTCATCCCTGAAAGTCAGATACGATGTAGAAGCAGCAGAGAATTACTTTGTAATAAATTTAACTAGACACATTGGAAGTTATTTATGTCTCGACCCAATAGTTGTGATAAGACTTTGTTCTTCATTTCCATGACTGTAGAGGGTGTTTTAGAAAAAGGGTAGCATTGATTGTAGGCTATACTTTCAATAAGACTTTGTCGCTTATTTAGAGAAATATCGATCAAGAGAAAACGTACATCCATTTTCTTTAATCCAAGTTCAAGGTCATCGCCGACACTGCCCGGGCCGTTAGCATGAAAATCTTCAGCAAACGCCGAGAGTTCTTGAACGAAGTTGTGTATCTGTTCCTGTGTCATCTCTGAAAATCGATCGCGGGTGCTTTCAAGAGTCGATGCTCTGTACAGTGCGCCCAAATACAACGATTCCCAGTCGCGTTGTAGATTTTCAGCCATTTGCTCGTCTTCTTCCGGAAATGTTATACCGTGACTGCGAAAATTTCGAAAGGTCTCCTAAAATGTACATCAAATTTTTAAACCATGTCTAACAGGCCCACAACTCAGAGCCGTTCTCATAAATTGAAATTTATTGTACTATGAGGTTTCAATAATTTTATTTTATAATTTAGATTTCATTCTACACTACAAGGTTCCATTAATTTTATTTTATAATTTAGATTTAATTTGATGCAAGCTTGCTTTCAATGTTTAACTTAAAAGAAACGCGTGATGAGTCCTTAAAGCATGATCAGTCCATTAAAATTATTTTAATATTTATTGTCCTGTTTTTCATATTTTACTTTTATATTGAAGACAAACCTGATAAGTCGTGAATTGAACTTCAGCCTGTATGGCAGTTTTCTTTATGTCAGAAATCGCCTGCATGACCGACGTGAAACGATCCAAACCGGTTATAACAAGTTCAACTTCTGTACGGAAATTTTCAATGATTGTTTTCAAATCATTCATTCCCTGGACAGTTTCTGTTAACAGATGATTTCCGAGCACTTGCTTCCATTCTTTAGCGTGCTGCTCGATACCAGCCATCAGGGGATGAAGATTAATGCTAATTGAAATGAATTATGAATTTGTAAATTTCTGAGCTTTCAGCTTGGTTCAGTTTCTAAATTTATGGTACGAAATTTATTTATTTACAGTGACCTAAGCGGTAGGAGCTGCCATCATAATAACAGCAAGAACAATTTATTTATTTACCGTATGCAAAACAGATCATAGTGATGCTCCATGTCTTCCAGTTCTGCAAGAATGTTCCCGTAGAAGGTGAACTTTTCGTCGTATTGAAACAACGTTGGCTTCGTGAAGGCAAACTTGTCAGCAGCCAAATTTTTGTCGAAGGACCAAAGGATACTATACTTTTTCCATCTGTCCAAATAATGCCAGCATTCCAACGCTATTTTATGCGCTGATGCTTGTGCCATTAGTATACAATCATTTACTACCTACATAGACGTATTATTAATTAAAGACTCTCTGATTTTTAGATGAACAGTGTCCGGATAATCGACGTTCTACCGCATTAAAGAGCATTATATAATTTACTTGGATGCTCATGACGTCTTCAAAGAAAGTGAATGCCACGTAATGGTCCAAATCGTTTTTCCTCTGGGGTCTGCATTCCACACAGCTGCCATTCATCCACCTGGGGAAAAGCTTTAGCTCCTCCAATAGATTTCTCACGTTCTGAACGATCATGTTGTAAATTTCACCAGGCGATGGCCTCAGGACGGCCTCTGAAGCGATCAGCACCACGTCCACTTGAAAGATTGCCGTGAAACCCATTAACATTCTATTGAAGTGTTGCAAATTCCTCACCATGCACCTGACAACAAATTTAGTCCATCTTTATTCATCATCGTCGCATGAAAATTCAATTTTTTCTGATTGTTTGCCCTCTGGAGTCACTTCTGATGTGACAAAATTATAGTGAAAAAATATTATAATTCGATTATAGTAATTATAAAATTTGGACGTACGTGATGAACGCAGAGAACACCTTCTTCTCGTATTTCTCATAAAACAATTGCATGGCAAGATTTTTTCCAGTAGCTGTGCCCAAAACTAAACTCTCCAATTTGATCAGTATGGGACTTATAGATTGATAGACCTTCGTCATCGCGGTAACAAGTTCTGTCCTTCGATTTTGTATTTCTTGAAAATAAGTCTTCAATAAATTAAAAAAAGAACGTGGATATTCAGTAAAGAAGTCAACGATCTTCATTATACCAACTATAATTTATCATACTATATTAAATATTCTGTACCTTCGAAGGAAATAATTCGTCCCTGTCGTACAATTCAGGAGAAAGAGAAAACAGATTATAAGTTTGCAATTCGGAGGTGATTTTATTGTCCAGATCGTTTCTCATGTGGTTCACTTGATCCACGATCGAACTGAGATTTTTTAATAATTTTTCACAATTGTTAGCGTAGTCCGCTATGTTCAGAGAGTTCCACGTGAACCTCATCACACCTGGTTGAATATGTTTTTCAACGTCCTGGAGTATGTTCTTCAATAATTGTACCTGTGTCGAAGAAAAGGAATTATTTTATTTAAATTTCATTTAATTGTTGAGACATCGAGAGTTTCTCAACTAAAATTCGCGGTACCGTACAGTAAACCACGTTATTAAAAATTGTAACAGTACTCTTCGTTCTACCGAAATATTGTCTGGACTATTTATAGATAGTTAAACAATCTTTGCACAATTTAATCACTATAGTTGTGCTATAAAGTTTTTAATTTAAAATTGTTTGTTGAATTAAATTGTATTAGAGAAATTGTTTAATATTAGTAATTTATGTCGTACGTCAGCTTTGTCCATTTTATCGATCATTCCATTATACTGATCGATCATTCTCTTCGTCACTTCGATGTCGTATTTTAATCTATCTTTTTGAATACCTACGTCTCTCACTATTGGAGATAATTCGAAGCCTAATTGCTCCATTAATTCAGCCTATGGCAAACAGAAACGCATGGATAATTAGATAGATACTTTTTATAATCATCTACAATCTGTAACTTAAGATTCACAAAGAGAAACCAAAAATACCTCATGAATAATTTCGAAAACCTTCGAGTCGAAATTCACTTCGAAACGAAGCTGACATTCGACCAAAATGGAGCCGCTCATAAATTCGGTCCATGTGATTTTCGTTCCATGAAGACCTTGTTTATCAATGGTAGAAGATATCGTGGACGTTTTTTGATCTCTGTTAGAAGGTAGAGATCCTTTTTCAGCTTTGATGTCCGATCGCGTGTGCCCTTTTGCAGATATTATTTTCGAGCATGCCCCCCCTGAACTTCCCGTTTCTATTTCACAAATTAATTAAAGTTATAATTTTGTTATAGAGGACACAAATAATAGTTCGACTTTGAAAATTGAGTCACCAATGCTTGGTTTCGAGATAATAGCGTCGGCTCTCTGAACGGACCCCTGAGGAGTCGATCTGGAGGACCCAAACTCTCTGTTCTTCACCCTTTTCGAAACGTGGATCATCTGCAGATTTTTCCCCGTGAGCGGTTTCTCGGAATCAGGGAATGTTAACACACCTGCAACAACATTGATTTTTAATACAATTTTACTTGTATTAAAATGTACAAACCTTATTTATATTTTTACAAATTCCTCCAAAAGAGCGTGGCTATTTTTATTATGCACGTTTAATCTATAATAGAACTAGTACTTCAAAAAAATTACAAGGTGTCTGACAAGTTTCTCAAAATATCAATAATGAAAGCCTGCACTATGTAATATAAAATTAAATATTTATAATAACATTCTAATGTAGAATTTTCGAACCACATTTTTTAATATGAAATTATGTTAACCTTTGTCAGGTTCCGAGCGCACCATCTTCAGAATGCTCTCCTTCATGGTGTTCATGACGACGTACTGCGCCTTGTCAGCCCAAGAATGAAATTTCATTTCCTCGAATGCCTTCATCTGCTTCGCGATGTCGAGATACTGACTGAAAGCCAGAAGCTTCAGGTCGCTGTGCTTTAACTCCGGTACGTTCTGCAACGTCAGCACCGGCTTTCTGAGCCGGTAGAACAATTGTCTCACCCAGTATATGGCTCCAGCCATCGGGGGATGGTACGTTAACAGAGGTGGATTTCGCTTCCCTGCGAAACGGAGAACTCAATTTTCTCTAACTTAATTAAACTTCCTTTGGAGAAAGACTGAAATTTAATCTGAGTCGAGGGGTAATTTCGTTGGCTAAAAACACTGATTAATTGATCGAAAGCTGATCTTTTAATTGTATTGTTTATATCTTATATTTGCAACCGTGAACAAATGTTAGAAGTCTCTACCAATAATAATTACAAAGGTACTTTTAATTGTAGTTCTTCATATTATTTATAGTTTATTTTAGGCAATTTTATAAGACGCAATTAATTTTTTATTGTACCAATATATACAATGGTACAATATTAGATACATGTGGGCATTGACAAGATGGAGCATAGAATCCTCGATGTCTCTTATCAATGAATATATCATCAACGGGTTATTAAGCCCTTGAAGTTCCTCCCTGCAACCCTGAAGAAGTGTCAGAAGCCTCTACTAACAACAATCATAAAAAAAGACATCCTGTGACGTAACAAAATTCTTAAAAAGAATATAGACAATACTGTTCTGACTAAAGGTAAGACACTCAGATCTCAATTCTAATCTTCCAAGAATTATTTTTAAATATTTCTCAAATTATATCCAACCACTATACCTCGGTTGTATATGCCTTCCACGATGCTGACTTCCTTGCTGAACTGCTGCATAATGACGTCGAATTTCCTGAGAAGCTGCTGATGAATCGATTCTCTGGTCTTTATGCTCTTGAACTGCTGAAGAACCGACAGAGCATCCTCCGCGTTCATAAGGACCATGAAGCACTCGTCGATGAAGAACTTCGCCTCGTTTTCAAGGAAATGCACCCTCTCGTAGAACCAGTTCATCGTTGCATCCCAATTTTCTTTATTGAACTCGTCGAATATATTAAAATCCGCTTCTTGAATTGGCATGAGCAATTTCTCCACTCTTTTGTTCACCGTGTCGATCTGCGCCGGATCGCTTATGATCGACTTCAAGCGAGGACCAAAAATGTTGTAGAAATCCTGAAGAACGTTCGCCACTTCGTTCAGACCCTTGCACACCGAGGCTATGTACTCTGTTCCTTTGAAGAGTCGTTTCTGATCGAATTCCCAGCGCATTCCTTTGCCAGATAGCTCGATCTCCTCTCTGTTTCGTAGGTAACTTTGTTTCCAACTCTTCAGCATCGCGTGAGCGTCCTCCGTCTTATGGAGAATCTCCTCCAAAGCTTTCCTGAGACAGACATTACGGTTCTCCTTTGTAGAGACTATTTTCGAGGGAATTTTTTATGTTGAAGAGTTCAACGAAATTTTATTTTATTCTTCAGAGTTGTTAAAAAATACTTTCTGGTACCAGACAATTTAAAAATAACTTTAATAATGGTGTTTCAAAGATTTTTATTTGTGTAAAATTATTTAATGCAATGGTATTGTTTGCGATTGACGTTTAATTGTTGTTTTAAGAAATATGTAGTCTCTTTCTTGAGTAAATTTGAAATTTCAGGTGTGAAACGTACTTGAAGAGTTCGTCGAGAGCTAAATGTTCGATTACATTCTGACAAAGCTGCCAGGATATTCTCTCGAAGAGGCTCATCATTTTTTCTTCGGATGAATAGTAGTTGGAGAGGACCCAGATCATTCTCAGTCCTTCCGTCAACGATGGAATTGCTTGGGCAATTGTTTTAAAGGAATCTGATTCTGCCATCAACTGCAAACATATAACAAACACGATGTTATTTATTTAGTGATGAGAATAAGAAGCCTTTGATATCATGAACAGAGGAGAGTAAACTTTAACAGGTAAGAGACTGTGAAATACATATAGATAATATTACGATCATAAATATTAGGAAATAGAAGATTGAAGCGAAGCTTGGGTTAGGATATGTTTAAATTACACGTTATAATTAATTACAATGATATATAATTGCAGTTGAATGAGTATTAATTGTTCTGCCAAGGTGTCGATTCCTCTGAGCCTGTATCAAATGTGTATGGATACATCATACTACTATCTCAACTGTTTTACCCTGAAATATCTTAAAACAGTTTGCAGGAACTTGGTGTTGTCTCTGGCTTCAGCATAATGTTTCCACAGATCGGCGTAAAAGTACTCGAAGTTCGAGGCGATCGGCGAAAGCATTTTGTTCAATAAATCGAGAATCCTCTTGGCCATTGGAGTCTTCAGCTGTTCGACTAGCATCAATAATCCAGTTTCTCGGTCCTCCCAATAACTGCACTCTGCCAATGGCCCTCTACCCTGAGCTACTTTCGTTTGAAACGATTCCAAAACCTGGAACAAAGCAATATTCCTTCCATTAGCTTCTTTCGCTCGTGAAATTCACAAAGAAAACGGGGAATGTAAATCTATTATTACTGTTCTCCTATATCTATCATCGATATTTGCTTTTCTACTCCAACTAGTTTCTTCTGACAATTTAAAATAACAAGCACATGGGCAGTAAATTTATATTAATTTTATTTTCAAAGCAATTTCTTTGTTGCACTCGCGTAAAAGAGTCGTGTATCATATTTTTTGGAATCACCTTTTGTATATGCACACCCCAGGACATTACCACGTCCTCCAGTTGTTCGATTATGTCTTTGTTCTTCTCTAACATGTCGTCCGTGACGGCCGGATCTTCGAGTTCCGGAATATTCGGCATTGTTAATAAAATATCGCCTTCAATTTGTTCCACGGTTCTAAGAATATTTTTTAATTCCATGAGCACGAACACATTTTTTTGAGAAACTAATTAATCGATATTATCTCTCCTTTGTTCAATAATGAAATTAACAGAAATGAAAGAATATGTAACTAGACTATGGATGTTTATGCGAATATATGTAGCGAATATAGAAAGACAATTTCATTTTTATAGAGATAATATAGAAAAAAAAAATTCTTTAATTTTAATTAATCAGTACGAACCGTTCCACGCTGCTGATTAATTTATCCAAGTAATTTAGTATATCGTTCTTGCTCTGATCGATTTGCTCCGATTCTTGGGGATCGAGGCTCTTCGTGCTCGGTTCCAATTTACCCGATTTCTCGTCGAAACTCACAGAGTGTTCTCGATCGGTTCGTTTCACCCTTAATTTGCTATCTGTTCTCGATTCTACAATCGAAGTCGGTTGATCCGTGTCCTCGACTTCGCTGTCTCTTTTCTCGGCGTTCTGAGCTTCCTTTCTCGCGATCACTATAGATACTCTGCGAAATTCTGACGGTCTTCTGAAGATCGAACTCTGTTCTTCAGAATTTTAAAAAATCTTATTTATTCAGAATACCAGGGGAGCAAAGAAAATTTGTTAAATTGAAGGGACCGTCAAAATGGAGAAAATAAAATTATTATAACGGAAAAACAATTTTTGTAAACTCAAGAAGTTACAAAAATTGAAACTGTATGTACGTTCTATAGTAAACTTTTTGTGAAGAATATAGGAATAATAGAAAAAAAGAGATTGTAGTGGTTTTAAAATGAGTGAAAGGATTAAGTAAGGAATTAGTAATAATAAAACATTTCTGAATTGTTGAACGTACACGAGACTCCATAATATTTGTTAAATTAGGTGCGACGTCATCTTCTTGATCTGTGTCCTCCTCTTCAACTTTATGCAACTCTTTGAATTGTGGTCCCCTGAACTGACTGTTCACTAATGGCCTAAATACCTGAAGAAATAAATACCTAATCATTCAGACAGGCAGAAAAAAAATCTAAATTACACAGAGTAACTCAACAAGTTTTATTTCGATGTGATACCTGACTGAGTATGCTGTTTAACGAAATCAAAAATTTTCCTTGCAAAGATCCAACGATCAAGTAGCTCGTGATTTGATCGAGACACTCTTTGTAGGAGTCAAAGGGTGGTATACCCTCGTCTGTCGTTCTCATGAAATAAAACAATGTGATATTTTGTAAATCTGCCCTGCTGCCATCCACCTCACCACATATCATGTGGAGAACAGGTGTTTTCCGTACTCTTTCCACCATTTTCTGCAATAATTTTTTATTCTTTTTATCCAATATTCAACAAGACATCAGACTTGAATAATATCAAATTGTTTGTCTAATTTTATTACTTTTGTCATAATGTATTTGTGTTCTTCTCCTGGTGGGGGTACGAAGATTGAACTGTCTGCTATAGAAAAATTATTCTTAAATAAACAAAGTAGTTTCTTATTATAAATCTGTAACAATGAAATAGGCTTTTTAATATAAATTAAATTATACACAGAGTGGGACGAAAAAATGTTGAGTAAAATTAGTTCTTTGAGTCTTCTACTTCGAGATAATTTGTTACATAATTTTTAATAGTTTTACCAGTTGAAGCGCTTTTGGGTTGTCCCTTTTTTCTAGAATAAATTAAAAAATCGCCGCTTCCCGTTTCTCTTCCCTCGTCTTCTTCTTCTTCTCCTTCTTCTTCTTCGTCTTCCTCTTCAAGGTCCTCAGCCTCTTCGTCGCTGCGAGTGCTCACACTCGAAATTTGACCCGACCTCAACGTCATCGACGACATCTCTACTTGACTCAAAATCGAGCTCGTGTCCGTTTTCGCGAGCTTTGCTCTGCTTTTTTTACCCTTTTTCCTTATTCTCTTGCTGTCCTTCTTTTCCACTTTTTCAACTTTTCCTGTGTTGGATATTTAATGTTACAATTAAAGTTAAACTACTTTCTAGACGAATTCATTAAAGTTACTACATTAAATTCTGTAAAAATTGATGGTAAAGCTCGACTCTTATACAAAGAACTATTGTACACTTTTAATTACTCCAATCACTCTGGCACAGATGTCCAAATTAAGCCTGCCAAAGTAACAAGCGATATACGGATTAAGCTTTAGTAAATAAATTTGTTCACGCACACACAGGGAAGCTATTTTGAAAAAGTACAAATTACCACGAGCACTAATTACCTTGTTTGCCGTTCATTAAGGAAAATAAAACAAACAAAAAAAAGCAGTTTGTTCATTCCAGTGAACGCATTAATATGAATTTTCATCTGTAATTCAAACCGCGTGTTGTGTACTCACTTTCCCACACGGGTATCTCTTCATGAACCACCTCGGTTACGTGAGTTTTGTAAAAAAATATTACTTTCCTCTCGAGATCCGTCACGCCGTACAGATCAAGTATTAAAAAGTTCAAAAGTTTGTCCTCGAAGTATCGATTGTTCGCCTACGATCGCAAATAATTATTCTGTTTAAAATAGCGTTGTCTCTGAAGCTGTTAAATAACTAAAAATTAAAATGAATGAAAGCTGTTTTAAATCAAAATTGTTAATTTTGAAAATTTTAATCGAGGTGTGGAAAATTGTGAGTTACGTTTAAGAGCTTGTAGAACAGCAGTTCGTGATCAGTTAATCCTAGAAACTTCACGACTTTGTCTCGAATCCACATCACTCTGAGAGAATTAATTAAATTTTGATCAGGAGGTACTCTGTGTTTTATATATTCGAAGAAATGAATTAAAATTTTGATACCGGAAATCCATGTGCAGAACAGAGTGTCTGCTGAGCATAGTAACATCATCCAATGCTTCATCTTCCTCGATTTCAAGATCACTTTGTGTAACTTTACTCTCCGACTCGGACATTATTGATTAATAACTATATTTTTTAAAGTATACTCAACAATTATAAAATAAGTTTTCTGCACAAATAAATTAATTCTTAACTGAGATAATCATTCACTATTTTTCAAGAGTAGTCATTATACTGAATTTGTACTATGTGCACTGTTTGATACGTTTCAAAGTAACTATACTTTTTTTTTTTAATTAATAATTGTGTAGAACTCAAGGTTGAGGTTCACAGGCACTTCAACCTGAACTGTTTGCTCTGAATCGATTAAGCGTGTCGTCCCGGCGTTGTCATGGCGAATAAACAAGTCTCAATAAATGAACAAAATAAGTTTAAATATTTCATAGCTCTCGAGTAGTTTCAAATTTTTTAAGAAATAATTCTTGGGGAACAAAAATTAATTTATTAGGAATTATACTGAAATCTCTGGAATGACAGCTAAAAATAACAAACAAACAAACACTTCTATTATAATATATTTCTTTTTTACAACGAATAGATACATTGAAAATATTCTTGGGTTACATAAAGTACAATTTTTATAGTTATTATACATTATCGGCGTACCGTTATACGCACACGTACACATACACAGAACCATATACATATATCTACGAATCCATTGTTTCAAATTGTTTAAAAAAATCCTGTCCTCTTTTCAAACATTAAAAACATCCTGAAAAAATCGAATTAAATAATAAACAAAAGAAACTTCTATTAAAAAAAATTAAATCCATCAGGTAACACTTTTATGCATTTCATGAGCGGTCGAATATTGTAAAATATAGTTAGCAAAAATTTTACATTAATTTCGGTGCACTGTATCACAAAAAACGAATGGACGATCGTAGGACATCACAGACTTCGTTCTAAACCTAAGTTCACCCTCTATACTGAAACCGTACCCTAATCTAACCTCTCTTCAAGGTTTCGTTCTTCAAGGTCTGGACCTTGGACGCAGTCGTCTCTTTTTTCTCTGTTCCTGCTGGTACAGAATCTGTTAAACCACCTAAAACAGCCTCTACGTACTCTTCACGTCCTTCATCAGTGTCCAAAGAAAATCCAATGGAGGGTACAAACTCTGTTTCGACTATAGTCTTCGTGGACTCTGTCGTCAGGGTAGTTTTAGGCGCTACTGTGGTGGTCGTTGCAGCTGTACTAGCCGCTCTAGTCGTCGTGGACAACGTTGACCTTTCAGTACTCGGTTCTTCAGTTTTTGTCTTGTTAACAGGACGTCCAGTTCTGAAGTCCAAGGTCCTGTCCTCTTCAGGTGGATCCAGAGTACTGTATCTGTCGGTCCTGTACAATGGCTCACCGAAAGTCTCTGTCAGTTGACCCAAAATTTGCTTCTTCAGGGGTGTAGATGTCCTAGACGCCGTAGAAGTCTCCAGAGCCTTCGTTGTAGACCTTTCTTCAAGTTTCGTGCTGAAACTGGTGTCTTTGACAGCTGTTTTAGCTCTAACAGACTGAGTTGTGCTGGTAACATCGTGTAATAATGTTGTTGGATCAGTTGTCTGAGGAACTGACCGAGAAAATGGTCGAGGAGCTCGATCGAGCTTCAGCAACTCGGTCATCAGTTGATGAAGACTCACTGTACTGAAACTTTGCCGAATCTCTTCGACTGTCGTCAAGTTCTTTGGCTCTTTAGTGTGATGACTGGTCTCGAATATCTTGTCTGTAGAATGAGTTTGAATTTCAGGTTCGACGGATTTGACGATTTCAAGGTGATGCGTTTTGTCGCTCAAGGTCGTCGCCTCTTTACCTTGCTGAGTGAGCAGTTTGGTGATCAGATCGTCTTCAGATACCAATTCGTCGTCCTTGGCCACCGTCAGGGTCACCTGGTAAGGAGAATTCGTCTTCTCGATGGTCTCTTCGATGTGCTTCAGGGTCTCCGGTCTGATCGATTTAAGAATAGAACTCGCTGTAGAGGCCTCGACGGGAACTCCTTTACTTTCAACGTCCTTCAACAGTTTACTCGTGTTCTCTATACTTCTGTGCGTGACTGTCTTCGAGGTTGATTCAGAAGATTCAATGTTGACAGGCTTCTTAAGTGTACTCAACGTTGTCGTCTCTTTGTTTGATCTAGGTTTCTCCTCAGCAGCATCAATAGTCAATGTGCTACCCGAAGAACCTAAAGAACTGTCAGCCCTAGAAGCCAGCGTAGAAAGTTTGCAATGTTCACTCCCATCGGTACAGGAATCTTTGGGAGGATCTCTGGGAGGATCTCTGGGAGGATCTCTGGGAGGATCTCCGGGAGGATCTCTGGGAGGATCTCCGGGAGGATCTCCGGGAGGATCTCTGGGAGGATCAGCAGGATCTCCAAATCCAAAATGAAACTCTCTATTGAGGATTGGAAAGATGTGTCTTGCATGTTCATATGTAGACTGTCGAGGATCAGTGGGAACAGTTAAAGGTCTGGCTACTGTTGTTGGGTACCTATGTAAACTCAAGCCTTTTGACGTGTCTTTCTCGGTAACTCTTTCAATTTCGTCGACTAAAGTGCTCTGATCAACATAATCAGGGTAGATGCTTTGGAACCTAGGCATCTCTGTGGTCCCAGTTCCTGGATAAGGACCATCAGCCAGTGTCGAGTAACGAATCAACAGGGAGGACACTTCGGATAAATCAGGCACCTTTATTTGGAACTTGGTACGACCTTCTTGTGGAGGCCTGAAAAGTTCAATTGGTCTGAACGTATGGGCTCCAGTGTCCACTCTATCAATGGACTCCTTTTCAGTTAGAGTCTCTGATGACGCCGGAGCGTGTTTCTTTGAGTCACCAACCAAATTGAATGGTTCCTTTCGGATTGTAGCTTTTATAGTGCTCTCCACGGCAGAAGGAGTTGTTGAGGGTACAGAAATGTCCAACTCAGGTTTAGATTCTTCAATGAGTCTGGTAGCAGGACTAAAACCCTCTCTGTGTCTTTGATTGTTTCTTTGGTAATGTTCAGTGGTTTCATATTTTCTTTCTTCAAAGGCTATCGTTGGATCTGGCCAGCTTTCAGTCTCTCCTTCATGAGAGTTGGAGATATATTGGAAAATATTCGGTCCAGAAGTAACAGACTCTGACTGACCTTCACTGCTTTTTTCCTTTGCAGGTCCCCTGGTCTGTTCTTCGTGATGATTAAAGGATTCCTGGAAAATATTTGGTCCAGAAGTCACAACTGGCTCTGCAGTATTGTCTCTATGGCTTTTAGTCTCTTCCTGGCGATGATTGAAGAACTCCTGGAAGATATTTGGTCCAGGAGTCGTAGCAGTTTCTGTTATACCCCCTCTATGGCTCCTAGTCTCTCCCTGGCGATGATTGAAGAACTCCTGGAAAATATTTGGTCCAGGAGTCGTGACAGTCTCTGTAGCACTTTCTGTGTGGCTTCCAGTCTCTCCTTGACGCTTATTGAGGAACTCCTGGAAGATGCTAGGTCCAGGAGTTGTGACAGTCTCCGTAGTACTTTCTGTATGGCTTCTAGTCTCTCCTTGTCGATGATTGAAAAAGTCCTGGAAGATATTTGGTCCAGGAGTCGTGACAGTTTCCGTAGTACTTCCTGTATGGCTTCTAGTCTCTCCTTGTCGATGATTGAAAAAGTCCTGGGAGATATTTGGTTTAGGAGTCGTGACAGTCTCTGTAGCACTTTCTGTGTGGCTTCCAGTCTCTCCTTGTCGATGATTGAAAAAGTCCTGGAACATACTTGGTCCAGGAGTCGTGACAGTCTCCGCAGTACTTTCTGTATGGCTTCTAGTCTCTCCTTGTCGATGATTGAAAAAGTCCTTGTAGATATTTGGTCCAGGAGTCGTGACAGTCTCCGCAGTACTTTCTGTATGGCTTCTAGTCTCTCCTTGTCGATGATTGAAAAAGTCCTGGTAGATATTTGGTCCAGGAGTCGTGACAGTCTCTGTTGCACTTTCTGTGTGGCTTCTAGTCTCTCCTTGACGATGATTGAAGAACTCCTGGAAGATGTTTGGTCCAGGAGTTGTGACAGTCTCCGTAGTACTTTCTGTACGGCTTCTAGTCTCTCCTTGTCGATGATTGAAAAAGTCCTGGACAATGTTGGGCCTAGAAGTGGTAGTGATGTCTACAGTATCTCCTCCATTGCTCCTAGTCTCTCCCTGGTGATGATTAAAGATCTCCTCAAAGATATTTGGTCCAGGAGTCGTAGTAGTTTCTATACCCTCTCTATGGCTCCTAATCTCTTCCTGGCGAGGATTGAAGAAATCCTGGAAAATATTTGGTCTAGAGGGGGTAGTAGTACCTTCTCGGCTATGATCAACTCCACCACGATTGAAGAAATTGAAGATTTTGGGTTCAAGGACTTTGCCAACCTCCACGATTTCTTTGATCCTCTCCTTTATAGGATTCTGATTGAGAACCGAGATTTCTCTCAAAGCATGGCCAAGACCAATGCTGCCTCTCGTTTCAATATCATCAATAAACTCTTCTTCTTTCTTCTCCTCATAGTCTCGATACGCATCCAACAAGGAACCCAGATCAGTCCTATTGAATTGAAACTCAGGAACCCTAACTTGAAACTTGTTCTCCGGTCTTCTGGTCGTCGCTTCCACATTTTCATAACTGCCTTCATAATTCTCCCTGTGTGGCATCCTCTGATCTTCTGCCTTCTCCACAGCCTGCTCCAGGGACCTCAGAACGTTGCCTCCAGGAGAAAAGATAGTTGGAGGAGTAACAAAACTGTTCGACCTGCTTTTAGAGAAGAAGAAATCAGACCCATCGATCAACTGATCCAATTTATTGTATGATGGAGTGGATGGTTTGAACGGAATTGGCACAGTAGGAGAGTAGTACCTCCTCGTCGTAGTGGTAACTGTGGGCACAGTGGGTGCATAAGATGGCTGAAACCTTTCGAACTCATTAATCTTTGGGAACACATCCAAAAACTCCTTATTCCTGTTCTGTTGATCGTTGATCTTCTGCACACGAATTATTGGAGAATTCTGGAACGGAGGCAGCCTTTCCTGGTAGCTTCGTCCAGTTTCCGGTTTCCTGTCCTTGAACTGATTGTACGTGGGCAAGAAATTTCGAACAGCCGTATTAGCAAAGTCATCAAAGTTGTTCTTCAGGTCGTTGCCAACGTTGTTGACTCTAGGAAACTCGAGGACTCGACCTGGACTTCTTTGATAATCCACTATGCTACCAGTTCGATCAGGATCCACCAGACCATCCTGGGTCAGGTCCGTTCCTGACTGAAGGGTGACCATGGCGTAGGCGTTGCGTATCATTTCGTCATCGTCCTGTTGGTAGCTGTTCCGATTCACGTCTATGTACTTCTCGCTGGCGGGACAGTCGACCTTCGTCCACCAGTCGCACGTTAGGAGCTTCTGGCTGAAGATTGAGCCGACGGGGCAGAGGAACGAGGAGACCAGCACGTCGTGGCAAACGTGAAACACTTGGCAGCCTGCCACTACGTCCGCGTAATAACCTGTTGGGGTTCAATTAAATTTAATTATCATCAGCTGCTGAATTTTGCCAAACACACTGTTCAAAACAATTAGAGGTCCAAGATTTTCAATAATTTTAGACAATTTATCAAATATGTGCAACACTTTGTATCTAGTATAATAATATTTTTGTTAGATGTTTACTGTGCACAATATTTGGAGCTTTTATACTATTAGATAGTTTAATGTACAATAAATCACTTAAGTGTGCGATCCTCTATCTCTTTTGAACAGTATACTTCACTGTGTGTGGAGAAATTGAATTAAAAACTTTTTGTAGATGTATCTAGGATTTTTGAATAATCTGTGAATACTTAAGGTTGATATGTGAAAGATTTTTGAAAAAAAAATTGAGTGCACGTGTAGTACATTAAGAATTTTCTAAAAATTAAATTACTATTGAATTATTATTTTTAATTTTTTTAGACGAATTATTGACTTCCGGAATATTCTACACTTTTTGTACGGATACAGTGTGTCAGGAATTTTCTATTTTTTTTTTAGTTTTGGTTCGACGTGTCTTTTTTTAAATTTATGATAAACGCGACACGAACAATGTTTACGTTTGACGTACATTACGTAAGGATCATGCAGCCACGTTTCTATGTTCGAACGGTATCTTTCTCTTTTCGGATTATCTAATAGCTGGACTCCTTCCGCGATGCTTACTATGTCGTAGAAAAGAATCTTCGATGTCTGTCGAGAAACGTTTCACGCGACCGATAGTTCGATACCTGGAAATTTTAATTAAACCGCTTTCTTCGCTGCCGGAGCAAATACTCCGCGTGCCTCTGTTCGGTAAAAAATTATCTATGCCACTCCGGGAGCAATATTAATAAACATCAGCTATCTGAGTTTGAAATTTATAATAATTAAAAATAATGGTGCTGCTAAAGAATTTTAAAACACTGGAAATAAGAAATTAAAAGCTTTATTATTATTTCTACGATTTCGTTTGTTAGTCTCTGTGATATTTAATAATCGAGATTTTACTGAATTGCAGAGTCATAGGAACAGCTGAATCAGGACTGTCACTACAGTGGCTCCTAGCACGGACGCCTGGGAATGTTCGAGCCACTATAGAGGTCCTTAGCACAGGCACGAAGGTACATCTGAGTCAGTAAAGTGGCTCTCAGCACAGTCTACGTGAAACTTCTGAGCCACTAAACACAAACGTATAACCTCTTTAAAAGATAATTATTTATTGCTCAAGCCAACCAGGAGTGTTTAAATAACAACGTATGAAATTGCTAAACACTCCGTGAAAAAAACTGTGACTCTCTCAAGGAAGAAACTATAAACCTTCTCGTCGCTGAAGCCTATGTTTTACTTAAATAATAGTATGTTAAACGTTTGAAACAGCTGTAGCTTCTCCAACACGCTATCGAGCCACCGATCGATTCATAATCGGTGAAATAACAGCACGCGTTCCTTCTGAAACACCAAACAGCTTCGCCTCAGAATCCTTCGAATTATCCCGTTGGCCTTTATCTTATTGTTCGGTCACTTTCGCCGACATTCTGCTACCAGCATCATCTGTAGCGTGCAACATTATCAGGATATTGCTCAATAAAGAAGCCATAATAATGAATAGTCGAGTGGATGAACTTTCTTCAACGAGAACAGTCCCGAAACCCGTCTGAAGTCACTTGGTTCATGTCAGAGTTGAATGACTTCACTGACTCAATTTACCTTATGATAACAGTGATTAACTTAGCTCTTCCTGCTGAGACATGGAATGAATTGCATGCCACGACAAAGTGGACGTTTTGCAAGAAAGATGCTTTCAAACTTCAGAGGACAATGTATAATTATTTTTTAATGCAAAATGTAAACCGTGTCGGTCTAATTTTTAATTATGATCATGACGATTGTGTCACAGTTTGGAGAGATCATTGCTTTCTCTGTGACATCAGATTGTTGCCCAATGAACATTCAGTGGGTACATTTAGTTCACAATTCTAGTATTAACAATGTTACTAACAGTAGGAATTTTTGTTTACAGGGGTCCAAAGTATCAGTTGGATAAACCAGATAACCAGGACCTGCAGGTGGCATTGAAGTTCAAGGTCACTGATGTGTCTCAATTTCAGAGACTGGAGATTAATGAATAGTTGCACGGAGTCTCCTCTCCATCGCCTATTGAGTTAATCATTTTCTATTTAAATGTATTTGCATAGTAGAATCTGTTAATAATATTTTTATCTTGTTTCAGAAAGTATTGAAAGGAATCTGATCATGATAAATGAGTCTGCCTTTCCCAAGTGAAAATCCCATCGGTTTTCACGAGATTTTTGCGACAACTTTTACGGCGCCAGGGTGTACCCCATAGCGGTTGGAACGGCGACCTATTGCGAAACCGAAGAAAATGCTACGAGTAGATTTCACACAGGCGTACACGTGTTTAACACACTCCCAATGAGCGTGCAGGAATCATCCTTGACATCGATCTTAAAGGTGAAAAAGTACGGGACCAAATGAGGATCCATGTGGAGCGACACAGAGGAATCTGCTCGGATCCTGGAGAGATCAGCACATAAGGGCCCAAAGATATATCACCACTTTCAGAAGACTCTGGACTTCTTTGTACTCACGACTTTTTATTAACTACCCAACCCATCCTTGATGAGTTCTCCACGTGTTAACTTACACCCTGTTGATTCTAGGTCAGCAACTTTGAACGAGTGCCCGCGAGAGCATGGAAGAAGGTCGAAGAGAAGAGAGAAAAAAATAAAATCTGTCCTTAAGAAAGCTGATGACAATTCTACTAGCTTCTTCAACGTACTGTGCGTTGAAGAAGCTTGAAAATCGCATGTTCGAGGCTCTCACCGCGTGCGAGAATTAACCAGACGCTTTTTCGCGTATGAACGCTTTCATTGAATGCACTTAATGGTAACCGGTCACTCTCGATCGTGTGAAAACCTCGTGGATCGTTACCTAACCTCAAACTCGTGACATTAACCATTCCACCCCGACCGGCGTAAGTGAATTGCGTTCTAGATAAGACGCTAGCGGCCGCATAGTGAAATCAATGCGAAGCCAGCGACGTTTAGAGCCGCGATTCATCTCATTCACCTCGTGAGCGTCCTTCGCACGTGAATCCTGTCTGCGGAAGCCTCGTGTACGCAGGATAATCGACACCCGGCTCTCCTGGCACGTTCCTCCTGATATCCGAGAAATCTGAAACATTGAAACACGCGTTTGCGTCTTAACATCATGAAACGGCAGCCGTTTCTCAATGGAAATCTTAATCCCGCTTGTTCGACTGGTTGACTTTTATTCGCTCTGATGCAATGACATCATGAATCCCTGTTAACTGACTTGCATAGCAGCTGTTAACAGACCATGGATATTTGTGCAGACATACATTTTCAGATTTCAACATACAGTTGAAGAAATGAAATCTCTAAACGGCTACTTTAACATAAAGTAGTAGAGACGTGAGTCTACAAATGGCTGCCGCTTCTAGAAATGATCGATCGTCATAAAAATTTAATCACAATGTTTGCTCGTTGAGAAAGCTGCTGATTGTTGACTCAAGGTCGTATAGAATGTATTACTCAGAAAATGCTAAGTGTCGATGGATCATTTGCGTGTCGTGACATTAAACAAATACCAGGGAATGACACTGATTGTTTCATTGAACTTTGCAATGCATATAATTCTAATGATTTATGACCATGAGTCCCTTATCTTAATCATATAATAATCGCTGGTATCTGTTTATTACGTCGCTGGTAAAGCAGATCCCTACGGTTGAAGAAAAGGACATTTACGAATGTTTTTTATGGATCAGGCAGGATTCACGTGCAGAGTCTCGTGACACGTTGACTGATGGACGTTTGGTTGATGAAAACGAGATTGTTAGGACGAGGACGTTCGTGATGTGGTGTGAAAGGCGATGGCTAGGACGAACGTAGAAAAATACCCCGCATAGGTCACGTGAAATCTCCAGCAAATTACGAGGTGCAGAACGAGAAATCACGTGCGGCGGGTTCTGTTAACTCGGGCCAGCCTTTTTAAATGTCACAGACACCGGATTATCCTCGAGAGTTATCTTTCTTGCGACCTTGACTCACTGCTCGTCCCAGCAGTCTTCAATCAGCAACATTAACATTTCTGTTTCGATTCAAATTAAACTGAAGACGTAACTATCACTTCAGGCTCTCCGTGTGCCTGCTACATCAATTTTATGTAGAAATAGAGTCGATAGAGTTTAGGCCAAAAGTTTGGAAACACTTGCCGTTTCTCTTAATTCACGCAGTGTTTCCAAACTTGTCGGCCATTCTTGGTACCACTTAATGTTAAATTACGTATCATGAACATTGCGCCATATAGGAATAAAAAATGTACGTTTGCATAAATATTCGTGGTCCACTGATGATGATCCGAACGGTCACTTCCCAAGGACAACTCCTCGAAGAAAATGACAGGAGAAATTAAAGGCAAAGTTCAGGGAACAATTGGGAGATTGATTAGCGTGCATGACACGATATGCAAATTGTTCTTCTTTGTAATCCGCGATGCACCATGTTATTTTTCAATTTTGAATAATTAATTACTCTCGACACCGTTTCTATTGATTGATAGGATTGTTGCAAGTTATTCTGTGTTCATGAGAAACGAGACGAAAGTTCAGACGACGATTAAGCGCAAAAGGTGTTAATGGTCAGGTAGCAAGATCGTCTTGAAGATTATATTCTTTCCATTTCTCTGTAATTAGTTACGCGTTGACACCATTTCTACCGGTTGACGCATTGTTTAACATAAAGACGGTTTCCCGCGTTGAATCATGATAAAACGAATTCTAATGCGATGCATAGTTCGCTGGCAATTACGGAGATGAAGCGACATAAGAATTTATAAGAAATTCATAATTTGAACAAATTGCAGGCTCTCGGGATCATGGAACTTCGTCGAGGAGGAACGCCGGTGAAAAGCTTCCGTTCGATTGGAAACAGAGCGAATTACACTGAATCCTGGCTCGTTAAAATAATTCGTCGTTAAAAGGATAGCGATTTCCTAGAAAAAGGCTCGAATAAGATCTTCGCTACCTGTTCTCTCCTCGAAAGGATCGTACTGGCCGCCAGCAGATCCATAACTGTCGAAGGCTCCTTCTTCTTCCGGATCGAAGTACTTCCTGCAACGATATCGATGCTCATTACTCTTCCACGCGAGCCTCTGCTAACGCCTGATCCTCGTTTGCACACAGGATGACCCTAATTCATACCTAACTACAACTCAAAATAAGTTAGAATAATAGAATACATTTCCTTTGTGTGAAGCTTCCAAGAAAATGATTTGGGGAATCAGAAATTTGTCTGCTCATCTGTTAGAATTTTAAGAAAATAGCTGAATTATAATGTGGCCATTTATTGCAATTTTAATGAAGAAACAGATGAATTCTAATTAGTCTGTTTCAATATGTTTAAAAAAATTGTGATGAATTTTCATGTACCTATACCTCCTTTTATTATAATAATCTTTAAAATACAGCTCCATCAGAAGAAAGGATATTCTATCATTTTTAAATCTTCCCTGTCTGGATTGTGCTATAAACTTTGTCCCACAGTTACTACCTTTCCCTGTTTTAGGTAACATTTGAACACAGTACCTTCCCCTGGTCCCATCGATGGCTCTTCGTGACAGGAAGCTCCTCCTTGGAATTTCATGTTCAAGACTGCCGTGAATGTTGCACAAGACCAGCGTCACGAGACCTGCGCAAAAAGGAGTGCCTAAGCTGATGGAACTACACGAGAGTGAATATTTAATAACATAATCGCCCAGAAGTTGCTGAGATTTTTTGCTCCATGAGATGGATGTCGTCAGATTTGTTAAGCGACATTTTATTTGCAAAGTTATCTTAATGTCTCCATCATAAATCAGCTTACTCTTATAATTTTTCTGTTGTCTATAAATTTCTGAATATGCAATTTTATTATTTACCACTGATCCAAGTTCAATCTTTAGAAATTCTTTATGGACTCTGTAGTCTCAGAATAATTTTGAACAGTCTAAAGAGTTACCGTTCAATTTTATTACTTCTTAGTGATCCATTTCCAAGTTTTGGAAGTACTCTATGGATTCTAGAGTCAATTCATCTCCTAATTCTCGAATTCAACTGTATAATTCCCTCCCCCCTCATGCAATCACATTGAAAAACTCAATAGATCCAACAAATCCCTGTGATCCAACTATCCACTAACGCCCCCACTCTGTTTCCAGCCGACATTCCAGCGTTCTTCATCAACGTGTCTCATCTCACGTAAGAACAACTGGAATCATGTAAAACAAGCCGAAACGATGCTCTCACGATCCAGTTACTTGCATTCATCAAGTTCGAAAGCGTGCTTTGCGTCGTGACTCGCTCAGGATCATCGAATCTCCGTATTTCGCTAGGAAGCTGCGGTACGCCGCGAAATGAACTCGAAATCATCTGCTAACCGACTGATTAGTAGCAGTCAGGCCGTTTGAACGATTTTAGACGTCTCACCGACCCCTGGGCGGTCATTAAAGTCCCTCGATGATGCGCTTTCGCCGCTACCGTGTTAATAGCGTTAATAATCCTGACATCGCAACCGCAGTTTAGAAATTCGCGCGGAAAATTCTTCGTTTAGCTGTATTTAACACCTTGAATCGTCTGGAACATGAATTATTAACTCGTTAATTGAAGAAGACGAGTTAATTCGTCGAGATACTTCAATGATCTGGACGATTTATTGTACGAAGATTGAAACCACTTGACCTTTATTGGGAAATATTTTACTGACACCCGCGGCCTTCTGTAGTTAGACAGACTGTACTAAATTTTTAGAATAATTTACGAAATAGAGGATACGAATTTTAGAGAATATTGTACAGTAGAACCTTCTTTACCTGAACTGTGATAAGTAACAGAATGGCTCATGTTGCAACTATATTTCGCATACAATTGATGTGTCCATTTTAGAATATACTATACGTAGTGGTATGAAATTAAGTACGCAGTGCCACCAATAATAATTTGAGTTTGTAACTGAGATGGGATCTACTGTCTATTCTTCAAAATTTTGTAGAATGATTTTTCATCTGTCTACTAATTTTAGCTAGCCTGTATAGTCTTCCACAGATATAGCAAACATTGGTGCACCGATTTTTCCTGAGTGCAATCATCGAAAGTGAATATTAGGAAACAAAGATCAAATCGAACGAAAAACATTGAACGAATGACTTTTAGCTGAGAAACGAAGTCACTTGGTCTTTCACGATCAACGACATTCATTCGTTTCTTTCATAGCTCCGTGACCTTTCTGAGCGCATCATTTTCATCCCACTGACTCGTACCCGCCGCAGTAAAAACAATGCACCAGATTCTTTCTGCTCTGACGGATGAATTGATCCGTGGAATCTGTAGAATTCAGATGCTGGATGATAATGACCCCTCCCACCGGCACGCGGTCCCGTTATGTTACATTCTCAATGACATCGACGCTGCTATAGTTTTTAATTAGGTTACACGTTGGCGAACGCTTTTGATCGACTGGAACGAAAGTGTTACGGCGCTGGACCAAAGAAAGTTTATGTTATAAATATTGTAACACGTCAGGGATGAACTATATCTTTAAACAACAGTCAACGATTATACGGACGAGATAATTGAAAATTTCTTATATAAAATTCAATTTTTAAGCTGCCTCACTCTAAAATGTGCTGCACTTTCTGTTCTGTAATTAAACATGTGGAAATATTAATTAATATTATTTTTATCGTTCCAGGAGAGCGGAAGAATGAAATTGCAAAGTCTGTGCAAGATTTAGATGATGAACTCTTACAGCAGTTAGTTGGGCGCCAATTTCGACATAGAAAATAATGCATCAGAAAGAAACTCGTTAGGATGGAAATTTAGTGTTCCTGGATACTGTAACTCGTGGTCCACAGATATGAATTAGTTGTAATCCCGTCCGATGTCGAAACAGAGGCGGTGATCCTCCGAATCGCAACACTTTACCAACCAAGCCGTGAATTGCGCAAAAAAAGATGAATATTATGGCACTGGTAGTATTTTTAACTCGAGATTAGCATTTTAAGTAATTGACTGTAGTGTAAGACTCTTGAAATCTCTTTCATCCTATAATTTCTTCCTTGACAATTATTTCTATCAAGTTTCATGGTTTACCCCTAATTGTAAGTATACTAGTTCCTGCAAAATTAACATTTGTTCATCTTCAATTTTTAAATTACAGTCTTTAGAAAATTCTGTTGTTATCAACTCTCAGATGAAGTGAAAGAGAATTTTTAAAAAATGTATCAATTTATTGTTACAGTATATTGACTGGTATTTTATTTTTTATTTACTTTACTGCAGAGTTGCTGCAGACTGTTCTCTTGTTTTATATTATACTGAGAAACGAATGCACAGAAGCTATTAGGGATTAATTTAATTACATCTCGATCAGTTTCGTTTGATTCGCCGTCGTCAATGAGAATTTATACGTGAAAGGATGTTACGCAAATTCTGCTTGCACGCTCGATGAGAAAAACAATGAACTATGAGCGTCAGAGCAAAGTAATTGTACGTTTGTTCATCTGCTATCTCAATTACACAGATACATTATCGGCACTGCATCAAACATACCAGTATAAATTATATTATATTAAAATATAAAAATCAATAATACTTCTTGCCTCTTTTGCGTTATAAATCAAATTTCCATCGTATGCTATTATAATAATTTTCTGCATTGCAATACATTATGAGTATCAATAAAATTCAGACTGCATTAAATACACATTTTTTTCAAGGCGATGAAGTTACTAAAATTTTAAATAACCAGGAATTACTATCAAGTGATTAGAAGGCTATCGGTGACTCTGAACGGTGAATAAGCGGAATTTTTTGCATTTCGCTGTACTTCGTAATTTGTTGTATAAAGTTAAGTAAATAGAATACAGATTATTTTAATTTAACAAACTGTTCAGAGATTAATGTTTTATTTCTTTGTTTTTTAGAAATCTGGAGACAAGATGTGTGGAGTTTCAAGTGCAAAGACATTAGATCTTCTTTTACTTGTCGCATTGTATTCATTCTACTTCCGATCGCATGAATTGCCCGTTCATTTGTACAATCGTAACGGAATACGATCGTGAGAATATATTTGCATGTTCCTGCGACGTCTCATGCATTTATGAATCACAAGGATTTCACTTCCACCGTGTTTACAAGTGAAATACGATTGGTATCGACCAATCACTACAAACTGTATCGTATATACATGATTATTATTGCACACTACTACACAAATTTATTAACTGCGTCCACTGTTCATTGCTTGCAACATTTAAAAAAGAATTGTAACATTTACTGTACAAAAATCATTACACAAAAATTGGACAATTATTTTGTAATTGAAAAAGTCATTTTACTTGATCGAAATTATTATTTTTTCACTCATCGTACGTAGGAAGTTGTCGAAGAAATGTCTGTATAAAAATATTACTTATCTTGAATGTTGCTCGTATGAATATCATTATTTTTAATGTTACTGTCTAGAGTGTAGGTGATTTTCTAAAAAATCATTCTATAAAATGGTGTTAGTTAAAATGAAACATATTATTTGCGCGTTCACCATACAAGAAGTCATCAAACAGTCATTTGGAAAATGAGTTCAATCAATTATGATTAGAGTAACAAAGTAAATCACTCTCACATTCTGTCTCTAAAACGGAAATAATTAATTTCCAGTCAGTATCCTAGGGTCTTCCTAGGACAATTGATGAAAAATTATACTACATCCTATATATACTAATATCCAAGAATTGAAACATTGAAAACAATATAGCACATAGACATTTTAAGTGATACTGCATAAGGTCTAAATAAAAAGATATTCAAGAATTATAGAGTAAATAGTACTCAACAAATTAAACAAAAAAATGTATAATAAACAAACATCAAAAGTCAATATCGTCCAAGACATAATTATTCAACAATGAATTTTTTGTACTTTACAATTAGATAATATTCACTTTTCAATCCATTGTTACTAGACACTTTTTACTTACAATTAGCTTGGTGAGAACTATCTACCCTTTAAGTCCTGAATAAATTAAACAGCGCAGCCTCTTATACAGTGGTAGCAAAATATAGTAACATTGACAGTCCCTTAATGCGATTATTAAACCGTTCACGACGACTGAACTTGTCAACCATGATCAATAATCTTCATATTTCATATTTCAGATGATTTCTGTGGTCCGGTGGTGAAATGGGCAGCTCTTACCTGCCGCAGAAGCGAAACCTACGCACAGAGTAATCTGATTCACGAAAGGTGACAAGGAGAGCACACCGTTGACCTCGAGGCGCGGTGTAATCGAGCGGGAAATTCGAGCCTCGAAGGCCTACGACCGGCGATCTTGAAAATGGACACTTACACAGAGCAACGAGGCTGTACGGCATTTTTCTTTCGCACGTTGTGCACGAGCCTCGAAGCAGCTCGATGCCGAACGTCCGGCCACCGTGAAGCAGCCGATGCACTAGCGAGCCCGAACGGATCTCCTCCCGAGTCTTCTTCTGGGTCTCGTCGCACCGTGGAAGGGATCCCTCTTACCTTTCTTTTTCGCTTTCCACCTCTCACCTGCCCAGCCTGTCAGGCTAATCGAGTCATCCCTCAATTGGAGGAATTTCGAACGCGCCTCCTTGCTGGAAAATCTGCTGCCCTTCGCTGAGACGTGGTACCTTTCTTCAGGGATCAGAGTTCGGTCAAATGTTCACAGGATTGATAGAGGTTCAGAGTTTTAGAGAGAGTTCAGAGGATTGGTAGAGTTTCAGAGTTCTGGAGAAGGTTCAGGGTGGTATGACATATGCTTACTATGCTTCAAAGTTCTATGGAGTGTCTCTGTCACATTTTAAAGATCTGGAGAGTGCTCCTACCTCGATTTAAAGTTCTATAGAATGTGCCTACCTCAGTTCAAGGCACAAACGTCTACTGAGTGCCCCTTTAAAGTTTTATATAGTATCCCTATCTCACCTCAAAGGTGTGCAGAGAGTGCATACCTCACTTCAAGGTTCCATAGAGTGTTTCTACTATCCTTCAAAGTTCTATAGAGTGTCTTTATCTCACTTCAAAGGTCTACAGTGTGTCTCTATCTCTCTTGAAGGTTCTGTAGACTGTCTTCTACTTCACTAAATTATTTGAGCAGCAACAATATTATACTAAGAATACAATGCAACAAATGTGAATGATTCATAATGAAACCAGACTATTACAACGTGTCTGACCAGGTATGGCAGTTTTCACTGTGGCATGAAACTACAAGGCCTGTTCAGATTGACATTGCGATACTAATATAAAACAACAAGTGCAAAATTAAATATTTAAGTATCTGTATCCTTGGTGATTTTCATTTAGAATAGAGACACTGTTTGTGTAATTGGTACCAAAATGGCGAAGTAGGACGGACCAATAAGTCTGAGACGCTGGTGCTCGGTGGTAACGTGTCTCGAGCAGGGTTAATGGATCACTATTGCATGCATTCGACATGGATTTCCTTTCGATCTCTTTCACATCCTCTCGGATCCACGTAGTCGCATACTTTTACTCGCTATCATCGGCCGTCGATCGGCCGTTGCAAAATAAAGATCTACGCGCCGAAACGGGCATAACGTACTCTTTTAACGCGTCCCACGATTATCGCAACCGCTCTGACATTTCTTCCACGCTATCTCGAATAGCAAACAATCCGAACGCATTCTCTTGAGAATGTCTGAAAGCCAGTTCAGCCTCCAAAACTTGTCTTCTACTTTCAGACTTGCTGAACCAGGACTTTAAATTTAATTTCATTAAATATCATAACTAGATATTCTTGCACAACTCTAAGCAAAGTTCACGTAGCAACAATAATGTGGAGGCGCATGCATATGATTAATATTCAATCATTCAGCTGTTGCAGTCATCACTCTACGCTCGTTTACTTAACATTTTAGCACCATGCACTGGTTTACTTTATCTTTTAGCTACTACAGCGGCCACGTTGCACATCACTACAGTGGCTAACTGCTATGCAGTCGTTTAGGACAAGACGTCACTATGGAGGCCTGCACGGGGAATAGTTCTGATACTTCTAATAGTCCTCGTCCTCTTTGTCTTCAACTTCTTCGTTCTCGTCTTCTTTATCTTCTTCATCTTCTTAGTCTTCTTCGTCCTAATCGTCGTCTTCGTCTTCAGTTTAATAGTTTATACGAATTTCTACTGCTTTCTCTTTCTGTTTTCTGCAAAACCTTTTTATAAATCCTCTTAGGTCTCTGTTCTTATTTTCTCCTAACGCTGTACGATTTTATTGATTTCGATGTTCAACAGATCTCCATCTTCTATTTGTTTCTCTCCTGTTACACAATCGTCATTTCTCTGTCTCTTTTCCACTTCGATCGTTGCTTCTCTGTTCCAGCGATGCCCATTGGCCAGCTCCATCGTGAAACTACCTTTCCAAGCACGAGCTCTATTGCTCATGGGGATTCGATTGCGATTCTGCGTCCGGTGACCAACGATCACCGGCGATCGGTATCTTAATTGGGTGCATCCACTGCATCGATCGCCTGAGTTTTTCCTTCTGCTCATCCAACACGTTTCTGAGATGATTTCTGAAGCATATACACTTCTTCTGCATCCATTTCACCGATGCGGACTATATTTCAAAGTGTATTCCACGTGCAACCATTTCATTTGTCCATCAACTTCTCCGTATGTTATTTTTAAACTGCGAATGTTTATGGAATTAAGCATACTTCAACATGCAAATTAATTTTGTAAAAACAACGTAGCGAGGAACGTAATTTTGAAATCTTTTCAGATCAGGAAGACCTCGATCATCCGGACTACAGTTGATAAGAGGATGACTCGCATAAAATGATAATTTTATTTTAGAATGTAAAATACTTAGTGTTGTCACATAGGATGAGCAATTTTGAGATGAGAGGAATTCGAATGATCGAGGTTCCATTGTATCATAATTCAATTTAATTGATATTGTATTTAAAATTAGCTGTCATTGTAATTATTCTTATAAGTTCAGTCACACTTGTAAATTCGTGATCACAGGCTCGCTGAGACGTCCAATTAGCAGATTACAGCGTAGATAAGCGTGGCCTGTAACTGATGTCGAAGAAGACTTTGTACAGCGATCGAGAAACTCGTAGCATATAATTCGATGATCGTCCGTGTCATTAGCGAAAGAATGAGAGGGCAAAAACGCTCCTCTGCTCTGCGCCACGTAAGGCCGTTACGTAACACGAAGTTCGCCGCAAATGTCGTCAAAACCGAACACTCTAATTAAATCGGTGAAAAGGATTTTTATCAGCCTAATTAACCACCACGTGGAACATCGTTGCCTTCTCTCTCGCTTCCTGCTGCAGCAAATCAACCTTATTCGTTCTTGCAACGTAACGATTATTTCACACTTCATTCACGATTGCTACTTTGTTCTTCAAATTCAGTGATTTACTTCTCAAATTAGTATCATAACTAGACTGCGGATTTTTGGGCAAATGTACATTAAATAAGACATCAATAGTTTGTATTTAAATGTAGCTGATGAAAGGCAACTATGGTAGAACTGGATGTTGAGGTTGAAATGTTTAAATGTACAGGGTATGTTAAATTGCATAAATATCCACAGTCTAATCACGACCAAATTTTATTCTTCATCACGCATAGCGATTATTTTTATTCAACAGTTTGTTTATACTTTATTTCAGCTCCTGATATAGAACAGAGTGTCCCCACAGCATGGACCTCTGTTCAAACATACATTCAGCGGATCAAAATAATAAAAATGGCCTGTATGAAAGTTAGTGAACATACATCCTTTCACTGCCTGACCTTGATTTACCTAGAAAATTCGATTTTCCAGAGTGTTGCTGTTTTTGAAGACGCAGCAGGAGGAGCGTGTGATGCAGCGGTGACGTCACCGATGGAACAAGCATAGCAAACATTTCACCGGGCATTCCGTTCGGTCGTGTCGTTCCAGGGGAACGGTACCGTCTTCTGCGTGAAAGCAAACACGAGACATTGCCGGGAATCATTGCTATTCTCCGATGAAAAAGCGAAAGGATGATCCGTACGCGCTGCACATCCTCTTCACGCAGCATCCAGTTACGCGAGGAGCATGAATCGCGCGTACTGACCGGCGCGCCGTCACGTAACGTTCTCCAAAGCCGGCAAATGACAAGGAAACTCGATGAAAAATTATGTAAGGAAAAAGAAAATCAGGTGAACTAGAGCAAGAGTCAAACCTGGGACAACCCGCTCGGTGGACAGACGCTTTTCTATTAACGAATTCAAATTCCAGTTCACAAAATGCAAAGACTAAACGTGGTGGTATGAAAGGTGATGCCATTTGTGAACTGTATAGGAGAACAAATTGAATGGACCGTACTGAAAATTGAACCAAGAGCCTATCAGTTGCTTTTCTGCCAAGCTATCCAACCCTAATTGCGGGACGCTGAATGGCTGGCGCCTACAATTAGGCAGAATCGTGTCGAGCAGTCAATCAATCTTGCATGAAAGATTGCACACTGCACACTGTTCACAATGCTACTTCGGATACTGTATTCTGCACCCTATGCTGCTTTGCACTCTGTAACAATGTCCTATACATAATGTATGTTTAGTATACGTATACAAAATGTTTCAGATACACAAAGTGTAAAGATTGAAACATAAATCTGAAGATACGAACGAAGCGGAGAGTTGCTATTACTTTCATCAACGCAGTCGACGCAGAAGAGGAGTAAATCACTGCGGCTGGCCTTGAAGCGGAAGTTCAAGCTGGCCCGCGATAGTCTTTCTGATGATGTTAGGATGGCCTCTAGTTTGGAACGAGGCCAAAACGAAAATCACCGACTCTCGAAGGGTGAAAGTTGTTGTTGTCATTTCGATGTTTCAGATCACAATGGTTCTGTGGCGAATTCCTCGATGATTATAAAATATTCCATACCACGTTCGAAATAACACCAACCTGTGGTACCCGGAAATGCAAGGAGAAATATAGTAAAAAAGTGTCATACTAAGAACTGTGATTCTATTCGAAACGATTACTATGATTTTAAAGATCCTTAAATTGTTAACAGCGTTTTTGAGAATTATATTGCATTGTTGCAGGAACGAAGGACCATAAGATCCTGTGAGAAATTTCAATGCTGGGAAGTTCTTGCGCAACGCTTATCGCCTAAACGGTGAGAAAATCGTGAACTGTTCCCAGATGCATGCGTCGGGAAACGAATGGCCTGTTATTAGAGCATCAGGATTCTATCAACGATACGACAGTCATTAATCGATAGCATCTGGGGGACTCTAAACCCAATTTACCTGTCGCTCTTCCTCTTGCTTATTCGATCGAAACACGGTGCTCGATCGCGTTCTCCATTCTATTATGAAAACGATTTTGTCATTTCGTCGATGGAATTCAACTCTCGTCTGCATTACCTGCAGTGAATGCATTTATATTTAAATGTCACTATTGCTGTTGTATTTTCAATTGTTGCGGTATACGGGGTGGTGTAGTAAGCCTTACAATATCTGAGTCACTCAAAATAATTTTAGAATGGAGTTCTAATTAAAATTATGTTCATCTTGTGTGAACTACAAGTTGCTTCATAGTAATAGAAACTCTATTACATTGCAATAAAATTCACAGCAGCCTTGAGATTGTACATTTTTTTAAACAAGGTCATACAACTTTGTATTGGAATCTGCTTTGAAAGTTTCAAGTTTCAAGAGTCCTAGCCACGTTGGAAATTCTTCCATTTTATAATTTTTAAAGAAGAGTCATTTTGATTTTCTGCATGTGCTGTCTCTGAAACTAATCTCCGTTCTGGTTCCAGGTAAACCAGGTCACTGCCAATTTTTCATCTCGCCAGTCCCATTCGTTTCCTGATAGAGTCGCTCAGGCTGCGCTGGCATAATCGTTTCATCGACAACATAAATTCTCTGGAGATAGGCCAGCCGGAATGGTTGTATCGATCAGTATAAAATATTTCCTGCTTGTCAAACTGGAGAGATGTGATATCTACGAGCGGCAAGGCGAAAGATAGAGAAGGCAAGATCCTGACCATCGATCGTCTGAACAATTTGTCAACGAATCTCGTTTCGATCTTCCTCGAATGACAGGTAACAGGGCCAACAGTGTCTGATGAATTCATTTGATGACTCGTACTGATAATCAGCAATTAATATCAGTCAAACTTTATTTGAAGTAAACATTAATAAATAGCCAAGTCAGGGATTTCAGTTGAACGCGTTTTGGTGCCTCGATAGTGTTCAATACAAGTATCGTTATTTAGTTGAATTCATTGGTAATTTGTTGTTGGTTGTGTATAGTTTAAATGAAAAACAAGTTAAGAATTATCTTAACTATAAAATGTGTAAAGAAATTTGCTTTTCTTATTTATCTATTGTCGGCAATACAGATTTCTGTTAACTAATGACTGTCTCAAGAAGTATGAGATTGTTACATTCGCATAAAATACGATAGTTCAAGTACAGTGGTGTTTATAATTAAATGCTAGAGAAAATAAATGCCGTTCATATTTATTTAATTGAACAAGCAGTCCAAGAATAATTTTTATCGAGTGTAGCGAATGAATGTCGGTAAGTTAACTGCTTTATTTAGTGTACAGAGTGTAGGTGTTGATTGCTAGATGGCGCCACGTATTATTTGTAAAGAAATTTCAATTTACTTATTTAAACTGTAAATTATTGTTTAAAAATCAATATATTATTTTTCAAAATATATAATTCCTTGCAAGAGATATTATTGCGATTGAAATTGAAACAGATATAATTTTTTAGAGAAAGATAATACTGACATTTTCAATTACTATCCACATTAACAACAATACAGAAATTCATTAGTGTTGACAACATTTTATAACACTAACAATTTGGTATCTGATAAGAACTGTAATCAATCAGTAGATTCATCTTCTTCAATTCTGTAAAGTTTACTCTCGTTATTTACACGTGATGACAAGGCGAAAAAGAAGCGCGTTAATCTGTGGACTTCTCCAAAGGAACAAAAAGTACGAGAACAAATACTCGAATGCTAAAGAGCTTTCTTGGATTGTACAACGTTCGACGATACGGATGCTTGTTTGTCGGATAATTTACGATTAGAAATGAAGACTTAGATTAAAAGGAATCAAACTGAGAACCATGCGATAAAGGTATTGACAATTCCATAGGATATTTATTACATAAAATCTATAACTTCTTTTTAATACAATTATGTCAAATTAATGTACATGTAGGGTGTATAGTGTAAAATTGAATGTAGTCAATATTCTACAATGCATAATTAAGTGTAGTGTAGACTCTAATGTAGACTCTACACTGTAGAGTGTGCAGACCATACTCACATGTAGTCTATAGTGTATAGTCTACAATCTAGTCTCACAATTAGTATACAGTGTATAGAGTAGAGTATATCATTATGCATACTGAATAACTCAACTCAGAGCATATTTCATAACCTACACAACCTTTCCAAAAACATTAAGTCCATGTATTTTGTATGTACATTCATTTCTAATGACCCACTCTGTATATCAGAGGGTCTACTTCATGATTAAATGAATAGACAATCACTTGGTCTTCTTTCAGAAATGGCTGGACAAACCAAACAGGAAGAAAGACAGAATGAAAGAAAAAGAATATGAGCAGAGAGGAAAGAAATAGTTAAGAAATAAATCGACGCCGGAGAACAGAATGGAAATAATGGATTCGTGGTACGAGAAAGGGAGGATAATTGTCGTTTCTCTTTCAGTTGCAGCGTGAAAACGTGCGTGCGTTCGTGCGGTCACGTTACAATAGCATTCCTTTACGGCCGACAAACCGAAAGGGGGAAACTGGTCTTAAACTGGTCCCGGATTGTCCAGCCGTTCGCGTTATCTCAAAAGCAAACGGTGCTCTTTAAAAGGCGACGCTCAGGAAAAGCCTGAAACGACTCGTTCATGCTCCACTGATATGAGAATCAATTGAAAACCGTTTCATCCGCATCTGACCTATCACTGGACACGTTCACGATCAACAAATGGTTTTTCAGCGCCCCTAATCTAACATTTCATACATTGTACACTGATCCACGTGTCTGGAAGAGGACACAAATACTCGCTCAGTATATTCTAGAGCTAATAGGTACAGAATTTTGTTTTAATACAGGTTCGATTGCCCATCTACAATTAAGTTTCCTGTTACTGTACTCCTTTTCAAGTGCTCTACAATTCTGTCTCCTGTTTTAATTTTTTTTAGGATAATTCATATGGAATCAGATGTCACAGCCTCGTCCTGGAAGAGGATGCACAATAACAGACATGAAAATTATAGTCTTTAAACCAAAATTATACATACACTGCTGAAAACAATTAGAGGCTCAGGATTTTCAGTATATTATTTTAAATTATTGATTCTATACGCTATAATACGTGTGTCGCATGTATTTACAGTGTCGTGCAAAAGCTGATGGACATTATCTATACACGTAAAAGAGCCTCACGAGACGTACAGACCTTCCAAAACACAGTCGCCGCCATATTCAGGAGTTTCGAAGTGAAAGTCCGATAACGTGTCATTTGGAACGGCCTGTACGAGCGTGTTCGTCGATCGACGACGAAAATTGGCAAACTTTCCAGAGGAGAACGTTCGTCGCGGATGAGTCAGATAAATTATGAGCAGCCAGTGTAGTTCCCTTGCAGGAAGTTCCTCCGGTCTCCGCATCGATTGTCGCGTTTACAGGAAAATTTTCCTGGAAACTCGAGATCCGCAGCGTGACTCACACGGTCCCTCCGACGAGATTCAAGGTCATCGATCCGCCCACCGAAACGAGCGTGTGGCGGATCTTCGGCGAGCTGGAGAGAAGAAAAATGAGCGGGAAGCAGAAAAAAGAGACAGTTTGGAAAGAAACTGAGACCCGGTGGCAACTAAGAAGTTGAAAAATTGCAAGATTCAGCAATGGGTATAAATAAAAGTTCCTTGAGCTTCTTTGGGCTCCTCCTTTCAATCTTTCTTCAATTTGCTATTTTAAAATACATTATGTACACGTTTTATTACTAAAAATTGTGTCCTGTCAGGTCTGGAGCTATACTGGGAACGCCTTCACTAGCTTGGTCAAGGACACAACTGTATGAATTAGAATGTATAGATGTATAGTAGCACGTCGGTTATTCGAAATGTAATTAGTAACAGAATGACTCATACTGTAACTATGCTTCGCATAAAAATTATGCTTTTTATCAATCAGGTAAACAGTGCTACTAATGATAATCTTAGCTTATAACCGACATAAGGTGGTAATGCAGTTAAATGAATTTTTTTAGATTTTCCTTGTCCAGTCAACCGATGATGTTCAAGCAAGTGCTCAGTCGGTATGTGATTCATTTAATTAATAAATCTTCGATCGTGACGGTCGATTCTTTCGCAGGTATTCAGGATAATCGATTCGATGGGCAGATCGAAGCATGGCCAAAGTGACGGTGGCCGGACCAAGAACCGTGGTTCATCGAGGCTGAATGAACGGGCCTGAAAAAGAAGTGGGTCCGCGTGTTTCCTCAGGTGTAAGAATGCACGTACCACTGTGTGAGTGGAATGTGAGTCACCCAGGTAAAAGACGCCGGTGAAAGAGGGCACGAAGGAGAACGATCAACATTCTCGGTGCAACCCCATGAGTCACCGGCTAGTCATCCCCCGTTCGCTACCTGCCGCCACCTGTTGCACCCGTTTTCGGGGTCGTGGCAGAGTTTAACCCGTCTTACCCTCGTCTTTTCCGTACAGGTTACTCGGTTTTGAATTTGTGTCGCATTAAGAGACAAACCACCTGGGGACCATGAAAAGAAACGGGGAGTTTCTTTGTGGTCAAACATAGGTTCAAATGACTTCTGTGTGAGCATTCATGTGGAGATGAGAATTATGGATGATTGTAAAAACTATACTACTATTTCATAATGCTACTGTACTGCCTTCTTGTTGGAGCCTTTTGTACACAGATTCACTGTCCTTATGGTTCCCTGCACTCTATAATATTTAAATATCTAATCTTTATGGAATGCTACCATAATGTAGTGTATTCTATTACAGTGAAGCTGTGTTCAAAAGACTGTGCTATGAAGGTAGTTCGGTATAGTATGCACGATAAAATTATACTGTCACTTAATTATCTGCAACAATAAAACAGTTAACTTGTAACACAATTTTCGTTGCAGATCAGGTAGCGCTTGGCTGGGGTACTATTGGGAAAGCATAGAACAAGGAACTGAAGACAATGCGCACCGTCCATCGATGAACCCATTCACGTAACTACCGTGTTCGTCTGTCTCGTACGTGCGCAACGATTTTCGTAGAACTTGTCCGGAATGAAAGAAACACCGTCGTAGTACTACGCAACCAGCGGATTCCGAGAAAATTTCATTCAGGATCCGTGCACGATTTACGGCGTAAAGTTCGAGTTCCGGTTTCGCGTGATGATTCATGTCTCGAATTCCAGCGCATTCATTCAGGAGATTGGCTCTTCCGAGAATCTATCGATTCCATTGCCTCTTTGGTATTTCCTGTAATTTTTAATCGGACTTGGAGGACACCGCACGGCTGTGAAATGGACACACGAGTTGACTGGTTTCGATTTGTCCCTATGGCAGAGAAAGTGTATCTGAGAGACATCCGAGGGACCACAAAATGGCCTAGGCTGATGGATCAATTTTTATTGTAAAATAGCAGAAATATTCTAATGTTAATTGTAGAACGTTCACTTCGTTAGAATCACGTAAGGTATGCCCCGTTGCACGGGTACGTGCAGGTACGTGACTCACGTATGCCAATTGGATAAACAGCGTTCCACAAGAGACTGTACGGTTTTGACAATATTTGAAGAGTGTCTACTTGCAGTCTTCGAATATCAATCTCGAATTGCACGTGATCGAAACACGAAGAATCTGCGATACTTCAGTACGTGCAACTATTCCTGCGAATAACTTTAGTGGTCGTATCGTGAATGAAATTAAACAACTGGATTTTAATTGGATTGGTAATATCCAAATTTTTGATTCTACAAACTGAAAAATATTTATTAGTTAATAAATATCTTCTTCGATTTGTTTGTGTGCCATAGCTTCGAGATGCAAACGACAGACATCCAGCTTAGGCTGTATCGCATTGCACAGCCTAATGGAACTCTGTGACGTATTCTGATACGACAATTATCTGTTATTGATTATCAAGAGTATCTGGACTCAACGTTGTCGGTCACGATAAGATTGCAAATGACAAAAAATAAAATGTGGACTGCAACGCAGAGACGTCCTTTGACGGTAAAAAGCTCATCTTATCGGTTCCTGTTGCGAACATAACATTCGTCTACTATCACCGACTGTACGCTATACTTATCAGTTCTCCGATTTCGCGGTGCTCGTGCAAACTATTACATGACCTGGTTTTTCAGCGTATCGTTTGATAACGTTGCTCCAGAATTTAATCAAGAAAAGAAATATTTAATTGGACCACGAAATCTATGATTGTTTAATATTCCAAAATTATTATTATTCAATATTTGAAATTTTGATTGTATTCATCATGCAGTATGTAAAATCCTAATCAAATCCAGACGGCTTAACAATGTATTCATCAAGATTCACTTTCGCCAACGATTCGACTGTACCTTGGAAATCCGTCACGTTTCTATCGCGTAATAATTACGACATTTGAATCGACCGCATAAATCCTTACGTCACGTTCGATTGCATGCACAAAACGTTTCGTTATCGCTCGATAGCGTAATTTAAACATACGAACACGAGCCGTTGAATTTTGAGATTCCACTCGCTACAGATAAATTTTTATATTACTGTTGTAATAAAACACGGTGTCATTATTCTGTCTATTAATATTATTATTATTATTTTATAGAGTGAATTTCTACAGAACTATTACCACGGGACACAAAGTAGCGAGTTCAGCTGATGTGGAAAAAACATAGTCTGATATAGTCTGTGAAGGAAATATAGTCTGATTGTAAATTACACTGGTCCTCAGAAGCTAACTTGCTTCCACTTCTGAATCATTCTATTTCAATCTACAGCAATCCCTACAACTAACAGCCATACATCCTTGGACACTACAGTCCAGTAAGAATACTCCTTAAGAATCATTAATCATGTGTATCATTTAACAACTAACTCATTTCCCGACTGTACTAAATTTCTTACGTTGACTATATTTTACAGTACTTAATACAACGTAGAATCTGTACAACTTCTCTTGTTAGAGAAGATGAAGGAGGTTGAACGATACAGAGGAGTCTGTGCATCGAAGAGCCGGAAGTATTACGTGAACCTGCACGACACACGTGAACAAAATGACCACGTGGTGGTGGATTACGTAACCATCGCGTTCATAGCGAGGTGGATAAACTGACCTACGTCACCACGGTAAACAGACAGACAAGCCTAGCTGCGTCATGCACCCTGAAGTTTCCCTCTGTTTTTGCTCCTTTTCTCCTTCTCTCGCCGGTCTCTTTCTCGTCGCGGTTACGTCGCCGTATTATCACACCGGCCACGACCACGACGTATCACTACGTCATCGTGATGACTCATACACGTGCTGGAACCGCGTGCTGACGCTTGAGCTTTCAGCCTGATGAGAGAAACGATGGAGGATCAAAGTGACTGACCTTTTCTCCTCTTTCTATACTTGGATGCTGAAATCTGTTGACAGTGGAGCTTTTAAGCACGTGATGAGACAACAGAGGATCAGAGTGAGAATTCAGTTTCAATTTTAGTCCACAGGTATTGCTGTTTGATGCTTTACAGTTTGGCCAGATCAGATGATGGCGAATTTCTTTCAATCTTATTTTATCATGTGTAATTTGGCGGAGTTCTTCACAAATTGTGGCGCCACAGTCGCAAGTGATGCCTCAGTGATTACTGACACTTGAATCTGTTAATTTTCTTACATTCCTGGGGCCTTATTTTGCAAGAGAACGTCACATGATCATGCGGTCCTGAATCGTGTCCTGTGTTCTTTGTTTCTAAACACATATTGAGATGAAATTTGTTGATACCAGAGCTTTTAGCACGGTCTGTATTTTTGACCAAATCGTTGAGATAATGATTCTGCATCTGTCAGTGATTGAACTGCACTTTCACCGGTACAGTTCCACTCGATTAGCCACATAAATTAGAGACTTGACTGGCGTATTACTCGACGTATCGATTGCACATACGAGGACTCGATGGATCCAGCGATTTACGATCTTCTACCAGTGAATCGTAAATATGACAAACGTTGATTTAAGGACAGTTCAATGGGTTCGTTAATATTCGCCGGATAGATGGCGTTAACGTTACGTGCACATGTAGCTTGCAACTGTTACTGCTGGTTGAGGCGCTAATTTAAGTGATTGTGTAAATTATCAGGCAGGTAGGTTTTTTCAGAAAATCACCAAACCTCCAATGTTTGCCCTAAAAATTTTAACCTTCCGTTCTGGCGGCATCTCTTTGTAAAACTGTGACAATAGTCATGGCAGAAGTGGTGAAGCTTTCTTGAGTTTCTTGGACCACCGGAAGTGCTTATTGGCTTGGAAACCTGAGAACAGGAAACGGAGGAGGTGTTGTTTCTTGGGTTCAAGCAGAAATTTAATCTTCATACTACAAACAGGCTGAGAAGCTATAAATTGAATCCCACGTAATTGATCATCGACCAAACAATGCCTATGCATATGTCTGGGGGGGCAAGCTTGCGCTACTTTCATTAGAAATTTCAAAACGATTGCAAGTAAATAAACAAATCATGTATATAGACATGCTGTTGGAGTGCTGGTTCAGCGTAACATTTGTCATCTTCATGCATGTAGACCTGCATAGGTAAATACACATGTAAATATTATTTTATGGATGATTCAGATACGCCTCGTGCCAAGCTGTTCTTCTCCGTTTCCGTTCTTGTAATATCGTGCTTTATGTAATAGCGTTAACGATGGAGTTTCTTCATCGATGCCAGACGACTTAAAGGAAAATCCGGGAACCCGTAGGCGGCTGTTGAAACTTTAATCGGCCGTCTCATAATCCTGCTAAAAAAAAATAAAGAATAACAACGAATTAGAAATACTGTTACAGAAAAATAAAATAATCAATTTAGTGTATTGCAAAACCACTTGGTTGCTCTGCAGAAATAAAACGCAGATTTAAAGGAAGAAAAAAAATTAATTAATTTCCCCGTCGAACCAGCGTGATTACGAAATGAAGATTACAAAATCGTTGGATAGAGCAAAATTAATTGCATCGACTCGGATCGCGCAGAAATTCAACTGACCACAATTTACCAGTCATTAAATGTCTCTCCTCTCTCTCCTGCTCTGACTCTTTCTCTTTTGCACAAGGAAAAATAATACTTTCTACTGGAAACGGGATTGCGTTACAAGGTTGCCAGCGCCGTCTGCGGTGTAAAGTAGAAATTTAATGGGCCCCGATAACGGCCATTAAAATATCTGATGGCAAGGCAAATACGGCCACAGAGAGGGGGCGTACGAAACGATCGTATAAATTCGACGGTAATGAAAACAAAAAAAAAGAAGAAGAAACGGTAGAATGTAAATTTCGTGGGGAAGCTGAATTTGGTCAGATCAGAGTATCTCCCGTGGTCTCGTGGGCGAACTGGTACCCATCGACCAAGTTCACCGTTCGAACTTCCCATATCGATACGAGAAACATCGGTTTTCATAGATAAATTCGCGATATCATGAATAAACTCGTCGAGTATCAAGAATATATTTGCAGTATTGAGGATACGATCGAGGACATTGCGGTTTCGAACGAATCTTCTCGAAAATATTTGAATTACGCGCCTCGCGAAGCCTTGTTTGAATGGTACATGTCGCCTACACAGTATCGGGTTGATAAAAGATTCTGCTGATTCTTTTTTAATAAAACTTCCATCTTGTAAACATTAATTTCTTCCTTAATCTCCTACGTATTGTCTATTGTAAGCAGACAGTTTCAATTATCAGTTTTGTAATAAAATAATAATAACTGATGGATGGTTTGAATAATTACTGACTCTAACTGAACCTACCACGATCCAATCGATCTAATCCTATCTAATACCATACAACCCAACCCGGCTCACCTAATCTAGCCGAAATCCACCCTGACCCTAATTATACAACAAATTAAGAAGCCTTCTAGGTAACAAAGACTGTGCCTGCAGGGAGTCATGATGCAAAGTACTAAAACTATTCATGTCGGAAAGGACCAAGGATGTTTGTTATGATCACGGAGAAAAATAGTAAACACTGTTTAACAGAGTCATTCGTCGAGGCTGTTGAGCAACAGGGATGACCGAAGCACCCGATTTGGAGGTGGTCTAGGTGGCGAAGATCGTGACACGCGTTCGTGGAACGTGTCGAAGAGAACGAGATCTGTGGTACGGGTTGCAATAGGTGCGAACGTGCAGCTTAATAGCACGAGTATGAATCGATTTATAGCGTTCGCAGAATGCGATCCCTTTGGCAGCCGAATCGACCGTTTTCTCAGAGGCGCTGGCGCTAAATCCCGGCCTACATACACGCTGTGCCAAATCTTCGCGACTTCGTCTTCCCGGACTGTAGGACGGAGGGTCGATAAGTAGAGATCATCGAGGACTTACCACCCACACGCTTTCAATTTTTTTTCATTAGGCACTTTGAGCTGCTTCAAGTCTACCGTATGCCTGTCTTCAATTTCAATTCACAGGAGTGTCTACGCACAGACACTATTGACTGGTCCATTTAATTTTTGTTCAAGTCCTCTGTTATCATTGCCTGCGGCTTTCTGATTAGATCGAGTTAAGTAATTTCAGATCATTACCAAGTCTGTTTCAATCTTATCTTCCTATCTTTAAATGGCGGAGATCTTCGCAACTTCTGACGCTAACGTCGCTCCTGGAAAATGATTTAAGTACATGTATAATTGCTTACTGAAACTTGAATTTTTAAAACATCAACTGTCTGCTGATCCGCATGCGGTTCATACAATAACTCAAACGCATTAACGCAAGGTATAAATTAGAAAAAATAGTAACAAATAGTACGTGAGGGTTAGACAGCAATGAAACCTATTAATTTGCTAAATACCTAAGATCATACTTTACAAAACAACGTCCCTTATTTCTGTATTACTCAATTGTTTCCTGTCTCCCTCGCTTCTGATACTCTGAAACTTCCCAAATAATAATACTTGACTCCAGAAAATTCATGAAGCTCTCAAGCACACGGATACGAGCTGACAAAGCGAGCCATTGTCAGGCGTACGTGCTCGTCGAACGAAACTGAAATTTATTCCGCGGTTTCGAGTTAATTCCCGGCGCAGGAAACGAGGCTCGGGACTGAATAAAAGCGTAATCGTTTTCGTTGCGGCACACCGACGGTGTATCGCGTGTAAATCTGTCAAACCGGACGTCTTATGTAAATGCGCCCGCACGGTTAATACCGAAAGGTGTTGCAGCGACTTCGGCTCACTCGCATCGAGAGACAAGGGAACGCGTGCACAAAGGAAGGGAACCAGGAAGCAATTACAAAGAACACGAGAACAAAGTGTGCGTTTATCGTGCCTCGTTCAAGAACCACTGACAACCGCTGTCACGTGTGAAGAATTAACGATTGTCAGCCTACCGACACCTAGTTTCATTGGCTACGAATATTTATCAATTTCTTTGTTTCTGAAGGATTGTGTCTTCTAATACACAGAGTGTCCCATTTTTATTCTCCAAGTCTGGTGGCTGTATCTAAAAATGTTTCACATGAGACTTGCCCTGTTCAGAATGGGACATCTAACAGTACCTGACTGTACCTCAGCTCTTGCTCCAATTTTATTCCTTGTACTGGATCAGTTCCTTTTATTTTCACTCTTTCTTTTATGCATGGACGAAATTTTGAATCACACAACCAAAAATAATATTGGTCAAGTGTGTCCATCCCTGAAGTCTGCCCTGAAAGAATTAGTCTTCTAAGTATCTGATACCTAAACCTAAATTATAAATTATTCAGAGTTCTTTACCTAAAATTTCCATCAAACAGGAATCCTCACAGATGAACAGGGAACACTGCTAGCGTGTTCCTAAATAGTTTATGGTAAGTTGGATCTTCCGGACGTTTTGCAGCATACGGTCCAGCGATTCTGAACCGGCGAAAACCCGTCGGATAGACTCGTCGGGCACTTAAGCCTCGTAATCTCGTAATGCAATTCTTTCGGTCGACTAATTCGACGAAGTGAGCAAATGGCCCCTTCCGTTCGCTTTTTCTGAAGGGGGGAGGAAGACGAAAATCAATACGAGACCCCCTGCACTCGCAAACCACGAGACCAGGGGTTTCCTGATGAAAACGTGTCCAGGGTCGTCCCATCGACCGCCGTCCCCCACGTTCGTACGAAGACACCTGGTCTGCGAGGACTTCCGTGCCGTGTCAATTATTTATCCAGCCCCCCATCTTTCAACGAGGGTCCGCCTGCAACTTAAAGACTGTTATTTAATAGTATCCATGCAAACAAAAGGCGAGGGACATTATAAAATTCTTCCCTTCTGTGGTTTATACAGGGTTGCGGTAAAAAGTTGTAAAACTGGCAATTATGTGTAGATTCTACTTGTAACCAAATCCAGGTCAATTTTACAATACTTGGGCATCGCAGTAATTACATATGTGATTAACAAACTAAACAAAGTAAAGAATACAATCATATATCTGTTTTATACACAACAAATAATTCAATACATTGAGAAATTGAGAAGCTTTTTGGAGTCACTTTGGATTACGGAGTTCTTGGCAAGCTCTGGCGCTAGCGTCGCTCCTAGTATCGCGTTCGCAGCTAATCTACATTTTATTATTCCAAATGCAGTTCTTAATTCTTTGACTGAATAATAAAATTGCATTCCATACAATAATAGACTACATGAATTTTAAGTTTAAACTAATCTATTCCAAAATGAACACTAAAACGAGTACAAATGCAATGTTACGAGCTTGATAGGTACCACAGAAGAGAATCGACAAAATTTGGCCACCCTTGAAGACCTCTGGCTTAACCCCAAGTAGCCTAGCAAGCGGAAAGGGCAAAAACTAGCAACCCCATGAAGACTGGAGGATGCAGAAGAAAAAAAATTGTCTGAGGGGTGACAGAGGAGGATGTAATGACGACGCAGGGCACGTTCTAGCGATCCATAGATCTGTAGATCCGTGGCGATTGATATTCCACGCGTGCAGCACGATGCCGCATTATTCAGAGCCGCTCCGTGCACGCCGCTCGAATGAAATGACTATACACCTTACGGACGATCGTTCGTGCCGCCATTTGTCGGCGAATTTGTCGATATCGATTGCTGGACTCGTGTCTAGGTCACGGTCGACTTCTAAGTACCCGTTGGATTCTGTGTCTCGCGTATTTTCCAACGGGGAACGGAAATTCCACCTCTTCAAGTATCAGGGAACATTACTTTTACGTGAACTTTTTAAGAATTAATTTCTTTCAATGGACCTTCAACTTTATCGAATTCTTCAGGTTCGACTTCTTTCTATATTTTTTCATTAGAACTGAATATCGTGGATTCTTCAGGATTGAACTTTTTCTGTTTTATTCAGAAGTATGTCTAATTTAATTTTTGTAGTAAAATTTTAATTTCGTAGAATTGTTTAGGCTCTAATGTCCTTTTCCTGATCCAATCTTGATGAGCTAGAATTTTCTAGGGTTCAATTTCTTGGATCTTCCTGGAAGCCTGTGGAATTTTTTAAAATTGCACGAATGGGAACTTTCATTTCCATGTAGTTGTGTTCACTCGTTGAAACTGAATTTCTTCGAATCGAACTTCTCCGAATTCCATGGAATATCCTGTAACTCAATCTTGCTGAAATTTTTCAGATATTTAATTCCCGAATTTCTCAGAAATTTTTTAAGTAACATTTCTTCGAAATCCTTTTAACTGAATGTCCATGAATGTTCTGGAAGTAACAATATGACAAACAATCTCATAATTTTCTCCTGACCATATCATACATTTGCAAATATTTGTGAAGTACTTCTACAATAATTTTGCTTAACCAACTGCCAAACAATTTTGGTTTTTCTATTTTAGAAACTTTCCTCCTTAACCAAAAGTTTGCAAATGAACTCTCAAAATTGTGTTCAAGTCATTTTACAATATTGCAAATATCCCAGGGACTTTCTGGGTCGTGCTGCCGCTCGCGTTTTCTAAAAGAACTAAAAACAGGAAAGTTCGAGGCGGCCGGGGCGTGACTACGCAAACGATTCCGCACACAAGTTTCGTTTCGCAATTTTCTTCAGCGGCTGAAAGATAAGCCCGAACAGGAAACCAAGAATAAACGGACCAAACTCGATAGAGAATTTTTATTTGCACACCGGATATCGAACGTAATACTGCATTCTGCGCGATAAACTCGAGAACGTCCCTCAAGAATCTGATTCCGAATCGAGTCTCCTTACTTCAAATATTTCCAAAAACTGAATCATCGTTTCTTCTTTAAGTACCTTAGTAATTAAAATTTGTATATCTTTAGTTCCTTTCGTCACTTAAACTACTCCAAAAAAAGAATAATAAGGACAGAGAACGATTTTATAAAAATACTACAAATGAAATAAGCTCCGCAATGGATTACCTACTTAACTATAAATTTCTTGACAAACCCTAGAAAATAGTGTACAATCCATTGGATGAACAACACACAAAATAATAGCAGAAAATGGTCAAATGAATAGCTGACAATAAATAGAAATAGTCTGCCTGAATCAACGGAAAGAATAAACACAAATGATTGCTAGAAAATCCTCCATTCTCATTCAAAGATCTTACAGGATCGATCGATCACAAAGAAGGAGAATCGAGGTTGATACCAGAGGAGTAAAAGATTAAGATTGATCATGAAAGAGACATTACAGTACGATCAGGCACCGAAAACGAATAGAAGGATTCGAGGTAGAGACGCAGTTCCGCGCGGCCATTGAAATTCTTCAGCATGCCTCCACCACGTGGGCGTTTACCGAAATTGATGTATATTAATGATGTCGACAGCACGGAGACCCCGAATCCTTTGTTGCCGGATCACACCAGGACGAAGGGAAACCATGTACCGGGTATCGAATAACCCCTGGACAATTTCCACCGTTTCCTCCCCTCCTTAGCTCGTGCCTTCTGTCATTCAAATGGGCGACAAACTTCTTCTTCTTTCATCTACCAAAGAAGAATAGTAATGATGCGAAGTTGATTGCCAGGCTCTATAGATAGGTTTGATTGTCTCTAGAGAATCATACAAAAGAAAGTGATAGGATTGTATTTATAGCGGCGCAGGATTGTATCTCACCTTTTGGAGTAAAGTATTGCTCAATGACATAATGAGAGACTCACAGTGGACTCATAATTTCAAATATATTATTGATCATAGTTCCACTAATGGTTGGAGGTCATTAGCCTCATAATTGACAATCCTGGACCTCATACATGAGTTCATAACTGATAATTTAAAGGCTCAATCTTGTGCATATGTATGAAAGTTCAGAGTCTCATAATTGGACTCATTGCTAAAGGATCAGATAGAAAGATCATACCTATTTAAATCACCCGAACAGGTTTAACTAATTTTCTCCAGAAGACTGACTTATACTACTTTCAAAAGAAAGGGTACATATTTTACGTTCCAATAAATACTCATGATTTTTGATACCATTCTTCTGGCGATTCCAGTCCTTCTGTAAACAGTTTCAGTGCCTTGCAGTGATCGAATGATTCGTTCATGAGGATCTGGGTTGGGTTTAAAGGACACCCTGTAGATAGGGGAACGAATGCACCGCCATGGGGGTCAGCACGCGACCAGCTGTCTCGCCGATGGGGGTTAGATGGGGCACGAGGAAAAAAGGCTGATCAGAAGGGTGGGGATGGTTAACGAAGGGAACCATGGTGGATCTGTGGTGGAGGGTCAACGCACTCCAAAGGTTTCTGCTTCTACACCACTTGACTCGGAATTTCGGCTTTTGTTTCTTCTTTCACGAACTGATTGCACCAATTGCAAGTCCCCATTGTCCAACTCCATCACCTTGAAATAGAACACCGTACTCGTTAGCATAGTGTTTCCTCTGTTCTCAAAACCACGCCTCGTGGTAATACAAGGTACCGTACCACCTTTGCACTATTATTAATTATCACATGTCCAGAGCAATTTAGACAGAGCATCTTCTACTTCTCTGGAGTTTGTATGATAGATATCAATCAGGTGGTCAGGATAAAAATTAGGAAACTCATTCCTTGCCAGTTTTAGGGTAAGTGACACGCACGAGACACAAATGAAGACCCCAATGGGTAGTAATCATTTGAAATGGAACCCTCGAATGTTAAAAGAAGAAAAAATGATTTTGCAGAAGTGCTGTCGGCTGATCAGAGAGGATCTCAAGTTTGCACAAATTCCTAGAAGCTGTTCTATTTTCAGCATTGCCCGTTAACGGAGTCACCGGATTTCATGTTTAACGATGATAAAAGCGCAAGGCCGATCGGTAAGGGTCAAACTTGTCGCCAAGCTCTGCCAATTATCTCTTCTTGGAACAACGTGGATGCACAATTGCGACTGTTCCGCGAGCTCACCGCGAAAATCCACTCTTCCATGCCTACGAATCTTCCCTTTTCACTGTTTATCGAAACCATGATGGTCCTGCAATTAAAAGACTGTTCTCTCAATTAATTGACTAGAAATTAAGTAGTCTAAAAGCGTCCGCTTGGTGATAAATATTTTGTTACGTCATGGGGGTGTAATAAATGATGTCAGAGCTCGATTGTTTAAATCGTCGAGCTGTTGGTACAAGCTAAAATATTTGATCGTTGCTGTTAATTGAAGTTGAAAATAGTCTGATGGTGCTGGCGTGACAGCAAACGTTTCGACAAGGTGTAGGGGTTAAACAAATGATGTCAGGGTTAAGTTGGGTCGGGTTACTGGCCTGGTTCCATCGAGATTCGCGAAAGACACCCTGACTGTATGGCGTTTCACCCTTCAGACGTGCTCCTTACGTAATCCGGGCTGACACAGAGGGGAGTACGCTTAAAAATAAACCGGTGAATAAGACTTGCCACACGGTTACGCGGTGTCAACAGCTAGAAGGGATTTATGGACGCGTTGGTTTTCGAGGAAAGTATGGTGACACAACGTTATGCAATCGATGATCGTTGCAGCTGAACCTAATCGATTAACTTCGTCCTTAATTCCCCGACAAATGTGTCGATATTTCTTATCTCCTGTCCCCTGGCGGCTTTCCGTGACTACGCGACAAGAGAAGTCGCTCCAACTTATAGACGTTCTCTTTGTGTTGTTGGTACCTGAAACAACCCTTTATTCTTCTGTTCAATATGTAGCTATATTTGGTGAAATACAGACATATTGCTGTTGATATTATTTGTACCATTTTTGCCAATGTTGTTATTGTTTTTACCGTTGCTATTGTTGTCATTGTTATTTATGCCACTCTCGCTATGTTGGCTACTGTCCTTATTGCTGTTATTCTGACTATTCTTGCTATTCATGCAGCTGTAGTCACTGTTATGAAACGTCGCTATCGTTTGTATTGTTACCACTGAAAAAAGACAATACACGTGTGACACGTGAGATAAGACAACCATAAGGTGGATTTTAAAAAAGACACATAATTTATGAAAAATAAATATTGCAAGGACCATAAGTGAAATTGATCAGTATGAAAATAGTGAATATTATAGAATCGATTTAACAGGGATCGATTCTTGGGAAACACAGGAGGCTGAAGGACGAACACGCGGAGGGAAGGATAATTGCATGGGAACCGCCCACAATGATCGTTCCCAGTCTTTTCTATAGATTCAGTGCCAACTGAAATCAATTATGCATTTTACAAAAAAAATTTAGAATCTTTTCTGTGCAAAATAATACGAAGACAATGAATATTTTCAGTGAACGAGCCAGCTTTGTGGCAAAATTTCAATTCAAACTTCTGCCCTGTGGGTTCTGAATCGGAGTAGTCAGAAATGGTTACTATAATTGATCCAAAGGACCAAAAATTGAACAACGTTGCAAAAAACTAGGGAGTTAATTACAGCGAAACTGTATGTTGTTTATGAGAAACTTAATGTGTCAGAAACTCGATTAGTACTAGTCACTTTCACTAGATTTAATATCATTAGAAAATAGACTTGGCTAATCCTTTGAATTTGATCTATATTTTGTGTCGAAATTATTGTTCTAAAACATTCAGTACACGGAGTGCGATGCGCCAGTGAAATTTTGAGCGGGAAAGAAGGAAACGTAACGCGATGTTAATAGTGTAAGAAAAGGCAGCAAAGTGTGACGAAGGGATAAGATCTATTTTTACAGTTGTTGCGTTGCTGCGAAGTGAAACGTGCAATGGTTACATATAAACGGAATTAAAAATGACGAAGACGCTCGCTCGAATCTCCTTCGATCGGTCATTATGATCGTCGTCTGATTCAATAGCATGTAAAAATTACCATAGAACTGCGCACTATCGACCGTACACTCGCGATTGCGATTCATTGTCAGACAAGAAAAATACAATGGTGAATCCTGAATCGCTGATGAATTCTACGAACAACACCGACTGCTCCATTTTTTTTTCGAGCTGATCGTTCGACAAATCACTCTAAAAATAATTAAAAGCTCGATAAAAAAATGTCTTCAGTGTCAAAGAAAAATTTTAAAAATATTCATAAATTCAGGGAGACCAGATATTTTTTTATCGTCTCTCAAATTATTTTTTTGGACATTTTTTTAATATTATAAATAGCATTAGGTACCATTTTCAAGGAACTATCGTTCACTGTCGGGCTATTACTTGCTTCCCCCTATCATTATGTTTCACTCTTCCATGAACTTTCGCATTCAAGCATCCTTGGGATCAAGAATTTCATCTAGTTTATGTAAGAATTCCGTGCCGGTTGCGTACGTTGCATGCTAAACGACGAAATTAGGCCGAACCGTGGTCACAGAAACATTAGCATAGATCGCAATTGTGGAGAAAATTAATGACGTTTGCGGTCAAACGAAGCGACTGATTCCATGATTTTACAACGCTGCCGCCGTTCGCCGTTCGCAAACCACCACCAGAAAGCCATGTTCTCCAATGAAATATTATCCTTGCTGATTAAGCCTCTGTGATTCGAATTCTCGTGAAAATCCCTGCTTTCTATATTCACCTTCGTTTCCCTCTTAACGAGCAAAAACTGCAAATACTCAACGATTTATCTGACTGCTGGAGTTTCTAAAAATGTTACTTTCAAGGTTTAGAAATCTCGACTGGCGATAGCTTCGAATCGTTTGTTAATTAATTAAGATAGCGTTAGTTGAAGCGCTAATTAACCAATAATAGTAACAATTCCGTGTATTATTACATACAAAGAAGAAGAAACAGCGACTCTCCTCTGATCGCTAAAGATAAGCTACTCGGGGCACTGTTAGCGCTAGGATGAGTGTCTTCAGGGTTTCTGAGTTGCTATGTAGATACACGGTTTGCAAAAAAAAGAATAGTAGTGACGATGGCCAGTTTATTGTCAGAAGATTTCCACGCAGCCATCCGATTCGTTTTGTTCTTCGGGAAACGCATTCACCCTGTTCGTTCGGCCTTCGTATTATGTGTAGCCGCGGCGGACAATAAGGCGCGTTTACACGAGACTGCTCGTAGATACGAAACGGTGACCCTGGCTCACTGACCCTTTTAAACCGAGGAACCTTCGCTTCGTCTCTCGTAAACACAACTGGATTCGATGTTGCAATCACAGCCGACGGTGCAGCATCCTTCTCCTTTTTTCTCCTTTTTCTTCTTCTTCTTTGTATGTGACCCAGCATCAACTGCTGTGATCTTTTAGCTGGAGGTTCTACAACTTTAGGCAAATTTCCAAAACCATATTGTCCATATAGCAACTCAGAACCACTGAAACAGTCATCCATGTCAGTGCTGATCGTGCCCGGAGTAACAAGGATTACATGCGGCACACCTGACATAAAAAGAATACTATATTTTGTCATAAGAAAAATTGTACGCATGGTCCAACGTATGAATAATAAAGGCTTCAAGTTTCATTTCAATAGCTCTGGTAGTATTCTTGCAAAAAATTCCCCGAAAACAGCTATTTTCTGGCAGTATAAAAGTGGAAAAACTTCAGTTAGCGTTTCTTCTTCTTTGTACTTAGGCTTGAGGACTTGGTAATTTATATCCAACAATTTTGTTTGGAGACCTAAAGTACGAGATTCATTACCTATTATAAATAGTACATAAAGCACAACATTTTGTAACATTCTGTTTCCTCTGGTAAGCTGACGATAACAGTGAAGAAGAATGCATAAATGATACAACACCCTCTCCATCATCTTGTTTTCATTTTTTCAATCATTTATACAACTAATGCTGAAAATCGTAAATCATGTTTCTGTGACACCGATTCACACCGCATCAAGACAAGGAGAAGAAGAAGAAGAAGGAGCGGACGGAAACCCTTCAAGAGGGCTTAGGAAATTCGGCAGCAGGCCAATTTTCCAAATCCGGAACGATGACTAAGAGGTAGCCAGGAGCTCGACGAATCCCGTGCAAGCTCAATTTTAGCACCACCAATCGGCTGCGAGCTGATCCGCGAATCGCCACCCCGAGTGTCAACAACGATGCTTCTACTCCCTGGCTGCCTTCTCTCTTTTTTTCTCTTTTATTCATTGTCTTCCTTTCTGATCATCTGCCAACCGAGAGCCGTCGTTGCAGTTGGTTGTTTACGTTCAAGGATCCTTGATTATCGATTGTAAGAGAATCTGAGAATCAGCACACACGAGGTGCAGAGTCTGACGGACGTGGACCACTTGACAGAGACCTCACCATAAATTCTTCAAGAAGAATAGGGAGTCTGCACCCATATCTCGGGTTTTTTTAAATTTTCTCCGGACGTGACTCCAGTTAGGCTGGACTATGAATTCGCAGCAAGATAATTAGGTTGAAATTCTGGAAATAGTTCCGCAGAACAGATATCTTGATCCCGTCGTCCTCCTTCGACGGGTCCGTCGTCGAAATCGGTTTATTTGGCCAGGGAGATCTTGGAAATAAAACACTCGGTGCCGTTCCGACTAAATATTTACAGGACGTGGCTGTCCGCGGGGCAGACGAACGTGGAAACATATAAGGGCCCTGTGTCGTAATCGCCTCGAAGACACTTTAACGTCCTGAAGAAACTTTCGAGAGACTGTCGACCGTCTGTTCTTCGGCTACTCTCATCCCAAGACGTTCAACTTTTTCTATCGTTCCTTGAGACTGCTCCAGTACCGAAATCCCACGGGCCCTACGTTATTTACGAATAGCTTCCTGGAACAATTGAAGCCATGAATTCCAAAACAGCACGAGTTCACTTTGTGATGCTGTACGAGTTGTTGCTGTGACTCTTTCCAGCTCATTCACAATCAGATGTATCCAATGTTGGTGCCCCAGGATTCGGAGTACAGACCTTTATTTTACAAATGGAGTAATTCGTTAGATGGGAGCTACAGTGACTCTGCTTTGTTTTTTATTCTCTTTTGGAGTGTCGCTGGTAAACACGTGAACTTGAGTCGGAGGAAAATGTTCATGGCTTTAAAGTCCATATGTCTGGCATATTCCAATACCAAGAACATTCTAAACAACACAAAAATGTATGTACAAGCAATATTCAGAATAAAAATTGAGAATCAAAGAAGGTAAACAAAATAAGTTGTTTCTTCTCAATATGTTGATGAACTTCTGTCGTTTTGGAGTTCATGGCTTCAGTTCATGGTCCAGAGAAAGCATTCAATTATACGAGTTCCCAAATATCTTCAAAAGTCATCTAGAGTAAATACTCAGCGATATCACGAGCAATAAATCAGAATTCACGCGCTGCGAAGTCCCATGAATAATTTATAGGGCAGAATGGAGGCGTCACATCGCATCTCCAGATAGAAGGAACGCATTTTCCCATAAAAATTCGCCCGGTCCTGTTTCCCATTTGTTTCCCAGCCAGATAGGCCAACGACGGGCTGCTTCGTCAATTTATTCATTCGCCTAACGAACGGTCCGCACGAGCTATGAATAGGTAAGGACCCGTTGCTTAAGAAACCAGAAACAAATCTGCCTGTTCGTCTCCGGATGGGGGATCCTTCCACGAAAAACTGGCCGCGATTCATATTGTAATTTTGAAAGCAGGATCCATTTATCTTGGCCGGAGAATTTTACGGGGATTCGTTAGTCTCCGTGTTGCGGAGAAAGAAACACAAAAAAAAGGATGCTGAGATATAGGGTGAGGCGTTTAAAAAGGGCCACCCAGATAACTTTTCAATTGTCGTGGTAGAACAGAAATGTTTCGGATGAAGCTTCTGTGAATCGGGTCATTTCAAGAAATTAGCATTTTCTTAAATGGAATTGTTCATATTTTTTCGTATATTATAAGAGAGTGTCTTAAGAAGCGGTTCTCCTAAGAAATGATGAATGTGGCCATGTTTGGCTTTTTTAAAAAGAATTCGTTGGTATTCGAAAAATTGATGTCGCTATGAATACGAGCGGTACACCTGACACCAAAAGACTACTGCATTCTGCCATAGAAAAAATTGTACGCGTAGTTGAAAGTACGGATAATAAACCTTCCAAATTTCATTTCAATAGCTCTGGCAGTTTTCTTGCGAAAAATTCTCAAAAACAGCTATTTTCGGCCAAGTGGCCGCAGTTGCAGTCTCTCCTCGACTCCCCCGAAAACACGACGCCGACAACATGCGAATAATTTGCCTGATCAGAGTGCATAATTCGCGTTCGACCGGCGGTGCGTCGATTATTTCACACGTGCCGTTAGTCATCTCGATTTCGATCGTTATCTTGATTGTCAAACGATCATTCGGTGAGTCAAAGCAGCGGAATGCGTTAAGAACGAGCGAAGTGAACGCGGCTGCAGCCGATCCTTGCCGTGCGATTTGCATCAGAACCGGCCAGATCGCGAATCAGGATGACGAACAACGGGGATCGGCCAGACTCGATGACTTTTTCACCGAGAACACCTGATGATCGAGCCCTGTGATTTCACGGAGGTTCGTAATTAAACGCAAGGTGCGCCAGAGTCGATCGATCGATCAGAAATCGAGACAGGTCGCCTGAAACAAAATTCTAACTTGAATCGGTTACTGTGGACCTGAAATCTGTGGTACAGTCTGAGAACACTGAGATTCGAACTTGTGATATCACTGAAATCGTCTAGAAAATAAAATACCCGACTCGAAGTGGAAAATATTGTGGTGGGGAAAATTCTGTGATACAGAAAGCAAAAAGGACGCAAGAATAGATTTCTATTTTTTCTAGCTGGAAAATTCCGAGGCTGAGGATGAGCATTCATCTTCGTATCTCATCAATCAAACTCACGGCCTCTAATAGCGTGTAATATCTCGGAGACGGCTAACATTACTGAACAGTGTAATAACTTGTCTAACAGCAAACAAAGTCGCAATCCTATTAGCGTGCTTACGTAATGAAGAACAGATAGAAGTTGTTTTACCAGACAGAAACCACATTGTTTAGTATTATACTGAACAATCTCACGCTGAACACCATATTATAATAAATGACAAACATTTCATCGGTTTTCCGTTAGCTTTTTGGAAGTCATTGTATCGGACGACCTTCGAGCAGAATGTTGAAGACGGAGATGAAGAAGATCGGTAAAGATCGTCTGATAGAGGAAAACGATCAGTCGATTCACGGTTGCATGGTTAATCGCGATCGAAGGGAAAGAAAGTTCGAGCGATCGGTTGCAATGATGTCAGCCGACCTCGCCTAATATCATGAAAATAGACGTGAAATAATGCCGATTGTACCGTGAACGATCTATCGATCGTTGTCGCTCACGTTGTGTTGTTTCTTCGCCAGGATAATTGATGTGTGTTGCCGTTTGCTGCTGCTGTTTCTATTTTCCCTGGCTGTGCATTGCGCGATGTAATTATTTCTTGAGTTTTGCGTTAATGTCCAGTCATATTGAATATTGTTTAATCAACTTTTGTTATGTTGGATTGGACTTGCTTGGCTTTCATTGAGTCAAGTTGAGCGTGGTGGGTTTGGGTTTAGTTTGGTTGGTTTAGATTTGAGTTTTGTTGACTTAAATTGGATCAGGTTGAGTTTGGTTGAATCTGACAGGATTAAGTTGAGTTTAATTAAATTTTCTAACGTTGTGTTGAGGTGACTTGCGTTGCATTGCATTTGATTGGGTTTGATTAAAAAAAGAACGGTTATTAAAAACAGAAACCACGAAAATGAAAAAGTGGGCAACGTTTTGGAGTTGCAGGACAACATAATCGTTCCTACGAGGAGGTAAAGTGTCACGACAGCTCGTATAATCATTTATCGCAGTTTCAGGCGCACTTTGATCAGTCGGGGAATACACACGCGAGATGTCGATAGAAAAAGGAGGAAATGAGTCAGCTTGTCGTGGTTAGCCAGCAGAAAATATACTCTCGAAGAGATTTCAGAGCGAAGTCGTTGATGTCACGGTCACCGGAGAAAATGAACTCGAACGCACGTGTTCGTGACTTCGTTTCGTTTGCCTTCGTGAGAACGCGTGTTCTCACGTGCACATAAACTACGTATACTCTCAACATATGCAATAGCAGACACGTACATAGTACACACTATATACACAAAACACAGCGTGGTCCGTAGAAAATATTACCAGGAATTTTCTCATCAATCTTAAAAAGTAGCTACCGATTTTTGAATGTAATTTACCATCTCATTTTCTATCGTACTGTATTATGTGAAAAATAATATTTTCACATTTCCATTAATTCTGATTCGTACAATTTTTTTCCTCCGCTCTTCTGTTCCTCCTAATTTCCATAAAATTTCCGGACATCGTAAGTTTCGTGCGCGATCATTTCGAAAGGCTCCTATGCAAATTGAAGATGATGTTCGGTGGACCAGCGTTTCTATGCGTATCCGCCCACTCGATCGGGCCTTAAGCGTGACGCGTACACAAATAAACCCACGTAACGCGATTAATTCGCCATGAAATCCGAACCGTGGATTGACAACAGACGCATGGATCATGTTTGCGTTCTACTTTCGGCCTGGCTGATGAACAGACGGTTGCCGTACGTCTGCGCCGAATCAAATTATCATAGCGTCCATGCAAATGAACTTTCTATCCTCTCCAAAGCAATACAATACTACCATTATTCAAGATTAACCTCATAACCCGATCATTGAATTCACTGGTATTATAATAAACCGCATCCGAGATTTCTGGCACATCCAAGAGTCTAGAATTGACCTACTGAGAGTTCTGAGTTCTCAGAAGTATAATAATTAATATAATGCTATACTGTGCGCGAAAGACGCGGACAGGCGTTCAGTGCGCGTATTTATTAAATGGACCAACGAAAATTCCACACAGGACGTAGGGTTTTCGCATAATTTTACCTGAACGTTCAGTAGAAATTTGCATTGAGTGCACGTGGATGCTCAGTCGGTAAAATGACATTCATCGCGAAAGAATGAAACAATAACAGTGCTCGAGAAGCGGTACGAATTCTCGATTAGAAGCTTGCAACTTGTTAGTCATTTTCAATTTCTGAGCGGCGTTTCCACGCACCTCATGCAAATTGCCAACGATCACCGATCTCGCGAAGCGATCATTTGCGTACATACCTCCTTATTGAATCACCAACACGGTGTTTTTCTTTTCGAGACGAAACGATAAGGATCTATCCTAGAAGCTCGTGGAGAATGGATGACTAATTGATGGATAATTAATGGGATCTGAAGTCGAATGAGTAAATTCGAAACAGGAATAATAAAATTCAAATTTCGTGTACGAATAGACGTAAACATAGGGACATCGAGCTATGTAATACTTGGTTCTTTGTAGAAAGATAAATAAATAAAAATGTGGACAAAAATGTTGTTTTTTTCAATCTAAGCTAAGCCACTTGATCCACCCTACAATCGGGGACAATTATCCAGTTTATAATGCAACCTAACTATCCAATTTGACCTAACTAAACCCGACCAAACTGAATGTAGTATAACCTAACCCGAGAGAACGCTCAACCAAGCTTCACCAGACTGTAGTTTAACCAAACCTATAATCTTGGACAATTGTCCAATTCGACTCCACCAAACCTGACCAAAACGAATGTACCGTAACAGGTGATGTAACCTGAATCAATAATTAACCCTTTGCACTCTAAGAATTTCTTACTATAATCTAGCTATTCGAGGACATTTTTAGTGCCTCTCTGCGAATGGTTAACAGTAAATAGAAATAGAAAATTGAAAAAAAAAATAGTGAAAACGTGGTTTTCTCTTTCAGGAGTAAACATCGTCATCGTAACGTAAAAACAAGGCAGAATAATTGCGCAATTGAATGCATAACATGGCGGAACGTGCAAAGACCGTGAAATCGTATCACCGACAAGTCTCGGCTAACTTATGCCGGTTTATATTTAATTATACCGATCGGAAGGTGCAACGACGACAACGACGAAGACAACACGCGTCATCCTCGTCCATCCGGCTGGCGCCTTAAACCGCGTTCGCATGTAAATTAATAAGAACGACCGATCCGCAGAGATCGTCGCTGTCCTTGGCACGTTTCTTTTAAGGACCAGCCGGCTCGCCTCGCTAAAAAGTACCGTTTCTTCCACGAACCCGATGATCGCAATCGTTTTACCATTCGCCGTTTAATTGCATCGCGGCCATCTTGCAAGGACACTGATTTCTTCACGGCGAAATTTTATTTCCATGGAAGAATTACTGTCGTTTTTTTTTCCAACGGGAACCAAACATTCACGAGTGTTTTATAATGCTCTTCAACGATGTTCACAACCTGCAAGAAAAATGCATAATGTCAATTTGTTGTATTTTAAAAAATAATAGATTTCAGAGTATTTTATTGAAGCAGCAGTGTTCTGTAGAACAATTACTGATACCCTTACACTTTAACGAGTAATTATATGATAAATAATGTGTAAGACAGTTTCAGCGCTGCAACTCCTCGAGCAGACAAAATTATTCGACGTGTTAACTTTGTTAATAATTACGCGCAGTAGTCGATGCGACGTTAAGGAGGACTGATAACAACGACATTGGTCGATGCTCGAAGTTGAGACCGACGAGGAAAATGTTTTACAAGCGGAGTCAAGGCGAAATTACGAATGCGAAACACGTAATGGAAAATATATGCAAATGAAGAAATTGTTTAGGAAGAGTCGGCTAGCGACAGGAAGGAGCAAAAGAATTTCGAACTACGCAGATCGTGCGAGTTCTCATTTCGATTGCTCGGTACGAAGTTAACTTTCGTTCATTGTCAACGGACTGCGAATGTTTGTGCAATTTAAAAAACATATCTATTATATGAAATAAGCGAAGCAGAAAATACATTTTTAAATTCTCTCACAAATTTATATTAAGACTTGTAAATAAATGTTTGCATAAACATCGACAAGAAAATACACAGTGCGTGTAATACAGACTTATAAATATTTTCGAAAACTATCACTTATTTTTCAGTCAGGTATCAATTAAAATTGTTTCCAACGCAGTTTACTGAAGTAACACCGCAAAATTCACTGTGCGGCCACTGTTGCAGGCCAGTGAACATGAATATAAAAATCAAACGAGACTGATTTAACTTAATATTAAATTCGAAAATTGAAGAATATTTCAGATAAATCTGATGCGTGAAAATGTTTCGTATTTATTCTGAAAGGGTTGACTGTTCATTCGAGGGCCCGACTAGAAAATTCTGTTGAGAAACGAACGAATGGTTCGGTTGAGAGTCGCTGTTCGACCGGCAGGATGTGGGAGGCGAATGTCAAGGCTAAACACTGGTGCCCCACGGCTCCCTCGGCCAGTTCTCATCTGATTCTGTTTGTACTCCGATTTTCGCCTTCTTTTTAACAGATAGCCCTCTCCTCCTCGCGGCGACCGAAACCATCGGCCCGAAGAAAATAATTTACCGAAGGACCGAGGAACGTTACGCTTCTGCGGTCTCTTTCGCTGTCCTTGCCCGGAGAATTCGTAAAAAACTTGCCGCCACGTTAGTCAGTCTACTTCCGGCGATAATTAAAATTCGACCATCGGATTAAACTTCTGTGAAAAAGACGAGTCCGCTTTCGAACATCTTCCATCCGTTGAAAATTTATTTATAAAGAATGTCTGAAAATATCTTTCATTCACAAATTGGTGCCAGCCAGTAATACACTATCTCTAACAAGTTCTGTTATTATTTACTTCAAAATAAATAGAACTAATATGGAGTAAAGAATAGAAGACTCTAAGCCTGAGAATCCTCAATTAGACATCAAACCAAACTTCACGATCCAATCAGCGATAGCCTCAATTGGGCATCGTTTTCTTTGCTCATCGAACTTCTCGAAGAGTCCACGAGGAAGGGAGGAACGAACCAACACGCGTCGTAAAAACGAGAGGCAATAATTACCATAGGCAGAGCGAGGAAACGCAGCAATTATGGGGTTCTGGATAACGTGTCACCATGGAAACCCTGTTGGTTAGCGAGAAACTTTCTCGCTGCATTTCACGTCTCCCCCATCGTCGTCGGTCGCGTTGGAAATTGCTCTAATAAACTTAGCCGCACTTACAACGCTACCCGGAGGAGCCGGGAGGGAGATGAAAATGGTCAGAGGGAGGAGAATAGAGATTTATCTTATTGTTACCAGTCGCGTGATCGTCCTCCGTTTCTTTCGAATCGATGGCCTCGTTAATTGCTCGGCCTTATCCAGCTCTATTATTTACCCTAACTGGCGATATTTATCGGAATTCACCGGAGAAATGGCTACGCCCATTCTTGGATCACGTGCCTCTCCCATACAGACATACAGTACTGAAATGAGGGGCTTTCTACAATAGTATCGCTATACCTTTTCTCCAAGTCATTCACAGTTCTTTAACATCAATAAATCTGAAAAATAATAAACGTGTGACAGTTCCTACTAATTTGTCTCCTATAGCCCTGCTAATTTTAATTTTGTAAGTGCTCAGTTTTAGTGTCTCCAAAATGGTACCCTTTTATACGACTCACTGTCAGTTCTACGACACCACAAAATCTGAAAAATGTATCCCCTGTGATCATACCAATTTCAATTTTACTCAGTGCCAAGCTCCCTACACAAATTGATCAAAAATGGTCCCCAATCAGTACAGCAAACAGACTCTCAGCCTAGAATTGAACCGCTCAGCTAAAATCACGTACGGACGTAAAAGCTGATTGAAGTTACGCAACGGTTCGTACGTTCTTCCTGTTGCGAAGAAAGTAAAATGGTCACCGCCCACGAATGGCGCGTAAAACACGATTCTCTGTACGACCAGCGTCGGCGTGCCGTTCCGCGGACACTACGGCACAGAATTTAATGGGATATCGTCCGGCTCGACATAGTAAATTCCACGAGGGATCGTTGGCCACCCTGGTGGTATTAAATTACGTTTAATAACATTCAGAAGTTGTAAGGCAGCCGCGAGAACGGGGCGAAAGCGATTATCCTTTCTCTGGGGAGTCTGCCCTCCACACTATGTTAATTGCACCACCATACTCTTCGGCTCTATGAATATACAGGATCGTGTGCGTGTGTGTGGCCGCACACGCGTGCGTGCCGTGCTACGCGCCACTTTACACAATCTTTTCATTAATTAAGTGCGCCGGCGAATGGCACTCCGTTGAAAAGGGGATTCAGTCGGAGTTTGGGAATTTTTTTAACGCTCTCCTTCCCAAACTCTTCCCCTTTTTTCCCCTTTCCCACATTCAAACTCTTCATTTTGCCATTGCCCTTATTTGTTTCATACTTTTTTTTTCTAGAAATTTTGAATTTATTTTTCAAACGGAATTTTCTTCTGGAGAGACAGTTTTAGGAGGAGCTTGAAATTCTCTTGGACGTTCTTTTTAAGAGTTTCTGAGACCAATATGGCGGGGTTTTTATGAATTTGTTACGAATAATTTAATCTAACTTTAACCAACCCAGCTCTGGCATTGAGTATCTGAAACATTAAAAAGTTCTCCAATTAAAAAAGAAGCCAACGTGATCTCAATATAAATTCACAAGGGAATGACATGGTGACCTCCAAAAAAAAAAAAATAAAAAAGATACGTGCTTAAGTTGATTGTAACAATGAAAATTTTGGATCCTGCTGGGATAGGGGCACGCAATTCGTTCAATAGCGTTGCATTAAGGTTGGTTCGCAAAGATGTAATTTTTCAGCGAGACGGTGTAATTAAGGAAGCCTTGCTAAATGAAATGCCAGGCGAACATAACGACAATATAATGACACAGCGGATATTAAAACATTGTAAAGCTGGAACATAGAACAGCAACCTAACATGACTTCCTTTTATCGCTAGCTATTTATCAAAAGGACGAAATTCACAATAGGCTTCCACACGATCCGCAATATGGACAAACAAAATTTTATCGCATTTTTTCTCGCTTCAGAGGACTTTAATTTTCTGATTCTGACTGGTACACTGGTCTTACACAGCTGGACTGGAAAATATCAGACACCCTGTATGAATTTCCTCGTGGAGCGTTCATTGCGGTTCTATTGCAATTTATTGCGGTACCAACATTAAAGTTTAACTTGCAACAACTTGCAATTGAACAAATATTACAAGCATTAGGACATCTCCCTTTTCAATCGTTCAGAAAGTAACAGAAAAAGAAATATGAAGACTCTATCACACCGAACTGCCGGATGATTCTGAAACGCTGTCGACAAAAATTGAAGGATTCGTTATCTGACTTCCGGTTCCTGCACATTCGAAAGGAAGTGTCATCGTATCTGGAGGAACCGATTCTCGAAGCGAGCAGAAAGGTTCGTTCACACTGGCGATAAGCTGTAACGATGATAAGAACGCGAACGATCCCGTCTAATCGGTGGTAAACGGTTCTCTGGAAGAATCCATTAAGAGGAATCCTCGCGAGGCGATTACGTTGGTGGTTTAAGGCAAGCACGCACGGTTTCTTGCAACCTCGAGGATTAAGGCTGCATCTGCGTAACTTTTCGACCAGGTGACCAACGCTGATGAGGGTTAAGTACCCTTCCACTGAACGTCCATTAAGCCGGGGTTTTCAATTTCCACGGTTAGCTGCTCGGTTATGGTTCGGCCGATATACAATCGACTCGCTGACTCCGTCTGTGGCTGTAGCTTTGTGTACATACGGTATGTGCATGTGTGTGCTCGAATGGAAGAAAAGAGCTAAAATGGTAAGAGCTTTGAGACCGAGTAGGTTAAAGCGTTAATGCTGTGTGATTGCCAGCCAGGCTCCATCTCGACGGGGAATAAGTAGCTTTCCTGAGTTAAACAGAGCACGTGATATACCGGGTGCCCAGAAAAAGTTGCACAGTGCAAGGAGTTGCGATCGAATTTTTTTCTCAGCTTTTTTATTGTGCTTCTCACTTTGGTTCACGTTTCTGTCAATCATATACGTCTTTCTGGCTTGTACATATTTTTCTTTGTAAGTGAATTTTTGCCTAGATTGAGTACTAAAGATGTTATTATTTTTCAGAATATTATATTTATTTTTTTTTATTCTCCTTGAGAATAAATCGTCTCTTTTTGGATTAAGGAGATCGTGTAATCAATCGGGTGACCCGAAAAAATTGCACAGCACACGAAGTTAAGATCTGATCGAAGAATCGGGAAAAAGTTCATGTAAATCGATCGGCAGTCGCAAGAAATTCTCGAGTTGCAATGTTACGGCAGCAGGACCCTGAAATATTTCCACGGGAGCGTACGTATGTATATGGATACTTTGCGATCTCGCGTTAAATTGCAGGACGTAATTCTTGCGAATACGTGTGCTGTGTGCCTGAAGGTCCTGGCTTTCCAACCGTGTATCACCGACAAACAACACGTCCATCCTGCCGTAAACCAACGACAACGATAGTGAATCGCAATTTAATCTTTCGAATGTCCTTCAGCGTCAAATCGACTTCCCATTGCGCGTTACGATCCAGAAACATTGTCTTCCAGACAAAGAGCACACAAGAATTTTCAATAAAAAATAAATAAATAAATTTAACTATCAGAACGCAAGCTGCTGTACCCTTTCGACCAGAGACACCCTGTAGAAAGATCAATTCATCGAAATTGATCACAGCACTGGTTTATGAACTATTCTGATTAAACCTTGAAGTCGGTACGGATTATATATGGAAATCGATCTGATACTAATATAAAATCGCAAATTTGTCACCGTTGAAGACGAGCGAAATAGTGAAATTGAATTCGTTGACGATCGCAGGACAGCGATAAGGTAAATGTGAACGAAAGGGGGAGAACTCGTGGTTGTCCGCTCCTGAATTTATGAGAGCTCCGGGGGCGTCGAGGGTGCAGGGGCGTACAGACGTGGCGCCGGGCGTCCCGACGCCCAGACTGGCAGGGGCCGCACGCACGTTGACCGTGAAACCGGACGTACACCACCGTAAACTCAGTTTTCAACGAAACCCTCCAGTTTCTCCCTTGTCCGTTTTCAATGAGCTCAAAATCCTCCAAACGTTCGATTTTCATCACCTAGAAAATTTTAATTCTGTAATAAAACCTCGATAGTTCGACTGAACACTGTAACTATACACAGTTAGCTGCGTTAGACTATGGAGTAATAATATGAAGTGTTATATTAAAAGTATTTAAACATTGCTTAATTATAAAAATTGTTAAGCTGTTAGTTAACGTGAGCTGTCTATAGTCTCTGAATGTAAGATGTGACAGAGGTGAGCCACTGCAGTGACTTGTCGTTCTAAACAACTGCTTAATGGGAAGCCTCCACAGTGGTACCTAAATGATTAAACTTAATTTGTTGACCAACAGAAAACTTATAAAATTTCTTAACATTATTGATTAAAACCATGTTATTTTGGGGACATTTTTTATAAATAAAGATACAGAAAGATTGCAATTTTTAGCTGACACAGCGTACTAGTCAAACTGTTAATTAAGTGCTACCTCAAAGTGTCAGCTACTTTAGAAACACCCTATATGCATCCATCATCACCTCAGCTATGAAAACTCCCACAAAGAAACCCTCCGCAACAGAGAGGAGCCTTCATAAACGAAAGTAACTCTCAAAGACTCTCTGTATTCACAAACAAGCCAGCCCAACCCAGCGAATCTCCAAATTTCCCAAAGAATCGTCGGAGGCATTCGAAAGAAGTCTCCATGAGAGACATACGTTTCAAAAACAAAAGAAACGAAAGTTCACGGTGGAGTATTACCCCCAACCACGCGCAGGGGATACGACGACAGAGGGGTCGATTTCCGTTCTACCCCCAGGACACACGATCGATAAAGTTCGAGGGTTCCACGAGAACCCCGCTCACCCTCTGACCATCCCACGGAATTACGAATTCTTAGATCGGTGGGGTACGAGCGATATTTATTCCGTGGTACGGGGGTGGACTCCCTTTTTCACTCGACCCTCTGTCGACGAGGAATATCCGCGGGGGGTCACTGAATCGCCCCTGGCAACACAATGGAGGAACTTGTACACGTACATCAAAATTTCAACCCTCCCGCCGCCCCTATGCTCGCCGATATCACTTTTATTCCGAGTGTCGGCCATAAATCGGCGGACACCCTCCCGTATGAAAACTGTAGATCGACTTCGCTGATACTTTCCTGCATCGAGACAGAACATTTTGCCTGCATGGGAAATTTTCGTTTTGGAGAAGTATTCTGAAACAGGGATGAAGTTTGAAGATAGGGGTTGATAGTTTGGGTAGGTTGATTAACCTTTTCAGACCTATGAAGTCACGCGTGGGAAAATTCATTCATTTTTGCTCATCTACAAAATTACGTATACTGTATACCAAAGCATGTACAGAGTGAATAATAAGTACAAGCTTCACAGGCTGACAAGAACAGATTAATACTAAAAAACAAAAGCCTTAGAGAATATGCAGGGTGTCGACGAAGTCCTGAACAGTGTTAACCCTCTATAACGCCATATCATATGGTAACAGATGTGAGATAAAGTAAAAAAGACGGCCCAAGACTGTACGAACACCCGATACGTTTGAAAATGAACCGTTTCAGAAATATTGAATTCCAGGAAATTTCCATTTGCTCTTCGTTGATGGGGTTGTAGAAGGAGTCCCTGGAAGTATTCCTCGAGGGTAGCACGTACACGTCGTTTCAGCTTTCACGAGGTGAAGCAAGAGCTTAAATCGAGCCGACGATTCGAGCATCGGTCGCTTCACACCTCAGTTACACGGGTTTTTCGTCGTGTAGGTTCGGAGGGTGAAAGGCCAGACGGCGCCTCGACGACGAGCTCCCTCCCTTCGTCGTCTGACAACCACCTTCGAGCTAATCCACCCAACAGAACTTTTTTTCTATCCCTTTTAGCTTTCTCCTGGTCCGGAAAGCTCGGTACCTCCGGCAGAAGTGAGTGCAAGTTAGGTTTGGTTCATAAAAGCACCTCTTTTAACGCGTTGACTAACATGGAGGTCACCGGCGCATTAAATTGTCTTTCATTAAATACTTGGTAACTTTATCAAAATTTTGAGCAGAGTCAATATTTGGATAACAATAGAAGGCGAAGACTATGCAACTGACTAGATACATATTTTCATCTTCATTATTTGGGTTTGAAACAGAAGATTATAGTATGTCTGGCCAGGTATGGGAGTTTTCACTGTGACAGTCAACGTGTTAAGCAGCCCTTCACATAAGAAAATTATGGATTTTGGCATATTTAGTCTTTTCATATTTCCGGGCAGCTTGAACCCTTGAGAATACACCCCTGAATGGATTTTTAGAAATTCGAAAAACTGACATCGCTATGAGCACAGGGGAACCCGTTTTTTAGTGCACGGGTTACACGTGGTACTCTCACACAAAAAGAATACTGTATTTCGCAATAAGAAAAATTGAACGTATAGTTCAAAGTGCTAATAACAGAAGTTCCAATTTTCATTTCAATAGCTCTGGTAGTTTTCTTGCAAAAAATTGCTAAGGAAAAAGAAGTTGAAGTTGTCAATAAAGAATTTTCGTTTGTGCTGTATGCAGCAAACAAACAGCTGAGAACCAATATGTGAGCTCTAAAAAATCGTTCACCGTGTGCTACGTACCACCGTACTGCCTTTAAATTAGTGTATGTGCAGCTTTTCACGTTGCAATAAAATAATTATGCTGTTGGTCGGGGTACATTTGTTGTGACTTTCTCTTGTATTTTACCCGGAACCCCGTCTGCATGAGATCAAACAGCGAAACTGTCGACGCTTTTCATTTTGAAACAGATAATGGTGCGGCGTAAATTCCGTCAAGTTATTGCTGCGAGCGCAGGCGAGCCGAGGTCGAATTTAAAAGCCACGATCGAGAGCCAGCCGGTTGTAATTTCTTCATAAAAACGAACGAGGAAAAAGAATTTCGCAATTTCTTCGCCGTCGAACACGTGCGCCGTCATAATTACTTCGTGCACACGCACACGCGCGCACACACACACACACACACTCAAACGAACGAACGAACGAGCGCTAATAGCTTCCGGCTAACGAAAAATTACGGTGGAAAAGAAAATAACAATAATCGAATAGAAATTATTCGGAGTTAACGAGATACGAAACATTGTTTACGATTATCGATAATCGCTTGCGGTAAATGGACGTAACTACCGCCGATAAACTGCAACGCGATTTCACGAGCGCAACTGTTTTCGCAATACTCGAAACTTATGCGCGAAGATTATGATTTGTACTAGTATTTGTGGAGCGAAATAAAAGATTGTACGTTGTGAAATATTGCAAAATGGAAAGTCAGTGAATGTGGATGTTCTGATTCTTGAAAGATTATATTTTGTAATGGTTTATTATAAATTACTTGCTCTGAAATTTCTACGCTTCTTGTAGCAAGAAACACTTTGTCAATAATATCAGAAAAAAGTAAAAATGAAAATGTGTGTAATTGTAAAAATTGCAACAAAAAAATAAAATTGTCTGCATAATCAAAATTTTCAAATAAATGTTGCAATAACATACCGTCCATACAGACATCAAATTTATTAATATTTCTCTATTTTTTATTTTCGTTTCCGTTTTTAAGTTTGTACATTTTAAGACAGTCGTAAGTCATCGAAGTTTAAAAGTTTAAAGAACTTCATACATTTTTTCTTTACGCTAAAAACTGTAACATCCCACAACGACGACAGCTTATCGGTGCATACATACTCCTGCACTGTTTCGCAAAGTCGTCGAGAATCATTATCGTTCTATGTTGTATTTGATTAATCAATTATTACACAACATACTTACATAAATCAATAAAACGGTTATAGTATAGAATGCAAACATTACTTCTAGCTCGCTCCGCACTATCGTCTGTCTCTTTTCAACGGGTAATCTTCGCGTCGAAGAGGAACGTTGCAACAGCAGATAACAGCAATAACTTCAAAGAAAAGAGCCGTAATTGCAACAATAACAAAAACAAATAAAATTGATAAAAACAGAGTACGATGCTAGAGTAATTGGAATCTATTATTATTTTCTTATTAAAATATGAACATAGACAGGAATAAACAAATAAACTGATCTTGTTTAAATGAAATATATAAACAAATTTATTTGTTTATTTGTCTAGTGATTGTAGTCCTTATAAATATATCCACTAAGACTCTTTAATTTCTGCATTATGCTTCAATTTTTTCCCTACTGATGTTGTTTTCGTTTTAATAGTGAAATGTTATCATTGAGCCAGCATTTAACTGATAATTAAGACAGAATTGTTCCAGACCAATTAAGTGGCTGAATGCAATGATATTTTCCATGTCAGACAATTCTTAAATTTCGCGATTTATTTCGCAATGTACACATTTCACAGAGCCACATGAGTCAGCATTATCGCTTTTTCGTCACTTCCACCGTGTTTTTCATCCTTTTTCTGCGTTTCTGGCTCGATAATTGGGGCTCACGAATTATTATCATCTATCCGGAGAAGGAGGCTGCGATAACCGGCCGCAGAAACACCAGAACCACGTATATCGTTAGATTAGCTTTATCATCGGTTAGATTCGTTCGAACGACCGCCAATTTCCCTGGTAACGCTCGTATCTGCGAACTACATATTAAGAGGAACAACGATAAGGCACACTAAATCCTCGTAAAAAAAATTTGTCCCCAATGTAACACAACCATATTGTTCAGAAAGAAAAAAGTTCGAATAAAAAAATAACAGAAAGCGTTGGTCGTCAAAGCGTTCACAAATCTGACATGAATTTTAAAGGCGCTGCAATAATAATATCTGAAGAAAACACATACGATTGTGATAGTAAATGTTGTATAATAAATTCAGAAAATTTCTAGTCGCAAATTGTACAATAAATTATATAAAAAATTGTATCGCACAAATGAGACGTTGAATAATCGTTCTTTAGAATGTGATCTAGCAAGTACGGTTGCTCCTGTTTCAGCCATTTCGCGTAAACGCAGGAAAGTCTACTGGAAAATTGGTTGGAGACGCGATGGTCGACGTGAAAAATTAACAGGCGACTGGCACGCGACGAGGAAATAGATTCGTCAGTCTGCCAGTTCGCTCGAACCTCTAATTTTCAACAACGTTCAGAAGCAGTTTGTCTTCGGAGATTCGTCCGGGACGGCGGGCAGCAGGAAGCCGCTGAAAGCTCGCCTCCGTGCCACTGTTTTTATTGGCGATCGACCGATAAACATTTACATCCCCGGTCGAAAACACGTTTCGACGTCCCATTTTCCGAATCCCAGAAGACCGACTTTATATAGAGTGTCTTCGCGATTGAATCGCCTGGTGAAAGTTACGATCGTTCCCAACGACTCTGGCCGGCAGAAGAGCACTGAGGATGAAAATGAATTTAATTCTGGATTGACTCGGCTGTATATTAGTTCGGACGTGAGTGTCAAATTACAATAAACAGAGCCAAGTTGTGGGACACGCTTCATTGAAGTTCTGTTCTGTAAATAAGTATATGGAACTATTTCAAACATGGTCAAGTTGTAGAAAAAATTGTATTGAGGGTGTGGTCTCTGAATAAATACTACGAACTGGACCAAACGTGAATAAGTTGCAGAAGAAATTGTATTGAGACTGTATCTTCTGGATAGCTATGTCTAACTGTAACAAACAGCATCAAATCACAGAAGACCTTCCATTCTACCTAAACAATTGGAACACCCATATGAAATCACAACAAACACCGTCAAACAACGGAAGAAACACTATGATCGATGCCACAACCATGTCAAATTACAAAAGAAATTCTACGAGTCTTTGAACGGTCGTACATCACGCGAAGTCACGCGTCAATCATCAGAAAATCCCTAGAAGCTCCCGTCACATCCGTTTGTTACTGTAACACGTTCGTTCTCCCGTAGAAAGCACGCGAAGTCGATTCGATTAACATCGTCTGGAGATGATCGATTTACGCGTGAGCAGAAACAACGAACGACTCCGGTAACGCAGGAACAATTTGAATTATACCCGCATAATTTACACGTGTAATACGTTCATAGACGGCTAGAGGTAAATTGTACACACAGAACGGAATTGCTTTCACGAGAATACGTCATACGGTTATCCCATTTGGACAGCTGCCAATGTACCAATAGCTAACTTGTTAGACCGGGCCAAGAATAACCAGGCCTAGCATCGAAAAGTTCCAATGTACGAGAGCTGTCAATTAACTGACAGCCGGTGGTTTGTTAGGGAAAGGAACCAGACCTTGGACCCCTTGTTTATCGAATTTATTATCGGTCAATTACGTTCGAATCTCTAACAGATATTTCTCATCGTCTCGAGCTTAATTTTTCAAATCCAGTACATTGACACACAGTGGCAATTCGCCTGCTGCCACTTTTCCTTGTCTGACACACAGTTGCATTTTCCTCTTCCAGAGTTTCACTATCCCCGCTTTCTCTTTTTCAAGCTTTTTAACCCAATTCGTGTCTATCATTTCTTCTATCTCGCCTCGCACATTTGGCAAGCAGACCACCACTTTCACTCTCCACCCTTCAATCTTCGACTTTCCACTCTGCACCTCTCTAGCTTTATCTCTTTTAAAAAGCGCTGTAAACTTCCAGAAACAGTATACCATTTTTCGGAGGCTGTCAGATAAGACTCCAGACCGGCGTTCACCTCGATTCCTCGACGAGATTTCAGCATACATAGTCATACTTGAACTTCATATTTACTTGTGTGTACCTCTGTCATGGTTACACTTACTACAGGGATAATGTTACTCAGCAATAAATCAAGTACGCCTGAAACAATTCTGTTCGAGCCTGTCTCACCTCCCCGGTACCATGAATTTTTATCATATCGTTGATATCTTCCACGCTGATTGGCGTTTGTTCCCTCGATCGACTGTCACGCGAGTAAAATTCGTACACGCATAAATCGCGTCATGCTGGCTCGTCCCGATTGTTATGTAAAACGTACATTTCGATTACAAAGTAGGAGGAGAGTGGTCGTGCCAAAAAGCATCGAGAACCGTGCGGTCTCGGCCGGGAGAGCGTCATTAATCACCGAGGATCCGTCAAGGATTCCCCTCGATTGCGCAAGCGCGCTAGATCCGAATATGGCGGACCGTCCGTGAACGCGCCACCTCGCAAACACGACTTTTAATCGTTCCACCGGCGACTTTATGATGCTTTTTTAATGGCGACCAGGACCTTCGGACGCCCACGCGTTCTCACGCCCACCTACGATACTTTTTCATTCGGACCGGGGTCTATTAATAGTCGTTCCGCCGGTTGAAACTTTGTTTCGTCCCCGCCTGATGAAGAAACACACAGGGGATACGCTTGTTTCTGAGTAGCTGCTCTTCAGGGGCAGTCTGGTGATCGTTATTGTTGCTCTCTTGCCGGTGGAACGACTGAAACACTGTTTTCTATTAACACTTTGTCATTTCATTGTCAGAAAATAGGAGAAAACGTTGAGAGTTCTCTTCAGATTGATGTGTATATTAAATTAATTGAGAAGGATGTATTAACACTTTTACTAGTAATGTCGACTACAGTCCTCTACAAAACTATTGGGTTGAATCATAAATGACTTCCAACAACACTTGAAATAGTTTATCTAGGCTAGTGGTTCTTGCTTCATACTTGAAGGGGAGAATCCCTAAAACATAAATATACTGCAGAACCAACACTAATCATCCTTTAATAAGTCATCAATAGATTTAAGATGGCAAATCGGAAGTTATTTATGTTTCAACCCAATACCTATAGGTTCTAGCATCGACTATAATCATCTTTAGCGAAACCACCTACGGCTACTAGCGCTGGCTATAATCGCTGAGACAAGGAAAATAGCTTAATCATCTGATTGCTTCTTAAGAGTTCTACTTTGCTAAATTAAATTTGTTATATAAACTTTAGTTTATTCTTTACATTAACAAAGTATATAACCCGTGCGGGTGTAAGATATTGTCGATATTTTATCAGAGTGTATCATAATGAAAGGGTTAAACAGGCTTTGATCAGTATTTTTGAATTATTTGTTTAACATCGTTCAAATACGGCACATTGCAATGCATAGAAGAATTAAAGAAAAATCTCCAGTACATGAATTTTCGAATTAAGTGGCATTTTCACTGTCAGATGTCGGATTCGTGGTCCCAGTCTCTTTTTAGAGAGGCTAACAAAGTTAGCGGTAAAAAGGACGAAGAAGAATACGAATCACGCGTTTCCTCGTGGCAGAGTCAAAAGAAAGACGTTCCGAAAGAGCAAACGTAGAGTACGAAGAACCGGAGGGAGAACAAAGGAGCAGGGGAGAAAGAAAACGAGCAAATCGACGTAACACCTGAGCCAACAAGTCTACTGTCTAATCTCTCGTTTTCGCTGACATTCACGCATTTAGGACCTAACATATATGAAAGAACACGTGCGTACGACGTACGTGGCTGTGTCTGTGTGCGTTGTATGCAAATTTGCTGGCCCGCAGCGACATGCACGTGCGAATTAACATCGTGCGTTTTGAGACACGTACTGCTTGCAGTATAATAATTAATGGCGATTAAGGGCAAGTTCCCTTGAATTTTACATAATTTGGTTTTATGTCACAACTTGTCTGAGGAAACCACTTCAGGGACGATTGGATTGAAATTGGAGATAAATGTGACATCGAACCTAGAAAAGTGAAAAAAAGATTCAGACATTTTTTAAATACATTATTTACATATGCATGATCATTAGGTTGTCCAACGTTTATTATATGTTTATCAAGAATATGTCAGCATCACTGAAGAGCTTGATACGAGCGAATGTGCAAACTTGCACAATTTTAGACTTCAATTATAATAATTAATACTGATAATTTTAATAGATTTGACAATCTCTCTTCAAGAATCATTCAATTATATTTGACAGCAGAAAAAAATAATGTGCTTATAGTACAAGTGTAAATTAAGCTTCACGACTGTCGAAGATTCTGCCTGGTTTTGTCTCACAGAAACTGCGATACTCACGTGCTGAATTTATCAGAATCGCATGAATTATTTATTCTAAACATTCACGTAGAACGACCTTATACGAAGACAGATATCGGAAATTAATCGAAAACCTATGTACGACAATTTGAAGAGAAATATGAGCCTAGAAAATTATACAATTATTAATCTTTCTAAAATTGTATTCCACTAAAATGTACAGCCTCCGGACTACGTCTAAAAATCATAATAGATCTAACTGTTCAACAGTTAATAGGCAAATTTATGGTCGTTCATTGGAAACATCGCAACAGTATTGATCAATTGCCAACATTCGATGAATATTCAATGAAACAGCACTGAACATAACGTAATGATTCAAATAATATACGTCACAGTACAATGTCCCGTTGTACGTTTCAATCATTTTTCCACTAACAATAGAATTATTTTTCCTTCAGCTTCATTTATAAATTTTGCAAAAATTTTGGGTAAGAGGACGTTGAATTTAAAAAATTGGTTTATTTTCATCCGTTCCAGACTTACGAAATAGAAAGTGATGCTACGTAATTCGCGTGAAATATCTCGATATGAAAATTTCATTTGATCTGCCAGCCAGAAATCTGGCAAGCAACGCGAGGTATTTGCGTAAAACATGAAACAAAGATCATCTCGTCATGTACGTAACATACGCGCATAATATAAAGATGTAAATTTAATCTGGATCTCGAGCATAAAAACAAGTGCAACAAAATTCTCGGCGATCAATACTCAAAGAAACTCGAGGAAACATTGTGTCAGCTTCTGGAAAATCATTACTCGGCAACAGAAACACTTGTCAACAAAAATTCTATCGAGCTGATAGTCTTTTGACAGCCGTCTCACACTTCCTCAAACATCTTCAAACTCTAGAAGAAGGTCTATCAACGCTGCATCTTCTGAACAATCTCAAAGTGTACCAATCATTGTCAAATCCCAACAAAAAATTCTGTCGACATTATCTTCTGAACGCACGCGTCAAACCACTCCAAACACCGTCAAACAGCAAGAGACATGCTTGTATCAATATCACTCGTAAAGAATCGATTCAACCAAAAGAAAGACCATCATCTGAAAAATATATAACACCGATCATTCAATGAAAGTTCACTGAAAAATTGCATGAGAAGGTTGGTCGTTTCGATGGCGATAATGGCTGCAGAAAAATCCTTCGTTCGAGTGATTGTCCGATAGATCGGGTCGGAGGAGGGTCGTAGAGTTATCGTCGATCCCCTCGAGCCGCAGAAATCGAGCTTACGCGGGTCTAATTCGATCTGGCAGGCTTGCACATGCACCGGCCACGTGCATCGCTGACCACCTGCGGCAGAAAGATCTTTGTCGCGAACGTAAACGCTACTGTTGCACACACATACTGCACACAGAGTGCACGCAGAGTGCACACAGGGCTCAGAGTTCTCAGCACCGCTGCACACAAGTGCATCGAAGTCGGATCGTATCTCGAGCCCCGAAGAAAACAGACCGCGCTCCGTGCCAACCGGAGATGCAACGAATCCGCAGGCCTGCCTCTCCATTTCCCAAGAAACTCGACTTTTCCATTTCATTTTCACGATTCTCTTTATCTGGATAAACTGTGCTGAAATTGGCAAAAGATTATTAACCCTTTGCGAAACATTGACGCTGCTACGCCACATACCACAAAATGGCATACACGGAGATTTATAAATTCATAAACTTCGAAAAAGAATATTTCTAATTTTCACGAGGGCACCATAAAAATATTCTGAAATAGCCAATCGATGATATTAACAAATTCTCAAAGTGTACATGGTTGGGACTGTTGGTGTTAAGAGTTACACGACGAGGTAAGAACTGTTCCTGCAGCATCACAAATGTTTGCCCATGAATGTAAAGTGTTTATTGCTTCTCTAACAAGTATTGTAAGTATAAGGACAGAACTATCTTTATACGTAAGTGCGCGGCCTGTTGGTTACCGCGTTTAGTCTAGCAGTGAAAACTCCCATATGTAGTCAGACGCATCATAATTTGTCGTCACGCAATGAGTTAAATGAAAACTAAATAAAATACCTCTGATCCTCATTATGATTTAGTAAAATATAGTAGACAGTATGCCATAGGAAATGTTCCACGAATTAATTAAATATTTGCTATCTAGTGAACTAATGATCCATCTGACACAAAAGAATCGATGAGAAGATCGAAAATCGTCTTGACGAGCTTTCGAGGAAGACACGAGACACACGTCGGACTTTCGTCGTGATTAGTCATGCATTTGGCAAGCTGATATCTCGGACGAAGGAAAAGGCGGTCAACGATTTCGCGGAGGGCTACTTGGCAACGAGCTTGCAGTTTCGTGACCAAGAGGAAGTGACCGACCAGAAGAGGAACGGGCAGGGCTTTTGGCTGACGTACCAGGGATTTCCTCTCCTCTTCAACGACACATCGTTAGATCGTAACATCCCATATAAACAAATCTCTGTTGTTTACCCGACTACGAGTAGTATTAGTAAAAATGTCCAAGAAGGTATAACAGGACCTGTTGGGTTAAAGTCTAAAAAGCTGAGTCATTCTCAGCCTCTATAGTGTGATAGTCAACGTGTTCAGAGGAGAGGAAATCGACAGTGTAAGAGAGTAGAAAATCGAATGGAACAGATCAGAACTTGATCCTGGGACCTTCTACTTACTTTTCCACTGAGCTATCTAATCAATTACCGATTTTCTCACCCCAAAACACAGGTCTCCACTGGTACACCAACTAATTCTTTCTTCCTTACATCTACAACAACCAATTACAAAATGCTAATTAATTCTATTCATAGAAAATGTTTGTTAGGATCACTAGAATCAGGAATGTATGATACAACCTCCGAGATGCTGGTATTTTTTATGCAGAAGGAATCATCTTGAATTGCTAATACTATGGCACCGTACTGCCTGACATTCTGTAAAAAATGGACAAATTTTTAGGAGTTCAAACTACTTAGCCATAATTTTAATTTCTAAATGTTCTTATTATACAAATTTCTGGCTGAATATGACTAATATTTTACAGGTTGCTTACACGTAACAGATTCTACGACTTGGATTTGGTCTCATAAGCATCAGCCCCCATTTGGAGATTGGAAAATGATGAGCATGTCTTCACGGCTCTTAAAAATTGAAACGGACGAGTTTCGAGCGTGCGATTAAATCTCGCGATTGTTTAACGTGAAAAGACATTATCAGCGAGTTTCACGCGCAAAAATTTATTCGCTGTTGTACAATTAAACTTAACGACCGAAATTCCTGCCCGAACGAAACACACGTTTCCTCTGCACCGTGTTATCTCGGTGGTTTCGACGAATTACCCCCGATATTTCTTGCATCATGATGTTTTTCAACGTACGCAGAACGAGATATTTTTCTTAATTTATTCCTCTCCTCGATCGTAAACTCGTCCATTATAAACATATTATCCGGATACTACGCACTGAATATTAAAGACGTACTAGTAATCGCATTTATTAGAGATAAATCTTCAAGATTCTGTTCAAAATTCTCCCGATTGCGATTTGAATAATTCCTCAAAATTTATGTTGGAATTCATTTTTTGAAATATTTCATTTGCGATTACTGCGATTATAAAAAGCGTGTCTGAAGAGTTAAAATGCAATAAATTGTATGAAATATTGGCTGATGAGCAGAGGATAAAAAAAAATATTTTTTTGGTCAATTTCCGTAGCCGTAAAATGCGTTTTATGTATTTAGGTGAATTTTATGAGCTATTATAGAGTACGTAAAATAGTAATTATAAAATTATTTTTAGACAGTTGCGAGATTTAATGTGTAATTATGCGTTGCAATTACAATAAAAATCATCTCAAAATTTAAGTTGAAATAAATTTTACAACATTCTTCGCTGTTAACTGGGTTAATAAAGATTGTTGTAAAAAATGTTACAAAACATTTTTCATTAACAAAATAAAAAGAATAAGAGAAGAAAAGTATTATTCAATAATAAAATAAAATACCTGATATATTAAATAATAATAATTCTATCCCACAAGTATAATACAAACTATAGTTTCTCTTCCATGAATTGTAGAACCTAAGTAAAATTACAACGTTTGGCTACTAACAATAAGTGAATAATTACTTTTTTGTAACGTTCTGTCTGCAAATATGATCAGGAACATGTGATCGGATAATGACGATCGAAAGGATCGAAAAAATGTTTCCGGTTGCGCAACCATATCTCTTCGAATGATAATCTTCCTGCAATTATACTTAATAACCGAGTTCTACCGACACATAAAAACAAATATACTCTTTGCTGCCAAATACGATGGAATTTCAATTATCGGGACTAATTGGGGGACACGGGTGATTGATTTTATCGTTTGTTCGATTACACGATTACACGTGGAACACAAGAAGATGATTCAATGATGTACATACATCGCTGCTTATGCTAATTATCCAGTGCAATTTAGTGAAATGAATTATTACGTAGCCGTGCGTTGAGCTTAAAGTCTGATGGAAATATTAGTGATTGGTATCACTGCAATTTTATTATTTTTTATTATTTCTAATATTATTATTTGTTGTTTTCATTGCCACGATCCTCCATCTATGTTCATGATTTAATTTCCAAAAGTTCTGATCCTATTTCTTCTGATCACTGGCGTGTTTGATCACGTGTCTCAAAGCGTGCTTCAACAGGAACATCATTTTTAGAAATGAATGACTAATTGTCCTGCTGAAACTGATACATCTCTCCGCTTTTTCTGCACATTTCGTTATCAGTGACTAAACCTCGTTCGCGTTGTAACAGATTCTTTAATAAACAATATATCACGTTCGACGTAGAAAACAAAATTGTACTTTCTGCGACGTTCCATCTTTGATTCAACAATGAATCCTGGAAAATATGTGACCATCTGAACAAACAATAACGACAATGAACCCAGATATGGACTTGGATGAATCATCTTCCACTCTTTTCTGCAGGAAATACTTAATAATATTAATGATGGAAAATATGCGATAAAATAATATACAACAATTAGGAAAAGAAAACGTGCAACATTCCTAATACAAATCACAGCTGATAGCTGATTTGTACTAAAAACAGAGTGTTATAATATATCTAACTGGCTATACCACTATTTCAGTATTTTAGCTTACAATTATTTTACTGTAACTCCAAAAAATTATATGAGCCTATATAAGGCTGCTGGGAACAGAAAACAGACTTCCTTTGAAAATTAAAATATCTTAGTTAGAGAAACGTAAGGCTAAGAAATCCACTGGCACCGGAGTCTGTAAAACACGCAGAAGATGTCACGCAGGGCCTCAAATCGACCGGTTCCATTATCCATCGATCTCGAAGAGGTAGCCGAAAACGGGCGAAGAAAACGTTGCCTCAGGATCGTAAACTTCGCGAAGGATATCGCGGGTGTTCACGGTGCCGCTTTATTTTCGTCGTCCAAAAACCGAGCGTCGTTTCGTGGAAGGAGAACCGGTCGTTTCGAAATCTGCTCGCGGTTCTACCAGGCGGCCGGATAAAGAAACTGGTCCAGGGAGAAGCCGGTGGTGTTTGGCCCGCTTCCAAGTTTTGCGAGAACCCACGAATTTATCGCGAGAAGATTCGACTTTCATTCAATTGACAATCACATGTCAAACTGTTCTCATAGAGACGCCTAACGACTTATCAGAACGTTGGAGTATGTAGAACATCTGGACAATGTAAACTGAAGTCCACGTCCTTAGCACCGAAAACGAATCAGAACCACTATAGCTCTCGCCTAGCAAACTCCTCCGTTTGTAAGATAAAGTTCTGTACTTCGAATTCTTGGGAGTCCAACGCTATCAACAGCCAGATGGATGTCTAAAAGTTCAGAAGAATTATGTTAATATAGCCTGAATTAAGCCAGACTCGGCACTGTCTGTGGTAAGTTAGGTCTCCTTTTATGGAAACAAACTGAATGGAATAGACGCCACTCTCCTGATTCTGCCAAAGTTTTCGGTCTGATTAGTGACACACCCACCGTTCGCGCGTTAAACGATGTCAGAACGAGAGAGGAGAGAGGAGGAGAGACGAAAGAGAGCGTGTGTTCGACGAGTTAGCTATTTGACCCCGAGAGGTTAGCCATTGCGTATATTACGTCCATGTGCATGCGGCTCATACGGACAACCGGCTGATTCTGGATCCTTCCGCGAGGTTAAGTATACGTGCAAGAAAGATGAAAGAATGTCGACGACTTTCCAGTTCGACCACGGGAGCCTGTTCTCGTGAACGATCATGCTCCGAACGATTTTTCCTGGAAGCTTTCTGAAACGAAACACCGTCACGATAAAATTGTTTCGATTGACACTTTGACTGCTATCGCACGGCCCATATGGTTTCACGCGTTTGCATAACATACACATGAAACAAATAAATAAGCGTACCTCACACTGACCAAAGACTGCTATCCAAATCCTTATAAAACGAAGATTGTAAAATATGCTGAGGAAGGGGATTAATATAGAATTTAGCACAATTTTCCTGCAACTATCGAGATTTTACTGTAGATAGTTTACCTATACAAACTTCATTACCGAAATATAGATATCATTTATATAATAGAAGTCACAAACTGTAATGCTCAGAGTATTTCAAATTACTGAGAGAATAAAAAAGATATTCAGTCAATTACGGCATATAATCTTTCTGAGTTTAGGTGACTAATAGACCCCACAAAAACTCAACAAAATGTCTTAATAAATGTAGCCTCGTGCTAGTCGTTTTCCAGATGTTCAGCTCCTTCTTTCATGATTAAAAATGTGGATAATTTTCTGTGAAAAATAAAAACAATTTCAGTTTGAAATTCAGACAGTAGATTTATAACGTGGACACCTGGGATCCCTATAGAAACGTTAAAAAATGTTTAAACATTTTTCGTCCTTCTAAACCTCTATACAATCGACTGGAATGCACTGTTCATGGGCGCAGAAGTGCAAACACGCCAGTGTCTGATAAAAACGATCCAGCCGAGTGTAACAGAGTGGCTATCGATTCTGCGACCTTGGTGTCTACGTCGCTCCATTAGAAGCCGGTAGATACTGTGTGACCTTGATCGTTTCACAAGACAGACGGACAGGAGCCGCCGGGTAACCTTGACGATCATCTCGTAACTAGAATTCGTGCTCGATTCCGGAATAGAGCGAACGTTGAGGAAGCTAACACGTTTTCTTCGGCCTTGAACATCAGACGTACGTCAGACCCGAAGGAACCGGGCTCTGTGGAGATTCAACACGAAGCGAAGAGAAAAAAAGAATGAGGATCGTGTGTACCCAGGTCACGTTCGACGTTCGTGTCCGCAGAATGTACAGGTCTCCACGTACGGTTTCGTGTATTGTGGCTGCCTCCGCATTAAAAAATAACCTTTCCACGAAATGGATACAGTGTGAGGGTGAAATGAAGTATGATTACATTGAAAATTAAAAAACACTGAATACATGTTCGACGCTAAACTTCTAAGCATAAAATCATGTGCTCATAGGTCGTTAAATTCGTCTTGACACGGCCTGTGAAGCTGTCAAAAGTACACGGTGGTGTTCAAAAGAGCACTGACGACTTTGGAATGACCTTGATAGAGAGTATTTTTACAGAACAATATTTACAACCTTCTACAGTATAACTTTTGCCTCTGACACTTTCTTGTATTTCTAAAAATTACAGGGAGACTTTGGTGTTTTGTCATATCCTGTATATGCAGGGTGAGGTATTTAAAACAGGTCACCCATAGCTAATTTTGGTTCTAATCCACATACCTTCTGCGGACTAGGAAATCACCTTAAACGACCCAATTTGGATGCCATGAAATACCATACTGCATTTATATTGCACCTTACTGTGCTGAAAAATTATTTGTCTCTTTAATGAGAATAATACAACAAACTTTACATATATTTTCTCTACAAGAGAGCTTCCCTGAATATCATTGAAAAACATTTTTCCCTCGAATGGAGGCGTCCTTTGTTCCTGCGGATGCATATGTACGTGCAGCGACGTACAAACTGCGCAGCGGGCTAATCTCGTGGAAAAGATAAGAGAATCTAGAGAGACACTACGAATGCGGCGGTGGGTGGGGGCGGAGGGGAAGATAGGCCAGAGCGGAGGGGGGTGCGAGCACGTGGCGACGTTAGGTCAAACGCGCACAATGCCCGAAACCGACACGACCCGACGTGTCGGAAAATACATTGGGTAATTCCGAAGTGACGGACGCCCAGCGCCGCGACGCCACACGTGCGTCCCTTTAATGCCGCTCCGTCGCCGCTGGAAAACTTATATCGCGTAAATATTATTCCCACCCCGGTCCAAATGAAAATATTTGCCATTTCTGTTGGATACCTTGGTTCAACACTCCTCGCGGAATGTTTCCAGTCTTTTCACCATTCCCAGTGCCCCATAAATTTGCCAAGTCGCAGAAAGAAAAGCGTTTGTACATATGCGGAAGAATCAAGAGGCTCCTTTTTTCAGGGAGTATGCACATGAACTTCACAGCTGAAGGGTTAAATTAAAAGTAATCTAAACATCGATGATCCTGCAACAGGACGTCTGAATATATAGGAGAAACGTTATTGATATCGAAGTACACGGATGATGGACTGTTCGGTGGCCTTGAACGGCCGATATTGCCAGTCTCTGCTATAGTGTTTGAGGGGACGGGTCCCGGAATACATTTGGAGGGTCGTTCGCGGTATTGTGCGCTGTGTGGAGGACTTTCCAGTTAAAACGTGCAAATAAACAGCGGGAGTGGCTCGAATTAAGCACGACTCCCGCAGAGGCCTGAGGGAAAACGGGAGCAAAAGAGCCGCGATGGAAAAGGAGAAACTCGAGGGGGAAGCAACAGGAGCAACAGGAGAACCGTGCCAGAAAACGAGGAGGAAAGAGAAGATGAACGAGTGACACAAGGTGGTTGTGTGCTTGTAGTAGCGATGGCGTGAAAACGCTCGCGCTGCATTACGGACCGCCATCTTAGATGATACAGATCAACCCCCTAACAATGGACATTGTTTCTGTACGGTAAAATTATCTTGTCTTCGTCACGGGCTTCTCTGGAGAGCCACTGACCCTGAAGGACCTCGTACGAAATGGTAAAACCTCTGTTGGGTTTGGATCAGCTGATGATTAAATACTTCTAGTACACAGAGTTGAAATATAGGCTAGAGACATTGAATTACATTTGAGAGATCATCTGAAATTGTCTAGAAGCTTCATACTGCTAGACGCAATGGACTGATGCCTCCAAAAACATATGACAAATTAGTGTTGAGGTCTAACAATCTCAGCTTCGTCACTCTCCATGTACACTCAACTTTGGTACTATTCTCTGAAGGGACAGCTTAAACCTTAGTCCATTTAGACCACTTCTGTCGAGTTGTTTATTATCCAGAAGGTATTTTTAGAGGCACAAAGGCTGATCCTCTTCGAATGGAGTTCCTGAAAGCATCTCTACAGGTTACTGAACGCAAACTCAGAAGAATTCCAGGAAACATTCCACGTGCTCTCTGGGCGTGATACAGAAAGTTTGGGGCGTTGGAGTCAGTTCCATCGCTACTTCTCCAGCACATCCCCAAGATAAACTGAAAACAAAGCGCCGTGGGATAATAGAACGAACGAGAGGGCACCAACACGAAAGTGAGGACAACGAACTTGCCCCGTAATACTTGCTGCGCATATAATCGCGATTCTGGGTTAAGCGCCCCGAGAAGCAACTGCGCAGAATGTCACGTCTGTATTTATTACGGGAGAAATAGCCGAGGACCCTGCACACGTTTGAATCGCCTGCGAATTTTCTGCGAAGACGCTTTTTGCGATAAGCCACGCGGCCGCCATACTTCCCGCGAATTTTGATTAAAAATATGAAAAATTATCTTTTCCATGAAGGGATGATTCGAGAAATTTAATATCATCTACGACTTTTATCTCCTTTTCCTGCTTTTTCATTTTAAGGAATACTGTTTCGGAGTACAGTGATTCTAGAAATCGGAGTGGACTGTGGTCCCATGATAATTTATAATGTATTTGTACTTTAATATATTAGTTTTTAATTCAGATTTTATGTGTTTTGTATTTACCTCTTTGAGACTAAAGAATCAACCCAACTTACCCCACCCAAATCTGAATCTAATTGTGAATATTTTTCTAACTTATTTGATTGGTCCTGACGATTCCACTCAATCTAACACTGTATATGCTCATATTAGCTTTCTTACTCCTTAAGAACCTGACCTACCCTCATTATCTGCATCTCCATATTTACTTCCTTAGTCCTGAAGAATCAATCCAACCGAATTTCGTATATGTACAGTTGACCCTAATATAACCTACTTCTGTACACGTTCATGTTATAGCATTGTACATGGACTTGCACATATCAGTTGCACATCCTGAATGATTCCGCGATAAAATTCTCCAGAACCACCTATTGTTTGTGGCAGAGTGAGCGTGTTAAAATTCAGAGAGTATATTTTCTTTGTTGATCATGGGAGCAGCGGTTGCTACGAGGCCAAGAGGTTCTGCTCGAAACTCTAGAACGAGGAAGTGGTGCAGCAGAAGATATTCGGTGGTTTTGTTCTTTATCTTGCATTCCCGAAAACCTCGGGTCCAGAAAGGGTCCGCGTGACCTTGCACGATTCCCTGAATAAAACCCTCGTGGCACGCATTCTCGCTCTCACCCAAACCCCATTAAACTCGACGAACAATAACAATTACCGCGTCGTAAACTGCTATTTATTTCGGCAATGCCCTGGCCCCGCGTAAAAATCGCTCCCATAGTTAGCCGAGCCAACTCGTTTGCAGTCGTAAAAGTTTGCCGGTTATCTCTAATTGCGAAATTTTATTCGTTTATTTTTATTTCGTATCGCTCGGAGAATGTCTATAAATAGACTGAAGATCCATGCGTTGGTAGAAGTTCGGTTAGTATAATTTTGAATGATAAAATGAAGTTATAAAAAACGTGATACGTGGTGAAGTAGGTCAAGAATTTAAAAAATTTCAATATACGCATTATCAAGGCTGGGTTCCACTGAATTTTGTTTAGAATTTCAAGACGGTGATTTTAATTCAATAATAATGATAATTTTGTATCCTCTTATGACTTTGAATGTTCCTCGGCGACTCTGTTACTTAACAAATAAATAAGTTTCATTCCTAAATCCATACGTTCTTTACTCCCTGAGGTATATTGTGACTTTATTGCCTGCACTCCTTTGTTCCTTTCTAAATAAGGTTCCCGTAATTAGCTCCGAGATTAAACGGGAGAAACGTGCGTTTTCATTCGTTCCACCGAGTTTCTTTGTTCTGTAAATAGTCGATCTATCTGGCTGCACGGCCTTCGAACTATTCCCTTATCAGAGACCATTGCCTAGCTTCGCATAATCTGGATCTTTGTCAGCGATTCCAAACAAAGCGGTCGAAATCTCTGTTTGGTCGACAGGCACGCAACTCCTTATCTAACGTACACTTTGGCTTTTCTTTGTGGACAGGAAAGCAGAGGGAGGGAGAGAGAAAGAGAAAGAGACAGAGATTGTTCCTTTCCTCCTTATTCAGACAGAGAATTCCCATTTCTTTGGCGACGAAAAGAAAAATCCATAGCAAAACGAGTCCCCGGTTAAAGTAAACACTGATTTTCAGAGATAAACTTGGAATTCTTGTGATTTATGAATTCCCATTACCTGGAACCTCCGTTCCAAGTCCATGGCTATTTTAGCGGAGTAAGATTTCAGTAGCCATTTACATAATTATATAATGCATGTAATTATGTATATGAATTTTTGCTGTAATTACTGTAAAATTTTTATTCTGTTCTATGAATTTGTAATTACGCCATCTTTTTATTCAACTCCAAAATCAGTATTTTACTTTAACTATAAGGTTTCTCCACTTTTTTCATTTAATTAAATTTACCTGCCTAGACACAGAGTTTCAAATCAATTGCTGTGTTCGAAGAAACAAAATCAGTCGAGATAAACAAAACTATTCAATCTCCTAATGTTTTGGAGTATCTTGTCCTCATTTGATGGACTGGTTGGAGGACAGAGTGTAAAGAGTTGCCGTCCCAATTGAACGTTTTATTTGTCAGGAAAAGAAGGGCCCAAAACGTAGTTCGATTTACGTTCAAAATTTGTCGGCGACCGCTATTCGTCCGGGTTAAATACGTCAGTGACGTTCCGCGAAATCTATTGGCTCGTTACCCTGTCACGTGATATATTGGTACATTGCCAATCGGTGTGCTAGACCGAGCCTGGCAAAATGCCATTTGTTTACCAAACGTTTGAACGACTCAATATCGGTTTTGTGATTTAAGCCGCTTATCGCGATTGGCCTCTTTCCCTTTCGATTTTATTTTCTTTTTCCTCTTTCTCTCTCTCTCTCACACACACTCTCTCTCTCTCTCTCTCCCTATCTTATTAATCGAATTACTCCTATCGATCTCCACGAAAACCTGTTTCGATCTTCGGGATACGAAGTTTCTGGCTTTCACTTCTGCACGGCGTGTCTGCATACAAAAAACACTAAAAATTAATGAAAAATACTCGAAACAATAATTTGTTTAGATGCTTTAATACATGGGAATACTATATGTAAAAAATATTTAAATGATAGAAAAAGTAATATAAGAAATAATGGTAGTTCGTAGACTGTGTACTGATTTTTTTAAAATGAGACTGTTTAATACTAAACATTTAACAGTAGGGCACTGAAACTGCTCCAGAAATTTATAAAACAATAATTATTAATTTATGTAGGATGCATTAGGTCGATCAGAGAAGTCTATCGGATTTTTGAGTAAAAAAATCAATTTGTTATTACTAAGACCATGTTGTTCTTTAGTCTCCTGTCAGTATCAGCCATTTATCAGACCGTTTATTTATACAAAATAATTGCTCAGTTTCAAAAACTTCTTCAAATTGCCTGAATGCTAAGAAAAAAGTTCCCACTACAAATTCGAAGATATACAAATCGATGGATTGTTTCGAAGCAACATGTCAATTTCACGAAACAGTCGACAGGTACGAGTCAATCTCAATACCACGAGTCGATTTCGGAGCAGAGGATGGATCGGATCGGATCGGATCGAATCGATTCGACGATCTCGATCGACTGTTATTATTCAAATCGAACGGTTCCGGCATACCAGCGAGTTATTTTGCAAGCCTGGAATCCGTGACTCGATTTCTCAAAAAGAAACACACTCCGTGCTTGCGAATGCACAGGACGTGAAACGAATTAACCGCATCTCTGAAGGAATTCCTTCGAATGGAGGCCGTGCAGGGGATTAGCATACGAAAATTGGAAGCCCACTTTCGTCCCGTGTATTTCGGACACCGATCAACATACAACCAGTTACGCATTATGCACCACTGCCTCGCATTTACATTCGAATGATCCTTTCGAAACACGTCCGGATGTCGCGTTTTTCAACGATAAGGGACCTCGTTCTCGTAGCTACAGCTGACACACAATTTGATTCTGCATCAAATTATTACAAAATCTTCACTTCATCGATTATGACTAGACTGTGGAGCTTCATGCAATTTGACTGTATCCAAATGCCTGAAGGATGCAAGTCTGTGAAGCAAAGGAAATAAAAAATACACTACATAATAATTAAAGCACAAAATATAATCTTGAGGAAGTTCTATTTCTTCGAGGAAGAAGTATAGTTTAAAAAAGTGGAGTATAATTGTACATATAAACATGTAGAAAATCTAACTATTATATTTCCTATTTCACGAAAAACGATCAACCATTTCAAAAGAGTATTCTAGAAATTCATAAACCACGAATTTCCCCGAACGATAAAACCGGAATAAAAATGTGAATGAAAATCAAATAAAAAAAGCATAATTCGGTCGAAATTCTCGGAATCAAACACTCGAAATCGGTGGAAACAATGCCTGGAACCGATCTCTCATGTCCCGCTGAAAACCACCACGACCGGCGGGCAACTATTTAAAAATTAGATTCCACGCTTCTCGGAACTCGGCGACCATCAACAATATTTCACAACGAGTCGCTATCTACCAGCGACGTAATAAAAAAGAGGCGAACGGGAGTGGCGAATGCTGCAAGATGATACAAGACGCTATTACAATGGAGAATCGTTAATAACGACACACTGAAGCAATACGACCGGTTTGACTATCAAAAATATCCTGTTCGCTGCTGTTACAAGATTACTCCAAGGCTTTCAGTGCCTTATTCATTAGCTCTTGTATTATTACATTGTATTTTTTCAATGAGGAAAAGGATTGGCTAGACTGACTGGATATTGACCGGACTGGTCGCCAGAAGTGGCCGGGACGGCTACGCAAAAAGGCTGTACCGACCGGCCACTTCGAGCGGCCATTCCGGCCAATTTAGGTAACCAATTGATATAACAGAAGAGGTGCACATGAGAGATTCGTACGCATGTTCTGAGCTTGCATGCATCTGCTCCGAAAAGTTTGAACTTTCGTTGGTCCTGTATTAAGTCACTGGAATGTACATTTCATTGTTATATCCCCGTGTGAAATTATGATATTGTCATCGCGACTTACGCATGTATCGTCGCTTCGAAACGACTAATCTGCGGCCTTTAAGTCAGCTTTTCAAACCAACACGACGAAACGACGTGTGGTTTCAAAGGCATTGCGATTCAATGTAGATTTCCTTTGTCTTGTGATTAATCGCGAATACAGGATGTTTCAAAGATGATTGACACGTTGATCACTGATGAGCAACCGAGTGTTTATGCAGATATATATATTTTTAGTCCGATATGTTTTTGTGTGTTGAGAAGAACAATTTGCGTTGATCTTGGAAAGAGTTTGTTTTGAACTGCACAGTTCTCAATCCGCAACATATGTCGCCATTTTCTCTCACTGAATCCTTGGAGCCAAATGGCCAATTTTACACGGATCAGGAGTCTCAAATTGCACAGTTCTCGATGGCATGGAACACGATCCCCAAAATTGTATGAAACCTAAGTTTCGAATAACACGGTTTCAAATGACACGCAACCAATTAGCCGTGTTATTCGAGGGTTGCCTGTATATTGGCGAAAAGAAAAATAGAGGAGGAGGAATCGTGCGGTGAATTCGCGACGATGTATACTCATGAAAACGCCTGTAGCCGCGCGTGCTCTTTGTTTACTCGTGCATTCCAGCGTTTCTCGCGCACGCACAGGAACACGCACACCCGCAACACATCGCGTGCGTGCATTCGCATTAGCCGCGAGTTATCTACATCACAAAGCGTCGCCGCAAAGGTTGGCCTACTTATACGTTCCCCGCGCCCCGACGCCCAGCAACACGCACAGATAACGCAAGGATCCAACATCAGTTGATTTGAAATCGATGAAACTCCCACCACCTCATCTCTCATGCATGTGTTGAAATTTTGTTCGCTCAAAACTTTTCACAAAGGGAGGAATTTAGTTTGACTCTGCTCAGATCTCTAGAGATCTTACGATCTGATTGTGAAGAAATTAATTTCACGTTTAAATTAGTGAACATTACTCAACCTATCATAAGTCAAGCTCTGCCGGCATCAACCGCCCCCTCCTCCCTCATTTCCCTTATGTTCAAATTACCAGCGCTGCAAAATCAAATGCTCATTTTACACATTTTAATAATTCATTTATGGCATAATAAACCTTGAACTTTCCAACGTACATACTTTTATGGTACGTGACTTTTTCAAGCGTTATTTCTAAAAGATTGATTCGATCGGCTATCGTTTCACATACAATGTACAAATGTCTACATTGACATCAAAAATGTCTTGATAGGCGATATCAATTTTTACGTGCTTGACGCACTGCAAGAAGATTAGATAAAAACGACGAACACAAAATAGATCTCGTGTGTACTTCGAAATACATGCATCTGTTTGTTTCAATTTTAAAACGGTGATAATATTAAAAAAGTTACGCTACAATTTGATAAATAAATTTTTCCAACGCGACAAGTGGAACGGTTTCACTGTTTCACCAGACGAAAGTGGAGTAAGCCTAATCTGCAGTTCCTTCCTGATTAAAGCAGATCTGGAGCTCCGAGCTTACTCTCGAAAGCTCGTACCGTCACCTTTTCCAACGAAATCAGCTACGACACTGCCAACGAAGATGTTCCATTCATTTATAATCCGATAAAACATGAGGATACTCGAAACGAGCGTCAATTAAATGCCACGACGTTGTACGTACAAAATCACTGATAAGATGATAACAAAAATTTCGAGATCGAATCGCAATTGTGCGACTAATATGACGATTTATCGAGCAATTTTCAGGAACGGTACAATAAATGACATAGCATTGTAATCGTTGATCTTCGATATAAACTAATCGATCTTAATGATTAACGATAGAACAATTCCAGCTTTGAATTCATCAACCCACCCTCACCCAACCTAAACTACAGTGTAAACCACTCGATCTAAAATGCTGATAACATAAAAGTGAAAGTTTACTTTTAAATTAATCAAAATCGGTCGATAGTAGGATCTTATTAAACTTCAACTGTATATAACCTTATCAAGGTAACATTCACCTGACCTTATCACAGATCTCTCTTGTTAAACTCGCTTATCAAAAGATTATTAATAGACGTGCATATTTCTCGGCAACGAAAAAATAGCAATGTAATCGTCGATCGATTATTCATCTCGTTATCTCGTGTGAAAATTGATCTAAAGTATTCTTCTGAATGTAACCATGTATAAATGAGAACGGGAAATACCAATGGTTGAAACAGATATTGCAGCTTTTCCTTCCGATTCGTTGCACTTGAGAACAATTTAGATTAGAGTTTAAAGAATGCTATGAAGTATTTACAGGAGGAAGGACCTCTAGGGTGTTTAACTGCCTAATCTTAGGACAAGACTGACTAGGTTGGGGGGTCAACAGCGAAACCAACCTTATTTTTCAAGCACAGGTGCGGTGTGTTTATACTTGTGTACACACACACGCACACCGTAAAGATCATCCAGTTCGAACTTTTCGAGGGTTTCGAAACTTTTCCATTTCTCGTATAGCAATGCCAATCAAAACAGAGTGCCGTGAACTGATTGGTCCGATTCACTTAACACATTTTTTTACATGCCTCTTTCATAGATTTGGTCAGCTTAGATCCTGAGAGGCTCGTATAGCATTGCAGCAGCCTATGAAAAAATAAAATGTACTTAATAAACGTTACACAACACTACAATAATTTTACAAAATATAAATTGTTCTATTGTGAGATTTATCAATGGTTTCATGAACGTGATAAGTTGATACTGAACATTTCAAACGAAACCATGAATAAAAAGATTTCATTCTACATTTTCTGATTATTTTTTCACCCCAGACTGACACTACCGATTCAGAAACAGCCTCTATATGCAACTAACCGGGAAACGAGCCTTGTATTAAACTGTAGACGCTTATGGGATACATGAAAGATGCATATTTAAAGTGACACAAATAATGAAATCTATACTTGTTCAGTACTTAGAGGACAAAATAGAGTTTTGTATAGAGATCTAGTTCTTCGATTAATAGAGAAAGCATTGAGGTATGAAAATGTATACTTGATATTTTTAGTATATCTGCTTGTTCCCTGGTTGAAATTATTAGCCCCACAGCTGGCCGGGAACCATTTAGCTCCTTATCCGCGAACCTACCCTCTTGTTCTAGTGAAAAACGACACGACCTGAGGATAAATAAGAATGAAATGCAACAGGGACCCGTTGCATCGGTATCTCGTAACGAGGCTGCAACATTCTGGTTGCGAATTATTGCTACCGCGTTGGAAGTATCTTTGGCTTTTAGATACCACGGTCATCGTGAGACTTCTTGTTGCGTATGCAGGCGTGTATGAAATATATAGGGTGTCGCTGAAATAACTAGACGATATTTAACCCCCTACATGCTTCATCGTTCACACATAAATGAACTGAAATTTAAAAAACTGAATTATTGCAATTGAAAGCAACGTGAATTCCATTGCGCGTATAAAACACACAGGGTGTCTTGGAACAGCAGAGTGCACAGAAGCAAACAAAAACATAGCTTCATAATCATTTTCAAGATATTACAGTAAGTATAAAAATATAGTCAGGTACGCATTTACCGGACGAATTTTCCTGATCAATTTTTTCGGAAACGGACCTCCATAAGAATCAATTTTATTTTGTAAAATCTGGTTATTTTTTCATTTTTTCATGTAGAATCGTCGGCTTTGAGGCGATCGTCCTATCTATTGTGAAACATCGTGTACAGACACGTGCACACGGCCACGTACGGGTATATCAGCGATCGTCCTCGCATTTTTCACCATCTTAGCAAAGTGTGTTGCATCAGTTAAGGAGATCTAGACACGTTCAACCTTCTGCACCGACCTTCGTATCGAATTATCCATTCGGAGCAGCGGAGAGCCATTTGCCGCGTAATCGAACCCGATGTAGATTAATTGATCCTTCGGCTGGCGAAAAACGCTCCAGCAAATCGAATTAATATCGACGGCATGCCATCACGAACAGCCCTTCGATGCTTCGAAATTATCTCTGTTGCGCCAGCGTTTGCAGCGATGATAATAATCAGAGAAAAAGTATTCTTTGCTCGTAAAATCTTATCTCTTCTAATATATTTTTTATCTGACTCCAGGGCGAGTTACTCGCCAGCTTCAATTTTATTTTTCAATCGAGGAACATGGTATTTCAAGTAGAGAATGAATCCTTTTGAGGCCAACGCGAGCAAGGCTTGATTGATAGTTTTCGATTGTTGCACAAACGCTGGAATTTGTAAATGGATCATGGAACGCAAAAGAAAGTTTCTGACCGCCGCAACTGCGTGTTGGAAATCATTTAGCCGTGAACAAGGGAAATAATTGATCGTTGTTAAGCGGCAGGAGGAAATTCAGAGCTGGTTATTGTTTTTCTGCAAAACGGCCACCGCTCTACGGGGGCAAGGCTATTTCTGTCGCCTCGTATTTCAACTCGAAACCGGACTCGTGGCACTAATGAATCGCGGTTCTGTTGCTATTGCATAAGGCTGTCTTTTTCTTGCGTTTTATACAACGATATCGATCCCTCTGTGTGTGCGTCTGCGTGTGCATCATGCTGCAAGTTGCACTCGTCGCATGCACCGGACGATCCTGTAACAGATTTTCGATCTTCGTGTTGTAGCAAAGTTGCTTAAGCATAAATCTTTGCAAAAACGACTTAACGACGTCAAGAAAATTTGTTAAGCAAGACAAAACGACACAGCGTCTGAATTGATTGAAACCTAACGTACGAGCGCAAAAGAGAACGCAGAGAAAAAACACTCGACCGATTTGTAAATTATGAACAGTCTTTAGATCATTTCTTCTATGTTCTTCAAGGTCTCTATGAACAATGGAAACGTCACTGAATTGACTCCACTTATGTCGGTTCGGTTTTCTATGTCGCCCAACATAAGATAAGGGGTTCCTCGTGTTATACCCCCACCACTAGCTCTATGAAGTTTTAAACAAACATAATAAAACTTTCATATAGTTTATTCAGGTTTGTTGTCGCCTTGAACAATACTGAAAAACGAAATCGCAGTTTTTAGTTATCATTTGATACCTCTGGACCATGTAATCCCCACCCCATCTGGTGTAACCTCATGGGGGATTGTAAATTTTGCATGAAATCGTCCATATGTCAATAACCATCGATTTTAGGACATATGTTCAGTCAGACTTGTTTGCTACTCTTATCAAGTACCATGTATCCTGAAAGTTTCGAACCGTCTTACCCAGACACCCTGCGTACATAAAATTTCACCAGGGGTAGCAATTTCGCAGAAAATAGTCCATATCTGAATAACTATCGATTTTAGGACACATGTTTATTAAAACATTGTTGCTTCTCTGACAAAGTTCTACAAGCCCTGAAAACATGCAATCCTGTTCCCGGGACACCCGCTGAAGCAAAATTTCTACCCGTAGATTTACATGTAGAAGATTGATGTCCGCCTGCAAGACGGTCGTTAAAGTCGAATGAAAATCGTCAAATAAAACGTGTCGCGTGTTTTTGTTGCGATATAATGGCGTATCTGGCGTTCATTTTTTAACGATGTCGGATCGAAATACTGTTTTACGTGTTCCAGCGACGTTAAGGCGCATCGACGCGCAGAAAAACGGCGATGATTTCGCAACGGGCTACACACGCACCGCGTATTTATAGATTTTCCGCGTAATTGTGGCATTCCTGCGCTTTGTCCTTTGCAGGATACGAGGCTTTCCAGCTGTTTATACATGCGCATAGATACGCCGCGCAATTTGAATGTAATTTTCTCGATTATACCGCGTTTCCACGTAACGCGACGCGCTCCCCGCGAAAACAACACCTTTCGGTGAAAAGGAATCGATTAATGTTGGTTTAAAAGAAACATTCCTGACCGTCGAAAGGAAATCTTAAAAACAATGTCTCTTGAATGCTTCATTTTTAAACGTCAACATTGTTACAGCTGCAATAAACTTCTTGTCGCCAGGTAAGGAGGCTCGTATTGAATAAATGCATAGATTTTTTCAATTGAAGTTTGAATTACAGTAACCATCGTGTTCATCCACTGCACAATGTAGACTTTTATTACATTGATTCACTATGTATTCCTTGGTCAGTGCAGACTATTTTCAATATTGCACGTATAGTATACTTCGATGCATCGCACATTACTTCCAATTTTTGTATGTTTAGCAAGCAATCGATAGAGCAGGTAAGAAAACACATCGCAACGTTTCTTCGTCTTCTTTAGCACACCTGTGAACACGAGAAGCAACACGACCGGTAGGCCCGTATACACGTACACGGGATTTCCATTAAAAAAGAAACCTCTCCCGACCACTTATCTTTTACATTCCACCGAAGCCAAGGTAAGTAGAAGGGGGAAAAAAAACGAAGCAGAAGAAGAAGAAGAACGTCGTGCCTCTTTCGCACTCTCCTGACAAGGTCCCGTTTCCTGCCTCCTGGTCGTCAGGATAATCGTCGCCGATACTCGACGATCGGCGAGTTAATTAAAGATCGATCAATTAGAGAACGGGGTCGAGCCGGAGCGACTTCGTGGAAATTATGCGTTGCCCGCTGGCAAACCTCGTCGTTGGCTACTTCATCATTTTTACTTGCCTAGGGGGCTCGTTAGATAAACGTTGCAAGGACGACGCTTGGCGGTTCTTCAGGTTGATTCGATTTCAGTCACTTTTGAATCGTTATAGCAATACGAACGTTCGAATTCATCGAAATGTCAGTGATGTTTCATAGAGGCGCTCCAATTGGGCCGTTCAAGGTCATATCTCCACACCTGACACTTTGACTGCCGTGTATTGGTTATGTCAGTGATTGATTTGATCTGTAATTCTATTAGTGTTAGATTGGTGAAATGCAGCATTTTCTACTTAGTAACTAAAATTCTATACTGCTCAAAACAATTAGAGGCTCACGATTTTTAATCATTTTAGACAATCTATCAAGTGTCAGGAGTGAAACAAAAATAATTTGTGTCTAATATAATAACATTTTGAGCTTTTGTATCACTAGACACAAAGTGGGTATCCAAGTGTTATATTTTCGTGTGATAGAGTGAATGAGAATTGACCTTGAAGTGCCTAATGTCGAGATGCTATAATAAATGAATCCCACTAAAAATTACACAAACTTCACGGGAACTCATGGTTGTTTGAAACATCGAAAAGATCAACTACAAAATCCGAGATGTTAATAAATATTCAACAGTGTTGCTGGAAGTAGCAGAAAACTTGTTTACTCCGGAGCTCTGTTTTGCATACCAGAGATCATGATTTCCAATTAGAATATAGGTTTGTTCAACACCGGCGTCGGATAACCGTCGTGTTGTTTCAGTTATCGCGCGTTATCCTCGCCAATTGGTAAATTATTTCAGATTACACGTATCAAACAGATTAGGGAGAATTTTCATGTGTTAACATTGCAGCTCGAAAGGATCAGCGCGGCGCGGCTGTTTGCTTTCCTCCGGCTGATAAGTTACACACGATACGAACGTCGTCGGCAAAGCACGCGATAACGCTCCGATAATATTGACGATAGCTCGCTCGATATCCGCCCTTACCTCTGAAATTGGATCTCGATCGAAATTGCATCAGCTGATCGTTGCAAAAAAAAAAACCTCTCGCGATCGAAGGAAAATTTTTAAAATCGTTCACTTTTGTTTCACGCTGATTGCAGCTTTTATTTGAATCGACGTGACTCGAAACTGTCCTGAATTCCAACGTTCATCGATTAAACTCCTGCGCGATTTATTCGATATTAACTGCAAATTCGACTCGATCAAGGCAGCTCGAGCGGAGATTACAACTAGCAGATTCTAATGAATTATTCACGAGTCCCGGACATTTGCAGGATCATTTTTCATGTTTCACGCATTTATTTATGCCGAAGATTAATAAACGAAGAATTCGATTAACGTTGAAATCTGTTGATAAACATGAAATTGCAATTTTAACTCTTTAACGCTGCAATTAAAAGCGTGTGCCCGCTGAAACAATGACAATCGATTTCTTTTGTACGTTCATACTGATATACCTTGATCTTTATGTTACTGGTTATTGTATTTCATATTTTTTCTCCAGTATTTTAATTTTTAATTTTTATAACGACTGCGATTAGAATATTGTTTAAGCATGAATCTTAATCCGACTATGTATAAAACTTTGTATATGCATACCGTTAATGTTCAATAAACAATTATTATTAGTATACTTTGATTTTGTTCATTTATAAACGTAGCCTGCAGAAAATGTATCCTCAACCATTGTACGAAACTAATTCGACTCTGAATTCTCATACAATCACTGTGATTGAATGGCCGGTGCTCGAAGCCACTATACCGGCTGCTCGTGCACGACCTTCGTAACGAAATGGACAGTATCTCATTGTACGAGATTTCTAAGGACTCCCCACGTGAACTGTTCACGGTCACGAGGATCTTCCCTCGATTTTCTTTCTCTTTCGCGAAACCTTGCATTATCCCGATTCGAACGGCTTTGTTTCGCGCGCTCGGTGTCCTCGACGCGTAAAAATAACCTGATAGTTTCATGTAAATGTTTGCGATACCGCGTGCGTGAGAATCTACCGCGAGAAACTGGTGCTACGAACCGGCGATCGCGAAACTGTAAACGAGAACGCGGTCATTTCGAGTTTAAAGCGATTACGAAGTTACATAACCTCAAACCGATCGAGACTTTATTTCTTGTATAATATTTCACAGCTTTTACGACCGCCGTTCGACTAATGTCTATGCAAGAAGCTGCATTGAATAATAATGATAATAAATATTTATGTCCACCGATAAAGATGGCTGCGATTTCTAATTAACGCATTAAAACGCGAGGCGGCAAGTGAAAGTACGCCATTTTGCTTTTAAGCCTCTTCTTACGCGAAACGAATATCCGATAATAGAGCTAAATGAACGTTCGTCTTAAACTGCTTGCATTAGATAATAATCACAGGGAAGATAATTATCGTCTTCTAGAGGCTCTCGTTAAAATTCGGATATGGAATTCGGTTAACGTACTTATCGTTCAAAGTATTTCTACGAAGAATCGACTTGAACTCGTTAAAATTACGATCGCCGATCTTAATTAGTACCGAGAACTTTCTCAATTGAGCCCATTAGCCAATTGCAGTAATTAACACGATGGGTGTATACGGGGTGTCTCGGAAACATGATCTGAAACATTTTCAAGTAGTGCTCGATGAGACATGCAATGAAATCTTAATAAATATATACACTAACATTGATATTCATACAAATATGGACGATTTTGTGCAAAATTTGCCATTTCTAGTAGTTACTTAAAAAATTATAGAAACAAGAGTACTTATCATTAACTATTGACATTCAACTATAATGTTTACTGAGAATTGTATATTTTAATGAGTTCTATTTCACCTAAATAGCTTCAAACAAAAAAGGTTGCAGATGGGAATACATTTTCGAAAGAGTACACAATATATTACGATTTAATATAGAGAACTTTTATTTTTCATCGTATTTCATTCAAAAATAAAATTATTCGTAAAAAAAGATTTCTCCGCATTCGTCGTAGACAATATATATATACATATATATATAATATATATACGTGTGTATATACATATATATTTTTGTATACTATATATATATATATATTTAAAATATTACATAATAATAGCAATATTTACTCTCATGTATAGGGTTATATATAACTCTATATACGCGGTGCGTGTCGTCATCACCGTACAACTATATATATATATATATATATATATATATATATATACTCTAATGGGGTTTTCACTTACTGACTAAATCACATGTGGTTGTTTTTACTTTCATAAAACGCTCTTTTGTGCCGCCGCATTTCTCGCTCGCATCCCTATACTCTAACTGGTACAAGTGTTACAACGTTTTCATTTCTTTTTCTTCCCTCTATAACCGTTTGAAAGAAACGTTCAATCGTTTTTCCTAGCCGTTAAAAAAGATCCGGTCCGCTGGCCAGCGATTCCATCGATTCTCGTTCTCGTGTATTCCCGGAAAAAACAAAGGCTAGAGAGAAAGAGAAAGGGAAAGAGGAGGAGAAAGAAAGAGAGAGAGCTTCGAACGAGAACTGGTTGGAGTCGCTGTTATTCCGGCACGGAATTAAAGGCACGCCGTACGCGATAGCTAATTCGCGAGACAAAGGTCTCTGAAAAGACGAACTTCTCTCGCGGTCACATCACAAAATTTGCATAAACGTTACAAAAAACATCTGAATTAGTCTGTCCAAGGTCATTGGATTGTCTCTCCCCATTTTTAAGGCGATACATTCAAGCCCTATATCCGCCATACACACCGAACTTTTAGCTTAGGTTCATAACAATTTGCTGTACCATTGCACCATGTCTCTAAATGTTTTTTTAATCAATGACCTTGAGCTGTCTAATCCGATTGTCTCTGCTACAGAAGAAGTCCCAAGGACACCCGGTGTATGTACAGAGGTCCTTGACGAGTCCTTCCGCTTTTTCTTTACTCAATTCCTTGGGAGAAGGAAAGCTTTTGAACGGAACTGCAAATCTCGCTAAAAAAATCGAATCATAGATTAAGTTAAGAGGCAACGAGAAAACAGAGCACGCTTATAACTTAAAAAATAAATTACACGGTTTTGAAAGATCGTCGAGTGCCGAGAGTCGCGTGTCAAACATTGTCAGGGCTGGAAAATCAAAATACAAACGCGCAAGGTAACCAAGGGAATTCGAAAATTTGTTTGATTCGAACGAAAATGAAACATAGAAAAAGAGACGAGAAATGAAATTCGAGTTTCGCTCAAACGACCCCGCGATACAATACATCTAAAAATAGCGGACGAATTTCTTCTTCCGTTAATTGCAATCTCCCTGGCGAATCCCTTGAATCTACGCTACGATTAAGCCTACTTCATACTGTACAACGGGAACAGCAAAACTAAGCTTCTCAAGATCACTTCTCTTTTCTCCATTTTAACAAACGAGTCTTTGTTATTTTTTCATCTTAATGCATGATGCCCATATTGTCTTTTACGTTCAAAGCTGGACTTGGTTGTACCCTCTTTTTAACACGCTGACCGCCATGCTGTATTTTAAACAAAATGTAATTTCATATTATATTGCTATTTATCAATCATTAGTTCTAACAATTTATTTAAAGTCATGCATGTTGGCAACACTTTACCAAAAGTACTAACTAATATTAATCATGATTAACTGAATAATGCTACCAACAGAAGAATGCACTCATATGATGAACAACATGGCAGTAAAAATGTGAAATTGTTGAACCAAATGAGCGATGACCTTGAAAAGCCTAGTTCTAGTCCTTGCACTAAGATCGACGTACTTCCAATATACGGAGGATCACAACTTGCAAGACTTTTCTACTCTCTTCAACAGATATCCACGGTTACACATTTCTCCCTTGGCGACGAAACATTTCGAGTGTTCCAGCAAAACGAGAAGCGTGTATTGGACCGGGGCTGTCGCTGGAAACCCGGTGACGGGTTCCTTCCCTGGGCTTCAACGTGACAATTAGGTCGCGAAACGAGTTATTGCTGGTTTTCTAAGTCGTAGAGATTATTGCCGATCCCGATTCTTTTTCGCGAATTGATACTTTACATCGATTCCTTGCTTAATGGCACGACGGTAACGTCACGCGATTCTGTCGCCACGTACTCGTCGAGTCGAACGGACGTGAACGGGCAAACATCCTTCTGTGGTCCAGTTAATTAATTCACGAGTCTGTCGTGTGTCCAAAACGCAACCTACGACAATTATAGCATCGACGCTGTTACAACAATTCAAGAATCATTCAAATCCTTCAACTCTTTACGCTCGAACTAGCAGTACTGCTGATAGTTACCCGATGGTCTATTCAAACAGTCAGTGCTACTACCTAAAACGGTTATTCAAAGTGTAAATAATTTATCATGAATAAAAAATGATTGCTCAACATACTACTGTATATTTTCTTCAAAGCATTACGATTTAATAACCATGAGTGACCTATTTATCCACCAACAGGCGCGAAAAACAGCCTACTTCTGCTCTCGGATCAAAATGACGACATTGGACCACACAGGAACGTACTGTTCGACTCGCTTACGATTTTCTCGATTAAATGCATCTGGTCGTACGTGGCGACACAATCAAAACCTGTGCACGTATGTGTGTGTACTTACGTGTGTGTATGTCTATCTCGAGTATATTTTATGCGAACGCGCGTCCGCATAAGTCAACGAGGGCATACTGGACAAGACTAGATGCACGTATGACGAAATGAAGTTCCGTGAAGAACAGTGTGTTCAGGGGGAGAGAGAAAAAACGCGACTCGTTACACAGTCTCCGGCTTAAAAGCTACGAGAAAAAAGAAAGAGGAAAGATTCGGGGCTTTTTTTCACGGAGATGCGACGCACCACGTGCACACGCACTATCGTCGTTTACAGAAGCTTCAGGCTTGAAAATGCTCGGGTGTATCGCATCCTGACGAGAAACACCGTCCAACCGCTCTCGAACCCTATACTCTATTTTGTACAGCCTTAACGCGATGGTTCTCTCTTACAAAGCCGGGGTTACACAGGGTCCTCCTCGTTCGAGGCCTCGCCCACAAGACAAAGTCAGAAACGTCTGTACAAACAGCACCAAAAGATAATCCCAATGATTTTTCGCAGTTACACGCACTTTCGACACGTTCGTCCCTCGCGATTAATCTAAACCTAACTAATCGTGTTACTCTGTGCGTGAATACGTATATATAGCGCTATATACATCCTACGAGTCTTCGAGAGAAGCCTCTCGCTCAAATAGAACCGATAGAGAGAAAGAAAGATCGCTTCAGAAAGTACTTGCGTCTCTCCCGCATCCGTGGTGACGGTGTACAAAAACAAATCGAATGTTCTGATCGCGAGATCCGAAGGATTTCGTGGTGGACATCGACACCGGAACGGATCTTACAACTAGTAGCACGCGTTCGTTACAAAAAGGGACAGACGCAAGCGATCACAATGTGTTTCGTGTGTGTGTGAATTTACAAAGAATGCAAAAAGAGGTATTCTTCATCGGAGGGAAACCGACGAAATGTGTGCACCGCGATCAAAAGGGGAAAGAAACATTCTAAACGTTTCCTTCAGCGAATGATCATTGAAATGGAAAGTGTCTAGCGGCCGGGAGATTCGAATCTCCCGCCAGTACTCGCGGTTCTCCAAAATGGCCGCCGTGGAGGGTCCCTCTCTCCAAGTCCCGCCCACTGTGCTGCGTTCTCTTCTCTCCCAGGCCCGTGTCTCTTCATCGACGAGTTTTCACGTGCGTTTACCAAACGCAGGCGACATATCCTGTCCTTTTGGAAAGCTCGCCACACCAAGGCACTCCCTTCTCGAGCCGTCACACAACACCATCCTCCGAAAGAAGGCATCCAGATGGGCGACAGCAGGGTCACCGTGGAAGTTTCCTCTCCAGGGACCGTCGTTCAGAGCCAACGGACGGGACACACCCTCGAGTCCCGTCGTACAGGTCTCAGACAGCTCAGAACTGACCGGACACGGACATGATCTGGCAGCCAGAGTGCACGTGGTCCATCACCTGTTCCTTCAACCGGCACACGTGCTCCTTCAGCCTGTGCACAACCGCGCTCAGCTCGGTATTCTCGCCCTTTAGCAGCTTCACCTTGTCCTCCAGCCTGGAAATCCGTTCCAACTTGCGTCTGCGACACTTGGAGGCCGCCACGCGGTTCCTCTGACGCTTCCTCTCCAGCTTGATCCTCTCCTGGTTCTCCATGTCGATCGGAGACATGGGAGGCGAACTGGACACGCTCGGGACCGTCTGAGGTTCGTCCTTGATCTGCACCAGCCCTTGGCTCACGGATGATTCCGTGCTCTGCACGCTGCTGGGCGGTTCCAAGGTCGTGTACGTGGCTCCATGAATGCTTCCAGGTTCCTGGGAACTGTCTGAGTGGTGAAGCTCGTTCAGAGCGTCAACGAAACCCCTGGCATACAGTTCCTGCGCCTCTGTTACCGCCTTGGGGAACAGAATCTGCGTTGTAGGCGTGGGTAAGTTCGACACGAGGCTATCCTGCTGGGCTATGATAAATTTCTCCAGTTCTGGCGAGCCGAGCTTCAGCATATTCAAGTCTGGAGAGCTCAGAAGAGGTGTGACGTTGTTCAGAGCCGGTGGCAGGGGACCCAATCGCGGCCTCTTAGCCTGCGGACCTTGCCTCTGACATCCGTTCAGGTCCAGCGTAAGGTTCCGCTTCAACTGGCCCACGTTGTTCTCGCGATTCACGGCGCCGTAGACGCTCGTGTCCTCGTAGAACGTCTGCTCCATCGTCGAACTCCGCACCATCGATACCGTGGGGAACAGACTACCGTGTTTCGATCGAAACTTCGGTTCCGTGGGCGAGAATAGTCGCGCTTGCCAACACTAATCCGTTCCGTCGACAAACCGATCGCTTCTGATCGATCTGTGTCTCTTTTTCACCAGCACTCGACTACTTTTTCACTGCCGTTACATAACCCGTGAGGAATTCACTGAAGACGGATTCTCTCGGTTGCCTTGCTCCCTGTGTATCTAGGAGAGTCTGGTTAACAGATGTTCTTCGTGGAACAGAGAACGACGATAATCCACAGAGTCCGTTTCAGACACTCGCGACGTATTTTGCTCGCGTTATCAGTCCTCGAGGCTGCGGCACACTGGGTGCGTTTCGTTGCACTACCTGCTATGGATGCACCTCCGTGTCGACGGTGACACGAGGACCGACCTGGTTCGACTGTCAGCACGACAACAACAATGACTCACGGCACGCAATCCGACGAACGTGATGTTCTGCGCGTGTGCACCTCTAGAACACTGTACAACGTCCGAATGCGGCAGTTCGTCCGCACAGCGCGATGTCTCGACAACTTGTGAACACCCAACTAAACGTACAGCCTTATATCCCGTGACTCACGTCCGCTAAAAATAGCTCGATCGTCACCGAACGGCCACGTGATTGGCCGACGATGGCGTCACCGACCGACTTTTATTGGACGAGCAATAGGCGCTACTAGGAAATGGCTCGCGCATGCGCGCTAGGAACCTAGTGGAGGAAGAGTTTGAACGCCGGTTCGCGCGTTTGAACGCACAACTTTTACTTACTGAAATTCGCGTTTTTTTCGAAGCTCGATAATACCGATAAGATGTTGCATCAATTCAATGTCAGAGATCTTAGTACACTCTCCTCGAATTTGAAGTGCATGCACATGTTGAATCGTAGTTTTCAAAATCCTTGATTGCGCAAACTTAAACAGTTTAATTGCCTGCTCTGATATTTTATCATATCTGGACATTTCTGTTTCAATTGGATTTCTTAGACATACTTTTTTCCATGTGGATAATCGCTGCGTGCTTTATGATCGTTTCGATCAAGCGCAAAGTCACTGGTACTCCTTTTTGTTTTTAGGTTTACTGTTCTACACCCACACCGTGGGTGTTGTTTTTCTTCGCGATTTCGCAACACATGCTCAGGGACCAGTTTGTTTCCCGCTTGGAAACGTCGAAACTGACTTAATGGCCCTTTCGCGAACATTCAGATTTACACTTCAACTTGGCACGTGAATTCGTCCATACTTTGAAGGATAATTTAAGTCACAGTGACACGTGAAATTAATTTTAATTTCCCGTATCATTGGATTAATTATCTTTCCTTATTGACTTTATACTTCCTTGTAATGTAATCATCAGGTTGCTCTTGCTTATACATTATCCAACGGTATTATACAGTTTGTGTACTAAAAATTTTCGTATAGTTTCATTTTACTCTAATGTTTGCCATTAATTTTTTCAGAGTCCTTAACATAATGAGTCAAATAGTTAGAAGCAATAGTTTAGAAGCAATCGTGCGTTCTAAACTTCTTGCATTTTAATTTTGCTCACATTCGTAGAAGCAATAAACTTATTGATCTTAGCTTTCGTGTTCCCACTAGATGAAAGTATACTCGCACGTGTGAATGCATTGATGCCTGTTCATTGCATAAAGTAGTATCAACGAGCTATAAGTCAATACACCAATCACGATTGTTTCGCGTTATCTTACATTCACTGCATAACGCTTGTAATTGACTATTTGTGTCTCGGTTGAAACATTCCACAGCCTTAATCGGTGTTAATGCACTCCAATTTTAGTGTCGACTCCAATTTGAGATTTTCTCCTTTTAATGGTATTTTCTATGGTTCAATGAAATAGTTGTTTACCATATTTCAAATTCCTTTCGGGGATGCAATTGTTACACGCTGAATAGAATCGATCACAATGCAGTTCTTCGTGGACCCAGAAAGGTGTCCTGTTCCTAATTAGAAAATATTTTTCTCACCACTGAAAAACAACCTTCTGCTGATCTACCTAGGAAAGATCTCTATTATTGCAGACCTTTCCAGGTCAGATGTTTACGCGTGCATCAAGAATCGTCAAAACAAGTAGCACTTATCCCATTCGCCTTAGTCACGCATCCCAAGGGTTGATTCAGGTAAATTGTTTACTTCCGCGCGTGTCCGGTTTCTATCTTAATCCTCAGGTAATATGTTTACCAATTACAGAATCAGCTGATACCGAAAAAATGTCGGTGTGAATGAATTATGACTCTGTTTACTACGCTCGGGTACGAGGAAAAACGTTACAAGAATAATAGACCCCCCAACAATCATTGTTCGGACATTACATTACAAAGGTATTTTGCTTCGAATACACAAAATGAAAGTGAAGCAGCGTGTGTTAAAATACAAATTTTTTTCACGGGTTACTTAATATCGCAAAGATGAAAGTGTATACCTGGTATGCAAATTAAGCATCGACCTCAAGTTTAGAGTTTTAGCCGCAGAGTTCCGTGTGTACGATCCCACGCTTCAGGATTATTACCAAGTAGCAGATCAATTAATTCGCCATCAAATTACTATACGATTTTGCTGTCGAGTGTCCTCATTCATTACATCTTTCCGCATCATTTTACAGAATTATTCTCCCTGCGAATAATCGTTCGATCGTTAGCAATCACAGAAGTGTCAATCAAAAATTAACATTGCAAAAATAGTCTCGCAAATTAAAACATAAAAATAATTCTAAAATTCTTATTTATCTGTATACCTCATTAATAACATCTTAATGATTGTTGATAAAAATTCACAATTCATAAAATTAACCAATAATATTTTTATTATAGATATTTATAAAAAATATCTAAGCATACAATAATGAGAAGAATTGTATTGTATAAATGAAATATCGACTGAAATCACGCGTTGGCCGTTTTGGTCGCGTAGGCGAGGCAATGCCAGCTGCTTTTTTCATCTCGAAATTAAACAAACATAATTAATTTCCGCCTCTACGCCGACCACTCTATAGACATAGCAGCTTGCGATGGGGAAGGTTAAATTCATTATACATAACACTTCTCGCACAGAGGCCTGACATTTTTTACTTACGTATTAAAACGACCGCTTCCGAGGTGATCGATCGATTCTCAAATCGATTCATCACCTTCGTCTCTAAAGATATCGAAAATGTTTATTAAACACCTATTTGTTAATTTGACCAAGTGCTGTGCGCACCCAAACTTAGAACAATCAATTCTGAGATGGAATTAAAAACGAAATAAAATTTCTTTTTATAACTAAACAAATTTTGATTCTATTAACCGAGTTTACTCAAATTATTTTTATTAATTTGCACAGTAGTACACATACCTATAGTAGTTCTTTCTTTCAGCTTCAGGAATCCGTGTATGAGTTGCGAATATCGCTTCCATGTGCTACTGGCCACTATAGTGGCCCGGAGTGCAATTCTGTAATACACGCTACGAACATATGTATTCGTACGAAATAATACGTCAGCATGTTCAAATAAATGGTATACCTTTCGGTAAACATTTTTCAATTTAGCAACACTGAAATAATTTAACGACAAACATCATGCATATTATTATAATAAAATATTCAGCCCAACGCGTACACGGACGCAGAAAATGTCAGCACAGGGTGCACGAGCTGAAAAAGTTAAAACCATCACTTATTAAACATAATAAAAATTTCGTAATAACTCTGTCTAGTCTACCAAATTTTACAGTATAAAAAAGAATAAATTAATAGAATGGCAAAAACGTATGCTTATAAGTAGAGAATGGATTTTTATGAAATTAGAAATGTTTAATAATAATTGTTTAATGTAGGAAGAAAAATGGAGGCACGACAAGAATTCGTACTGTTTTTTAGTATTCAAAAAATGTAATCTTTATTTTCCTTACTTTTCAATACGTGTATATTAAACCGTACAAATCAGCAGGCTAGTCATTACGATTAAATGTCTAGACTAATTAACCTTAATAAGACAGATTAATTGTTCCTCTGATACGAAAATAAAATTTATATGAAATACGCTTGATTTTTCTTACTGTCCATAACGTGTTCTATGTTCGAAAATCTCGCAGCAGCTATATTTTTAACATTTTAACCTCATTCTCGCAAAATTACAGCATACTTCAATCGTTTTCGATTAAATAATTGTCAAGAGATTATGTATTCTCACCTCTGTGTGGAAAAGTTTCTGTTTTTCCGAAAATAATAAGCAGCGAAAAGTTTCTCCTCTACTCGCGTCTTCTCTCCTGCACACGTTTGAACGAGTAAGCGTTACTTCGATTCATGTATCGAAACCAACTGTACTGTTCGATTATCGCAATAATCAATCGTTACTGTCGATAAATTATCGAAACAAGCTATTTAAATTTAAAACAACATTTAAACTAAAAAGGAAGAACGTTTCGACATGATTATCGATTTAACTCTATTATACAAAGAAGTCTGAACACATTAAGAATATAACAATAATATGATGAAGTAATAAAATAATTTTTTCCTCCATTATTTAACCCTTCGATTTCGGGCTACTTGGAAACGAGCTGAACGCTGCGTGCGGCCGAGCTGGGGTAGTACGCAGTGAGCCATTGCACCGAACGCATATGGGCGTCGACAGTAACTGACGAGCGGCTCTGTCAAGCGTCTATATCAGTCAAAGGGTTAAAATTTAATATTTAACCCCTCCTTTTTAAAAATGATTTCTTTAATTATTAACTGAGCCTCTCAGAAACCATTATGATCGATTCAGTACAGAAAATTTATTATGTATTATTTAATAAAGTATAATTGATCCGTTTTGCTTCTGAGAGTCTCAATTGTACAATAAACAATGGGTTGGTACAGAGCTCGAACATTCTTAAGTTATCTGATGTTTATTTCTCGCAACATTAGATAAGGGTACAAAAAAAGTAAAACACAAACAATACTACGAGAGGAAGCCAAATTATCGATACTACGGCTATTATTAACGCACGTACGAATCTTCGGTAAATAATTAACAAAGATGTAGTCGATGTAACAAAGGTGTGCGCGACAATGGAAGCAGAACGATTTATATAGTGTAAAAGGCCAGAGATAATGCGTGTTGTTTCGGTCGAATCATTTTGAAACTACTATCGTCTCCAGAAAACTATTCAACGAAATTTCTCATACGCAAGGGTAATTTATTTACATTACTCTGATGAAAATATCAATGTGTTTCAGAAACACACGACCATGTTTTCCATATTTCCTCGTGTATCGATGAACGTCATACGTTTTATTAGCGATTCCTTCGTAATTTCCTGCAACGAACGTTCAGTTTAATTTCTAACAGTTTTTAGAAAAAGAAAGAATTACCTACTTTTTCAAATTCGGCTCGTAAAAAGTGATGGGAGCCCTTTTCCGTCTGGGACGATTTAAAGTGTACACACTGTTTGAGCTCGTGTTACTGCTTTCCGAATCACTAGAGACATCAGCGTTTAAATAAAGAGGATTTCTGCAAATTGATATACAAATTATAATCGCATACTAATTAATAAGAGTTATCTGTAGTACATAGCACATACACAGACTGATTGGTCTCCTGTGAAGTTGATTGTACCGGTGACGGTGCTGTCGATTTAACGTCTGATTCGTCCAATTTTTGTAACACCACTTTAGCAGCGCTAGGATCTTTATTCGAACTCTTACTCTTCTTCGATCTTTTATTGTTCTTCTTGTCGTGGGTTGGTGTAGTCTCAACATAATCGACCGACTCCCTCACGGCAGGCTTCTTCATTTTTTTCCTCTGTTGCAGAGCCTCTATACTGACTTCCAGCGGAGACGTTAAGTCTCCATCATCGCAATCGTTACTTACAATTATTGGCAGTTTCACTGTGGATTGATTGAACGCAGATTCATTCAGAGTCACGTTCGACACAGATGGAATAGGGCAGATTTGAGATATCTTTCGCAGGGTAGCCGTTATCTCCGGCTCCGGTTCGACCGTCGCCGTCGGTTTCAGCGCAGATTCCTCCAACACGGGCAATTTTAAGTCGTTTATGTCGAAATGCATGTTACGAGGTTGCCTCATGTACATCAACGTGAAATCATCCTCATCCTCGCTTTCGAAGCAGCCTCGTCTTTGCGTCACGAAATTCGCCAAATTTACTGCGCGCTCGTTTTCTACTTTGTACTTGTCTTCCTTCGTGTCCGCTGGAACATTTTCCGAAGTCGTATCATTAAGATTATTGTTACTCTCATTTTGCTGAAGACCTGCACACTCGCCCTCATTATTTACTTGTTTACCCTTTTTGGAGTTATGTGCATGACCACTGCGTTTGCTGAACGCTGGTGAAGAAGGCTGTTGCGCGCATTTCTCGCTATCCGACATGTCGTTCAGTTCTGTCACTGGTAATGTCATACACATATCATCGTTATTAGAATCATCTGCATTATCAGTCTTCTGATCTCTGCAAGGCACAGTTTGAGAATCGTTGAACAACCAACTTGGTCCTTCGAGAGGATCCTCCCAATTCGACGAAAGATTTTCTACTCTATTAGAAGTCTCCTTTATTTCCTCGTTCGTAGCATTCGATTCATCTTTATCAGTCTGTCCGTTCCTACTTTCAACGGTCTGATCATTGTTGTCGTTTGAGACGTCGCTAGGAGGTGTTTCTGGTATCGTAACACCCGTTTGAGAATCGTCTTGATTTACAGCATCGCTGTTCTCCACGTTCTCAGTCGCTTGAGCGTTTCGACTCTCCCTCAACTATAGAAAGCAATCGAATTAAAGATAAATCATATCGAATTTTCATGAGTTTGATGCACAGTAGAGCGTATTTAGTGGAGACACAAACCATTCGAATGTTAATACTTTGAGAATTTTGCAATAATTTCGATACATCGTTGAGTTTTACTCTGGGACTTCCTATGCGTTCGAAGTTTTCGATGCTGCATCTGCTGTTGTTAGCTCCAGACAATCTACTCGACATCGGCCGCAAAAATTTCCCAGACATTCTTCCAGAATGTCTGCTCCTTCTCTTACTCAACCTTCGTTCATTCTCATCTACATGCGCGTATTGAAATATAGAATTAATTTGTACCGAATAAATTACCGTTTCATGGTGTAATAATTCAACATACCACTACTTCTTGGCGAAGCGACAGTCAGTCTTTCGGGTAATCTACACGTGCGGGTAGTTTCCTGGAATGTTTAATTAACTTAGCATGACTTCATTGTTTAAATTCAGTAACTTCTTTTAATGACAATATACGTACACATCTTCGAGGCCTCATAGAAACACCAACAGGAGACCTTGGACTATTTAATTCCTGATTTCTGGGCGGTGTTGTTGCCTCTTCTATTATACTTAAGTTTGATGGATTATTAATATGTTGCATATTTACCCTACTTAAATTAATGGTGGGCTTTGTAATGGTGTGACCGCTCACCATGGGTTTCACTACTCCTTTGGTTGGAGATTTTGCTGATAATCTCCTGTATGATTCTCTCCCTGAAACAAAACTTTATTTTATAGCATTCAGTAATGCATACAATACGGAAATAACTATTCAAGGAATCTTACTCCCAGCAGAACTACAGGACATCCTCAAATTATTCATAGAAGATGCTGCAAATTGTTGACAAGATGAAATTGTGTTTGTCAAATAGCCAGTCACTGCTACTAACATTTTAAGCATCTCTTTAGCATCCTTTTGAATGCTTGATATTATAGCCTAAAATATATACAGATCATGTAAATGATACTTCTTATATGATTATTTTATTCTCATCAAATTCACTCACATCGCGTTTACTGCACGCCAAACCTAAATCTTGTACTTCTGCAATCAAGGCAACATTTTGGGAAAATAATAATTGGCTCTCTTGCTTCTCTTTAGACAATGCTTTGGCCAATGAACTGTTATTAATCTTTAACTTTTCACATACTGTAACAGTGAAACTTCATTAATTTTCATGTATGATATTTGTCTCAGTTTATTATGAATTTGATGTGTTTAAAACTTACGTGGTTTGTAAGACTTTCTAGGGAAGCTTCTCAAACACTGTGTCCGTTTAATGAGCACTGTGGCTCTCTTAATCTTTCGATGTTTTGGTATCTGAGACATTTTCCATTTATTACCTATTCCTCTAAAAGAAACCAAAGAGGTATGAGATTACCAAGCAACTGTAAGAACTCATAATCAAACTAACTCTAAGATACAGTTTTCAAAACAGAGTAACACAGATTGAAACTTCATGGCATTGTACATACATGTGATTTTACACAGTGCAAGAAACTACAATTGAAAGCAATATCAGGAACCCGTAAAGCATGTATAGAGGACAATACTCAATGTTCTGAAATAAATAAAAGCTTGGTATGTAGTCAGTGTTAAGAGAAGCAAAAACGTGTGGTTCTGAGTACCTGGCAAAACGACTAGCTTCCTCTCAATCTCTGAATTCGCAAATATTTAGGTGACACAGCGTGTTTCTCTGTTCTAATGCAACGACAACCAGTTTAACGTTTTTCAGAGCGGTGCAATAGCATCACCGATTTCACATCGAGGGGAGCTGTACATTTCCGCCATTGTGGAAGCATGAACTTCGCAACGGTGGCTGAAACACGTATGTAGATTGTAGTCGGAAGCTCGCACGATGACAAACTTTCGAAATCATCAACCCTACAGCAAAACAAAAATCGATCTATTAATATTCTGTAATTATTCTCAGAAGCTCAAAATTCATTTGAACTTTATTTAATAATAAAAATCATGAAACTCGCGTACACTCGGATGCATAGAAGTTTCTCTCAATGTAGGGGAAGGAACCTCCCACCACTCGCCTGATTCGCTCATGTTTGTAACGTGAGAGGACAGGAAAGTGCCATCTGGTGTCGCATGAACAAGAGGGAGTCACGGGAGTGGTGGGAGGTTCCTTCCCCTACAACAGGGGAAACCCAGTAAACATTTAAATGAACATGTCGGACCGTCTGGCAGATCGAAGTAGAAGTAAAATGGTAATGGTTTTGCGAGTACAAGCCAGAAGTAAAACTGCAAGTAAATGTGAGCGCATTAGTCTATTCGTATAAAATCGTACGATTTTAAGTACCCAGAACTTCCGGAACCATAGACGAAATTTTCGTCTGTGCCGGAACTGTACAACGACGTGCCGTTCTTGGCGCCCCTAGCGGATTTTTCTGTAAATAATCGTGCCGTTGTCATTAGATGGCGCCACATGGAATGCTGCAACTTGGTTCCGGGCTTTTATCAGAGATGGCGCCAGTTGTTCCGCTGTTCTTGCGGTTACTGCGGTGAGGCTGTGGTAGCACGTCGCGAGCTGTATTACAGCGAACGCCTATGTGCGTCAGTAGTACACGGAATGCTGTTTCGTTAAGCGCTTGTAGGCTGCAGTGGCAAAGGGTTATTACTAATCACAAACGAGATATAGAATAGAAAACAGTTTTTCGGTTATGAATATTATGAAAACTAATAAACGCCCTGGATTAAAAGGTATATGCACGTATCAAGCGCATTGCGTATTGCTATAGCTGAATTTGAATTGAAGTGCGTGATCAGGCGCATGCGTCCACGGCTCGCTCGTGTACCAGACTTTATTACAGTTTACTTGAAATATATTGATAATCAGTACGATCGGTAGAATTATTCGAACATTATTAGAGTTATTGTATTGTTTCGTCATATATTCTATCATATGGGCAAAAGTAGGATTGATCCGAGAACATTATAGTGGAGTACAGAAAAGTGTAGCCATTTATATACAACTGACTTGTTGAACGTATATACGTTATAGAACATTGGAAAAACGACTGCACATTGCGATGAGATTGACAGAAATTCCTAAATCCTATAGAATCGCATCTACATTCCGAGTTAGGCTTTAGGTCTGTGATTTGAGCGTATTAAATAAAAAGTCTTGGGTAATGATACCAGGAGGATAACGGTGTAGGTTATGCAGAGCTGTCAAAGTATTCGTGTTTGTTAAGGACGACAGCGATTCTTTCTTCAAGTGTTTGATCAAAGCGGAGAATGGAACTCGGCGATTTAATATTAATTCCAAAGCTTGATAATGTTTTGCTGATAGATAAGAGTGATAGAAATAGCAAAAGCATAGATGGAACGCTGTGTATCAGTAGCCACCACCTTCTTTGGTCATCGCGTCAAGACGACGGACAGGAACTTTGGGTACAATTTTCAGAAAGAAACTGCTTTCTTTTGAAATACCACTGTGTTGATAATTACTTTGTCAATTTCAAGTATAGCATTTACCTTTAAAGCAGAATCTTTCAATATTTGTTTCAGTTACTGTATAGGAACATAGATCTTATTGAAAAAAAATTGAATACTCAAAGCCCAGGTGGTAGTATCATATTGAAATGTAAAGATTTCCGTATCCTACAATTAGATATTAATTCATCCGATGACTTAATGAATGTTGTATTATCCATCGAAAAGTTGACAGCACAAGGTAGGATATGCAGTTTTACTTTCATTACCAAGCATGGTAATCTATCATTTATTTTCACAATGTTTATCACCTGTTTTCATTACAGAGCAAACCTTACAATATCCCTTTTTCAATAGACCTCAGATTATTAATAATGCTATGGGTCAAATAGAGGATGGATGGACGGCGTTTGCTCCTGTTTCTGAGTGGTCTAAATTATTAACAGCTCATGCAGATGAATGGCGTATCAGTTACTTAAATAAAGATTACAAAGTGTGCAAGTCTTATCCCTCAGCCGTTATAGTACCTCGTCATGTAGAGGATAAAATTATAATAGCATCTGCAAATTTTAGAGATGGTGGAAGATTTCCTGTTTTATGTTACAGACATGAGGGAGGGGTAAGAAGTAATGTTATGCTAAAGATAAAGATAATGTGTATATACTGTGGGATCTGAAATTAATGAATGTTTCAGAGTATTTTATTGAGAAGCAGCCAACCGATGTGTGGCGCTATTGCTAGAAGATGCAAAGATGATGAAAGACTGTTGAATGCTGTATTAGGTCCAGGAAGGCGTGGGTAAATATGATATTTTAACTATTGCATTTAAAATGTCTTAAGAATCCCAAACATACTTTCCTGCATAATATTTACAAATAATAGTAAACTGTGGTTTAGTCTGTATCGCTGATACAAGCATTCTCAATAGTTACATAGTGGACACAAGGTCCATTAGCCAAGCTCAAAGTGCTAGAGCCAAAGGCGGTGGTACAGAAATGGATGCTGCTTATCCACAGTGGCGAAAGGTGCACAAAGCGGTTCCACGTCCACATGATTTAACAGATAGTTTTTTTAAATTGATAGAGGCTTGTAACGACGTAACTTGTTCCACTTCTCAGTGGCTCTCAAGACTCGATAACGGGGGATGGTTATCCGCCGTTCAAAGCGCATTAAATGCCGCTTGCGTAACTGCTCAGTGCCTTCATCAAGAAGTTGCAGCTGTGTTGGTTCATGGTAAGTGTAAACTATGAAACAAATATGATCCTACTACTGACAATATCCATGCTAATGATTTATTACTTTCCGGACAGGAAGCGCTGGTAGAGATTCCACTCTCGTGGTAACCAGCTTAGCGCAGACAATATTAAATCCTGATTGTAGAACGGTGCGTGGTTTGCAGGCTTTGATTGAACGCGAATGGATACAAGCAGGCCATCAGTTTTTCAGTCGAACGCGCCATGGACCGTATCATCCATCGAATTCACAGAATTCAACACACGCGCCTACCTTTCTTCTCTTTTTAGACTGCCTCTATCAGCTTCAATGTCAGTTTCAATTTAGTTTCGAGTACACCATAGAATTATTGATCGAATTGTATAATCATGCGTATTGTTCGAACTATGGAACGTTTCTAGGTATACATGGAGTTTTTCTTCGCGTATAATTATAATGTGCCAGAGAATCTCAATATTTTACATGTATGTACATTATTTTTAGGTGATTCGGAAGCGGAGAGAATAAGTCTTCGATTATCTGAGCGAACCTGTAGCTTATGGGCATATATCAATCAACCGGACGTGCTAGAAAAATGGTTAAATCCTTTATATGATCCAAATCCAGGAGTTATCTGGCCGAGCGTTGCACCGATCAGTATTCAATTGTGGAAAGATCTTTACCTTGCTCATACTAGCGTTGCTCCTTGGAAAGGTTTATTGCCGTGCATCAAACAAATTAAACAAAATTATGTCGCAGTTCGAAAAGTTGCTGGTCAGTTACAAATTCAGATCAAACGAGCGATCGAGGAAATGCGTTCAGACCCGGATTTATCTTACGTGGAAGAAAGTCAGGACGAACATAGTTGTATAGCACGACTAAGCTTAGAATCTCAAAACACTTGATACGTACCGTAGTGATACATCATCTACCGACCTGCCTCTATTTATTATATAATTTGAACATACGAGAATCAACGTCACCCCGCATTTTATCGTATTCGAAATTTCATATTTTTCCCCCGTTTTTTACAGTTTCCTTTTTGGGCTACGAATCATTCTTACGATAGCGTATTACTATACTATGGTACATTATTCGTGGTTACACGATCTATTTATTTCTGGATATCTCTAAAATTAAAATACAAATGTGACACGCGTGTGTAATTTCTGAAAGGAGAAACTGAAATATAAGGATGAAATGATGCGACACGGTTGGCATCGAATGAACAATAAACATATACGTATATTTTTCGTGCAAGCGAACTTGATTCTCAAACTTATTGTTGGATGATGGAAAGAAGGCGGTAGCCTTTGGGGGCATAGGCAAGTTTTTACCGTTATTCAGAAACGCCTGGTATAGGGGAGAGAGAAAGGGAGGAAGAGGAGGAGGAGGGGTAAGGGCGGGATTATTGGAGGGAGAAGAAGGGGAGACACGGCAGGTGTTCGCACACAAAGAAACTATAAGGAATCCCACGGTCATGGCCATTGGCTTGAAAAACTTTCGTGTATTTCCTGAACACAAAGCGCAGTGTAAATACGAAGAAAATTGAATTTGATGAAAAATATGTATCGGAGCGTGCGACTACGTTGTCGTAACGAATCTTCTATAACATTAATGTTATGTATATAAATATATAAATAAATATAGTAATTTTACTGCGAGTAAATATCCATTGAATCGCATAGATTTGTTTCGATGAAAGACAACAGCAATTTCGGAATACGTAGGATACTATAAAGCCGAAAGATGCGTATTTATACAATAAACGTAGATTTTGTAATTTGGTCTTCTACTCCTTCGAATGTTATTTACCTTCCTAGTTTGGACGATATATTTACGGTAAAACGTGAAGCACCTTGTGAACCTTTTAAATCCATTTTCACCGTGTCGACGAAACGAGTGGCAGCGTCGGGGATTGATTCTGCAGCTCGGTTTCCTTGGATGAGTGTGGATCTAGTCACGAATAGAATGATAAAACGTGGACTGAATTCAAACCCATCCAGGGCCACCGAACGAATTGCTCTTTTTATCCTTTTAACGGCGTCGAGCGAAACTCGAATCGCGAATCGCGAGTTGCAAAGACGAAGATGTCCAGTGAAGAGTCGGTCAGGAAACAAGAACACGAACGTAACCGACGACCAGATCACAAGCCAGAATGTGGCAGAATGATGCGTTTGAAAATGGAATTGCAGAAGTTACGGGTAGGGGAACCGGGATAAGGGGCCCGGATTGGTGCGACTCCCTGCTCTTCTTGTCCTTACAAGTATAAGGCCCTTTGAGGGGAACATTCTCTTTCACTCCCTCTCTTTGTATCTTCCTCCCTCCCTCGCACATATACGAGCGCGCGCGCGCACGCACACCAGCCACACAACAGTTCTAACTGCTACGAGTAACCACTTCCTTCTCATTCGCCAGACATTATTATTGCACCTGAATTACAATCGATTGCAATGTTTTTGTACGTTCCTGAATAATATTTCGACAAACAGACTCCATAACATCGAGCAAGAAACAGTTTTAACCAAAGCTACTTTTTTTCTGAAAGAGAGAGTAACAAATATATTGAACTGTTCAAGTTTCAACGATTCACTATGTACATAAAAATGATTTAAACGGTGACTGTTATACAAATATTTAATATCAATAAAGGTGACTTTAATTCGATTGAAATGAAATCGTCCTTTTTCTTTGTTAGTTGTATCATGAATCGTACGACGATACATTACAAAGTATATTATCCTTTCTCTTTTGAAAGTATCAAGGAGGGTGCACAAGTTAACAATTGTTAAAAGTTATTCTTAAATTGTTAAAACTTATACATAATATACGTATATTATACGTAACGAAGGATCGTGAAGATCGTTGGTAAACTATAATTGGGGGAAAAAAAGTAGAAGAATCGGCCGCCACTCACTGTCGCGCCATCTATTGCTCTTGCTCGAATACGATTCACTTTTTGGAAGCATGCTGTCTCCTTTAAATACGTAATACCAACATAAAAATGTTAAATTCCCATTCGAGTTATGCGATAAAAATGTGACAAACATATGCGTATTAAACAATAATAGTTTTATTAGCGTTGCACTTTATTTGAATGAAGATATCTCAGAAATGTATACGAATCTAATACATTCTTTTGCCGAAGCGTTTCCTTCGTAGTCCACGATACAGTAAATATTCGAACTTTAAATTGGGGGTAGTTCTTGATTTTATGATTAATCCTACATTTAATTCATCTGTCTTGCAATGATTTATGGAAACTTCAGCATTTCTTTTGAATTTTGTCGGAATTTCACCTATTAAGCATCAACAAATTTATTCAATTCAATTGACTCAGAAGATCCGAGTGAAATGTTCCTATGAAGCGAAACTAAATGTAATCGGATAGGACATTTATTTGTCCGATTATCATTTAGTACCTGCACTGTGATGTGCTTACATTAAGCGCTACAAACTTTTGTGGCAACGGAGAGGTGCTGTTTTACTTGTAAAATGTTTTTTTCAAGGAACATCAATGAAATAAAAGTATTTTCGAAATGCTGCATGTGCATGTTTCAATAAATCGGTTATGGTCTTGCGGCGCTACGTTTCTATAAAGGTATGATTACTTTTCTCATGGTACTCGCAACAAATGCTGACTGCTGTCATGTTAAAAGAAGAAAATCTTCTCTGTCTGTGGCAATGTGAAATCTTTTCTTATTCGGGGATGCTACGATCGTGAGACTGTTCGTTTTCATATTCACCATTACCTTTCTTATTACGTGTATACTACAGTTGCGAGGAAATCATGTAACCTCTAAATTAGTCAGTAGATTTTAATTGTTCAGTTACTGTGAAACGGTTAAAAGAATCTATACTGATCTAAGCTCTATGTACTTTATATTCGATGTTTTTCCTTTCTGTAAAATGTATATACTGTGACAGGTCGCTATAAGAAAATATATTGAAAGAAGAATGTACCTTAGATGGCTATAAATTATTGTATCTGATAAACTTGGCAGATATTTCTTATTAAACAGAATCTTTTTTCAGAGAAGTAGATATGAATACAACATTGAGTTCAGTAGACAATGGCGGTGATAAACGTCTACCAGAGACAACTGTACAAAGCATAGCACAAAATCTCACTACCATACAAAGTATACAAAATGTGCAAAGCATTGTTCAGAGTAATATACAGAGTATTCAATCAACGCAAGCTATAGTACCTACTAATCTTGTTGGCAAAGCAGTGTCCATGGATTCAAATCCAAAATTACCCCTAATGAAACCTGTAGTTCCATCCGGTACCACATCCACTTCAGAGTCTAATAAGATAACCACAACGGTAAAATAAATTCTATATTGATGTAAAGGAAGAAATGTACATGTAGTGGCTATTGTTTTTAAAAGTACTGTTGTTTTAGCTCTGTTCTGTGGGCTCTACAGTAAGGATAATATCACCAGGTATGTTAAGTACAGTGGAACGTCAAAGTCAATCACAAGCTCAGCAACTATTGCAACAGACGCAACAGGTGACAAGTATGCCAGCAACCTATCATGTACCTCGAGGACCAGCTGCAGTTGCTAATATCTCTGCTCCAAGGTCAACGGTGGCTACCCCTATTGTTAGGGCAAACACAGGACAGACTGTACCTACTACAAGGCCCGGGTATGTATGTTTGATATGTAATAACTGTAAGTTACATACCTTAATACATTTAATGAAAAATAAAGGAAAAGCGATACTTGATGTATATAAATAAATGATTAACAAAGAAAACATACTTTTATACTTTTTAGGATAACTACAACTATTTCGAATCCTCAATGGCAACCCAAAACAACGTCGGTTGTATATGCGCAACCGCAGAGGCATGCTACACCTCCAATTGGTCGAGTTTCAAGACCACCATCCGCTGTGTATACCGGTCAACAATCTCGTCTGATTACACCTACGGGTCAGGGAAGATCTGTACAAGCCACAATGGTCACTGGAGTTACCGGCACTCCGTCCAGATTAATAGCACCTGTTCTTCAGGCCAATAGTAGCATTACAAGACTGCCTGTCTCACAAAGTAGACCACCAACTCCTCAAGTATCCAATGTATCACAAACTTCACAACCCGGTAGATCTTCTACTCAAACTATTCAAGTAAATTATCATATGTTCTTACATCAATTACATTGTTTACGTTACCCGTTTTATTGGTATGGTGAATAGCATTCTGTTCTACTAAAATTTTAGCCTAATCAATCAAGCAGACCTTTGAGTACCACTGGTACCATAAATCGTATAGCTGTAACAACGCCTGTAGTTGGAACCACGAATAGAATGAGCGGTACAGCTTCGGTAACCATTCAACCGACAGTTGGGCGACAATTATCGATTAATACAGTGGCTGGTCCATCAACTGCTACCGTCAGTCGAATTGTAATTCCTCCTCAACAAGTAAGTACTAGAATGCCTTACTATACGTATATTATGCAAACCATATCTCATTAATATTTTGAATATAATAAAAAAACGCTGACAAATGAATGATTCGATTAGGTGCAGCAGCAGCAACAACAACAGCAGCAGCAACAGCAACAACAATCACAGCCTCAACCAGCGCCGCGTGTTGTTCAAACGGTGACTTCTTTGTCAAATGTGAGCACAGTATCCCGCGTAATTGCAACAACAGCAAGTACATCAAATGCAACGAGAATACCACAACCATCACCAACTACAGTCGCTCGAATTGCTGGGATGTCTTTACATCCTTTACCGTTAGCGCCTGCGAGAGCTGCATCAGCTCCCGTTAAATCAGTACAAGCACAAAGCATTAATCAAACTGTACAAATGAAACCTTCCCTTCAGCAATCTGGTCTTCGAGTCTCATCAACCTCTAGTACAAATAATAATTCAAATACAACGCCTGCTCAGTCGATGCAGGGACAATATTTGCACCCACCACACACAGCTACCTATTACTCTCTCGAACCTGCAGGTAATATTATTTTGAATACTAATTAAGGAATCAAGTACTAATCAAAGTGAACTTATCATAATGCTCTTACATAGGACCATACTCTCAGTATCGACAAACTCCAGTAAGGTTGCTAGTTGAACCAGGATACGATGAACCACACACTAAACCAAATGCGTCACCAAGACCAAGCATACTCAGAAAAAGAGATCATGATAATTCACCGATAAAAGGTACAAACGAAACAAAGAGATTGTACGAATCAGATTGACGCAGTGTGTTCTCTCGTTCGTCTTGCTTTAGCAGTGCTTGTATTCCCGTCATGAGTATTAATATAAAGTCGCGATTTATCTTCATCTTCTTAGGCGCGGCAAAAAACTTGGTTCCTGTACTTGCATCTTTACCGCCTGTCACCACATCCAGTCCGCCTTGCTCACCAAGAGGGGATCAAGATGGTGGAGGTTGTCAAAGTTCAGGATCTACCACAGTTTCAGCGACGTCATCGCCAGGTCTCGACGAGGAACCAGAACAATCTAGAATTACTATAAATCCAACAGTGGAGATGTCTCCGAGGAAGAAACCTCGAAAACAGCAACTTACCGGTGTGGAATTAACGGAGTCCCGATGTACAGAAGAAGAAATGCAATTCATTACGGAAGAAAGGATGAAGAAGGAGCTTAAAGAAGAACCGAAAGAAAAATCATTGGAGAAAAAACAAATGTCTAACCCGCAGCGTGATATTATTAAATCACCTACGCAACAGTCGGCTATTGCAATACGAGCGCGACCTATGCCTAGTTTATTAGGTTTGTAAGAAAAACGATATGAGCTGTCGTTTATGCATTAGTGACAAGAACGAATATTAAATTTTACAGGACCTTCTTGGAAAAATAGATGGGGTAGTAGACTTCATCATTACAGACGACCAAGCGAAGTTCGACCACGCGAAGAAAGACGACCCACGGTTGCAGAAATAGCGCAACAGAAACATGTATTACAGAAGCTGAACGGGTGGAAAGTATATCATCTGACTGCGCAAATGGAAGATATTGCTGATCTTGAAAAACAAGTATGTTTACAAATCAATATAGAATGTGTATGTCTTTCTGTAATAATTCTGTAGTAAACGGAAGTATATAATTGCATGTTATGTTTTGTTATACTCGTATACAGGTACATGAGAAACTAAAAACAACTTTGACGATGCTCGAATCGCAGCAAAATGTCCGGAATAGACAAGACAACGAACTCGAGCGTGTAAATGAACTCATCAAGGGGAATATGCAACGCAGTAGCTTAATTAGCGAAGGCATGAGTGAAGCACGAACGCAACTTATCGCTATATTTCAACATAAAGGACCTATTACAGATATTTTACAACGGTGTGGTAACAAACGAGCTCAAAAGAAACGAGACAAATGAGTTGTTGTGCGCATCGAATTAAAGTGAACGTGTTTATATGGAATCCTTGCATGAGCAAGGTTTGAGAAGGAGTTATTTTTATCTGTGTCACAGAATCTATATTATAGGAGTAAAATAAATGGTTTTATAAGTCTATGACATATGACTGTCAGTAACACGTTTATAATTTTATTGTACAAATCTTCAACTTTTTATTTTCGTATAATACTTTTTATTTCTCTTTTTCTTGAAATGTTTTTTTATCTTTGTCATGCCACATGTGCATATACATATACCTATATGTACATATATGTGTATATGTATAGATATGCGACATGAAACTGAACTGTTTAATATAAGGTACATACACATTTCTATGCAGAGTCATTATTGATGAAAAGAAAAATTGAAATATGCAAAAAAACAACACTCCTATCATGAGACTAGGAGAAAGGATAGGGGATGAAAGTGTATGTACGCTTATGCACATCTATATTTCACCTTACACGCGTGTTACTATGGTAATCACATACTCTGAAATCTTTACTTAGCAACGATAACACACAGCTTTTCGTTATTTCGTACCCGTCTAATAGTTAAAAACAGTGTAAAACATCAGAGACAGTGAAACGCAACATGTGGTGGGGGTGCAGTCCTACATTAGATATACAATTTGAAGTAAATAAAAGTAACAGACATTGCCCAAGTGACTATCTGGAGGTACTAATTGTAGGTGCTGGTGATGCAAGACATATCGTGAAGACGTTAGCATCATCTTATCTGCACCGTGATCGTACCGTTACATATCATGTAATTGAATCAACGTTGGAGCAAGTTGCTAGATCCATTCTTTTATTAAGTATTTGCCTAGAAAAAAATTTAGGTACGTACATGAAGTTGTGAAGGATACTCTGTAATTGTTTCTACTTGCTTAATAAAACATTGTATTCACTTAAGGATTACAAGAAGCGACTCGGTACTACTTGGAAATACTTGGAAATACACTTGTAAGATCTGCAACTGCTAAGTATTTGCTAAAACACTGTAACAGACTGGCAAATATTTCAGTAAATACAATCAACTGTCCTTGGTTGAATTTGGAGAAATTAAAACATAAGGATAGGGATCAATTAGAAGCAATTTTCAAGTGAGTTGAATTGTAGGCGTTGAAGCATACATGCAACTTCTGTGAAATGAAATTTGAATTTTTATAAGGTTTTGGGAACGTGCAACGCGCGAGAATGTTCCTCTTGTGGACTACTGGGATCAAAGAGTCAGAAATGCATTGAAAACAAGGTATGATTACCGTGATGGTGCTTTTGATTGGGATTATCACATGACTATGAAAGCTAGAGGTGTCTCGAATCTGACTGTTCAGGAGTACAGGTACGTTTACAAAATTATTGTTACATAGACTATGTATGTCTACATGTGCACATAATCATACTTGTTCTGAAGCTAGATTTTGGAGGAACTGTGGAATTGCATTCACTTGGTTAGAAGGCGAACCTGTTAGAAGCAATCCAACTTTGTTAAGCAATATAGTACAGCATGGACCTGGATTTATACACTATGCTTACTTAGGAGACATCACGAACGGTCCCTTTTTTACTTGGGCCTTGGAGGAAACAAAAGGAAGCGATAAGTAAGATGAACCCTACAATAATTAAGCAACGAGCGTTACTCGTCTTTTATGCCGCATTATTGGAAATAATTTAGGAAGCTGAGAGCAACTGATATTGCTGAGCAGGAAGTCATGCGTTCTATTTATGAAATCAGAAAGAAGGAAGCATTTTCTGAAGATCTTGTTGCATCTCACAGAGATTCTTCGATTCTAAATGGTACGCTGGTAACGGAAATGCCCAATAATAAAATGGAGCGGGAATTGTGGAAAAAGAAGAAAAGTGAGTCCCAGAAGGAGGACATAGTTTGGGTGGATACTCGAAATCATAAGGTGCTGCTATTCTATCATACCAAAAGTAATAATCGGAACAAATGGTTTTGTCTAAAAGCTGGATTGTATTTTTAGGTGATCTTTCATCCTGCAACATCTTTAGAGACGTTCAAAAGTAAAGCAGAACATGGTGGTAAATTTGATTTTATGTGGGTAGCACAGAACATGATAAAACAGTTGCCTGATCTTACTCCGCTGCTAAGGAAGGGAGCAATTGTATTAATTGAACTACGAAAATACTTGGCAGAGCTTAGAGAAGAAGATTTACAAAATTCCGTTACGGAATTGCAGTCGATAGCGCGAGAAAGTGGATTGGAAGAAATTCATGACATCAACATCAACGATCATTGTATCGCTAGATTTTATAAAAAATAAACTGCTACGTGCAAACGAGAAATTCTTCCCCCCAAGTTTTCCTTCTCCTTTAACTCGCGCGCACCGTCTAACATTACAAGATAGTAGTGTTCTCATCATTCATGTTTACAGTCGAATGTGAATCGTAGACATGAACGTAGAAATAAACAAGTTGTACATGAGTATGTGAATTGTCGTGTTCTCGAATAAAATGTTTCGAAAATCTTCGATTAAATTAACTGGAACATGATCTGGCGTGCCTATATATACATGTATAATGTATGTACACATACACGCATTTCCATTCAGCGTCGGTTTCTCTATAGATGCAACTAGATGCAATGAGAAATTTCTCAACTGTTTTTACTTGAAAATAGGGTAGGTTCATTGAGTGAACCGATTGAAAGGAATAAGATAAGCATTACGAAGAAGGTAGCGGAAGGGAAAGTTTCCTCGGGGATGCTGAAAAACTGTCGAAATTGCCGATAAAACGAAAATCACCAAATACTTGAAAGCATAGTGAAAAATCAAAGCGAGCATGGTTATGAGAATCACCCGAAATCGCGGGAAACGCGTCCTGTCCCAGCTCGGAGGTCCGCGAGGTTCAGTTACAAATTTCCTAATATTAAGCACGACTCTCGTTTATGAAACATCTTATTTATTCCCGTAGAAACTTGCCCGATTTACATGCCGATCGGTGTATGCCGAGCAAAGGTGCGCGTCGTATCATTAAGAAATAAAGTAACCCTTGAAAATCAGCCATCGCGGCTATTTTCAGCGATAATGGGAATTGTTTTTGACGCGTGAGACTCTTATGAACAAGTTTGAGAGTTGATCTCACGTTGATCGTTGAACAAGTACACGAGGTTTTACAATATTGAATCACCGCCGGCCTCGATACACGAACATGTTGAATTAGACGGCAAACTATGAACTCTATCAACAGAGTGAACAGCAAGGTGGGCACAACTATTCAATCAACATTCGCCGCAATCCGCAAGAATTTCGACACGACTGACGAGAATTTTCAGAATGACGAAAAGAGCTTCACTGTGAATTCAAACAAGATTTCTCCTGGTAGAAGCCGTTACGGCAGAATAATAAAGCCCAAGTCTCCTAAGAATGAGGTTGCCAGTTCTCCAAAGGCATGTTATGCCTCTTAACATCAATCATAATCTTTTCAATCAAAGATCAATACCATTTTTAACGCGTCATGATACTATATGTAGCAATGCTTCATGTTCCAAAGCATAATTTTTCCTCATATGGTCTGTTTTGGATTAATCTTTATGGAACTATAACTTCTCTCACAAGTAACGGAAATGCATGGTTACATAATGTAATATCATTGGTGCGTGTGTTTTACAGAGTTCTAAAATGCCAAAGTCACGGAAGCATCAGAATTTCCTCGATAGCAGTAACGAGAGCACGGATGAAAACAATGCAGCCAATGATGTGGATGACACGAGCGATTCTTCCACTAGTTTAAGTACAATGGAAGAGACTGTTCCAAAAATGGTTGATTCGTCTGTCAAGTGCGATTGGGTATTAGGTCAATTAGCATGGGCCAGAGTTGGTAATTTTCCTTTTTGGCCTTGTGTGATCACGCTTGATCCGGTTTTAATGATGTACCATAGATTAAAAGGTAAGATTCATGATGGATAATGACTGTTTTATGGCTGTTTTTTTCTTTCCTCAAGCACCTCAAATATTGCAATATTATTTAAAACAAATATCTGTTGTTTATTTTACACTAAGCATAATCATTTCTAAAGGATGTTAAGTACTATGGTGTAGAGTTTTCATACCTTATATCATGTTGTTCATGAAAAGACAACTTGTATATTGCAGTGTACTTGAAGTTTCTTGTTGGATATGCTTTTTTAAAATTTCCTTTATTAATTCTTATTGAAGGTCCAACATTTTAGACAAAATTTAATAATTTCTTTTATCAGCTACTGCCAGGTCACAGACACTGATGGTGCACGTCCAATATTTTGGTGATAAAGGCAGACATAGTTGGGTTTCATCCAACTCTATGATTCCATTCACAAATCTTGCAGACTTTAAAAAGTTGTCAGAATCAATTACTGCTGAAGTTAAAAAGAGAGATGCAAAGTATGCTGCTGCATTTTTTGTAAAGCCAGGAATAAAGTCAAAGTGGGAAAGCGCTGTAGAAGAAGCTATGGAGGTTCAATCGATGAGTATCGAAGAAAGAGCTGATATTTTCAAGCCAAAAGAAAAAAATACAAAGAGTAGGTCACCGAAGGTAACTGCATTAGATGAAAAGGATAAAGCTAGTAAAAGAAAACACTCCGGCGATTCGACTGGACCTGATGTTAAACGAGTTAAACAAGAAAATGTAAGCCATTCTCTATTGCTTCAATTTCTGACACAAGACGAACGTCTTGCTTAATGTCTTTATTGTAGGCGAATATGTAACTTATTATTGTAAACGACTAATTTTCTAGGTACCCGACTTTGACGCATCAAAATCCAGAACGCCAAAGTACATTGAAAATGGCAGAAGCCACTCGAAACTCAATTCAGACACTCCACCGTTGTCTCCTCTAAGTCAAAGAGATTCAATCGACGATGTTTCGGTTCCACAGAAAGTTGAATTTAGGACTGAAGAGGATGTGGACGGTGTGTTTGAAGTCTATTATGAACGAAACAGAGACATGTTGGAAGATGAATATCCGGATGCATCGGAACATGAAATTAGAAAGTATTTAAAAAAAACTTGGGATTCTATGAATTCTTCTTTTCGGAAGAAATATCGATCGTACGTGACATCAGACACCGGGAGTACTCAAGCAAAAGAGAGTTCGTCGGAGCACGAAGAAGATTTATCGCTAGATGTAGACACGAATACAAAAGATAACAAAAAGTTAAGAATCAAAGTTGAAAAAGAAGAGCTGAATAATGTTTCTGAGACGAAAAGAAGTAGGCCATACAATCTCTTCAAGGGAACGAAACAAGAAAAAGTTTGCCAAATTTGTGAAAAAACTGGAAAGTTAACGAGATGCAAAGGGCCTTGTTATTCATATTTTCACTTGTCTTGCGTGAAACCTGGAGAATCGAGTCCAGAGCATTCCATCGACGAGGGTACAACGGACGAAAAGATACTCGAGGATATAAAAGAAATTAAGAGATGTAACGTTGATGATGATGGAAACAGCGGTACTGAACGTTACCATTGAAATTAGTTACATCCCGTTATATATTCGACTCAATAAGTTAATTAAATTAAGTTAATATTTAATTTCAGGTAAATCCGAAGAACAAGAAGATGAATTTTTTAAATGTATAGATTGTTTATCAGGTGTAGCACCAGCTTGTTTTATATGCAATGAAAGAGAAGGAGACAGAATAAGATGTACTGTACTAGCATGTGGAAAACATTATCATTCAGGTTGCTTAAAAACGTGGCCACAAGTAAGCTGAAATGCTTTATCTTTCTCACGTTCAGTGTACTATTTATTTCTAATTATGAGCATTTCTACTCTTTCGTCAGTCTCATTGGCAGGGAGGTCGTCTGACTTGTCCGTACCACGTGTGTCACACATGCAGTTCAGACAATCCACAAGATAGTCATTCCAGAGCAACGAACGAAAAGCTGGCACGCTGTGTTCGCTGTCCTTCATCCTATCATACGTCCACGTCTTGTTTGCCTGCCGGCTCTGTGATTTTAACGGGCAGTCAAATAGTTTGCCCGAAGCATTACCAAGCTCCCCAACCACCGGTGAACGCAGCCTGGTGCTTTTTATGTACTCGAGGCGGAAGTCTTATTTGTTGCGACACATGTCCAACTTCCTTTCACCTCGAGTGTCTAGGTGAGTGTGCCCAACTTTATTTGCTGCGACGACAACGACAATAATGTACAAGTATGCAGCAATATGATACACTCGCTACAGTTGTAACTAGACTGCAAGGGTTTATGCAATTTGACATAAAGGAGAACATAATGTCTTGTCAAAGTTTCGTTTTTTCAATTAAATTTCTGAGTGAAATGTTGAACTTGAAACATGTATACTTGCATAAACATTTGCAATCTAGTCAGAACAATGACTTATTTAAACGATGCTTGCAGGAATCGATGCGCCGGATGGTGCGTTCATTTGCGAAGACTGCGAAACGGGCAGACTACCCTTATATGGAGAAGTCGTGTGGGTTAAACTCGGTAATTACCGGTGGTGGCCATCTCGTATTTGTTATCCTCACGAAATTCCAGAAAACATTGAAGCTATACCTCACAGCCCTGGTAAATTTTGTGTTATGTTTTTGGGTTCGAATAATTATTATTGGGTCCACAGGTAAGCCATGAATTTAGTTACAACTTTCTCTTACATAACGTAAAGGGAAGAAACGTCTTTCCTAATAACAATGAATAAAGATGGATATTGTATACTTATTTGTAGAGGACGCGCCTTTCTTTATCAGGATGGCGATGCAAACATAAAGCCACCAATCGGTAAGAAAAACAATAGGGATGACACGTACCGCAGAGCGTTAGAAGAAGCGAATGATATTCATCAACGTTTAAAAGTGGAAAGAGCTGCTGCGAAAGATCATGGACCACGAGGCTTGAAACCTCCGCCTTACGTGAAGTTAAAAGTACAGTTTTTGTACTCCTTTCGTTTTCAAATGTGTAATATTCTAATACCATACGAACTCATCATAATGAACTTGCACCCGTAGGTGAACAAACCGTTTGGTAACGTGAAACCGGCAGAAGTTGAAAGCATCGTCGCTTGCGATTGCGACGCGGAATGGGAAAATCCGTGTGCACCCGGAACCGATTGTCTCAATCGAATATTGTTAGTTGAATGTAGTCCCGGTATTTGTCCGGCTGGCCCGAAATGTAACAATCAGGCGTTCGTACGAAGACAATATCCAGCAATGGAACCGTTTTATACTGTAGGACGTGGTTGGGGCCTTAGAAGCTTGGAGCCCATTAAACCGGGACAGTTTGTTATCGAATATGTAGGCGAAATTATAGATGAGGCTGAATATAAACGCAGATTACATAGAAAAAAGGAACTGAAGAACGAGAATTTTTATTTCTTAACCATAGATAATAATAGAATGATCGATGCAGAACCAAAGGGCAATTTAAGTCGATTCATGAGTGAGTATCCGACTTCTAAGAAACGACGAGATAATCAGGTTGGCTCAACTTATGCTTGAAATGAGTGTTTCTCAAATGTAGATCATTCGTGCTCGCCAAATTGTGAAACACAAAAGTGGACTGTAAACGGAGATACGCGTATAGGACTGTTTGCGTTGCGCGACATCGAGCCTGGCGAGGAATTAACTTTCAATTATAATTTAGCTTGTGACGGAGAAACCCGAAAGCCCTGTCTGTGCGGTGCGTCAAATTGTAGTGGATTCATAGGTTTAAAGGTTCAAAAACCGCAAGTAACTACGCCTTCGATTCAGCAGAAAAAGTTTGAAAAAATGGACAAAATGAAACGTCAAAGAAGGTGAGTGAACCATTCGATAGAAGTTGTGCGCATGTTTTTTGCTTTTGTGAATTCTTGCCGCTATCACTATGTGAACAGTGCAGTTTTGATATTGTTTCTCTAATATTAGATCGAGGAAGCACTCAACGTGTTGGAGCTGCGGACTAGAAATTGAAAAGTTTGGAGAATTCATGGTTTGTGATCAAAAGACGTGCGGGAAAAGGTATCACAAAGATTGCGTAGTCATCGACGACATGGATTCGAGATTCAGTTGTCCGTGGCATCATTGCACGGAATGCAGCCGTAGAACATCGGCGCATTGTTCTTTCTGCAGTGCTGCTTTTTGTCAAGGTAATAATAATAAGTCATACACAGTAGGTTATTGCGCTGCGGTAAAACATTGTCTGTACAATCCGACTAATGATTATTCAACGACAGTGCATCTGGATGGAAATCTGTTTGAGTATGGCGAAAGGGGTGGTTTCGTTTGCAAGCTGCACGAAAATGTGGAAATGCAGAGACCATCTGCTGAGGACGAGAAAGATTATTCGGACAACGATATGGAAACGGACAAAGAATATTCTTCTACCGGTTCCAGCAGTCCGCTCGTATCAATGGAAAAAACGGTACCACGTGAACCATCGCCAAGAGTTTCCATAGTAGAGGTGAGATGAAACTCTGATAAAGGTATCGTTATTGCAACTTATCAGAGGAAATAAGTAACATGACTTTCTGACGCATCCGAAGCTTTTATCTAGAATCGTTTAACGTTTCGTGAACACTCACGGCTGCCTTTATGTCGTATATATTATTTATATATGAACGTAAAGAGACTTGGTTTTAAATTTTGTTGGTGGTGGGAAGCATGGGATGATTTTTATGTAGAACGATGCATTTAAACGTGGTAGAATAGTTCGCCGATCGAGACGCTAAAGGCAAGCAAAGAATTAGTTGCATTTGTAAATTGCCGATTTAAATGCATTTCTCTTTGTGTCAAAGTGCTTTCGCTTCGAGAGGTAATTCCGTGAAATACCTTTCAAGTAGAAATTACATCTGCGGCGTTTTTACATTTTCCCACGACATAATGTCGCGTGCTTTCGTAGAGAATATATAAACGTTTGTTAATATCTACATGCAATGGACTGGTGCATTCTACATTTACTTTGTCAGATTATAGTTAACGTTACGATGCGTTCATCTACCTCAGCTACGCGACACTTCACTGTACAAATATGCGATCATTGCTACAGTTCTGTGCAAACCATAGAATATAATTGTCGATGTAATGTTCGCGATTAGGGTATTTCCAAAAGAAACAAAAGAAAGAACAGTAATAACAATTAACCTTCTTTTTTTTTTTAATTCTTTTTCACTGTTCCCAGCATCCCCTCCCTGACATTGGCAGTAGTGAGAAGTAGTAACAATCAAACATGTTCTGTTTAAGTTTATACCTTCAAGTGAGTGTATATTTTTGCTATTATCTCTTTGGCCCTTTGATTCGTAATACAATAGTAGTAAGAGTACAATTCCTGCCTTGCAGGTAATAGATGATTTCTTGATTGCAAGAACATGTTGCTCAGTAATGTACATGTTCTTTGCAATGAATCGTGTTACATATTCTGTGTATGTTTGTATTATGGGTATCCGCGCGTAATTCGTACCTCTCTAGCGCACGTTATTCGACTGATCTTTTAAACGTGAATTCGCGTAGAGTATTCTTTCCATTTGCTTAATTGTAAAGAGGATTTCTTTGTTGGAAAGTGTTTATAGCCATAGAAAGTAGTCCATTGGCCGTTTATATCGGTTCTTTTCTTTCCTTTTCTAAAGCTTAACGAATACAGTCTCGTTAAATGGCAATGTGCCTCGTAGGTTCATCCGAGCAGCGAAGAAAGCGAAGAATCTCAAAAAGAGGATGACGAGGAACTAATACCGTCTACTGATTTTATGCCGTACGAACACAGTTCGAAAAGTATGAAGAAAAAAGCATTGCACCGATTGTCTCTGAGGTTGAAAGAGGAGGAGGATAAGGTACAAGAATTGAGTAATCTTACATCTAGTCAACTGGAAGCCATAATCGGTGGCAGTTTGTTCGAATGAAGAAATTATCTTGACTGATTAAACTTGAATAGGCTCGAAACATATTAAAATGCGTGTAGCTTCGGATTTTCAGAATGATTAAATAATAAAAATTGCGAAGACAACTGGACGTTATTGTGCATATTGATGTAAGGTAATATTATTTGTGATCACATTCATTGCTCGCAAGATATTCATTCCATGCCAAATCGATTGGTCGAGTAACAAATTTTAGGAACATTTGATTTCGAACGACGTAGGACGCGAATAATATCTGGATATTATTAAAAAAGTATCGCGATTAATGTTATTCACTTCCCAATCGAGAATTGACGGTGGAACGTATCTGTCTGTTACTAAATAAAAGGATTTTGAGTTATAATGCGCGCATGTACACACAACAATTCAATAACCATCGGTTTCGTTCTTGTAACTATGTATACTAGTGTAATGTAGCAATCATTCGAAACTGTGGCACAGTAATTATCAGTAGCTTGTCAAAATTAATTCGGGTTTGTCTGCTGGCCAACGCTACAGGACCCAATGTTTATTCCATATGATCGGGTGTTCATATGTCAACGTTAAATAGCCTTTTGTATTCCTCACTTGCCATTTCAAGTTTTTATTCAACGTATGGACGATTTGCAGCGATCATGCAGCATCTCTCCGCCAACTTACTAAAGCAATTATTGTCTTTAAACAGCAGTAAATGTCTACACACTGCCTTGTAAATTTTGGAAGATTTTGTAATACATGGAATACATTATTTTTAAGAACGCTTAGTATTAAGATATCGATTAAAACAAATCATTGTTTCATGTTCCACGATGGTATCGCATAATTGTCTTCTTTTACATGCTCGGTGACACTGTCGTCATTCATCGATTCGTGTAAGAATTTCATTCTTGTTCAAATGAAAGTCGACGCTGTACAAAAGAATAATTATTTCTTAAAAGTTTGCGTAAAATGTGAATATCATAAAACAGAGAATATAAATTTGTTAATAGCGTTTTTTCTTATGTATTTGGAATTGTACATACACTGGATAAGTGTGCCGTTAGTTGAAATGTGAGAAAACAATTGAAAATGCAAACAAAAGAATCTTCTGTAAGATAAGTGGATAACACTATTTATGTTACTTCCGACTTTCTAGCGTATATTTACAATAATTTTATTAACTGTAAGTGTAATAAAAAAGAAATGTTTTATCCACGACATGGCCACAAAAGGTGTATAGTAATGTCCTTACGCAGATAAGATTTCTTTAGTCATTCATTCTTAATGACCTTGTTTGCATGCACTCAGTGCATACAGTACAGTAGGCTAACAATTATTCACAACATGTTTCAACACAACATTTGCTACGAGGTAATGTTCGTACAGTATTGTATTGGATTTACCGAAGCTGATAATTTCACACCATGAAACAGTTATAGTGATTCAATCGTGATACGTACGCAAGAAGGGAATATTAATGAAGTAACAGCCTTCGTGTGACGTTTTACATGGTCAGAATAAGAAAAAAAAAAGAGGAAAATACATACATAGGGGGGGGGGTTACGTAACGATACTGATTGTTAAATAATAATTTATTTTTCATTTTTCCTAGTAATATTATAAATGAAATATCAAATTACTTTTACGCCAGATAATCTGATCTCTGTATTCCATGATATGTTTGCAGGTGAAAAAAGTTACAATAGTGACATTCGATGTACCTTTCATTTTTGAAAATTTTAAGGCATTGCAAATGCGTTTAGTATTATTTACAAAGGCGTATTGACTATCGTACTTACTCGTACGACATCACGATACAGGAAATTTCTACAATCGGTCACTGTCACATTCAGAATATGAAATTGTGTTTACAATACGTTAATTTCATATACTATTGCATTGCGTGATCGATATAATGGTATCTGTATCGTGATTAATGGGCGCATTTCGTGATTTTTTCATCGTAGAGAAATCGATCATGCTTGCGATTCTGTACCATAGGCTTGATAAAGTTTTGGACTGTCTTGTATCGAAATGGTACTAGTACTTCTTTCACTTTGCAGATTGAGTTCAGAATTTACGTCCCCGGATATAGTTTCCTCCAGAGAGACCTGTTTCTGTCGTAATACTGGCGCAACAAAATTCTGACCAGCCGATAAATCTCTTTTCACCGCTTGCGCCTGCGAACAAATATTTTTATTGATACATTCGATTTCATTTAGGTGAATGTACGGAGTAGAATGCCGTAATACATCGCGATCACGTACTTTCGACTTTGACGAAGGTAAGGTAGCGCCAGTGACGAGACCTAAAATACTTGCGGCAAGACCACTTAGTTGTACAGCAGCCAAAGGTGATAAGCCTCTTCTAACCAAACCTAGGGCTAATAACGCTGCTTGGGCCAAAATCGGAGCAGCTCCGGTTGCGCTTGCGGCTGCACCTGCTAACTGACCACCGCCGACACTTGGTCCGTACGCGAAGCACAGATTGTGCCTATCCACCTGCACCGAATAAAACGTTTCTTTCATTTCTTGCAATAGGATTAACGAGTGGTAACGCATGAAACGTCCAGACCTACCAAATGTTTCACTACAAGATACAATAATCCAAACGGTGTAATTAATGGGCAAGCTAAACTGTATACTGTCGTCATGGTAAAAACTAAGAGTAACCAAGCATAATGAGCACCCAGGGGAAATTCCCATAATACTGCCTTTCTAACGTATATCCGTTCTGCTCTGCTACGAGCTATACACAGTCTAAACGTGTATAACGCTAGTTCAGGAAATCGGACCAACTCCAATCCACTTCCAAGCAAAGCTGCGGTGATTACGTAGTTTACGAACAAAGCACCCTACGAACAGGTCATTGTCTTGTATTAGCGCACAAATGCTGATCTGTATCATATGATTTCATGAGAAGAAATTCTCACCTGATCAGGTAAAAAGACACAATCCCATCTTCCCGTATCATTCGCCGCGTACACAGTCCATTCTAAAAAAGCCTGTGCACTGGTTAAGCCTAAACTGGGTAATATGAGGACCATCAATAGTAAAAGGAGCAACGTTTTCGTCATCACTGCTCGATTTAGGCTGCTTCTAGTCCAATGTCTAACTAACGATTCGCTTCTCGCAACTAGTACAGGCATTAAAGCAGCCACACTAACTAATAATACAGTTGGAAGGAAGGAGGAAACTACCGGACTAAAATTCTTAATATCTCCTGTGAGCGGTAGCTTGTTTAAAGCAGATACTATTACCTAAAATCAAATATTATACATTTATTACACAATCTCGTTGTATCGTACGATATTCATATGTAATAGAAAATCACTTACAGCTGGTGTAGTAAGAAAAAATAGTACAATACCCAGAGCAACGTTGATCAAAATGGCATTCAAATACCAACATGGTCTTGGTATGCTCAAGTTTTCCCAAAAAATATCAGACGGTGTTGGGGCGTAATCTACGACCCACTTTACACTATGCGAAGAACGCAATTGTTTTCGCATAGCTTTAGCAGCTCCAGGTGTACCTTTATATTATTGTCATAAGTAAATGGAAGGCTTATCAAGCGTAGTTATCATACATTTATATGCAGCATTATGCAGTAATATATAGTAATTAGAAACCATATAATGAATAATAACAAAACCAAAAAAAAATAATAAAGAAAAAGGACAAGGTAGTGACTGACCTAAAGTTACAAAAGCAACTCCAAGAGGTCTGGTCAATGCCACTTTTTTTTCTTCCTCGACTAACGCCGTCAATCGTATTTCTTCGTTGTTATAAAATTCTTGAGCATCGACTTGCTGTGAAACAAAAGAAATGTTGTAGGATAGTTACAGTATTAACAGATAAGAATCACGTACGTTTCTGCAACAACAACTTATCACTTGGCCACACGGATATGGATACATTTTTAAAGGTTCCCTTCTCTTTGCGTAGTTTTCGCAATACAAACGCGCTTGTTCAACACAATCCCTTTCTGCATCCAATGCCGACAATCGTTTGATATCGTAAGCCAATGTAACATCTTCCACCGTTAATGTGGGAAATGCTTCTCTGCACATAGCCATGGTACAGAAAAAGCAAGAAAAATTCAGCATGATTATTCTAACAATGAAACAGTATTTACTTAGATTGTAAATAGAAACTGACATACTTGAAGTAATCTGTAAGTATCTGAACATTGCACTGGTGCTTTGGTATTTCTGTAACCAGTAATGTTCTAGCTGCCAATTCACCGCCGTGTTTAGCATCTCTCACCTATGTACACAGAAACTTTTATTGCATCATCGTTTCTATGGAAACTTATCACTCAAACAACCAGGAAATATCATACCTTTTTCAAAAAACGCCTCATGATATATCCACCAATTGGTAAATAAGATAAAATTAATATTGTGTGCACCCAAACCCATGTAGACATAGGATCTAAATTAGATAGAGTTGTATGACCAAACGTTGCATCGTCTCCTTGCATGTTTCCATGAAAATTAATTGGTAGAGCTATACATAAAGCTACACCAACCATCAGAGACATTAACAGGATTAAATGACGCTCAAACGATATATACAATAAACCATCGGGACCAGCTCGTTTTAGTAATTCATCGTCGCTAAAAAAAACAGAATTACAATTATATAAGAATAATCTATTCTTTTGTATTTGATCTTGTCCAGTGTTTGTGTCATAGAAATTAAGTATACTGAATAGATTTAAAGATGCTTACGTAACTCTGAATGCAGTAACTATCCATGACAAAAAGCCCCTGTCGACTTGGGAAAGTTGCGAGTTGACAGAAGTTTCTACACACAAAGCATCTGTGTCTCTACCCTCATTGTCTCCATAGAATAACTCCATCCATCTCTCTTCTGTTTTGTTTAATAACGCAAGTCGTCCATAATTCCATGCCTTCTTACGCAACAGACCAAACAAAGTAATAAGGAACTGTCAAAATATATTGTAATGTTAGATAAATCTATTGGAGAAACACGGACATTATTATGCAAATGTAATTGTTACCAAAAACCCAAGAAAATTCAACAATAAATTTTCAGGTATGCCAGCATATACATCGGTTATTATCGTTGTATTATGCCTGGGAATTGGAATGCATGTTTCTGTGGATGGAGTCTCATGTGGACTCAGTCTGGAATTTAATACATAGCAATAATAGAAGGAGAATCCTCTAATTTGAATTGTAAAAAATAAAAGAACTATCGTAAACGCTCTACAATGGTTATCTGCACAGTATGGACTAACCGTAGATTGAGAAAATCACTTAAAATCCGCAAAAAAAATAACAAGTAATAATGCTTATTTATGTAAATAAATTGGTTTTATGGCAAATAAAACGAGATTAATGTAGGTGAGATTTAGAAAGCGAAGTAGGGGAACAGCAATAAGGGTGGATTGCAAACGATTCTTTGTAGTTTAATACTCACTCCGAATAAATGTAGCTCATATTTAATACCATGGCTGTATTAGTTTACGGCTAGATAAATAGAAAAACGCATGTTAATAGACATGTGTCAATTCGACACATCCTACAGGAGCAGCGAGTATCGTTGCTTTTCGAACAGCTGTACGAACGTTGACATAGCCTAACCTGAATGCTGTGATTACGACAAACAGACAATACGATCTCCCTCCAACCAGCTCTTCACTATAGTTTTGACTTCCCTTCCGCTGCTTCTACGATTCACTGGCTGATAAACAACCAAACATTCTTTGCATCTCATTTGATTTCACGCGAATTGAAGAAAGTCCAAGCAAAATATTATAAAGAACATCTGTCACTGGAAATGAACGAATAATGAATGTACAAATAAGATCGGATCGGTTGTACTGTTTGTAATAGATAACAACGAGTGTGAATCATCGGTACATTTTTACATAATTACGTTACGCGTTCACGGAATTAAATGTGCAGCCTAAATTCCGCTTTCAGCATGGAATTCCAATGTTCAGAAGCATGAACAAACAAAGCATGTATTTTACCACTCACGTAGGGATATGGCAGTTTAGTCGATCGAAAATTACCATTCTCAGGCTAATATGGATAAACATAATTGATTGAATGTTAGATATCATCGAATCATATCCATATATCTGATAAAACGTTCGGAAATTTGTGACAGTACGATGCACATGATTTTTCCTTATACTATAGTAAAGAGGGCCAGCCTAACTTGCCCTCGAACGCTACAGCGCGCGCAAACGCAACGTAATAAACGCGAATGCAAAGACTGATTAATAAATTTCTAAAGAAACACTAGTTTTAAGTTCACACGACGACGTTTTCAGAGCTAGTTATGCGTGTATTCTATTTCTTGTAAACTTTTATACACTGTCAATTAAATTTTTTGTATGTCGTTAACCACAGTTTATGGTTCAGTGTTGATCTGAAGTTTTTTATTAAATAAAAAAAACAATAAACGCGAATGCAAATTCTCTTTCCTTATTAACACCTCTCCTTTGCACTTTCTTTCGATTGCACAACGCATGAGGAAAGCACTTTTATATAGAAACGGCAAATGCATCGAGCACGCAAATGATTTTTTTTACTACTGCATGGGTGTATTCTATTTGCATAATTAATCTGCATGCATGTGAAATGTATATAACGTAAGTATGAGTCTGTACTGCCTGCTTGTCTAGCATATTTCGTCTCTTTCCTGCGTTCCCGACATGTCGCGAGTTCGATAACAAAAGCACATGGGCATTTTTAATTAATTTAAATATTGAATATGTTTTTAATTATGGATTTTCTGAAGAGGAAAAACGATTTACCATCCTTGTTACACTTTTGATCAATCTCGAGGCGCCATCTCTTGAACTGCAGCTGAACTGCAGAGTAATGTACCGTTAGCGCCATCTCTGAAAGGAGTTCAAAACTACGGGGCCAAGTCACTACTGGCGCCATCTCTGACAGAAGGTCGGAACTACCAGGTGAAATAACTGCTAACGCCATCTAGCGGAATCGGCCGGATTATTTACAGAAAAATCCACCAGGGGCGCTACGAGCGGCACATCGATTCCTTAGTTCCGAAGCAGTCCGACAGATGGTGTTATTAATTCTTTGGACTGATGGTTCCGAGCTTTTTTCAGAGATGGCGGCACCAGTGACTAAAGGGTTCAGAGCTCCTGTCAGAGATGGCGCCACCAGTGACGAAAGGGTTCAGGGCTCCTGACAGAGATGGCGCCAGAGGTCGACCGATGCTCCCGCCATCTATACGAGCGGCTGGTAACTAAATGTGTGATGTGCCATTCGCAGCGCCTCTGGCGGATTTTTTTCTAAATAATCCGGTCTTTTCCGCTAGATGGCGCTGATCAGAACTGTCGCCGCTTCGATGTATTGCAAATAGTTTGAAAAATTGTTTAAACAATATTTGTTTATGTAATTGTTATCCGGTATGGTCCAGCGGCAAAAATAACTGATTTTCAGCCTGCTGAATAGTTTGTTTAATTAATATTATGCGTAAAGTAAGTAAATATAAAGTATAAACTCTTGGATAAATTATAATAGCTCAGTATTTGTTTAAAAAAATAAGAAAATATGCTTCCTGCCTTCTTCGGAATGGAATGACTATAAATTAGAAATTGGGCGGTTGGTTTTTGTTTATTGTTTACTAGGGTGTTGTAAATAATAAATATATAATACGTGTCAGGGAGAGAAATATTATTGGGTACTGTTAATGATTTTCTTTCTGTGTTTGATAGAAATTTTGGCCGCGTATGATTATTATTATTATATCTTCACAATTAAACAATTGTTAATTATTTAAACAATGCGCTCTACGTTGGAGCTTCTAATGCGTTTTTTCATACGAGAATATTATTAAGGAAAGTTGATGGGTGTTATTAAATATAATTGCTGGCTTTAGTGAAGCAAAGCTTTAGAGATAGACTTCATTCGCTTTATTCCCGTAATTGTTTATCTTCACGCGTATTATTTAACATTGTGCACACGCGTCAGAAACTTTTAGTGGATCAGCTTTAAATAAAATTGAATAATATAGAACTACGTAATGGCAAAGAAAGTAAACGTTAAATTGATTTATATAGCCGTGGAAGAGAATTTTCAGGTGAACTCGATGCAGTTTTGTTCAGAAACTTTATTTATTACATACACTAGCCGACTACTATGCATGCGTTTGGGGCATTCGGATACAGGGAATTCATTTGAGATCCGAAGCGCGTTGTTTAATTGTTCCTTATCTCACAAACAACAGCGTTGTTCCTTTCGTTAATTCGTGCCTTTCGCCTCAACGAGGCGCTGAACTTCATCCCGTAATTGATTCGTTTAAATTATAGCAGAGTTGGGCGTTTCTCGAGTCATTTCGAATATTTATTTATCCAAGACGATTATCCGAACGAAGCCGTTCTAATCGCATAATCAACTGCGATAACAAATACACCCTAAACAATTTCTGAAATGTAAAATGAAAGCCCATAGAATTCAACCAGAAGGTCGATCCAAGATGATTCATTAAAAATCGATCCACTGTCAAATGTATTACTGTGCAAAATAAAAAAAATATTTGAAACCCATCATATAAAGCGTTTGGCATGTCAGATACTTCACTGTCCAATAAACTAATTATCGAAATAATTATTCGAATGAAAACTCCTCCGGATAAAGCTAATTGCTAACGAATAAAAATCTATTCGTCGTTTGTTATTCGAATAAAATGCTGCCCAACGCTGTGTTATAGTGCGTTACGTTACGTGTTATAGTTCGTTTCCGAGACGAACGAAACCCTCTGCAGATCGACATCTCTATCGGGAGATCGTTCTTAAAAAAATGAATAAGAAAACCGTGCAAAAAGTGTCGCTTTCGATACTCGAAACCTCAAGGTGCAGTTTAGGTCAATCCGTGGGAAGCTGGAACGAGAAATCGCAAAGGGAATCGTTCGACTCGGCATGCCTCGTAACCACATATATTCGTATTTATATTTATATATATATATATACTTTGTATTTATATATTTATATACAGTGAGCGGGGAAGAATAAGGTCGCCATCGGGAAAACTCGTCTCATAAAAATTACAGATGACGTTCATAGGCATTTCTTTAAACCATAGGATGCTAAAAATTATTTAATCGTTTCATGAAGAGCAAGGTTACCTAAAATGGTACCAAAGAAATTCATCCGAGCTTTTTACAGTGCTTAATTGCTTCTCTTCGTGCTCCGACCACCGTGCACCCCAGCTTCGGATCACTGTGGCTCTTCCAGTCGTGCCGGTTCGATCATTATTAAAAACACGAAGAACTTAAGCGTCCCTTGCCACTTTTTTTTCAATAGTAATTCACATCCTACGATCAGTTTCATCGATTCGAAGCTGCTCGCCGAGGCGCCATTATCCTGTTCACCGCCTCACGTAGGTGTATCCGTAAATAAAGTATAATGCCTTATAAGCTAGAACTTATACCGACATATTGCACATTTGACAACAGTTACGTTCTTCTTTTTTTTTTTTTTTAAGTACTTGGGTATAGGAAGTGTTTCTTTTCTTGTTCGCTAATAAACATTTTCACTTGCACTCTCTGGCTCTCCTCTCTCACTCATACACTCGAATGAATCCGGCAGACTCATTCTGCTCGAAGGATCATGCTTCTTCGAGGTCGTGTTCGATGTGTCTGTTTGGCTGAGTCGGGCGGGCATCGGTCGAACAATTATTCTTTTAGAACCAAATACCGTCCATTGGAGTAACGGTATTAAACATGTTACCGAGGTGGACGATTCGGAGGCGTTTAAATAAATAATTCACAGGGATGGTAATTATTTCTCATGAATGCGAAATTAGGAATACGGGAGATTATTCGATAGTGCCCGCACCGTACAGTAATCCATAGTAAATCTCACTCGTCGTAGGTTCCTTAAGTATCGTCGTTCGTTGCAAGTGGTTTCGGTGTTGAAAAAAAGGCGAAATCATCGTGATCACCGTACAGAAAGCACGCGTCGTCTCTCTCCTCGTCTCAACCACACGTATGTATATATTTATATATGTATATATTTATATACTCGCACTATTCAAAGCGACTATAGCTCCTAATTAGTTTGTCCTCGCGTCGAGACACCGGCTCTCCTTCACAGACGTTTTCCACGATTCTCTCCGTGGTAAATCTTCCGACGAAACCGTTCGTTTCGTCCGGTCAGGCTGCTCGGAGCCGATGACGAAGAGGCGAGTTCTTTCAGCTCGATCAATTCAGATCGATCGATGATTCGTCATTTTCGGCCGTCCATAGGCCACCGTTTCGTTGCTGAAGAGTTCTCGAAGGGACTCTCTCGTTGTTCGTTCACCTGATCGACGCGGTTCGGCAAATAGAACCGCGTAGGCCTATCGATTATGCGTCTCGATCGTGAATCTATTCGTTGTTCGCGTGTTTTCGTGTCTGTACATCGTTCAGTAGGCTCTGATTACCCTGATTCCTCGAAATTATTCGATCGTTCCGACGTCGGAGCTTCCTGATGGAACGCAGAGGTCGTCGATGGTCTCCGTCACCTCTGAAGCTCGCGAAAAGTTTCTAATTTTGTTCGTTCGTTCGATTTTTTGGAGGTTTCGTTGAGTGCACGCTGAAAACGCGGCGATTAGGGTCGCTGAGGACGATCTACCGGAGGAAGTAGATCGTCTTCGGGGTGTTGAATGCTCGTGGCTTCGATGATTCGCGATGAAACGTCGAACTGATGATTAAACCGAGGCGTGGAGCGTGCTCGATTGAGGGCCCGAGGGGTACGAGGTGCTGGTCGGCGCTGCGGTCGGCTGCAAGCTCAACTGCAGCTGATGCTGTTGAGCTTTCGCCCTCAAGCAGGCGATGCTCTCGTTCCTCAGCTGCTCCGTGTCCTGGACGATCCCTGGGAAACAGAAATCCCGGCTGGTTACGCATTGATTCCGCGATAATCGCGACAGAGTGGCTTGGACCCTTCAGCAAACATCTTCTCTAGAAATTTAGAGGACTTTAGGTCAGCACTGTGCTTCACAGTTTATTCGATTTCACAGAATTGGAAATTTTGAACTTTAGAATATTCTGATTGCTCAGGATTCTCTTCCGAAGCATCACGAGACCAACTGTTGTCCGAATGTCCTCAGCGAGAATCTTTTTTCAACAGAATCGAAGCTGGACGAAGATACAGCGACTGAGTTGGAAACTTAGGGTATTCTAAATCATTGCAGAAATTCTTTAGAGCATATCGAATGCCACGGTGGCTGAAGAAAGTTGTTAATGATACCCGTACTGAAACTATCGAAGAAATTTATCAACCGAGACAAGAAGGATGTTCGAAGACATCGATACTATTTCAAACTTGAAGAATAATTCAAAACACGGACCCTGGCGAAATAAATCAAAATTATCTTACTGTTTTTAATCAGTGCGGTCTTTACAGTGAATTCTCAGCGACTGATAGGTGCACCGACGTGGCAAACTTTGATTTACAATAGAAAAGAAAAGAAAAGAGTAAAGAATCACCTGTCGAAGAGGAAGGTCCCATGCCATCTTGGCTCTCCTGTCCGCTCTCGGAGCTGGTCGGTCCACCCTGATGATGATTATGATGCGGGCTGCTTCCGCTTCCGTTATGGTCGTTTCCGCTGTCCTCACCGCCGGACTTCAGATGCTCCGCCGCTTCGATTGACTTCCGGTGCATCCCTGCGGGGCCACAGTCAATCAGTTCTTGATTATTTTCGATATCTTGACTAAAGCTGCTCGTCTTAGATGATTGAGCTGACAGGGACGAACAGAAAAACAAAAGTCAAAAGATTGTCCTGCTGTCTACGTTCGTCTATCGTTCATTAAGCGTTGCTCGCTCCTCAACGACCGATCTTTCATGGAAACGATACCTTCGAGCGTGACTCAAGAAGTTAGCAAAACTTAATGCACCGATTTCTGCGAGAAATTTTCTCTGAACAAGATTATCGCGGCTCTTACCTAGCAGCCAAGGTGCAACGGATTCGTTCTCCTTGGCGCTCTTCAGGATGGTCTCCGGAAGAGGCAGAGAATGTCGAACCATAGCTCCGTAGAGACCGTACTCCGCCATTATGGTACTTCTGCCCCAACACTTCTCCGTTTTGCGCCATTTTGCTCTCCGGTTTTGGAACCACACCTGAAACAAAACGTTCCTTGTCAGAAATATTCAAGCTTGCCGCAATGCACGAAAACGACTCCTCCAGGAGCACCCTGTGCTATTATGCGATCGTTCTACGGCACCGATGCAACCTACGAATTTCGAAAATAGCACAGAAGAGACCGTGTGATCGTAATTAAAAGTTTTATAAGCCTACTTGGCAGGAGACAGATTTCGCACAGCTTCGTGAGCTCGACGGCTCGGCCAGAGGCGGAAGAGCCCCGAGTGGACGCATCTTTGACTCACTGGTCCATTTAATGATCGTTGCCCGCTAATTGGAGCACCATGAGCGATCAGTTTCGTGCGTGCGGTTCCGTGCAGTTAACTATTACGCTTAAACGATCATTTCGGTGTTCGTTATCCTGTTTTTTCGCGGTTCGACGTCCCGTTAGGCTACTTGCTAACGATTCTGATCAACGGACCACCTACGGTGATGGCGCGTGGCCGAACGTGTTTCAAACTTTAACGAGCTCTATTTCCAAGGATCTTCGCCTATTACCCCCTAGTCGCCTCGAGGAACGAGTAAACTAATTGTAACTGCAAAATTAGTCATTGTATCCTCCATCAGCGTGCCTACTATTCTCGGAAAAATACTCAGTCTCTGAGTCTGAATATCTTTTGCAGATCGAGGCTGAATGAAAATGAAATATTTTCGGAAAACAGTGACACACAGGCTTCTCATTGCAACACCGTGCAATGGAACACGATATTCTACCGCGGTCGACAGTGGATCGCTTTTGTAAATGACAGATACTGCTCGAAACAGTCACAGAATTGTTCGTAAATTTCGCCATCATGTATCAGGATTGAACGAATTATTTTCATAATGTATTCTTTAACAAGCTGATTGCCATAGCGTGTAGGCTGATAACGGCAGGATTTCTACACTTCAGACATACTACATGAAAATAATATTCTTTTCAATTAATAATGTTTGTAATTATTTATGGTTCTTGCTGCTTCCGTTGGATCTTCCTAAATATTTTACTAATAGTATTCGTGTTCAGGTCTGCACCCCTTTCATCAAGTACCGCATTATTTCATGTTGCACCCCAATTCGCTAGAATTCTATATTACCTCTTCGATCATTTCCATCAGACATTAGACGCGCTCGTTACTGCCTCATTATTACAGGCTCTGCACGGCGCAAACGAGCAACCGGTGGCGAACTTATTTCGTTGGCCGTAGGTGAATCCGTCAGTCGCATTCTTGGTTATTTAAAAGAAGCCCCGGAACACGCATCATTTGCGAGACGTGTGCAGCGGGCAGATGAGGGGTGGGCAGGGCGTGTACCAATTTGTAGCAACAATGCTAAAGTCACCGGCAGAATTGGAACGTAATTCGAATGAATGGGAACGCGTTGCCCTGTCAATTTGCGCTGCCACCCCGAAATTATCTTCCGCCTAGCTCCGAACGTGCTGGCCGGCTTTTTTTCGCCGTCCAACCCCCCGTCGACGCTGAAAACGTTCATGCAAATGTTGCTCTGTTTTTCAGCGAACGGCAACCATTATTCCATCGAGCTCCACGGAAAAATCTACCCCTCGTTTCCAGCGGAATCGAACGGTCCGCCGCTTGATCCCTCGCTCGTGCCTCCAAAGATCTCTTCAGACATTGTCCGAGATGTTGAACGCCGTCTACAGGAACTGTTTCACCTATTCGACCGTAATAGTCCGTCAATCCGCGAAGATGAAAGCGGAAACGCGCGCGTTCAGCCGTGAAAGGGATTGAAGCCGCGAGAAAATGATAATGATCGTGAATTCCGCAGGAAATCTCTGTTCGATCAGGGATAAGAGTCCTCTGTAATTCACTGACGCGCAAATCGGTCCGTCGATCATAAAGCTGTTCGATTTCGAGGCTGAATAATCATCGAATCGATGCGAAACGCTCTTCGATCCGCTGGAAGCGCCTACAGGATCTCTGGAGCTTTCAGGATCAAGCTTCGAAGCAGCCGATAATTTCTAGTTAGAGCACGGCGGTACGAAGAAGCAGCTGGGATCTGAGGCGTACCGGAGGATCGAAAGTCGCGTAGATTATCCTCCCGCGTCCTGGGATATCTCGACAGGGACACTGAATGGATATCCAGGATGGAGTAAGAGAGTCATGGTGCGGAGGTGGGTGGATGGGATGGTGGGACAGGAGCATTGCAGAAGCAGCAACGAGGAGGAAGAGGATCCTTTATGGTGGCGTTCGTCGACTCGAAGGAGTCCTCTCTGTGCCGCCACCCCCTTTATTGGCACACCCGGTATAATAAGGAGCGAGTTTGTATTTAGTCGGCCATGCGCAGTACCGGCTGTTGGCGTATCATCGATCAGACCGGCGACTGACTATTGGACCAAAACAAGAGGATGAGAATGGGAATGGGAATAAAGAGAGAGGGACGGCCGATATATAAAGTGCGACGGCGAAAAGTGGAAAGGGGGCTGAAAGGAGAGAGACGGTGCCACCGGTAGGGAGTGGAACAGGGATGCTGAAGAGGGAGAGAGGGCGAAGACTCGAAGAGGATAGAAGGAGACACGAAGATGCGAGGGTGATGTCGAGCTTAGGGTAGCTTCCTATGGATTACCAATACACCGATACAGAGAGTCGAGGATAGCCAACGATCAGACGAAACAGAGTAACCGAGAACGTGGAAGGAGAAGAAGAAGGGTTAGAGGGGAAACATTGCACCCACCTGGCTGCTTCTTGCTGCAACACTCGAGCCACCATGTATTGAAACCGAGTTGCCGGAGAGTCAGGTACCAGCAGGACGAGGGTCCTTCAGGGTCTACCTAACCGAGAGCTTTTTGATTTTGCGACACCTTCGAGCGGCGAGACGAGAAATAGCCGGTGAGGCGGTACTTTTTCACTGGACAATTGCTTTCAGCAAACGAGATGAAAGTCTGAGATTGCGCGTAGTTTGTTCCCAAGGATATTCAAATGACATTTAGGTAGCACGGAGTCTCCAGAAGCATGCTTAGCCTATTTTATTGAATCCTCAAAACCTGGAGAACTTCGTTACGATTGTTCTAGGGTACAAAAGGACCAGGAGCTTTCAGTGAAGCGCTACCGATTCATCATACTCTTTTCTGTTCCATTAGAAATTAGTAAAAGTCTGACTCGCAATGTGCGTAGTGTTTGCAAGAATCAGTGCATCAGCTTCTATGGAAATGCATGTTTCGAGAAATTCTGTTCCTTGGAGCGAATCTTCTTATTAGATAACAAAGGTCCGCTCATTTGTAGACACTCCGCGCGGTATCTGTGATTCGACTACTTTTTAAAATACATTTTGCGGGTCCGTGATCGCGATCACACCCACAGCAAGGCGATACTGTCCCGTGGATAATTGGAGATCTCGTTACTCCCCACCGGTAACTTCAATTTACGATCGACCGATAATGAGATATCGAGTTCTGCTCACCCCTCTTCCGCTCGCCCCACCCTTATCATTTCCACCCATCCCCTAAGTTCCTCGTCAAAGCTCAAACCTTGCTCGCTGGGACGTATTAGATGCCCGTTACGTACTTATTAAACGCTTTTCTTCCTTGCGCCTTCTCTCCCTTTCTTCTCTCTCTTTCTCCCCTCTCTCTCTCTCTCTCTCTCTCTCTCTCTCTCTCTCTCTCTCTCTCTCTCGTTCTCAGTACACCACCCTTGTTTCTCTCGAAAGTCACCGTTGCATTATCGTGTTTCGACTTCGCGAAGGATACTCGAGACGAGTATCTTCGCGATCGTGACAGCTTTATTCGAACGGAGACTCGAGGATGGGGCGACTTCTCGTAAACGCGCCTCGAGGATCGATGGTAATTTCTGTTTCTTTTTTTTCTCGGAGAAATTCTCGTCACTTTGTGCTCGCGACTCCTCTCGTTCGCTTCTGCATCGTATTATTAATATTCACAGAGCCGATGAAATGTTTAGCTTTCACTGTTACCCTCACGGATCATATACAGTGACGTACGGTGCTCATCGACCCGAACGATGCTACCCGCGATCGATCTCACGCTACCAGCCAGCCAATTGATCCCGACGAAATAAATAACGGTCTGGGAGACGCATAAACTATACAGGGAGCAGTGCGGAGACATAATTCGAAAAACGGATCACTTGTTCGCGGTATAATGCTTGTGCAAGCATGTTCGAGCGGTCCGGCTGGTCGTCAGCCGACAAATAGCCAGAAGAGCATGGGGTTTTCGGGGATGGACCCCATGCAGCGAAGTGGCACGCGCCGGGACATCATTAGGTGGGACACTTGCTGGACCGACGACGAACTTCCCTAACGTTAATCATGACCTAACCCTGAAGGACCTCGAAAGGGAGCGAATTAATATCGACTGTATATTTCGTGAGGATTCGCTGCCTCTGACATCGTCGTCCTTCGCCACGAAGGGCTGCTCTTATATCGTGTGGATAATTATTTTACAAGGATGCGTTTGTAGCGAATTCACGCACTGCGGGTACCAGCGTTAGCCAAAACGTCCACTCATTGTCAGAGACATTTCTCTGGTACCAATTTCCATGATCCCCAGGAACAGTATGATCAATTAACGAGAAGTATCTTGACGTAGCGTTTCCTTTTTCCATCCTCTCCACGCAGACGTGTTTCCTCTCCTCTCATCTCCTCTCCTCTCCTCTCGTCTCTGTTCCTGTCTCACTCGCTGGTTCGGTGGTTTTCAGCACGCAGACTCCGGGTTTCGATAGCGTTTCATCGGCGACGAGGGCGTGGCGAAACTTCGGTCCATGCTTCTAACTTAATTCGGTTAGTCGAGATTTATATCCGCGTCCCTTGTTGCAACCCCCTCCAAGAAGCCGTGGCTTTATTAGAATTTATAAGCGGCCCCGTTGACAATCCCGGAACGCCCAAATTGCTGGATATTCCGCGAGGCCCGTTATTTATTCGCTCGAGGGGGTTATTGGTCAATTTTTGGGGGTGGAACGCGGCCAGCCGGAATTCATCGCTTTGTTTGCCGCCGCCGCCGCCGCCGCCGCCTCCGCGGCTTTTACGAGCCTCGGGAAAATCCTCGAGCAAGGAACTATACGGTCCCTAAATCGCCGACTCACGCGTGAACATCTCGTGATTTGTGAGATTCGACCCTGAAAGTATCTGCGAGTGGTCTGTTTCAGCGTCGATTAATTCGGTGAGCTTGTTACTCGCGGTCCATGAAGCCGATTCGACACGAGAAGCTCGAAAAATAGATCTTTCCTACGCCTGAGAGACATTCAACAATTTTTTTTGTTCAAAGAAACAATTTTAGACGGCCCAGCATTTGCCCAACAATTTTTAACCGACCTCGAATAGAATATTGAAATTTTTAGAAGTGTTCAAAATCGCCCTGTCTCGGTTATTTCTATTACAGGAGATCGGTCCGACCCTTATTAATAAAATCAGATTTATTGGCCAGCGTCGTGACAGAAAGAAACATGGTCTGTATGACAGGTTCTAGTCTTTTTCCTTGGGGAGATCACAAGCGTGAGACGGGGGTGAACGCCACTTGTCAGTGTCTGTCTAGACGCGCAGAAGTCAAAGAGCCACCCCTAGGCTGGTGAAGATCATTTAATCATTTGACGACGAGCGATAGAAAATTCATGAGCTCGACGCCACCGGCCACAACCCTATTATGAGGGTTGCTCGGTCCACGGGCTATTGGTTTCGATGATGCACCCATAGGTTCGCCTTTATGTGAGAACGATCTCTCGCTTCTTACGACCGGATTATAAGCCACCCCCTAGGGAATAGTTCGCAGCTGAATCACACATGGAAATCCTATAATTCGACTTTAATTCGATCGGTGACCGAGTCGATGAGAAACGTGACCGTACAAATTCTCACCCTTCATTATTTAATATTTCATTAATGCTCCGATTAGACTGAACCGTGCGCAAGGAGAAAATAAAGTGAATAATTTTCACGAATTGTCTTTTCAATGAAACATCAAACATAAAGCTCCACTCGCGTCGAACGAAGCTTAGAAATTTGATGGAAATTTGTTCGCTGAGAATGTTAAATCGGATTAAAAACGCTGCAGTTGCAGCGAAATCATCGTCTCTAAAAATCGACGAAAAACAGTCGACCGAAATTACGCGTTTCATTGAGCTCGCGTATTTTCGCAGTTTACGATCACCGGTGCGTGGAAAATTTCTTTTGATCACTCTCAATGCGTTTTTATCGGCAGCCTTATGCAATGTAGTCGCGCTAACTCGATCAGGTCTTGAATTTAAAACACTGACGCCAGAGTTATTCAATTTCGTTTCAACATATTGCGTTTTATTTGACTGGGAGACTTCGCGCTTGCTCGGAGCCAACGGAGGCAGCGATTCGTTTGTTTTCTCAATTACCGGCCAAATTATCTGCTCCGAAGGGGCTGGCTGTTATTTCAGTTCGAGAGAAAGACGTTCGTCACGGTATTTTCAGAAAAATTCGATTCTCCCGGTGGAGAAGAGGTACGGCAGGTGGATATCCCGGATAAAGGGTCCGAGGACCTCGGTTCGAGGACCTGTGCAAGACGTTAACACGTTCCAAAGACCGTGCTAACGCTGTGTAAACAACGCTCATCCCCGAAATTAGCTCCTCTCGCGCGGCTAAAACAAATATTTTCGCTCAGGCCCGTCGTTAAAGGATTATGACCATCTTTTTCTCTTTATTACGGCGTGAAGAAGAAAATGACGCAGCCACGAGTACCCTGATACCTCGAAGTCAATTCTTAACGAAGCTGAAGACGCTTTAACTGATCTATTCATAGTCCAAAATTCTATACCGTTCAAAAATCCATTGTCTGAGAGTGGTTTACCCGATGGAAGATCGTCGAGAACTCGCCCCTAAATTCAGGACACCCACTCACGAGGCGGTCAAGCCCTGATCACGTTCAGGTATCGATTCAAATATTTTTATTTGCAGATACTTCGGAGCTGATGATTTCCACGAGACCTACCCTGTGTCCGATCGTCATAGAACCTTCGAAAATCTTGGACACTCACACTGTGAGCGATAGATCTGGAAAAAATGACAAGATCGTTTGTTATCAAGACGATGCAGTCGGCAGAGAAATTTTCGAGGCTGGTCCCTGCCCAATTATTGATTTTGTCTTTTCGATGGCCAGGACCGCGAGAGGAAAGCGATGCACGCGCACACCGTCACGACAGAAGGGCGTTTTCTCGTCTGTGTGTGCGTGTGTGCGCGCGCTCGAGGGGGTTACAAAGCTACGAACGCATTAAATACTCGAGAGCACAGTGTCCTCGGGATGAGCTTTACGTACGTACGTACGTACACACACACACACACATAGGGACGCATACACGCGTGCACACCAACACGCAGGCATCGTGCCGCCTAAATTGATTGCGTCTAAAATCCAACGAGCTTTCTCGGCCTTTTCGCGAGGAGAAGATGGCGAGGAACGACCTTTGTGGCGTTGCATGTGTTTCACAAAAATATAACCTCGCAAAGAGGCTTTCTCTTTTCCTGTCTCTCTCCCGCCATCCCTCGCGAGCTTTCTGCCAACCTCTTCACGGAACGGTCTGTGTGCATGCACGATTCTCGCTCTGAAAACGAATCGCCCTCTCCTAAGAGAGAGAAGGAACGAGAGAAAGGGTTTTGCAACGCCGTAAATAAGTTTTCCGCCGAAAAATGATGACAGAGGAGGGAGATCCTTGAGAGACCGGCTGAGTGGAGCCGACTGTGCACTTCGAGGACATTTTAAGGAATTTTGGAGAGACTCTGCATGGTATTTTATGTTTGATTGGTCATCATCAGGTAATAATAGATTCCAAAAGTCAATTCTCTAAATATATACACCCTCGAGCCTCGAAACATGCTTCTAAAAAACTCAATATGGCTCTCCATCGAAAGATCCAAGCACCTATCGCCTCACGAGAACAGAAATTTCTAGAAACACTTTTAGAAGAATAACAGACGCGGTGGTTTCCGATACCCTACATACACGCTGAAGTGTCTTGCGATCTACTACGCAAATAACCATAAATTCCCTCGCGCGGGTGGTAATATCCAGTAGTAATTCACGTGGACTTACGGCGCTGGGTCGCCTATTAAACATAAACACAAGTAGGAAGTCAGAGTTGAAGATTCGCGGGTCATTTGAGCCGTTTCCGCGCCATTACCCTTCCTTGGCTCGCGAAGATCGAAGCCGGAGGGTCGAACGAGCCACGTAACTCGATTCCTCGTTACTTTCTTCCTCCTCCACTGGATTATATCCTCGTGAATCGAGCCAAAAGTTTCTCCGCTTCATCCCTCCCGCACCCTCCCTCTCCTCGTTTCTTCCTGTTCATCGGTCCAGCCGGCGATTTCATTCGAACACGATGGCGAGTCCTCATTGTTGTCGTCGCGAGCCATTTTGGTAGCAGCAGCCCACCATCACACGACCATAGCCGGCACACGGAGAATGGTTTTGTTCTTGCCGGTAATGCGCCGCCACTCTACCGTGGCAAATTGTGCGCACGGAAACGAGGCGGATTAAAAATGAAAATTCGTAATACACCGCAGATTATGCTCCCGTCCCGACGTGATTACTTTCCTCCTCCAATCGCGCACTTAATTTGCTGCCGCCTGTCCTTCCGCTTTCCGCTTCCTACGGGACTCAAGACGCTCTCAGCCGGAATCCACGAGACGCAATTCACATGATGTTCACGAACGAGATTCACGAAATAAATCATTTGTAACAGAATTTTTCACATCCGAGCTGCAATCACTCTAAAATTATTGCAGAATATGAAATAGCATAGACGCAGCGATTTGTTGTCGCTCCACGTATCTCTGAAATGAGATTTTAGATTTCTTTGACACCGCGAAATTTGCTGGAGTGTTAGTGGAATGTTTATAACAATCCCGAAGAACACTGTAAAGAATTCTCGGGGGTTCCTGGAGCATCGAGACGCCTTTTGTTTTCCATTCGAGTCTTTCGTTTACAGCCAGGTCAATCTCCCACATAATTCAGTAGCGACAAAGGGGGTCTGTCTCGAGGAACAACCATCGAACGAAAGCAATCGAAGAATCGAGGATCTTTGTCCGGGTGAGATCGAGTACGAACGAGCCGGTTATCCGCTTTTACGAGCGAGGCTTTTACGCGTCAGGAAATTCTCTAAACGTACGCCATTTTGTTGGGCGCAGTCCGTTGTTCTTGCAGGATCCGTCGTACGGCACTCGCGTATTAATGAACGAGAATCTAAATGTTTGAGCTCTCTTCTTCCTCGGTTGTAACGCGTTCTTCTTCTTCAAGAAACACCCACCAATTTCGTAAGTATATTGATTAAACTGATAAGCCGGAGCTCAAACATAACTCTATCAAGCTGCTCCGAACACAAAGGATGAGGAGGACGTGACTCGAATCAAGAATCAGAACTGTACCCTCAATTAGAAGCTCGAACACGGGTCCTAGGAACTTCTCTAAACGCTGAGGATGAACACAGCCTATCTAAAATCGGCAGAAAAAGTCATCCAGTGTATAGAAGACATAGAGAGGACTATAGTCTCGAAGAAGACCTGGCACAGAAGTCTGAGAAGCTTCTCAAGGCTGGAAGATTGATCAGGACTGATCAGCAGTCATCGAAAGGGGTCATCCTTTGAGGAATCATGATCCTGAATCGGACGGACGTGTTCCGGTCGAAGGTATCCGGGTAATGAGGCCCGAGGTAACTCCCACGGGCCCGTTCGAAGAAACAACACGCGTATCCCAAGCATAAGCGGCCCATTAGCGAAGAATTTTGACGTGGCTCAGACAATCGTTGCGCACCGCAGCGGGAAAAAATTGACTTGAAGTAGCGGCGAACATGTTGCGAGACAGCAAGTCATCGAGCATAGGTCCGTTGGAGGGTTCTCAGCCGGCTTCCACGTACGTTTCTTGACAAAGGTACAACTCTGAAGGAAGCCCCCTTCCTGACAACAGGGCCCCATTGTCAGGCCCCGTTTCACTTCGGCCGCCATTGACGATTCGTTAGGAGCTCAGGTAGGGAGTGTTCGACGTTTCCTCTCGATCATCGTGCACGATCATCCTCCATTCGATTCGTGGGCGTGTAATTATTGGCTCGAACGGTCGTGCAAACGGAACCTTATGGCGTTCGGAAATTTGCAACGAGCTCCAGACTTCGATTTTAAGAAAACAACAGTTGCAACGATAACAACCAAAGGGTTTCTAAAATGTTACAGTCATTGCGATTTTCTTCTGTCTATGATACCTGATTTTTTATAGAAATTTCGACAGCACATCCTGAGACTGAAATCAAAATTCATCGAATTCTTTTAGGACTCCTCAGTCCAAGAACTTTGAGAATATACAGTAACGAGGAAGAAGACGTCGGCAATAGCAATGAAGAACCACGTTATACCAAGTCAGAAATTTTCTTTCGCGGATAATGACGAAATAGAATTGTTCGAAGACGCAGAAGCATAGGTTGGGGGTGAGTTACCCCATGGACGAGGTTGTATGGGAAACAGCAAAGACCGATCGACTTGACAACTCGTTATCGCGATCGTTCTCGGCTGTTAGGAATGAGGCTGCGTCTGATTGGCGCGGAATCGCGCACAAACGGACGTAATTTCGGCGGTCGGAGGGTTATGGCTTCTTACGGGGGTGCGAAAATTACAGGCCGCCACACGTCTCCTTTCACCGAGATCGATATATACCTCTCTCCACAGGGGCTCCCGAAGTGTTTCGGACAAAATGACACCACGAATCACTGTTCAATTACTGTTTAATTTTGCTGGGACCGAGCGTGCGCTCAATAAATCGTCGGTTGCAGTCGAAACGGGACGTGTAATCATGCGAACGACCCCTTCGCCAGGAATTCCTCCTCCTATTCGTATTTCCTCGTACGTTTCGCGTACGATGCTTCTGTTTCATCCTCTCCGTTTGAAAGAAATAACAAATTCTTTCACTCCTACGGGTCTACCGTTGGCATAACAGCGTCACGACGTGTTAAAAGTAATTATTGTCAAACGATGCATCGGTGAATCGGGTCCAGCGAGCAATTACCGAACGAATGTCTGTCGAAGACGTTTCGATTTAGTTCACCGCAGGAGCGTGTCGACGTTCCTTCCGGATCGATCTCCGAAGAAAAGGGACGAATCGGGGGGTAATCATTGCGATCCAGCTTCATCGAGAACACCAGCTGCTCGACGGGAAAAATGTACGCCATGGAAGAATCAGATCGTCGTCGTATTTTCAGAGCAGAAGTATTGTTCCGTCGTTGAATGTCTGACGGAAAAGAGCGCGGTATGCCTTTTCCACGTGACATTTCGTAGATTTTCATTTCGTCGCGACTCGTTCTCTCCTTCAAAGAACAAGCTTCCTTTCTTTACTTTCCCTTCGTCTTCCATTCATTTCTATCCCTTCGAAATGAGAAAGCTTCTTAATACCAAAAATCGTCAGTCTCGTCAAACAGATCACAATGTTTCCTTTGTGCATATTTCTTCTCCTTCTGGCTCGAAGAAAATTGTATCCAGGGGGTACAGAAGGCTTTACGACCCTCACAGCGGCTCCAATATATGAGTTTCCATGTTGATATAGTTTGTAGAGAATTCAACGAGCACAACTAATTAATTCAGGCTGCACCCGGTCTGACTAGACACATTTGATCAAGTAATAACACTTGAACACGTCAGACTTGACAGCCGGCACACTGTCAAATCATGCACTGGGCATAGTAATTTCATTTGACAGCGGAAGCAGCCCTTTCCGGTCGGCTCTTTCGAAATTACGTCTCGTCGACTTCCAAAGACTGTATCCTCGATATTCCGAAACTCCAGCTGCGAATTAAGAATGGTACTAACACGTTCAATTTCCCGAAATTATTTACACAACATTTATATTCTGAATAACGCTGAACTGGACGCGAAAAACAACCCCTAAAGCCAATTCTTTTCAAAGCAGAAAGTGCTTTGAAAATACAATTTCTTAAATACCTAACAAATGCAGCTCAGACTGGCGAATTTTCTTGGTTCGTTAAAGAACTGCCATTAGGAGCCTGAATGTGGTTAAAGAATAGCAATTTGTGTAGCAGGAAAAGAAGCTGTAAAATGAAATTTTTCTTTAGAACAGTGAAGGAGTACGTCACCAAAATTGCTGTGGAAATTTTTCGCATTGTTGCTAAACTACACCCTGAAAATTTGAAGCCTCTTCTTCAGTCCTTATCATTGAGTCTTTTTATCTAAACACTACCTAGTTGTTTTACGTTTGTACCGTGCTGTTGTATAATAAAAACATATAACAGTAACAACGACTTCTTTCTGTCCAACCTTTCCATGGAAGACGATGTCCAAATATGTAAATTCAATCCCTCTGGACCCTGTTCCACGCTTAACACGTTGGCTGCCACAGTGAAAGCTCCCGTACCTGGTCAGACACGATATAATATCTGATTTCAAGCACGAATCGCGAAGAAAGAAAGAATATGTAACTGTTCAATTGCAGAGTCATGACCTTCTATTCTCAGTACAACATCAATTCTATTCAAAATTGTAATAAAATCAGTAACGAATTAACTAAATAAAATTTGATGCGCCGGTCGCCGGTGACCCTTACGACGGTCAACACGCGAACCCTCGAATCCCAAAAATTTCGCCTCGGGAACACGAAGTAGCTCCGAAATTTCGTCGCTGAAAGCGGCCAGCGTAGCAAAATGTCCTAATCGATATGAAAACTGTCCGTCGGGGGCGGCGCGTTCATGAATCCCCGTCTGGACAAAAAGAGGCCGCGGAACAAAGAGCAGAAAGGAGCTACAAAGAAATTAGGAGAAGAAATAGGGGGACAGAGGCAGGAACGGAGCAAGAAGCTCGATGGAGACTACACCGAGATTCACGAGGAGGACGAGAAAAGAAAAAGGGTGGGATTGCATGCCGCGGGGTTTGGGGGTTGGAGTTCCGGGGGTGGGGTGAGTGTGTACGAAAGACGAGGAGGCGAGATGACGAAGAACGAGCCGACACTCCCACACAAAAATATCACCGTTAACGATTACCAACCCCTTCTTCTCTGCTCGGGCTCGTTATATTGTGTCCCCGCCGCGCGCGCAAATTTAGAAACAAAAGACGCCTGCAAGCTGAGGCCTGATTGGCCGACCAGTCCGCGAGTCGTCTCTCTGATTGGCCCGCGGGACCGCACCCATCCTGCAATGGCCGCTTTGTCGTTTCACGCCGCCGCTTCGCTCTCTCTTTCTCTCTCCCACTCTCTCTCTCTCTCTCTCTCTCTCTCTCTCTCTCTCTCTCTCTCTCGCTCACTCACTCCTTCTCTCCCAATCTCTCTCACTCTCTCTCTCTCTCTCTCTCTCTCTCTCTCTCTACCCTCTCTCTTTCTCTGGCTTGTGTGTATGTACGCGCCTGCACGCTTCAGCTTCAACAACCCCGTGAAGCGCGGCTTCAACCTACCCCCTCTACACCCCTGCTTCATCCAGCATACAGTTGATCTCTTTCTACGACGAGGGGGTGTCTTCGTTGCTCCGAGGCAACTCGTTTTCAACCCCTGGAAAGTTGTATAGAGAGTCCTGTACCGCTGAAGCAACACCCCGAATTTGGAAATACAGGGTGTTTTTGAGGAGATGGGATTTTAAGGGATGAGTAGGGCATTCTTTGAAAGAGCTGTTTAAGCAGTTCGTGGGATGAATGTCGAATTCACAAGGAGCTCCTGAGGAAAATGAAGTCTCGACACGCTGACTGCCACAGTGAAAACAGCCATCGCTAGTCAGACATGACATAAATGTCTCGTTTCTATAAAAATCGGAAAGGATAATAATATTTAAGTATTGTTCCACTAATTAAGTTAGTGTTGCAATGTTAAATTTCTACAGAATATAATAAAAATAAATAGTTATTTAATTCAATAGAATTTGGGGTGCTGGTCACTGGTGTGACCACCATGACAGTCAACGTGTTAATATAACCCAGACCTTATCCAACCTAGACCTGACCCCAGACACTGTTGGTTTGCTCCTAAACCTCTTGGATTTTCTTAACGAAGTTCTTGAAAATTTTTGCTGCAGCAACTACTCTCTCGAATTATTAAAAATACAGGGGGTTGCTGGAGAAATTGCCATTCTTAATTCAACCTGGAATTGACCTGGAACTAATCTATGCCAGACCGCCGTCGCCTCGTGAAATAAACATGCTCTCCATGCTAATTCTAAGTCTGATGCTGCAGTAGAATATTCCGTACGTGGTAAGACACACTGCAATACGTTTCCTTCAATCGTTGCAACGTTTTCGACGGTACAGGCAAATGTCTGGGGAAGGGACTGATCATTTCGATGTGACAAATATTGTGAGCCACAAAAAAAATTGCATTTGAGACGGAAAATTCACTTCACACAGTGTTGTTCCTGTAGCATTCAAAGCAAAAATCTCACCCCTTTGATAATTTCTATGATACCATTTACCCTCTTAAATATTCCCTCAGTCAGTATCAGCGGGCTCCCTTAACGAGCCTACATATTTCAAGGGACACCATGCTACTGTCAACCCGACCAGGTGTCTGACCGATCACACGTGGGTTTCCTTGCACCACGTGTCAAGTTTCATGCTCTTAGCCTCTCCGAAATTACCTCAATCCATTCCTATCTCGTCTACTTTCTTTTCTTCTCCGTTTCTCTAATTTTTGAGTACTCTGTCACATTTTCACCCCGTGTTTCCCTCGTCTGGTTGTACGTTCACCCCTGAATCCAGGTTCTACGATTCCAGAGAGAGATTCCAGCAGGCGAGCACAGACCGCACGCATGTCGTCCGCGAAAGGAGAGAGGCCGAAGGGCCAGAGGGAGAGGGAGAGAGAGAGAGATGGACGGAGAGAGAATGAGAAGCAGAGGGTGAGAGGGGGTGAGTCGCGATGAGAGGAGAGAATGGGAGAGGGAAGCTTGTCCCGGGTCCGCCATGCGGAAACCTATCTCAGCCTAGTACTCCACGGGTCCGCGGTAACTAACCGTCAGCCCGGGAAAATTCTCCCTTTTATGGTCGCGCCTTTTGGTCCTGCCACTCTCCACCCCCAACCACCTCACTCTGCACCCCCTACCCCTTTCCTCTGGCGACTGTTCTTTTGCCGCTTTGCACATGCTGTCGATAATTCTGCGCGAGATCGACGAAATTCGGGGTAAATCGCGAGAAATTGGGGATGAAAGAGCAGCAGATTGTTCCGTTGTCTTCCTGTCTCTTCGTTTCGATTAGCATCGATTACCAGAGACGTGACATGCAATACTGCAGTCTGGAATTTGTTTCGTCGCAACTACGCGTTGACGAGGATTCTTACAGGATCGAACATCCGAACGCAACATGCGAACAATAATGAGTAGTTTCGGGGATGTTTTGTCTTGTGCAATGAGGAGGAGTTGTGGTTTGTAAATTGTTATACTGAGGATTAATGTGTCAGAATAGTGTGCTTTGGAATTTCGAAGTTACGCGAATCGAAACAGCATCAAGCGACTTGGATTTTATAGGTGAAAGAAGCTTCCAAATTTTTTAGTCTTAGGGGTAGTAAAAAGGAGAAGTAGATTCTAAAGCTTTGAAATTAAGGTGGAGGAACAATCTTCGAAATCATCGAGATATAGAAATACTAAATGAACGTATTAATAGTTGATATACTGCGACGCGTACAGAAACTCTCGAATCAGTAAAATCGGACGGTCCGTTGTCAGCCATTAAGAAAGAGCGTGACAAACTATTTTCTAAGTAATCTTCTAATGCAATTTAATGCATAAAATTCTGCTTTAAAATAGGGTTCTCGTTGTTTATGTTGAAGGATTCAGCGCAGTGAACAACCTACGCAAAATTCCTTATTATTTAAAACAAAATTAGTCTCTCTTACTCCTCAATGCGACTCACAGGCTTGCAATTTATTCTCCGCTTTTACAGAAATAACGAGAGTATCAGTAATAGTACATCACACTTACAGCACATTATAAAACGTAAATTAGTCACAACACTTAAAAAAAATGTCCAAATCTATCGACCTACATACAAGTAGAGTAAAATCAAATCAGCTGCGTTGCTGTTTTCTCAGTAAAACAACTGAGAATAAATTGCTTGTTAATTTACGTACGCGTAACCAGTACATGTTACATGATAATTGATAGTAATTCTCTTTGACGACAAATCCATTTTGCAAAAAGCTTATGATAATTCCTGGAATTATCGGGGACAGGACGACGCGCGTTTTAATTGCACGAAAACATGTTGGAACCTGTATATTTTCAACGAACCTGCGCCCGTGCGATGGTGAACGAACAACGCGTTCAATTTTCAAACGACTGGCGAACGTTATTAATTCTCGTTAATGAATAAAATTACCGGGAACACCGCGCTCTGCCGCCGTAATAGCGAATTACACGTCGAGCTTCGCGAACACGAAAATCTCCGGCGACCGAAAACAAAAGGTTCCACCCTGCGAGAAAAACGAGCAGGAAAATGATGCATTCAGCAGATTTCGAAGTTTCAATGGAAAACATTCGTATTGTACGTTAATTGAATGGCAAAGCAGTATACTCTGTTATGCCGTACAAAATGGCCACTTTCTAATTGAATGGTGCAATTTAGAGATGAAAGTGATCCATTTACCTTGTGATTTTCATTTTGCCACATGCACATAAATTTTTAGAGGAACTCTGTTTCTCAGAATGGAGATAAATTCTTAATACTTCCGAATGGCGCGTGATGGCGGAGTTTTGTCTAGCTTCACGCTGCAGAAGGCAACAGATTTTCAAAGTACATAGTTATCGAGGGAGAAGCTAAGCATCGTTCGATGATAATCGATGGGTGTAGGGACAACGAGATGAAGAAATTCGATACGATTGAGTCGCGAATTTCACAAGGCAGCGGAGGATATCGGGACCGGTAGGTCGCGAAGGTCGGGTTTCATAGGTCTTTTGATTTTCGCTCACCTGTATCCTGTCTTCGGGCAGATCGGTTCTGAGGCTGAGCATCTCGCGAGCATAGACGTCAGGATAATGGGCTTCCTTGAACGCTGCCTCCAGCTCCTCCAGCTGCTGTGACGTGAAGATCGTCCTGGAGCAACAACCGTATGAACCTAGTTATATGCCATTACAGCTTTTCCCTTAATGCTAGCCTACACACGTCGGATAAACCGTCGCAGAAAAAAAGAAAATCGCATTCATGCGTCTGCAATACATTTCTACAACCTTGGCACCCCTGGGCATTAATTAAAAATTTATTTCGTGTCTCAATCAACGAAGAAAAATTCATCTCTTCGCAGCATCTCATTGTCTACAAAATTTTTTGGAACGATTATATCTTGTTTTCAATTTTCTTCGTACCCATCCATGGACCGTTTGATTGAATTTTTATTAAAAACTGAAATTTCGTTCCTAAAATATGAGAATGGAAAAGCATTGAGCCTCCAAATGGAAAAATAATTTCTTCGTTCGGGGAACAAATTCAGTAAAATTAATTGAACTTTCATTCGTTCGCGAAAACAGTGAGATTGTAACAATAATTTTTTAATTTAGCAGTTCTATGGGGTTCGAGGCTGGCAGAATACACATCTTACGTTCTTTAGCGTTACATTGAATGGAATCGATTTCGAGTGATAATTATATTTTTTAACGAGCAATTTGAGCGTGAATTCGTCGGCCGTGTATGCAATTATTGACGAACGTTGATTGCGTTCGGATTGTCTGTCAGTGGAAAACAACCGGAAACTCGTTATCAAACACGTGGCTGATTACACGACTGTGAAAAGTCTGAAACGTTATGGTCCCTCCCGAATTATAAATTTATCATTATCGTCTGCTCGATAATTAAGCGGGACCAAAAGAATGGTCGTCGAAAATTTTATCAGTGATTATTGAATCGGTCGCTGGACGCGTTACATTTTGGTCCATCGAATCCTTTCGAGGGAAATTAAATTAACGTTTGTTTTGGAACATGCGCAAGAAAATGTACTGTGTAAAAAATTCACGGTTTGTTTTTCGCGTGAGATACTCACCTATGTCGACGCTTCTTTTTCTTCTTTTTGCTGAAGCCTGAGAGTCCGTCTACCGTGAAGTCTTTTCCTGACTCTATGTTGTGCCCCACACCTGAAACAGAAACACAGAAATGGTTGGTTTTATGAAAAATGAATGGATGTTAACTATGTAACTAAACCCATGCCAAAGTATTCTTCTGAAAATGCTCAGGCTCCCGTAATATTAATAATTAACTTCTTTGGAGTACATGTCCTGAATAATTGTTTTCTGCTCTAAATGAATACACTATGAAGGATGGAAGAAGTCCAAAATAATTGCAAATATATAAATCAATGGAAATAATTATTAAAAAATGATATATACTCTCCCTTAGTGCAATTGTTCTACGAGGAAACAACCCCTAGGAGACTTGATTGCAAGAATTAATTTATATGAATGAAATGAAGACACTATGAATGACATGATGTTACATCATATCGAAAAATAAATAAAGTATTCTAAAAACTGCCCTTTATTTTCAATAACATTATTTTCTCCCCATTTTTATTCTTTAAATTCTTTTCGCGAAATATCTGCACGAAATGGACGATAACGCTACGTATAAAAACCGAGCAAAAATCTGTGGAGGTTTAATGAATTTTACGATTTTTAGCGACCTAGCGTGGTACGTCGAGGAATGGAAAAATTCTCTAATCAACGTTAAATATTAACGAAGAGGAACGAGCGCGAGGTGGAGCCTATGAAACACTCGCTGAGCATAATTTGCACGGATATGCGTGGTCCTGATTCATTGGCAAGTCAGCTATAATAGGTAATTTGATCCGTGAGCGGCTTCAACAAAGCGGCGTATATAATTATCAATTACAGCCGGCGCTATGAAATAATGAGCTCCGAATACGATGGAACGTTCACGTGCATGCTGACCACGCATTTTCGCCAGATAAAAACGTACAGGAGAATTGCACCTGATTATCTGAACGACATTATTGTCCGAGCATCCGGGAAAATTGGTACCCACTCGCTGGATTTTCGTTTTAAATTTACATACTTGCACCATCGATCTTTAGAGTATCATTATTATCCACTGCGAATACTGACTACAATATAATATTATTTACAGACTGTCAATGATCTCTAGACAAAATGGTAAAAATTTTGGCCGTTCTTGTTCATACATAGAAATTCTTATATCTTAAATAAACGTTTCAAGTCTTTTATACAATAATCTGTACTGAGTTAAAAGTATAAAAAGGTTGATAGAAATTATTTTGGTATTTCAAACCTATTCTTGTCTATCCTAATAAAAAAAAAAAATAAAACTGGGGTTGTCTGTGACCAGACGATGATTTGACTGGCTCGAAAAATCTCTCAGAGATCGAACCACCATTTCCATCGACAGTCCCGGCCGAAAAACCCGGAACATTTATTACCGATAACCGAATTTTCACGAACAGTGGAGGTTCGCCGGAAAAAATTCGCGAAAAATGCAGAGGGTAAAAAATTGTGGAAAAATCGGCGAGAGGCCGTTGTCCAGCGTTTTCGTCACAAAAATCCGGCTTCGTCAATTAGGGAGCAAAACGTGCGATATAGACGTCGAGAAGAAAGATAAAAAATGTGCGTACATTTTTTCTGTTTCTTTTTTTTCCTCTTCGCGAGCGCGCGGTCGGAGTAAATGGCAATTTTCCGTGGGCCAGGAAAGAGTGAGTGAGAGGCAGGAAATTAGAAGGAGAGAATTGGAACAGGGACAGGGCGGACCCATGGCCCCGAAAATAATTATCAATTATAAATTAATTTCGAATTAACGAACGAGAAGCGGCGCGCGCCGCTTCTTGCACAATGAAATCCCTCTCTCCCCGGGGCTAACTCGTTACTACAGTTGTTGCTGGCAGCCTCTGCTGCCACGTTAGCTAATTAACTATTAATTAAGAGCTTAATTCCAATTATACGTGTCCTTCGACTAATTGGACTCCGAAACATTGCTGACGTCACGCGTCATGCGATACCACCCTCTCTCTCGTCCTACTTCTTTCGAAACGAAATTATTCTCACCTGCATCAGATGTATTTTGTATCAATTCTCCGTGTCTGTCATTATATACTTGTACAACAGAACAATTTTGAACACTGACTAGAATTATCCGTTAGACAAAGTGGAGCAGAAATCAGGAATTTCTGAAGATATTCTGTTTCACTTGGAACAAAGGGTTGACAATTTTATAAACAATGCACAGTTTTGTTTAGCAGACTGTTATGACGATACACCTGGATGTCAATGATTTTTTAACAGTACCATACTACCTACGAAGATTGCAAATTTTTATTTTCAATAGACGATGAAGAAATGTTATGTTGAGGCATTTATGGTTCAAAGTGAACTAGATCCAGCTCAGACTTGGTCCAGAATGAACCTAGCGCGCAATAGGGAAAGTATTTTCATGCAACAGCAGAGCTGAACGTTTTCACGCTCGTTTTCTCTGATTCGATGGAAGCAAAGAGCGTTCCGCTCGTTTCTCTTTGATATCGTTCGTACTTTGAAACTCTTTGCACTTTGTTAAACCCGCAGCACTCGCCGTTTTTCAATTTCCCGTTGAAAATCGACCCACCGAATTCTATCAGACGAATCGGTGACACATGGAAACAGAGTTCCTCGCGGTCAGAGCTAGTTTTCCGAGTTCATGAGCATCGAAATTTGGGAAACAACGCAGCCAGCTTTCCAGAAGCATCGTGTCCTTTTTCCGTTTTTCGTCAGAGCTGAAAACAGCAACGGGTTGAAAGGAAATTTAAACCTGAAAATCAGAGTACCGTTTGTAAGTCCACAGAACATTGTGCCGCATTTTCAATACACGTTTGTTGATGAATCGTTGTCTGAACGCTTTGAGGGTAGGTTAATTGCCCGAATGAACTGTACCAACGTTTTTTCCTGGATTTTGCGAAGGCCACCAGGTCTTCCTAAGCTCTTTGCCGTGTTCGACGAGAACTGTCCAAGTTCCTTACGGCTCACCGGCTGGAAGGAAAGTATGTCTTCGTGGTGGTCACGAAGACGAAGAACTTAATGAGGAAGCGTCGGCCGCATTCACTCGATTCAAGCAAATTTCTCGCGTGCCTACTTCTCCATTTCATTCGACGCCTCTTTCTCCCGGCCGAATAAATTTTCTTCTATTTACACTCTATCAGCCCGACGACCAAAGACCGAAATTACTTCGCCGCGGATAATTAAGCAAAAATAGCGCGCCTTCAGAGTATCTCGTGAATGCGTTTAGATAAAAAATTCAGAACACGATCCACGCGTCTTCTCCAGCCAGAGAATCTCTTCATTTCTTTTTAAAAAAACGAATCAACTCGATGCCGAGAGCAAGTAGGAATTACAGAGTCGGACAAGAAATAATACATGTCAGATCTATGGAAGGGGGAGCGTAGTTTCGTCTGACGGAGGACCCTAAAAATTGTTCTACGGTGATTCGATTGGACAAACGGTTGTGAGATTCGGAAGATCTTAGTCTGAAGTTGAAAATCGCCTCGTTTTCCGCGGAAAACGCAAAACGACCAGGAGCTGGATGGAAAATAAATATTCCGGTGTGTGGCGCAGGCTGCTGAAGACACCGGAGCCCGGAGTTCGCGCCATGCATTGTTTTACAAGATCGTAAGAGAGGCCTCTTTACGCCACCCCGGCTTCACGTTGCTTCCTGCTCCCGGCTTTTTAAGTGCGCTTATTTGCCGCGAGCCGTGCCGAACCAATCGCTCCGCTCCTCGGAGAACGTCGACGCGGAAAGTGGCTGTCGTCGAATGCTAATCACGCCTGGAAAACCTGACGATCTCCACCGCAGCCACGGATGCTGGAAAAAATTCTAGAAAATCTGCTAGACCGCCTCCGATCGTTCATTGGGAAAGCTTAGAAATTTTGGATCATGTTGAGAAGAATGATTGGAGACTCAGGATTGTCAACAGGTTTAAACGCAGAAGGTATGACGTATCTAATATTGTGACGTTGTCAGATGAAGTATGTTATGCGCTGTCTTATGGTATTTAACACTTTAACTAAATGCTTACTAATTTTAATAAAACTTCAACCGATGTCAAGTTGATGTCATTGACATCATTTACAACATGTAAATGAGTAATAAATTATTTAAGATTGCGATTCTATAATTATTTCCCTAACAACAAGTGTATTTACTACGCATGCACAGGAAAGTCAGCTACTCGGGGACCTTAAAAACTTCATTTTTTCTCGTGAAGTTGAAGAGCGCCACTGCTCCCCTCGAATTCAAAAACAGCCCTCGACGATGGAGGGAGGTTTTTCTGCATAATCTCGAGAAAGAATAACGACGAAGGAAACACCGTAACTCAGCCGGGCTTGTTTTCGTCGGTCGCGTGAGAATGATCGATATTAGAAGCGACAGGAAGCGTCACGATGGCTGAGGAGAAGCCTGTAACCGAATCGATTAATCAAATCCAGTTAGCTATTACGAGACCGGTTCATTCAAGGCTCCGAGAGAGGGGGAGAGAGCGAGAGAAAGAGAGAGAGAGAGAGAGACATCGTCCGTCGTCTAATTTGTCCTGGATCTAATCCGTTCGTAGTGCCCTCGAATATAGCGACATCCCTCGAGACCTTCGCTTTAGGGAGACACCATATTTGTGCATGTAGCCACTTCAGAAGCAATTGTTTTTAATCTCCTACGAGAGAGGACTACGTAAGATTATGGTCGTCGGTGTTTCAATGATTCGAACACGGTGGTTTATTGGATTTGATGTGGGACATCCGAAAGGGCGATTAGGTAGATTTGGAAAATTATGGTCTATGGACCTGTGGACATCCTTGAGGATTATTGAGTCGAAGCTTGCAATGAAAGAAATTTATAAGCATTACAGAACCATTTTCAATTGTGCTGTTTCGATGGCTATGAAGAAGAGATGCTTTGTAAAATGATACGATAATATTTAAAACTTTAATCTTTATTCTAGAAAGAGACAAAGTAGCTTGAGGCAGCTCTAGAAAATTAACACCTTCCACTACTTTATTTTACTACAATTTTCTACTGTTTAATAGACTGCATGGCAAAACGTATGCACCCCTAAAACATCAACCTGCAGAGCAAACTATTCCAAGAACGAGAAAGTCAACTCCACCCCCTGTTTTCTGATCATCGCACACGCTCCATGCACCCAGCTATCGCCCCTAACATTCCAGTAACACCTTTGGAAATCGAAAAATTCGGAAACTTCCGAATCTTTTGAGTCCGTAGAACGGTCGACAAACGACAGTATCGATATCAACCCCTCAGTCACGCTTCATCGGGGCTGCAACGAGCGGAACCCGGTCGCCAGCGAACAATCATCCCCGAATCGCCGCTAAAAAGGAGAAATCCAGTAGCTTCAGAGAAAACTTTCACCTCGTGTATCCGCGAGGAAACGCAGACTTTGTGCGCGCACACATAGAAACCAGCCAAAGAGGCAGCTCTCGAAACACCCTCTGCGTCCAAACAGTGGTAGTTTCCTCGCTAAATATATTCACGCCATGCGTACGTACACTCGACAGGGTTGTTTCGTGCCACCAACACCCTCAACCAGCACCGATTACACGAAGATTCCATCGCATCGGGCACACGTACGTGTGCGTGCGCGACAGAGACGGAGGAAGCTTGAGAAAACGTGTGCGAGAGAGCAGAGGTGGTGGAGAGAGGGTGGTTTCTGTTCCTAAGCGAGGGTGTGCGCGTTGCTGTGGGCTTTCAGGGTGGTTTGCAGGGTGGTTGCCATAGGTGTGTGTTGGTGGCAGGCCCGTTACCAGGCAACCGGCAATAAAGGAGCGTGGATAGCCAATGGCGGCCCTCAATACACCCCTTCGTCTAACACGGCTTGTTTTCCGTGCTTAAGAGCGAGACAGAAGGAGCTTTTGCTTTAGTAGCTGTTAAGACCTTAAACCCGTGGCCTTGCCTCGCTGACTCGCACCTAATAGAACCTCTTGGAACCCGTGTTTCTTCGATAATTGATATTCTAATCCGACCTGACCCGCAGAGCCTGAGGAATTACTCTTGACCACTGGGCGATGCGATTTTTCGTCTCGTCATCGAGGTTCATGCTTTCGCATGAGACATCATTTTTATTCTATTTACTATCTGATCGTGCCTTCAATTTGGTCCATTTTTATTGCCCCATATAACCCCCACATTCCATCTCGCCTAATTTAGAATTTATCCTCATCACTGTCTTCTGTTTGCAAGTCCTGGTGCATCCCAAAATTGTCATCTCGCAATACGATCCATTTCCCCCCTTAATTGCCTGTCATCGCTGCAGAGGCCTCGCAGACTGCACGGTGTATTGAAACTGAAATTTTCTGCTAGGTTTTCAACCCCTGGTCATCGAGTGGACAAACAGGAAATAGCGTCCAGCTGGACATCAGAAAGAAAGGGAGGACGAGTAGTTTACATGGAGCAAATGGAAACGCGCGAAGCGTTACGAAACGCGTTAGGGTGGGCCAGAAACATCGTCACGTCGTTACACAGTGGCCCGTGTGTATGGTGTCCCATGGGGTGGGCGAAGGTAGCACGTAGCACACCCCTGGGACGTCTTCTGCCGTCACTTGTCCGTATTAAACCAGGGTACTAATCCCGAAATTTAATTTGAAAATCTTTTCACGACGCCGCTCTCTGGCCACCCCCGCCACCCCTTCTGCGTTGGCTCTCTCGAATGCACCGCGAAGACGTTTTAAACCCAGTGGAATTACCCGGGCTTTTGTACGCGGTAATTGAAAATTCGTTTCCATCCCCTTTTTCGAGGATAAATGCCGTTTCTGGGATTCATCGAGAAATTACCTCGTCGCCAGGTGAACGAGACGCTCGCCTTCGACCTGCCTGCCATTTTGTATTCACGGGAGGAACTTAGTAAATGCGAGGCTGCTCGTGAAAGAGCCTGATTAACGAGACAAACGATAGTCCCGTGGAACATCTCGGATATTTAGAAGATTTACAGGTTTTTTATCTCATGGAGGCCAGCGCAGGAATTACGCGCTAATTATGTCTGTACATGCAAGGGGGATGCTGCAGATTTTTAAAGAATTTTTAATTCATAAGATGAATCATGAACTGACTCGTAGAATATAATTGATTTCGTAATTCAATTAAATAGTTGTACTTTTTCTAATGAAAGTTCATCAAGAACGATCAAAAAATTATTTAAAATGTTTCCACGCTTTTTAAATTTCCTGCGAAATATAATCGATTAATGTTCACAGGTCATCCGTAACAGGTTTATGAGAAATTTCATAGCTTTCAACCCCCTTTTCACACTGATGCAACATTACGCATCAATTTGTCACGCCAGCCCTTTTGTTACGAGCTCCATTCTTCCTGCGAAAACTAAAAATAATTTCGCGTCGACTACCGCCACGAATTGTTACATTGTTATACTACAGAACACCTCGCTCGTTCTTCAAATAAACGAACAAACCAGACTAAAAAATGTCAATAATTATACTTTTAATAAATAAATGAATAATAATGTAAAACCAGGCAGTTTTCTCTTTATTTGTTCTCTATTATTTCGTCTAATAAATTTTCCATACGATAATGAAAATAATCCACCGTTGCAACCCGCACGTTCTCCTTCGAGTTGATCACGTTTGGCGTTTCTACGGATGTTCCCTAGGACACGATAGGAAATAGCAATGCACTTGAAATATGCATCAAGCCAGAGAATTATTTATCGAGCGCGTGAAACATGCAACGTGGTCGTTTACATAGTCGAAAGGGCGAATGGAGCGTATCCGAGTGCAGCGGATACATCCCGAGGGATGTTTCGGTAGATTAGGGACCCTCAACCCCCGCTAGTTTTGCTGCACCATGTAACACGCTGTAAAACACTTGTAACAGACCAGCAGCTTAGGGGGTAAGCTGCTAATGCTTCCACGATGTTTTCGGGGTCGAATTAATTTGGCCCGTTCGATCGTTTCGTCTTCTCTCTGGAGAATCAGATTCTCCTTCCTCCGTTTCGCCTGGCTCTGCGTTTTTTTACCAGGCTCCATCGATTGTTAGAATACTAGATAATCCTCTATTCTCTGGAATTTTATACGAACTTTATTTATATTTTTCGGGAGAAGGGGTAGAACTGCTTCTACCCCTAATTCAAATCTATTAATAATCATAAGAAATACTCAAATGTCCAAAAGATTAATTTTCTGATTATATAAGAAACTTCTGAAACTCCCTAATTAGTGGGTAATGAAATTATCTGCTAGAGATGAATTTCTGAGAGCCGTTGCATCGCGAGAACCGCGACACGCTGATCGCTATTACCGTGAATCGCGATTCATCGATCCTGGATCTCACGAACAGCGAGCACCGTGTTGAATGACGATAATTAGTGAATAGCAAAGGGCAAAAAGGGTTAATGAAATTTGTGGGCGTGCTTCTTGGAAACGATTCTCGACTCGTCTACCCTCGGCCAGCGTTCTCCACACACGCTTCTTTTTCTTTCTGTTCTTCTTTTTCTTCGCACCTCCGCGGTCAGAGGACGTGTTTTCACCTCGCGAGCCTATTCTCCTGTTGCGGTGGTGGCCATGCCTCGAAATTCGAGCCCTCCACGAATGGTGTGAATATTATGATGGCCACGCATTCAGGTGCCAGCCGAGGACAATGGGCGAAGTGTTGATTGCCCGAAAACAACGCGTTTTTTCACCTCGACCCGCGTACTTTGTTCCGAAGCTGCCCTACGCAAGATGCTCAAGGTCTCCTGGACCAGGACACAGAATCTTCTATCGATCCGTTTCTCGAGAATCAACAGACAGTCGACGAGAGTCTATGATACGAATTCGTTCAAAGAAATTGTTTAACGAACTAACTGGTGTGTGAGAAAAATTATTCGTGCAACTGTAATTATATAGGTTGCTTCATCGTTCGATAGTCAGGATTCACAAGGCAAGTAATAATAAAATTAGAGGCACCAGGTTGTTTCATGCGAAAATAATTTACACACGGAAATGTGTGCATGGCTACATCTTTGCTAAATTACATTAAATACTTCACACACACGTAGCACACGAAACGTATAATTGCAGGTCCTCGCAGGAAATTCAAGAGGGTTAGAGCAGGACGTGGTTTTTAGCGAATCGTCTCTTGGAAAACGAGGGACGATCCTGTGTGGGTAAGCCGTTGTACCCTACGAGTCTACGACTTGGCAATTCCCAAAATAAATTCGGTTTCAACGCGTGCGTAACCCTTGCGCAATACTGAAGAGTTATAGAAGCCAATGCTGTCTCTTATGGAAGATCTAACTTCGAAGTTACTCTAAGAAACAAAGTATAGAAAATTAAAAAAGTGACAGTATAAAGTTAAACAAAGGTTACAGCGATTCAGGTATTTTTTGCCGGGCTGTACCACCGAACAGCGAAGTTTTCAGGGGGTGGAAGAGACACGCACGCTACCGTAAGGGGTAAAATCGACAAAGAACGATCCGTCGAGAGAGGGAGAGAGAGAGCATGAGTAGACCTAGGGTGGAAACACTCCCATGGCTACCCCTTTCGACTGGGCAGTACCGGCATAAGTCAGGAATTCCTGGCACGCGGTATATTGCGCGGGGGTGGAGGCCCGGTGGTTATAAGCCATAGTCTCCGGCGTGGCATGGCATGCACAGCCATTTACTTCATTATGTCATTAAGCTTAATGGCCCTGGCCCTAACACGGCTCTAGGCTATAGCCACTTCTACGGTTCGTCCCCATTAACTCCTCTCTCCTACTCGACTAACCCCTTCCAACCCCTCTGACCATCAACTATAGCGCGTAGTCTCTTGTCTGCTGGCATCCTAGCAGCAAGCCTCGCAATGAGCATCGACTTTACGCCGATGACCGGCTCGAAATTGCTGCTGGCCTCCTGGAAAATTTACCGACACGACAGACGTATGGCGACGTCGATACAGCCTCTTGCTTACAGTCTGTTCAGGACAACGCGAACGTTTCTGGAGCATGCACGTTCGGGGTAAATTCTCGTGGAAGGGAGAAGAAGGAGAGACGACACTGTGATTGGGATTTTTGTACAGGACGCTGATTATAATAGAGTCTACAGTTTATGCAGAATTGATGATAATGTAAGTTAGGTGTGAAGCTGTGCTGTACCTTTGCACCGCGCTCCTTGATTACGCATACAGGGCGTCTCAACTTTGAAATCAGCTCTCGCGAATTTCATTATCGAGTTGGTCGATGAGACGCGTCGAACGACACAAAGTAGATCGAAAGGTTCGTAACGAGGCGTGAATCGTTCTGGATTGAAACGAGTATCCGCGATAAGTTATCGCACTTTTGTCCACGAGTGACGGAACGTTGGCTGACGCTCTCCAATTATTAGAACCCCAAGCAGCGGTGTAACAAGTTTGCGACCCTCGCGTCTCCATCGAGCATGGATTCGGGGGACGCGTGAAAGCTCGTTCAATGTCGCTGCCACGTACATGATCGCGACTCTTATGAATACTGTAAATTTTACTCGATGTCGCCGGCAATTTCGGTCATCAAATCTATTCTCAACGAAAATGAAACTGTACCGCATCCCAGAGGAATTCCCGTGATAATCGTCGCCGCATCATCCGTGGGTTCCAATCGAAAAATATTCGAGACGAAACTTTTCGAGCGACGCGCGTACATTCTTCGACACTCTGCATTTTGTAGCGTACAAATATTTGAGGAGATCTGCCGGAAATGAACGGTGTGCTACGGGTTTTAATAATCCGCGTAATTACGTGTTTAGAGGCACTCGTTTCAGCAATCGATTCAGTGACGCGAATTAACAATGCCGTGCGAAAGCACCCTCTGAAAATAGAGACCGACTAAACATCGGGAATTAAATGAAACGCGGTGCAACCTGCTCGAAATCGTTCCACGAGCGAATGATTTCATAATTATCGCCAGAGTGGCGGGACTATCGATTCGATAATACCGGTAATACCATTCGCGTTTCCATTAATCGACTCCTACGGTCTTTATGCGTTCGTTGCACTTGAATCGACGCACAGTCAATCATTGCAGGCCCTTCCAAGTACTGTGACATCAGTCCGATCCTCATGTTTGCCAATGTCGCGTACATATTTTTCCGTTTCCTTTTCGTACATGCGCTGCTGTACCGTCGTACGCCGCCGACAAGCCTAATCTTTCAGGGTTTGCATAATTTTTTCGTAATCAGTGAATGAAGTGTTTTCCACGTGTATCTAGTAACATCCCGGAGTTACGTCGAGCGCCGACAGTCGTCGAAAACACGTGCAACGCTTCAGGAAAGTGTTGACTGCCGGCTGTTTTCGAAGTAACCCAATATTTTTGTAGCCTAACTGCATATTTTGTCCCTTGGCGCCAGACAAACTCGCGTCCGCACATGTCGACCTAAATTTAGTTCCATGAACCACTCCACCATACCTCGTCTCGAACTGTCACCGCGAAGCTTTTGTTCCTCGCTCTATCGAAAACTTGGCGAGGGTTCCCGGTGTCCTTGCGCTTGCAAATGGACCATCATCGGAGCTTTAATCGCCGAAAATCATCACACACATTCGTCTGTAGTTCCTTCGCAAATTAAAATTAAAAGAATAGAGATATCGCGATGATAAGTTAAATTAATGTAAACTCTATCAACACGTTAGGATGTAGTATGAAGATTCAGCTACGAATTGGACATCAGGAACGAGGAATCGCAATAGAGATTAGTCAATAATTAGACAATTAATATGCCTCTGTCGCGGTCTAAGTGGATCGATTGAATTTATCGAATTAATTCGCTAAGGTCCATTATTGTTATCGTGGCCATTGTAATCGATACAAGGGTCGATATCACCAGTCCTGACGATCGTCTGGAGCTCCTTCTTCCGACTCCTGCTAATTGCACTAATTCGAGCGAACCTCCTTCGAGGAGATGTATTTCCTCGGGAACCTTATGAATTTGTAAGCAAAGAAATTTGAAAGCTTGCCAAGTCTCTCTTCTGGAAGGGACAATTAGACTCTTCTCGCCGACCTTGAGGGGGAGTGAACGAGACGTTGAGGAGTTTGTCCGACCGATCGTTAAGTCACCTCGTTCCCTTCCTTTTGTCAAGATTAGAGAAGTTCCTGGTGCTTCGAATAATGCCTCCATTTGCCCCGCCAAACTTCGCCTAATATCCACGATTTATTTCTACCGGAATTTGCATGTCTTCGGGGTAACTTCGAGTCACTACGACTCATAAGTTCGTTGTTAACCCGGTTGGAATGCCGTCAGACTTCTGAATTCCATTTTTACCAGCGCTTGCAGAGTCATGTAAAATTGTATAACTCATAATAAGGTAAAACCGATAGGGGTTGCAAGCTCACCACTGACAACGCAACCGGACAATTAACCTGGAGACCGCCAAAGCTGTCTTTTATGGCACAAGAAATTGAGTCGCGAAGAGCACTCACATCCTCAACACCCCGTTTTAAACAGCCACCATTGTCTTTCTCATTTCAACCGACCCATCGACGTCGTTCGAAAGAAAGACGCTTGTGTAACCCCATCATCCTGCGCGATAAATCCAACGGGAGGAACCGGAGTTCCTTAACGTTAGTTCTTATCTCGCAACACCTCTTTCTTCGGCGTTCGAGCAACGTATCTATCCATCCTTCGTCAGCGACGATCCATCCGTCATCCCTACTCGCCCTCTTCCGCTCAATGGAACGCGCCCATCGTGGAAAATCGCGGCGGTGAAAAGGTGTGAATCTCTGGCCCTCGAAAAAAGGACGACAATGCTGGTCGCACAATGAGCTGCTCTAAACCCACAATGTAGCCACTGTATCACCGGGAGAGAGCCTCTCCTCTCCTCTCCTCTCCTCTCCTCTCCCTCTCTCTCTCTCTCGCCTCCCCCTCGTCCGACCTAACCTCTTTCATCCTCACAATCCTGCTGCAAGGAGTCGAGGATGCCGCCTGCGTGTGCTCGAAAGCACATTTTTCAGCCGCATAATATTTATTCGTCCGCGAGTTGTATCGCTTTAAAGTGGCACCCGGTGAAACCGAAAACCCTCTTTCAACAGACAGAGAAAGGGATGGGGTGAGTAAGGGGTAACAGCGAGATCCAGGAGGATGAATAAAAAAAAAAAGAAGAAAGAAGAAATTTCTCTGGCTGGATGGTGTCTGAGTGAAACGGGAACGCCCATCCCTGTCAAAATATTTCCTGAGAATCAACCCCCTGTTTTTCCCTCCCCCTACATCGCGTTTCCACGTTCGTGGCTCTATTTTTTTCCGTCCACAGGTATTGGGTGGAGGATGGGGTTAGTTTTTCGAGTAGAAGTAGGTGAATGAGTGTGAATCGATGTGACATAGAGTGTGTGCAGAGAATCATTGTTCACGGGCTGGCAGGACATGGCGTCCTGCCATTCGAACCGCTTTTTGTTGGAACCAGCTGAGTCAAAATGGCCTCCGAGTCGTGACGTCACGATTTCACGTGCTCTACACGCAATAGGTACGCATCGATCCCGAGTGCTGGCCAATGGGTACGTAGAAAGGGTGAACAGGACCAGGACGAGGCTGGAATTCCTTTGGGCAATCCTTTCTGTCCTCAAATATTCCGTTGCAGTTGCAGCGGAACATGCACACAATTTTCAAAACGTCGATCGAGCCTTCCATCGGCCAGTAATTTAGTCAAGACTCAATCTAGAGCTAATCCTTATCGAGCGAATTTTTGATGGACCTCCTGACTTCGTTCAAATGATGAATTATCGAGGTCTGGGTTAGCTCTCGGGAGATCTCGTGGCGTACGTAAATGGAAAATGGGTGAAAGCTGTAACGTCACGCCATTAAGAAAAAATAAGCGTTCTTTCACGTTCATTCAATTCTGAGGATGAATTTAACCGGTTATTAGAAAGGGTTCCCTTCCGGCTGGCCATAATTGCGTTCTGAAGAGAAGCTCGAAATGGAACGACTTGCTCTATACTATGCCAGGTTTCTTCGAATAGATCTCAAGCCCCGCTGCTGATCAGAGAAAACGAAATGAACTGTGAATCGCGTGTCTCCGTTCCTTATCGACAGCACGAAGAATCAGAAATACAGACGTTCGATGGTCTAGAGGAAAATTCTTCGCATCAGAGCGGTCCAGAGGCTCCTTTTATCGCGACCGTTTCACGTAATTACGCTGCTAATGAGCTCCAGCAAGTAATCAAAGCAAATGTTTCGTGACACCTCGGCTGAAAGTGTGTTTTTGAAGGCTGTTCCTTTCCGTTCGCGTTTCCTCGCCTCTATTTTCGTCGCGGTGCTGTACAAGCTTCGCGCCACCGTCGTTCGTCGATCGTTCGATCGAAGAAAATCTATATACATATTTCTTTTCATTTCTCTTCAGCCCATCTCCATGCAGTCGAATATTTTAAGCATCTGTGCTTTTTTTCCACTGCGAAGCACCATGCTGGCACGTTTTTTTGATCACAATTCATTCCCCGTGTTTACCCTGCACACGCTCGTACACGCTCGCTCCAGGCACTGACTGTTACTAATTAAGGGCGGTTTCAGTACGCGTGTTAATTCTTAATTAATATCTTTGTTGCCTCCTCCGACGTGGCAGCCCCCATTTCTCTCGTTCTCTCTCACCCCCCACGGTTTTTCCATCTTCCTCCCTACACACTCTACCATCCTGCTTCCGCGTCTCTGACGTGCGCTGCTTTCATCCTTGTCGCCAGTATTCCGTTTCTTCGTCGAGCTTCCGAGAGTCTGTCTTTGTCACGCCATGGCAGACACCCCAGCGAACACCATCGTCCACCCACCTCTCCACTGGAGTCTCTCGAATGAAAGGAGATGTATGGGAACACACGCGCATCTCGAGCCCACTATGATAGGTACAATCGGTCACGAGCGACGAAAGGAAACGCGAGAAAGAGCCGAGGAGCCGCGATCCTGGGTTCAGAAGCGTTTCAGAACCGTTTTTCCCTCCTTCTCTCCTCGAGTCTCCGCCAACCGGTCGAGAAATCGCTGCTTAACCCCTTTGTACCATTACCCCCTCGCGAGAACAATTTCTCGCAATTCTAGCCAATCGTTCCCGAGGATTACTTCCACGTACACCGACGATTATTCGGTGGACGCAGCCCGGAATCTGATGAGATGATTTTCGAGTCTACGAAACTCGAGCTTCCGATCGTGTGGATTAACTCGGATATAAGTCAGACCTAAGCAGCAGGAACTGCATCGAGTCACTCGGTCACACGATGATCGTGAAACTTATTTTTCGGAGCTTCAGGCCTCGTTCATGCGGATCCAAATCTTGGTCTTGATCAGTGACGGTTCCTAACAGACGTCCAAATCGATCAGTGGCAGTTCTTTAGCGAAAGAACTTTTTTTTCTACGTATAACCATAGTGTGTTGAGCGTGATCCTTAAAGTCAAGACGCTTGGAAAGGTTTGTACGGCTGGTCCAGGGGATTTCACAGGGCAAATACTCTTCAATCGTAATAGCCAGCGGGGCTTCTCGAGATCCCGAACGAGCCTCGCGAGTACTATTTCGCGAATAGTCAACAAGCTTCAGCCCTATATCGAGCGGTGGAGGCTCTTTGAAACGGAGCCCTTTACGACAAAAATTCCTGTAAAAGCTCCCGAGTCGAGCGGCTTCTATTAATCAACCGCCGGTTCCTTCGTGCTTCAATGCACTTCATTTTATTTTTTCCACCGAGGAAAACTACTCCCTGGCCTCGATTTTCTGCCCCGCTCTGTTCTTTCACGATTGACAGCCATTACAGGGAAACCGGATAAGTCTATTTCCACGCTTTTTACAATTGTTTCATGTCAATCGACTTGTTTTCATGCTCCCCAATTTTGTTCTTTCATTTCCTTCAGACGCTTTGTGATTGTTAATTTAGTTTTCAGTTTAAACAAACTCCAGCTCGCAGGCGTTTTTTATGTCCCAAGTTAGCGATTCCTTCTCTCTCGACGAAGCTTGTCTCGGCAGCTTCTTTTCACCGAGGAAATTTCTAGCGATGGTGAAATCGATACTACCGGAAACGAGATGATTGGATCGGACACCGGGGATAGCTCGTAAACCCTGAAGAGTTCGGGCGACGCGAGAGAGCTGCTAGACCCGAGATATTTACGTCGATGCTTGTCTTCGCAGATTATGCTCCTAATAGAGCGATTCAGCTGTTCGAAACCGAGGAGTCTGTAAATTGAAATGTCCTCACAGCCGTTCTAGCGTAATTTTATCAACGACGAGATATTTTTTACTAGGTTTTCGACATGACCAGGGTACTTCGAACCGATAATTTAGTTCCGCGAGTGATTCGGAGTAGAAGAAAGAAGGTGTAACGGGTCAGACTTTCCTCGATTAAATTGATTGCGTTGATTAATCAATTTCTTGTCGATTAGTCGACCTTCTGTAATTCACCCCTCGCAATTCAATCGTTCCATGGAGTAGCTGGTCATTTCTATCAATGCGATAAAGGGAATTCAGTCGCTCAAAACAATTGCTCCTGCAATTTTTAATTAAAAAAAATATTGAAGCTGGATAGAAAGCTGTCATTAGTTTCTACACCTAATTATATCTATCCTGTACATAACTTGTGCAGTAAAGACAATTAAAAAAATAACAATGATGATAATTGACATGATGTTATCCCGTAAAACGAGGCAGAAGAAAAGTGGGTGCCTTCTTTCAGTCTTCAAACAGGTCCTTGAGAGGCTAAGGCGTGTTTCGCCGTGTGTCCAATTTTCCAGCCGGCTTTCCCGAGCTATAGGTGTACCTGGAGGCTATGTCAGTCTCCTTTCGCCCGCCAGAATCCCCTGGTATTTTCCTTTGCCAGCAAATTGGACTATTACGACGTGGCGCGCGTTTCGCGAAAACCGCGTATTTTCCTCCATTCCTCTCTCCTTTCTACACCGGCCTTTTTTCGTCGCCGGTCCTCCTCTTAGCTCAAAGTGGCGCACAGTTGTTAAAACAACCAATTCTGTCGGAAAGCTGCTCGTTACGAACGCCTCCTACGCTCGTCCTTGCGGAATCCTTCGTAATCCTGATGGCAAACCGTTCGTCTTCCTGCTGACGCGACCGGAAACTCAATCGAAGCGTGTCTTTCGAGACATCCGTAAGAACCCACTTCCAACTCGAACAATCTCTATGTATTTTCTCACGTCGATAAATCGAAATTCAGTAAATTCTATTCTGAACCGCAGTGAATATTTTTATGATTAATTCTACTGCATTGGTAAACGTTCTTGAAATAAGTTAAATTCTGTTTTTTGTAGAATTTATGCATCTATTGTTATTAATTCTTAAATATTGATGAAAGAAGAGGACGTACGTTCGCCAGAGTTTTTACGATGACGAACCGATATCTCATGGACGAAGTTAAAAAATTCCAAAGAATTTGCCTCAGTCGGTGGACCAGCGATTTAAAGCAGAGCGTTGGGCGTGGAAGTAGAATCGAATTTCGAGAAAAAAAGTCTCCCGTTACCGATTAGCGACCGAATAGGGGAGGGTGTGGCAGGCGCCCTCGATTTCACGAAATATTTTGACAAGAAACTTAATATCGCCGTTCAGGTGGCCGGGAAAACTCGAAACCACGCGAAATTATACACGATTGCTCGTACCTGGAGCTATTTCCACGAATTTCCATGCTCCCCTATTTTAAAATCTCCTATAGCATCAAACATTTATTTATAGACACGACAAAATATATTTTGGTCCATTCTCAGTACTCCGAGCGTTCAGGTATTTTCAATAGAATTTTTAAAAATATTCTGAGAACTTTTTAGATCCCTTAAATAATTATAGTTTGATTTTCTAAGTACTCGAAGAAGATTCGAGTTCTCGAATCGATGAAGATGCAGACTGCAGCCCAGGAACAGCCCCATTAGACGCGAAGGTCATTCATGATAATGATTTTCAACCTGTCGTCCCTTGTTTCGAGCGACATCGCTTTGCGGGCCGGGCTTAATGGCCCGGAAAAATCGGAATCATCGCCAGTATGAATACGTAATCAGTTTTTCCGCTGATGACGTCATCGTTGGAACGATCTACCGCCGTCACGACCCACTGAGATTCGCATACTATGAATCCTAATGGTAATCTGCTCCTATTTACTATCGCGACCGTCGTTTTCTTGAGAAATTCTATTTTTCCTGCAAGTTACACACATGTGTTTCACCGTCCAATAGTTTTCAAGGAGTGTACACATTCCTTCTGAAGCGTGTGTGGCCATTCAACAGACAAATATCGAGTGCCGTGGAGTTAGGAAGAGAAAAGTAAGTGGATCGCAGTCGAAGAACTCATGCGAAAAGCGTCGTAAGCACGGTCGTTTGCTTGCTTTATGGATGCACCCAGTAAAACTTTGAAAAGTGTACTTTTCTCAAGGAAAATATAGTGAATTGTTCTCTCCTTCCGCTGGGAAATCGTGAAGCTGCAGTCGCTTATTTTAAAGACCCTTCGAAATAAAATTTAAAGAGTATCCTCGAGAAAGTTTTGAATTTTCTGTTAATTAAAATATTATCTAACGAGCTCTTTGGTTACACGCTTTTACAGAGAAGTATTTAAATACTTTGTTTGCAATCTTACCAGGGCTGGTGTTTGAGAATGAACTCTTCGACTGCGAGTACCCTGAAACAAAAATCATTCAATTGGTTAGTTAAACAGTCACTCAAGATGAACAATTTATAATACAACACATTTTACGTATTAAATAAGCACTCTCGGCTGGAAAATCCGTGATATTTTTGGAAACTGAGTAGAAATTTTAATTGACGGTGAAAAAAAAGGACTTCTCCTTTTTTCGTCGGAATAATTATCGTAACGAATGCCAGGGTCGAAAGATGTTAAAAAATAAGGGAGAGTGAAGCACGCGAATCGTGAAGCGAAATTTCATAGAAAAATTAACCAGAATTCTGAAATCGAAACGCGAGCCTGATTAACGAGTCGAAAATTAACTCGACAATTATTTCATTAGCGACTGGTAAGACATTTTTCATTCGCTCTCAATGGCCTTTGGGATCCAGCGCGAGCGAGAGAGAGAAAGATAGAAACACACGTATAGCTCGCCACGAATGCGCCACCCTTAATGACTCGACGAGAATTAACTGTAATTTAATTAATTAAAATCTCATAAAAAAAAAAGAACGAAGAGAAGAGAACACCGGATGTGACCTGGGTCACCTCGTTAAAATGATTATTAGAAAATTCTGCATAATCGATTTTCAAGCGATTTAACATTATTTAATTTCAAATCTGTGATCAGTCAGATAAGCTCTAGATGCAGAACAATTAACGAACACTCTAGAAAATCGTTCTGAAAATTCCAGACAATTTTCAGACGCGTATTAGAAGTTTAGATCGTCACTTTTGTCCAGCAAAAGTATAATAATAAAGGTTGATGTTTTTCGAAGAGCGGAGGAAAAGCGCGTGTGAGTCGGAAAAGCTGCGGTGTGATTTTTAATTATTGCGTTCGCGCGATTCCCGTTTAAACGAGTGTCAAGCTCGGCCCACTCGTCTCGCTCGCCACAACAGCGATATATTCGTAATTAGAGGCAATTTTCAAAACCGCCTGATCCTTGTACCGTGTGTCGCAAACATCAAGTTCCCGTGGAAGTTTCACTCGTTAGTCCCGTCGTCGCCGTGGATTTAATTGCCCAACCCGCTCCGCGACACAACGAATCCGCTCGCGTTAATCGCCAGCGGACCCATTCAACGCGCCTGTTTACCTGGCGTCGTTGTGCTAAATAACCACAGGTACTCCTGAGTACCAGTACCCAATTTACCTCTTTTTTCACATTTCTTAAGAATTTCGAGTGCTTCAATTAAGCTGACAATCGCAAGATGTCCGTCAACAATTAGCACGCAGTCTGCGCGAAGCGTTTTCGATTAAAAAAGCAAGGAAGCGGTCAAGTAATCGCGTCTAAATTCCGTAAATCCCTTAAAACGCTTTTCAGTCTCGTGAAATACGGTGCTGTTCACTTGAAAGCTCGAACGCGTGTCACGGAACCATTATTCCGTTTTTCCTGGCTCAGTTCCGCCTTTCACGGGGCCCCGTGTCCGCCAGCCATGGTGAAACTTAAACCTCAATCGCGCTGGCACACGGGTGGAAGGTTTCGGATTTTTCAGAAACTCGACAATGAGGGATGGTGACAAGACATGGGCCTCCATTGAGAAAAATCCACTTCCTAGATCTCGTGTTACCGGGCGTATTTTGACAAGATCTCATTGTCGTCGCGCGGCTAAGCCCTATTGACTCTATTATGGGCCTATTAGTATTATACTAGGATTTGTGGTTACTCCTTGAAAGACCGTCCCTTTCTCCGGGGCTCTTTCTTGCCCTAAACCCTGCCATTCAGCGCCTCCGTTCGCAACGCGCGATTTCCTTCGACACCGAGTCGAGTCAGCTCGTTTTCTCGATACCTCGTCACCTGGTTACAGCCCTTCATCATTCGAGATCGGAGGATGACGGTTGGAATCGATGAAGCGGCGTTATACCGGCGCTGTTTCAAATTCTAGACCCTAATAATTTAGTCAGAGACTCTCGAGTAGAATCTCAATCGCCCATGGAAATCCTCTTATTATAATATCTCTCCTCTTCAGACGCCAGCGTACGAATTCACCCTCTTCCAAATTTCTTCAGTCTCATTACCTCTGACTCCACGTTCTGTGAATTTGTCAATTCCAGCACTCAAGCTCATTGGTCATCGCGAATTATCAGGGAAACTCTGCTCCACATTTTCCCAGGCCGCTGTCCGTGTGTTGGCCGGCTTGTTAAGTAACCCACACTTTACTGGGTTAATTTATCAAACAAACGCGCAAACTCGCCGCAACCTCGGCATCCCCATTTTAAGACGGCGGCTCGTTAAAGTCGTTTGAGGGTGGAGTTCCGCCGCCCCCGTTACAACTACATCCTTGCAGCTATCGAATCGTCCCCGTAACGTTTGCACGTCGTTCCTGAAACGCGAACTTCTCCGCTTTCACCACCCACCCTCACCCCCTTCCCATCTCCTGCCCTCTCCGCTGCTCTCCTCGCCTACTCGCTTCCAAGGCTCTTTATCGCTCCGTCGAGCCCTAACCTTCTTAGGAACGCGGGAATCTTTTTCAACCCCTGTTTTTCACCCCCGCCGGGGACGACTTTATTAGAAAATGGCGAAACGTCTTAATACGCGAACTTAACCTCGCCTCCGGCTATCCAGAGCTGGCCTTTCAGGAAGCGGAACTCACGGCTACCAGCCCGGCAAACACGCATACGGTACGTCCATGAAAAGTTGCAGAGTTTCTCTTCATGATGGCGACAGAGAAGCTTAATTGATAAATAGTGCGACACAGAAATTTCAGTAGGCTCGAATAAAAGGAACGGTCGGAAGCTTTAAGAGGACTGAGAAAATAAAGGGTTGAGGAGTATTTTAGGGACAACGAAGCTAGGGCCTCAAGGTCGTCCCTTCCACTTAATCGCGATACATTGTTCCTCGACCATTTCTTCAAATGGCAGGACGTTCAAGGTGAACGATCTTCCAGTCACGTCTCCCAACCTCATAGTTTCAAGAGTTAACTCTAAATTAATTTTCTGGCCAGACAAACTGGAAATTCGACCCTGAATCCTGGACCGCTAAAATCCTATCGATTTCTGTTCACCCTCGAGGAGCACGGATCGACAGGGTGGAGCCAAGAAAAGGAAAAAAAATAAATAGAAGCGAAAAAAAGGGACGAGGAGGTCCTCCGACGTTCTCTCACTTAGCTAGCTCGGATATGCGTGCGTAAACGCGTGTGTACGCGTGTTTCGTGCGTGTATACACGGTCGTGTACCGTGCTTTCAAGCGAACGGCCGTAAGTCGCTCAAATTGGTATGGATTTCCAGTCCAACACCTCGATTGTCCCTTGTGAAGAGTGCTTCGCGAGCATACATGAATTCACGCCTCAAACACACGCGCGACCGTACTCCTCCGTTTTTCCCTCTTCCTCTTCTCTCTAACCCTTACATACACCATCGTCAACCCCCACCAACCCCCTCTCTCTCGTTCTGTTTCTCTTTCTGTCTAATTCTCGACAGCCTAGAAAGGGAACGAGAGGGAGTGAGAGGGAGAGGGAGAGAGAGAGAGAGAGAGAGAGTGAGAGATGTTGCCGGTGTATGAATGGAGTTCACACGTGTGTACACGCGTGTGTATACGTGTGTACACACGAGGAGCCTTGATTGCGTGCCGGTGAATGCGTTTCCACCCGTTCACTCTAAGTAGCAGCTCATTCCGCGATGCTTGCTCTCGCGACTTGGAAAACGAAGGTAGCTTCTCTCGTTCTGGCAACCTCTTCGAGTGCCAGCCTGCACGCGTGTACACTTCTGCCTTCAGTACCATGGGATCTTCCTTTCGCGCAGCGCGCTTCTCGCTTCTCTTTTTCCTTCTTCTTTTTTTTTTTGCATTCGACACCTCGACAACGCGAGATCCTTTCAACCAGCCACCATGAAACTCTTTCTTTGCGCGTTTAACCCTTTCACGCCTTAATCAAACCGCGACACAGAATGTCTATGGGCTTTTGTGCTCGAGGAGGGTGGCGTGCTTGAGCAGAGCGTCGGGTCGATTTGCATCGACTGATCGAAATTTCGGTCTTTGACGGTTCTTCGGAAACGCGAGTGAGTGAGATTTGAAGTAGAACGAGCGAAGGTTCGGCTAGATTGGCACACAGGGAGGTGTTCGGTCGAATAACTGAAGGGATCTCTGCGAAAGAGACTCGTTGAGGAACTTACATTGTTCTTTCCTCTCAACGCCGCGGAGTGAAGTTAGGTACACACCGTTGAGGAAAGAGATACTCAATATTTCACCCTCAACACCCTATCAACCCTTAAAAATGTATAACACACACGTACAGTAAACGTCCGAGTTATAAATATTTTTTCAGCACCGATAATCAATAATCGAAGTGGACGCTTCTTCTGCGACATCTCTAAATATTAAGAATTCTCGGTCAATCGAAAATTCTGTGTGAAGATCGTGGAAATTTCGAGGAGAAATTGCACGGACAGAGCAGAAAGTTTCACGCGGTAGCGTACGCCACGCTAATGGACATAGTTTGCCGGTAATGTCCGAGACTAATTCCCGTGTTATTTCATTAACGTCCCGCAGCAGCCGAGGGGTTAGTCGTCCGCCAGGCAACCCCGAAGGGGGCCACGTATTAGGCGCGTGTCAAAGGGTGAAAATTTACGAGGTGTGTAGCGGGCGCGAAAAGGCCGATTGATAGTCGCCGCGAGTTCACGCTACGATGAAACGCGTTTACCAGGCCTGTTAGCGCGCATGACTTTGCTCCACGGCTAGATCGATACCGTTTGTTCGTCGATAATCGTGTCCACGGATTTTCCAGCCTCCCAGCGAATTAAATAATTGAGCAACGATCGCTCGCCACCGATAGAGACACCCCCGATGCCTCCGGTCGCTCTAAAAACCCCGGACGTCGAAGATCGACTCTGTCAAAGAACACCTCTCGTCCGTTTTGCTTTATTTTTGCTCCTTGAAATACACATCGAAGCTCGTGAAATCGATATTACCCTTCTCCATGAGCTCTAATTATTTTGAGCGGCCTCTCGTTCCATGAGATGGCGCGACAAGAGACGTCGAAGATTGACTCTGTTTTTAATTTCCATCTGGTGAAATAAAAAAACGTGAATGCTTGTGGATCGGATGTTATTACGGTTTCCCGGATTAATTCGTTCGAGCGTGCTCCGGATTGATTTGTTCGAGCGGATTACGCGATTAGGCGATTAGGGTAGGGTCGTATGATTGACACCGCGACCAGGGTGTAATGAGAGAAAATCATTTCTGACCAAATTGGGAATGTGCCTAGCCTATCCATGAGAAAACAAGAAACTCCTCGTTCACATACGGTCTTCAACCCCTTCGGAGAATGGTCCTAAATATTTTTGCACTTCTCAAACAAGCTAGAATCGGTAGAATAATTTAGAAATATTAGCTTTTCAGCGAGAATAAAATTTCATCCTGAATGCTGAAGCTTTAATAACATTTTTCAATCAACGTCCGTTAAAGAAATGTATTTTCCTGGCCGGTGAAACGAGCTTCCCACGAGCTGGCGTAAACGAAGTCAGGGTACACAAGGAGGGAGAGAATATTGCTGTAAGCAAGCATGCAGGTGAATCGTGTCGCGTTTTAAAAAAGAAGAAGGAAAAAGAGAGTGGGAGAGAGAGGCGTCTCTCGTCGCGGAGAGACTGAATTTTCCTACTTCTGACGGTGAGTACGGGCTGGCAGTGTTATCCAATTATTCTAAGTTGTTAAGGCGAGTTAGGGCGCTTAAGGGACTAAATTAAGACATTCCGCGCGACAAATCTCCCAAGAATCTCAATTAACTTCTCCCCGGGGCTGCCGGTACTTTAATTAACTGTTTAATTTCGTTTAATTTGCATTCGCCATTGCACGAGCCACCCGTGCCAGATATCCACCACCCAAATACTTTTTTTCCATCTAGACGCATCGATCGAATGACGTGCATACATGTTCGATGTTTCCGAAAATTTATCTCACGTTTTCAAGACATTCATTTACACTGCTCTCTGATTGCAATACAAATTTTAAAAAAATCCAAGCCATCGTAGAAGATCCTTTTGAAGAAAAACTATTAAAACAGTGCCAAAATACCTTCACACTGAGCAAAAGAAAATACTATAAGTCCCCAGGGTGAATCGTTTTAATTGCCCAGGATACAAAATGTTTGCAGAAACAAGTACTCCGATCGACTGATCGAATTTTCGAGGTGCAGGGCAGTCGGGCAGAAAAACGTGGCGCGATATCGATATCGGTGGGCGTTAATGGGCTAATTTGAATTGCACGGCCCCTTACGCACACGTGATCGCGCAAAATCGCATGTACGTGTTCGTGTCGCGAGTCTCTTGTACGCGTCTGCAGCCACTTTCCCGGAAACAAAGCCGGGCGAATTCATAATCCGCTAATTTGTTCAAGATTTTTTGCTCGAGTGGCGGCGCTTGCTTTGTCGCGAATCCAGCCTCGAAAGCTGGGGCTCGCGTTCAAGCCGCTTTGAAGTACTAATCAGTATCGACCTAGGCCGCACCCCTTATCCGTTCCACCACCACCCCCTCCCTCCCTCCGAGCCCCTCTCGCCCTTTCCATTCCGATTTCTCCGTTTTTTTACCCCGTCGCTACACGACTTTCCGCCAGAAAACGTTCAGGGGCGTGACTTTGATCGACACGCGATCACCGAATCATCGACTCGAAAATCCCCGATACACTGCTCCTTTTACGTGTAATCGCTCGTCATTGGTCCGCGGTTTCGCGTTCGGAGCTGTAATGGTGATCAGAGACCAACTTCCGCAGCAGAGATTCATGAAAATCTCTTCCGACTGAGAGGTCAATTATCTATGAAAAACGCCCTCAATATCCCCACACCCCTATGAAGCGGCTCATTTAAATTCCTTGTCTCTAAACAAAAATTAATCGCGGTCGATTATGAAATAATGGTGACCAATTGCAGATCCTCGTCCTCATAATATCCAAGATCGCGTGTACTCCCTGTTCGCCGTATGAAAGGGGTACAAGGGAACAATGGTGTGCCGATTGTGGCGCGTTTCGCGGAATCGTTTGCAGAGATGTGTTACCAGGACGATATCCACGGAGAAAAAGAAGCTCGAAGGGCGCGAGAAAGAGAGGGATGAAAATACGAGGGAGGTAGACACGAGGAGGGAAATAAACGAAGAACAACGTTGTCGCGTGGCCGTGTGTTAGGGTGTAATAGAGAAGGAGAGAGCAAGAGAGGGAGAGAGGAGAGGAGAGGAGAGGACTGGACTTGCGGGAGCGTGCAAGGAGACTTCTCAGGCGTTGATAGGCAATCTAGTTGATTGCCAACTTCAAACGAACCGAAAAAGCGGAGCGAGAAAGAGAGACGTACCCGAGCTCATATACAGGCCGTTGGAAAGGCAAAGAACCACCCTGAATCTCGGAATTTTTTAGACAATGCGATCGCACACGCTTCCTGAATTCCCTCACCCCCTTCTACCCCTCCGACGATTAACGCCCTGCTCGACGAATCGATCATTCCTTCTTCAGCCACCTCGAACCCCCGTCAACCCTATTTTGTTCACGAAATTTTTGCCGCCGAACGATGCTGCCTGTGTTTGGTACAGTTCAGATATTTTTAATAAAAATTATTGCTGATTTATACATGCGTTATTTGAAGTTGCAGTTTCACCAAAATGTTTTGTCTCTGTTTTTCGGATATCTGAGATATTCTTCGGGTACGTTAATTAACTTCCTATCATCCTCAAAGTCGCAATTAATTGTCTGATATAAAAATCGAAGGTTTCTTGCCACGACGACGCACATAAACATGTTCCAGCATCGGATTTTATCCTACGGGGATCCATTATGCTTGAGAAACAAAGGATTCTTAATCCTTTAAGGCAAGTCTGAAAACCTGAATTTCCAGAGGCATCGCTGCAGAAATTTCGAGACACTCGATCGATTTCCAGTGAGGATCAATAACTATAAATTCATATCTAGGAGGAATCGAGCAGTTGGCTGGCCTCTGGTGCTCTCGTCTTTAAGTCTGGCCAAGATTTAAGACAAAAAGGAACGAATGAAGTGAGCCAAATAAATGCTGTACTGTAAGACGAGGTGCTAGAGTGACGTTTGAATGGAACGGCAGATCCTTTGTGCTGTACCGGGAACCCGACACCCGAAAATCGTTCTCAAAATTCGTTATACGCCACTGAATCTACTCTATGTTTCGCGACAGTACTCTACGGTACTCGTACTGTCCCAAGACAGTTTGTAAAAAAACATATTAGCATTGCTGCGTCACAAAAAGAGAATGAAAAATTGAATTTCCATTGATCTAAATTATTTACCCCAGAAGTAAATTAATTCTTGAGTATCGGAGTCGCTATAAAATTCCAGATACCATAAAAAAGCCTCTCAAAAGAGTGTACTTAAATTAGCTTCACGTGCAATCACTCCATTATTTAGAAACAAATTATTGACTCCGTAAGATAATTGTAGAATCGCTTATAGCTAAATTCCTTAATTTTATGTTACTCGAAAATTTACGGAAAAGAAGAGTAATTAATTTTTCCGCGTTTGACAATGTTCGGGAATTGATATTTGTAGAATGAATGTATTCGTTAATTGATAACCGAGTAAAGCAGATTCTCACGAGCGAGAGGGTTGGTCGGTGGAGGTTGAGAACAGTTGGCGGTGGTGCGGCCATTTTTACGTTTTGTCCAGGCTCTTTGTGTTTTGGTGAGACATTGCAGGTCTGCCCAACACTCAACTCATTATACCACTAATTATTCATAACGTTGAGGGATTATTCTGACAAAAATATTCAATTCCCACAGTGCACTCACCCCACGGAGAGCACACCCCTCTGTTTTTTCTCTTCTTCGCGTTTTCTTGCTCATTCTCCTCGTGGCTGGACGTAAAACTCGGCCTGAAACCATCTCCTCTCGATCGCCGAATAATTAACGTCCAATTTCCTGTCTGCATTGCTCTTCCACGCTAAATATCGCGTTACTAGACGAGTTTATTTGCACACAAATCGACCGTGCACGATTTCACGCTGTTTCAGCTGTCGTTGACCAACACTCCACGCATGTATACATACGTGCATACAGAGTTTTCCCCTCTGAAAAACTCTGCGCTCTCGATTTTCCCTTGGAAAGCTCGCGACAAACAATGGACGTTCGCTCGACAAAAGGTGAGACTCGATTTTCGGTAACACGATCTTGAGTGGCTCTGTGTTAAGTGATAGCCGTAGGTAAGTGGCGCGTTAAGTGCTCGTTTCACGCCGCCATCACGATACGCCTATTAATTTACTTGGACGCCGAAGAGGGTCGTCGGGTTCGACCTTGTCTAAAGATTGAAACGCAATCTCGGTGATTGACGATGATCTAACGAGTCATTACGATGCATCGTGAGTCGACTTACGAGCAGAATCTCCGTATAATAATCCGTGAGTTTCAGTCTGCTCGTTAGACGTCCTCCCAGTTAATCGGATACAATTGCAACGCTACCCAGTATGTTTGGAGATCACGTGAATTTTTACGATACCTAGGGATGGTGAACGTATCTTTTCGCTCGATAGATTCAGTATCCACAGCGGTTGAATTAAGTAACAATTAGCCAAAGAAACAAAGACAAAGCCTAACCCAATCGCCTGAGCATGTGCCTCTGAATTACATTGAATCTGAGATGTACGAACAGCCCTCGACTTAGCTGAAACTGAGTGTTAATCTGAGCATGCTCTCCAGACGAATGTTAACTCAATCCAGAGTTGATCAGACGACTGTACAGGCCACGTAGACCGATCTGAATTTGAAACTGAAGCTGAAACTGAGCCTGAAGCGATTCCGTATAGGAGCGTTAGCAATGAATCAATGGTGGCTACGTTTTAATTGGTTTCTCGTTGATTTTTTACCGGGCAAAAGGAAGTGCGTGCTGCACGAGGGGAGCCGCGTTCTCTAAGAGGCGAGTTTTATTGTAAATTTCGCGTCTAGATGACGAGAACGACTAACGACTTCTTGGTTCGAGCGTCGCCAAGATGTAGGTCTTAACGAACTGCTGGCGCAAGGGCTGAATGAGCCGGTCTGCTTGTTACTCCCCGGCACAATACGTTTCTGTAAAATTAATTATCAATTCTTCGCCGTCGTTTCTTAAATGAAAAACGGTTAAAGGAGAGAGGAGTAGAGTGAGCAAGAGAGAGAGAGAGAGTGAGAGGTTCGTAGGCGGAATAAATGGTTACGGTTCTATATTAATTGTCGCGGAACAATGCTCGCCACGGCTCGCGAGAGTGCAACCATGTGACGAGGAACAATGTCATCTTAATCGTCATCTAGAAAACAAACGGGCCCTGTTTTGTCATCGTAATGACTCCCTTCAAACCACGGGCATATTTCTTTCGAAATTTACCGTGGTGCAAGGCCACTATGATTCGCTCGCAAGCAGAATGATAATGATCCAGTCTGATTCGCTTTTGAAAACTTGATGCAGGTATTAGGTATTAGCAGACTCCAGTTAAATGAGATTGTCGCGCAGTATAAATGCTGTCATTTGAGTGAAAATTGTTGATTAGATGGTGCCAGAATTTCTTATACCTGGACAAATTTTTTTAGAAAATGAAAAGGATGATAAATGATTACTAATTAATGGCAATTATTTGCAAACTTAACATACTTTCATTAGTAATTCAAGATAAAATGTGTATGCAAATATTAGATTAGTGGTTCTTAAAATAGTAGTGGGAGTTTGAAGAAGGGCGGTTTAAACAAACATGTTCAAATTCCGTACAAATACTTGAAGAAACAATAGCTAGATCATGGTCAGATTCCAACAGCAAGTCATTCGTTCCAATATTTACAATTCTAACACAACTTGAGTCCTTGCTCATCCCCCCAAAATAATATTTTATTCATGGAATAGTCTTTTAAATTAATATTCTGTTTATTCTTCGTACCATCTGTTTACATGACTACTTCATTTAAAATAGTGATGTATTAAAATATTTAAGCTAATGTTTTTATGTTAATATTATCAAATTATTTCCATTTTTCAAGCAAATAATAACATGCAAGACTTTTTTCGACATACACGCTAAGGTTACCAGAACTCACACAACATGAGTATTCTTAAAATGGACCCACCATGAGGTGGATTGTGCTGAATCGAACTAATCCAGTCGATACAATTAACATAGTAAAATACAATTAAATTTCTCGTACAAACTGAATGAGAAATTGCAATACGTGAGAGAACATGCTTCATGAGTTTCGTAGAAGTCACAGAACGAACCTAATTATCTCTAAAATGGACTCACCATGGGGTGAAGTGTGCTGAGTGGGACTATGCTGATGATGATTCGCGGTGACAGCGGTGCCCGGAAGTACGTGCTGCGCGTGTGCAGCCGGATGCACGTTGACGCCGGCCGGCGAGGCCGGAAGTTGTCCAGGTTGATGTACCTGATGATGAGGTACATGGTGCGCGGGATGGGGGTGGGGTGGCGGTAAAAATGCAGCTGCGACAGCCGCCTGCGCGTTCAGATAGGCCATCCTCGAGGCGGTCAGGTTGCCCAAATTCCCCAGATTCCCCAGGTTCCCCAAATGGTTCGTCAAACTGGGCATATAGTCCCATAGTTTATGGTGTGGAGCGGTCGGCGCGTAGGAAACCGCTGAAACACCGGCTGGAGGTGATCCCTGAGGAGATCCGCGATCGGTACCGCTTCCGTTTCCGGCCCCGTTCAGGCCCAGAAGCTCCTGGATCGCAAACGGCGATCTCTGAGGCATCTTCGTGGCTGTATCGACGATCCTGCTGACTCAGAACATCCTCTTCGCTACGAATCGCGCGGGTCTTCTTGCTTTTCTCAGATTTTGATCGTCAGTTGATCATTCTTTCGAGAACAGAACTCTTTTCTGTTGAACGCTCGTGATTGAAATTTGAAAAGAAGAGTGAAGAGGTTCTTCTGATCGTAGGAACTTTGTCTGAGACTTCTGTATTATCTGATGGTTAATAGTATTCAGGAATGAACCGTTTTCATCACGCTAGGCCCTATCACTATGTCTGCTCGCCATCCGACGGTTTGCAAGCAGCTGTCGCATCGCTATGGTACTTCGATCTTCGCGATAATCAACAGATCTCAATTTCTACGATAGTTTGTCTACGAAGGAGTCAATTCTACAGCAATCTGAGCAATTTTCAGAAATACGTCTGGGCTCTATTTGAAGAAACTTCGAAACAGACGGACCCGCCGACGGTCCTAAGTGTTTTCATAGATCTCCATCATTGAAAATCGACTTTTTTCGCAAAGTAATTGTTCTAAAGTATCTTTGGACAGTGTAGTTTGTTGTGCTTTAACTTATCTTCGTTGTAGATGAGATGAAATCCCAGTGAACGGGGGAACTCGAGCAGCTTCAGCTAGCGACGGCAAGCAGAGCGTACACTCTGAAGCCAAAAACGGTTCCTCGGCTCTTGGGCAAATCGAATATCTCACTAGAGCACACGCTAACGTCCGTCAACTAGCACTATCGTCCAGTCTCTTCGTTGAATCGAGGTTTTCGTTGTGATCAGGTACAGATTCCGAGAAACTACCAACCCACTCACTGAAGGACAACCCGAAGCTTATCTAGGTCCAGGAATCCTCTATTCAGCCTCGCGATAGCACGTGACGGGCTCATTCACCGAACAAAACTCCTCATGGACCTCGACCACGCGTCTCGAGCTTCCTGGAACACCTTTTCATCCTCTTCTTCGGGTATTAAATTTCACGGACAGTCCTCCGCTTCCTCAGCGCTGAAAGGCACACGAGCACTCAGACTCCCAGCTAAATAACCCGAAGAATCCCTCGATAGCTCCTCTATCACCAGAAATATTCGTCACAAATCGCTCGAAGCGTCGGAGCTGTTCGAGGTGCACTGAGAATCCTCGTTGCGAGCGGTTCGAAGGTGTTCAGAGTCGAATGTTCGAAGTTGTTCTTGATCGAAGAGGTCCGTCGGACTCTGGAGGCAGCTCACGGTGACGATTGGACCAGCTCCCACCTCGAGACGCGAGCGTTCGTCAGGGTAGTCCCGGTACAGTGACGTCTGTGGCAACCGATGGGCAACTGAGCTGTCGGGGTTGCTCGTCTGCGAAGAAGGGAAACCCCTGGGGGCGGTTGCGCGCACCCACACACACGGACGCACACCCTGACGCCGGAGGGTGGCGTTTACACCCCCTCCGTTTTGCCACTTTGCCCCCTCCCCCTGGGGATCCGTTCGTCACCTCCCTTTCTTCGTGTGTACACCCCACTCTCAGCCCTTCTTTCACGCAACGCTCGTCGACCCCTAAGCTACAAAAGCGCCTCCGCTACTTTGCGACACCACAGTGGCCGTCTCGCTTCGCGGATTGGTCGGTTTTTTGAATCAGACGACCGGGAAGACATAGCCCTAGTTACACGACCAGAAGGTGGGGTCTAGATAGGTCGACGCCTCGCTCGGATACGCCTACGACGGACCGGTTCACCACGGGAAAACATTCAGCCGAAGAGAGTGGTTGGATGATGATTCTGACAGAGCATAAGTGGATTCTTCTGAGAAGATGATGCGAGTCTGACGGTGGACCCGTCGATAGACGAATATGATGGAGTCTCTGTTTTCTTTCTCACAGCATTCATTCTGTTGTACTTGTCGTTGACGATTGTTCATATGATTTTTATGTTAAACATTTGGACCCAAGATCGGGTCTTGCAAATCACATGATGATTTACAGAGTGCATTCAAAAAGGAGTTTGCTCCATTAGCTAGTTCTTGATGAATCTTCATAGGCAGAAGATGATGTGATCTTGATGCTAATGACATGTGCCAGCGGTTTTGTCTTCGGGAACATTTTATGGATAGTACGATTCTTCTTGGTGACTGTCGCCGCTGGCGAGAATTTTACTGAACTGATCGATCGATTAGACATTAAACAAATAAGATCAATCATTCAGAACAACAAAGGCAGACGGTCGGGATTCAGCTGAAGTGTGGGCTATTTGCAATGATCTGCATCGCTTTAGAATCCTACATTTAGGTGTTGATGAAAAATCTGATGAACTTAGCATGACTAGATAGACAGTAATGATAGGAGTTTCAATGCACAATGCTGAGGATCGCACCGTTTTAAATTTATAAGCCAAAATAGAACTATGTAAGTGAAACAGCAGTTTGTTAGATCAAACATGACAACATCATTGAACTAATGCTTACAGGTTCTCTAGAAAATTATTCAGCATTCAAAATGTCGAGACCGTCGATCTCTGTTCACGGTTCTGAAGCAGCGTTTAGAACCTGTAGATCTTGCGGTGTTCGGGGTATCCTACGGCATAGCAAAGACCTTCGAAGGCAGAAATTGTGGCATAGTGAAACCGGCTTTGGCACAGGGGCTTTATTAACGAAATGGGAGTGGTCTAGACGGTGACCAATCAGGACGCGCCACTTTCAACCCTCATTGGCCCGCAGGTAAATCGATTTATCACTCGGCCCGTGTGCAGCTGACAGGGAAAACACGCCCTTAAGTTTGTACGGCTTAAGGTCGACTCTCGTTCGAACGCACAGTCGATCAACACCGCCAATTCTATCGTAGAAGGGTGGTGGATGGCCGATGGTGGTGGATGATAGGTGGCGGGGGTGGTTTCGCCGGCAGAGGAACACGAAAAGGGTGTGGAAACTCATGATCTCCGACGACGAGTCTCCCGACACTGTCCTACGGAATTTTTTCGAAAGCCTCGTGGTCGGATCCACGCTCGAAATTGAGCCATTTTTCGGAAACGAGGCTTTTCCTTCGTCCCTCTTCTACCCTATCTGACTATACGACTATTCAACCCCCACCGCCATTCAATTCGTTCGCCTAGACACAGCTGATGACTCTTCGTTCCTATGATTCCTTTGTTGTTTCAGGCCCAATGTTGTTGCGAGATTTCTAACATTTTATTTTTGAGAAAAAGTGACTTTTCAACTAGTGTTCACTATAATATTAATGGAACAATGATAACGAATAGGTTGTTTACTCCAGTTTTAATGTAAAATCTGTTGCATTAATTATTTCGGCAATATTTATGCTGTACATGTTAATTTATTTTTAAAATTACGGATGAAGGACTCATCTATCGCGGAATTTAAAAAAATTGATTATATTGCACTTGCTGCATTGTTAATAAAAATAATTAATGATCTCTATGTTGTATTTCAAGAGCTAGACTTGTTAGATGGAAAAATGTGAACAAATAAATCACTCTTCCTTCGAATAATATTCTATAGCACTTTATTTTTTATGTTAATTCAATTTTTAATTTGCAAGAATAGGTATTTTACGCCTGGAAAGTTATATATGCAATTTACTTTCTTCATTCTAGATGTTGCAAGTCCAGGTAAAAGAGAAGTTTCTTTTGTTGTACAAAACGCACTGAATTTATACTGTGAAATAAAATTTTTAATAAATTATACTGACTTGTTTATTGTTCTATACATTTCATGAGCAGTCACAGAACAAACTATGCGAACTATTATTTGATACGGTTCAGTACGAATAATTCGTTGGTTCTCTTATTTCAGACAAATGCCGCAAGCACGAAGTTTAGGCCAACTTTCAAGAAAAGTTTTGCAACGCGTCCGTAGGACTTGCATAAACCTAATAAAGTTCAAGTGCTAAATAAGTTAAAACATCGAATGGAGAGCAAGCTGAAGCTCAAGATTGTTCCCGGTGAAATTCATTCGACGATATCCGAAGCGCATAAAGAACCGTCAGGTGCATTTATCATTCACGTTCTGCAGACGATACGTGCACATTCACGCCGGTCCAACATTTGTCAACGATAACACGAAAGAAGCATAATACTCGACGCTGAGATAGTCTTTTTATCGGCTGAGAAAAAAACAGAAAAAAACTCGCGAATCTTTTTGCTCGCGAAAGGTGGAGAAAGAGCACGAGTCGTTTTTTGTGCAGCGAAGCTTTTTGTTTCGGTAAAATATCTCGGGAGCTCCTGCGTTCATCTTTCTCGCCTAAGGAAAAGCACGATAGAGCGAACCCTTCGTTTTCAACCCTCTCCGTTTTTGCCACTCGTGTCAAGAAATTATTGTACTTTTTGTACGACGAATTTGCATCGAGATAAGCAAACGAAATTTCGCTGAATAAAAGTGCGATCTTTCCTTTGGGTAAAGTAATATTCAATTTGGTCAAGGGTTATCAGATACAATTGCAGGGTACTCAGTGAAAGTATTGGCATTTTCAGAGATGATTCGATTAGTCATAAAAACATTAAAAATCATTTCACAATCTAAATCAACCTATAAAAATAATGGAGTGTGTTCTGGGAGATGTCAGACTTTATTTCATGATACGTTCCATCTTGTAATTACACTGATTCATATTGATTTGTTCAGTTCTTATCTGAAATTTGCATGTGGCCTCTCTAGGATAGCTTCACTATATATTCATTGAAAACCTATTATATTTATTTAAACCTTTACGAGTTTCATGTAAGGAGTGAATAATTTCTGGACTCACAAGTGCACGTGTTGAGTCACTGATATCACATACACTCTGATGTAGAAGACACTTGACCCTCTACCTCTCTAATATATCTACTGCATTAAACATCGAAATATTACTTAAAAATTCTTACAGGAATTTTAGAAGAACAGACAAGAACTCTTTTTCAAAAAATACATACAATTCACGCAGCATCAATCGACTCGTCCAAATAATGAAAACACGATTCTACATGTTTCAGGGAGCATTATTAATCAACTTTTTCCGACGTCGTTAAATATTTCAAAATTCAGCGGCGTGCACTAAAATTTTCGCAACTTTGCGAGCATTAACGAGCGGCAATCTGACGTTTCGCGAATTTCCCTCGTCGCCGGAAGGAAGAGGGCACAAGAGGCTGGGAGATCAGTGACGCGTGTTCATGGTTTCCGTCCAACGATGTAAGTATTGCAAATTAACGCGATCGCGGCAAGGGAAAAATCGCGTTGCTGAAGAAGCATCAGCGTGGCGAAGCTGGAGCCTGGAATCCAGCTGAAGGAGGCTTAAACTCGCCGGAGAGGCATGATCTGGCCCGATGAAGATGTTCATGCGTCTGTGTGCGATGCCCTAACACGACCCGGGTCCCGCACAATGCCTCGAATTTCTAAGTACTATGATCCGTTAAGTTAAGAAGCGAGCCAACGCCACTTCATGCCAGAAAAATCCCCTTCGTCCGCCGATTACAAGAGGGAAAGAGTTTAAGCAGTTTTTTCGAATCTTTCGAAACTCCCATGGAGGCCAGAGCAATTGCAATTTCAGAGTCTCAGAAGATTCTTCGAGGCTCTCGTTACTTACTTGACTCTACTTGAGCGCGAGCAACGTGATCAAGATTTACTCGTGGTCTGAAGATCGTGGATGGAAACATTTTATTCATTATTATTTTTATTAATCGTGGAATAGAGGGGAATATCATTTTTGGGACGTAATGGTGAAAATAAAAGAATGTAAAATATATTATGGTACAATGATAAATTGTATCCTTTTGTTAGGTTTGTACACCTTGTAGATATAGTCAAAGGATAGTGTTACTAATTTACTTTACGTATTATATTTAATGAATAATATACCCTTTGGTTGAAAACAGAGTTCAAGGGATGAATCCTTTATACTTACGGAAGGGTAAAAAATTCTCCATTTTGGAGAACAGAATGAACAACGTTCGAAGTTGCAAAGGAGAGCTTTGAAATTGAGAATTTCCTAAAATTGTCTGACACGGTTTAGTAGAATTTGTAGAGAACGAGAGGGACCGGGCGCAGGTTACATCGAGATATCGCGAAATTTCGAGGTTCCTAAAGCATTGCGACTAATTTCATATTTCCCGGCGGCGCGCTCGTCTCGAATTTCCTCTCTAACAGGGATAAATGATCTCGACTGCTATCGGTAATTAGATAAATTAACAGAGCCGTGAGTCGAGGCGGCGTGCACGCGAGAACGAGAGCAGTTTGAGGTCTAGTTATCCGGAAACTAGGATCGTTGCGTACCTCGTATCTACTAATTGTAAATATCGTGACGCGACAAATAAATGCTCGTTAGCCAACAAAAGGTTCTCCATCGAATCCCAATCCTCCTGTCAACAATATTTCCATGCAACTCTGTAGTCCTATTTTATTAATTGCTCCAGTTTTTTAAGATTCCCCGGTTCTGAAATATCTGCTGGCGCATTGGCAACTCCAATTATTTTTTTAGCTCACTCCGCCAATGAGAATAAACAATCTGTGCACCAGAATGCAGATACCTCATTCATGCAGGTGTTATTAATTTCATAACACAACATTTTTTTTAAATAGCTATGCGCACCAGAGTTGTTTAAGTCCTCGTCAATGTCCATAAATTGCATCCATAGGATCTCCGACATAAGACTTTTTGGTAAATAAAATCTATGCAACAACTTGAACTCCGAAAATCTGAGTGAAGTATTACTGATACATAAATTAATAAAAGAAATTCTTCTAACCAAGAGCGGACAGTGAGTAAAATCTTCTATGCGACAATATTCTGAGTTCTTGAAGAATCGAGGAAAAATCGCGGTGGAGGCTAGCAATAGAAGGGCGGGATCGATGGATAATGCCGGTAAATTAATTTCTGAAACCCGATTTCCGGAAAGAGACCCACTTCTACCGTTGATAAACGCTGTAGCATGTTTCCGATTCGAAAAGGATCTCGTTCATTCCATGGCAATCCTCTTTTCGCGAACATTTTCGCCGAGTCCTGCAAAATTGTTAATCCGAAGCTTTTCCAATTACAAGACCTCCTGCCCTGCTCTCTCCTCCCTCTCTCTTTCCTTTGCTCTCTTTACCGGCTCTTTGTAAGCGAAAATACTCAATTCGGACGTTAAATTCAATTACAGCATTCCTGATTAATCCTAAGTATCCTTTTCCGAAGGAACGACGATTCCCACCCCTCCCTCTTCCACTGCCCCTCACCCCATACTATTCTATGGGATCTCTTCTCCTTCGAACGAGCTGGATCTCTTTCGGCTTAGCCCGTTCCTCCAGTTGAATAACTGTTGCCAACGATATGACGCCATTAAAATCTGCTGATCTCGATCCTCTCGCGATGGACACTCCGAGTGTACCTTTCACGAAATTATTATCGGCTCGTTTCATAAGCAATTTCGTTTCTTATCCCGTTTGAACGCGCTCGAGAGGCTCACCGAATCGAGACGAGCTCGAAGCTCGATAATACTTTCAGAATTTGACAGTGCAGGAGATTGCAGAAAGATTCAGTCCGTCTTTAGCAGATTGTCGTCGGTCTGGTATGGATAAATCGAATTATTATAATTATATCTCGCCAAGAATATATCTTAGGAATTGTAGACCTTCCGAAGCAATTGTTAATGGTTCTGTGGGCCGGTCGAATTATCGTGAATACTCTGGACAATGTTTTACCAGACGCGATCAGGGGAATTCGTGTGTCATCGTCAGACGTTCATGTGAATATTTTGTGATTATTGTAGCTTCACGTGTACCGAAGTGTAGGCGAAGTTTTTGGGATGTGCTTCTACGTGTTTGTGTACCAATTCGTGAAAGAAAAAGTAACTTTATCCTGTGTTTCTATTTGTGAACTGTGAATTACCAGGTGAGAATTCATATCGTACTATTTTTAAGAGAATTGAAGTTCACTTGGTAGCAAACTTGCTTGTGGGATAACTGCAGTTTGCTCATAAACTTCTCATCGTGTTTCCAACTTTTGGATTATGGTTTCTTTAATTTTTTAATGCTTCAACGACAAATAATGCTTGGTTTAAGTAAACTTGAAAATGAAGGAAGAATATGAGAACCTGAGCAATTGCATGTATTCACATCTTTTGCCACACTTCAGGTGCACTCGCAAACTTTGAAATCTGTTAACAACTTTGTCAATAAATCTGTTAAATTTGTTAATCATCAATTGTTAGGTCCACAGTGAGGCCACAGTGTCTTCAAGATTCCTTCAGGTTCTCTACGACAAATCTCAAAATCTAAATAACATATCCAACTAGCAGAGGATTGCACCTTCTTTCACAAAAAAAAAGAACATACAATTTGCGAATCACGTTAGAACCCTGATCTGAAGTGCATCGAGCGACTTGTACGTTGTCTTCCACGGCAAAAAAAATGTATTGCCGGTTAGCAGTGTTTCGATGTATCGAAAAAATCGTAGGAACGTGGACCACCCAGGGCTCTTTAGAAAGACGACAAGATAATTCCTGCCTCTCGAAAAAGTCAGCCAGTCATCGCCTCTAACTGGTAGTCCTTCTCTTAATCCTCGTTCACATGAGCCCTCGAGTATCCACGGCCACTCGAGTTTCTCACAATCCTCTAGTCGGCGCCATGCTATCTCATTCTCTAGCTCTCTGATAGACGCGTTGCATTAAATGCGTCTAAATGACGAGCGGAAGTGCATTCTCTTCCCCGTCGACGTGAAACAAAATGATCCCTGGAAGAATATACGTGTCCATTCCACCGAGATTCACATTCACCGCAGATTCTACTACGTATTTACTGAAAATTGTTACAATCTTGAACCTGCGGATGAATTTGGTACCTTTTCAATTCTATTGGTAACTTCTTTCTTTGCTAATGTTCTTTGACAGTTAATCACGGGCCTAAATAATTTATTTATTTGGAGTCTGTACTGTGGACTGATTTCGTAGGGTGCCGCGAAAGACTGAGCACTTCAAAACTACCCCTGCGTTCATAGGAAGCGAAGTTTTAGTTCCCAGGATGATAGATGTTATTTTTTTCTGACAATTTTGCTGCGGTTTTCCGAATTTATTGAAACATTTGTATGATATCTGTTTTATGAAATACTTATAGCAGTCTTTGTCTCCCAAACATGGAAGAGACTTTAGGGTTTCTGAGCGCGTACGATCTTCGCTAAACTGCGGTGTACCATGATCTGTTTTCGAACAATGGCTGCTGGATGGATTCTGGTGGGAAGTTCGGAAAATCTGGTGATTTTTCACAAAATCTCTGGTGAATTTCGAGGTTCCCTGGGGTTGCAACAGATGGCAGCATGCATCTCTGAACGTGCTGCCGTCTGCTCGTAGGGGATCGAACTGAATTTCGGTCAATTCTTCTTCTCCCCTTTTTCTCGTAAGGGAAATAATATCCCGTGTGAAATCCAGTGCAGCTCCATTTTGCTCGTCGATGGTCGTCGCGACGAGAAGATCGACGTCGTCCTAACAATGCCGTGAAACGATGCGACACCCTTTGTGTCCTCGATACACACGCAGGAAAAGATATTTTCCAGGGAACATCAGGATTTTTCAACCCTTCTGTTCTCGACGGCCATTTTTTTCATACTCGTCCGAGGTGGAAAAAAGCCGTCATTCGTTGATGATTGTCGATGCAGACGCATTGATCCGTCACCGTCGTTCCGAATATCATCGAGTTATTATAAATACTTTAGCGCGAGCTTTTTCATCGCGAACGAACGCGAAATTGCTTTAATAGCTCGCTTTTAACATTTATACGAATTTCGACTGGAGTATATTCGTTCACCGTTGTTTCAAAACACGCACCCCCGACGAATCGTTCAAACGCGCGCTTTATCTTTCCAATTCGTTTTCCTTCGTTTGCAAAAATTCAGCAATTGATAACGGGTGTTCTTTTTTAATACAGACTTATAGTCTGCTGACTAAGAAGAGTCGAAGAAATTTATACCGCTGTCAGTAGAGTTTATAAAGTGTTTATGTGCGTGTTCAGATACTCGGGAGAGAAAAGTAACTAGATGTCGTCTACAATTCAGGATGAACGTTTGTAGCCACTTGAAAAATATTATTTATATGAATCAGACCTCTAAAACGCTTGTTCTTTGATACTATTGATTTTGGCAAGTGTTACAAACCTATCTGCAATTTATTGTGATTTTTCTGAGGGTACAGGATTTTTCACGTCCTTGGAGAAACACAACTGGTAATCATTTGAAAGAATTAATTCTGAGACTGACTAGAATTCCTAAATAAAAAAATTCAGTTCACTCTAGCACCTTGAATTTCTTACTGATTAATGAAAGTGATAAACATGTCTGTTTACACAGAAAACAGTACCACTGATCAAGATAATGTCAAAAATCAACATTCAGTGTTTAACCCTCCGTTGCATATTTACCAAACAGAGCAGAAGATTCTGCACGGTTCAGTATAATTCTGATCTTTTTATTACTACACGAGAATGCAAGGATCCCTCGTTAAAAGACTTCAAATTCGACGGATCTTCCGCTTGAGAATTACAAGAAAATGAGCATCTTTGATCAGAGAAAGAAAATATGAAAAAACCCTACGCTTCCAGTTAACAACTAAATATTCGTGCGACCGTAGCTCGCGCGAAGGAGTCAAGTAAATTTTAAGCTCCTTTCTGAATTCCTTTCCCACTTCCTTCATTCATAGTCTGCGAAGAAAGTGTACGGCCAGCATAACATACGAATTACTTCCTACAAGAACATGCGAAAAACGTACGAGCATGCTACTGATTCCTGTATCTCAATAATATCTGAAATCAAAGACCTCACTAAACCTTCATACACTCTGTGAGATGTATTCTTCTGTAATTCAGAAAACAGAGACATTAAACTCAATTTTCTCAGAAGCTCCAGATATGTTACATCTGGACTAAATGTTGAAAGCAAATTTTGAATGATGAAGTTCCTTGCTTGCAGACTAGGAATTTAGTCCTTGGAATTCACACTCTCTGTCATGACTGCGTTCTCGGTACAACTTTCTGCAGTCAATCTGTTTTCGTGCAGACTGTACGCTTGCTCCTTAACTCTGAGAATGCCTCGGAGCGTACATCGAAGGAGAAGGGAAAACTCTCGCGGTGACGAGTCGGTATTTTCAGAAATCGGAGCGAGTTAATCCTTTTGATCGGCGGTGCAAGCTCGCGAATCTCGAGCCTCGAACTTCCAACTCGAACATATCAAAGTTCGTGAGTTGTTGCGCGCGCGCGTGCACGACCGCCCTTAATGGTGCACCGGATACGCCTTCAAAAGGAATTACGTAATACGACTTTTTCGACGAGCTGATCGCGACCGACGAAAGGAGAGAGCGAGCCCTCGTTAAATATTAAACTTTAAGGATCGCTTTTCCACCACGCAGCTTCCTTCTGACGTTCCACACACACACACACACACACACGCACACACACACACATACGCGTTCATGCATACTCGTGCAAAGCTGAACGCACACCGAGAAGCGGATAAGATCGTGTTCAACACAGTGACGCGTCTCTCCTTCTCGTCGTTGTAACGACGATCCTTCGAAACGAGACATTTCAGAGATTATGCCAATCCGACGTGTAAACCAGCCAAGGGAGGAAATACTTATGAGTTTCTGCCGCGAGAACCTTCGTCTTTTTGTCTCTGACCCCTTCTTTCTTCCTCGTACCCCCTTTTCTTGCCTCGGTGAAAGAGAAATTAACGCGAGGGTGTTTCTGTGTTGACATGCTTCATACAGGCGACCGCCATCATTCTGGATGGATTGATTGAGGAGTATTGTGGATATATTGGGAGGATCTCCTCTGTTTCTCGTTGGAAGACTTATGATTTTTAGCGGGGGTATTAGAAAGGGTGCGATGATCGATAGATGAAATAGAGAATTATGAAAATTAAGGTACTGGGAGTTTCTATGAAAATATTGTTCAGGTTTCGAGACTGTTCGGACGTCCTCAGAGTTTCTAAATTGAACTTTTGAAGATACAAGAAATAGTTAGATCACAGAAATCAATGAAAGCTACTGTACACTCGTGTACCGTCACTTTGGCTGTCAAAATCGAAGACTCTGAAGAAGCAAAGAAGAAAGAATTTGGTTGCAGACTCAGTAAATCAAGCTACGATTGAAAGTTTCACATCAGAATCTCTTGAAAATCTGTAAGACTCTCGAAAATCGAAGATCAATCGAATATTAACCCTTCAGGTCACAATATCTCGATGCAAAGAGCCCGCACGAAATATCGCAAGATTTCATCGAATCGACGAGAATCGAGCCGTGAAATTCAATTGAATAACGACGAGACGTTAGTGGATGTTCCGGAGTTTTCACGCAGCCGAATTTTCGAGGGATCGAAAATCTGTCGAGGGGGTGTGCGAGGGATGAGATTGGCCTGATTTAGCATCCGTGTCAAATCTCGGTCTAAGCACGTCCGGCATTGGCCATGGGTCGTCACGTCATTCTCTCATTATACGATCCAATTAAGGCTCGACTGCGATACGGCAACAGTCACAGTCCTTCTGTCCACGTGATTAGCCCTATTCGAAAACAACGCGTTCCCATGGACGCCTCCGGGCCTCCGGATCATTCGATTCTTGATTCCTCCGCAGTCACGATTCCTCGATTATCAAACCGTCCATGTTTCTCTCTAACAGCCTTCCAATTAATTACGCACGATTAGTTGGTAAGTAGTTACCATATATTCCAACAGAAATAATACAATGCAGGTCCGTTGTCCTGAGCTTCTAAATATTTGTAGGTGGTTATAATATTTTTTTTGATGATCTAAATTAACTTCTGGCGAATATAATTAGATTGGGTTGAAGTTGGATTTGGTTTGATCGAGTGTATGAATTTTCTGACGAGATAGATCTTCTTTCAGGGGATAAAATTGAATAGCTTGACAAACCTCTTGAAATCTATGGACAGAATTCTTGAACATTCACGGAATTTAGATTACATATAAAAGACACGTGCATTGCATGAAATAAGCACGTAGTTATTATAAACCAGGGAGGGTAATCAACAGTCATTTCTTTACCACCCATTCTGTTTCCTTAAAAAGAACTCAAAGAGTGAACGATCGAAACAAAAGACTGGTACAACTTGTAAATTATTTTTTATAAAAATATACGGAAGTACAGCTATTGACAAGTTGTACCTCCCTTTCAAATTAACAAATGCTTACCTGCTACTGTAATTTAGTAAACCAATAATAAAAAATTCTCTGAAATTTACAGGTTCGGTTCGTTACAAACACGTTCAATAAAAATTAAGATAATTATGATTTCTGCCGCAATCGCTGCCAAAAACTGTCTGTAAATTTAATTCACAGCACTTTACGGTCTGTATGTTCGACGAGGCGAGAAAAGAGCGAGTCGTTCAGCCTCGCGACATAATATTCATTCACGTCCATCGAACTCGTACAGTTCGTGACCAACAAAAAAAAAAACGGGGAAAGAACGAAAGGGTACCAGCCATAATGATTTCGGTTTATTTTCCTGTGGAAATATCTAATGGGACGGCAGGCCGAACGCTCTCATTATCGCATCTCGTTCCTTTTTTCTTCGGCATTTTAATTGCAGCAATGGGCCGCGCGCCACCGCTAAGAAATAATTATGCCGCAGGTGTACCAACACCTACGCGCGCCAATCTCTCCGACGATCACCGAACCAACACCAAAACAACAAAAATCTTCCCTTCTCTGCGCTCTGTACGCGGCCGTTCCTCTTCTTCAGAGGGTGCACAGCCGAGGAACCCTTGCGAAACTTCGCGTTTACTTGTTCGAACGACCCCCACGGTGCTATCACACGTGCCACGCCCCCTTAACGACGAAATTACAGCAGCCATGTTTGTCCAAAGATCAAAGTCCAACACGGGGCCAGGTGTTTGCTCGAGGAGAAGACGCGCGAATGCACCGATCCACCTACTACTCGGTCCCACCCTCGTTTCTGCCTCGAAACCTGCCCCCGTCGTTTAACCCTTTATCCACGTCCACAGAGAACACTTCGAGATGGTGAAATCGTCCTTCGAAACGCTCTGAGGTTTTTCTCCCTTGATGAGACGCAGTAATTGGAGAATTTTTCGCGAAAAGAGCCGCTGATGTTTGTGTTTCGGAGCAGCTTCAAGAGGAGGAAGGATAGCGTGTGTATCCTAAAAGATTTTTAGAAATTCGACGTAAACTCTTTTCATCCCCTATTTTCAGAAATATCGATAGTCAACGATTCTCATGTTTCGAACCCCCGTAAGATATCGCGAAATATTGAGTAGTTCAAATTGTTTCACTGATATTCTGAAGAAACTGAAGTACGATCTTCCATCGTCGAACGTTTCCAAAACGTTATTTTTGTAAGTAGAAAAATTTGATGCACCGAATCTCACTTTGTTTAGTGGCAGAACAAATTTCTGATTCGTTCGTCACTTGTCACCTATTTCAAAAAAGGACGTTTGAAAGCTCTTCGATTTTTTACACGTTCATCGAACAAGAAAATCGCTTCATCCCCGACTAATTGGGAGAAATCGGGGCGGATGAATCGGTTTATAATCGTAATTGTCGCTGTCAATGCTACGTCAATCTCGACGATAGCATATGGGAGGCGAATCGACGTTTCAGAATGCTAACCGATCGATTCTCGAACGCGTGAGAACGGTACCGATGATTCGTAACACCTCCGTCGACACGTAATTATGGCTGACCGGTAGATTAGTCATTTGAAGGCGATCGAGAAGAAGATCGTTAAATTCTCCCTGTTTTCTCCTTTCAGAAGATCAACTAGAGAACGATTAGAAAACGGAGGACGTTGATGAAGAGAAATTTTATCATTCAGCTGCTGAACAAATCCTTCAACTTTTTGGAACAATAGTAAATTTTCGACGAAACCATGGATTCGAGACGACATTGCAAAATATCGATCCCTCTGTATAGACTTCATCGGACATTACAAGAAAAATATCCGAATATTTGAAAACAATTTCTTTGAAAAAACCAAGTACTCTACGCAAGATCTACTATCATTGAACTGCTTTCTTTAATCTTGAATAAATAAATATTTATTGACAGTTCGTAAAAATTGCTTAAGAAGGGAGTGTCTGCACGAGACAGAAAAGAAAAGGAAAAGAAAACACTCGAGTAGGTTGGACGTGAGTGTCGCGGTTTAGAACGTTGTGGGACACGTGTGTCTCGAGAGGAAAAGAAGCATAGTCCGCGTTTGGCACTCGTCGACGTTTTCTTGGCCCTCGTCGAAGCTTTCCCGAGATTTTTCAGGCCTGGCCCGAGGCTCTCGCGAACATGCAACAGGCCTCTACTAACAAACCAGGAGAATCTTCTGGCACTTCTGCTCTAGTGGCCTCGACACGTGTAGTGTCATACATGAAAGCATGCTAGTTAGGCTAGTAACTCTCTCTCTCGCCTTTCGACCCCGCTTCTCAGACAGAAGAGGATCTGTCTCGCGATCAGAAGAATGCAAAGTCGGAAGGGTAGTTTCCCTCAACGCGGGAAACTCTGTTGCTATGACAGCCACGACATCAACGTGTACTTTCTCCCATTTGTATTCAGCACAGACCATAATACGCACAGAAATTTTATTTATCTTAAGAATTCAATTAATTAGAAGCCAGTAAGGGGAACTTGAATCGATTGTTATCTCCTATAGTGAGTTTAGAACGAAGTGTATGGAACTTACGTAATTTGAAATTTTAATGCCTGTGAATCAAATATTCTTTACGACGACTACTCAGAGATGAAGTATTAATTAGAAAAAGTGTAAGCCGCTCATTATTTTCTATACTTCGAGGAAGAGTTCAAGGATTCCATTGGTGTTTAATGGTTGAATGACAGGGTGCAGGTTGCAGCATTGTTCCTAGACACCGAAGGATCCTCGAAGGATCCCCTTTTGACAGCCCAGCGATTTCCAATGTATCTCGCTATCAGGTGGAGAGGGAAATGTTTGTACACCTCGCATGATCGACCACTGTGGCCCTCGAAATTTTGAAAAAAACGCGGCTGCATCGTTTCCTGGCAATGGTACGCGAGAGTTTCCCGCGAGGGGGCGAGGGAGGAGGTTCCCCAGGAGGAATGAGAAGGAGGGCTCAGGGCCGTATGAATATTAATGTGCTGAAACAGCTAAACACGAGAAGCAAGAGGGCCCTTCGACACCCGCTATCTATTAATCCTCAGCCTGCAATCTGCATCGAACCACGTGCTTTTCTCCACCGTTATCCGCAACGAGATTACATCGACATCTCGAGGAAAAAGAAAAACCCACCCCCTTTGCCGCAGTCCTGGAAAATTCGTTACGATATTCACTCGACGGTCAAGAGGTCGCAGCTTATGGGTTCGTTATCGAATCCTATTGTATTCCATTTATTCTTCGAACGATTCTTTTACCAGCACAATTTTTCAGACGGCTTTCGAACAATATAGTTTATTCGACTTGAATTTCTGATGAGCCGATGAGCTTCTGAATTTTTTAACACGCTGACTGCCTCAAGTGAAAATTCCCGTACCTGGTTAGACGCGTTACAGAATTTTTTAAAACACTGGCTCTTAGGAATGATAATGTCTATCGTTACAATAATCACTCTTTGATCTCAGTTTGCTATTGCAGTCAACTAAAATTTTGTGATTATAGAACTGATTGCTCAGAATTTTTGATAAAATATAAATAACTTCGTTGGACCGATCATTTGTTACTGGATCAATGATTCATTTGATAGGATCAGACATTCTACATATGCACCTACACTAATGTGACGGTTTCGATGATCGAACGTTTTCTCATTACAGAAAAGCGTATTATCTCCGGAGGGGGTGGAGAATCGTGGAATCGAAGTCCGTCTGCATGGTTGGCCAAAAAGAACTGACCCTCAGGGGTTTAACTGTACAGGGTGATTCAAGACTCCTACGTATTTCAGAGCCAAGAAGAAAATCCTAATAATCATGAACCTTTAAACTTCTCATTTCTGAACTACAATTGTATTAATAATTGATTTAGCTGCTACTAAATATACTGCTCAGAAAAATTCGGGGATCACGCGGTTAAATGATTGGTGATACAGCATGATTTCAGATATTTTAAAATGTCCACATATCACGTAAATTAGAGACATCGAATAAAAATCTTACAACGTCAGATATAGGAGATTCCTTCTACTTCTTGTATCAGGGATCCTATAAGGAACTGTCAACACCTTCGAAGCGTATAGATCGTCTATGAATATATCATACTTCTCTTCAGCTATCCTGTCTAAGACCATTGCTCGAACCCATGTAACTTACCAGGAAGTCTCAGTACGTGCTTATAAATTTCTGGACAATATTTTTGTATCAGCCTATACGCGAGTGTCACGTGTGCGTCTGAAGGAGGCGAGAGGCTCGCAAGGGTGAAATGGAAAAATATTTTTCCATTTTCCCTCTCGTGGACGTTGTGCAGAGGGTGTCTCTCTTTTCTTCATCTATTATGCGCGTTACACTCCAAGTCCGGGAGTGAGCTCGCACTTACGTGTATTTTATGCATTCGAACGGATGCATCACCGATGGGGATGTTTCAAACGAGGGGTTGGGTTGTGTTCGGGGAGGGTGCAGAGGGTGGATGGTGCAGGGGGTGTAGTAGAGGGGTGCACAAGCTGGAGCTATCAAGAGGCTACATATAAAATCATAAGGCACGTAGGCCACGCCCACCACCCCGTCGCTTCGCCAATCGCTGCAGACTGCATTTAAATCGCAACCCCTCGGTGCATTGTCGACTTTTTTTCCGCGGGCGGGCTGACTCGGCCCTGAATATATATCCCGCAGGCTCTGCCAACACCACGAATATTCATATTCCCATTGCTCTGGCTGCGAGCACACATCATGCACCAACCACCCCCTTCGCTCTCTCGATACACCCCCTTCGACGGGTGGACGGGAGTTTGTGAACTCCCTTGCACAAGAGAATCCCTGCCACATGAATCTTTCGCCGGACGAGAAATCCAAACCACCCACCCCCGCACCCCTTTTTCTTCCTTCCACCGGAGGAAGATGCACACGCGTGTGTCATTTACGCGCGCTTATCCACCTGTGCAGGCGAAACTGTAAGGCGACCATTCGCATTCTCATTTTCCTCTCATGGTACAGTCCGAGGAGGAAGGAATCGTTTGCTGTAAACATTGAGGAAGTTGCTAATGCGTGAAACTATGGGTTCAGGAAACATACATGGTCGTTTTAAGGGCCTCCGGATGACGTTTAGGATCGTACACGTTAGGACGGAGGTTGAAAAAAATATGGCTGCAAATTGAACTTGTATGACCATATTTATTATGATGTTTAAAATGATGAAACGTGAGCCTAATGAAACTTTTAATAAATTCGAGAAATGTGAATCTATTTAAAAATCAACGGAGCCAGTTTCACGGGCCTTCTTATGTACTTCAAGATAAGTATAAATGCACTGGTGTACGGTTGAAAATAATAATAAAAATTGTACATTCGTGAGAAAGTATGACACAAGGCAGCATCTTGAATTATCAAGGCTTTTCTCACACTTTAATATGGTTCCAAGAACATCAACGTTTTGATGAAAATAATCTCAAAACTTACACTTTTCTAACCACAACTGTCAATTTAATTCACCTGCTGATTAACCTCCAACAATGTCACTATAAATTCAGCACATACACAGAGTTTACAAATTTTTATTATTCTTCTCTCGCATTATTTACAACGTTTCATTACGCACACTTTCTTCTGTATAACGCATTTAGAATTCTTCGTTATAATCTCATTGGAACTAACTTTTTTTTACAGATTATAATTCCAATAGATATATGCGTTCTAAAACCAGAAAGGGGTGGCTTCTTCAGCGATTCTCGATCCTCGATACCGATGACGATGAGGGATGTAAGAGACTGTATCCGCTCGCCACAAAAGCCATAGTGTTTCACGATAATGGATTAGGAAGGTATTTTGTCAGGGCCCTTTTGGTCTGTCAGGGAAACCTGGTGCGTTGCACAGGATTGCTCCAGGGGTTTGCATCGATCGCGATCGAGTTCGACGATCCCGATTGCAGATGCTTTTTTCCCTTCCTCGTGCTTTCGACGAATGAAATGCCACGAACCATTTTGCTTCCCTTTTCGGTTATTTTCAATTTCGAAAGAGCACGAACAGATTACTATGCTAACGTATTTCACACGTTTTTAACTCTTTCGAAAGTTTGGTAACTATATCTAGATGTTAGAAACGATTTTGAGAGCGAAGAATTTTAAGTAATTTATTTTCTGGTGCATGTGTTTCATTTTTTATTTTCTAATGATACGAAATTGTCGGTGCTTCTAGGATGAATGATACTTCTAACAAATAAAGCTATTTCCACACGGTGCCACGAGAAGTTCCTTAATTGTATTTAAGCAGAAATAAACGAGGAGCAACTTGTAATGACTTTTATTAAACGCGCCCGTGTGATATTCTCGTTAAAGTTAGTTCGGAGTAGCTCTATTCGCGACTCATAGTTGGATAACTATGTTCGTATTGTGCTCGAAGGAAAACGAGAAATTTGCTGATGCACGTTTCGCCAGTATTTCGATAAACATGGGTCAAGAACGGTAGAAACACGCGCGCGTCTCTTAAACAAATATTTCAACAACAACCCGAATGTTAGATCGTGTTAAAAATTTTTTTAGACCGCGTCTGCAAGTTGTCCTTGAACTTCAGAACTTCAAGCACACGAACAAATTTCGTTTAAGGCACTCTAAAATTTCGAAAACCAACACACGAAGATTCGATCTTATTCAAAGTATCGACGACGAAATGAAAAAATCGTTCCTGTGTCCGAAATATTCTACTAAAAAAAAATTTGTAATTTTAGGAACTCGTAACACTACACTGAATGTCAAATGTCAATTAATACACTAAAGCTAGCGGTATTCCACGAAGTAACCACACTAACATCCCCACACAGGCACCAGAGTATTGTTCCAGGAACACTGAACTGTCATCAGGATAAAAAGGAATTTTTCTGAAAAAACGCAGACAGTGTGCATCCTACGCGTGGTACACTACTCCGTGTACACTGCTAACACTATGTAAAATCAACACTAGAACCCCGATTACCGAGCGCTTATGATGCCATTTTGCGATACGGCGCGACGCGCCGCGTAAAAAGTCCGTTAGACAACTAACATGAGCTGTCAATAGACCGCGTATTGTGTTCGGACGAAATCGTCAGGTGGAACCCGAAGTTTGACGGACCTAATCAAGCGAGACTCCGAGTCTCGCGTCGAGCCGATTAGGCAGTATTCGGTTAATTACCGGCGTGGATGGGTCAGTGGTCCCGCTCCGTCAACTGTCAACCGTTTTTTCACACAGAACGTCCTTCAAGCATTGTTTTAACATTATCAGGGATCATTATTAAGTCGATATGGTACACCATACGTTTGTCTATCGATTGTTATACATGTTTTAATTCTTTTTACTTAGGTTCGAGTTTCCTTTCTTTTTTAAACGATTTTCGACTTTCAATACTGTGTTTAGGGAAGGTCCAGGGTTACAATGGGGCGAATCCACTAGCTTTTTTTATAGATTATTTTAGTTTCGCTATGATGGGAAGGTTGTTGAAAGACATTGTTTTAATACTTTTAATTACCATTATCGTATCGTTATCGATTATGTATTTTAATTTCTTTTTATGTAGGCCTAGATTCCTTAATCTTTTTTTTAATGATTTTTTTAGTTTCAATATTAGGTGTAGGGGAGGTTTACGGTCGCATTTACGCCAGTGTTCTGATTCTTCTGTACTTTAATATTTTCTTTGTTGGTGCCTGATATATTAATGGCATTCAGAGTTAGTTTACATCTTCAACACAGCCCTTCGGTATGCGAGGGTCTTTTTTCACAGTATCAATTTCTACTTATCCTCCGTCGCTATTATTATTAAATTAACGACATGTCATCGTTGCGGTTGGGTTCGTTTCTACAGAAAATCTTATTGGAAACTCCACACTCCAATATATATTCCAAAGATTGATTTTAAACAGTATCAGTGGCAAAGATAGTGCTTCAATCCTGTATAAACAAAACACGCGAACAGCTTCCTACCCGTGCTTGAAATAAAATTTGTGAGACCTCGAATGTGAAGAGCACCGCCCCAGAGGATGCAGCAGAAGACACCGAGCATACCCTTACGGAGGATGAAGGATTTTCGGAAAATCCTTTGAGCTGGAGAACATGTAACGGGTGACGTGTGCAAAGGGTGCAAAGGCGAGGAAAGAGTAGAAAAAAGCGAGTGACAGGGGGTGAAGAAATGGTGAAACATTCTCTAAAATTATTGGAAGGGTATAGCGAGAGAGCCGAAGGGGACCCTTATCCCTTCCTTCGAGCCTATCTTTTTAGTACATCAGGCTGACAGGCCGTTCCAATACCCGGCGGCTTCCATCGTTCGCTCATTTGATTTCTTCTTGGTGCGGAAATGGCTGAGCAGCCATTCGCGCGAGACTTCCGGTCGACTGGAGATAGAAATGGAGTCCCCCTTCGTTCCACGAAAAAAGGGGTTGGGAATCCGGTGGATGGTTGCCCCGGGAAATTGCCGTTCCCCGAAAATTGATAATAAATTCGATAATACAGTTCGATAATCGAATGAGATAAAATACCGGGATATCTCCGCTGATAACGGCGAATCTTCGACGTCTTGCCTGCCCTCTACTCCGTCTTTCTACTCCGACGCTGCTTCCTTCGAAATCTTTCATCGAGATCCTCCATTGAGTTTCTTATTTAATTCGAGAATTATTAGGAACTCGATTATGTTGCAATGGAACGAGATCAGGGACGTATTAAACTAATTCTTGGAGGCTGTGTTGCGCTTCTGGCTTGCTTCGTTTTGTAGAAATTATTGAAAACAGCGCGTTAGCAACGTACCAACTCTTCATCTTCTACACTTCTCACATGTTTATGAAAAAATTCCGTACGGATGTATAAATGTATATGTACAGTTTTGAAAATAATGACTTCACCCCACTTTGTCTCCTCGTTAAATAATTTTCAATCACCCGTACCACTGTAATATTGTTAATATCTTTCTTAGATAGCTTGGACGTTCGCGGAGGCTTCTGAGGTTTTCGGCTCGGTCAAAAGCGAGGAGATGAAAAACTGATAAGGGTCGAGAGAAGGGCCCAGTAATGGCTTTACTGTTTGCAGCCAACGGAGCATACAGCCATTTTCTATCAAGAGTTAGCTCGTTAGCGTTTAAGCGTAATTGCATCTCTCGTAACCGGTGTGCCCCGAGGGGGGCCTTGCGTGAGTCATTTTGATTGGATCGAGAAATTAAGGGTGGTAAAATGGCGGCCGCCGCGAAACTGCCTTCGGCGAGAAACCCAGGGCCACCAACAATGCAACCCCCCACCCCCCCAATATATTACGCTGCCGTCTTGTAACTTTTATAATTGCAACCAGCTAACGAGGTCTCATCATTTTTTTTTCCTCGTTTTTTCATTTATAATTGTCGCTGATTTCGACGACACCGTTAGCCCCCAGTTTCGATACGACCCGACGGAAATAATTATGCAATAATGACGGATTTCAAGGACGATCGAGCCGACTCTGCGATGGCTGATCGACGAAATATGATATCGAGAAATGACCAGTCTGCGAATCATAATTGTCCACCTTGATTAATTATTGAAAAAACGAAGACAGAAATGAAATTGAAGCATTTGCTGTTACTGTTTGCTAAATCTCAACCTTCAAGATCCCGAATATCAACAATTCTAATTATTTTACAGTATAAAAATCGCCCTACGAACTACTCGACAGTTCTGGTTAATCAGTTATGTCGAAACACCCCCGATTCTCACCCCAATTGTTTAAATTGCAGTCACAATGTACTGTACAAATCCTGAAATAAATTCATATAATAAGTTTCCCGAAACCACCACAATCTCATCCCTGAAGCTTGATTTATAAATCTTGCCCCTTACGAAACTATCAATCATTTCCCGGTTAATCGAAAACATTTTCAATCGCGTCGCCACAAAGAGACTTCGAAAGCAACACCCTGAAGCGTAACGCCATAAACCAGGACCCCGTTGACATCGTGAGGGAAGCTTCTCGAAAAGAGGATATCGACATCGTCCTCGAAATTGCGTATCGGCGTTGAATCAAGGCAGAGTCTCCTCGCGAGGAGAGGAAGCGACGAGAACGAGGAGGATGAGGAGGAAATGCGGGATATCGAAGAGTACAACACACAATTTTCCTCGAACCACTAGGTCGCTACAAAAGATGTCGTCTGCTCGTGACAAGCATTCAGCGGCGAAGGGAAGGAAGTTCGTGGCGGAAGGACACGACGGTGTAGCAGAGCGTCCTTTAAGGACACGAGGGCACTCGACAATGGCCAGGACGAAACGACTTTTCCACGTTCGACCTTTCACCGGGTCGGTATATATATCGCAAGCTCGTTTCATTCTCCTCCAACCCCCGATTTCGCTCTTTTATTCCAACCCGGTAGCACTCGCTCGCGAAATTGCTGATAGAAATTTTAGCAATTTCCCAAATGGTCCCTTTCTCGGGGAGAAATCGAGCGGTCAATTAATAGGGATCCCTTCGTCCCTTGCTCTCCAGCCACCATAGTATTCTACAGGACCAACCACGTTACTCGTCCACCCCTGAAATTTCGTTATCAGGGGTGACAGGGACCGGAAGGTTTTTCTGGACCATCGGGTTAGATATTTTATGCATACTTATTTTTTTATGTCTTCAATATTACAGGAATTTATCTATGTGCAATACGTGGTTGTAGATTTTGTATGCAGTTATCAGACACGGGATTCAGGGTTAATAAATCTTTGTACACTGCTGAAAGTACATTAAAAATTCTGCAGGCTGTGTATGGACTAACATAACACGGTTGTAATAAAATATTTCTTCTCCAGCTAAAGGTGTATAATGTAAGGGATGATGACTCAATTAATCATTCAATAATGTATGTATGTTTGTGAACAGAAAACCTTAAAAATGTCATGAATTGTGTTATGCATTCGAAGAAAATTTTAATGAGATTGCACGAGCTCGGTGGTTCACCCTATACTACCGTAAGTTATTCGTCTTCGTCCCAGTTTCTTCGACCGATCATTCTCCTCAGCATGGGACCCGATATCTGGTGCTCGTGAAGACGTTCGCGTGCTCGAGAACTATGACGACTTCGTCTACTTTTCAGTAATTTATTCCAAGAACTTTTTCGTAAAAATTCATGCGGAGGGTGGAATACTTCAGGCATCGATGATACTCTCTTCTTCTTTATCAGAAAAATTCTTATCGTGTTCTCAATTTGTGTATCATTCAGACTCACCCCTTCTTAGACATACCTTAGAAGAACAACCCTGAATTGCACAACGCACCTTGAAATAAATTACAAACGAAAAACAATATTCATTGGGGGGTGAGTTATAGATAGATCCAATTCCAACTACATTAGCGAACCTACCCCCGGTTAAAAAATCTCTGCAGCTCCAATTGAACAAAGAAAAACGTCCACGAACGTAAAATGCAAACTGAAGGGTGAAAGCTTCCACATAAGAGGGTGAACGAAGAAAAAAAAATGAAATGTACATATATATCGAGCACCTCATGACTTTTCTTCCCCGCGCCTCGGGTCATTAACGTTATACGTCCGCGTATTGCGAGAAGAATGGAATGGCGGGTTAAAAAGGCGGGGTGGTACGGGGGTGTCGTTCGCGATAATAGCTATGATTAGAGTCTCGGCATATGGATGGCGCGGTTTTTTTAATGCGCTCCTCGGATTCTACGAACGCTCCATATGTACGGGTCCCGGGGAAAAATGTCGACGAGCACAGGACAAAGGTGAATTTTAAATAATAGATTTATGCGCATATGTTAAGTACGCGACGTGATTATTTCCGGGGGTTCGAACCGACCGCGCTTGCTTTTTAATGTTCACCGCGTCTATCTGCAACAATTATGCACAGCCTCACAACGTGATCGCTTTGAAATTTATGGCGAAACCGAGCAGCCTATTTTTGCATTCGAGCCACCCCGTGCACGGCGAGCCGGCTTCACGGTCGCCATCTTGAGAACGCGCGGTACTCGCGTCTCCGGGTAGTTTCTGCATGCTTTCGGTGACTTCAGTGCTTTCACAAGAGATTATTTTCGGAAAAAATGGATGCTGAGAGTTCCAAGATGAAGAGGTAGTTTGGTAACAGAATTTTGAGCCATCTAGGATGTGTCGGAGGGTTGAAAACTAGACAAGATTATTCTTCTGCTTATTCAAAGCGCGAGGTTTTCGTGATTCTTCTTGCCAGACGTGAAGAATCGATCTTTGGGATTACCGCAGTATGTTAAAAAGACTATCAGGAGCGTTCCTGATGAACAATTGTTTTGGTAGCACAATTTTTTATGTGGATATTATAATGTAGGGTTGGTACATAGATCGAATAATCGTTTCACAATTTCAGTGTATACACTCCTAATAATTTTTGATTTTTGTGGACAAAATGAACCTTCAGGGTTGACCAATTTTATTAATAACGGGATGAAGTCTTTGAAAATGAAGGGTTGCACTGGTAGCACTATACAGTCGCTTTAATATACAATTAAACAGTTGCAACGTCGATGTAGTACAACCACCCCTTCATTACTCGAACTCTCCTCCATAATTTTCAATCTTTGTATAAAAATTAATCTTAACGATCACTATATTTTATGGACAACTTTGGACACTTACTCTACTTATATTCAGTAGCATTTGAAGCTACAGACTCAGGATTTCACCTTTTCTAGACATTTGAGAAAATAGTATGAGGAAGGGGTTGCGGACAAGCGTCTTCTAGATGTCGCCATTTTGTTATTAATCTCTCGATCGAGATGCGTAAGTCATTTATAAACCCCTGCGTTCTGAAGCAGCCCTAAAGGGTTTACGCTACGGGCACTCGAAATGGCCCCTTGGAAAATATTTTTCTACTAATGGCTCCGGTCTACCAACCCTCGAAGTCTTGCCTTTCCCTTGTCGAACCCGACGTGTACACACGCTTACCGTAAGTAATTGAACATGGTCACGTGAAAACAACCCCCGCTCACGGTGAATGCAAAGAACGAAGGGTCGGCGAACGCGTTCTCCTCCGGAAGGAAAAGAAAGATGGAGGACGACGGAACGCCTCCGAGGGAGACATGGTTCTTCTGCAAAACGACACTTTCACGATACCATGCAAACTATTTTTGTCCTCTTGTTTCTCTAAAACGCCCTCAATTTTATTTCAATAAAAATAAAAAATTAGACGCACTAATATAGAAGAAATTCCCAAATTTTTAATATAGCATTCGAAAAATGAAATGGACCCACACCCCCTAGAAATTCTTCGAGCTAGGGAAGTTATATCTAAAAACAGAAATGGAAGCTCTAAATCGTGGAGCTCTCATCCTCGCCACCCTCCACAAACATCCCCTTCTCGAGCTGGAGAACGTTTATCTCATGCATAACAAAAAAAAACTCATCCAGGGGGATGATTCCCGAATTCCAACCCCGTAAACGACGGAGGAGAGACGATGGTCGCATTAGGCGACGGATTCCATGCAAATTCGGTGGGTTCGCGAGATCCTGTTTCGGAGAAAGTCTCCGACGACGACGACGACGAAGAACAGCCCCCCGGAAGTCGCTCGTTAGCCTGTTATTTAGCCACGATTTACGTCTCCCTCGGTCCCAGGGCATAGTTTTCGGGCCTGGATGAAACGCGGGCCGCGGTATTTCGCATTTAAATTCGATAATCGCGTTTCCAACGGCGGCTAGGGGAAAAGAGGCGAGAGTCGGCCCGCGGCCGCCATCTCTGCGTCCTCTTCCTGCCATGTTGATTTTTGCGCGGTCCTTAGGGTGCCTTTATGCTCAGAGACCTCTCCTCCATCGTCCACACATCGATCCGCAAACAAAGTTCAACGACAATCTCTCGTTATTCCATGAGAAAGAATTGTTGGAATTTTTGGGGTGAAAATCGAAAAGGATCAGAGGGTAGATCTATCTAAATTACCTTCAGGAGACTCCTTCTTAATTTTGATAGTTTCTATACATTTTACCGAATATAATGGACATGTTGAGTTTGTGATTTTTTAAATTCCATTGCGTCGATTTATAGCAGCTGTCAAATATAATTCGTTGGTCGATTAAAACGTTTCAATATTTTATTAATTTCTGCTGGAGACTGAAGAGTTGTCTCTTTCTTTTCTGCGTGTACGAGTTCGTAACTGTTCTGTCCTATGTCTTAATTTATACCTTCCTATGTAATAGACTCCTGATTTTTTATATAGTATCCTACTGATTATATATTAATTTAGCAAGCTCTAATTATATTTTACCAGAAGATATTTCACCCACGTGAATTTTAAATGAAATGAAATCGAATTATAATGAATCGTCCGTGAGTATATGATCGTAGGAGCTCGCAGGGGTGTGTTTTCGAGATAAGAAAATTTCTTCTGAAATTCGGAGGATTTTCGATGGCTCTGGCGTTGCAGGGAGTATACCCCGAGTTATTACGAATGTCCCCTCCCCCTGTTTGTATATCCCCACCAGTTGTAACACTCCCTTAGGGCTGGTGCACACAAAGCACACATCTACCCCATTACGGTACAGTCTGCGCAAAAAAAGATTCAGCCCTTCCGAGCTACACACTATTATCCGCGCGCATGTTCACGTGCATATACGAGCGCATACACAGAGGGTCGACTTTCGAGCATCGTCGATCAGTATTTTCGAACTTTCCTCGAAAATCGCATCGCTGCAAAAAAACGAAGCAGAAGACGAAGAAGAAGTGGAAGAACAGAAAGAGAAACAGTGAGAGAGAGAGTGAGAGAAAGAGAAACAGGAGGAGGCGCCCCTCTAGGTTTCCCCCTCCAACCCCTGGATTTTTTGCATTAATTAAAAGCTCCTGCCTCCGGGCCGCCAGTGGCACGGCCATCTTGGCTCCAGGCACGCCCCCTCTCCTTTGTTTTCCGATTTTTTTAATGATTTCTCCTTTGCAGACGCGTGTTCTCTTCGTCCACCCTCCCCACCCCATCAACCCTCTCTCAATCCTTCTCGCTCTCGTTCTCTCTCTCTGTCTTTTCACGGTTTACCCTCTGCATCGAAATTCACCCCTTCTGCGATGCATCTGTATCCATGTGCACACTAGCAGAGACACGGACACGGACACACGCGTACTCATGTGTATACACACGCATGCAGAGACATACAAACACGATGCACTCGCGAGTGAATCGAACTGCATCGAGAGGGCTGCACCATAATACCAATTCGATGGAACACAGAGAGACCGGGCAACTGATAGGGGGACACCATGAAGATGGAGGGAGGGAGAGAGGATGAGAAATCGAGATGGAGAGAGAGAGAGAGAGAGAGAGAGAGAGAGAGAGAGAGAGAGAGTGAGAGAGAGAGAGAGAGAAAGAGGGAGAGAGTGAGAGAGACGGCGTTAGAGTGGCAGGCCATGGTTTTCGAAATAGTGAACGATCGCCAGAGCGAACCCGGGCCCTTTTCTGCGTTTAGTTTTTTGCCACCAGTGCGTGGCGTCAGGTTACGCAGTTTACACGCCGGTTTTCCTTTCTCGTTTCATCCCACTTCATCCCCCCACCGAACCCCCTTTTTTATCTCTTTTTTATTTGGTGATGAGGCGAGGGGGGGCAGGCCACTTCGATCGACTGATACGAGGATTCTTCCATCGGTATGTTCGTTTTTTTTTCTTTTCACTTTGGTGTTGTCTTTTTTCGTTCTGGCTATTATTTCCTTGCTCCTCTTCTTATTCTTCGGGGCTCTTTTCGATTTCTGTAGATGGTAGAGAGGGTTTCTCACGGGTTTTTTGGGACGAGCTCCGCTTTTCCAAGACGATTATGTTTTTTAGATTGAATAATGAATATCCCTATTCACCTTAAAATGATCTACTTAAATTGCTCACCGGCTGCAGAAATTGTCCAGTTTAAAAATTGCATATTGAACCTCTAGACGCTCTGTATGTTAACCTTCATCCTAACGTTAGAGTTTTTAGCAGTGCTATTTACGATAGGCTAATTCTTTCGATTCATGAGTACCTATCAATCTAACTTTATCTAATATAACACAAGTGTATTGTAGCCGAGTTATATACAGCATATGTTAACATCAAGCTTAAAAAATGTAAAAATAAATTCCACTCTGATATGTGCTCCGGAATATTTAAACAGAACAAACGTCGACGTTCAGATCGACACTTCTACTTCTAAACTTTTATCTACGCGCTTACACCTTTATGTATAGCACATTTCAGCTTTCGCATTAATAGAAATAGAAGGTAGAAGCTGGGATCGATACGTTCGACTGCTCAGACAAGGTAGAACATTTTTCGTCGAAGCCACGGAAAAAGTTGGTGTAACGTGAATGGACGTTCTTATTGTAAAAAGCTGAACGAGACATCTGCGCGCGACAATGTTTGGACACGTCGACGCGACATAACTTTTGTGTCCAGCGGGATTTCAATGCGAAAACCTTCGTTCCGAACTCCCCACAGTATAATGGAATACGTCGTAAATATGAAAATTCTCGTGCACGTCCTGTCGACACCTCCGAAACTCGATTCGACCTCGAATCAACTCTCGAAAATTCTCAATGATTTTTCTACCGCCTCTCGAATGGGAAATATTCTTTTCTCCAATAACAAGAACCTCCGATGGGAGTCTGTACGGTGAACTATGGGATTCAAAGTACACAGAAGGAGACATCTGACACGATCACTCATTTCCAGTGATTACGATTAAAATTCTTCGTTGTATGGAAAATCGTTGTGCTACTCTGTTGTTGATCAAAATTTATTAGAACGTAGAAGTTTTAGTGGAAGAATATTAACAATAGTTTTTTTATTTATTATTTTTTAATCGCAGGCTATAAGTTTGGAATTTGTAGATGAAGAACACCGAGTGCTGTCCGAACTTACGCTGATGTGTTTTGTGCTAATTTCTGCAAATTATTGGCGTTGAATGGTGGCACTTGGTCTTTGAAATCTTGGAAATTTGAAATTGAAAATGAATTTTGAAGAAATTCGATAGAGTTTGTTTCAAATAAATGGAACAAGAATGATTTAGAATTCGATTGCGACGCGACGGGAGCTGCGATCCGTCGGAACGTAGGCCTAAACATTCACTATACTTCCAGCAGCTTAGCTACTACAATATCAGGCTCAACAAATTCCAAAGTGTTCATTCATCTTCTCAATTGGATTCTTCGTTTATCAAATAACATTTGGAACGAATTTCTCTGTCCTTAGAATTAAAAAATCACGTCCGAGAATCCAATGGAGTTCACTTAAAGATCACGAATACTCAAGAAGAAATAAACTACCCTATTCTAACTACAAACTACTATTCTATTTGCTGTATCTTTCAACGCTCTCCAAATTTGATCCATTACACCTTTTACCTCCCGACGCTTCCCAAATTTAATATATTATACCTCAAAGCTACCCAAATCTGATATAGTATCCCTTCAGAAAAAAGTTGAGACTCCTCCACCAGAATCTCTGTTTCGAAGAAAATCATCCACCTTGAACAAGAAAACTTCTTTTGGAACAATATCAAATTCTGCCTGGGGATACTCGAGAGTCACAAAGAACACTAGAGAAATAATTTGACGAGGTCGAAACCTGAAAATCTCGCATCAGAGAATTAGTATCGAATGTTTATTCATCGTGTTGGCGGAATTTCGCGAGGAAGAGGACGAAGGAGCACCTTTTGTATCGCGATACAGAAAATTCCATCCGGTTCCGTCCGAGGATGTAAATTATTTGTAGTCCAAGGCTGAATGAAGAGTTCATTAGCAGCACTTGTGCCGTCTTTGTCGTAATTACTGATGTACCTAACCGGGGACCTAACACGTTCGTTCGGCTTTCGTTTCGGGGGAAGAAAATCCCCGTGAACGTTGTAATTAAATTGTTGCGCATCGCCGGCTTCATTATTTATATGCTTATTTGCGTCGCATAATGCGCGCGAGCCCGCGACGAGTAACGAATTGTAACCTGCTGGTTGCATAGAAATTAATTAAAACGAACAAATTACAAGTGACATAAAATATATATAAAAAAAAGAAGGAAATAAAAAACAGACATACTTCGTTACGTGGTTAAATTAATTGCGTGCACACGGCGTGTCCCTGTACTTTATCTTTCAAGTATTTCGATTTTCAATATTGTTTCAATAGAAAGAAAATTTAATTGTTTACTGCATATTCATGTTCTTACCATGGCAGTATTTCGTTTCAGAAGATCGTCTGGACTTTAGTATTTTTGTTTGAGGGTAAGATTTTTTTACGGCTGGGGTACGAGTAATTTTGATGAAGATTTTTGGTAGGGTGAAAGGTGTTCTGTGCACGCCAATTTTAGGGGTTGCATGAATTTTTGCGTGCAACGACGAAATGTTCAGTCGACGGGAAGCGGTAAAGTGTCGAGAAATCATTAGCGAGGGCACTCCGGGCCGCCGAATTTATTCCGCTTCTACATGCCAGCGATTACAGAAATATTCGGTGTTAATTGTGTTCGATTCGATAAACACTGCCACTCCATTCGACTCGACCAACATAAACGTTCTACCATATTTGCAATTTTTTCTTTTTAATTTTTATCATCAGGCGGACGCTACAGCAGAGAAACAGACTTCGCATTTTATCAATTGGCCCAGAAACACTTGAAATTTTTCCATTTTCCTTTTGTTAATAACTTCTTTCGGGAATTTTGGTTTAAACATTGAAATTGAAGAGCGACTTTGTTTCGAGTGCAATGAAATTGTGAAATAAAGTTGCAGAGAATATATATTTTATTTTATAACAATGCACCGTGATCTCCAAAATGTTTGGCACAATCGAGACGAGAAATTTCGAAAGGACGATGCAGCGGAGCGAGCATAAATCGCATGAGAGATCTTATAAGGTTCGAAAAGTGGCCCGGGTAGCCTTCGAGCGACGTCGCTCGTCGAAATTCGATTTTTCAATTTTCTCATCGACGCTCTCATAAATTTACATCGTCCAACACACCTTATCATCGTCGACGAGTGCATTTCCTCCATGAAATTTCCTGCGCCTTCGATATTTCCTTCGTGTCATTGATCCTTACAAACTTTCGCAACATAATAGTATCAGCTTAAATTAAATTCATTCGTATAATAGTCAAATCACTAAAAAGAGATTCTCAAGTTTCTACAACGTAATTCTGAAGATAAGGTACAACAGCAATAGAATTTTTAAGTATTGGATTTTTTTTAAACATTCGGTACAAAACCTACGTTCATTTAACATCCTATAATTCAAATATATCCCTCTGAGAGCACGTACAAATTTTCTGTTTTGAGTTTCAAGCCTCCCATGCAATTCTAGAGAGCAGCAACTCTTGATCAGTTCGTCCAACGAAATCAGTGCTTCGATTAATTTTAAAACGAATATAAAAATTAAAGAAGCCTCAGGATCAGATCGACAGAGCTTTGCATTAAGTCTAGATCGGACTTAGATCGGTTGTACAGTCGTTCAGCCGTATAAAACGCAAGCAGCATGCATGAAGTGCAAAAAGACCGTCGTTCGCGAGAAAAATCGCAGAGGTCCGTCGAAAAATCGAACAATCGGGTTCTCGCGATTTTTCGATGGTTGCAAATGGTCTGCAGGATCGATTATGCAGTGGACAAGGATACTGTGTCAGGTAAAGAGGCGTAAAAGGAGACAGGGTGTTCATTGAATCGATCCGTTGAAGGCTGTCGCGGGCCGACGCGTAAAAACGCGCCTAAACGTCCCACGGACGCGAATAATCGAATGAAAACGGGCCTCTTCAGGGCTCTGCCACCTCCTCAATGTCCGAGCTAATTTGTCGAAGAATCGAGTTTTGAAATTTGAGATGAAGCCCGGCTCCTAGGACTTGTCAGCCAGCCTTTTCAGCGTCCTTCATTCTCTCCACCATCCCTCGCTTCGGGTTCATTGTGATCCATCGTGTTTGTGGGATATTTTGAAATTCGAAATTGTTTTTTCACGTGCTTTCTCGCGCCACTCGTGCTTTCGAGCAGAAGATCGTTACGATTTCCGGTTTCCTCCACTTATCGGACATTCATATCGCCTCGTCCGCGTTCAACCAGGGAAAATGGACACTCTTGTTGCCATTCATTCGCTAGCCCTGAAGAAGATCGATGGGTATCTCGTGTTTGATGCAACTGCGTTCTTCAGGACGGTGACATCGGTGCTTTTGTTGTGTGGTCAGGATTCTCGACAGGGATCTAGATTATAGTGGTTTTCGATTGTATTCAATGTAACACCGTACATGAGGGATGTTCTTGAAAATATTTGCAAATGTTTGGGGTGACCAGGTGTTTGAAATCACAGAGGCAGGAGAAACGATCATGGTCTCTCTGCAGTTTAGTTGTCGTTTCACTTAGTATAACCATACAAAATTATGAAGACTGACAAGCTCAGACTAGCATAAATTCAGCGACAACGGATGCTGAGTGAAGCCTAATTCATAATGATAAGCATTGTTCACTTCATACAAGTTAAGACACTGCGATAAATATTCCGAGCAAGTGTCTCTGGTCTAGATGCTTGAGTAAGTATTATTTCGTGGACTGTATTGTACATTGGGCAGACAATTATAATTTCTTTTACTCAGAAAATTGATTGACACACAGTTTGGTTAATTTTAGCTTAAAAATTCGTGTACATTTCTATTATATACAGTGTGTGGAGCTTTCAGAATATGTGAAAATCATGAATCCGAGTCATCGCAGGTTCATCAACTAAAAATTTAGCCCGATAGCATCAGAATTCCCTGTCTACCGTACAGTTAATCACTGTTTTCGACATCACGGTTGTTCTTGATATTCCTAAAAAGCCTGCGGTTGCCTTTATCACGTCCCTGGTCCGCAGACCATGCTTCATTCTTATCATACTTGGCTCGACGATTTGAAAGCCACCAGACACGTTAGGGGAAGAACACACCCTCGTGCTCGCGTTTTCTCGTAGAGAGAAAGAAGAACCCTAACTAGCGTCTCCTATCGAAAACAGAGCCAGTGTTTTTCGAGGAAAAAAGAGGCGAGCCTTTTTCCGCGATTCGCGTGCTAGGGGGACACCTATTCGCACGTCGCGACATTCATTCGGTATAATACTCTGCCAGGGAAACGAGGAAAATTACCTAGATGCGAGTTTTGTGAACGATTCACAATGAACGTTCTTGCATGGTTGCCCGTGAAAAATTCCATTGTCCGGTCTCTTCGTCATCTTCTGCAGCGTCCACTTCTCTGAAACCCTCTGCGCTTTCTTCGACAACAGCGTGGTCCATGAGAATAAAAATAAGAAAAATACTTAGAGGCCCCTGAAAATCCGGAAACCAAAACCTGTAGAGCGATCGAAGCTCAAAGAAATAAATGTCTCCAGGTTTAAATAATCACCGATGTCCGAGGGCATCCAAAATTCGCAAACAGATAATATTTTAGTATTCTTTAGAGCCTGAAGGAGTCTCGAGGTTTCAGAAAACAGAATGGACCGAGAGGAGGATCCTTTTTACGGAGGAATCTTTGTCCGACATGGTTCCGGGGGAATTTTTATGAGATACACACTTAAACCGAGTTTATCGTCCTCTGTATATGGGTTTGCCTGATCATTTCTCTCGGCGAGAATTGCATCCGCGCTTCAGCTCGACGACGCAACAGCTTTGATGTCGTGAACTGGAAATGCAGCGTGAAAACTTCTGTCTACGCTCTCGCCAACTTTCAACCGCGTCCCTTTGATGCACCTGCGGAAAATTGCATTCGATTAGAGAGACACGACAGCGAGAACGCGTCGCTCTACGCTCTGACGTGGATTATCAAACGAATTTAGAGTTTTTTCGCGACGTGACACTCCGGGGAACCTCAATTCGGACGGCAGGGCTCAAACGTACCAAACAAATCACCAGGATTATCAAATTCCTTATTTGGCGTCTCATTTTTCATTTTTGGCACGGTTGAGAGTTCAAGAGAGGGCTGGATTCGTGCTCGGAGGCTGAATAATGGACAGTCGTTGTCGGAATCATCGTCCGAGGTATCATTACTTTTTCTGAAGCTATAATTCGCTATTCGTTGCAGCGGTGGGCATTCTAAGAGGACCACAGGGTTTTAAATCTTCAAATTGAAGGGATAAAAAAGGAGGAACTGTGTGACCTGACTCTGCGATACTGCAATTAAATCTGAAATGTCTATGGTGATTCTACTCTCAGGATTATTCGTATGTACAGCCTCTATTAAGTTTAAAAATGTCTTAAAACGTTCATCAAGACACTCACATGTGCTTGAAAACATTTCTATTAGAATTCGATTCTTTACTAGTTTGTTGGGGGTGTTAAATTTTCGGTGGACGTCCATCCGTTAATACGGCGAGAAGAATAAAATCTAGACGCGTTTAGCTGAAAGTTAGACAATATAACGTTGTACAAAGCTTATACGCGATGCCCTCCTTCATCACACACCATTATACTCTCTTATTTAAAAAATGCCTGAGTAAAAAATCGACTCGATCCACCTGTTCTCCATTCGATAAGGGATACATGAATTCTACCCCCAAATTATTAATCTGACCCTCCGTGTACAAAATCTTCTGGTCAGACAGGAAGATGCTCGCACCATCCGCTGACCCACCCCTGTCTCGTGATCGTTCGTCCTAAACCACGCTAATACCAGTCGGTGCATCTATTCTGCAACAGACCACCCCCACCCGTTTATCCGTTATCCTGTGGCACGACTATCAACAATCAACACCCTCGAGAGACGGCAGAGAGCGATGGCACAGGAGAAGGAAGGAAGGGTGGAGAAGCTGGGTGTAGGGGTGGAGGCGAGAAGGGAGAAAAAAAAAGGAGGTGGTTTCCACCACCACCCACTCCCTCGGTGGACGCGATGGTGGTGACGGTGGAAAAATGTGTGTGCGGGGCTATTCCGGCAGCTCGTGGGAGAGCTCGTTCGATTCTCAGTGTCTGGAAATAATTAGAGGCCGAGGTGGCCCGGGTGTTGCCACGGCAACCGCCAATCAGAGGGCAAAGAAAAATTTTTCCTTTTATATCGCGCATTTTTCTCTGCGAGAAAGGGCCTCGCGGCGGATCACCCCCACGCGGGAAGATAATGTATGCGGAGACACGTTGAAACGTGTGGATACACGATGGATCTGTGTGCGCGTCATGTACACACACATTGCTAAAAAAAAACAGGCTGAAATCTCGATTGCACGTTACACTCTTGTCTTCACGCTTCGCTGTGAACGCCGATGCAGCCTTCGCCTAAGAGCTTCCTGCGAATTTTCTTCGCCGACGGACATCACTCTCCTGACACTCCTTCCTGCCTCGCTTTCATGCTGATTATTGTCCAACCTGACTGAAATTCGGCTGATAGCCGCATCTCGAACAATAGCCGCGATACGACGGTGCGCGGATGCAATTGAATGGACCTGTCGGGTCATTTCGTGTAATCTCTTTCAGATTACTTAATTATTTTCTAGCTTCCTGTTAGATGATTTTTTAAGCCTCTGTTTTATCATCGAAATTTTATTGAGAACGCATTGAGTAAATTATATAACGATACAACTTTTCAAAGATTATCAGGACTTTCAGTGCGGATTCAGAGTTGAAAGGAGGCACTACGTTCTATGTTACGTTTCACTGATAAGTTTATAATCCGGTAATTAAATTGGCAAATAAACAAACCACAGGTCCCTCTGTGGATCCAACATTGGTGCATCCGACAAGAATGCAGGACAAATCTGAGAAGATACGGTCCTTCTACAGAAACTATCCTTCAATCCCCTTACTAACCGCTTCAAAACAGAGGCCTGACTCTGCACAGCCCTTAAAAAATTAGCCCTGGAACGAAATAAAATTCCAAAATCTCCGTGTCGCCAAAATCAGTCAATTTCCATAGACTCCGGAGTCGTCAGGCAAGAAAATCGTCCAAAGAAACCGCGAGTACGTGAATAAACTTTCACAAAAAATAACGATGCATGCTTGGACTCCTCTCAGTTAACTTTCCAGCGCATGCGACGAGCGAATTCGCGGGGTAAAAAAACATTGCCCTCAGTTTTCGCGATAGTTAGCGCGGCCAGCCACAATTACGCGAACGGGTGTTGTTCGCGGTTCCCTGAAAGAAAGCTTTTTCTCGGTCCGGTGGAATGTTTGGCAGCGTGTGGTTTCCCGTGGCAACCAGCCATCCCATTAGAAAAACGGGAACGAGATGTTGTTTATTATTTCGTTTGCACGATGAGCTCCGAACGTGCGGTGGGCGCGAGGACGAAAACTGTTGAACCCTTTGATGTTACAGCGGCGTCTCGTGGCATCGGCTTTTTCAATTAATGCAAAAAGGAGTGTCTTAGCCCCGACACCCCATGGAACACTTCAGCTCGCTTTCAAAAATGGCGTGCGTGTGCCAGAACAGACATCTTTCCTATTCAAACCTTCGCCTCTTGCTCGATGTGATCACCGACACGCCAAAGAAAACTCGTGAATCAACGGATTTTCTGGGCAATTCTTTTTGTGACACCTTTGCAGTCCAATTCTGGATAGTTGGAAAATTTCTGAACAACAAGTGTTCGTCAGAACGGAATTTTATTGAAATATAAACAAGTTACCAGCGTAGGAAGTCAGAGTCGATGGTAGCAGAGCTTCGAACATTCCTCTTCATCCTGTTTGGATTTTTATATTCTTTTACTTTGGACTGAGTCTCTGATTTTTTTGTAAGAAGCTAGTAGTCTGTTGTGATGTATGCTGAAGTATTCCTGAATAATATTGTGTAGTTTCCGAGCAATCATTTTTTAAGTGGTGATATGGGAGACTGGTGATCTGTCTGGCATCTTAGATTTTGTGTGAATATACTCAGATTGATTTTTGGTTTTGCTACGATTGAAAGAACCCTTCTTCGGGTCTAGAACTTCATGATTCGTGCTTTTAAATAATCGAATAAGCTAAAAAAGTCCATGAACTTCCATCGAAACTACGCTTTCAGAGCTACCAATCTCAGTACGACGAAAGCAGAGCTCACAAAGCCCGAGTTATTTTCCGAAAAACTTGTTCCTTAACAAAAAAAAGTGTTGGTTTTTCAGGCCACTGTCTCCTAAAGAATCGTTTAACAAATTTGCACGCGTTAGAGATCATTTACCAGTCCCCCGGTGTGGTTTTCTCGCAAGCGGTGCGGAGCACGTCCTTGTGCACGTCAAGTTCGATGATCGTGGAGGAAAGTGTGGTCGAAGGAAAATAATAAATGTCGACAAGGAGTGACAAAAAGAGGCTCTTTCCGTCCAAACGAAGTGTGGGTGTCACGAGAACCGGCTGAATGGTTCTTATTTTGGTTCGGTTTGACAGCGACCTCCTTTGTCTTCGGCCAAACTGAAAGCCCTACCTGTTTTAATTAACTTATTCAAACGATACCTGGCCGGATATGTAATGTCACCGGCGAAGGACATGCGAGGGACGTTTAAATGGACCTCTTCAGATACATGGCAGGTCGCACGACCATCTTTCAACACCATCAAACCGAACCATACACGTATCGCCGTTTTATTAGCCCCTTCACTGGACCACGAAAAAACAACGCCTTCCAAAAACCCAGATTTCGAACTCGAAACCCTCATATTGTCATCGATCAGAATTTTCCATGAACCGACAGTCTCAGACATTCTCTGCAGCCTCCAGGAATGCGACAATTTTTAAAGAATTTTCTTTTCGAATTTCCTGAGAGCGGAAGTCGTTGGGGATTCTGTGCATTATCAAAAATATTTTTGATCTCTGATGAACGAGAGTCAGTGGCGATGGTTTGACGTTTTGCAAGGATCCAGGGGATTTATAGGAAAATCGAGGATCGAAGTATCGGGTTTCCGGCGGTCAAAATTTGTTCCGGTGGGCAGGCGCAACCGTACACCAGGTAACACGACACTTATATCCCTTCGCACGTGGGAAGAAACCGCCTCCTAAATACGCTCATAGAAACCGTGAAACGGCCACCGATGAAAGGGGTGTGTTTCAAAACATGTCACCTTCAATATCGGCGCTGGCCATCGATCCGATACTCGCTCGACCGGTATTTCGTTTCTTGAATCGAGACCTCCTCGATTTCAGCACGCTGGAAAGAAGGCTCGATGCGACCAGGATCGATTCCAATTCAATCCTTTCGATTCTCTCGCCGAGGCTGACGGGACCAGAGGCGTCCGTTGTTGCCTGATCTTCCGGTTTTAATGTTTAATCGTTCGTCAGTCGGTTGACGTGGCGAGAAAGAGGATCACGAAGAAGCGTGGTCGATTTATTGCCTCCTCTCGATTTACAAGCCATTCGTGGGTTCCTAGAAGCCATCATCGCTTCCTGTTCTGGAGATCTCTTCCGGTACACTTCTCAGATCCTTCAAGTATCTGCGTCTTGCGATTAAAAATTCCACTCAGTCCAGGTTGCTTGAAATTTGACTTGGAAGGTAGAAAATTCGAAGCTTTGACGGTCAAGAAATTTTTAGAGGGAGAGAGAAGTGTGAAAATGAGAGGTTCCTGACGTCTCTCTCTGTGGCTAACGAGGAATTAATGTATCCAACAACCGATTAATTGCCTTTGAGGTTTGTCAACTGTTCTGGGTTGACGCCCAAAGGTTTCATGTTACGTTACGGGTAAGTAGATTATTCTCGCGCAGGCTGGCCCACGCTTCCGGTTTCGTGATACACGGACGCCATAATCCACTGTCAATTGATTGCGGTCTGACCAATTCCGGCCCCGATTGATGTTCCATGCGATTAACGAGGTGTTACAAGCCCTATTCGTGCACGTTTGTGCGAATCGAACCGGTGGTCGATACGAGAATCTATTGGACAGCAATATCGAGAATCGTGTTGCTCGGCTCGGTGACTCTCGATGCCGCTTCAATCGACGAACGATTCCAAACATTTTTTATTCCATATTGCGCTTCGAAATATACTACCCTTTCCCCCGTAGAAAAATCAGAACGTCATGAAAATCACTGCTGTTGAAAACTGTGGAAAATTATCGGATGTTGTTTCCTACGAATTTCGTGAAGCTTAGGTCTCAACAAAGTTTGCCACAATTTTTCAACGCAATCGAAAAGCTAAATTTTTCACAGTTCGGTAAAGAGCGTCGAAGACGAACGACGAGTGGACCGATACCACTAAAAATTCACAAAGTCAACAGTTATTTATAACATGCGTGTGCAATCTGGACAGGATATCGCGAAACAGGGAAAAGAATATTAAAAGAAGTGTCTCCATGGAGTTTCGTATTCCCAGTTCACTTTGCCTCGTATCGGATTAATGGTGACCCTGTACGAGACTCGGATTTTCATTACTCTGAATCACACATGTGCGAACACACAGTCGCACGCGTGTGCTGCAACCTTCCATGAAACTCACAAAATTTACCCCAAGAGGAATTGCATGAAATCATAATGTACGCGTGGTAATACAGAATTTACAGACGACAAGACGCTCGAATTAATTGAATTCCGTTTCGCTAACAGGGTGGACTTTTTTATTATAAGATCGCAGATCGTTTACGGAGCATTTGTTGCTAATTGCAGTTAATGCTGGACATATGATAATTACCTAGCTTGCGGTTTGCGAAAGGTTTCGATTGACCATTCATTTTCTATTTCATGAAGACACTGTGACTTAAATTTATAATTATGATACAGGGGTGCGTGATTATGTCAGACTTCAGTGATAACAAAAATTTAGGGTACCATCTTGGAAAAATAATTTAGTTGATACTGTGATTACTGATGATCAGATATCATTTACTCGTAGTGGTGTGAATATTTTTAAGATCCTCAATTTTAGCCAGACATCTCCTGCCACCTTATGTCCATTTAATAATTATTTTAATTACCTATAGGGTGTCGCATAGATCGGCTGGTCCACCTTCTGACAGTCTCATCATGTTCGCCTCATTAATACGCGAGTCCAGATACGAACTTCGACTGACCGTGCTGGAAGTACTCAATAGAGCGTCCACGAAAGTCAGCCTAAAGTCAGCGTGAAAATTCACCCACAGAAACACCCCCATAAATTTTAAAAAATACGCAGACTATGTTTCTCACTTCGAGCGTCTGAAATTTTATCGTCATCGAGCAAATTAATATTCCCACATCTTTCCTACACTATCACCACACATTTCCACGCATCACCGGAGGCAAGATATCGTACCGTTGCACACATAATGCTCCATTCCGCACCCACACCCACACGCACAGAGAAATCTTCAAGTGTGGGTGGTCCCCCTCTGTCTCCGCCGCTTTTGAACAGTAAATACATTTTAGCGGTGTAGCGGGTAATGTGTAATATTTTTAATTGGATCTCTCCGTCTCTGTCTGCGACGCTCAGCCTTCGTCCCTTTCGGCGAAGAAAACCTCCCTCTCCCTCTCTGTTTCTCTTTCTCCCTGTCTCTCCCTCTCTCTCTCTCTCCGTCACACGACTTACTCCACACACCCCCACACGCAGAACCGCCAACCCTTCTCGCGCGGAACTTGCAATTATTTTCTCGTAGCTTGTGGATTGTCGCCGCTGTAAAATTCCTCCCTCTCGCGAGCCGCGTGTGGGTGAAATTTCCGCGCGCGTCCTCGCGCTTACACGCGCCTTCCTTCCACCCCTTGCGCCACCCTCTCCAGCACCCCGCCGTGCCGGAGACCATTATGTGTCCTGGCTGCGTAGCCTCCAGGTGGCATTAGAGAAAAGAACATTGAGGAATTAGTGACAGAGAGCGTCGACGTGAGGGTGGCCAGCGACGCCGCCACGTGAAAATTCAAAAGCAAAATGGCGCTCAAAGGAGGCTAGGCCCGATCGCTGCTAATGGTCTTCTCAAGGTCCTTCCAGGAGCATCCTGATGCCTTTAGATTCTCTTTCACCAGAGTCTTTTCGCATCGGATGGTATTGTGCCCCTCGCACCTGACGTAATTGCGTTCCTTTTCCGGAGAATAGGGATTTCAAGGGATTGTTACGATGGGAGTCTTGAGGTCTGATGCTCTCAGGGGAGCTTGGAAGTCTAATGTCTGTAGAACTCGATTATATTCGATTCTTGGAGATATTAATTGTGGTTGCGGAGGAGCTTTGTACCCTTCGGATTCGCGCGGCGCCGCAGCGTCTGTATTGCTACCCTCTCATTTCCAATATTTTTCATAGAGGCGGAAGAATCTTAGAGGAATCTGTATTTAGAATTTTAGAAGATCTTTCATCAACTGCTAGTTCTTTCGATTTCCTCAGCCACGTTTTGGTTCTCTCCTAGCTAACTTTGAACAGGAGCGATTATATTAAAATGTAATATTTCATGGAATTTTATTACTCAGCAGTACAGTGAAAACTGTCACTAAATTTTTTTAATGTGCTTTCCTATACTGTATATCAATAGAAAAAATTCCTTAACTACCCTATTGAAGCTTGCAAGCCTCCTCAGCTACAGCACTTTACATTTCATTGAAATTTCAAACAAACAAGTGCCCCGATCGATAAGAAATCAGACTAATAAATTGAATGTGGCACAAGAAAAGGGTAGCGAGAATTTTTCTGCAGTCAGGGGTACGAAGAAATGTAATTTTCACAAATCGCATGCCGTAGACCGTGTCATTTGTCGACGCAGTCGTGCTCGTGTTTCTTCATCGCCAATTAACCCACCATTAAGTCGCAACGAATTTCGTCTATCTCGTGTTTATCTAATGGGAATCAAACGACGAGTCAAACAAAGCATCGAGATAGAGATCTCGATTGTTCGCGTGTGAAACGAACATCTGTTACCAGGTGCATGTCGATTTCCGATAAACATCTCCCGCGGATGACGACGAATTGCGTTATTATTCGGCACCGTGAAAACTGTCGTCGCTGATAATCATCGACGCGTCAAAGAATTAGGAACGAGGACAAGACTATTTTTCTAGACTCTGCATTCACCGTCTACGTTTCACGATTTGTATTCTACAAAATGTCGACGCTGCTTCGTCGCGCGAAGAAAACAAAATGAGGCAACGGTTCTCAAGAATTTACTACTGCATTTTCTGCAGAATAATTTACACATTTCCTGCCAGTTTGTGCCGCGAAGTTTTGTGTCGTGCAGCGAAGTGCTCGACGAGACGGAAAGTTGATGAAGAAACGTTCGCGTCTGCTACAGCGAAACGAGCTAAACCAGCCAGCGGTTGATTTCATTTACCGCTGGAATTTGCCTCCGCTACAAGTAGGAAGCTCTGCATGATTCGAGTGATGCAATATATCGAGCCGAGTCGCATGAATATCAAGTTAAAGAAGTGTGTTCTGTTGCGAGATCAAGTGTGAATCATTGCCGTGATTGCTCGTTCTCTGAAAACTTGCTCCACTCGAACAAATTCAGAAGAAATTTCTGTTACAATTCTTCATCGTTGTTGCTGCGAACAAAATGACCACGCGATAATATAGATTGTTGATGAATAGAATGATTTGTAAGGACGAGGAAGCATAAATAATTTCTTTCAGTACATTATGCTAGGGTGAGAATAAAATATGGAAACTTCGCTTTGCGTTGTCACGGTAGAGTCTTTGTAAATTTCTGTGAAAAATGTTAGTAAATCTTGAGACAGTTGAGTGAAATGGATGAGCATGTATCAGATTGATTGCGAGGCAGAAGCTTGCCGTCGCAATGGCGTATTTCCTCGTTACATTTAGGCCTGCCACGGACATGCATATGCAAAATTTTGCGAGCAGTTTTACGCATCGCGTACATGGTATTTTAACTTCGAAACTGTTCACGCGAGGGCAAGTAACTTGGACTATGATTCATCGCTAAAATAGTCTAAAATCAGAGCAACATTGTGTCCAGTGGAGTAGTATTTTTTTACGTAGCAATTAACAAATATTTTGAGAGTATGCAACTAACTATATTGAAGATAAGGCACTTATACCCTGGTCGGCCTGTATAATTTTACAATATACCTACGAAAAGAGTATTTGGATAGATTTTGAAATCATAAATTGAGCAAAAGAGTCATCGAAGCTTTTCCACGACGAAAATAAAAATTGCTCAACAAAAATACAGAATCTCTCAAGTCTGACTAATGTGCCTACATAAACTGCGGAGTAATTTTTTCAGAATTTTTGCAATTCGAAACGCGATCAAATTTCTCTTTCGCCAGAAGAACAGTGCTCTCTGAGTCACGCGATTACACCCCTCAAAATTGATTACAATGATTTCGTACGATTTTGTCCGGGAAACAGATAGTTGTGTCAACTTTCATAAACGTATGATCAGAGTCAGATTGCAATTCGGCCATTGCCATGAAGAGAGGTCTCAGTCACTCCTTTTGTGCGTTTTCTATCCGTGTGAATCGGCCACCATTTTGGAACGGTTGGCCCAATTTTTAGGGGTTGGTCTTTTGTAGATCGACTGGCCAGCCCCGAGCAACCCTCCTGCTGTGACATTTATTTAACAAGGTAACGACATTATGGTGTTAGGTCGTATTAGGGGATCCCCTGGCGCGAATTCGAGGGTCTAACGACCAATAGAATTTATTGTTCCTGGTAATACGCGTGATTTTTCGGTTGTTACGTTCTCCCACCATGGCTACGTAACGGCCTTTCTCTTTTTATCCCGCCGTGTTTTTTGTTACCTTTTTTTATACACACAGAGAACCCTGATTTTGTCGCGGCTTTAATGATTCTTCTATTTGATCTCGTTCTTTGTGTCTGGAGATCTAAAAAAATGATTCTGCTCTCTGTGAAACAGTTTGTATCGCGTGCTCTTTGCATTGTTGCAATTTTCTGTCGAAAGACTGCACCACGTTCAGAGACACGTTAATTTTTTTAATGTTGTGCGAGATCTATATATTAAATTACATAGGAAAGAGGGTAGAAGTTAATTGATCCCTGCAAAATGAATATTCGCTAAACATTCCGTAGATTAAAAGATTTTTGAAGAAAAAACATCTCAAGAAAAGTACCGTGCGTAAATTGCTGTGTTTACTGAGTTGTCAAGGAAAAACCGTGGCCGTGTGCTTCACGTTGGTCGAGCATTTTCCACTCGTGGCGAACGCTTCAGCCATTTTGTTCGTTCCGGGGGTGGAGTACTCTATGATACCATGCCGTCATTCGAAAAAAAATGTTCACTCTTTATAAAAAAAATCTCAGAGATGAAAATATTAATACATTTACAATTATAAAAGCCCTATTTAAAACTCTTCACTTCTTCAATATTTTTTCACGAGTCTTCAAGTCTCAAAAAGTTAATTATTATTAAATTAATCGACTCAGCAGGCTTTATAGATGTCGAACACTCTGATGTTTATTAGCTGTTTGAAATTGTTGGAACTTTCAGTGATTTCCTATTTTTACTTCTTTGGGACTGGAGTTCGATCTTTCACAAAAAACGCTTTACTTTTTAAAAAAAAATTTATCCTGATCTTTCATTTTTTCCAAAAACAAATCGACCAAAGTCAGTCCCCGTAAATTCCTCACTATACATACTTTTACAGTACATTATCAATTTTTTCTACCTATTAATTCACGGAATTAATCGATCTAAGAGTCTAAAAATGACTCCGTTTGCTGCATCCCCGATCATAAGAGCTTTATGCACGTCGAGAGGGTTTCTGCGGTCCAACGGGAGATCGTTAAACATTGTTTCACCGATCTAACGGAGGGACGTGCCGAAAAATAGTTCCGCGGCCGATCGTGGACGGTTCGAACTTTTCTCGTTGATTAATCCTCGCGATTCCTGGGAAGCAGCAGCGAAGAATACTAAAGTGGAGCGCCATTAGCTCGCGCTCGGCCATCGAGCCACCTCTAACGATTTATTTAGCCCGGGAAAAGCGGAAAGTCGGCAGCCGGGCTCCGTGTAATGCTCGGTGCCACGGTGATTCGAGTTAACGAGGATTTTTACAGAACAAAAAACGCACGTCGCGAAAGGACCGAGCCGCGGAGAGGGGGCTGGAGAAAGAAAAACCGGGAATAGAAGGGAGAAAGAGGGAGCGAGAGAGGAAAATAAAAATGTTCACGGCTGCGGAGGCCGCAAGTATTTCGCGTCGGCGTCGACGTTACGATATCATTATCATTTAATTTCCCCGCGTTCGAACGAAATCCTGGCGTCGTTAACGTTAACACCCTGATTCCCGGGGTCCCTCCCGCCTTTTCTATAGACCGTGAAATTTAAATGTCCCAATCGATGCCCGATCATTATTTTCCCGCTGTCGATGGATAAACGCGAACGGCGCTCGCGAGCAATCGGGGAAACACGTTGAAAACAGATCCTTCTGGACCAACCGGGGCCACGAGAACAGTTTTCAAGTCTCAGAACGATCATCTGCTCAAAATTGTCCATGTTTTGTAAAATATAACATCATTGTTCTGTCTGGAAGGAGGAATGAGACGATAGGTGCCAGAGATTTGGCTTAGTCATCGTAAATTGTTAAGCAACGAAAGTTTATCTTTAGAAAAGGTTGTTGTAACAATTTTCATACACTAAATTCTCCTCGAGGAGTAATCTAAAAATTTTTACTTCTGTAACCTCGACATTTTTTATTTAAGCAGAAATTTGTAACTGCTGCACAGCCAACATCCAGTGGATTAATCAATTCATTGTCAGACTGTGTTCACTTATAGAGGTTCATGTCTGATACGCAACGGGAATGAGATTCAGAGGGGCTACATTTAATAACTTGTTGCGCGTTTAAAAATGTTGAAGGCATGATCCATTCTTAAACACTAAAAGTGTTATTAATTTTGTTTAGAATCTATATTTTCAACGATGCATACAATTTAACAGTTTTCCTCCACAATACGCCTGTATTTTGTCGAAGGTGTTCGTCCACGTTCGTAGAAATTTCCGTGGTCCATTTCGAGAACAAAAATGAATTTCGAAAATTATAAATCTTACAAGAACATTCAAGTGTAGGAATAATTTATTTTGAAGCTGCAAAACTTCAATACATCAGTGCGGGTCCTCCTACGTGTTAGAATATATTTTTTGGAGACGCTTCTAATTTAAATTTATCAATGTTGTGTGCGTGTGTATGTGTGTGTCTACAACACAGCACTCATTTTTCTCTCGCAATGCAATTTTTATTTAATTCAATCTTAACTATGCATTGCGATTTTTGTCTGCCGCTCCTCCGAGAGGAAAATTCTTTTGTATTCGATCCTACTAAAAGTTCAATTAGGGTTAATTACGAGGCAAATCGCGATGCAAACTTCGACAATCTTCCCACGTGCGCCATAATTAAACATTTGAATTTTAATGTACTTCATGAAACAGTGAAGATGATCGAGTGTTTTGCGTAGTGAGTACGCTGTGAATTGTACAATCGAATTATACCGCGGCGCGATGAAAAGGGCGTTTGATTTTCATGTGAAAAATAAGAAAATGAGGGTGAAAGCTGTTTTGCATAGCGCATCGTAAAATACTGTCGGTACTTTGCGTTCAGCACGGAATAAATCTGAATAAGCAAACGCTTTAAGTGTGTAAACGTTAAATTTTATTGAATGAAGGTGATTACGAGTCGCTTCAATTTACAGAGTTCCTGCATTTAGCAATAAAATAATTTACCAGCGGTTTGCCAGCAATTTCTCGTAAACGAGATTAATTTTAGGGGTGGTTTACCACACGTTGGCGCCATCTCTGGGGGGGTTACTGAAATGTCACCGTTCCTTCTCTTCTAATTTTACAGTCAATCCACAGGTTATATTAATATTAATTCGATATAACAACAATCTTGTTCCTGTAATTATTTTTTTAATTGATTTATCAAAAAATTGTGGTCCGCTCTTTCGAAAATTTCAGGCGACTGAATCTGCTTCATTCGGGGTTTGAAATTTCCCCCAAATCATCGATAAGGAAGGAAACTTCAACATTTCCTAGTGAAATATTCCTATGTGATTCGAAACCCGACAGAACGGCGCTGCTATCTTTTCCCCAGCGTTTAGACGATGATCGATAAGGAGTGAAACTTCAACAATTTTTTAATCAATACAGAAAATTAAAAATAATATCAAATTTTTTTAGAATAGCTCGAATATAACTCTTTCTGTGATTAGAAAAAATAGTAACGTTTTTTTCTTTGCTGAAGAACAAAATTTTGCAATCTATCGATCGATAGTCTTGGGACTACAGAACTTTTGCTCAGGATTCTTCATTGTTTAAGAAGGTTCAATGATTTTTTCTAGACAGTTAAATAACAGAGAAGACACGTTAATGCATTCAGAAACTATTGTGAATGGCGATAGTGTACTTGGCGGCAACTTTTTCCATGATAATCGATCTTTTCGAGCAGGGTTTAATATAATCGAGATATAAATATTATAATGCATTGCTTACTCAGTCATAAACGTGCATTCATGTTACATTACGCTTATGAAATATTTGAGTCGGGTATCAAAGAAGATAGTACGTAAAGGCAGGTTCTCTGTTCCTAGAATAATACTTTCACCCCCTAACTCTTTGCCTTTAATTGAATTCTAAATTTCTATCTTTCATTGTGCGTTCATGCATTTTTTCTATCTCCTCATAGATCACAATTGGAGTGTCCTCTGCTCTATTCCCAAAGTTCGAATCGACTCAAAATTTTGTAGAACCTCCACTAATGAAAAAAGAAGTCTCATTCATAACGGAGCAGCCAATTGACTGCCCACCTTTCTGCCGAACGACTTATCAATCCAAAAACAAGAGGCTCGCTCGCAGTCAAGATTTAGCATAGGTTTTCCGACCACGTGGACCAACGGGAGAGTCGAGAAATCCGTGGAAAAAATGTTGGAAATGTCCGAGAGGCTACATATTTCCCGCGCGAGCGCTCTCGACGAGAATCCGGCTGGCATTCGATTAATCGATGAGACAGTTGCCGGCGGCTGTTTCCTTATCATTGCCTAGTTCGAGGTCAGGCTACCGGGGGCGCTGTACGCTTCGTGTCCACACCTCGTTCGCACCAGCTGCGTTCAACTCGAAATTCAACGTTGACCGTCGCGTCGGTCGGGCCTCGTCTGGGTTCTCCTGATCCAGGCGAAAGTCTGCGCGTCATCGTCACGGAAAATGACGGTCATCGGCCTACGCGACCTTTACGTGTGCTGTCCGCGACAGGCCCGCGTCCCCGCGACCAGCCTTCTTTGAGCCTTCCGCAACAACCCTTCCGGAACCCTAGCATGAGCATCTCGCAGGACAGCGCGGCCACGATCGTCTGCAGGGAAGTCTTCGATGAGACCTCGCACCCGTCGAACGAAGGTACGTCCGAAAACCTCGTCGATCTTCGCGAAAACTTCATTTCACATCCGCAGAGGTCGAAGAAACCATTCTAGAGTACGCGTAGCAACCCCTGTTACAGAGAATCTAGAGCCTGCACAGACACCTCTCCAAGAATGCCTGAATTTCATTTGGAAAACCATATCAGAGCCCTGACGTGCGTGCAGGAATTTTTATCAGACGACCTGGTGTGGAAGGCCCAGCCAGAGACTCGAGAATCTCATCGAGAGACCCAGAGATTATGTAGAAATTTTTCTATGAACTTCAACAATCTTGACAGCTCACATATTGTTTCTTATCAAAGTCCGGAGACTGCTCAAACATCTGCTTGGCGGAATTTGAAATTGCAGACACTCTAAAGTGTTTAGACAATTTTCAAGGAGGTTATATGTAAAATTGCCCACCGACTGTCAGCGGACGAAACGTCAGCTTCGTTCAGGGTGTTCGCGATCGATGTAGCACCGGGGTAGTTTTCTTCGCTCACGACTGTCTGGACTGCCGTCCGTGACTTCCGGTTCCCCTCCTCGAATCTTTAATTCCTCTGGATTCGGAGGTCACGGCCTTGACCAAGCGTTTGTCTTTCGTGTGTCCACTCGAGAGTTCGATCAGTCATCGACTCGGAGTTCATTAATTTTCATAATCGTCATAACAAAACCCTCTTTCCCTCTCCATCGATAAAGAAACCAAATTTGGTTCCTTATTCTGACATTTCCTTACACTGCAACAACCCAAAGTTCTCAAGCTTTTTATTTTTAATTAAAAAATTTGTTCATCGTCATCAAAGGATGATGTAAGAATTGTATGAATTGCAGGGGATGATGAAGAGAATTTTCTTTGGAGCTTATTTTTCATATCCAACCACAAAGATGCTTTATTTTTAGCTTGCCCTGCACAGAGTTCGCTTCAGAAGGACCTAATTTGCCACGTTCCATAATTTTATAGACAGACAACAATTGAACCGTGATAAGCCGTTGACATGAAAAGGGTTAGAAAAGTTTTCGGTGGAGAGTTTGCTTGTTTATTTACACCGCGAGGGAGCAGTGAGCTCGTGGGCGAGCTCACGAGGAAAATCAATATGATCCGCAGTGCGGCGAAAGTTTTGTCATAAGCTCACACTGCCTCCCCACTTGTTCTCCGCACCAGAGGCCCGATTCCGCAGGATGGAGCCGTCGAACGACCGGAAATCGTTGCCGAACTGCCTCTTGCGACGTGATTTTTTATGCGAATCACTGAAAAAGCCTCGAGAGATGCGTCCGAAATGTTCAGAGAGGCTACGAAATATTTTCCGCCGACGCGGAGACAGATGTTATGGCGGTTACCCCTGTCGAGCCACCTGTCAAAGACCTCCATGATGGAATTTTTGATCGTCCGCCTTTTGTGCCTGCGATTTCCGTAAAGCCGCTATTCAGACACTGTCTGCAACCTCCGCTGATTCTCTGTCTACACGCTTCGCCATTAATTCCGTGTTTAGTCTGGCACGGTGTTCTTACTTCCGGTAACGCGTCGTTACACTCTTTTTCGAATGTTCTTTAATGAAGCGAATTAATCTCCCGTGTGAGAGACTCGTCGATACATGAGAGTTCCCAGGACACAGGAATTTTTTTATCCTGGACGATCTGTAAACAGGAGAGTATACTTCCTGGTTCCTGCAGCCTTATACAGGGTGTCCTCTGTGCAGTGATCGCTAGAATTTTAGAAAGTATATGCTTTCAGGTTCAAGATTCTCTGAAGACCACGTAATATTAGACCTCGCGTAGGTCTGAGTTATAATTAGGTTAGACTGGAGTATTTTCTAGAAATTTTCAAGGATGAATTTTGTCATTTTTTCTGTGCAATTTAAAGATCCGGCAACGATGAAGCTGCTTCTACCGAAGAAACGAAATTGATACGATCTTGAAAATCATTTTAAAAGTCTCTCATCACGACCTTCTGAATGTTTCTTATTTATAGATCGGCCAGTGTATAATAAGCGCGAGGAACGTAACAAGTCGATCAATTATCTCGCACGATATTTTTTGTTGGATTTTAGATCAACGTCGCGCGATAGATCAATATTTTATCGCAGCTTCCTCGAAGCATTTAATTTTAGAATTTTCGTCGCTGCAACCGGTGGCTGGCTATTGAAAAATTAATTAAACGGAGAGGTCGATAAACGCTGTGTTCTTTTATCGATCAGCTGATAAACTTTCAATGTTATCAATCAGCGTGACGTTCATAATCTTGTATCGATGTTTTGCTAAGTATGGACGGAACGTCGATCGCGTGCATCAGCCGTGAAGACATCTTGACGTCCCCCTTTTTCCGGGAGGACAGTTCCGCGTTGCCACGTGTACCCTAATCGATGAACTATAATCCACCTGGACTTCCACCTGGACTAGAATCGATAAACGCCGTCACACTTTGCGTACGACCTACCTGAGAACCTTGAAGTCGCTTGTTTCGAAACTGTATTAATACTCGATGCTCAGACTATTTACAGCAGACGTTTAAAAAACTTCACCCTCGTTAAACAAATGAAATTATCCCTAATAGACTTAAAGGGGGGCAGAGTCTTCGTCAACGAGTCTTCGCGCGATTCCAACGTTCTACAAACTCTACAGGGTGGACAGAAACTCGTAACGACTATGCACCTCAAAATGAAACTTTTTTCCTGTACATAACGCCACATCGTATCTTGCTTATTCAACAGCTGACTTTTAACTCGAAACCTTAAAGAAATTGTGTTCCACTCTCTTTCCCAATTTTTCATATTCCCTAAAATTGTCTCGAGTCTCCAAAAATTTCCTGCTGCACGCACAACAATGCCTCGCTCCGTTCCAACAATGAAAATAAATAATTTGTGCCCCGGTAAAGGTATCCAGCAACCCCTTGCCTCTGTGTCGTGACAGTGTCCGGGCAACGCGTGCAATTTAGCCTCAAATTAATTTTCTCCAGGTGGATCATGGTTGAGCGAGGAGCGGGTAATCAGCTAATGGAGCACGCACGATTGTTTCAGAGGTGCTCGAATATGCGAAGCGGCTGGGAATCGACCCCGATGCGGAACCACACCTTCTGGACTTGGCCAGGGAGGGCCTCATGGCAGCCCTGCCAAAGGGTTGGCGACCGTGCTTCCACGAGGCGAGCGGTGCCTGGTATTATTACCAGGCTTCCACCGGAACCACCACCTGGGAGCATCCCCTGGACGCCGTTTACAAGGAGCTGGTCGAACAGGCCAGGGCTGGCAACCAGAGGCAATTGAGCGTCGGTACGGATTGCGTCGTCATTACGGCTGAATGGAAAATTTAGGGTTAACCCTTTGCACTTGGACTGATCCGATGCACCTTGCGATTCGTAGAGAAACGTCCACCGGAGAATGTCGTTACTCGATCTTCCAGGGCTTTCGAAATTGTCTTTCAGTATTTTAACGTTGTTGAAGCCTCATCAGGGTACAAAAATGAAAAAAAAAAAAAAATAGTACGAGGTCACGTATCACTGTAGAGCTCAAAGTCTTGTCTTGACTGTAGCTGGTCGATTCCAGAGTGGGGATGTGACCTTGAACAGCCTACTCTGTACGCCTCTGCACTATAGTCGCGCAATCAACTCTGAATCTTAGAATTAAAGAGTTATTTTTTCTATAGATGTAACGCGTGTTTGCACACTGAGCAGCCACGCGATAAGATTATCTTTCATATCGATGATCAGCCGGGAGCAATTTCCAATTGATCGATCGATCGATTAAGAAATCTCCCGCGCCTGATGAATCCAGGCGTGGAAATATTTTTCAAAAACGTTACAAGACGATTTCGCTGTGATTATCTGGAAGCTTGAAGCGCGAGGAACCCAGAAACCAGGTTGTGAAAGCCTTAAAAACTCTTAGAAATTAGATCGATTCGGAATGCATAGACTTCCTTCTTTCATCACCGGTGTAGCGTATCGATGAAAGAGTATGCTCTCGTTGCACTTTGCATTTTGTAGGAAGTAGCGAGCATAAAGACTGATTACGAATGCATTCATTCCGTTTCCTGTGATTGATGCATCCGCTGAATCGGCGAGCGCATTCGAAATTCGAGATAAGCGGTCGTAGATTCGAACTTAACTATTTTTCCACTAGATAGACCAATGAAGGCCAGTGCATCTGCGTTATCTCGCGATTGATGCATATCGATGCCACCGGCACACGATATTACCACAGAGCAGATATTTATAGAGCCATTGTCATCAGCACTGATAAGACGGGCGATAAAAACCGATGACAAATGAATTCGCATGTTCTATAGTTAGCAAATACCGCATTCATGAACTTGAATTTTCTCGATAACACTTCGTCCCCGGATAGCTTCATTGATAAATGAAAGAAACTATAGTAATCGATTGTGGAACCCAATGTAATTATAGTGTAAATATTCTTTTACCACTCACCGTCTGTGTCTGACTCTAATCCACTTTCTCACTCGTATCTCGCACTTTCGCGTTCTGTACGTGTATGTAAATGATTGTTATAAATAAAGCATATCATGCGTATTATCGACTCGTAATGGCATGATTATTTATCATTTTTTTTTCTCTCACGCCATACCGATTCTACGAAGTTTACGTGCAAAGGGTTAAAGCGCAATTCTTTATTTCGTCTTTAATTTCTAATCTTTTCTTTTGCCCCCCGTCTAGGTGGAAACACGAAATCCCGTGGTTCTCGGGAGCAAACTTTCCCCCGATAACGAAATCTCGATAACGACTGGACCGTGTTCGATACGCCTCGCATACTCGCACAAATTGCGATTCGAACGCAACAGTCAATAAGATTAGATAATCCTATCTTTCCGAAAATTGAATATTATTGTTCCCTGGTTGAAAACGAAACTCCGAAATCGCGCACTGAATCGTTCTGCGAGTTTTACAAAATTTTGTACAACCCATGGAAGTCGTTCAGTTGCAGCAGCGAAACTTGTTAGCTTTAAAAGAATTCGGTTAGATCATCTCGAGGAAACACCTGTTCATTCGAATGACTTCACTGCCAAAATTCTCGACAATACCGCGCGCTACATGCATCTCGCTAATATCTCATCTCGTTAGCGCGTGCTGCCAGTCCAGACTTCAAGGACTCGCTTGGCAATCGAATCGCAAGCTGGCTTTACGTCAAACGTGAAATATTTTTAGTCTTTCGGTCGAATCTTTGGCCAGAGTTTGTCGTCTCTTGCAGACTTTCGCGATTTCTTTTAATACAGGACCTTTCAAAAACGCCGGCTCAGATTCTGATGGGTCACAGCACTGGGAGACGTCGGTGAACCGAGCCCGATGGCCAATTTCTGACCCCATGACAATTAAAACGTTCACAGTCCTTTGACCCACGAGTGGACCATGGGCTGCTTTTAAAATTTCCATCAAATATTCGCGTGGTCAGCCAATTACACTCAGATTTCTGTATGAAAATCGTGGCGAACCATACGTGGTTCAAGCACAGTGAACGCGTGAACCTCTTCAGGGCTACCGACGTGCACACTTATACGTTTACTTCGCTTTTGAAATTCAACCAGCATGGAATTCCCCAACGAAATGACACAATCGACGATTGTCACATTGAATGAATAAAAGCGAAAAATTACTAGCGCTTCGACTTCGTTAAATTCGTCCCTGAAGAGGTTCAACCTTTGCGGAGTCTCTTCGTGGCAGGTTGGACGTCTTCAGAGTGGATCGTTTTTTTTTTTTGAAACATACTGTAGAGAGTCGAGTGGCCGTATCTCGAGTGGAATCGAGCATTCATCGCACGCGACTCGTGCGATTCGTATCGGTTACGTAAAAGTGGAAATATTCCCCGGGACCTTGGAGCCATCGAGTTCGTGCAATTACAGAGCGCTTCGTTTTCCTTTTCAATGACCGCAGATCATCGTCAACGAAACAGCCTCTACTTATATTGGCTCGCCGTGTTTTTTCTCCCTTTTTTTACGTAACGCCACGCAATGCTCGGCCGTGTAGGTCTGTGCGTTCAAGTTTTATGTAACATTTCGATCCACGCTTCTGCTCGGAGGATGTTTTGCAGTGGAAAGTGAATGACTCTGCTCTCAACTGGTCGCCATGATGATTTCACTGCCGTTTCGGTTGAATTATTCATCGGGGGAACCCAAGAAATGCATACGAGTTCGAATATCGGACTCCGAAAATTCAGGTGTTAATCACAATTAATTGTACTCTATATTTTCTTTGTCCAGTCAGTTTTGTTATCTACCAGACGCGCGTGTTTCGAGTTGTTGTTCTTGTTTGGTATTATTCAATCGCGCCGATAAGCCGACGCTGCGAAAAATTCGGAATCAGCTTGTGTGGTTTGAGTCACGTAGTCAAGTCAGTATGGACTCAGAATGAGCGTATTATGAAAATAATTGATAATGTCAATTTTTCCAACGCCGCTCGTATTTTGTAAATCTATGAGTCAGTGTAGGCGGTCTTGTTGCCTCTCATCGTGTAAAAAAAATGGAGGAAGAAACAGTCGACTTGTACTCGAGAGAACGTTGACACCTCTCGCCCTGAAGAGGGCCATCGTTCTCGCTTTTACAATCCCTCGAGCGAGTATCGGCTCTTCCGCATCGCCGTCCTCTTCAGCGTCATCGAAGAAGCTTTAAAAATTCATTTTTTGTTCGCCAGAGGAGGATTCAAAGACGACCGCGAAGGACCTCGAGTCCCACGAGGAGGCCACTCTACCCAAAGAGACGTCTTCCTCCAAGGAGAACCCGAAGAATGCATCGAAAACGAATCCAGCGACCACCAGGATCCCTACAAAGCTGGCACCTTTGAAGAAGCCCGACAAAATGGACGGTGCTCGTAAGAAAGAACCTTGCAACCAAGAAAAGCAGCACTCGAGGAGGGAGAACGATTCGAAAACCGAAAACTCGACTCCTTTGGCGATGGACAGAGCTGGCAGGGACTACACCAACCTGAAGTTCCAGGACCCGAAGTTCTACGAGTGTCCGAAGCTCCTGGAAATGGTTGCATCGACCGCCACCACTCCTACAACGACCACCGGGACGCCCAAGAAGGAGCTGGACCTGAAGGAGGTGCTGAAGAGATCAGAGTCTCTCAGTCCAAGGCACGAAAAGGATTGGGAGCAACTGTCCAGCAAGTTTAGCTCCGAAGAGAATATCATAGACATCGATAAACTCAGTGTAACCACTCTGTCGAGATCAGAGAAGTCCGATAAGTTCGACAAGGAGAAACATCCTAGTCAGTTTGGTCAACCGAAGGAACTGACTTTGAGCGGTGGAGGAACCATGTTCTTGAAGAGCAACCGAAGCAGAGACAACACTCCTAGTCAAGAAGCTGCTAAATTAGAGGATTTCAAGGTCGTCGCTATACCTAACGACGAAGGTAGCAACTTCGGTGGGGACAGGCTGAAGTCGATTCTTAGAGAGAAACAGTCTGAAGATGGTGAGATTGCAGCTATAATTATTTATTAATACAGAGTAGCAACGATAGCTCTGAATTTATAATTTTTTATCTCCTTACAGACGACAGACCCGTGGACGAAGAGCGCAAGAGCGTCCGTTTCGATATCGAAAAGGAAGTGGACATCAAATTCACCTACTCGGGGTCTGAAGACGACTGGGAATCCGAGTCTGAAGAGCAGAACGTCAGAATATCAGCGGTTGTTTCGAACAAGATCACAGGTTCTATACTCTCCTCTCAGAGGTCCATCTCTCAGAGCTTCGACGACGAGAACAAAGAAGATTCTGAGAGCAAATTGGACGAGGATACCAGGAAGAGCTCTTCCTCGGAGAAGATCGAGCCCCACAAGATGAACGCGAAAATCGTCGGCAAGAGATTCGTCGTCCAGAACGTTTCAGAGAACGAGCACCGCATCCAGATGGCTAGGGAGAGCTTGTCCAGAGACAGCAGCCTCGAGACGACTCCCGTCAACAAGTTCGAGAAGGTGAAGAACATCGACCTGGTCTCGAAGAGCGAGACAGACTGCAGCGTGGCCAAGAGCAGCGACTCTGACGAGTTCAGGAGAAGCAAGTCAAAGTCTGACAAGCCTAGAAAGTCGGCTATAAGGTTCTCCAAGGACAGAACCGATGATGAAGACACGTCGGACTTGTCCAGAGTCAATCACGAACTCGATTACCCGAAGAAGGATCTGTCCGAGTTGTCTTCGAAGCTGGAGCACTACAAGAATTTCGATGAGCTTAAGTTAAGATTGAGTAGGCAGCATCATAGAGATATCGAGTCCCTGAAGATTGAATTCGACGAGAAGTTGAAGCAGACGAAGAAAGAGTTGGAGGACAATTTTGTGGAGCAGAAGAGGTCATTGGAAACGAACCTGAACGATAGGTTGGCGGAGCTGAAACGAGAAATGGCTGAAAAGGTAATTTCTTAATTCTTCATCATTTTATGTCATGATTAATTTTAAATAAATGCTTTTAAAGGAGGAACGAGAGATCCAGAAATTAATCGCAGAGATGGACGAAGCCAGATTGGAGAACCTGAAGAAGGTGAAGGTAGAACTGGAATTCTGCTACGAGAAAGAGCGGCAGGAGATTCTGGCGAACCTAAAGACTGAGCTGGACGAAAGAAAGAGAGAATTATTAGAGCTGAGGAACCAGGAAATGGGGAAATTGGAGAACGAGCACGAGCGTGACCTCGGCGAAGAGAAGCTCGCAAAATTGAGCGAGTTCGAGCTGACGAAGCAGCATCTAGAGAAAGTCGAGACCATGAAGAAGGAGCTGGAGAAGGAGTTCGAAGAATTACGAACCGATCTACGTATGCAGCAACGAGAGAAGATCACGAAGATCACCGAGGATCATGAAAAATGTCTAGCAGAGATTCTGCGTGATTTTAAAATCGACGTGAGTACCTGACGATGCCTATTATTCTAAGTAGATGAAATTGTGCGTGATGCAACTCGATCTTTCCCTCCTTCCTTCCCGAGCAACGCGATCAAACGATTCCCACAACAACGTATGTGGTTGTTTAAGGAAATTAAGTTAGGTAACAGTGATTGAAGTTACGCAATCCGACCAGTTAACTCAAGGAACCGAAGTTCCTTCAGCGTTGACAGACTTGTCTTTCGATTTCTTGGCGACAAGGGATGGACAGAGAACGATAAATGCTCACACTGACTCTTCAGGGTGTAAAATAAAATTAGACAAGCTCTTCTGGAATGAATTCAGGGCTGAAAGCAATAAAATAGGCTCCTACAAACATACAGGCACACCAGAAAGAGAAAACAGTTCTTCCGGAGGGTCATTTTATGGTTTAAATATTCTTTTCTAAAATGGTACCATATATTATTGATTTGATAATCTTACAGTAAGTGGCAAGACCAGAAAATGACCTGGAACCTGTTAATTCTCCATGAAAGCTAGGTCCTACGCTTGTACCGGATGCTGTAGATACACTAGAATGTAAAATAAATCCATGGTGCTCATTCCTGGTCTCTGTGATGCGATACCAGCCACTTAGGATAAATTTAAGAACGTTCTTCCTGGAATTTGTACGGTGAAACTGAAGCTATGTCTGAAGAACAATAAAGTGCCACTTGTTTTCGATTGTATCAGTTATACTTTCTCCTCTGCACGCTACGTACAGACTGTTCCTTAGCACCTGAAGAGCAGGTTCGGATCAGAGTACCTTGGATCGTTCAGGTGACCGCCACGAAGAGGACCAAGGGGCCAGACGAATTGTCTGAAACTTCTGACTGAAGTTTGCTGCCGTTTCAGGAGGATCTGACCCGCAAGATGTACAGACAACGTCTGGAGGAGATTCGAGCGGATTTCTCGAGGGACGCTGAAAAGGAAGCGAGGAAACAGACCGAGAAGGCTATTCAGGAGAGCATGGACTTCGAGAAGATGAGATGTGAAAAGCGTCTGCTGCAGGACAAGTATTCCGCGTTGAAGGAGAAGTACATGAAACTGAAGAATGATGTTCGTCTGGCTGTGGAGAGGAGAAGCAGAAGAAAGGAGGGCTACACGACAGCCTCTGAAACGGAGAGATCGACGTCCACCAGGACCAGGACCGACAGGACAGAATCGTCGGAACAAAAGTGAGTCCAGTTGAAGATCCATCAGAATTTTTGTCACCCTCTTCAATCTTTTGCTTTTCTACTTTTACACTAATTGTAAGTGGCCCAGGTCTTCGAGATCGGTTCTGAATTTTTTCTTCGTTTCTAAACATTAAAATGGAGAGCAAGGCGAGAGAATAGCAAAAGATTGACCCAGAAGTTCTTTGTATTCTTTCTTCAACATTTCTATTTGGATATACAGGGCGGATAGTTATAATATCTTTTAGAAATTGAGGGCTGCATTTATGATCCTGAAGGAATTCTAAAATATTCACAGTGAAAGTACTTTTAGGCATCATCAGGTTCCACCCTGAGTATTCAAACCTATCACAGAACCTAGTCTAATTATTGTTAAGTATGTTAACGTTAAGTTCATTTGCACATCCATTATCCTCGTCACGACCTTCAGTACCTTCACAGTCACCATGTTAAAAATCTGCAGTATCTAAACAATATCTTCTAAAAATGTCGAACCACCGCGCGTATGATGGCCTGTAATCATTATTCAACGACTATAATTCCGTGAAGTCGCGTTCTCCGTTGGTCCACGGTTTATCGTTCGAAGTATACACCACGAAGAGCTGTGAAGGTACTCCCTCACGTTCATGCGATTGGTCCTAATGTCTGGCTATAGGCCTTAAATCGTGCTCGCAGTACCCCGATGAGGAACACGCGGTCGACGAACGCGAAAGCTCAGGAATCTCAGGCGACGAACGAACGGTCGAACGAGGATCATCGTGAACAGGAAGACTCGAAGACCCAGAGGAGCAACACGGGGTTTCAGAGGACTTCCGGTGCGGCCGGAGACTCGAAGAGCGCCGCGAGATTCGAGTCCGACGACACGACCACAGCCAGCGAGACCAACGCGAACATGATGAAGAAGAAGAAGACCTTCACCAAGAGAGCGACCAGCACCGTCAGGGCCAGCGGTAACGCCGGCAACAACAACAACAACAACCTGGAGAACCCTGTGGAGAACATCAGAAAGCAGCTGGAGAAGCTGGAAGACCTGGGTGATCAGCTACCTAGCAACGAGACGGCCTACACCTTGAGATATCCTTTTCAAGACAAAGGTGACTCTCTTCAGGGTTTTTATAAATCGTGCAGAATGATCCACGAGAACCAGAACACTCGGATGTCTTTGCCAGACTCGAAGAGACGCGCGGGCGGTCCGGTTTTCGTGAATCATCTTGTATGAAATGACTTTAGTTAAAAATTTCAACACACTCTACACAGTACATTGAAGTAAGAACAGCTTGATCGCTTCGATTATGCTAACATCAGCTGTTTCAGCCGTTTGACTTTCTTTCTGGACCTGTGAACCCGTTTTGTTTCTTCTTCAGGCTTCTGTACTCTATATTTTGACTAGAGCTTGCGTTCTCCGATCACTTCGTAAGTGCACTTTCTTCTTCTTGCTTTTGGTTAGTTGGGTGCTTCGGTTTGGTTTCGTTGATTCTTTTCTCGCACGCTGCTTTCGACCAGGGTTCGTGCAAGAGCTCTTCGGATGACACCGAAAAGGATTCTGCTCTATTTTCTAGCGCCGGCGAACGCTTCCTCGGAGCTGGAGTTCTTCCGGCACCGAATACACGTCGAGAGGGATTCAGTGAGGAGAGCTCGGGAGGCGCTCAGACACCAGAAGAACGCTTTTCTAGGTCGACGGAGGGCTTGGGAACATCGCAGCGCCAGGGCCACCCTCGAGCAATTGGTTCAGGTGCGTACCACTCCCTTCAGCTTCCTTCCTTTCCGTCCCGATCGATTTTCCGGAAAATTCATCGCGTCGCTTCGACCGTTCAGGAAGAACGCGAACTTTCGGACATGGAGGTGAGCTTGCACCGCACCAGGAGCTTGCTGCGCGAGAAGGTGATTCACCTGAGACATCTGGAGCAATCGTTAGAGAGGGTAGCCAACGCGAAGAGGAACGAGAACGACGCGACTTCAACGAGGGACGATGAGCTGACCTTGAGCGACATGTCCAGCGCGAGCAGTGGCTTCAGTTCGATAGATTTGGGGACGGACACGTTCGTAGGTGAGCCATAGAACCAACAAGGAGCACTTTTCCAATTATTTCTACTTTTCGATTTCGTTCCCCCCTGTCGCCTTGTTCGGCCGAACACCCGTTCGGTTAGCTTCTCATTTTGCTCGATTATTTCTTTTCGATGTTGTGTCACGGGCCCTCGTATTCAGACAAGCCGGATCACTACCAGGAGTCGACGGAAATCATCGCAAGCCTGGAAAACCTAAACTCGGAGATACGTGAGATCTGGGACGTGCTGAATAAGCGGCAGCAGGACAACAGTATACCGCCACCGCCAACCTTGATGTACTCTTACCTGAGATGTCTGCGTTTCCACCATCTCGCTGCCCAGCCGAACACTGTGCAAGGTCAGTAGCTATCAGTGCTGTCCACGGCTGCTTCGAAAACTCATGCAGGGTCGTTCAGTTTCCACGGTGTTATAAAATCAGATCTCTCTCACACACCCGACTCTGACGCGATCCGATTTCAATCTTCATCCAATCCATTCGCCAATCAACCCACAAACCTTCAACCTCGGATAACCTGGAAGAGAGCCAACGCAATTTCCTATGTCCTTTAGTCACACAGAGTGTAAGGGAGGATGGTGGGCAGCACTGGAGTAAAATTCTCTCGAAATTTCGCTGTCGATCTCTAACGAATCCTTTATCAAGATCAACGCCTCTAGGTAAGCCGATGATCCAAAGAACGTTCCATCGTTAACATCGATCGTTCCTTTCAGGAACGTTCGGCACTCCGAACATCCAGTCGAACATCCTGTCGCAGCTGACAGCCGCTCAACCGCCAACCGCAACCACACAGAACATAATCGCGCAATATGGTCCTAACAGCGGTTTCACGACCAGCGTCGGTACCGTCGAGAAGAGCACCTCGAACCTGATGGAGAGAACATGGAACCTGAGGGACTGGTTGAGACAAGCCTGCGTTGAAAACACCGATCTCATAAGTCCTGGCCAAGCAACCCTCTAAATGACAAATCATCAGACGAAAATTCGTTTCCAAACATTTTAATCGGAGACTGTAACCCTAACCCCTGCCTAGGTTCGTCGCGTCATGTTTGTAAAACAATTTGGAAGCGAATTTTCGGTACCATTCGCGAGTTTCGAACTTCATCTCCGCTTGTTCCTAACGAGAGTTCGGTTCGACGTTGAAGACTGCAACGAGACCAATGGTAAACGAGGTTCATCGACGTTCTTTGAAAGCAACCTGAAAAAAGAAGACCTCGTCCCTCGAATCTCGAGAGCCTTCGACTCTCTCGAGGTGTCGAGGGCGACCGATCGCCCCGTTAGCTCGAATTTTGTCAAAATTCGCGAGCTGTGTTCGCGCGAAACACATTTTTCGTTTCGTCGGGTGCGACGGAGTTCTCCTGTAAATAAGAATTTCTCGAAGAGAATCGTTCCGCATCGATCCGGTACGGTTCGATGGTTCCTCTTTTTCCAGACGCTCTGTTGATCGTTTGTATCTATTTTCGAGATCGATTTTTCCGCGCGCGTCACGAGAATGTATGATAACGAGTAGTCTCTCTCCCTCTCTCTCTCTCTCTCTCTCTCTGTACTGATAATAATCACTCGCTATCGCGTGACACGTTTCATCCAATTGTCGTATCTAAAATATTTTTATCGTTACCGAAAACACAGTGAAACTCGCTGTCGGTATTTTAGGTATGATAGCGAAATGAAACGCTCTCCGTATTGTCGCGTGATGATCGACAATCGAGAAGTGGTCGTTTTTATTTCTTTTCTTCTTTACTATCTAAGCACTTAGATGAATCGTATGTAGACGGCGTATGTGATACTCGAATCAAAATTGTTGCTAGACTTACAATTAGATTTTGTATGGCGTTTGTTCCGGAGTTCGGTACATCCCGACCACTTCTTCGAGCAGCTCGAGCTCTGCAGGATGTCTCTCGATTTGCCAAACGTTTCATGATTAATCGAACTTTCTTAAATCGTATTTAACGATACTTACAGGGACAGTAGACGCCAGTACTTGACAAGGGAATCGAATGCAATCGATTTTTAGAGATTCTCTGTCGATCTTTAACCCCCGAAAGCATGTAGCTCGCGACCATCTTGATCTCATTAGATGTGTATAGTGTAGATCGATCCAGGATACTCTACGCTATCGAGAGTATTACAGAAGATATTAGCTAATCCCGCGAGAAATTGTTTCTAAGTATAGTAGTTGTTGTTCGAACGGTTCCTTCTTTACTGTTAACACTCATCGTTGCGATATTTTATTCGACTTCGTTTCACTTAGCGATCGTACCGATATTAACCGATACTTCGTGTACATTCTATGGTCGACGATCGAACGAGTTAGGCGACTTTTTTTTTATTGTCTATAAGAGGTTGGATGGCGCAGAAAGGAAGATCTTCGACGCGAAAATGAAATAAAAGCTGGACACAACGTTTTCGAGTCGGAGAACTTGTCGATCGATATTTAATCGACATTGAGAAATTCCAAAGTATAGTGATTTCACGTTAGCACCGTCCTCGCGAATCGTACGACTATCTTCCTCGAAATTGTCGAGCATTATACTCAAAGAGTCGCGATATCACGTCCGATTATTCCGCGTTATTCTAAGTTTTAATGGTGCTTCGCCCACAGTGCAATAATCAAAGAAAACCATAAACAGCTCCTCGCACAATGTATTTAAAAACAATTCGAAGCGTTCGTTCTTTTTTTATTCGATGAAGTTCAGAAAATGTAACAGATTTTTTGTAAACGTAGGATAATTCGAGACAATATAAATTTGTTTGACATACTCTCATAACCATCCTGGAGATGATTAATTGTAATCGAGTATCGTCAAACTCATCGACGTTTATTTGGACGAACAAACGATAGTCATAGAGGAGTTCGTTGCGTTTCACTGATCGTTCATTTATTTTCCTACGGGTACGATATACCAGACTCAGTAAGTTAATTTTCGACTACCTTGTATATTCTGTAATATACGTATTATATATATATATTTGTATGGACGCAAATATATATGCTATATAAACGAATTGACTCCCTGAGAATTCTTTGAGTTCACTGGATTCGCAGCTTCGCGTTACACTTAAGTAGAAATACGATCGCATAGAGACTGTTATTACCTCCGAAATAATCCGGAGACCCGGTGAGAAGATCGGCGATCACAATGATGCGTTCACACCGTGCAAAAATGCCAGAAGAATGGAGATAGAAGATACTGTGCAATAAAAAGAAGAAAGGGAAGAATGATAGTAAAGCTGAGATAGAGCGAGGCAGAAGAAAATGGAAAAGCAGCGGATCAGCTGTTATCGAAAAGGTCCTTCCTCCGTCGAAGGGTGAGTGATAAGTTAGGCGTTCTCCAAATATGAATGCTTCGAGTCGACTGAGCGAATTCCAACTACAGGTCTGAATGTTTTCATTCCGAGTACACATCGAATTCATGTTACCACGATCCATTCGTTACCCAACAGTATTTGTAAGATTAATTTTTTTTATTAGATATAAACTATTTTAATGTGAACACATCCCCGTTTATTCGAATAAAGCACGAGTACCTTGAAACATGCCTGTACTTGTAATTGTCGATTATTTCTGAAGTTATCTTAAGCAGAATTTCATGCCGAATACGCCGGTTTATGTTCGAATAGCGTATCTCTTTTCGTTTCGCTAAAAATTCAAAAATTGTGGAGGGCTACGTCAGGCCAGTCTGGACGGCCGATCGGGATCTGTCGATTAAGAATTTCTAGTTCGGAGTCCAGAAATTCGAAATTGATGAGAGTCACCTATCTTAAGCAGAATTTCATGCCGAACACGCTGGTTTTTGTTAGAATATCGTATCTCTGTTCGTTTCGCCAAAAATTCAAAAATTGTGCAAGGCTGCGTCAGGCCAGTCTGGACGGTCGAGCGAAATTTATCTCATGTGGCGCCATCTCCGAAAAAAGCCCGGAACCCTGTCGCGGCATTCCAAGTGTCGCCATCTAGCGAAAAGGACCCGATTATTTAGAGAAAAAACCGCCAGGGGCGCTACGAACAGCACGTCGATGTATAGTTCCAGCTAGAATCAGCAGATGGCGATAGTGACACTTTTTCAGTTTCGATCCTCTGGCGACACGGCGCCAGCTGTACCGCACAGTGGATTTGCGCGTATGAAGTTATTATTTAAAAATGCAGAGAAACGATTTCAGAAAATTCAATTACTCCATCTTACGTGTATTTTCATTCTCTTTAATCCCACAACATGCAGAATTATGTGTCATTAGAAATAATTCTGAAAATTGCAGTTGTATGCAGGCGAATCGTGTGCACTCCACCAAAATTAATCAACACACGGATAAGTAATTTCAAAAGTTTTTTTTAACCCACGGTTGTTTGCAAAATACCACATACGTTTTTCTATTCTCTGCACACAAGCGTAGAAAAAAATATTGCGATACATTGAGCGGTGAATCTGTAGCAGTTTCTGTTATTTATGCAACAAATAATTTAACTCGAAGTGTAATCGACGCACGCTGTTTCGACTGCTCGATTTTTATGATGTTTCCCCAGAATTCCTCGGTATTCATCGACATTTTTTTCGCGCCGCGAATAAAGTTAAATAAACCGGCGGCCGCTTCGATAACCGGGGCTAAGAAAATAAACTGCAATCGGCGTGCGTGTTTTCGCACTCTTCACCATTTTCCTCGAACTCTTCTCTGTCTGGTAGCCACGCAGTCATCGCATACAATTTTCCGTGAGTTCTGTTCTTCAAGAAATTCTGCGCTGCCCTGATCACTGGCGACGTTTTGCACAGCAATAGTCTGATGCATGCCGAGTCGACTCCATCCACCCTTTCGACCAATTCGTTAGGCAGATCGTCGCTTTTCGCCTGTTCCAGTAACTTTTGAATCTTGAAAATAATTAATTTCATGGCATTGGGCTCCGATGAACCTGAGAGAAGATTTAAAATTTATTTTTATGATTTATATAGTTACCGACTCTCTCATTTTTGCTGTCCGTGATAAACTTCGCAGGATTCCAAGATGGAGCTTCGTCATCTTCGAAATTCCTCGCGATATTTCCCTTGGGGGTGTTCAGTTCGTACAAGGAACTTATCTAAAGAAGTTGGTGTCGGTAGAAATTGGAAAATTTGAGGTTTGACTCTATAATTGCTGTTGAGACTCACCACTTGAGCGAGAAATATCACGCTGTTCACCGCAATCGCTGTCACTTTTTGCGAATCCAGTCCGACCAGTCTGAAAAACGCTGAGACGATGTTCGAAGGTCCAAAGTTTCCCTTCTCCCTTGGATCAGCCTCCCCGCCCTTCTTTTCCTTTTGCTTTCGACCCAAACTTTTGGCTACCAAGTCAGCGATGTCCTTCGCCGTCTCGAAATAATTCTTGGCGTACTGTAAACCCGCTTTTATTTTGTTGAGAACACCTGTGAGTCGAGATCATTTCTTCAAAGTCAGCTGAACGTGATTAAATTAGAAACTTATTCTTTTTATGACTGACCATCGTTTTCTTCCGACGAGACCGAGGAGAAAATCGCCAGAAGGGAAATGAGGAAAAGAGCAGAGCACAACTTCTGCATGTTAACAGGAGAAAAGTTGCTTGAGGACTGAGTGGAACACTCGACTTCTAACGGGTGTTAATTACTTTCCACCCTGATGCTCTCTGTTCCTGGTTCGTAAAGATTATGGTTGGCACTCTCCTCGCTTTGTCGGCCAAGCACGAAAAACGACATGTCGTGACACAGGGGACACATGTTCCTTCTTCAAATTAGTGTGAAACAAACCTCACTGGCGACAGGTGTCATCTTCAGCAAAAGATCAGTGTGTGTAGATCTCCTGCAGGAATTTCTGAATTTGTATATTTTTGCTTATTACTGCTGTGTCGATCACTGATCGTCTCGTTCACTGATTTCGTTTAGTTAATTGCAAACCACAGCTCAAGATGGCTATTAGGTAAGCGTATCAATTATCTACTGAAACTGAGTACGCATAAAGCGCTCCTGTAACAATTGTAGGAGCCACAATTCATGGACTGCTCCTACAATTCTCCTCCTATTCCTTCTGTCTCTCCTGAAAATAACATCTGGAAACACAACATTGTTTTACACGGACGAAATTCGGAGTCTGAGCGAGCTACCGATGACCAAGTTAATTCAGATCAAAACCTCCTTCGTGGACGAGACAGGTGACTGTACTGAAAGACAATTGGCAACGGAATACCCAGTGAATCTGCAGTTCGTTTTTCCTTCAGATCCTGATGAAGATGATGACGGAAACATCGAAGCATACGGTCGAACGTTGTCGTCACTGCCGATGGCGCTGCCCCTGAAGAGAATCGGCAAGAAGCCGATCAGACGGTACGAGGATCATTACGACGAGAAAGGGAAAGACTCAAAGATCTCGAAGATCTTCCAGCTGGCTGTTACGTCGCTCTCGTTCCTGGCTTTCGGTGGTTATTTGTTGACGCTCATAATAACTGCTCTTCGTCGAAATGCCGGAACGTCAGGGAACGGGAACGTTATAGTGCTCTCGGTGAGTCGATTCTCTCGTTTCGCGAACCGGGTGGTGTAATCGAAAAACAAATCGCGAACCGAACGATTTTCGTCCGAAGAATCGCGTGAAAAATCGTCACGATCTTCTACAAAATTCGACAGATCGATCAGACCACTCATCATCACGTCACACTGTCTATAGCGAACGAATTAAGTACTCTGAGTTACAGGCAATTTTTTTATATCGGCATCATATTTTTCTTTAAATTTATTTGACTCAGTTTTGCAATTGCTATTAATCTCCAACATGGTTTGAATGAGCTGTACAAGCTCGTGCTTTCTGTGTTTCAGAATTTGCAAGGCTCGCAAGGCTTGCAAGGCTTGCAAGGCTTGCAAAACTTGCAAGGTTACATTCGACCGAAGAGAAACGTTCGAGAGATGGATCCTACGGAGAACGACTTCGAGATCGAGAAGCTGTATCAAGGAATGATCATGCTATGCCAAAGTTACGCGATGCACGATTAATCACTTATATGTTACGATAATCTCAAGGTCCATTAGTCGTAAGAAAATAATCCACGATTTTTATTGACCTTGCGTTTAATACAGATCGTAGAAAATTGTATTCTCCTTCGAGGTATGGGGTTAATTTTTATGAAGGTGGTCGAAGTCGATTAAGGGTTCGACAATCGCGACTCACGAAAATCCTAAAACCTAATAAAATCGAATAGAGGATCACGGTGTGTACATATCGCGAAGAATATTCTTAGCGTGTGGGTAGAGGCTGCTTCAAACATGGCTGTTCAAATAAACAGCTAAGTGACTGTATACTCCGAAAGTCTGCACGCAAAGATAACCATATGGCTTCCAGAGATATCATCGACCATACGTCTCTATGCTATTATTCCACAGATATGTATAGCCTGAGTAGCATTTTTCCCTACACCTTTATCTATTTTTTCAATTGCGCACGCTTGTGATCTTTTTCGGCCCCCACCTGGTACATCAAACCGAATTCTTCAGCGTCGCTGCATTTTCCCAAAATGTTCTACTCTTTTTTTAACTTTCTCCATGCAGAAGCGTCTCTGAATCTTAAGAACATTTTAATATCCAGAAACTTGATTCTATAAGTTTGTCGAACAGTATATTTCCTGAGTGAAATTTTTAAAGTCGATAGCGAAGAGTTGAAACTAAATACCAGAATTTTTTCCGAATTTTAGATGCATCCTGAACGTAGATAAAAATTATAAACAAATGAGTTCGGTATTCCGCCTACATGGCTGTTCACTGAAGACATTTAAATAAGAAAAAAATTATAATGATGTAATTATTGTATGTAAGCAACGAAATAATAAATTATGTCTGTTTACTTTGTGTACGTAATATTTTTGAAATCCCCTATATGGAATTTTCAGTGATTGTTTTTTTAAGCTTCTATCGCTTCATGGGGTGGATGTGTTTTTTAATGTTTCTTTCGTGAAACGAGCCGGAGACGAGCTCGTTGGAGTATGCTAACCCTGAGATTAGGCTCATCATCCTCCGTGGACCAATCTTCTTCAGAGAGCCCCGCCCATATGATCCGCCTGGACCAATCGTGCAGTCGAAATCGCAGACGGTTCGGATGATTTTTTTAAAATAAATTCCCTGGTGAACATGGCAGCAATACGGATCGCTCATTCATCCTTATGCACTTCCGTGAAAGTCATTCTTTAATCACTGTCTTCGTTGACGTCTCGTGACAAGTCCAATCATTCCTATTAAAAAAGTTTATAATTAATTGTCAGTACGATGCTCGAGACTCGGCAGAGTGATCGTTCCCCGTCGAACTGTGAAATTTAGTGAAGTGCAATTTCAGTGAAAAATTTCCACGAATGGTGCGGGTGTCGGTGAAAAATTACGAGCTTGATAAATAATCTTTTGTTTTGGTTAACAATACATTTCACTGGACGATGCTGTGAAGGTTTGGATTTCGTTAAATCCTGGAGTGAGAAAGATTACTACAAAATTGTGCAAACTTAATAAGAAAAGAAGATGGACGATATGAAAACCCGTATTATGGATAACAGCAACTGTTCGAAACAATTGAAATTTGGAGTAGAACGAATACTCTCTGATGAAATTTCTTCCAAGAAGACAGGTAAGGACACCGGAAGTAGCTACAGAATTACACCATTGGATGTAAAGAGGATTATTAAACGATTACGTATTCTACAAAAATATTGTAGTATATTTTTTGTTGAGTTTATAATTAATATGGTGTTTCTGGGAAGATGTACTCAGGCCACTTCCGGTGCAATTCTCCACGGTTCGATGTCCATGTCCAGGAGGTTGTATCAGGTGCGAGGCCCTTCGAATTTGCCCTACATTTACCTACGGTCAGACGACAATACCTGGAAACTACGGTAGCACGAATCACACTAGCGGAATCATCGAAAATTACGGCAACATTTATCGACCTGCTCCTCTGAGACCTGTTCCTCGAGGTGAGTCCGTAAATATCAATTAAACATCATAAATTAATTATTATGCTGCACATCAAGCGAACACTATTCTCGTGAAAATGTCATATTAATCTTTCACATTAAAAATAAGTATACACTCTCGAGAGTCGATCTACGATAATCGTTAGATGTGATCGATGATTCGAAGAGACTTTGATCGTGATTTTCTGAATGTTAGAGGAAGTCATTGTGAATGACGGCGTACCGGTGAAACGAATGGTTGCGTCATTAACAAATGCGACCATATGGGCCCAGTGTCTTGTCTTCTCGGCTACTCGGCCAGCAAGTAGGGCAAAATATTTATGCGCCAGTGTATTCTCGTGTTTCCTGTCCGTGTTTAAACGACATCTTAAGTGCCACCGTTTCGTTTACAAGCGATGTAAACAGCGGTTTTCCTCGTGGCCCTTCTCGGTTAGTTCAAACTCCAAATCCACTCCACTGGAACCCCTTGAACGCGGTAGCGGGACCTCCGTCATAGAAACTAATAAAAAGATAATTTCACACAAATACGAATGCAATAAGAACGAGCATAGTCCTCCTATTCGAGCTAACAATGAACAGTTATTCTTGAACTTCAGATATCTAGGTGCTGATAATGATACGTCTTTGTTGCTAACCCAGTGGTACACGAAATTCGATTAGCTTACTGTAGTTTTCTCCTAAACGTTCACATCGAAATATACAGGAAAAGAACAGAAAGAATCTGATTAAAAATCATGAATGAGCGCAATAAAATAGAGCAGAATGTAATTAAGTATGGTGCGTAGAGGAGGATCCATCAAACGAAGTTGCAGTTTCATGTGTACAGCGGTCCAGAAATAACTATGACCTTAGAGCCGGTAAAATTGATTCGGAGGACCGTACCAACCGGAGAGAGAACCGCACTGTTTAAATCCGTACAGATGTTGTATACTTCTGTAGGGCTGTAAATCAGGCAGAAGTACCGAATCTTGGGGGCCCCTTGTTCGTTCCTAGGATCTGTTGAAACAGACACCGTTTACACTATCGTTTACATCATGTCACGTCTCCCTGTAATTTGTGATCTGCATCGCGCACTTCAAATTCCCTCCAGCTTCTGTTTTATAAACCTACACGTAGCCGTCCCTCCTGCATCCTCCAAATTATTTATCTTCCCCCTGGCGTCGGAGCTTCTGCATTCGAAGCTTTAATTTTAAATTCATATTAATTCTACGTGCTCCCATAGTACCGATATCTTCGGCATCGACACCGACCACTCAACCAGAAGCTAATGCCAGAAGAAAAAGGTCCTGGTCCAGGGCTGTGTTCAGTTCCTTGCAACGAAAGGGGTTGGAGAGAAGATTTTCGTTACAGAAATATATTACTAAACCCGATAGGAGGCAGCTGGCTGCTACGTTAGGCCTGACAGACGCTCAGGTACTTATTTTAATCAACAGTTAACCTCAAACGTTAAAAAATATTTATTGGAGACGACAGACAGCAATTCTGTTCTTTTTTAATAAATAAGATGGTTCTATTGGCCTCCAATTTTTGAAAATATGTATTCTGTGAGTCAATGAAGCCCTTTCGGGGTGTCCAGGTGAAGGTCTGGTTTCAAAATCGACGAATGAAGTGGCGGCACACGAAAGAGAGCGAAAGCGCAACCCTGACGAACGCAGATTCTCAAAAAGAATCTTCTAGGAAATTAGCGAAGGATAACGCGAAGGCCACGACGGAAAAGACTGTTCCCGAGGACGAAGAGGACGTTGAAATCGAAGTCGACGTGTAAAGTCTGCAGTGTACATTAACGATACTCGGTTTAATTTCTTATGTATAAATTTCTACGTTGAATAAAGTTTCTATGCAAACTTCAATTTCTTATTCACAAGAATGAATTGACTTAACATCCACAAGATATGCAATAAATTTCCCTATATCGTTTGCGGTGGGAATTCCTATCGATGTTCAGATTTATTTACCAGCAACCGAGGCAACAAATTTGTTATCCATCGTCAGGAGTCGTTGACGTTGTGCATTTTTACGGATCGTTTCGCCTGCTACTATCGGTAAGCTGTATTCTATGAAATCGAGGGTTCACTAACTTCTCATTCATGAAAATCAATCGATTGCAGCTGCAATGCAACGCTTTGTGCCCACGTTTGCGTCGTTCACCCGGAAATGCTCGGTAATAAAAATGTCGAAGCCTCTCACGGCGAACGAAGGCCGGAAATGCTTGGACCTGAGTACCTCTGACATAATCTGTAAGTAATATTCATCGTCTATCGTCATAAAGAAATCTCCTTTCGGGTGATCGTAGATTTTTCCTAAACAATTTATTACGGCAAAATTAAATTACTCGTGTTAATAAATTCAGAGTCACTTCACAGAAGCTGTGACAGCGTTTGCGCGTATCAATAAATAATTTTCAGCTGCCTCCATGGCCCAATCGGAAGCAGCTTCCGTGGTCCCTGAATCTCTGAGAGCAGATACGATTCCTCTGCTGGATCCAGCGTCTCCTGAGGTGTCAACCGCCTTCAAGGTGACCACGCCAGAAATCGAGGCCCACCACACGGTGGACAAGTCGCCATTGCCCTTCGAGGAGATCCCTGGGCCAGCTGTCCTCAAGATCTGGGAGAAGTATTGGAAATACGTGCCGCTCCTCGGTACGCAACTGTTTTCCAGTCTGCTAATCAACAGATTCACCCAGGGTACGATCTGTTGAAGTCCCGATAGGCCGAAACCCGAAGATCCCTGCTCCCGCGAACTTGTTTAAATATGCACTCAAAGACGTCGATGAGACTCCAGCGATTTAGAATAGAATAAAATGAAATTTTCTGGGAATCTGCTGATGATGGTTCTTCGGGTTTTACTTTTGAGTACAGTGATACTTGGGAGCTACTTAACTGAGGAAGTAATTTAGTCAGGAGGGTAATTACTTATGAAACGAATAAATCAGGAGAGTGGTTGCTTCGGACGATGGATTAGGTGTTCGGTATGATCACAGGAGGGCCAGAATTTCCAAAATTTTCTGTAAACAGAATCGTTGATCTGTTTCCCTAGAGACAGACGATTTTATTAAACCTCAAGTGAGTTGTTTTCAGGACGACTGTCTTGGAATCGCAACGTGACGCCATTGAAATACTTGTTCGACGAATATGGCTGTATCGTGAGGATCAATGGACCTCTTTCCGGCGACATTGTCATGATCCACAGGTAGATTATATTTGGATTACATTTTTGAGTCCTTCTGTGTTCAATTGTAATTTGTATTTCAGGCCTGAACACGTAGCCGAAGTGTTCAGACAGGAAGGAGACGCACCGATTCGCAGTGGCATCGATATTTTGCAACATTATCGTCTCAACTATCGAAAGTATCGCCTGGCTGGCCCGTTTTCGTTGTCAGTAAACATTCAAACATTTATTTAGGAATAATCGTATCCATTGAAATCGACCGCTGAGAATTTTGCTCATTCTAAATTTTTTAATTGGCGCGGACCATTAAAATTTCACGTGATCGATTTCTTCATCATCCTGATCGATTTAGGCAGGGCTCAGAGTGGCTAGAGCTGAGAGAAAAAGTGGAGGAAGATTTTAATCAGCTTGCCTCCAGCTTCTTTGGCAAAATCGACACAGTCTGCGACGAATTGATCAACAGGATATACAAAATACGCAACAGACAAGACGAGGTGCTTGTCAAATTATTAATTAAGCTTTCAAAGATTTCACATAAAGTACACTAAATAATTTGTAATGGTTGTTCGATAGGTACCTGTCAATTTTCAAGAAGACATACTACGTTGGTGCATGGAATGCTTCTGCGCGCTCACTTTCAACAAGCATTTAGGATTTCTGGAGCCATCCGGCTATAATTCAACGTCCGAATCATCGAGAGTCATCGGTGCCTTGGTGACAGCGCACAAGTACATGAACAGATGCGAAACTGGCTTTCAAGTATGGCGATTCTTCCTCACTCCGTTCGCGAAGAAGCTTTTCGAGGCCTGCGACGTTCTCGATAGGTAAATCAGCATAATTTTTTAAACTGAAACAACTGAGAAGTTGAAGAAACTGTTCTGAACCTTTCGAACATTTTTGAATTTTTAGTTTCCCTTTTTTCTTCAACCTTCAAAACTTTACGACAATTAACTTCATAATTTTAGTACCATAGGGAAGTATGTTCGTCAAGCACAGTGCAAGCTTCGAAGCAGATCGCAGGGAAGAAGCTCGAAAATCCAGGATGGTTCTCCGGTTTTGGAGAAATTTCTCCTCAACGAGTCTATTCATCCTGACGACATATGCACGTTGTTAATGGACATGATTATCCTCGGCGTACAGGCTGTAAATATATGACATACTATAATAGCAACAAACTAATCTGGCAATAATTTCTGTTCCATTTTTCCAGACAGCAAACTGCGAGGCGTTTCTCTTGTACTTCTTGGCGAAGAACCCACGGACTCAGAGGAAACTATACGACGAAATCGTGTCGGTTCTGCCTGACAAGGACTCCTCGTTCACGGAGAAGTCCCTGAAGAGCATGCCATACTTGAGAGCGTGTCTTCAAGAGAGCTTAAGGTGGTAACTCTAGAAATACCAAGCTCATGAACGCATAAAATTAATTATTCTTTCTTCCAAAGGCTGCGCCCTGCTTTTCCCTATGTTACCAGACTGTTACCAAAAACCCTGTCGCTTCACGGATACACTATACCCAAAGGAGTGAGTATGGTAGATAAAATCATAAAAGAATGTTAAAAACATTCTGGTAATATTGAACTTATTCAGACGTTCGTTATAATGGCGAATCAAATAACCTCGAGACGGCAAGAAAATTTCGAGGATCCAGAGAAATTCTGGCCAGAAAGATGGTTGAACAGTTCCGCGACAGAAAGCACCGACTATAGTTGTCTACCTTTCGGCTATGGCGCCAGGTCTTGCCTGGGGAAAAATATGGCTGAAACGGAGATGATGCTGCTGACAGCGAAGGTAGACTTAAAAATATATAACAATTTTTCGTTACGTCCGAACAATTTTCTCTCTTCTGCTTTCAGTTGGTACGGCAGTTTAGAATCGAGTACGACTACGCTGATATTAAAAACAGTTTCATGATGGTGAACGTGCCGAACAAACCCCTCCGTTTCCGTTTTGTCGACAGAAATTAAAAAACAACTAAACGAGTAATTATGATAACCATGGCGAGCGATTTGCCTCGAGAGTGTGCACTTTCTGCAGCGATCTTTGATGAATTACATAGATATTAATGTATAAAAGAATAACTTACTGTAGGGAAGCCTTGGATGGTCAAAGCTGTAATTTATTGCTCAGGTTCGTTGATTATTCGTTATTCCGCAGAGATACAATAAAGCGATGTTCGTCACGATAGTTTATTCAACTAGAAATCACGGCCCACTCAATGCATCGTGTATTTAATTAAGTTAGTCGAAGTCACACGTGAAGCGCTGCTCTCAGAGAGGTGAAGTACGTAAAGATCGAGTACAGAACCTGCAAGACATAAAAGGTGCCTTGCACACTCGAGTCCGGAGCAAGTATTTAGAAAATTTAACAGAACAATTTACCCAGCCACAGAAATTCAAGGACCAAGCCTTTAGAAAGCCGGTCGAATGGATGACGACAGGCTTCTGACACCTCTGAATAATCATTATAGCTTCCTTTCGAACTTGTAGGTCCTTGTTCATTATCGAAAAGTTCCACACCTCCGAAGCTACGCCTCTAGCCTGCACGGAGCACACGAATCACAATTGTTTAATCAAATAATCCACAATTGTTGAGCGATACTCACTTCTTCCGTCAGCTCGTCGGCAGACCAACTGCACGAGAGGTACCTCACTATGGAAAGTATAGTCACTAGGAAAAATTTCGACAGCTCAAAGAGCGGTACGTCCTAGGAGAAGCTTAAAGTTATGTCCTCGTAAATCCAGTGTGTAAAATTATTAAAAAACTCACGTGTATGATCACGAGACAGGACACGATCACGTATAACACCACCGCGACCGTCGATTTGATTGCCAGGGGTGCCATGACACGATTCACTTTGTTGGCGTAGCTGTTGAAAGAAAATAAAAATGACAGCCACGATGGGAACTAATTAATTTCATGATAGTATTGATTAAGGTAAGTAGACAGGCTCAAAGACATATCTGGCATATGATCGCGCCTATGCTGTCATCGAACTCTCCGCAATTCGCTCAAACTTTCTCTATTTCGAACTTCGACCGAATATTTTGAATATTTTTGAACATTCAAAGAATTTAAAAATACAGGATGCTGTAGTTGGTACCTGATGGCTTCTTGGTGTCTCCTGATCCACATCTTCAGCTCCTTTTCGTCCGTAGACCTCGAGGTATCTTTCAGGAGGCTGAATTTACACGCAGCGTACCATATTATCGAGGTTATCAGCATATCGAGGAAGATCAAGGAGGCAGCGTTCACTATATGAAGTATATTCAGAGCATACGTAACAAATCGACCCCAATATCGATCTATCGGTATCGTCAGATACACCGTGTTCAGTGGTGTCACTCGACCTTTCGTGAAAAGCGGCGAGATTATGAAAAATATGCCAGCGATCGCGAAAATCGTCAGCAAAGCACAGCACACGACCTTGATACGTTTCAGATAATTTTCTTTCACGATCCTCTCGTGTGGGTTCGACCTTCGAAGGAAACTCTCCATCTCAAGGGTCAGAACCTGAAAATCGTACGAAATGTTAATGTTGCGCTTCGCTTTGGTTGTGCACATTTTTGAATTACCACTCACCTTGAACTTGGGCATTCTTTGTTGATAATAGATGATGTTGAACATCGTCTCGAGCATAAAGGCGACCTCGATGAACGACTTGATGTGGTCAGTCAAGCCGGTGTAATAATATCGAAGACCGTTGATCGTGGCGATAGTGCCGAAAAATTCGTTTGCAAAATGCGTGACAGACATGATTCTTATAAATAATAATTTCCACTCGGGGGAGTTTGAGTCTGGGGGCCAGCTACCGTAGAACTGACAGCCTGTTTTCAGAAAATTAATGTACTTTCCCGAATAGTGCATCGCGACGCGGTTCACGATTGCTCCACCGCCGCGTCAGCACGTCCACATTTTTCGAAACTCCACCGAATTCCTTCCAAGATCGTTCGGAACGGGAATGAAAGGTTCTGTCAGACCGTCGAGGCTCCACGCGGACGAATCGACTCCGGCCTAATCACGAGAACCAGCCCCGCTAATTGCAGGGATTAATATTTAAATTGGAAGGGCTAATATCGTTGCGTGTTGTTCGTGTAACTCACGAAAAGAGACGATAACTCGACGGTCGATAGCCATCAACGCATGTAATACTTCCATTGATACCCTTCGTGGCATATACCTTTCAACTTTACCCAAAATTTGATCAAAGAGAAAAGCAAACTCAGCGATGCTAAATTGTTGAAACGTGACTTTTTATTTCAAATACTAAATGATACTGAATTTGTCAGATCTCAATTAATCTGATACTGAAGTTGCAATATAAGTTGTTTGGGACTGCAATATTAATCGACAGGAACTGGAATATTTTTATTGATCAGTTCTATTATTTCTTTATTCTAGAATTTAACGTCTGATGTACCCGATGCTTCTCAGTAAAATACACTTAGCTTTCACGCTCGTTCTGAACCACGACTCGTAAAGCAGTAAAGAACGAAAACACATTCGACATGTACTGAAATATCACAAATCATTTATAAATATCGGAAGCTTACAGTGAAATAAATACAATCATTGTCGTACCGAGCAAAAATAATCCAGTGACAAAACCGGAATGACGCATTGAACTTGGATGACGACTGGCTTCTGCGGCATCAGCATACGCAGAACAGTTTTCTGAGTTTGCAAGGATTCCAGGTACCACAGTGACTCGTACACACCCCGAATCGCGTCTCCACTCTGGTAGCAATGAATGGCAACCATGAGTCATTGAAAAATTTGTTAATGCTGAAAGGAGAGACTCACTTCTTCCGTCAGCTTGTCAGCTGGCCACGCGCACATGAAAACCGCCAATAACGCAGCCCCACCCATGCAAAAGAATTGCATTTTCACTGTGATCGGCTGTTCCTGATTAAAAGCATTCATTTTTCCAATTGTTCCACCTTTAAATCGTATGGCTCTATCGTAACGTAATATCGTAGCGTAATATCAAAAAGTACTTACTCCTATGAAAACGATGCCATAAAAAACTATGTCAATCCCACTAACCATTACGATGATTAGAACAATGAACCTTACATTACTAGCCACATCCTGCGCGTATCTAAACAGAAACATTCTCTTCTAAACTGTACCAATTCAGTTACACAGTGAAAGTATATAATACAAATCCATCGATTAGTACAGAATGAAGAGAAGAAATTAATAACAAGAGCAATAATGATCAGCCAATATCGCGCTTTTTAACAGCTGTAGTTCACATTACGTATTATCCATCGGAAATGTTATGAGAGCTAATTACTCACCTTGTCACCGAATAATATTTTTTGATACAGCGTTTCAGCGAGTCGATGCTCGAGGCATCGCGTAACTCGTTCGACAAAATCTCGAACCTGGATGCAGCGAACAGCACGAACAGTGCTGCAACGTTGTTGATGCACACGTGTGCACACAGTTGCAAGACAGCGAAAGATTGATGGATGAAAATGATAGTTCTCAGAGGCTCGTAATCGACCTCGAAAGGATACTCCGCGGCTGTGGGGAACGGCTGCGACATGAACAGAGTTCCAAAAATCAGAACGACTGCTGTCACGTAGAACCATACAGCGCAAGCACCATAAAATGTAGAATATGTATCGATATATTGTTGCAAAATCCGTCTTTCCTGCGGGTTCGCCTCCTGGCAGCAGATTTCCATCTCTTCGATCAATCGCTGAAACCGTGATACAGCATGTTCAGAAGAAAGTGAGGAAACATTTGATTAATTAGCATCAGGCCATGAAGAATTGTTGCGAAACAAAAAGTTTCAGTGTCTCGCGCGTACCTGAAGGCTGTCGTATTGTCCGATGCACAAAGATGAGAGCGACAGGGCCAGCAAGCAACCGAAAACGAGGCAGGCAGCGTTCGAAAATTCTACTATATCGTCCTGGTGCATGTACAGGGCGTACAGCAACGGTGGCAGCAACAGAAACGCGTTCACAAACGCCACGGACCTGATGATCTTGAAACGGCGTGTCTGAGACCTGGTGGCGGTCGCAGGAAGCGGCCAACAACAAGTCAAAGCCACGCTGAGACGAGTAAAATTTATGGCCTTCTCTGGGGTCACGAGTTCGAACATGGTGATTTGAAAATGAAAGAGGACTCGATTCACGGTGAACAAAGATACGACCCGAAATGGAACCGTTCTATCGAATTAATATTATTTCGAATTCTCGCGTTTCATTTCGTCGGGGTTGAGTTTTCTTATAATCGCTCTATCGTCGACGGATTTCTTTCTGACTGGTAAGTGCAGTGTTCTTCGAAGGTACCGATGAATAGTGTATGCAAATAGATTGTACGCATGAACAACCCTTCGACAGCTTTAATTTCACCCGTTCCCCGTTGATTTGATACAATTCTAGTGATTGTCTATAATAATACCTCCAACGTTTTCTTCTTTCTTTCCTCATATCTTTCGCCCGTGAAGTTATCTCTTCGGCAACACGTTGTTGTGGGAAGCTTCGCATGTGCAATTCGTCGCATCCCTTCCATCGAAGCCAAGAGAAGAACAAATCGATCCTTTATTTATGTTGGTTAGTGTAAAATTTAACCGCAGACACCCGTTCAGTCGAGGGAAGGTGTCTCGTTCACGATTTACGGGTTGCTTATCAAACCGTAGTTATCGATCGTTAGAACAGTTGCCATATCGCGGCCTATCAGAAAGTGGCAAGGAAATTCTGTTCCCTGTCAACAGCAGGGTGATGTTTTGCTTCTGAAGTGAATTGTTCATGTCGATAAAATAAGGTATAAAGTTAGGATAATATATCTCTGAATGTCGCGTGAACGCTGCCGTCCAAGCTATTCAAGGAGAAAAATGGGAAAACTGATTCGATGACGCAGACGGAAGTAAGTAACTCGGAATTTGGTCGAAATCTCGCCATCAAAGTTCCCAGACGACTGCATATGATCGATAACTTCTTTATTGTAGTATTTAGGTAACTAATGTAGGCGATATAACATTTTGTTATGTAAAAACCGTGCGCGACATAATACGTTGTCGCATAGAGTCGACCCTCGAGATTCTTGGTCGATCGCTGGTGCTCTTAACAGGATCGAGCACACTCTTAAACGAAAAAGAGATTGATCCTTATGCTCGCCTCTGTTATAACTTTCATTTCAATTTTATATTCATTTTTTATTTCTTACCAACAAGTAGGTACCTATTGTTTCCTTTACTAATTAAATTCTTCCCAATTCTTTTTACCATCATTAACTCTTACCTGATGTTCCCCAGTAAAGTATACTTAACTTTCAGGCTCATCCTTCATCACGACTCGTAGAGCAGTGAAGAGCGAAAACACGTTCGAGATATACTGAAACATCCCAAAATATTAATTGGTATTGGTAGCTTACAGTGAAACAGACACAACTATTCTCGTACCGAGCAATAATAATTCAGCGTCAAAACCGGAATAATATGTGTGACTTTGATGGCGACTGGTTGCTGTGGTATCATCATACGCAGTACAGTTTTCTGAGTTTGCAAGGGTTCCTCGTACCACAGCGATTCGTATACACCCCGGATTGCGTTCTCACTCTGGCAGCAATGAATGGTAATCGTTTATGAGCGATTGAAAAATATGTTAAAGCTGGAAAAGGGGACTCACCGTTTCCGCCAGCTTGTCGGCTGGCCACGCGCACATGAAAACCTCCAATAGTGCAGAGCCAGCCACACAGAAAAATTGCACTTTCACCGTGACCGCTTGATGCTGATCAAAGGCATTCGTTTTGTCAGTCGTTCCAGCTTTCAATTCCATGTCTCTATTATAATATAACATTGTAGCGTAATATTTCCAAAGTACTCACTCCCATGCAAGTGATGCCACAAAGAGCTAGAGCAACGCCACAAGACAATATGGTGATCAGAGCAATGAACTTTACAACACTAACCACTTCCTGCGCGTATCTAAAGAGAAATTTGCCATATTGATCAGCTGAAATCGCGATCATTTGATAGCTGAGCTCACAGATTCGAAAACGGTGCTATGGTTACAAAATCGAGACTTCGTGTGCGGTTACAGAGAAGATCCTTACTTGCCTTTTCAGTGAATGATATTTCTTGATAGAGCGTATCAATATATCGACACTCGAGGCATCGCGTAACTCGTTCGTCAAAATCTCGAACCTCGCTGCAGCGAACAGCAGCAAGAGTGCACCGAACACGTTGATGCACACGTGTGCACCGCACTGCAAGCCCACGAGAGCTTGATGGATGAAAATGATAGTCCTGCGAGGCTCGTGCTGGACTTCGAACGGATATTCCGCGGCCGTGGGGAACGGCTGCTCTATGAACAGCGTTCCAACAACCATAACGATTGCTGTCACGTAGAACCATATCGCACAAGTACCGTAAAATGTACAATACGTATCGACATACTGCTGCAGAACTCGTATTTCATGCGGCTTCGCCTCTTCGCAGCAGCTTTTCATCTCTTCGATCAGTTGCTGGAATCATGATAGAAAATGTTGAGAAGGCGGCATCTTTTTAATTGGCAGCAGTCCGTGAAATATTACTGCGAAACACTTTGAAAGAATCAGACCAAAAAAATGCCTTTGGTCTTCGTAATTTTTGAACGCTTTTTCTACTGAAGGTCCGCGAGTTTTTCTTACTGGAGGCGAAATAAAATTTCCATAGGCCGATTTGTATATTTCTCACTAAATTCCAGCGTCTCACGCTTACCTGAAGACGAGTATATCGACCGAAGCACAAAGATGACAGCGACAGGGTCTGCATGACAGCGAAGGCGAGGGAGGCAGCGTTCGAAAATTCTGCTGTATCGGGCTGATGCACGCAAAGCGCATACAGCAACGGCGGAAGCAACAGAAACGCGTTCAGAAACGCCACGGACCTGGTGATCTTGAAACGGAGCGTCTGAAATCTGGTGGCGGACGCAGGAAGCGGCCAACAGCAAGACAAAGCTACGCTGAGGCGAGTGAAATTTATCGCCTTCTCCGTGGTCACGAGATCGAACATGGTAATTTGAAAATGAAAAAGAACTTGAGTTTCAATTCTCGCGTTTCATTTCGCTGCGTTGGGCTTTTTATAATCGCGGTATCGTCGACTGATTCGTTTCTGACTTATAGATTCGCGCGATCAAGTGCAGTATTCCTCGATGATACCCATTAATAGTGAATGCGAGTAGACTGCACGCATGAACAACCCTTCGACAACTTCAATTTCAACCGTTCCCCATTGGCTCAAATAATTACAGTACATGCCTATAATAATACCCCGACCGTTTTCTTGTTTTTCCTGTACTCGCCCGTCTAGTCAACTCTCCGGCAATACTCTTCCTACACTTTGTTGTGGGAAGTTTCGCGTGTGCAATTCGGTGCATCCCTTCCAGCGGATCCGGGGGAAGAACAAATCGATCCCTTCTTTATGTTAGATAGTGTAAAATTTAACCGAAGACTCCTGTTCAGACGGGGGAAGGTGTCTCGTTCACGATTTACGAGTAACTTATCTAGTCGTAGTTATCGATTGCTGCAACAGTTGCCATGTTGCGGGCGATCAGAAAATGGCAAGGAAATTCCTTTCCCTCTGAACAGTACAGTGAATTTTTGTCGCTTCAGTGGATTGTTCACGTCGATAGAATAACGCGAACAGGACATTTTTATTACAACGATACTTTATTTAGATCAGTAGTATCATCCTACTTGTGACAGACTACAGTGTCAGACTAATCCTCTTTCGTAAAATGTATTGTACATCTTTTATCTTTCTATAGAACACATCAAAACGTATGTGAGAAAAATTCTAAGCGCATTTTTGAACCTATCGATATAGAAAGAAATTATAAAATTATAATGTTGATGTAGGTGTGCGTCGACAGAACTGCAAACACAGACTTGAGCTCGACGATCATCGGTATCTGTTGAGCCAGGGCAGTCACTATGTTCCTCTGGTATAACGTCGATCAAGTGTACCAAATTGATAATCAAAGTGAAAGAAGAAAAGTATCTCATCGCTTACTGTATGAAATAGGGAAAATGAATTTCTCAACGCCGCTGTCCATGTCCTCCATGAAGAACAATGGAAAAAATGATCTGAAGACGCAGACAGTAGTAGGTAAGTAACTCTGAATTTGGTCGAAATATGGTCACTCAAGTTCCCAGACGACTGTATAAGATTGCTAGCTTGTTTATTTGTAGTGTTCAGACAATCAATTTACCTGATATTTCTCAGCAAAGTATACTTAACTTTCAGGATCATCCTGAATCAAGACCCGTAGAGCAGTAAAGAGCGAAAACACATTCGAGACATACTGAAACATCATAAAACATTTAAGAACATCGAAATCTTAGAACGAGCCAAATATAATTATACTCGTACCGAGCAATAATAATCCAGTGACAAGACAGGAATGATACACGTAATTCTGACGACGACTGGTTTCTGCGGCATCAGCATATACAGTAAAGTTTTCTGAGTTTGCAAAGGTTCCTGGTACCACGTCGATTCGTACACACCCTGAATTGCTTTCCCACTCTGCTAACCATGAATGGAACTCGTTCTTGAGACACTGAAGAATTTGCTAAAGTTCGAGAAAGAGACTCACCTCTTCCATCAATTTATCAGCTGGCCACGCGCACATGAAAACCGACAATAACGCAGCCCCAACCATGCACAGAAACTGCATTTTCACTGTAATCGGTCGATCCTGATTAAAAGCATTTGGTTTTTCAATTGTTCCATCTTTAAATTGCATGACTCTGTTATAATGTAAAATATTTACCCCTATGATGACGATGCCATAACAAACTATATCAACCCCACAAGCCGTTACGACGGACAGAACCATGAACTTTACAATGCCAACCACTTCCTGACTGTATCTAAAAAGACATATTTAAGACTCTTCCAAAACCGTGACGACTCAGTCGTTATGCGATGCGAGCAATGTAAGGAAACCGACAGCCACAGAATGAATAGAAGGAACTAATAACAAAAGCAATACTGATCAGCCGGAATCGCGATCTATTTAACAGTTGTAGCTCACATTACGCATTATCGATCAAATATGTTATGTGCCAGCTAAGAAATAGAGATTTCGTGGGTGGTTATGCAGAAGATTGTTACTCACCTTCTCACTGAATAATATTTTTTGATACAGCGTCTGAGCGAGTCGATATTTGACGCACTGCGTAGCTCGTTCCTCAAAATCTCGAACCTGGCTGCAGCGAATAGCAGTAACAGTGCCATAAAGTTGTTGATGCACACGTGTGCAGCGCATTGCACTATCGCGAAAGCTTGGTGAATGAAAATGATAGTCCTTAGAGGCTCTTGATCGACTTCGAACGGGTATTCCGCTGCCGTGGGGAACGGCTGCGATATGAACAGCGTTCCAAAAATCAAAACGATCGATGTCGCGTAGAACCATATCGCGCAAACACCGTAAAATGTACCATATGTATCGATATATTGCTGCAAAATCAATGTTTCCTGCGGTTTCGCCTCCTCGCAGCAGATTTTCATCTCTTCGATCAATCGCTGAAATCGTGATACAGCATGTTCAGCAGAAAGTGAGGAAATGTTTTGTAAATTAGCAGTACTCCATGAAACATCGTTGCGAAACAATGAGAAAGGACAGCTCACAATAGAGGCTTCGTACAACTTCGAGAAACTTAAGATTTCCGTAATTTCTACTGGAAGGCCGCTGAGTTTTTTTACTAGAGGCGAAATCAGTTTTCAGTGGCCGTTTTTGTACTTTTTACAAAAAGTTTCAGCGTCTCGCGCTTACCTGCAGACCGTCGTATTGACTGGTGCACAAAGATGACAGCGACAGGGCCAGCAAGCAACCGAAGACGAGGTAGCCGGCATTAGAAAATTCTACTGCATCGTCCTGATGCACGTAAAGCGCATACAGTAGCGGCGGAAGCAGCAGAAACTCGTTCAGAAACGCTACGGACCTGATAATCTTGAAACGGAGCGTCCGAGACCTGGTGGCGGACGCAGGAAGCGGCCAACAGCAAGACAAAGCCACGCTGAGGCGAGTGAAATTTATCGCCTTCTCCGGAGTCACGAGATCGAACATAGTGACTTGAAAATGAAAGGGAACTCGAGTCTCGGTGAATAAAAAGACGTCTTACATTGGAACTATTTTATCGAATTTATATTACTTTATATTCTCGAATAATGTTCAATTATTTTGATTTCGCTGGGGTTGAGTTTCTTATAATCGATCTATCGTCGGCGGATTCCTCTCTGACTTATGATTCACGCGATCAGGCGCAGTATTCCTCGATGATACCGTTTAATAGTGAATGCGAATAGACTGTACGCATGAACAACCCTTCGACAGCTATAATTTCACCCGCTCCCCGTGGATTTCATATAAGTCTAGTGCATGACTATAATAATACCTCGGAAGTTTTCTTCTTCTTTTCCCCCTATCTTTCGCCCGTGAAGTTAACCCTTCGGCAACACGTTGTTGTGGGAAGTTTCGCGGGTGCAATTCGCCGCATCCCTTCCATCGGAGCCAGGAGAAGAACAAATCGATCCCTTATTTATGTTGGATAGGGTAAAATTTAACCGCAGACACCCGTTCAGCCGAGGGAAGGTGTCTCGTTCACGATTTACTGGTTGCTTATCAAGCCGTAGTTATCGATCGCTACAACAGTTGCCATATCGCGGCCGATCAGAAAGTGGCAAAGAAATTCTTTTCCCCGTATACAGGAGGGTGAATTTTTGTCACGGAAGTGAATTATTCATGTCGATAAAATAGCGTATGTAATAAGGAAAATGAATTCCTGACTGTCGCGTGAAAGCCTCTGTCCAAGCCCTTCAAAGAGGAAAGTGGAAAAACTGATTCGAAGACGCAGACAGAAGTAAGTGATTCTGAATTTGGCCGAAATCTTACCATCAAAGTTCCCAGACGATCGTGTATGATTGATAACTTGTTTATTACAGTGTCTAGATAACTAATATACCTGATGTTTCTCAGCACAATGTACTTAACTTTTATGTTCATCCTTCATTATGACTCGTAGGGCAGTAAAGAGCGAAAACACATTCGAGATATACTGAAACATCAGAAAATATTAATTAGCGTTGAAAATTTACAGTGAAACGAATACAACTGTTCTCGTACCGAGCAGTAATAATTCAGTGACAAAACCGGAATGATATGCGTAATTTTGATGGCCACTGGCTTCTGTGGTATCATCATACGCAGTACAGTTTTCTGAGTTTGCAAGGGTTCCTCGTACCACAGCGATTCGTATACACCCCGGATTGCGTTCTCACTCTGGTAACAGTGACTGGTAACCGTTCATGAGCGACAGAGACATTGATTAAAGCCCGAAAAAGAGACTCACCGTTTCCGTCAGCTTGTCGGCTGGCCACGCGCACATGAAAACATCCAGTAGTGCGTCCGCGGATACGCAAAAGAATTGCACTTTTACCATGGTCGGTTGTTGCTGATAAAAAACATTCGGTTTTTCCGTTGTTCCAGCTTCAAATTGCATGACTCTGTTCTAATGTAATATTATGAAGTACTTACTCCTGTGCAGGTGATGCAACAAAAAACTAGGACAATGCCACTGATAACTACGGTGATTAGAGCAATGAACCGTACAATGCTAACCACTTCCTGCGCGTATCTAGAGGGAAATATTCTTTCCTATAGGTGCAGATCAGCGATGAGATATTTCGTGAGATTTTCCTCTCACCAGACAAAACTCTTTACAAATACATGTATGTATTTACATTCAATTATTGTTGAGATGTTTGTCTGGTGAGATGAAAATCTCATGAAACATCTCATCGTGGATCTCCACCTGAAGACTGTACCGAATTGGACAAGTACAGAATGAATAGAAGAAACCAGAAAGAAATTATGCACACAGAAGCGAAGAAGTTATTGCAATCGCGATCTTTCGATACAAAATTGTTACTCGCCTTTTCACTGAGTAATATTTTTTGATGGAGCGTACGAGTGAGTCCATATTTGAGGCATTGCGTAACTCATTCGTCAAAATCTCGAATCTGGCTGCAGCGAAAAACACTAACAGTGCACCGAACACGTTGACGCACACGTGTGCACCGCACTGCAAGCCCACGAGAGCTTGATGGATGAAAATGATAGTCCTGCGAGGCTCTTGCAGGACTTCGAACGGATACACCGCGGTTGTGGGGAACGGCTGCTCTATGAACAGCGTTCCAACAATTACAACGATTGGTGTCATGTAGAACCATATCGCGCAAACAGCGTAAAACATAGAATACGTATCGATATACTGCTGCAGAACCCGTAGTTCATGCGGTTTCGCCTCCTCGCAAAAAGTTCTCATCTCCTCGATCAGTTTCTGAAATCGTTTTAGAACATATTAAGAAGAAACCCCTTTTTTTAATTAGCAGCGCTCCGCGAGACATTGCTGCGAAATGCTTTGACAGGATCGGAACAAAGTAGTCGTTTCCTTTTTCGTCATTTTCGAAGAACAAATTTTCAATTGTCCAGTTTGCATTTTCCATGAGAAAATGTCAGTGTCTGGCGCTTACCTGGAGGCGACCGTATTGACTGGTGCACAGAGATAACAGCGACAGGGCCAGTATGTCAACGAAGCAGAAGGAGGCAGCGCTCGAAAATTCTGCTGTATCGGGCTGATGCACGCAGAGCGCACACAGCAACGGCGGAAACAACACAGCCGCGTTCAGAAACGCCATGGACCTGATGATCTTGAAACGGAGCGTCTGAGACCTGGTGGCGGACGCAGGAAGCGGCCAACAGTAAGTCACAGCCAGGCTGAGACGAGTGAAGTTTATGGCCTTCTCTGGGGTCACGTGGTCGAACATGTTCGATTCAGCTCTGTTCGCAGCTCTGATACCTTCTGCGAATGCAGTTTAGAGAAATTCCCGCGGCATTCTGGGGCGCGAGGAAGGTTGCAGGGGCAATTGAATAAATCAAGCAAATGAAGAAGGAAGAGTTTTATGATTATTGTACACAGGGAGTGGTGTAGCGCAACAGACGTTCTCGCCAGGCTATAGCATAAATATATGATGCGTGCTTCAGCACGCTTACAGACACACACTCGAATTCGTGTGTTAGGTTCGTGGTGATCGGAGGATCTTCAGCGAGAAGTATGTTATTTATTTTTGATGAAATGCTAATCGACGGCGGCGGTATCGACCATTATACGCAACGCTGTGAAGTAGGAGAACGATCTGTACAGATACTGAAAAGATAATTCACAATTGTTACAACCATTGAGATTGCACATGGAAGCTTCGCATGTTCATTATTGTTGCTACGATTGTTTTGTTACTGAAGAATTACCTTTGCGCAGTACGATAACGAAAGCTTGGGAAGTATGCCCTTTATTTTCACAGTTTCCAATTTTTGAGATCTCAAAATGATGAAGAAAATCTTTTTTTGAACGCTGACCCTCTTCCCGAACCAGTCCGTGTGATACGCAGCGTTTGAAATTTCTCCACACTACGGGAGAACGTGAAATCCTGAGTTCCTTCAATAATGTATGAATTTGTTGATCATTTGTGATCATTATATTACCATGTGCATTAAATTATCTGCCGGCCAAGCGTACATGAAGAGTTCCAAGCTGGCGCTGAACACCACTAAAGCGTACAAAGCTTTCAGAAGCAACGGTTGATTCTATCCTCAAAGGAATTTTGAAAATTGATTAACGTGTATGTTTCGTGGTCGGAGTTTAATCAATACTTACAGTGACCAAGTTCAAGCTGCCGAAAATCATGGCCACCGTTGTTGTGCTTATAGTTGCTAAAATCAGCAACTTCACTGATCGATGTATTTCTTCTGTGTACCTGAAAATTCGCAGGTAAATTAGTTTCAATCTAGAATTCGGGTAATTAGAGAAACTGATATTGAATCGTAGTTGATTTTGCTATTCTTTTTAACGCGGTAGAGCTCTGTTACGCGGATGAATGTAAGGCGTGACACATAATTGTAAAAGAATCATTACATCTATCGATGAAAATACAAACACTTTCCCAGTGCACCTAAGAAAACGGTAAGCGTAATAAGTTTCTCGTAATCCAAGATTTACCTCAACAGTTTACGGTGCTTTCTTATCCACTCGTTGAGCTCGCCGTCAGACTCGACGCTCTGGAGCTTTATAATCAACATCTCGAACCTGGCAGCCGCGTATCGCAACAGAAGAGCGATTTGAGTATCGATGGCCATCCCGGCGGATACTTGGAACCCAACCAGCGACTGATGAATGAAAATCAAGCTCCTTATCGGCTGTTCTTCCACCGAAAATGGATACTTCGCGTGAGTGGGTAAAATCTGAGGTGAGTACAGTGGCGCACAAATGATGAAGACTGTGGTAAGGAAACACCATAACGTGTACAACGCGTGAATGTACTTGTATCTGTTCACGTAGCGTTGAAGAACGAGCTTCTCATCGGCATTAGCATGCTTGCAAAAATGTTCCATTTCATAGAATAACGCCTGAAAAAATTCTGGTTCTCGATCTTCGTTGAACTAAAATTAAAGCAATTATTTAGACCGTTGACTCACCTGAAATCGCTTCTGCTCCAAACGGCACACCGTCACTTTTATCGTCAGCTGAACAACGGCTGAGAAGAGGCTGACAGTTTTGCCCAGAATGACAGGATCACTTCGATATTCGTAAATCGCTCGCAGTAATGGCAAAAGCAGCATCACGGAGCTGATGAAAGCTCCGCTGGACAACACGTTGAAGAACGTAACTCGCGATTTCGTTGACTCGGGAGACGGTGGCCAAGAACATGTCAAGGCCACGCTGAGTTTCGTGAACAAAATCGCTTGTTCCGGCGTCACGTGGAGACCCATCGCAATTTTATTAAAACGAGTAGTTAGAACAACACACAAAACCTAGATCTATGTGCTCTGTACCTTCTTCCGATGATAGGTCAAATTCTTCCGGTGCAAAAGATAGAGAAACCACGAAGGAACACTGTCAATCAGAATCAAACGCGAAGAAACTGCAGGAAAATGCAGGAAACTGCAGGAAAAAAATGATTTCCTTGGCTTAGAATAGAATTCTGGAACCGTAGAATCAGTACGAGCATCACAAACGAATTTATCGCCATTAATCGATGACTGTCCCCTTCACCCAGGCCTCGAATTCTCCCTATACAGTTTTCATCGCGGATATCATCGATACGAGAGATCAAATAAATAAATTACCAGCGGCTCTCCGGCCGTATAATCAAGAATCATCGCTGGTTATAATTTTTTCACCGCTCCGTGAGAATGTAGCACGAATGTATGCAACCCTAACCGCCAGTTCTGCATGCCTCGATTTGCTCAGGAGGAGGAGGTATAGATTAAAATGTAGAAAATGGTAGGCGGTGCAGTGCACGGAAGTTGAAGGGGCCAGTCTGGATCGGGCGATTCTTGTAAAGTGAAAACAAGTTCGAGGAACCGCACGGAACAACTTATAGCAGATTGTGAATGAGAATACGCTGCCTTGGAACCACGATACATTGTTAAATACTAATTGTAAGACAGGCATCAATGCTTTAAAGTGAAATTCCTCAGGTTTAAATGTACTTGAAAAATTCGTCATTTTTATTTCAAAGAGAAATGTGGGTTTTTTGTAATATCAAAATTCGTGTATTCACAACAAGAAGCGTGCAACGAGAGAAAATATTACAGCAATCGATAGCTCATTAATCATTTGCATGGCACTCAGCTGGGTAATCACCCATCGCTGGAAACTAACTACATTTCATTATTCCTACGATGTAGTGGAAGTATCAGGTGTTCATCCATGGTTCCAATAAGTCTCAATTACGCTTCGCGGTACTGAAAAAAAGAAATTGCGGTAGCACAGAAATTCCACATTCAAGAATAACATTCTATTGTACCCCTTTCTGTCAGCATTGTACAGGAACAGTGTTGTCAGGCGATTCACGGTGTGTCGTCTATCACAGCCATGCGCAACAGAGTGCATTTGTTTTACCGCTATTTGCCGAATCGTGACTTCCGGAAACGGAACACCAGAACTTCCATGTACGAGGAATCGAACTGTAGCACGAACGTGCACCGATAAGCCGAATATTTGTTCGCTTATCGTGCTAACCCTTGCTCTTTTAGTATTCGACACGTGCTCGAACACCTTGTACAGCAATTTGCAAAAGCTTTCACCTGCTTCCGACTATTCTATTGCCGACGGAGGATAAAATCAGGTGTACCGTGCACCGGCAACCTACTGGCGGTCGATACCGCACGATTTTATCCTCCGACAGTAACTCTGTCCGCCTAAGAAGCATTCGCAGGGACGTGAAAAAACATAGTATTTTATTTAAACCAGCGTAATTTCACAAAAGAGAATTCGAAAGATAAACATTAATTATGTAACAGACGCATAGAAATTTAATGAAACCAAGATACTAACAAATTTTCTAATTCTATTCGGCCAAGTTGAATGAAAGGTAGCAGTAAATTAGTCGTGTAAGTTCCTCAATTAACTGTACATCACTCAGTCTAGGGGACTGCCTTTATTATTATATTTTATACACTTATATTCTTATATTTTCATATGCAATCAATATTTAGTATTATCGCATAACCTCCGGCTTATTAGAACATTTTCGTGACCGTGTGTCAACGCGAATGAATCGAGAAATTCCAGGAGCGGACGTCGAGCAGAAAGAGACGTTTCCTGGTGGTCGGAACACGACGGAAGAAAAAAGATTTCACGCGATCGAGCGTGACGGAACGTCAGTCGTAAATTCGCGTCGGTGGGTGCGGGGAAGCCGTGACAGAATAAACCGTGTACATAAAACTCTTACGGCGCGAATGGTAATATAAAGTTTAAATACGGCCTCGAAGTTCCGAGGCTTATGAGCAGTCCGAGGTTTGCTGCATCAGGTATTTCAAAATCTCCCCGAAAGGCTGAAACGAAAGCTTCGAAATCATCCCAAGCCTTTCGGAACCTGTCGGTATTGAAACAAAATTGTTATAATATTTTACGGTGAATCATATTGATGCGTGGCCCTCTAATTATTATGGCCAGTGTACTTTATTAATTTATGATAACTATTAGAAGCAGAAGATCGCAATGCGTCTGACCATGGCCATCCGATTCTACTGAGGCGCTTACTTCGTTACACATGCATCGATAGGGAATATATTACAGAATGAAACAATGACGATCGAAAATTATATATACGAGCACACCCCGGCAAAAAGCGTATCTGGTATTTATTCTCATCGATTTCACGCTCGATATCGGTTCGCAATTGTTCTTTGAATCATAAACGAGTACCCGCACCGTGTAAAATGTAGTGTAATGAGAATGGAAAGTTTGTGTAACGACCGACTGATCGTTGAATTTTGCATTTCCAATGAAATTGATAATTGCGGTCGGATTCTATACGCTGTGTTCGTTCCATTAAATTCAACAATCGTTCGATCGGCTTCGCGAAAACTTCGATTCCGGCATCCGAGGGACGTTTATTATTTCAGCTTTTGTTTAAACGCTCGAATCGATGATTTTGTACAACTGTCAGCGTACATTCCGGACGCTCGTTCCCGTTAGTATACCTCGTCCCCGTTTTTCTGCCAATATTTGCTGCAAACAGAAAATTCACAAATTCTTATTAATCGCATGGAAGTTACGACGATGGAGAACCGATGAAATTGGACAGAAATTATTGTTGGATTATCGATGGATATGCGACAGGAGATCAGGCTGATAAAACGGAAGCCGAATACAAGGCTATTCCATTAGTCGACACGATTAGCCTTATCGTTCACGCAAAGTATGCGTTCTCATCGCGTGACAGCCGAGCGATTAGCAGTTAGGCTGAAACGATACAAAAGCGACAGCTTATTGCGTATCTCCTGCGATCGTCCCGACAGAAAAACAAAGCACTCTATATTTGCGAAGCTACATTTTTTTCATTGACTTACTAGTAAAGCACAGTGGGCATCAGGACGATTGCCACGACGGCAGTTGAGCATCCCATGGACGCCAGCACAATACCTGCTTCGGACACCGTTGTGACGGCGACTGTTGCCTCGGTGGAGACCACCTGAAAATATGAATCAAAATGCATCAGGTAAGGTTAAACACTTCTGTAATTATTCACTTTAAAATTCAATTACGAATTAACGCACACTGGTGAAAACCTCCCGCAATTTTTAATATCGTACAAGTCTGTTCGGTCTTATAACGATGATTAATTCAATTAAATTAAACAGACTGAATGCAACGCTTGTACGCATCAGCCATATATTATTTTCCTGGATGTTCAGAATGCAAATAATCGCATTAAATAAAAGTTTGCACCCAGCAGGCGCATCAGTATTCGTTTTGTCGTTTCCCTGACAAGTTCTCGTTGTTCCAGGCGAAGACAATGGAAGCCCCAGGACTTGGGGGGACGTGTTCCCGATGGCCGAGCGGGTTGAACGTGTTCACCCCAGTTTTTGTTCAGGAAGTCCAGGCTCGGTCGAGTTACGAAGAGTAACACGCCGGTGATTAGAATTCCCGACGCGTGTTTCGCGAGAACACGCTAATCCTTTAAGTAGTGATAACACGACGAAACTTTCTAATCCAGTTTCAGACGCGTGTTCCCGGCTCTTTGTCCCTTCATTCGCGAAGCCATCCCCTTTCTTCACTTTAGCCGAATACCGACAAACAGGACAACACTCTTTCTCGTCTCGAATTAATTAAACAAGGAGAATGAAAGAAACCGGCCCATTTTCTCGAGGGATGAAGCAACCCTACTCCCGGAGAACTCGCCATTGTTTCGAATGGCGGCAGTGTCGGAGGCGCGGGTGGATCCATTAGAATACAAACACGGACTTTTGGGAACCTCTATAAGCCGATAAAAATTCAGCATTCATGGAGGAGGACCCCAAGTTCGAGACAAGGGAATAAACCTTCCTTCGGGAAGATTTTTGTCCCCGCATCGAAATTAGAATCTTTCGAAGAGGATCGATTTTAGCAGAAAGTCGTTCCGGTGGCCTCCTATCTTTCGGACGATTCATTTTCGCTTCGAGCGCCAGTGAAAACACAGCCTCCTCTCCAGCTTCCAAAGAAATTTAATCCGCCAGGAATGTTTTCCGTATTTCCGTGATAGCCAGACCGAGGGTTTCGCCCGTATCGCGAGGAGATAAGGCACGATTTCGTGGTTCCTACGATGACACCAGTTTCCTTCTGCTTTTTCGCTCCGGATCCTTCCACGATCGCATCCGTGTAATCTCTGGTTCGCAGATTTTGGAAAGCGTACAATTTCGAAAATACGGACAATATGTTTTTGTCATTCGGATCGCTGGAGCAGAAAACGCAATACCCTAGCGAGAACAGCTCAATCGACTTTCTGGCTGAGAAACTTTACGACTGACACCGAGGGTTATACAGGGGAGGAAAATGCCGGAAGTTCCGGCAGAAAGTTCGCCCAGAGGGGCCTACGATTTCGCTGGCTGCGTATTTAACGCCGATTGCAGAGGACTTAGCCAGCCTGCTGACGTTTAACTCGCGAAAGCCTGCTGTATACTATGGTTCTTGGTTCCCCTGCTCGCATTCGCGTGTCGACGAGAATTTCGTGACGCTCGTTCATGCTGAATTACGACACGCCCTATGGTATTCGAATTAATAACGAAATACGGCCGGTTCGAAAAGGCTGCTGTTAAATTTATACGGAATCGCTCGAGCTCAATGCATCGAGAAAGTAAAGGAATAATTGTTACTTGGTATCCGTAAGAAAACAGTTAAAACGGCAATAGGAAAGTAAGTGCTCTTTGAGCCAATACAAACACCTTCATTCTTTCAACAAACGGAATGAACTTCAACTGGACTCGAATCAACCTGAATTGACTCTGACCGAACTTGACTCGACTCGAGCCAACTCTAACCGCACTCGAGTTCGCTTCGACTGAACTTGAATTAACTTTAATCGAGCTTGCACTGAAACTGAATCCACAAGAAATCCTGAACCATTTCTTGGATTAACATTCCGTGTACGTACCTTGGCATTCTGCGCCAAGCAGAGAGCAACGCAGGAGACCAGGAGGAAGAACAGAGTCCGTGAAAACATATTGACGATTGACGAACGAGTACGAAAAGTTTCTTGCTGTCTCAGGCTGTTATCTTTCGCGAAAGCTTCACGATACCGATAAAGCGATCGATTGACGGATCGACGTTCCGCGTCGGACTTTATCGGCCACGACAGCCTTCACGGTGGAAAGGGTATCTTATCTCGCAGAGAGCATATTTTATGCACACGCGAAGCAGGTAGAGCGCACAGGTGCAGCCACGTTCGCGAATCAACGATGAATCGACGGGTGTTCGACGAATGTTCGCGACCATGAATGCGAACGAACAGTTTCTCCCTTTATTTCTCGCGTCTCGCATCGAAAAATAAAACGGGAACGGATGGTTCGTTCCTCGTGGCCCCTCAATTACGTTATTAGATTTCCCGATGTTCCGTCCACCCGCTGGATATCCCAGAAAATAGTTTTCAACGTCTATTTCTCGAGAAATTGAAATCAAACAGAGAACTCTCCCGCGACGATGGATCGCGTCCGATGCATCATCGTTGATTACGATGTTTAATCGGAAACGCAATTATTTGTTGTTCCATCGGACCTCGTGGAAGCTCCGCGAATCCTTCAACGCGAACAAATAAAGATCCTCGAAAGAATTTCATCAGGAGACGCTGCGATTCGATAGAAATAATGGCGAGTCTCCACGGTGAAATCAGCTTGAAGATTCTGCGATGTTTACGGTATCAATTTGTGATATCGATTTCTGTGCCAATATACCAACGACGGAATTTTATCAGAAATATTGAGAGAATCCGCGGAATCCCTTTCGGTCGACTCATCAGCACTCGTCGAACCAGAAAGGTAAATACTTTCGTCCCAGTTATTACCGTTATCCAATCGATAAATCGATTCTTTTAATATGTTACATGTTGATACAGTTCTTACGTAATTTCTAACTGAAATATCGACGCTCATGTCGCATGGAATCTTGGAAAAAGAAAATTCTTCAGTGATTTCTCTCGATTTCCACGGCTTCATTCATTATAATCGGAGCAGGAAGTTTCGCGTTCGCCATAAAACGGTGTATCGTGGCTATCGGCTCGATATGCGGCGCTTTTTTTAACGATGAAACGCATCCCTCGTCGTCAAACGATATTCAGAGCGTGCCTCGAAATAGGGGAAAAAAGAAAAAGGGGAAAAAGCAAGAACTACGCTCGGTACACCTGTTTCCGGCACTTTTTGCGTCTCATTCCGTCGCCAAACGGGTTCAAAGCACATCACCGGAAGTTCCATACTCTCTCGCCTGCGCTATCGATTCCCAACTTTTTGTTTTATTTAGCCGTCAATTTACATTGCACCGTGAGCGCTTCGTTACCGCTCGCACACCAAAGTTAATGGAATAACCGACGAATCGGTGAACTCGACTTTTTCTTCTCGCCCCCCGTGCTCCTGCACTGTTCACCGAAAATATGAAACGTCACTTTCATCGTTCGTTCAGTGATTGTTCAATTCATTCGAGCACAGAGTGAATGAATGCACCTCGAAGTTTCAGGGATTGGGCATCACCAGAGTTCATTCTGTGCTTTGTAATTTTTCGTAATTCTTCCTTCATCGCTTGGTATGTTAACATTTAATTCGCAAGGTTCAGTGTCGTAATTTTGACTGACGATGTACATGCACAGCCTCTGTGTAGTTTCCGGTGAGCACGATAAGGGATGACTTTGCGTTTAGCGGCGATAAGGAGGAACGAAGGTCTATCCGTGTAGCAGAGTGAACTTCTGTACTTTAGTGCTTTGTCGTTTGACAGAATTCGCTTCGACGGTCCATTTAGAAACCCGTCCACTTTGTAGATTAATTAATGAGAAACGGGGAATTTCGTATTCCGGTCCCTCCATTCAAATTTCAAGCTCCCGTTATTTTCCAGCGTTCTGTAGCTCTTTAAACTTTGCTTTGACGTTCGACAGAGGGAATTAAATTCGAACTTTATGTTACTATTACGTGAAACTTTTTAACGTTTTTTTTCTCTACAGAAATTCAGGCTGACCATTCTGTAGATTTAACACGGAAACACGTAAGCAATGACAGAGTTTAGTCAGCGTGAAGTCTGTTTTGCCTAGGACAAGGGGATCAATTTCACAGATATCAAGTTAGACTGTGGCTGAACTTGAATCGACTCGAATCACTTGGACTGAACTCGAACCATGCTTGAGTTTACTTTAACTGGGCCTCATCAGTTCTACTTAACCGGAGTCGACTGCGGCAGAACTTGATTCAACTCGAAGAAATCCTTACTGAACTTGAATTGACTTGAATCGACTCGAGTCACATATAACCGAGACAGAATCGGTAATAAAATAAATAATAACGAGCAAGCTAAAGAATATAAAACGGCACGCGGGGTGGCACGCGAATCGCGAAGCAAAGCATAAATTCTTGCAGAACACGCGTTCGCATCGCGAACGTAGTGTAAGAGACAGAAAATTCGCGCGGGAAGGTCGTGGAAAAGCTCGGGGCGTCCCTGCAAACGCCCGGAACACAATATTTCCGCATTTCCGGCTCTAAAAGCTCTGATTGTACTTACGTAGGTGTGTTGGAACGCGCACGCCGTGGAACGCCGATAAAACGAACACGCTGTACACGCAGGATAAAAGGAGCACGACAAGAAAAGCACGGGCCAGAGTATTTCCCTGCGGATTATTCGGGCACAGCAATTCGCACCAGCGAAAATTAAATTAAGATGCGAGGGGAATCTTGCAGTTTCGCGCTCGAAACACGATTCTCTCCTGCTCGATCGTGCGAGAAAATATCGTTTTTTCCTTCGATCAGATCGCTGCGGGAAGATATTGCTGGCGAACCAGACAGCTTTTCCATCTGACCCGATAGAATATTCGCGACCATATTTCTCCCGGTATTTTCCTTCTCGCGCACGCAAATTACGCTCGTATCTCCTGTTTTATCTCAGTGAATAAAAACAGCGTTTCTCCTTTCGAAAAAAGAGGATGACAAACGGGAACGTTTCCTTCTCCTCCGGATTCTTTTTTTCGTCGCTTTCTCTCGACGTATCCCGGCGACAGCATTAAGAAGGATGCTCGCACAGGGTGTCGCTGAACGAAGGGACTCACTGTGATTACCTGTGGGATCTGAAAATTCTGTAAAAAATTGTGAGATGGATTTTTCTCAGCTTCAATCGCGTAAGAGGAGAGAAGTTCTCGAAACAAGTATAAAAATATCTACGTAACGTTTAATAATATACTGTAGTCGCGAGCAAAAGCGAATGTCCAGCAGTTGCATTTATTAGAATTTTTTCAGGAATGTTCGCTGAAACTTAGTTGGCAGAATTGCATTTTCTGTCAGATTTGAAGCCGTTTCGAGCCGTGACACCCTGTATGGTTGTGCGCATATACATGTATACATTTCCCCGCATTCCATGCATATTCATCCGGGGACAAACTGGATTTCCTTGGCGCCGCGGAAGTTCTCGCGGCAAAACGGGACAAAACTTTTTTCCCTGATGAAAGGACGCTCATCGCCTTTATTACGCTCTGATGCAAGACCCGTGTACGCAATTTCTCTCCTGCTGGATTCGAAACTTCCGCTCCTGCCCTCCCCGTCCTCCTATCGACCGTTTCTCTCCTCCTTGGAACGATAATGAGGATGTTTCGCGACGTCTCACGAGGTATCGCGACTTTTCTCCGGGATCGCGATCCTACAAGCATGAAATCGTAGCTAAAGTGTAAAAAAGAATTCAGGAAAATTTATTTCACGCTAGGTATATCCGGGAGACCATATTTAGGTTTCTCGAGGTCCTCGAGTCACTCTGCTCGTATGGAATCTTATGTATAGCGTTCTTCTTCGGTCGACAGCTTCTCAAAAATGTTCAGAAAAATCTATGTTACACCAGACGTATCTGGGAGACCATACTTAGGCTTCTCGAAGTTCCTGAATCACTCTGCTCGCAGGGAATCTTATGTATAGCGTTCTGCTCCGGTCGAAAGCTTCTCAAAAATATTCAGAAAAATTGATTTCAGACTGGATATATCAGGGAGATTCTCCTTAGGCTTCTCAAGGTCACAGAGACACCCCGCCCCACTCTATCGGCACTATTAGTCCTAAACATCCTATTAATTTAAACGTCGGTATTTATATTAACAATTTCCGTGGAAAAAATTCTTGATACCACAGGAATGAAAGGAAGAACTCGATCTCGCTGATCAATTTCAATTAATCCAGCATTTCCTGGCCGTTTGTCGATCCCGATACGTATATTACAGATTGTTTCTTCGGTTCCCGAGGGAGAGGCAGCGTGTCCACCGGACGGAGAAATACTCGAGCTTTCCATTCCATAAAATTTGATAAAGTAAGACGTCGCTGATACCCGAAGGAGTGCCGGGGGAATACTTCGGGTGTACGCGACAGAGGGAATCGAAGGTCGCGGAAGTTTAATCGATATCACCGCGAGATTGCTTCGAGAAAGCCAGAGCGGTGCAACGAGGATCGTCGTTCTCCCGTTAATTTACTTAGAGATTTAATTAGGCCCGCGTTGTCTTGTTTAGAAGTTCCATAAACTGGATATTAGTCGTCGTTTTTCAACAGACTTCAAGCTGAAGCTGCTTTTTGCTGCAGAGTCACAATTAGGGTGACGTTCCTGCGTTACCTGAGCTCGTCGAAGCCCTGTCGAACCATCAACTTCGAGTTTCAATTTTAGTTACACGGTTGAAGTAAATTCTGGAACACCGTACCGACTCCAATCGAAGCAGAATTTTATTCGAGATCGAATTTGGTCGTAGATCGCGAGGCGGTGTCCTATTGTTTCGAGACAACCTGTGCAAGGAATCGAATCAAAGGCTCCTCGAATTCATCTGAGGATCCTGTAAGCAGATACTGGTTACACGGTTGCTCTCGAATGTAATCGAAACACAGAATACGCGGCACCGTTCGATGTCGCGTTTCCTATTAAACAATTTGTAACGTGACTCCAAAGGACGTAATTCGCCCCGGTGTTTGCAGTGCACCGTGCACCCCGTTGGAAAATCAATTGCAACGCCTGGAGGACAAGGTTCCTTTGAGCATGCACCGCACTAATATACATATAATTACGTAGAATATTCTTCACCGTGCAGCAAAATTACTTGTTTGACCCATTCAAGAGGGAAGCAATAATCGCGAGAGTCGTCTGTCGGTGATAGTTTCAAATACAGCGCACTGAAATTTAATCAGATTTCAGGGGGTCGATATTAATTAAGTGAACGGGCAATTTTAATAAAAAATAACGGAGGAATTCTGTTTCAGAGTTGCCCGTAGACGAATGTAAAAATATTATGAAGCGACAAAGAGAAATATTGATATTGACCTGGCGAGCGCCGTGAATATTCCAGGGGATGAATAGGGAACAAAAGTATCCTGTTACGGGAATTGCATTAACAACGAAGTTCCGTTGTAGTGGCAGAAGGTGTAGCGTTTCCTCGTGGACCGAATCGCTGTGTTAGAAGCTCGGCCATTCGTAACCGGTAATGCTCCCTCTCATCGGCTCATTAATTACAATCATTGTAATTCATACGGGGTTATTATTATTCCGTTAGCCGCTTCATTAACACCAGCTCGCGGTTTCATAAATTAATGAACGCATCGTACGCCGTGACAAAACCGTCCTGTCTGTTACCTTATAAATCATTCTGATGAATTTCCAGCTGCCTGAAGCTTCCCTCAGCAGCCGAATCTGGACACGTGTCCCTGAATGAAAATCTAAAACATCTTCAACAACAGGAAGTTGCCAGAGCAAAGAAAACTGCGGAGAAAAATCTATTTAATTTTTATTTCAATTTTCGCATCACCAAAATTACAATCGCACGCCTGAAACGAAAAGGGAAAATTAAATGGGCGCTTGGACCTTCCCACGTGTAAATTTTGTACGCTTCCATGGAAAGGATTTTTAAATAAGGAGCATCGCGTTCGCTCGATACTCGAAACGAGGCGAAAAGCTCGAATGCGACACAGGCAGGATGATAAAGCTAATGAATGCAATAAAGTTCATTCTCGAGTGTAATTAACGGGCCGCCGTTATGCATATGCATGCGGCTGTTTGCCATCGAAAGTATTTAATCATCGAATTTATTCTATCCGTCGAACGGAACGCCGATTCCGGGCTATCGATTTGAATCGCGCGACGCGTTACGGCTGTTTCCAGGTATCGCGGCCATAAAATCGAACTTGTCGCTCGCATTATTGTATTTATTCGCGTGATATTCATTAGTCGGGGATAATTAATCACTGGCGCAGCTCGTGCAATTGGCCGGAGTTGCGTCTAATTGCGGGATCATTCACGAGAATATTATTCTTCCGCCCTAATTGCGTACGGATCCAAGAAAATCCACGATATTTTTTTGATAATCGGCGGGGATTATCGCATGATCGCTGGCCAATAAAATTGGCAACGCAAATTTACAAAATGTTATTACAAAGCAATATTGAAGTGCTGACGCAGGTGGATGATGCTTCAATCATCGGATATAATTTCAACGTTGGTGTTCCCATTAATGATAGACACTGACGATTGATACTCGCCCAGGGAACATGAACAGACACGCAAGATAAGCTACTGAAATTAAAAAAGCTTTAAGTATATTCAATTAATCGAAATTTATATTGGGGACCCCATTCAGTTGGGGTGCAGTGTGTTACATGGGTTCATTTCAAGGCAATTTTCTTCGTTGTTTTTAACGATATGTGATCGTGCCGTAATCAGCTGAAAGTGCATCAGAAAATGCTTAACACAGGCTACTGAAACGTAAAAAAACTTGAAGTATACCAATTTTATCCTAACGTTAATGAGACCCTCATTCGCCCGGACGAGACATCCAACCGCATGGGGTTACATAAATGTAATTCTCCGGTATATTTTTAAAGACACGAAACTCTATTTCCAGCAGATATAAGTATATGGAAAGATGAGTGCGAGATTCTACGGAAACTAAAAAAACGACATGTACGTTCAGGTTATCGAAACTTCGATCGCACCCCCTACGAATTCAACCCTGCAACGCACAGGGTGTCTCGAGCGATTCTGTCTCCCCTATTTTTATCGATACGCCATTTTATCTTCGACCTTGACGAAGCGCATAAGAAACGTGCAAGGTCCGCGTTGATCCTCAATTGATCCAGGGTAAATTTGAGCTAACGAGTACCCGGTGTAGAGCAGACAGATATTTTTAGCACTGGAGCGGCGCGCCCGCGCCTCCTTTGTGTTCACGGTACAATTAGAAGAGCATTCCGTTTTAATTACTATCACAATGGGCTCGAAAACGAAGAGCTCGCGTTTCGCGTGCTCGGTTGAATTCCAGTGGAGTCCAAGCTGGCCCGGCTAGGCCGTCCGCGAAATCCGCATCTACGAGTGAATAAATTTATAATGGCACGGCAGTTTCAGCAGGCAGATTTCCCAGGTGACGTTTCGCGTTGTCGTGCTTCTAAATACTGTTACAATAATTATAATAGCAGCCGCCGGAATATACATATATATGCGCATGCATACATCCATGCACGCGGGGAAACGTACACAGTTCGGTTGAACGTGTGTCGAGCCTGGCCGGACGGGCAAAGTGGAAAATTAATTAACCGCACGCGCGGATAATGAGGTCGACGTTATTTCTGATGTACCCCCCGTCGTCGGGCACGGCAACCGGAAGCGGAGAAAAATTCCGACGACGATTCTTAACGGGTCGTTGACTTGTCGCAGACTAGCTCCGCTTCACGATTTTTACAAGGATTCTCTCTGCCAGCATTTTTCCAACGTTTTTATCGTCGCACTCGAGACACCTTCTTCCCATATCCTTCTAATACAGCATGGACCGACGACGTCACGGGATAATGCTCAGACTACAAAGTTTGACGAAGAATGCTTTATTCTAAACTTCGACACGAGTTCGTTCTAACAGGGCTAACGCGCTACCATGCTGGTACAAAGTGGTTAGCTAGGTTTTTGAAGGGACTCTTGAAGTCATAAATGAAGTATTACTCAGGCGAGCTGGTGCATCACAGTACCTCTGCTCCTTTGTGATTATTTTAAAGGAATTTCGTTGCTCTCCGAGCACAGAGAGCGCAACACGTTCGAGGTTGTAGAAGAAGGGTTGTTTGTCCGTGTATTGTAAAGCGGCGTCATCGGAGGGTTCTTCTCTGAAAGCCACTTCGATCGATGGGAATCGATGATCTTGTCGTCGGCAAAACAACGCTCACCCAGCCGGCGGCGTAATTACCGTCGCGGGGACTAACGACGTCCATCAAATGGAAGAAACAAAGGGCAAAGGAAACAAGCGAGCGTCTTTCAGCGTACAAAGTAGCAAATTGTTCCCGGGTAAAAGCCGACGAAAGCGAGAAGCAAGACAATGGAGCCACGGCTGGTCGTATTGTTTCTCGGTCATTATCGTTCCCCACCGACAGAGTATCCCCATGAAACACGAGCTACGCCCTTGATTCGTTTTAATCACTTTACTCGGCTCCAGTTGTCGCGAGATTCTGACGTGCCTGAAAACATTTTCATTCTTTTCGGTTTGAAAGAAAAATTGTGTGATCGATTCCGAAACACGAGCCTCTTCGAATCAACAATTTTTAATAGAACGTCCCGCGTTCTGAAATTTCCTCGCGGGCCATTTAACTCGACTTCACACCGGCTCCGTCGTCAATATCGCCGAATACGGGGGCCGTTTTATCGGCTAATGGAGCCCTGTTGCTTTTTAACAATCGATCGAGCAAATGTACCGAAACGAAGGAACTGGATATCCTGGTAAATCGACGGATAGACTTTACACGTTGCACAGGGACGAGCCGCCATTATTGGCTTTGCCCGACGGGCATAATCGTTTCCGTTGCTTTCGTAAACCGGTGCATCGTTCAAGGAACTCCCTCGATGATTTACTGCTCGATTGTACGGGGATAACTTTTCCGTTTCGCCGTAGATCATTTTGATTCGGCTCCCAACACTTTCGGCTACTTTCTGGACAGAATTGTTACCAACAAGTCTTTGCTACGGTGATGCAAATTTTTCTGGAAAAATTCTAAACGAGGTGGATCCCTCGCGATCATCCACACGACTTGATACTTTTACTGTGGAGGACCTACGACCTTGAACGATTCGATAGAGCGTACGATAAGTCCGCCAGAAAATTCTAGAAAATTCGGTTTGGCCGTCTTTGCTTCATGAACGGCCACACGCGAATTAACGAGCAGTCGGGCATTGCTTCAGTAATCACCGCGGCAGCATGAAACTATTGTTTCGTCTTCGTTTCGGGAGCGACGTATCAGAGATAGCCGGTCGAGCCAGTAAATTACGATGTTTGAATACCTCTGAGAAGCTATCTCTGCCGGTCTTTGATATAACACCGGGCGTCTCTTCAGTGCATGGATATTCAAAGCAATCGTCCGCGAGCGAATCCCTCGACAAGGCGAGAGTTAATTAAATTTTCCAGCGCGATGTTTGAGCACTGGAGTCGGAGCGGGCCAGCTCGAAGGATCTCGTTTGATCAGAGATAATGCAGCCGCGAGCCTGATTTCGAGCTTCAACATCTTTTCGCGAGAAGACGATTAAGGAGCTCGTGGACGATTTTTCGGTTCGCTCGGGCTCGAATTCTCTTCGAAACGGTCGAATCGACGAGGAAAAATTTGATTTCCCGCCCCAATTTCGCCATGCAAATACGTCGATCTCGAAATCACCGGAATGTTAATGGAACGTGGTTTGAACGGGACCGGACGTTAATTTACAAGGACGTTGTTAATTCATCGGACGGTAAAATGCATTTTAAATTTCAGATTCGTACACGCGGCGGGCTACTGGGCCGCGTCATTAATCATTCAATAAATAAGGGACACCAAACATAGTTCTGATTAATATTCCATCGAGCGTGCTCGGTATTCATGTATTCATAACGTCGCTACACTACACGCCGCTGCCACCATTTTCAATTACACCGACGAATTTTCTTTCCTGCCCGCCGCGATCGACCGGCAGCTTTTCATCGACGAAGCGAAACGGGGGTACCGTGCGCGAAACAACCTACGAAATATATCGAGCTTTCGAGCCAGCGAGGAAAAAAGGATGACGGGGTCAGCGTGAAAAGTCAGAGAAAAAATTCATGCCAGGATTGAATGGTATTCCATTAATTTTTACCTCGGTTCCACGGCCGAGCATACTTCAATGCGCCTACTCCTTCCACGCGGAGAAGCCAAAGGAAAATCGAAGCTCGAAACGGGCCGTGACTTTTCTCGCTACGTGAATCGCGTGAAAATCAACCCGTTAACCGTGCACCAGACAATGCAGCGTTCAATTCTCTCCTCGAGATGTATGTGACTTTTCAATTTGCTTTCGCGCGCCAATTATGAACGATTCTTCCCTCGTTTCGTGCCGACTCTGGATACGATTCACATTCTCCAGCCACTCGCTCCATTACTTGGACAAACGTGCCACTTCAAATATGTATTTTGCCCTCGAACGAAGGGCCCTCGCCCTTCGAGAATCCATCCTCTTTTCCGAACGCTCTCTTTCTCCGGTTCAAGAGCGAATCACGCGGATCAGCTTGTTCGTTTCACGGAGCTTCGAAACGTCGGGGCGGATCGCATCGATGATGGTTGAGAAAAAAAATTTCCCGCGTCGTTCATCAACGAACGGATCGCAACAAAGAGGATCCAGCCGGCTTCACCGAAAAACACGACGATCTTCGTTTTTCCCGGCGCTTTTCACGCAACCAGCCCAGCCGGCTCGATGAAGTTGTTCGATTCGCTGTTCCTCCCATCCATCTTAGTCTCGCGTGCCTCTGTTCCCGGAAACCGAGCTGAATCCACGGTGCAGAGATCCCATCATCAGCCATTTTCGCGACCCTCCACGGTTCTCCGAGTCTCGAACGGGGGCGACCATTTGTCAACGCTGCGTTCTCGCCGGCGCGTTCGCGTATCAAAAAATATCGCGGGATCCGTGGAAAAAGTCCGATGGAAATAATAATGGCGATCGGTTATCGCGGAACGATCGATCTGTGTAGCTGCTCTTAACGCGTTGCGTGCCGAAACAACGGCGAAGCGATGAATGGACATCCGTGCAACGCCGTGGAAAACGATTGCTTACCTTTTGGAATTCAAGCAGCAACGGCCGTCACAGAAATATTTCTGACGATTGTCATGGTTGCTGATCGAAACAATTCCCTTCAACGGTCGATCGATTAAATTACCACCGTAACACCGTAGTTGGACGAATCGAAAAACGTCAGGCCGAGTGGTTGAACCGACGAATCGAGAAAGCACGGTCCATGGAATTTCGTTCCGTTCCTCGCGCATCGATCACCTCTCGCGTCGATATTACGGCTCGTTCCGCTTTTCGAGAAACCCATTCTGAGATAATTATGTCTTTAACAGCCGTTACGCAGCTAACCGAGCCACTTAACGAGATCTCTGCGAAACACCGGTGCAACGGTGCTGTTTATCTTCCGTCCGAAAGTAAAACGTGCTCGAGGTTTTCCGGCTGAATCCGTGGACCTTTTGTCTCGCGCACCTGCAGGCCTGCCCGTAGTCCGAGAAACGAGCCACTTGTCCCTCTCTCGTCTCGGAGAATCTTCAGAAAACAGAATGGACAAGGACGGAGAGGAGAATCCGGGACGACGTTGAAGACGATGCGACTGACGTCCACGAATATCGAAGCGTGTCCTGGCATCGATATTCGAAGAGTTGGCAGCTGTCGCCGCGACGAGAGCTCTGCTGAAAAAAAGAGGAAGAGAAAAAGGAAGGAAGTGTCAATCGATATCGTTCCGCGTCTAAACCGCACCGATAGGGTTGAGTCGTTTTTTGCTGCATGCTTTCCGTCGTCCTCGCGCTTTGCTGACGGAGCACTCGAGGCCTGCCATCGGTGGCTCTGCGCCTCGCTATCCTAATCTATTCGCGAACGATCCCCTTCATCCGTGCTACCCTGCGAACCCGTCTTAAAATCCTGCGCTCGATACTCTCCCGGATTACTCTGTCGGAAACCTCATCATCGAAAACCGTCTCACATTTTTGAAGAATTTTATTTAAAGAAAAACTGCACAGCCGCGCAACAAATAAAAAAAAACAGGATGAAGAGCTGATTCGTTGGAAGTTGATCTTTCTTCGAAGACAGTACCGTGAATCTTTGTTTTTTCAATAAACTTCTCAACGAGAGCACTGCGAACACAATAAAAGTGAACTTGTTTCTCTTTTTCGTGAAAAAATTCCGTCTCACAGTGGCGGTGGCCGGGTCGTTTCTGCGGGGAATTTGATAACAATGAGTCGTTTGTACTTTACGGAGGACAGGAACGTTTAACAGCGGTCGCCATTGTTGCTTCCTCCTGCGTGGAAACGTTCAAACTTTCGCGAAGGATAAACGAGCCGTAAAGCTGGTACGAGATTATCCTCGAGCACGCGACAGATCGATTAGCGGAACGTCTTCCTAGACGGGAACTTCCGACGAACTTTCGGCGGATCGAAGTCCATTAGACTATTGCGTTCTGATAGACAAAGCCGGCGGAGTCATTCGAAATGACGATTGTGCGGATTTGAAAACGAAACTTGGTCAGAGTTAACCTCAGAGCGCGATCAGACACGATACGTTCGGATTCACCCCTTTGTCAGGGAGTGCACAGTGTTCCGGTCTATCTGAACTTTCGATCTCTACCCAGAGACTTCATTTACAAATTACACAGTCTAATCTGAAAGCAGTTCATCCACCGATCAACCATCCAACCATCGAGATCAACATTTAGCCTAATGAGAGGGACGCGTTTGAAACGTCTGCATGCTTGTCGTATAAAGGAAATAAATAAAAAGACCTGCCGTACTCTCCTGTCATTAGAACGGAGCCAAACAAATCATCTCGGCGAAGCGGATGAAACTCTAACATCGTTGAAAAGCTAACTAGGCTGAAGTTGGAACAGTCGGTCGGTTTCCGGCCTTAAATTCCCATAATCCAGCCGGTTGCTCGTTTCGCGAAGCTGAGGACTCTTCCACCAATCACGCTGCTCTTCCTCGCCCGTTTATCCACCGTATAAACGCACACGCATGCTCGCGTGTGTTCGTTTCTCCGCTACATCAATCCGAACCGGGAAACTTTCCTTCGTTTTCCCCGTTTTCTTTCTCCCACGGACCAGCGTCCGCGTTCAAGTAAAATCAACGGGGCCAAGAGGAAGGGTTGTTGCTTCACGAACGTCGGTTTTCCTGGCCTCGAACTTGTTTCATCCAGTATTTCGAGCTTCCCTAAACGATACGCTGCGTTTCGATTCGATTGCACGCTCCTGCACTTTCTCGAATTAATCTCAAGGATGTTCGTAGCGCTGATTCTATGCGGTAATTGATGAACATGATTGATGCTGAGAATATTAATTAATATCGCCTCTGTACTGGACGTCGGCGACCAGAGACCGGCGACGAGCAAACGTTTTACCGGAAATTGATCTATCAGGTGGACCGCGTTTAATTAAAGTAGTTCGAACATACACGGGGCCTCTGGGAAAGTCATCGAATCCATTTTAAATAACTTTTTTACCGAGCTGCCCTCGCGTCAAACGAACTTCTTAATTAAAACGGAAAAATTTGTTATCAAGTCTTCGGTAGTCCAGCAAGTATTCTATAAATACCGTGTCCTTTTAGGAAAAGCTGTCTTAAGGATTGTTCAAGTTTTCCTTTGCAGATTCGCTTCTACGCACTGTGTGTGCAGGCAACGAAGGTAAAGGCTACCTTATGTCAGCCTTGCGGGAAGGAAAATGGAATATCGTGATTCCTCGTGTAACATTCGCCAATTTGTCTCGTTTGCGGGGACAGATAGTGCGTTCCGAAAGCTTGTCTCCTAGGATTCAAACGTAAACATGATTGCAAGCACACACGGTGCTCCGTGTGCTCGGAAAGCAACACAGAAATTCAGAAACAGTACGCGGAATACGATGTACGAGAATCAGGATAATGAGTCGTTTATGCGGGGGACTGAATACAGGATATAACAAAACACACCGAGGTTGCGTAACTCGTCACATCCTTTTTTCGAAGATCTCACTTTCTAGTTTTTGACTGACGTAAGGCACTTTCACGAAATTCTGGCCGACGACACAGGTTTTTCATAATATGGTACTTATGTCTGAAATGTCAGGAACATTCTCCCGCACGGGCGGTTTTTTAACAGCGGTTCAGAAAGTACTCTGGAATTAAATTATTACTGATTTTCATAAAATGGAATATTTGAACCTTCCAAAAAATATGGTATAATATGTCTGGCCAGGCATGGCTGGTTTCACTGAGATTTGTATATTCAAGCTTTCGCACAGGCAACATTAAATCGATGCAGAAGTAAAATAATTAAAGGAACATCCAATCAGACAAGCTCCATACACTCTACAAAATAAATAATTCACTCTGCAATGCATTTGACCAATAAATAATTTAATAAATGTTTCTGGACCAACGTGAAGTTTAAATTTATTCTACAGCTTCCACGCAGATGATATTAAATTAATATACAAGTAAAATAATTTAAGCAGCGCCCAATCGGACGAGGTCCATACATTCTAAAAATAAATAATTATTCCCGCTTTGATTTCGAGCGATGTATAATCAATTAGGTGTTTCTGGGTCAACGTAGACTCTAAATTTGTTCTCCGGATAATCCGGCCGGGGCCTCGAATGACCAATCAGACCAGAGAATGATCCGAGAGGAGCAGAATCGAAGATTGGACGCCCTGTTCCTTTTATTTCGCTGGAGTGTCGCCGGCAAATCTTATTTAAGGCAGATTTATCGTCGACCCGGCCCTCGGTTCGAGCTAGGATATTACGCCGGACCCGGACGCGCCATTCACGATGCGACTGCTCGACTCAAAAAGTGTCATAACTCAAAAGCCGAGCGCCTCTTCGAGCACTTCCGCCGCTGCAGCACATCGTGTGCCAGAATCCATCCTCTTCTCGTTTCACTCCAGGAAGCGTTTCGCGACAGAGCAAATGGAATCTCGTAGTTTTTGTTAATAAACGCCTGTGGCGACCGCTCATGCCGATCGAGAATCACGCGAGCTTTCTTATTTCCGTTCGAATTTCTTATGAGACGGTAATAATGGAAGCCATCGCGGTCCAGGCTTCTTCCTTCCCATGAATTTAATAATATTGGTAACACGCCTCCGTTGCGAGAAGACTTACGGTAACAAACGGTCGTAAAACGAATATTAACCGAGCCGTAAACGATCGTGCCGAAACGATGCTTTAGCAAACTCTTTGCAACTCAGAAACTAATCACTGCGAACACTCTCTGCATTTCCGAGTCTGTCGATTAAATCGAACGAGGTCGGTGAACAGAAGCTGGTCCGCATACCGAGATCGCATAATCTCGTTCTTAGGCGGGCCGGCGACGTAACAGCCGCGCGATCTCGAGCGAAATGGAGCGTAGGATCGCGCGTATCGGAAGAAAGTTGGAAGTCGTAAGACAATCTGCTGGGCCGGCAGGCCGTGACGAGCGTCGATACGCGTGTGTCACCTGTTCGCGCCGAAACGAAGAAACCGCGTGCCATTTTTTCGCTTCTTTCTCAACGCGCTCCGTTAGGAGAGCCGTTGGCCAATGCTCGCTCGACCGAGCCCCGCGCTTTTTGCCCGCTTTGGCCCGCTTGAATAATTACGTTTTGCAACCTCCGGATTTAACGAAGAGTACAGCCGAAGGGAAACTCGCTCGTTTTGAGCGGGCCTATAAAAGGCACGTCGTCGGTTCCGAGGATCGTTCAGTTTTCGCCTGATAAACGTGTCCGATCGATCGATAGATCGACAGACGAGCGCGACGAGACAGTGCTATGGCGTTCAAAGTGAGTGCGCATCGCATGATTCATCGTTTCTCATTTTTATCCCCCTCGGTATCGCGGACGACGAGCTTTCGAGCCGTCGCCATCGATCAATCGTCATTCGATTACCGATTCTCGCGTGTTAACCGTGTCGTTTCGTCTCGATTTCTCGCCACCCATGTCGATTCTCCTGGACGCCGAGCTTATTGTACGATCGTAGTGTCGCTGTTAATATCAAGAAGCTTTACTGTATCTAAAAGGAGACTTTGAACAACTTTTGGTTGAAAGAATTTGCCAAATTAATTCAGGACTGTGCGTCTGACAGTAGACGACCTGTTTCTACTTGAAATTTCCCTTACTGCGTGAGGCGTATTATTATTTTTGCAATTGTACTCACTCTATTGTTCCTAGATTTCAATTGACACTCTCGAGAATTCAATAAAAATTGCAAGCTCCTTCGAGCAGTCAAAAAGGAATAAAAAATTTTGTTCAGTTGATAGTGGCAGTTTTGATGTTATCGGTGTTGTTCGACGCTGAAGCCGAAGCGGGTCACGCGCACTCTTTCCAACATTTCCATGGGCCAGTGATAGGTGAGGCGCAGGAGGTCACCTGGAAGGACAAGCACGGACACCATAACCACGATTACGTGGCCCATCCGCATTATGACTTCTCCTATGGCGTGGAGGACAAGCACACGGGCGATTACCACGGCCAGAAGGAGCACAGAGATGGTGAGTTTACGATGATCGAGGAAGGATATTAATCTTCATCGCTCTCGAAGAATTTCCGACCTCACCGCGACTCTGAGGAATCAGGATAACCCGGTTACGTTCGTAGAATCGCTATACAACGGGCACAGGGTGTTCAGAGCGACGACTTCATTTTTAGAATGAAAATGAATGTTCAAAAGTTCGTAGTATCCATCCTTAGAATTTTTTAACACCTGTTTTTCAAAAAATCGTACTAATTGAGATCATCAGGCGAGGGTTCGTTCTCTGTGAAACTCTCGGGAAGCGATTTTACAAAATACAAATCGGTGGAGAGGTGTCAAATGATTGTCAAGGTTGACCCGAAGGGAAATCTGTTAAAACGCGTCTTAATTGCTCACAGTGTGAGTGTTTCTTTACCACAACGTCGCGCATCTTTTAAGGCGTCGTTAAATAGGAGTCGGTTCTCTGATAGACTTAACAAGATCGTAACATTATGCGGGAGAAGCAATTACGCGACGTATATCTCGGTTTCGCGCTGAATCCGGGCTGCTTCGGTGTAGAGAATCGCGTTCAACGAGCGAAAATCAAAGCTGCAACACGTTAATACTCAAAGAGCACCGCATTATCGTCACATGCCTCGTTTCATCCCCCCTTTACACAAAATGCTTGTCATAACCACATCCCTAACCAAATAATAAAAAAACTTCTGCTGCAATCAGGAGAAGAGCAGAAGTTTTAACATGCTCCTATTCAGTAATCAATTCTTCCAGTCTCAATATTTGTTTTTAGCTCGAATAAGAATTCACGCAATTTTCCAATTGCTGCAAGTGAAAAAAAAAAGAGTTTGAATGATTGCAGCTGTTGAAACGAAGCGGCGTGCACGGTCCGCGAGACAAAAGCGTAACGAATCGACCGAACGGCGACGAGGTAATCATCGCGACGAAGATTAATCGATAATCGAGGTCGGATTAGCCGGTCAATCCTTTGAAGCTTGCGTTTTATTTCGTTTCGCGAGAGCGAAGGATTAAAATACGCCCGCGGTGCTAATTTCCTCCACGAGATATTTATTCCGCCGTTCCCGATTGGTCCGTCGAGATCTTCTCGTTATCAGCCCGCGTTTACGTAAATCTCGATTCGTTCTCCTGGCGAAAAAAGAAGGAATCAGTCGCTGTTTTTTACGGCAGAGTAAACGGAAAGTAATTTTTTCCCTTGATTCGCATCGGCCGACTGTAATTTCCCAGCTATGCGAGCTCCGATATTGCCTGGATGGCACAGAATTCAATGATTTCCGTGATGTTTCCAGGGAAAGAAGTGATCGGCGAATACACGGTGAAGGAACCAGGTGGTAACATCAGAACCGTGAAATACAGGGCCGGGAAAGATGGATTCTTTGCTCACGTGCACAACACCAATGGAAATGATCATGACGGTGGACAACACCATTGAGAACTCTGTCATTTCGTTGTTTGCTACCAAAGATTGTTCTCGTTGCTCGAAGTTGTTTCTGTTTTGTTGATTAAAGGATTTGTTGAACGTTCCTGTTGCGTCTACTTTCACACCTAACCCTGATGTACAACTTGTTAGAACACTTTGGCCATCATGCGATTCAGAGCAACTTAGTTTTAGGGAAAATTGTAAGATTGGTCAGTGGATAGCGATCGTGTTGAATCAGGCGGGAGTCAGAGGTAAAATCGCTCGGAGCAAAGTACAGAGAAGAGATCTCGTGTTTACCCGAAGAAGGAATTCCGGAATTGAAAATTTTCGACGCGTCAGCGGAAGTATCGAGAAACGTGAAATGCTGGGGGAATTCCCTAGATTTCCGAGTCCTAATTGGAACCTGGAGCCTCCGTGAAAGTACACGGAAGTGCTGTAATCTCAAAGATAAGGAAGAAGTCACGTCCGTGTCATAAACTCGATTCTTGTCCCTGTGTGTGGCAACCGGGTGTTCCGAAAAGCGTCTACAAGATTCCTGCAGCCAAAATTCTGTTCCACGAGCCAACCAGCGAGCAGAAAATTCGCGATTCAGCTACAGATTTCCTTGAACTTTACTCCGAAAATGATTCGTGCGGAAAAGTAAAGTCGTGGAAGATCTTTTACGGCTTGCAGGCGAGCGAACGTGACGAGGGAACGCGGTGAAAACATTTCAGGAACACCCTGTACGGCAAATGCACGCGTTTCATTAAAATAGCTCGTTCCAGCTTCTCCGGCTGTGGAAGATATTACCGCGAGCACGGAAAAAGTACAGAGGACGAGTTGGAGTGGTGGGATAAGCTTCTTATCTAAGAGCCGGAAAAAGCCTGGAAATTAACGAAAATTGGAAGATATATACTACACGCACGGTAATTCAGCAAATTGAGAAACATACCATAGAATAATCGCGCGAGGAAACACCCTCAGATAACGAACGACTAATACCGCTTAATGATAATTGCGCCGCGGTAAAAATCCAGTGAAACGCGTTACACGATAATTTTCACGAAAGTCGCGCATGATTATTCGCTGAGAACCGCTTTCAGCCCTCTCAGACTTTTCATAATAAATTATTTATTATTTCGATGTCGCATCACATGATCTTTTGGTTGGACGCTTCATCAGAAGTTATTTCTATTATCGTTTCCACCCTTTGACTTCGCCTGCACTCATTTCCAACCTTGTTATCGTTCCCTTGTGTTAATTGCCTCGCTAATAAGTCGTTTCACTGCGCTTAATTGCCCTTCGTTTCTACGTGGCCGAAGGGCTTGACATCTTCGCGATGAATAACGCGCGTAGTTCGTGCTCGATGCGAGCAACGCGTAATCAAGAGGAAATTTTTCTCATTATATTTCATATTTCACGGATGCACCGAGTCGTGTAGATTAACGGAGAATTGTTATCGGTAATTAATAGTGTTCCCCGGTTGTTCGACCGCCCATTGAAATTGGTTACCATTGTTCCCGGCGTGTCCTTTGTTTTATTCCTCCTCCGTGCGCGGAATTTTCTAGGTTGCTGGTAACTTATCGAAGGATCTTTTCGCGGGCCAACAGGAGCGAGGCAATGAGATGAAAAGCGCGGGAAAACCGAGGAAACCGAATGCTCCTCGCCGTTCCACCTATTAAAATTCTACACCGGAGAAACTAACTTCTTCCGTTGGCTGCTGCGTCGATATAATTGTCGACCCTTGTTCCAACTTCCAGCCACTCGTGATTAGTCGATTTTCAGGAGCCTTTGTACACCTGAGTCGACTCTGAAACCCCTTAATTGAGACGTCTTACATCCACCGATCCTTTATTATACGATTTCATCTTTTCAGCCTGTTCTAGTCGAACGCGAAGAAAATTCTATTCCGTGGTCGGAGTTTTGCCCAGGACCTCGAGTTCTCTCCAGGTAGTTCCAACATAGAATTCCGATTATTTCGGGCATTTGAAACGTCGTGGATCTGTCTAAAAAATTCTACAAATTCCCCTGTCTTCTTATGAGGGGAATCATTTAAATATTAGAAAGGTAATGCGCCCTGACAAGCGTTCGCTCAGAAAATACTTTGAGCAAGGTAATTCACGTCGCAGGGCGTGGTCTGCCTTTGTTTAGACAGCAGTTGCAGCGTGTCGTCGGAACAAACTCTGCATGTTTTCCAAGGGAAAGGAAGGAAACAACGGTTGCTTGTCCAGCGGACCCGGTGCCTCGGGAAATTCACGAGAAGTCGAAATATTCGATCTGACTGTGACAACGAAAATAATGTCATCCGTGAAAAATCTGTCTGGACGCGTTCCTTCGCCTTTCGAGTATTTCGCGAGTCCGCTTTTCAGGCTCGAGGAGCCACAAACAACGTTGCAAAAATAATTTATGTTCCCTCGACGCGTTCTCATAATTTATATCTCGCGACCTGACGCCCGGTACGTTCGTTAAGACGCCTGGCACCTTTTCTCTCGACGAACAAAGGGTGAAATTGAAGTCGGGACGTTCGAGTTGCTTCCCTTTCGCATAGATTGCAAGATAATTCGCAGCGTTGTGCGCTTCTTTTTCATAAAAGTCATCGTAAAACTCGAATCTCGTTCCAACTTCTCGCCGCCGTATTTTTTCCTCGCCGCTATCTGCAACGGGGAGCGAGGAAATTTGTTTATAAAGGGACGGAACGGTTTATTGTTCTCTGAAATCGTGCGACTATAAAAATTCGAATTCCACGCGCATGAAAAAAAGTCGAGCGAATCAACGCGAGATATTGTCGTAAAATTTGAAAAATTTCAAGCGATTTTCGAATATCCAACGTTTTGACCTCGATCGCCGCTCCCTTTCCAGTTCTAAATTGAACAGGAAACGGTATTAATAGAAGGGAGTATTCAGAGGAAATTTGTTGCATAGGTTACAATACTGCAGCCATGATACACGGTTGCACTTGAAATAATGCAGTTGAATTCAGTTGCATTTCTAGGGTTGCGAGATCGTTACAGAATACTCGTGAGTGCAATTCGTCAGTTGTAAGTGCAACACGAGACTGTGCGTGTCCAGGATGCAGCTGTGGTTCCGGTGGTGCAAGTGCAACAACAACTACAATTTTTTGGCTTCTTGTGCACACAATTTTATACAGGCATGCAGCTAAAACTAGCACCGTCTCAAGTAGAACTGGAATGCAAATAACACAGTTCTTGAAGTTTCCACGAAACGGCGTCCTGTCGGGTCAACCGGCCATTCATAACGAGAGAACCGATATTAATTTCACCGCTCAATTATGCTCGTATCCGTTGTTATGGTCGTAATGAAGCGGGCAAAATGTTAAAATCGATTGTTCGTTGCCGATCTGAAGCAGGAAGTTTCATTTAACCGGCAGATGCATGGAATTTTCGAGTGCGATGCATCGATTAACGGACAGAATTCGGTGCGTGGAAAAATAACCGAGGCGAATCGATTCGATCGGACGAATCCGGTTGTTCAATTCGACAAGACATGTCCTCTCGCTCGCGATCGATCCTGACAGGATCAACGAGATACGTTTATCGGAGACTTCCGTTTCGCTGCAGCACATGCAGCAGTTCGATACGGTCGCAGCTGGCCCAGCGAAAGCCTTATCGAGCGCGAAAACCAGACACGCCAACGTCATTTAGAAACAGCTTAAATATCTACACAGACTCGCCCGAAGTACTCTTTTTTTTAGAATCTCCGTTACAAGTATTTATAAAACGGAAACAGTGCAAGTGTATTTTTGAAATTGCCAGAGGAATATAAGAGCAACGCAGGTGCAGTCATGCAACTATAGAGGCGAAGAATGCAATTGTAACTGCAGTCATGCAAACGCGCTATGCACAGTACGTGCATAAGTGTAATTGCAGCGATGCAAGTGTTTCATGCAACATTTCAAGTATTCGCTTCTGGAATAGTCAGTGCAATTTGTACGGCGCTACTTCATTGCACTTGCAGTGTGACGATATTGCGAGAGGAAAATGCGGGTGCACTAAAGCTGATGAAAGTGCAATGTGCAACGATATCGATGCACCGCAAACTTTCATACAGTGTACGCAGCTGCAGTTTGAAAATCGTCAGGACGGTCTATCGAATCGCGGCGGCACGAGTCGATATAAATTGCCTACTGGAAGAATGCAATATGCGGTCGCACGTGCAATTAT